>CM060921.1:498710751-501110751 GCA_030737875.1 Allium sativum
TCAAATCCTGAAACCAACAGATATCATATCGGGGATAACGATATCGATATCTTCCAAATTCCCATCACAATATCTGTATAATCACGGAATCCAATATCGAAAATATCCAAAGATAATTTCAATTTAAATCTAATCCAATTTATTTATTTATAACCATTGGATTATTTTTCTAGTTAATAACTAGTTCATTTTGATAAAAAAATATTTTTATCTGTTCAAATATGGAGTTTTTCATCCCAATTCTTCACAAATCATTTCTTATGATTTTACACAATTTATCGATATTTTTAATAATTTTATCAAGGCCCGTACAGTCGATTTCCATCAACGGCCATCGAACTGCACTTACAGCGACCTTTTTCAAATTTGATTTGGACGTATCTCCAAATCCAACCGTTAGATTTTGAATTTCTAATATTCGTTAGAAAGCTCTTTTCGATACGAACCCAACGGTTCCGGTTTTAGGAGAATCCGACGGTCGGATCTCCCGTAATGTCCATTCGAAGTCAATGGTCGAAATTCGCGAACTGCCGCAGCGCAGCGCGTTCTATTCAGGCCATTATATATTATATATATAATATATATTTCGTCGATTTCTATTTAAAACGAGTTTTATAAATCTTTTTAAATTCCTTTTCAAATCGATTTCAATTTCTTATTTCAAATTCAAATCAAAATTGAATTTTCTATTATAAATCCTTTTTACTTTCATTTCTGTTTGATTTCAATTCAAATCGATTTTAATTCGATTCGAATTCATTTTCTTTTCAATTCAATCCGGATTCATTTTCTATTCAATTTAATTCGGATTCATTTTCTATTCAATTCAATTCGGATTCATTTTCTATTCAGTTCAATTCGAATTCATTTTCTATTCAGTTCAATTCGAATTCATTTTTTATTCAGTTCAATTCGAATTCATTTTCTATTCAGTTCAATTCGAATTCATTTCACTTTCAATATATACGATATTTTCACTTTCAATATATACGATATTTTCACTTTCAATATATTCGATATTTTCACCTTCAATATATTCGATATTTTCACCTTCAATATATACGATATTTTCACTTTTCATATATACGATATTTTTACTTTTCATATATACGATATTTTCACTTTTCATATATACGATATTTTTACTTTTCATATATACGATATTTTCACTTTTCATATATACGATATTTCATTTTCAGTATATGCGATATTTTTACTTTTCATATATACGATATTTTCATTTTTCATATATACGATATTTCATTTTCAGTATATGCGATAGTTTTTACTTTTCATATATACGATATTTTCATTTTTCATATATACGATATTTCAATTTCAACATATAAATATATATTCACTTTTCATATATATATAATTCATTTCACACCACGATCAATTTTCACACAGAATACAATCAAACAAGTCGTCCATGGTCTGTGGACGACGGGGAACAGTTCATATATGCAGTTACTAAATAAATAACTGTACAAAAAAAAAATTAAAGTGAGAGAATCCACGTCGAGACGACCCGAATTCCCGTTCAGACGAAAACAGGGTTATCTTTTGGAATATAACACAGAAACAGATAATAGCAGAACAAAATTAAATAAATACACCAGATAATGAACAATAAAATATACTGGATAAAAGTAATCATCAGAGTTACACAGTATACAGGATCTTACTTAGCACTACCAATTCCCCATTATAAGTTCTTCAAATCGTTGCTTGGATCGGTGGGAAAATGGCTGCGAAAATTGGAGCAAAATCGGCCCTTGGTTGATTCGGTGGCGGCTGATGTTTGTTGTGAAGGAAACTAGGGTTTCTAATCTAATATATATATATATATTATATTTAATAATAATTTATTCGTAAAATAGTGGTTTAACACACCGAACTCCAAATCAAACCCAACGACTGTCGCGCCTAACTAAATATCCTCATTTCGAACACAGTGGGACATGTTTCGTAACCCAATTCGGCTGTTACGATCAGTTTCCGCTAAAATTAAAATATAAATCAGTATATATTCAATTTGAACGTACATTTTAAATTACCAGGGCCACATACCGACTTCAAAAATTCCTGAAAAATTATTCCTAGCTTTGTATTGACGATACGGTCCTAACAAAACTAATTTCATCGAATTTTGAGACCGTTTGAAAAATGGTCATTTTCCAGTCGATTAAAATCAACTGAAACTGGTCAAATGCATTTTCCTTTGCCACGCCCACATATTGATTCGAAAAATTATGAAACTTGAAACCTAGCAATAATTTGACATCACTGATCCAACAAAAGTGGTTTCGTCGAAATTCGAGGTCGTTTGCAAAATGGCCATTTTTAAGGGCCTGAATTACATAGCGACTATTCAGAATTTTCAACTGGACATATCTTTTGATTCCCGCTATCAAATTTCGATTTTTCAGATTCGTTAAAAAGGTATTCACTAACAGATTTAAATATTTTTGGTTTCACTGAAATCCGGATTGTTTTGCACCCGGTACAGTCCGACAAAGTTTGAATTCAATTTTTGAAACTACAGCGCCATTTCAGGCCTTGTTTAAAATTATAATTAATTATATTCGTTTTCAATTGTCGATTCAAACTCAGTTTTCATCGCCATTATTTAAAATATTTATTTTAAATATTTAAAATCCATTATTTTAGCCAATTTAAATTTTTTAAATTGGTTCAGATTTTCTGGGTCGTTACAATCTCCCCCACTTAAAACTTTTCGTCCCCGAAAAGGAACAAAGTCGAAAGTGGTTTGATAAATCTACAATCACACAACACAACAACCATTCCAATTGTTTTTAACCTTCAAAAATATACTAATCAAATCCTATACCCTTTAAATCATTCAGACTATATAATTAAAAGTGTATATCTATGAAAAGAAAATAACAATAGAGTAGAGAATTGAAGGGTAATGCAAAGTAGGGTAAATGTACCTTGCACCAGAGTCAATCAGAGATATCTACTCGGCATCTAGGATAAGCCTTCTGAATGCTCTCCTCAGTTTCCCAAGTACAATCTCGTGGATCTCCACTCCATTGCACTTTGACTAAGTGAACTTTCTTGTTCCTCAGCTCTTTGGTTTCTTTGCCTATTATCTTTAGCGGCTCTCTTCTCACAGCTAATTCTGGGTTATTTCAATGTCATGTTGAGCTGCTTCTTTCACGATCAAGTCTGGATCATGAACGTGCTTTCGAAGTTGAGATATATGAAATACATAATGAATTTCAGGCAACCAATTAGGCAGTTTGACCCTATAAGCGAGAGTACCGATCCGTTCCAAAATAGGAAACGGACCAATGAATATGGGCGCCAACTTTCCAGTTTTACCGAACCTGATAACTCCTCTCATCGGCGATACTTTCAAATATACATAGTCGCCAACTTCAAAGGATATATCTCTTCTTCTTCTATCGGCATGGCTCTTTTGTCGGCTTTGAGCGGCGAGTAGTCGCTTCTTAATAAAATCGACTTTGTCGGCAGCTTCTCGAATCATATCAGGCCCTAACACAAGTCTATTTCCAGGCTCGACCCAACAAGCAGGAGATCGGCACGGTCTACCATACAATGCTTCGAATGGCGACATTGTCAGACTCGCCTGGTAGCTGTTGTTATAAGAGAATTCAGCCAAATGCATATGGTCTTCCCAGAACCAGAAAAGGGAATGACAGTATTTGGGTGATCATAGATCGCTTCACGAAGACCGCCCATTTCATACCTGTCAGATCAAATAGAACCGCTCAGAGTCTGGCGCAGATATACTTCAGGGAAATAGACCCGAGTTCCCGTTCAGACGGAAACAGGGTTATCTTTTGGAATATAACACAGAAACAGATAATAGAAGAACAAAATTAAATAAATACACCAGATAATGAACAACAAAATATACTGGATAAAAGTAATCATCAGAGTTACACAGTATACAGGATCTTACTTAGTGCAAATACAGTTCAGCTATACATAAATGTCTACAGCGGAAAACAAACATAACATGTACAATAGGAGCTGAACAGCATAAAAAGAGATAAATGATAGAATCCATCTTCAGCTCCAGCTATCCAGAAAGAACCAGCTAAACCTGAATACAAGGCTGCCCGTGTAAAAAAAAGGGGCACCCGAGTTCGAGAGTGAAACAAACTACGAGTCAGTCATGGGACTGGTATGAGAAATCTATTCAACACATATATAATATTGCTAATCACAGGGCCACGCCACTTTCGTGGAACGGGTTTACTCCATTGGATTGCCAGTGCTTTAAAAACAAATCATTCTTTTAAACATCGCTATGCTTTTTATAAAAATGAAGCCATTATAAGACTCAGTTCCCATCACACAATGCAACGCAAGCCGGAGGATAGAGTTTTTACCTTATAACGGCCAAAATATGATTGATAGCGAATGATTGTTTGGGATTGTTTGTGGTTGATATTGATTGATTGAGATTGAAAAATACCCGTTTGTGGTTGAGAAATATTTGGTTGAAACCACATAGGATTAGTTTGTGGAAATGAAATAAATATATACATGCCGCCTGCGTGCGAACTAGATGCATGATCCCCATTGTCAAAAACCGCGAGGTTTTACGTTAGAGCGAGGAGCCGTACTAGGGACGGTCCCGGTTTTAACTACCCTGCCGTTATGCTGCCGAAATTTTGAATAATATTCGTGTGTTTGAATTATTTTCATTTTCTTAAACTATATTTATTCATTGTATAGAAAACCTTCATGTGTTGAATGGTATTCGCGTTTTAAATATAAAAATCACATTTTTATCTATATATAGAAACTATAGAAAACCTTCATGTGTTGAATCGATATTCATTCGTTGATTAGAAATTCATGTGTTGAATCGATATTCATTCGTTGATAAGAAATTCATGTGTTGAATCGATATTCATTCGTTGATTAGAAATTCATGTCGATATTCATTCATATTTTGAAATAAATTGTTTGATAATAAAAATCACCTTTTATCGACTATATGAACTGTGTAAAATAATCTCGCTTTAAAAGAAATTGTTTTATGATAAAAATCCTATTTTTATCACCTATATGAACTATATAGAAAAATAATGTTTTGAAATGAATTGTTTTACAATAAAAAATCACATTCTTATTATATACAGGAATCGTTGAAATGTGAAGGGGTAAAAAATAGCAACTCGTTCAAATAAATATATATGAGTTGAAATATTCATTAATTAGCTAATGATATGATTTTTGCCTATACATGTAACATTAGAATGAATGGTGTTTTTAAACCAAATAGAAATCAAATATGAAGTTGAATAGAAAATGATAAATGATAAGAACTATATATATGTACATGCATATTCATTGAACAGGTTATAGCAAAGGGGCTAGAGAAGAGGAATAAAATTTTGTGCCCGACAGATAGGTACACATTTACTGTTTTGTTTGGGTGATGATTTTATGAGCCTGTTGGCTAGCCGCTTGGCTTTTTCTTTTTCTTTTTGAGATTAGAAGGACCGGGAAAGCTATTTGCGATTTCCCGATGCTCCCGGAGCAGGGGAGATTATGGCGAAATTTTCCAAAATTTTAAGGCGTTAGTGAAATATTTGAAGTGAAAACGATATTGAAATTGTTGAATGAACTATATTTATATAACTATATAAATATAAATAAAATTAAAACGAAACATGGCCGTGCAGTTCGCATTTTGAAATCGTGATTTCAAACAACTAGTACGGGGAATCCGACCATTGGATTTTCCCGAAACCTCAACCGTCGGGTTCGCCTTGGAAATATCTTCCCAACGGCACCAACCTTGTAAAAATCCAACGGTTGGATTGTCTGGAATGTTTAATTCAAATCTAAAGGAAAACAGCGCCAGAAGCGATTATATTTATATATATATATATATATATAAATATAATTATATATTAAATCGAATAACGACGCTGCAGTTCGTATTTTGAAATCGAAATTTCAAACGATTGTACCGGGAGATCCGACCAAAATAGTGGTTTAACACACCGAACTCCAAATCAAACCCAACGACTGTCGCCCTTAGCTAAATATCCTCATTCCGAACACAGTGGGACATGTTTCGTAACCCAATTCGGCTGTTACGATCAGTTTCCGCTAAAATTAAAATATAAATCAGTATATATTCAATTTGATCGTACATTTTAAATTACCAGGGCCACATACTGACTTCAAAAATTCCTGAAAAATTATTCCTAGCTTTGTATTGATGATACGGTCCTAACAAAACTAATTTCATCGAATTCTGAGACCGTTTGAAAAATGGCCATTTTCCAGTCGATTAAAATCAACTGAAACTGGTCAAACGCATTTTCCTTTGCCACGCCCACATATTGATTCGAAAAATTATGAAACTTGAAACCTAGCAATAATTTGATATCACGGATCCAACAAAAGTGGTTTCGTCGAAATTCGAGGTCGTTTGCAAAATGGCCATTTTTAAGGGCCTGAATTCCATAGCGACTATTCGGAATTTTCAACTGGACATATCTTTTGATTCCCGCTATCAAATTTCGATTTTTCAGATTCGTTGAAAAGGTATTCACTAACAGATTTAAATATTTTTGGTTTCACTAAAATCCGGATTGTTTTGCACCCGGTACAGTCCGACAAAGTTTGAATTCAATTTTTGAAACTACAGCGCCATTTCAGGCCTTGTTTATAATTATAATTAATTATATTCGTTTTCGATTGTCGATTCAAACTCAGTTTTCATCGCCATTATTTAAAATATTTATTTTAAATATTTTAAATCCATTATTTTAGCCAATTTAAAATTTTTAAATTGGTTCAGATTTTCTGGGTCGTTACATTAATCTTGAACAATTTGGTTAACTTAAACCATTTTTCGGAAGTACTTAATTCTTTGGTAAGTACTCTTTACACATTCCTAGATGGAATATTTAGCTGCTTAGCCAATTTCATTTAGGAATTTAAGTAACTGAAAATCGTTTTTATTTTTTAGGCTCAGCAACCACAACGATACTTAAATAAGTTACCATAAATTTTCATTACCCCAACGATTCACATGTCAATGTCACAACCAGTATTGCCAGTTTACAAAGGTACTAATAACTAATAGTCACAATCAATAGTCAAATAACTATTTAATTCATATTAATAAATATTGATAACATTTAATCACATAATTTAACTATTGCTTAGCAATGCGGTTTTATTCTTCTTAATAGATGTCCATAATGATGTATACAATTCAGAATAATTTGATAGCATTTTTTTTGGACAAATAAATAACAATACGACTCTAAGTTTGGAATTATAAACGTTGTTATTATTTAAAATAATGTTGTTTAATACCTATCCATTTTAATGGGTCACAATTTTCTACTTAACTAAATATAATAATAAACTATACTACGACATTTTATTTGTGAATATGAACCTAATGCAAAAATTCGCTCGCCGATAGGATAAAAATCAAGCGAGATATTCAAATAAGCTACCATGTATGCATTATATATATATATAATAAAACAATTTTAGCTTTATCACCATCATTAGAAGCTTGGCCACCCACTACTCCCTAAACCCGAACCCGCTAGGCATTCCCTCCTTTCCTCTTATGATAGAGAGAGAGATTAGTATATATATTTTGGTGAAGAAGACGTTGCGCCAAAAACTGTCCGATGATTCGCTCAGTTAGGATCACCTACCAGGAAATTTGGAAAGCTGTTTGGTGAGAACTCTTTGGCCATGGTTTATATATTTAATTAGTAGTTAGGCTAATTTAAATATAGTGATGAATTATTAGTGGTTAATGATGATTGATGTTTGTTGTGATGGATGATGGATGCTTATTCTGGACCACACACGCTATTAAGCGTTAGTGTTATAACGCTTGTGCACAGTTATGATTTATTTAATTATGTTGATGATGGTTGTATAAATGTTTAGATGGTTGTTGACGTTGTTTTGCACACACTATAACACAACAATTATGGTATCACATTAGTGATCGACAAATCTCCTTTGTAATTAGAAGCAATATTTTTGAAGTTGAAGGATAATAATTTATGATAAAAACTCTTTAAATGAATAAATAACGGAACATTCAAGGATGATAGAGAGGATAGTGTCTAAGCTTGTGTTTGGAAATAAAGTTTCATGCACTCTCTGGCTATCCCTAACTGATCCGACGAATGGGATGGTTAATTTGAAGTTATTTGAATTTAGAAATGAATTGGAATTTGATTTATTAAGTAAATAAAATGTTGAATTTTAGATCTAGAATAATTTGGTAAGTAAATTTAAATTATTTTAAAAGGGTTATATAAGGATATAATGGTTTTCTAAGATATTTTGAAGTATCGTAGAATAATGGTTATTATGATCAAAATAGAGCTTGTCGCATAACGACACTTTACGTATTTTAGATGCAAACTTTAAACGCTTATAACTTCTATAATCTAAATCGGATTTCCGTAAAATGAAAAACATTTGATTTCAATTAACAAGAACTTTCAAATGAGTTAAAGCAGATTTTAAATTAATGTAATAATTTTCAAGTTATGTTTGAAACCATTTTGGAAAAGATCGATATAAGAACAATTGTTGACCATAACTATAAACAACTATTTTTAAATGTTTTAAAAATATGGAAAAAAATTGTAAAATCATTACAAACTATGAAAAGGTGTTTTGAATTGTGAAGTTTAAGTTTTGGCTAAGACAAACGATATTTTGATCAAAATAGTTAAGATAACTGTTTTGTAACGCTTTTGTAACACTTTTAATGCTATTGTAATGCTTCCTTTGAAAACAATCTATTTTAAAGTTTTAAACCGTAAACAATTTTCCAAACTATAAGTAATGATTTGGGGAATGTTTACAAAGTTTTAAAAGTATTAGAAATATTTTATTTGGAATTTAAATTGATATTAATACGGGTTTCAATTTTAAATAATTGGATATGGTTGGAGGTAAATCTTCGGATGTTTGATATTAATTCGGTAGATGATGACTCTTACTATTTGAGGAATTTAAAAGGTAGTTCACTGTTATTCCTCTTATAGTGTGAGTTGGATACGGAGATTAATATTGAGGATAAGTTGATGGTATTTCTGTCTAGATCTAATGTCAAAGAGTTGGATAAATCTTTTAATTAAGATATGGGTTTCCCAATTTGATTGGGATAAATTGGATAGAAATAATCTTCGGATATTTGATATGAAATTCTTTGATGTAAACATATAGTATTTGAGGAATTTGGAAGATATTATTATTATATCATTATTCCACTTACAGTATTCGTTGATTATGAGAACTGATATCGAATATAAGTAAATACAATCTCTGTCTAACTTATGTTCAATATTGATTGATTTGGGTTTTGTCGTGAACCATATCTTCAACAATATCATTCTTAAAACCCGATGAGATTGAGTTGTGGAAATTCATATTGTAAATTGGGATTTAATCAAATCTTTAATTTGAGAAAATTAAAAATAAGAAATTGGGAACCAAGTATAATCTTTTAGTTAAAATTAAAGAATTGAATGTTGGAAAATCGATTTAATTGGAAACTATGGTTGAAATATGGATTGAAGAATTTTCAAAGGAAACTGGGTTTTTGTAAGAACCCGTAACTTCCCCGTGAAGGAAAGAGCGGATACTTTGAGAACATGACAGATCAGAACGCAAACAGAAGAACGTTTCATTGTTAATTACAACAATTCCATCAGAATACAAGAATATACAGAGTATGAATAAATATTATACATCATAAATATCAGAGATTACAATACATTACATAGCAGCGGAAAAATAATACAATACAAAACTGAAAGAGATATACGGATACAGAGCTTTCCGAATATCATTCCAGCTGTAAACTAGGTTCCTGTGAATATAAATCTGCAAAACCAAAACTAATAGCTGCCCGTGTCAAAATAAGGGCACCCAGAGTTTAGGTTAAAACAATAAACTCCAAGTCAGTCATGGGACTGGTGCGAGAACTAAAACAGTTATTAATCTTTATTTTAAAGTTAGGTAAATCAAGGGACCACACCGTATAACATGGAACGGGTTCCCTCCCAAGAATACCAGTGCATAAAACAACAGCGTAATGCTAAAATAAAGAACAATGAAGCTATTATAGGACCTAGGTCTAATCGCACAATGCAACACAAGCCGGAGGATAGGGTTTTACATTATAATAGCCAAAGCATGCTTGATATGCTAAATTTCATGTTTTATTACTATAAGTGTATAGTGTCAAAACAATTTCAATCATAAATATCAATCATAGACGGCATGGGTACCATATATCATGTCACCATACTAGTTCTACAATTAAAACCGCAAAGCCACGTATTGGAAGTTGGATTTCCATCTATGAACCGAGGCAAAAGATAGTCCTCACAGAATTCGAGACAATTTAGTCCATGTCTCAGGCTACAGCCACAACTGCACCTAGGAGCCACAAGGCCGGTCCACTTGATGTAGATTAAATAAAACCCTGAACACTACGTCTTCCCGCCCTATGGGGCATAAATGAGCCAAATGACTCCATCGGCTCCGTACAGTCATCGATATATCTGAGGTGCCTCGCAACAGCAACAACCACACAGGTGAAAATAATATAAATGTCAGGGCTGTTAGGTCACTGACACCACCTCTAACTAGAAAGAGACACGTTCTCCCTGGATCCTCTCCCGTTTCTGGTTCATACCGGGGTGCGAGGCTCGCGAATAAACGTTACACAAAGCTATGCCACACAGGCCGTGCTTTGATCATCAACCACAAGACTCTGCTTTTCAACAAAAGCCTTGATCATTTGCCACTTAGGCATGCCACACAGGCAATTCACTCCATGCGATTGATATCCACCAACATATAACCTCTAAGCTCGTACGTCTCAGAGAAGGGCGTTAAGCAAGAGAATAAATTCTTCGCCGCCAAACAGATATATATTTAATAGAAATCAATCGCACAGAATAAAATCCAATGTCAGACACACAGTCCATTTACAAGTTCGTTCTGGGTCTGAACGAAACCGAAGGCACCTTGTACCCCGCATATCCATCGATCTCCAAGTATATCTAGACAACCACTAACTGATTCCCTCCTCTTGGGTGTACCGCCCAATCAAGATCATCAGTAATAACCCAAACGACGTGAAGACCTCCGGTCTTCGACCACCGTCTTCATCCACGACACATCATCGAATCAGTTATTTAGAATGGGATAAACCCGGCCTTTCTGAATAACTCGCGTATATAATAAACAATTGTTACACAAACACAACATACGCCTCATTCCAATTCAGAATATTCTTTTATTCAAATATTCTTACACTTTGGGAAAGTTTCCCATTAATTTTATCAAAAATAAATTATTTAAATTTATTATTTAATCTTCCTTTGAATATCGATTCAAACCAAATTATGGTTTATCCAAACTAGTCGGGATTAGCGAACCACACAAAATAATCATTTATTTTATTTCCCCATCCAAACCTATTCATCCCATGAAGTAAAACTGGTAATACTTCATACCTAACACCACGGTGTTATCGGTAAATTCAATTACCATTTCACGTTCAAACCTAATTAAAGATTTAACTATCGCCTGGAGCAAAACTGGTGATACTCTGTAATAACCCGCATTCTACGCATCAGAGGATCGTAGAATATTTATTTCTTTCGTATATGAAGTCGAATGGTCATGTGGCTTTGGGAGACGACCATTGGGGTCATTTCCCGTGTTCATGATTTTTGTCGACTTTTAAATGACCATTTTTGCCCCTAGTCGATCTTATTTCGGCCATAACTTTTGATTGGAAAGGAATTTTGACCTGAACCCACTTCCATTAGATTTGTTTGATGGTTTACCTTTCCGTAGAGTGGTCATAATAGCCAAACGGACTTACCGTTTGGGAGGTATGGCTGAAACAAGGTTTGGAAGGTGAAAAACTGCTTAACCGGGCCAAATAGGGTGATTAGTGAATGGGCCCATAACCCATTTCGGGATTAGGATTATGAGGAGGCTGAAAAGAGTTAGAATTTCATTCCGTTTCAGTTTTCTAGACTCCACTTACCTCTTAGAAACCCTAAAAATGGCCTCCAACCTCTAAATCACCTCCAAATCACTCTCTAATCAAGGATTAAGTTTAGCAACACCAAATCAAGGGAGATCTTCACCAAATCAAGATTAGAGCTTCTGTTTAGCATTGGTATTCATGCCATATCACAGATTTATTTCAGATCTAAGGTCTATTTGTGGCTAAGGTGAGTGATTTGCATAGTTTCTCACTAATTATTGTTAATTAAGGGTAATTAGTGATGATTAGCGAATTTATACACTAATAAATTCTGGACAAATATTTATAAATTCTTATATAATGTTTTAGACCTCTGTTAGCAATTTGGGTTAATTTGATTAAGTTTTACTAATCATGTCAATAGTTTTGCTTAAACATGCTTAAGGGAAAATATGGGGTTTTGGCAATGTTTGATCCATTTTAACCTATCATGTTTATGTTTCGGTGTTTGCGGTCACTTCTACTTGTTGCTATGACTGTATGATATGCTTTGTGATTGATTAGAATAGATAGAGTGGTCGAAAACGCCGTCGAGTGGCGTAAACAGTCGCTGGAAGGAAGTGCAGGAATTTGGCTGATTCGGATCGGATCGGAGGAAAGAGTCCGAACCGAACCGCCCTCCAAGTTGTGGTATCCATGAGACGATCTGGACACGATCACCGACCCGACCTGCCTTTGTGTTCCACTTTGACTCGAACCACTACACTATGGAGAAGCTTGAGAGGCTCAAAGCGACCTGGAGTGCTTGCGGAGGAGGATCCGAACCGATGGGAGGAAGTCGTCCGATCCGAACCGATAGGGGAGGCTATCCGATCCGAACCGATGGAGGAAGTCATCCGATCTGAACCGATGGGGGAGGCTATCCGATCCGAACTGATGGGTGAATGCTATCTGATCTGAACAGATCTGAAGAGGGTGCTATGAATTGAGATGAACCCTAGCCTATATGATAATCATGAACTAAATGAAGACCGATCCGATGATGACCAATAACCCGAGATGCAAAGGTAGTCCAAATAGAAGTTAGAGCTCAGGATTCAGTTGGGAACCAATGAGTTCACTTCATGATTGGGCTTTGCTGCGGGACGTGTGCTAAGGAGTTGTCGACGTTCATAACTTCGATTCACCACTGAAAAGGGATGATGGGCTACGTATCAGTGCAGTAGAGTCATCACGACTCGAGGGGCAAAGTCATCGTAGCAGGACTACGTATCAGTGCAGTAGAGTCATCATGACTCGAGGGGCAAAGTGATCGTAGTAAGACTATGAGCCAGTGCAGTGGAGCCATTGTGACTCCATAGGGCAGAGTGGACACAGTAAAGGATTAGTAAGGCTATGAGCCAGTGCAGTGTGGTGTGTATGACTCCATGGGGAAAAGTGGACATAGCGAAGGATTAGTGGCTATGGACCAGTACAGTGAAGCCGTTATGACTTCATGGGGCGGAGTGATCATAGCAAAGTATTGGGTGATCGAAGTGGTGGATATCGTATACTTTATGCATTGAGTGAGAGATGTGAGGATGGCTGTTATGTTTGATTGTTTTCCATCACTATGACATGAACACCCCCACCCCCGTTATCTTTACACCATTTGTTTAGTGGCACCTCAGAGTATTGTACAGTATGTAGTGCTAACTCTTTGGTTGCAGTCCAGGTTCAGGTATGGTTTAGTATACCTGTTATTGTTCTGTTTAACTGCTTATCGCTCATACCAGACTTTTTGTCTGACCTAGAGTTTTATGTCTGTTCTTATTACTCTGGGTGCTATCACGAGCAGACTAGAGACAGGTTAGCTGGTGATGCACGAGTAGCTGATCCGGAGGCGAGCATGAGGCTTCCACGTATGATATATATATAGATATTCTCCATGTGTCGTTGGTGGTCACTACTTGGGCATTAATAGTGTACCTCCTTTATCTTGCTTTCACCTTTAGAGACAGTTTGAAAAGTAGTAATAATGATGATGTGGAACATAAGTTGTATTTGGATTTTCCGCTGCTATGATAGTTCGTTTTCAGCTTATGCACTGTCTCACCTATTTTATGTCAAGTATGTCGTTATTATATTTTGTTCTATGCGCTGTGAGACATTCTATAGGTTCCTTGTTGATTCTTTGTCTTCTTTCTTTCCTTCTGACGACTGTTCTGTGCTAACTTGGCATGTGTACAACGTACTTTTGGAGTAAATGTCGGTTGATGTGGGGCAGGCCGCCTCATTTGGTATCAGAGCTCTAGATTTCATAGTTAACCTAGGGAAAGACACTAGGGAGAGATAGTACGTATATGAGAAAGCGTATTAGTGATTACTTTGGTTTTCAAAAGCTATATATATATATATATGTATACTATTAGTATAGCTAAGGATGAAGTCACACTGCACTAGCACCACTATGGAGATGGTTAATCGTTTTCTCTTTGCAGATTGAACGATGAGCCAATACGCAAGGGGTGCTGGTAGAGGGGCCAATAATGGGAATGCTGCTGACATGAGGGCGATGTTTACTAACCTCATGAGAGAAATGCTTAGGGATGTGCAGGGGGAAGCTCCCAATGTTGGTTATGGTGGTGGTCCAATAGTGCAGGCGCCTAGGGCCGATTTCGCCAAGCTGTCCAAGGATTAGACTAACCTTGGTGGGAAGCCGTTCCATGGAACGGAGTCGGCCACGGATGTTCAGGATTGGTTGGATAGCTGTGATCATATCTTCGACGATTTGGGTATCGAGGATGCGATGAAGAGAAGGCTAGCGTCTCGTCAGCTACAAGGGCGAGCGATGAATTGGTGGAATGCTATCAAGACAGCCACTCCAAAGGATCAAGTTACTTGTGATCAGTTTAAGGCTCGCTTTAGCGACAAGTTTATCCCAGCTGCTCAGAAGTCGGAATTGTTTAGGAAGTTCTTAGAGCTTAAGCAGAATGGTAGGGTGGTCTCAGACTATATTGCTGAGTTCGACACTTTGTCGAAGTATGGATTATCCCTTATCGACACTCCTGAGAAGTAGAATGAGAAGTTCTTTACTAGTTTGGATGGATACTTAGGGGAAAGGCTTATCAACTACATCGATGAGACTTTTGAATCGATTGTCGGTAAAGCTTTGAGATCAGAGAGTCTTTACCATAAGTCAAAGACTGAGGTTGCATCTGCAGAAGGGCTAAAGCTGCAAGCAGGCGGTGGAGGCAAGAATAACACTCAGAACAAGAGGAAGCAGAACCAAACTAAGGATGGCCAGAAAAAGAGCAAGAAAGATGTTGAGTGCTTCAGCTGTGGTAAGAAGGGCCATTATGCTAAAGAGTGTCAGGTCAAGCCAGCGGATAGGAAGTGCTACAATTGTGGCCAAGTAGGACATCATAAGGATAAATGTCCACAACCTCTTAAAGAGAAGCAGATTGTGAAAGCATATGCTATTAATGTTGTTCCTTCTTCGTCGAATGCCCCAACTGCGGCGGAGACAGGAAAGAATGTCGTCATTCAAGGTATGCTTTCTATTCATGATGTACCTGTTCGAGTTTTGTTTGATACTGGGGCTTCCCGTTCCTTCATATCTAGTGACCTGGTAGATAGGTTGGGACTGGAACCCGAGATAGTTGATAGACCGTTGGTTGTGACGAACCCGATTGGTGGTTTTACTAACCTTAGTATGATTTGCCGAAATTTGGTCTTATCGAGTCATGGATGTATGTTTGTTTGTGATTGCTTTGTTTTGGGCTTTACTGGGTATGGCATTGTATTGGGAGTCGACTGGCTCCAAAGATACGGGGTGGTGGTAGACTGTGAGGGCTTTTTGGTGACAGTTAGAGCGGATGATGGGCGGAGGGTAGTGTTTGGTAGTCTACTAGTGATGGGGTAATGGCTAGTTTTATAAATTCCCTCGACATCCCGCATGATGAGTTGTCAGATGTGCCCGTGGTTGGCCAGTATCCGGACGTCTTCGAGGAGGTGACTGGGCTTCCACCACACCGAGAGATTGAGTTCCGTATTGATTTAGTGAAAGATGCCAGACGTATAGTGATGCCACTTCATCGTATGGCACCAAGGGAGCAGCGATAGCTCGGGGTGCAAGTAAGCAATCTTTTGAAGAAGGGGTTTATTAGAAGAAGTGTCTCCGAGTAGGGAGTACCAATTGTGTTTGCCACTAAGGCAGATGGTTCCCTTCGTTTGTGTGTGGACTATCGCGAGTTGAATAAGGTGACGAGGAAGAATAAGTATCCTCTACCATATATAGTTGGTTTGTTTAATCAACTGGAAGGAGCAAGAGTGTTCTCCCAGTAGGACCTCGCGACAGGATTTCATCAGCTTCGAGTAGCGGCTGAGAGTGTTCCGAAAACAGCATTTAGGACGCCGTCTGGATTCTATGAGTGGCTGGTCATGCCATTTTGGTTGACCAATGCACCAGCACACTTCGTGGATCTTATGAATCGAGTATTCAGAGATCAATTGAATAAGTTTGTTCTTGTGTTCGTAGACGACATCCTTGTTTACTCGAGGACAGAGGAAGAACACAAGGGACATTTGAGGATAGTGATGGAGGTGTTGAGAAAACACCAACTGAAAGCGAAGTTTTCTAAGTGTCACTTCTAGAGGAGGGAAGTGAGATTCTTGGGCCATGTTGTTTCAGAAAATGGTATTGTCGTGGACCCTGTGAAGGTGGCTACGGTACAGGATTGGCCTACGCCCAAGAATGCAACAAACGTGAGAAGCTTCTTGGGGCTAGCTGGATATTATCGTAAGTTTATCCAAGACTTCTCCAAGATAGTAGCACCATTGACTCAGTTGACTAAGAAGAATCAAGCCTTCGTCTGGGATGGAGTGTGTGATAATGCATTCAAGGGTCTAAAAGAAAAGCTGACGCGTGCGCCAGTGTTAGTTGTTCCTAAAGCGAATGAAGAGATAACGGTATACACGGATGCTTGTGGTACCGGACTAGGTGATGTATTGATGCAAGGAGGTAGGTTTGTAGCTTATGCTAGTCGGCAACTAAAGCCGCATGAGAAAAATTATCCTACCCATGATTTGGAACTGGCAGCGATCGTGTTCGCGTTGAAGATGTGGAGACATTATCTCTTGTGTGAGAGATTTGAGTTGTTTACCGATCATAAGTCATTAAATATCTCTTCTCCCAAAAGGATTTGAATCTCTATCAGCAGAGATGGTTAGAGTTCTTGGCTTCGTATGATTTTGATATCGCATATACACCAGGAAAGGGCAATGCGGTGGCCGATGCATTGAGTAGAAGACATGCCAGTTTAGGGGCTATGTTTCTTGAATGGAAGCAACTGGAGTATATCGCAGGGTATGATTTCAGACCAAAGTGCGAATTGGATCCAGAGATGTTAGCTAGTTTGACGATCAGACCCACTTTGATTGAGCGGATTGGTTCCAGTCAAAGGAACGATCCTAATTTATTGGAAATCATCTCCAAGTTAGAGATGAATATCGACGGTAAGGAGATGAGTTTGTATGGGCTTGATCGAGAAAGATGGCTACGAAAGAATGGAAGACTAATTGTACCTAACGTGAATGGTTTGAGAGATGAAGTGCTTAGGGAATGTCATCACTCAAAACTGACTATACACCCCGGTGGTGATAAGATGTATCGAGACATGAAGCAGACTTACTACTGGGAAGGGATGAAAAGAGACGTTGGGAAGTTTATATCCAAGTGCATGAATTGGCAGCTAGTTAAGTGGTTTGTTGCAACCATTAGAAATTCTCGAATGGAAATGGGAGCAAGTCTTGATGGATTTCATAGATGGTTTACCAAGGACTAGATCGGGACATGATGGCATTTGGGTAATTGTGGATCGATTAACTAAGAGTGCAAGATTTATACCAGTCAAATCGACCAGAACGGCAGCTAAGTTAGAAGAATTGTATATGAAGTGGGTAGTGAGATTTCATGGAGTACTTAAAAGCATTGTGAGTGACCGAGACCCGTTGTTCACTAGTGGGTTTTGGAAGAGCTTACAAGAGGCTCTAGGGTCAGAATTATATCTCAGTACCGCGTATCATCCTCAAACTGATGGTCAGACAGAGAGGGTGAATCGTATATTGGAAGATCTCTTGAGAGCTTGTATATTGGATTTTGGTGGATCATGGGATGACCATTTGCATCTAGTAGAGTTTGCATATAATAATAGCTACCAATCCAGTATCGTATGGCTCCATATGAATCTTTGTACAGAAGACCGTGCAACTCACCATCATGTTGGATAGAGACCGGCGAGAAGTTTGTGCTTGGACCAGATGTGGTCAGGGAAACTTCAGATAAGATTAAAATCATTCAACAACGGATGAAGGCTGCCCAGGATAGACAGAAGAGTTATGCTGACAAGAGGAGAAGAGACTTAAAATTCTCCGTTGGTGACTTGGTGTTTGTCAAGGTCTCTCCGTTGAAGAGCATGATACGATTTGACTGGAGAGGCAAGTTGGCACCAAGATTTGTTGGCTCATTCCCAGTTCTCGAACAAGTTGGGAATTTGGCATATAGAATTGAATTAACAGAGAAGATGGTAGGAGTTCACAATGTATTTCATGTTTCCCAGCTAAGGAAGTTCGTGCACGATCCAGATATGACTATTTCACCTGATCAGTTAGAGGACTTCAAAGTGGAACCTGAGGCGGTTGGGAACCGCAAGCCGATTCATATTATCGAGCACGATACAAAGCAACTTCGAAGGAAGGCGGTGAAGCTAGTCAAGGTTCAGTGGGGCGAGAACGAGAATGACTGTACTTGGGAGACAGAGGAGAGCATTAGGAAGACGTATCCAGAACTCTTTGCCTGGTAAGATTTACTTTGCAATTTAGTACTTCGCATGCTAGGATAGACTTTTTTTGCATGTTTGATTGTTGTTCTATGGTTGATAGGCATGCGGGACCCTTTGTGTGTTTTAGTTAGGAAATTTCGGGGGCGAAATTTATTAAGAGGGGAGAATGTATGCATCAAAGGATCGTAGAATATTTATTTCTTTCTTATATGAAGTCGTATGGTCATGTGGCTTTGGGAGACGACCATTGGGGTCATTTCCCGTGTTCATGATTTTTGTCGATTTTTAAATGACCATTTTGCCCCTAGTCGATCTTGTTTCGGCCATAACTTTTGATTGGAAAGGAATTTTGACCTGGAACCACTTCCATTAGATTCGTTTGATGGTTTAGCTTTCCGTAGAGTGTCATAATAGCCAAACGGACTTACCGTTTGGGAGGTATGGCTGAAATAAGGTTTGGAAGGTGAAAACTGCTTAACCAGGCCAAATAGGGTGATTAGTGAATGGGCCCATAACCTATTTCGGGATTAGGGTTATGAGGAGGCTGAAAAAGAGTTAGAATTTCATTCCATTTTAGTTTTCTAGCCTCCACTTACCTCTTAGAAACCCTAAAAATGTCCTCCAACCTCTAAATCACCTCAAAATCACTCTCTAATCAAGAATTAAGCTTAGCAACACCAAATCAAGAGAGATCTTCACCAAATCAAGATTAGAGCTGCTATTTAGCATTGGTATTCGCGCCACATTAGAGATTTATTTTAGATCTAAGGTGTATTTGTGGCTAAGGTGAGTGATTTGCATAGTTTCTCACTAATTATGGTTATAAGGGTAATTAGTGATGATTAGCGAATTTATACACTAATAAATTCTGGAAAAATAGTTATAAATTCTTAAATAATGTTTTAGACCTCAGTTAGAAATTTGGGTTAATTTGATTAAGTTTTACTAATCATGTCACTAGTTTTTCTTAAACATGCTTAAGGGAAAATATGGGGTTTTGGCTATGTTTGATCCATTTTAACCTATCATGTTTATGTTTTGGTGTTTGAGGTCACTTCTACTTGTTGCTATGACTGTATGATATGCTTTGTGATTGATTAAAATAGATAGAATAGTCGAAAACGCCGTCGAGTGGCGTAAACAGTCGTTGGAAGGAAGTGTAGGAATGTGGCCGATCCGGATCGGATCGGAGGAAAGAGTCCGAACCGAACCGCCCTCAAAGTTGTGGTATCCATGAGACGATCTGGACACAAACCCCGACCCGACCTGCCTTTGTGTGCCACTCCGACCTGAACCACTACACTATGGAGAAGCTCGAGAGGTTCGTATTAACCTGGAGTGCTTGGGGAGGAGGATCCGAACCAACGGGAGGAAGTCGTCCGATCCGAACCGATGGGGGAGGCTATCCGATCCGAACCGATGGAGGAAGTCATCCGATCTGAACCGATGGGGGAGGCTATCTGATCCGATCTGATGGGTGAAGGCTATCTGATCCGAACCGATCTGAAGAGGGTGCTATGAATTGAGATGAACCCGAGCCTATATGATAATCATGAACTAAATGAAGATCGATCCGATGATGACCAATAACCCGAGATGCATAGGTAGTCCAAATAGAAGTTAGAGCTCAGGATCTAGTTGAGAACCAATGAGTTCACTTCATGATTGGGCTTTGCTGCGGGACGTGTGCTAAAGAGTTGTCGACGTTCATAACTTCGATTCACCACTGAAAAGGGATGATGGGCTACGTATCAGTGCAGTAGAGTCATCACGACTCGAGGGGCAAAGTGATCGTAGCTGGACTACGTATCAGTGCAGTAGAGTCATCACGACTCGAGGGGCAAAGTGATCGTAGTAAGACTATGAGCGAGTGCAGTGGAGCCATTATGACTCCATGGGGCAGAATGGACATAGTAAAGGATTAGTAAGGCTATGAGCCAGTGCAGTGGGGTGTGTACGACTCCATGGGGCAAAGTGGACATAGCGAAGGATTAGTGGCTATGGATCAGTGCAGTGAAGCCGTTATGACTTCATGGGGCGGAGTGATCATAGCAAAGTATTGGGTGATCGAAGTGGTGGATATCGTATACTTTACGCACTGAGTGAGAGATGTGAGGATGGTTGTTATGTTTGATTGTTTGCCATCACTATGACATGCACACCCCCACCCCCGTTATCTTTACACCATTTGTTTAGTGGCACCTCAGAGTGTTGTACAGTATGTAGTGCTAACTCTTTGGTTGCAGGTCCAGGTTCAGATATGGTTTAGTATACCTGTTATTGTTCTGTTTAGCTGCTTATCACTCATACCAGACTTTTTGTCTGACCCAGAGTTTTATGTCTCTTCTTATTACTCTGGGTGCTCTCACGAGCAGACTAGAGACAGGTTAGCTGGTGATGCACGAGTAGCTGATCCAGAGGCGAGCAGGAGGCTTCCACGTATGTATATATATATATATATATATATATATATATATATATATATATATATATATATATATATTCTCCCTGTGTCGTTGGTGGTCACTACTTGGTCATTAGTAGTGTACCTCCTTTATCTTGATTTTACCTTTAGAGACAGATTGAAAAGTTGTAATAATGATGATGTGGAACATACGATGTATTTGGATTTTCCGCTGCTATGATAGTTCGTTTTCAGCTTATGCACTGTCTCACCTATTTTATGTCAAGTATGTTGTTATTATGTTTTGTACTATGCGTTGTGAGACATTCTACAGGTTCCTTGTTGATTCTTTGTCTTCTTTCTTTCCTTCTGACGACCGTTCCGTGCTAACTAGGCATGTGTATAGCGCACTTTTGGAGTAAATGTCAGTTGGTGCGGGGCGGGCCGCCACATACTCCATTCTCGATCATTTCAATCTAATTAAAGATTCATTAAAACTCCACTTGGTTTTAGTCTTCCCAAAAATCAATATCAATGATTGTTTAACTTGGGAAATCATATCCTATCTTTAACTAGGTTAAAGAACCAATGTCATTTAAAACACGGTTCACTATAAACCCAAAATCACATTCCATTCCAATTCAATTATTGAAACTTCTGGTTACTTTTAAAACCCTTTCAAATCCAATTTATTTATTTAAAAATAAATAAATTATTATTCTAGTTCAAATCTAGTTAATTTCGATAAAAATCTATTTTTATCTTTTCAAATATGGAGTTTTTCATTCCAATTCTTTCCAAATCATTTCTTATGATTTTACGCAAATTATTACTATTTTTAATAATTTTATCAAGGCCCATACAGTCGATTTTCATCAACGGCCATCGAACTGCACTTACAACGACCTTTTCCAAATTTGATTTGGACATAATTCCAAATCCAACCGTTAGATTTAAAATCTCTAATATTCATTAGAAATCTCTTTTCGATACGAACCCAACGGTTCCTGTTTTAGGAGAATCCGATGGTCGGATCTCCCGTAATATCCATTCGAAGTCAATGGTCGAAATTCGCGAACTGCCGTGGCGCGACGCGTTCTATTCAGCCCATTATATATATATATATATATATATATATATATATATATATATATATATATATTATATATTTCGTCGATTTCCTTTCAAAACGTACTTTGTAAATCATTTTAAATTCGTTTTCGAAACGATTTCAACTTCGTATTCAATTTCGAATCATAATCGAATATTCCACATCATCGATATACAAATGATAATATTTTCAAAATGTTATATTTTGAAATCACTTTCTTTTCTATATTCATTATAAAAGTGAATAAAACCGATATAGATATCGTTCACGTCAAAATGGTGTCAATCTAGTCAACACGGCTTTTATTCAACACAAGAATGTTTATTCTATTCAACACATGAATATTTATTCTGTTCAACACATGAATATTTATTCTACTCAATACATGAATTTTTATTTCTATTCAACACATGAATTTATTTCTATTGAATACACGAATTTATTTTCTATTCAACACATGAATATATTCTCTATTCAACACCTATTCAACACATGAATTTTTATTTCTATTCAACACATGAATTTATTTCTATTCAACATATGAATTTATTTTTGTAATATTCCTTATTTTCCAAATTGGAATGAGGCCCAATAAATTACCATATAAAGTTAATTATATGGATTTTCTACAACACATGTATATAATAGCAACAACAAATCACCAACCATCATCCAGAGTGAACCACACAACTGCATTAGCATTAAATATAAATAATTAACACTTACGTAGTCTATCAACCCATCGATTGACGTACAACTAAACGATGGGGATTAGTGTATGTGAAATATCATCTCAATACCCATGTGGGGTTTCGATCAATCAAAAACACATTTTATTTGTGCAGTTGGGCGATGTGTAAAATTTATTGTCACAATCAATATTAGTCAAATCGGTGTACATAAACAAATCGTTCGATTTGTAAATGAATATTTATTTTACTTTAACACATGAATATATATATTATTTCAACATGAATATATATTTTATTTCAACACATGAATATATATTTTATTTCAACACATGAATATATATTTTATTTCAACACACATCACAATCAATTTTCACAACACACAAAATCAAACAAGTCGTCCATGGTTTGTGGACGATGGGTGTCGGGTGATGCTAAGCACCGTCTGCATCCTAGTATATATTTCAACTAGAAATTAAAATAAAAGTGAGGAGTTCTCACCAATTAGCTAAACCAAACACCGCGACTCTTCATATGTAGAAAATCTTCGCCGTGTTTCCAACGAGATCTGTTTCACGTGGTATATGTTAAAAATTATAATTTTAACAACGCTACTTCCTATATTAAGATTATATTTTTATATTACTCTTCTTCTAATAAATATTATATTTTTGATTCGCTACATATATAAAAATTATATTTTTATATTCGATACTTCACTATATTTAAAAATCTAATCTTTTTGAGGTTAAAAATCAAATCTTTTTGCTTTTAAAAATCTCGTCTTTTTGCTTTTAAAAATCTCGCCTTTTTTCTTTTAAAAATCTCATATTTTCACTTTTAAAATCGAATAAAGATCAAACCTTTCTCTATATAAAAACCCTATCTTTATGAAAGCTATTTTGTAATGAATGACATATTTTTAATCTCGGCTATATATATTATAAAAAGTTATATTTTTATACATCGTTATTATACATAAAATATTACATTTTTATATGATTAAACTAAATATACTAAAGCAAAAACTCACTTTTGTTGTAAAACTCGAAGCTTTACTTGAGGAGGGGCCCTCCGATGGACTGTCGGGCGTGGATGGTGGCGGCGGGACTACTGCAGGCCAAGGGGTGCTTAGACTGCTGCGGTTGCCTTCGTCAGTGGCTGTCTTAAGTGGAAGAGGGTTTGGGGGGGTCTCGCGGGTGGAAGGAGGGCTCGGGATCGGAGCTGGTGGTCGGAGAAAGGTCGCAGGGGGTTGCTGAGGCGAGGGGGGGGTTCTATGAAGTGGAAGCGGTGGGTCAGCCAAGGAGCAGCGCTGGTTAGAATCGGCTAGGGTTTCGGGATGGAGAGGGGATGGCACCACAAGGACGGCGGCGGCTTGGGGAAGACCTTGGGTGGCGGCGCTCCTCCGGTAGGCGGCGGGTTCGTGCGACGGAGGGAGGCGACGGAAAAATTGGAAAGAGCAGTTTTTAATTTTTCAATTTTCTGAGCGTTGACTTCAAAAAGGGGGGTTTAACCGGTTAAGGAGAACAAAGGAATGGGGGGATTATTATATAATATATTTTATTATTTTTAAATTTCAAAAAGTACCCTTCTATCTTGAACTCGAAATCAAACCCACCGACTATCGTCCTTAGCTAACTACCCCCATTCCGAACACAATGGGATATGTCACGTAGGCCAATTCGATCGTTATGATCAATTTTCGTTAAATTTACAATATAAATAAATATAACGATCAATATTATTTTAACGTACATTTTAATTTGCCGGGGCCACATATTAACTCTAAAAATTCCCAAAAAATTATTTCTAGCTTAGTATTGACGATACGGTCCTAAAAAAACTAATTTCGTCAAATTCTGGGGCCATTTGAAAAATGGCCATTTTCCAGTCGATTAAAATCAACTGAAACTAGTCAAACGCGTTTTACTTCGCCACGCTCACATATTGATTTCAAAAATTACGAATTTTGCAAAATTTCCGTTTTAAGGGCCAGAATTCCACAGCGACTATTCTGGATTTTCAACTGGGCATAACTATACCCGCTATGAAATTTTGATTTTTCGAATTCGTTGGAAAGATATTCTCAGTTAGATTCTAATATTTTTGGTTTCTCCAAAATCCGGTTTATTTTGAATCCTGTACATTCATTTGAACTTTGAAATCGAATTTTCAAACTGCCGCGCCATTTTCAATTCCTTTTATAATTAAAAATAAATATTCATATTCTAACGACGATTCAAATAAATATATACTTCTAATTCTATTCAAAATAATTTTCTCGTCGTTATTATTTAAAATAGTCCATTTTAAATATTCAAAATTCATTAAAATTGCCAAAATAAAAATTTTAAATTGGCTCAGAATTTCTGGGTTGTTACAATCTTCCCCACTTAAAACTTTTCGTCCCCGAAAAGGAACGAAGCTGAAAGTTGTTTTACAAACCAACTCAACTTTCATTATTTTCTTTACGGCTTAAGTTCTTTAACTTTTTAGTTTCTAAGAACTTTTCAAATTTTTCAAAAATTTGGCTAACACCCTAAAATTTCGAAAAATTTCGCCATAACCTCCCCTGCACCGGGAGCTTCTGGATATTTCAAATAGCCTCCCATGGCCCTCACCAATCCAAAAAGAAAAAGAAACAGCCAAGCGGCTAACCAATCGGCTCATAAAATCATCCAAACCAATAAATTTGTAAACATGTACCTATTTGTTGGGCAAACAATTTTATTCTTCTGCTCTAGCCTCCTTGCTATGACCTGTTCAATGTAAGTACATGTATATGCATGCAAATGCGACTAATTTTCAATACAACTCACTATTTGGTTCAATTTGGCTAAAGGTTCAACATTTAATTAATCAAAACAGTAATAAAACAACAAAACCATCAATCAATTAGTTGATTTTCTTTTCAATCACATAACTTGAATACATATCTAAAAAATCAGATTTTTGATGCCAAATCACAACAATAAGCCCTATCTAGTTTTGGTTCTCACACCAGTCAATTGGAAATATATAAATATCACACCTTTGAAACTCGAACACTAATTCTGATGACGTATCTACAATCATCAGAATCATCTTTGGGCGACTAGAGTGTGATTCTATATCTGCCCAATATATTAAAACTTCGAATACACGCGGATCAGACGTATACGCAAAATCTTTATATATTGGATTGTCCAAATTCAATACAAATAAATATTTAAATACGAATATTTGAATTAAATTTTCAAAACAAAACTTGTTTTCACTTTTATTTTTTAAAACAACACTCTTCACACTCGTTCTAGGATACTACTGATCCCATCTCTAACGAGTCATTCCCATTGAATATTACTAATCCAATCTCTGATGAATTCTTTCGTTTGGTTCTAATATGCCTTATTCTCCGAGCTCTGTAAACCAAAGCTCTGATACCACTATAAGAACCCGTAACTTCCCCATGAAGGAAAGAGCGGATACTTTGAGGACATGACAGATCAGAAAGCAAACAGAAGAACGTTTCATTGTTAATTACAACAATTCCACCAGAATACAAGAATATACAGAGTATGAATAAATATTATACATCATAAATATCGGTGATTACAATACATTACATAGCTGCGGAAAAATATTACAATACACAACTGAAAGAGATATACGGATACAGAGCTTTCCGAATATCATTCCAGTTGTAAACTAGGTTCGTGTGAATTTAAATCTGCAAAAACCAAAACTACTAGCTGCCCGTGTCAAAATAAGGGCACCCAGAGTTTAGGTTAAACAAATAAACTCCAGGTCAATCATGGGACCGGTGTGAGAACTAAAACAGTTATTAATCTTTATTTTAAAGTTAGGTAAATCAAGGGACCACGCCGTATAACATGGAACGGGTTTCCTCCCAAGAATACCAGTGCATAAAACAATAGCGCAATGCTAAAATAAAGAACAACGAAGCTATTATATGACCCAGGTCCCATCACACAATGCAACACAAGCCGGAGGATAAGGTTTTACCTTATAATAGCCAAAGCATGCTTGATACGCTAAATTTCATGTTTTATTACTATAAGTGTATAATGTCAAAACAATTTCAGTCATAAATATCAATCATAGACGGCATGGGTACCATATATCATGTCGCCATACTAGTTCTACAATTAAAACCGCCAAGTCACGTATTGGAAGTTGGATTTCCATCTATGAACCGAGGCAAAAGATAGTCCTCACCGAATTCGAGACAATCTAGTCCATGTCTCAGGCTACATCCGCAATTGCACCTAGGAGCCACAGGGCCGGTCCACTCGATGTGGATTAAATAAATCCCTGACACTATGTCTCCCCGCCCTATGGGGCGTAAATGAGCCAAATGACTCCATCGGCTCTACACAGTCACCGATATATCCGAGGTGCCTTGCAACAGCAACAACCACACAGGTGAAAATAATATAAATGTCAGGGCTGGTAGGTCACTGACACCACCTCTAACTAGAAAGAGACACACGTTCTCCCTAGATCCTCTCCCGTTTCTGGTTCATACCGGGGTGTGAGGCTCGTGAATCAACATTACACAAAGCTATGCCCCACAGGTCGTGCTTTGACCATCAACCACAAGACTCTGCTTTTCAACAAAAGCCTTGATCATTTTCCACTTAGGCATGCCACACAGGCAATTCACTCCATGCGATTGATATCCACCAATATATAACCTCTATGCTCGTACGTCTCAGAGAAGGGCGTTAAGCAAGAGAATAAATTCTCCGCCGCCAAACAGATATATATTTAATAGAAATCAATCACACAGAATAAAATCCAATGTCAGACACACAATCCATTTACAAGTTCGTTCTGGGTCTGAACAAAACCGAAGGCACCTTGTACCTCGCATATCCATCGATCTCCAAGTTCGTCTGGACGACCACTAACTGATTCCCTCCTCTTGGGCGTACGACCCAATAAAGATCATCAGTAATCACCCAAACGACGTGAAGACCTCCAGTCTTCGACCACCGTCTTCATCCTCGACACATCGTCGAATCAGTTATTCAGAACGGGTAAACCCGGTCTTTCCGAATAACTCGCGTATATAATAAACAAGTGTTACACAAACACAACATTCGCCTCATTCCAATTTAGAATATTCTTTTATTCAAATATTCTTACACTTTGGGAAAGGTTCCCATTAATTTTATCAAAGATAAATTCTTTGAATTTATTCTTTAATCTTCCTATGAATATCGATTCAAACCAAATTATGGTTTATCCAAATTAGTAGGGATTAGCGAACCACACAAAGTAATTATTTATTTTATTTCCCCATCCCAACCTTTTCATCCCATGAAGTAAAACTGGTAATACTTCATATCTAACACCACGGTGTTATCGGTAAATTCAATTACCATTTCACGTTCAAACCTAATTAAAGATTTAACTATCACCTGGAGGAAAACGGGTGATACTCCATTCTCGATCATTTCAATCTAAATAAAAATTCATTAAAACTCCACTTGGTTTTAATCTTCCCAAAAATCAATATCAATGATTGTTTAACTTGGGAGATCATATCCTGTCTTTAACTGGGTTAAAGAACCATTGTCATTTAAAACAGGTTCGCTATAAACCCAAAATCACATTCCATTCCAATTCAATTATTGAAACTTTTGGTTACTTTTAAAACCCTTTCAAATCCAATTTACCTATTTAAAAATAAATAAATTATTATTCTAGTTCAAAACTAGTTAATTTGGATAAAAATCTATTTTTATCTTTTCAAATATGGAGTTTTTCTTCCCAATTCTTTCCAAATCATTTCTTATGATTTTTACGCAAATTATTACTAATTTTAATAATTTTATCAAGGCCCATACAGTCGATTTCCATCAACGGCCATCGAACTACACTTACAGCGACCTTTTCCAAATTTTATTTGGACATAATTCTAAATCCAACCGTTAGATTTCAAATCTCTAATATTCGTTAGAAAGCCCTTTTCGATACGAACCCAACGGTTCCTGTTTTAGGAGAATCCGATGGTCGGATCTCCCGTAATATCTATTCGAATTCAATGGTCAAAATTTGCGAACTACCGCGGCGCGGCGCGTTCTATTCAGGCCATTTTATATATATAATATATATATTATATATATTTCATCGATTTCCTTTCAAAACATATTTTATAAATCGCTTTAAATTCGTTTTTGAAATGATTTCAACTTCGTATTCAATTTCGAATCAAAATTGAATATTCCTCATCATCGATATACAAATGATAATATTTTCAAAATGTTATATTTTGAAATCATTTTCTTTTCTATATTCATTATAAAAATGAATAAAATCGATATGAATATCGTTCACGTCAAAATGGCATCAATCTAGTCAACACGGCTTTTATTCAACACATGAATATTTATTCTATTCAACACTTGAATATTTATTCTATTCAACACATGAATTTTTATTTCTATTCAACACATGAATTTATTTCTACTCAACACATGAATTTATTTTCTGTTCAACACATAAATATATTTTCTATTCAACATATGAATTTTTATTTCTATTCAACACATGAATTTCTTTCTATTCAACACATGAATTTATTTTTATTATATTCCTTACTTTCCAAATTGGAATGAGGCCCAATCAATTACCATATAATGTTAATTATATGGATTTTCTACAACACATGTATATAATAGTAACGATAAATCACCAACCATTATCCAGAGTGCACCACACATCTGCATAAGCATTAAATATAAATAATTAACGCTTACACAGTTTGTCAACCCATCAGTTGACATACAACTAAACGATCGGGATTAGTGTACGTCAAATATCATCCCAATACCCGTGCGGGGTTTCAATCAATCAAACACATATTTTATTTGTGCAGTTGGACGATGTGTAAAATTTATCGTCCCAATCAATATTAGTTAAATCGGTGTACATAAACAAATCGTTCGATTTGTAAATGAATATTTATTTTACTTTAACACATGAATATATATTTTATTTCAACACATGAATATATATTTTATTTCAACACACATCACAATCAATTTTCACAACACACAAAATCAAACAAGTCGTCCATGGTCTGTGGACGATGGGTGTCGGTTGCTGCTAAGCACCATCTGCATCCTAGTATATATTTCAACAAGAAATTAAAATAAAAGTGAGGAGTTCTCACCAATTAGCTAAACCAAACACTGCGACTCTTCATATGTAGAAAATCTTCGCCATGTTTCCAACGAGATCTGTTTCACGCGGTATATGTTAAAAAATATATTTTTAACAACGCTACTTCCTATATCAAGATTATATTTTTTTATCGCTCTTCTTCTAATAAAGATTATATATTTAATTCGCTACATATCTAAAAATTATATTTTTATATTCATTACTTTACTATATTTAAAAATCTAATATTTTTGTGGTTAAAAATCTCGTCCTTTTGCTTTTAAAAATCTCGTCTTTTTGCTTTTAAAAATCTCACCTTTTTTGCTTTTAAAAATCTCGTATTTTCACTTTTAAAATCGAAAAAAGATCAAACCTTTCTCTATATAAAAACCCAATCTTTATAAAAGCTATTTTGTAATGAATATCATATTTTTAATCTAAGCTATATATATTATAAAAAGTTATATTTTTATACATCGTTATTGTACATAAAAGATTACATTTTTATATGATTAAACTAAATATACTAAAGCAAAAACTCACTTTTGTTGTAAAAATCGAAGCTTTACTTGAGGAGGGGCCCTCCAATGGACTGTCGGGCGTGGATGGTGGCGGCGGGACTGTTGCAGGCCGGGGGGTGCTTAGACTGCGGCGGTTGCCTTCGTCAGTGGTTGTATTAAGTGGAAGAGGGTTTGGGGGTCTCTCTGGTGGAAGGAGGGCTCGGGATCGGAGCTGGTGGTCAGAGAAAGGTCGTAGGAGGTTGCTGAGGCGATGAGGGGGGGGGGGGGGTTCGATGAAGTTGAAGCGGCGGGTCAGCCAAGGAGCGGCGCTGGTTAGAGTCGGCTATGGTTTCGGGATGGACAGAGGATGGCATCACAAGGACGGCGACAGCTTGGGGAAGATCGAGGGTGGCGGCGCTCCTCCAGTAGGCGACGGGTTCGTGCGACGGAGGGAGGCGACGGGAAAATTGGAAGGAGCGGTTTTTAATTTTTCAATATTATGAGCGTTGACTTCAAAAAAGGGGGGTTTAACCGGTTAAGGAGAACAAAGGAATGAGGGGATTATTATATAATATATTTTATTATTTTTAAATTTCAAAAAGTACCCTTCTATTTTGAACTCGAAATCAAACCCACCAACTATCATCCTTAGCTAATTCCCCCATTCCAAACACAATGGGATATGTCACGTAGGCTAATTTGGTCATTATGATCAATTTCGTTAAATTTACAATATAAATAAATATAACGGTCAATATTGATTTTAACAAACATTTTAATTTGCCGGGGCCACATACTAACTCTAAAATTTCTCGAAAAATTATTTCTAGCTTAGTATTGATGATACAGTCCTAACAAAACTAATTTCGTCAAATTCTGAGACCGTTTCAAAAATGGGCATTTTCCAGTCGATTAAAATCAACTAAAACTGGTCAAACGCGTTTTACTTCGCCACGCTCACATATTGATTTCAAAAATTACGAATTTTGGAATCTAGCAATAACTTAACATCACAGATCCAACAAAAGTGGTTTCATCGAAAACCAAGGTCGTATACAAAATTTCCAATTTTAAGGGCCAGAATTCCATAGCAACTATTCTGGATTTTCAACAGGGCATAACTTTTTATCTCCGCTATGAAATTTTGATTTTCGAATTCGTTGGAATGATATTCTCAGTTAGATTCTAATATTTTTGGTTTCACCAAAATCCGGTTTATTTTGAATCCTGTACATTCATTTGAACTTTGAAATCGAATTTTCAAACTACCGTGCCATTTTCAATTCCTTTTATAATTAAAAATAAATATTTATAATCTAACGACGATTAAAATAAATATATGCTTCTAATTCTATACAAAATAAATTTCTCGTCGTTATTATTTAAAATAATCCATTTTAAATATTCAAAATTCATTAAAATTGCCAAAATAAAAATTTTAAATTGGCTCAGAATTTCCGGGTTGTTACGGTTTTGATAATGAGTTATCAAACGGAAAATTAATTAAGGCTTTGGGGCAAGATAATCTTTGATTTAAGGTATGTGTTCTAAAGAAGAATGGTTAAATATGGGTTTTGTTAAAAATAATTTGGTTGAAAGCCTGTGTGTTCCGTACTTGTGTTTTAAAAATTACGCTTATTATTTGGGAAGAACGAGATCAGATGTATGTCCGAAAACCATTCCAAGTAATAATACGATGTTGTGGTGCAACTGAAGACATTGAAGACAACATTGAAGATTGGGACCCTTCATATCGTACGGACGACTTGCTGAATGTCTCAAATTGGTAGCTCCCATTTGCAGATGGAATTTATATCAGCTAAGTGGCAAGAAGTCCAAACGTATGTGAATGAATCTCGAATTGTTGTTTCATTTAGACCTAGAACAAATATTTATGGACTGTGTGTTTGACATTGTAATTGACTGCGTAGCACTAATCTCTATTAAATATATATCTGTTTGGTAGCGGAGAATTTATTCTCTTGCTTAACACCTTTCTCTAAGACGTATGATCTTAGAGGTTATATATCGATAAAAGACAGTGATGCGTTGTGAATGGAAAATGTGGCATACTTAAGTTATATGGTGATCTTTGGATGATCAAAGCATGGCTTATTTAAGCATAGCTTTGTGTATATCGAGACCTCGGCAAGCCTCACACCCCGGTAAATGGCCAAAACAGGAAGAAATGCAGCAGGGTTATGGGGTGTTGTCTCCTTCTAGATAAAAGGTGTTTTATGGTATGGAGCCCAGGTATTAACCTATATGGTAAAATTATCTACTTTTGTGGTTGTTGTTGGCGCGCGCTCGGAAAGGTCGGTAACGACCCGGAGACGACATACTCAGGCGTACTCTAAGTTACCCAGTTAAGGGGTAACCTGGCCTTGTGTTGGGATGCGGAGCATCACTGTTGATCCTAGGACATCCCTTTACAGGTGTTCAAAATTCGGCTCAGAAGGAAGTTCCTTTGCCGGGTCATAGTTGGAAACTCAATCTCCGCTACGAGCCCGTACAATTTTAGTTATATACCATACGTTAGTTGAAACACCCCACCTCCGTTAGGGTCACTCTCAAAGGGAATGCCCTAATTTTGGTGGAGGTTTATAAGTATAAGTCACAGATACACAAGACAGATATAAATACACATATTTTTGAACAGCGGAAAACAACAGCAACTTTTATTTCATCAAAATACGTGTTACACAAACCATGCCATAATTGTCTTACAATACTTCCAAAAACATTACATTTTCATAACTGTCTTGATTTCATAACTTAAAGAAGCATAAAAACATAAGTAAACTGCATAAGTCCCCATAATTGATATCCAAAGCCATAGTCCAAAATGAAAGAAATCCAAGCAATACATTCTTTCTCTTCAAGCTGGATGTGAAAACTGGTCAAGCTGCGGTATTCCCTCCCTGTGGACCTGGGGGAGGGGGGGGGACGAAAGAAAAGTAGAGTCAGACATAAAGCCTGAGTAAGTCTACGACTATTCAGTTTATGAATAAGGAAATGAGCATGATAAGTACAAACTGGAAAATGGGAAAGCACTATAAGCTAAGTTAAGTTGTCTAGAGTCGAATATACTATCGAACCCCATATTAATCTCTGCACCCCTATAAACTAGTTCTCAACAGGCACCCCATAATCAGGGTGAAGTGATCCATTTCTAATGATCGGCTCCTACTCGCATAGTTAGATGTGTCTTACGGCCCCCGATGTTGTAGCTACCTATGTTGGTCCCACCATGGGGTGTATCAAGTCCCATGGTGGCGGCCCGACACAATTTTAGAATGCACAGGTACACTACTGGTGCCCAGTGCCTAATTTTTCTGCGCCGGAGTGTGTGCACGCCCGCACCCCGTTAGAACCTACACTGCTGCACCACCGTCGTCGATTTGACCTCTTACAGCCAGCCCAGTAATCGTGCCCCACCCTGCCTAGTTCAGGGTATCCTGATACACCTTGTAGGGTTACTGCTGAAAAGGGTCCCCCGCTACTAGGTTTTCTATTTCTAGCCAACATGCTAAGTTGGTTAAGTGTTTTGTAAACCTAACCCCCAATCAGTCTGTATAGTTTAGCATGTTCAGTTTGATTAAGTATTAATTCAATTTACTTAATCCTATCAATCCTGACTCAGCCTTAATTCTCTTATTAAAGCCTCAACCACTCACATTAGACAGGTATTGTTGTGACTGCCTGTTGCCGGTTGGGTCCGGGCAGTCTTACGTCACAACTCAGTCTAACCTCGGGTCTTTATTGGGCTCAATGTTTAACCACCTACATTGGATAGGTATTGTTGTGACCACTGGACAGCCGGGCGGTTCCGGGCAGGTTTATGTCACAACTCAATCCAACCTCGGGTTAAACACACCGTATTTTCTAAGTTACATATTTTGTCCCTTTTCTTTTTATATGTAAATATTTGCAGCCCATTATTCAAATTCATCTTTATTGGGTAAAATTAATTTATACCACTTAAATGTTCTCAAGGTCGTTGGCATGCGTCAAACATGCCAACACATATGTTTTATATTTTTAACCCAACGTCATTACCCCCGTTTTATACATTCGCTATAATATAACATATGTTGGGTTTAACATTTAAGCCCAACTTAGCCACATGAAAAAGGGCAGGCTTAGAACATGGTGTTTATATATTCTAAGTAACATCAAAAGGGGTGTGTGAATGCATGAACTTGCAACATAACGATCTAATTAACATAAATTAGGCACTTGTGAACTTGCATTGTAATACCATATAATCTTAACATAAAACATACCTAAACATGAATCATGGTTTTAAATCTAGTCATGTAAACTTGCATTTAAAATGTGATTCTAACTTAATTATGTGTCGCATATATTATCACATGATTTTGATAACAACATAGGCCTAAAACATATTTACAATTAGGCATAACACCAAACGCAATCTAGTCATGTTCATAGAGTCAACACAAGTTCACAAAGATGCTTACTTTTGTCACTAATACAAAAGTATGTCTTTTTTCACTAGAATCATAATTCCTATTTCAACATAAATTCATATGAATCATAATACCCAAATGGATCGAACTACACTAAACATGATCATAAAAATATACATAGAAGGATCTAAAATCATGTTGGCATAATAGTGAATCATATACTTGCATGAATCTCAACTTTTTTGTAATAAACTACCACAAAAATATAGTCGTTAACTTTCAACATGAATCATATACTTGCAAATATCCAATAGGTCTAACATCATTATACCACAACATCCCAAATCTATTCATAATTAGAGTCATAGCAACATACAATTATGAATTATCATCACCACAAATTAAGTACAATTCCATTTCTCATTTTACACAAATCAAAACTCAATTATTCATTCACATCGGAATAACACTCTACTTACAACGTATGACGAATCTTCAATTCAGGATTCTGAATTTGGAGATGCTATCCTTTGTTGTAGGCGTTGTTTTGATTTTATTGTTGTTGCATTAAGCTTTCGAATTGCCTCCTAATCGTCTCTCAATTTTGACGGCTACTCCTAGTCTTTCTTCAGCAGCATGACGGTCTCATTCTCATTTTTATTTGTGAGAATTAGGTGGAGTCTTAGGTCCTTTTTATAGAGTTTGTGAATTGATTAGAGCCGTCGATGGAACTTAGATTAATATTAGTCGTTCGTTTGAAAGAGAAACCAATCAGGAGCTAACACCTAGCCCTAGTGACAAGACAAAGCTCAGAAATTCGGCCAAGCATAGACCAGGCCAGCTAGGAGGTGCTGGGTTCGACCTGGCTCAGGGGCCAGGTTGACTACCCAGTCGACCCCCAGGTCGACTACCCAGTCGACCTGGGTGCCACAGGTCGACTACCCAGTCGACCTGGGTGCCTTTTGCGGGAAAATTCCCGCCCAGCCCAATTTGGGTCCGATTTTTTTGAATTTTGAACTCGTTCTGAACTGTTTCTGTCTGTTTGAATTTTAAACTGAATTCTGAAACTTTCGGAGGTCATATCTCCCTCATACGGAGTCCGTTTTACGCAAACTCGGACTCTATCTCAAGCAGATTTCCGAGACGAACGCAATGGCAAATCCCGTTTCCCTTAATTCTTTGATTTGAAATTAATTATACTTTAATTTGTGAATTTCACTGTTATAGAATACACGGGGTGTTACATTCTCCCCCACTTAAAAGGATTTCATCCCCGAAATCTTCAAGTTTAGGAAGAATGTATATCCTGACATCCAAACGTCCATCTACTCATCCATCAAACACGAGCATCCATTGTCCTTAAAAGACTTCTAATGCTTCATGATCATATGCGAAGTGTGTGTACATGTACTTATCTAATGCAAAATCAGGCGGTCTACTGATTCAGTTGACCTCCTTAATGCAAATTTTGTAAGTGTCATGAATCCATTTTGTATTCAAATTTTCCTATTTATGATTCTACATGAGTGCACAATCATTCATATATAAATGCAACATCCATATGTCAACACATAAAACTTCAACCATATACGAATATAAATACATATATGCATATGCAATATGAAGTGACTGAGCCGATCTAAAACCTAGATTGTGTGTGTATATGCAACCACGAGCAACCACTAGTAATCACTTGCAACCACTTGCAACCATCATCCATAATATGTTTCAATTACATGTTTTCATCCAAAGGGTTTCTACCTAAAAGACATGGTCGAGGAGATATACCTAAAAAGATAGATAAAAGCACAACTTAAGGAAAAAGGAAGATCAAAGATGTACCCACAAAAAGAAAAGGGTAGGCTATGCGTATTCTAGCCTCAGTTTCCCAAGTTGCGTCTTCCTCGGCGTCACTCCACTGAACTTTGACGAGCTTGACTTCGCAGTTGCGTAGCCTTTTCACTTCAGTTCCTAAGATGCGTGTTGGAACTCTACTCACGGTTGCTTCACGTTCCACTTTAGCTTCTTCAAGGATGTTTGGCTCTACCACTTCAGCAGATTCATGTAGACATTTTCGGAGGTGCGAAACGTGAAAGACATTGTGAACTCCAGCTAGTTTTTCGGGTAGCTCTAATCTGTAGGCCATCTTCCCAACCTTCTTGATGATAGGAAATGGTCCTACAAATCTCGGTGCCAGCTTTCCAGTGGATCCAAAACGAACAACGTTCCTTAGAGGAGATACCTTAAGAAAAACTCTGTCCCCAACCTCAAACTCAAGGTCGGTCCTTCTCTTGTTGGCGTAGGATTTCAGTCTATCTTGGGCCGTCTTCATCCTTCTTCGTATCAAGTCTACTTTCTCTGAAGTCTCTCGGATCATATCTGGTCCAAGTATGAGTTTGTCAGTAGACTCCCACCAACAAGTGGGCGATCGGCACGGTCTTCCATATAAAGCTTCGAAGGGTGCCATTCCGATGATGGCTTGGTAGTTGTTGTTGTAGGAAAATTCCACCAAAGGAAGATGGTCTTTCCATGTCCCCCCTGAAGTCAAGGACGCACAGTCTTAAAAGGTCCTCCAAAACTCTGTTCAATCTTTCTGTCTGGCCGTTGGTTTGGGGGTGATAGGCTGTACTCAAGCATAACTGTGTACCTACTGCTTCTTGCAGACTCCGCCAAAACTCACTTGTGAAGATAGGGTCTCGGTCACTAACAATGCTGGAGGGTATTCCATGGAGTCGAACAATTTCCTTGAGATAAAGAGATGCTAGGGATGAGGCGGTCCTTTTACTCTTGATAGGTAAAAAGTGGGCGCTTTTAGTAAGCCTATCCACTATTACCCAAATGCTAGTGTTGCCTCTTCTAGACCTAGGTAGCCCATCAATGAAGTCCATTGAAATGCTATCCCACTTCCACTGTGGAACCTCTAGAGGATGGAGCAGACCGCCAGGCTTCTTCTGCTCCGCCTTAACCTGTTGGCAAGTCATACACTTAGAAACAAAATCTGCCACGTCCTTCTTCATGTCGCTCCAAAAGAAAGTTCTCTTTATGTCCTTGTACATTTTATCTCCGCCTGGATGTATCGTCATCTTAGAGTGATGTGCTTCCTCGAGAACCGTCTTTACTAAATCCTTTGTCTGTGGGACGCATAGTCTTCCGTCTCGCCTTAGCCAACCCTTATCGTCGATGGAGTATCTGTTGAGGTGACTTGAAGTCTCACCCCTAATTAGCCTATCAATCGTCTCCACAAGCTGAGGGTCTTCGCGTTGTGCTGTCCCTAATGAGTCCACTAAAGTCGGGCGTACTTCGAGAGATGCTAGCAAGCCCGGTACAAAATCGGAGGAGGGCCTAAAGTTAAAACTGGCTATATACTCCAAGCTTTGCCTTTCTATAAAGAGCGGGCTTAGGGTCAGTTTCTTTCGGCTCAACGCATCTGCCACTACGTTGCCTTTGCCCGGAGTGTAGGAGATCTCGTAATCGTACGAGGCAAGAAACTCCATCCATCTCTGTTGCCTCAAGTTAAGATCTTTCTGCGAGAAGAGATACTTCAAAGATTTATGGTCAGTATACAGTTCGAATTTCTCACCTAGGAGATAGTGGCGCCAAGACATAAGCGCAAAGACGATGGCGGCCAACTCGAGATCACAGGTTGGGTAGTTCTTTTCGTGCACTTTCAACTGTCTACCGCCATAAGCTACTACCCTTCCTTATTGCATTAAGACAGCGCCTAGTCCTGTCCCGCATGCATCCGTGTATACTATAAAAATTTTGCTTCCATCCGGCAAGGTCAGAACTGGGGCTGTTGTAAGAGCCCTTTTTAAGCGTTGGAAAACAAACTCGCAATCCAAATCCCAAGAAAACGCTAGGTTCTTCTTTGTTAACCTGGTGAGCGGAGCTGATATTTTTGCAAAGTCTCTGATGAATTTCCGATAGAAGCCTGCTAGCCCGAGAAAGCTTCGGACTTCTGTTGCATTCCTGGGTGTCTTCCAATCCTGCACCGCTACTACTTTAGCAGGTTCCACAGCTAACCCTTCCTTGGATACTATATGCCCAAGAAACCTTACTTCCTCTCTCTAAAAGTGGCATTTGGAGAATTTGGCTTTTAGCTGATGGACTCGCAGAGTTTCCATGATTGCCCTTAGGTGCTGAGCATGTTCTTCCTCACTCTTTGAAAAGATCAAGATATCGTCTACGAAGACTACTACGAACTTGTTGAGGAATTCTCTGAACACCCTACTCATCAGGTCCACGAAGTAAGCGGGTGCGTTTGTCAAGCCGAAAGGCATGACAAGCCATTCAAAGAAGTCGTCTGGGGTTCTGGATGTTGTCTTATCGATGCTATCTTCAGCCACCCTTAGCTGATGAAACCCGGTCGCCAAATCGAGTTGGGAGAAAACAGACGCTCCTACAAGATGATCAAACAGATCGTCAATTCTGGGGAGAGGGTGCCTATTCTTTTTCGTTAGTTTGTTGATCTCCCTATAGTCAACACATAGACGGAGTGAACCATCCGCCTTTGTGGCGAACACCACTGGAGCGCCCCATTCTGAAATGCTCCTTCTAATGAACCCCTTCTCTAAAAGCTCTCTAACCTGTTTACTGAGCTCTTTCCTTTCCCGTGGAGCCATGTGTCTAATGGGCAACGCAACGGGCTTCGCATTATCTACAAGATATATGCGGAAGTCTATCTCCCGCTTCGGAGGTAAGCCCTTCACTTCTTCGAAGACGTCCGGATATTCACGGACCACTCTAACCGATTGCAAACTCTCAACAGAAGCATCTAGCGATTCGAGATAACTAATCATAACCGCATACGAGGGATTACAAGTAATTTCCAGAGTGTTACCGAGTTGGGTCAGAAGCCTAACCACCCTTTTCTCACAATCAAGGATGGCATCATTACTGGATAGCCAATCCATGCCCAAAATCAAACCATATCCCGAGAAGCCCAAAACAAAGGCACTACATCTAAATTCTATGCTTAGAATAGAAATTTTCAATCCCACACAGATCATAGACAAATGAGCTGGGCCCCCAATTGGATTTGAAACAATTAAGGGGTCCTCTACCATACTAGTTTCTAGGTGCAGAGATTCTACTAAAGCAGATGAAATAAAGGAGTGTGATGCGCCAAAATCAAATAAAGTGCGAACTGGGAGATCATAAAGATAAACTACACTTTCTACGGAAGTATTTATACCTCGCTGTTGCAGAGGTGGCACTTCTAGCACATGAACCTGTGCCTCTGAGGTGGATCCAGCCCTCTGCCCCTGCCCTCGCTTCTTTGGGCAATCCTTAGCCATGTGGCCTACCTCACCGCTAGAAAAGCACCCACCGTTCAACTTGGCCTTCTTTTTCCGGCAATCTTTCACTAAGTGCCCCACTTTGCCATAGAAATTACACTTCCTCTTCTCTTGGGACTTGTTGTCTTTCCCGCCCTTCTTAAAGTCTGTCTTCTTAGGCTGTAAACCCTCTTTCTTCCCTTGAGAGCTTTCTGCATTTGTCTCCTTCTTGCCCTTATCCTCTTCGTTCAGCAATGCCATCTGCACCAACCTTTCATACGTAGCTCCCATGGGTATATGGGTCATGGCCAAACTGTGTAATGGCTCATTCAATCCCTTGACAAAGCGGAGAGCCTTCTTGTGCAGAGTGTTGACTAGGTCCAGTCCGAACCTAGCCAGCTGATCGAACCGATTAACGTACTCTTTGACTGTCATATTCCCTTGCTTAAGAAATAGGAATTTTTCCAATTGGAGACTCCTTTCAGCTTCTGAGAGAAATTTAGCCTCAAACCTTGCCCTAAAGTCCTCCCATGTTTCCACTGGTCTTTCTGCATTGGTAACTTCCCACCAGTAGGAAGCCTCGCCTTTAAGTAGCCATACTGCCAGTTGTACCTTCTGCCTATCTTCTACCTCAAAGATGACGAATAAGTCCTCGGTTTCCTTCAGCCAGTTCCTGACTGCCACGAAGGACTCGGTTCCATGAAAGTCCTTCCCTCCCATAGCTTTGAAATCTTTACATATCTTAGCAAAAGTATTACCACGCGGAGGCGGTGGAGGAGGAGGTGCTGCTGCAGTTGGATGATTTCCTGCAGCTGGATGATTTCCTGCAGCTGGGGGAGGAGGAATAGTGGGACCTGGCTGATTGGCCCTTGCTTCTAAGAATCGTCTGAACCAACCAGGTATTGGTACACCCTCTGGCAAGTTAAGTTCTTCGGACATACTGAAACAAAAAGGATAGATTCAAAACGAAGGATAAAAGATAATACCTATGGCTTTGGGGGACTATGCCTTTTTAAAATAAAATAACATTTTATCTTTAAAAATGCTTCTTTAAATTTTCTTTTGAAAATAAATTTTCAAAACTTTTTATCTTATCTGGTAAACCTATACTCTAATACCAAGTGAAACACCCCACCTCCGTTATGGTCACTCTCAAAGGGAATGCCCTAATTTTGGTGGAGGTTTATAAGTATAAGTCACAGATACACAAGACAGATATAAATACACATATTTTTGAACAGCGGAAAACAACAGCAACTTTTATTTCATCAAAATATGTGTTACACAAACCATGCCATAATTGTCTTACAATACTTCCAAAAACACTACATTTTCATAACTGTCTTGATTTCATAACTTAAAGAAGCATAAAAACATAAGTAAACTGCATAAGTCCCCATAATTGCTATCTAAAGCCATAGTCCAAAACGAAAGAAATCCAAGCAATACATTCTTTCTCTTCAAGCTGGATGTGAAAACTGGTCAACCTGCGGTATTCCCTCCCTATGGACCTGGGGGGGGGGGGGGGACGAAAGAAAAGTAGAGTCATACATAAAGCCTGAGTAAGTCTAGGACTATTCAGTCTATGAATAAGGAAATGAGCATGATAAGTACAAACTGGAAAATGGGAAAGCACTATAAGCTAAGTTAAGTTGTCTAGAGTCGAATATACTATCGTACCCCATATTAATCTCTGCACCCCTATAAACTAGTTCTCAACAGGCACCCCATAATCAGGGTGAAGTGATCCATTTCTAATGATCGGCTCCTATTCGCATAGTTACATGTGTCTTACGACCCCAGATGTTGTAGCTACCTAAGATGGTCCCACCATAGGGTGTATCAAGTCCCATGGTGGCGGCCCGACACAATTCTAGAATGCACAGGTATACTACTGGTGTCCAGTGCCTAATTTTTCTGCGCCGGAGTGTGTGCACGCCCGCACCCCGTTAGAACCTACACTGCTGCACCACCGCCGTCGATTTGACCTCTTACAGTCAGCCCAGTAATCGTGCCCCACCCTGCCTAGTTCAGGGTATCCTGATACACCTTGTAGGGTTACTGCTGAAAAGGGTCCCCCGCTACTAGGTTTTCTATTTCTAGCCAACATGCTAAGTTGGTTAAGTGTTTTGTAAACCTAACCCCCAATCAGTCTGTATAGTTTAGCATGTTCAATTTGATTAAGTATTAATTCAATTTACTTAATCCTATCAATCCCGACTCAACCTTAATTGTCTTATTAAAGCCTCAACCACTCACATTAGACAGGTATTGTTGTGACTGCCTGTTGCCGGTTGGGTCCGGGCAGTCTTACGTCACAACTCAGTCTAACCTCGGGTCTTTATTGGGCTCAATGTTTAACCACCCACATTGGATAGGTATTGTTGTGACCACTGGACAGCCGGGCGGTTCCGGGCAGGTTTATGTCATAACTCAATCCAACCTAGGGTTAAACACATCGTATTTTCTAAGTTACATATTTTGTCCCTTTTCTTTTTATATGTAAATATTTGCAGCCCTTATTCAACTTCATCTTTATTGGGTAAAATTAATTTATACCATTTAAATGTTCTCAAGGTCGTTGGCATGCGTCAAACATGCCAACACATATGTTTTATATTTTTAACCCAACGTCATTACCCCCGTTTTATACGTTCGCTATAATATAACATATGTTGGGTTTAACATTTAAGCCCAACTTAGCCACATGAAAAAGGGGAGGCTTAGAACATGGTGTTTATATATTCAAAGTAACATCAAAAGGGGTGTGTGAATGCATGAACTTGCAACATAACGATCTAATTAAAATAAATTAGGCACTTGTGAACTTGCATTGTAATAGCATATAATCTTAACATAAAACATACCTAAACATGAATCATGGTTTTAAATCTAGTCATGTAAACTTGCATTTAAAATGTGATTCTAACTTAATTATGTGTCGCATATATTATCACATGATTTTGATAACAACATAGGCCTAAAACATATTTACAATTAGGCATAACACCAAACGCAATCTAGTCATGTTCATAGAGTCAACACAAGTTCACAAAGATGCTTACTTTTGTCACTAATACAAAAGTATGTCTTTTTTCACTAGAATCATAATTCCTATTTCAACATAAATTCATATGAATCATAATACCCAAATGGATCGAACTACACTAAACATGATCATAAAAATATACATAGAAGGATCTAAAATCATGTTGGCATAATAGTGAATCATATACTTGCATGAATCTCAACTTTTTTGTAATAAACTACCACAAAAATATAGTCGTTAACTTTCAACATGAATCATATACTTGCAAATATCCAATAGGTCTAACATCATTATACCACAACATCCCAAATCTATTCATAATTAGAGTCATAGCAACATACAATTATGAATTATCATCACCACAAATTAAGTACAATTCCATTTCTCATTTTACACAAATCAAAACTCAATTATTCATTCACATCGGAATAACACTCTACTTACAACGTATGACGAATCTTCAATTCAGGATTCTGATTTTGGAGATGCTATCCTTTGTTGTAGGCGTTGTTTTGATTTTATTGTTGTTGCATTAAGCTTTCGAATTGCCTCCTAATCGTCTCTCAATTTTGACGGCTACTCCTAGTCTTTCTTCAGCAGCATGACGGTCTCATTCTCATTTTTATTTGTGAGAATTAGGTGGAGTCTTAGGTCCTTTTTATAGAGTTTGTGAATTGATTAGAGCCGTCGATGGAACTTAGATTAATATTAGTCGTTCGTTTGAAAGAGAAACCAATCAGGAGCTAACACCTAGCCCTAGTGACAAGACAAAGCTCAGAAATTCGGCCAAGCATAGACCAGGCCAGCTAGGAGGTGCTGGGTTCGACCTGGCTCAGGGGCCACAGTCGACCTGGGTGCCACAGGTCGACTACCCAGTCGACCTGGGTGCCTTTTGCGGGAAAATTCCCGCCCAGCCCAATTTGGGTCCGATTTTTTTGAATTTTGAACTCGTTCTGAACTGTTTCTGTCTGTTTGAATTTTAAACTGAATTCTGAAACTTTCGGAGGTCATATCTCCCTCATACGGAGTCCGTTTTACGCAAACTCGGACTCTATCTCAAGCATAATTCCGAGACGAACGCAATGGCGTATCCCGTTTCCCTTAATTCTTTGATTTGAAATTAATTATACTTTAATTTGTGAATTTCACTGTTATAGAATACACGGGGGGTTACATTAGTATAGTATATGGTAGCTATGCTAGCTAAGATTGATACATTTACTTTCGAAATTGTTTTCACAATATATTATAGTATTGAAATAGGATTTCAGGTATCAAGCATTTTTGACTGCATAAGGAGAAACCTTGCCTATGTGTGTGCCGCGAGACCTTATGTTAGTTTCATTTTTCAAATAGTCATTGCGAATTTCTACGCACTGGTATTCACATGGAGTAAACCCGTTTCAAATTAGCGGCATGGTCCGGTGAATTACCTAACTTTAAAATAAACCCTAAAAACAAATGTTTTGAGTTCTCACACCAGTCCTTATTTGGCATGAGGCAGCATGATAGGGGGTTCTTGCTCTTGGTTTGGTGGCAAGCGGGGGACTCTTACCTCTACACGTCCCAAGAGGGGTTGCTTAGGCATGAGGCAGCGACAGTCGAGAGGGTAGCCATAAAATAAGGTGCTGGGGTACCAGTGTAATGCCACAGCGGAGTATTAGCCGTTGTCCAATGGTTGAAAATGACCAGACCGTTACATTGTGGTATCAGAGCTTTGGTTTATACAAAGCTATAGGGTACGACACATTTGAACAAAAGGAAAGACCCATCACAGTTATAATATCTCACTAGAGATAGGGCTAGTAAGGCCCTAGAATGAGATTTTAGAGTATTATATATGAGAGAGCGTATTTGAAAATATGAAATGAGTTTTGAAAAGTTATATTTTAAGAAAGAAACATATTTTGGAAATATATGGTTAATTATAACCTGGATACTTAATCAAACGATTAAGGTTAAGTTTATATTATGTGATTATAATTACACATAAAATAATTCTTATGGCATTGTAATTAATCCCCTTCCACTGATCAGGAAAATGATCCGAGTACAAATGCCTTTTGGATTTAATGTCACTATTGGGTAACATTTCGAAATATCGATAAACTTGGGTCAAATTTATTAAGGTAATTCTCCCCTGTGGTAACTAATAAATATGGTTAGAAATTAAAAATTGGAATTTGAGTATTGCATTCGATGTTGAGGTTGGATTATCGAGTATAAGAAGATTTCGAATATACGCCTAGCTAACGTATATACAAAGTCTTAAGTATACTAAATAGATATAAAATCACACTCTAGTTGCTTGAAGATGATTCTGCTGATGACTGCAATATTATTAGTTTGTATTTTCGAGTTTTGAAAGTGGGATGACTATATGATTCCAATTAAAACATCAATATATACTTAAACTCATTTAGATAAGTGTTTGAAATTGTTTGGTAAATTGATGTGAACTTAAATAGAAAAGTGAAAATTTGATTGGGTTATAAGAATTATACCAGGTAAACTTGTTAGTAAGGGATAAGCCAGTAAAGAGTTTTGAGAAAGTGCATTTGTGATATGTATTAAAAAAAAGGTTTTGAAAGGATGTATAACTCAAATCAAAATTTTGAGCAAGAATTGGCAGTTACTTTGGAATTGATTTGGAAATTAAAAACTTAAACACAGACATCTTATGATTGGAATTTCTCAGTTGATTAAAAGACGTTTCTGCAAAATTGTAATTTACATAAGCAATCCAAATGTAGAAAAAAGTAGTTTGGGAAATGATTTAAAGGATAAGTTGGAATTAATTAATTAGGATATTCTGTAGTTAGTCCTACCTAGCTAATTAAATTTAAAATGCAAATATCTTGAGAATTCATTTTCACAATATGACTATAAGATATTTGACAATATTTTGGTTAAGGATCACGGTGGTTAGAGATGTTAATAAAAATATATCCAATTGGTTTCTCTAAAGTTTGAAGGAACTAAATTTTGTAATCTTGAATTTGGAATAATTAATGAGAATAACAAACTATGTAAGAAATAAAAATATGGGATTATCGGCAATTTTGGAAAGATGATAAGTTCTAAAGTATATTGTGGTTACAAAAAGGAATTGCTTAAGTAAGCATGAGTACCTTGTGAATTAAGTTTCACAATTTAATTAAAGGATATTTGGCAAGTAGGAATAGTAAGAAGAAATTAGCTAAACTGAAACATTTAGACAAGCTGAGTTCGGAGATGATAAAGTTTTTTGTGTAATGAATCATAGTAAATTTTGGAAACTGAAAAGGAATAAGTTTCAAAACCATTGTATTTACAAGATAAGATCCAAGAGAATAAATTTATAACTCTGTATTTTCTTGAAGGAAGTAAATGGTTGAGTGTAAGTAATTGGCCCAATAAAAGATGAATCAAATATAATGGGTGATTGGAAGATATCGTTGGAGGACATGCAAATATGGTTATCCCTAAATATGTGTGTTAGAATATTATACCCGGTATATCCATTATGAGAACGGGGAGCTTTGGTATAAAGAATTTTAATCTTGTGACTGAAAATCTACAAGATGTAAAGTGAGTAGTTGCAATTCCCTTTCCTTTTCGAGGACGAAAAGTTTTAAGGAGGGGTGAATGTAACGATCCAAAATTTTTAACCAATTTAAACTTTGAATTTTTATTATTCAATTTGAATTTAACAAAAATATATATGGTTTAGAATATTTAATAATTTTGAAAAGTTATATGATAGATTTTACTTGAATTATAAATGAGAATGAATATTAGTAAGTTTGGATTTATTAACACTATTTGTCTTTCGATCGGATTTGTCAAACCATGACACGGAATTTGTAGTGTTAGAATTAAGTGTTGCCCTTAGTTTTCATAGCATTTAAGGGAAAATGCTACCAAAAGTTCACCTTCTCTTCTTAAGACAAGTGTATGGACACTTGTAATTTTGCATGTATGCTTTCATGCATGGTTTCCACTTGTCCCCTTATGTGTCTTTACCTCCTTACTCTCCTTTCCTATATAAGGAGCTCTCTACTTCAATTTTTATCATCCATTTTCATTTTTCCTATCTTTCTCCTTCTTATTAAGCTTATGGCCATGGTTTCTATGGCATATGTCTTCCTCTTTTCCACCACCACCTTGCCAAAGTTCATCATCCTCCTCCTCCTCTTATGATAGAGAGAGAGAGAGAGAGAGAGAGATTAGTAATATATATTTTGGTGAAGAAGACGTTGCGCCGAAATACAGTTCGACGGTTCGCTCAGCTAGGATCGCCTACCAGGAAATTTCGAAATCTGTTTGATAAGAACTCTTTAACCACGGTTTATATATTTAATTAGTAGTTAGACTAATTTAAATATAGTGATGAATTATTTGTGGTTAATGATGACTGATGTTTGTTGTGATGGTTGATGGATGCGTAGTTTAGACCACACACACACACTATTAAGCATTAGTGTTATAACGCTTATGCATAGTTATGATTTATTTAATTATGTTGATAATGGTTGCTATGGATGTTTAAATGGTTGTTGATGTTGTTTTGCACACACTATGACACAACCGTTATGGTATCACATTGGTGATCGACAAATCTCCTTCGTAATTAGAAGCAATGTTTTTGAAGTTGAAGGATAATAATTTATGATAAAAACTCTTTAAATGAATAAATAAATACCGGAACATTCAAGGATCGCAGAGAGGATAGTGTCTAGTCTTGGGTTTGGAAATAAAGTTTCATGCACTCTCTGGCTATCCCTAACTGATCTGACGAATGAGATGGTAAATTCGAAGTTATTTGAATTAAGAAATGAATTGGAATTTGATTTATTAAGTTAAAAAAATGTTGAATTTTAGATCCAAAATAATTTGAAAAGTAAATTTAAATGATTTTAAAAGGGTTATATAAGGATATAATGGTTTTCTAAGATATTTTGAAGTATCGTAGAATAATGGTTATTATGATCAAAATAGAGCTTGTCGCATAACGACGATTTACGTATTTTAGATGCAAACTTTAAACACTTATAACTTTTGCAATCTAAATTGGATTTCCGTAAAATGAAAAACGTTTGATTTCCATTAACAGGAACTTTCAAATGAGTGAAAGCAGATTTTAAATTTGTGTTATAATTTTCAAGTTATGTTTGAAACCGCTTTGGAAAAGGTCGATGTAAGAACAATTATTGACCATAATTATAAGCAGCTATTTTTAAATGTTTTCAAAATATGGAAAAAATTGTAAAATCATTACGAACTATGAAAAGGAGTTTTGAATTGTAAAGTTTAAGTTTTGGCTCTGATAAACGATATTTTGATCAAAATAGTTAAGATAACTGTTCTGTAACACTTTTAATGCTATTGTAACGCTTCCTTCCAAAACAATCTATTTTGAAGTTCTAAACCGTAAACTATTTTCGAACTTTAAGTAATGATTTATGGAATGTTTTCAAAGTATTAAAAGTATTAGAAATATTTTATTTGGAATTTAAATTGATATTAATACGGGTTTCAATTTTAATAACTGGATATGGTTGGAGGTAAATCTTCGGATGTTTGATATTAATTCGATAGATGATGACTCTTACTATTCGAGGAATTTAAAAGGTAGTTCACTGTTATTCCGCTTATAGTGTGAGTTGGATATGGAGACTAAGATTGAGGATAAGTTGATGGTACTTCTATCCAGATCTAATGTCAAAGAGTCGGATAAATCTTTTAATTCTGATATGGGTCTCCTAATTTGATTGGGATAAGTTGGATAGAAATAATCTTTGGATGTTTGATATGAAATTCTTTGATGTAAACGTATACTATTTGACGAATTTGGAAGTTATTATTATTATATTGTCATTCCACTTATAGTATTCGTTGATTATGAGAATTGATATCGAATATAAGTAAATACAATCTCTGTGTAACTTATATTCAATAACGATTGATTTGGGTTTTGTCGTGAAACATATCTTTAACAATATCGTTCTTGAAACCCAATGAGATTGAGTTGTGGAAATTCATATCGTAAATTGGGATTTAATCAAATCTTTGATTTGAGAAAATTAAAAATAAGAAATTGGGATCCAAGTATAATCTTTTAGTTAATATTAAAGAATTGAATGTTGGAAAATCGATTTAATTGGAAACTATGGTTGAAATATGGATTAACGTATTTTCAAAGGAAACTGGGTTTTGATAACGAGTTATCAAACGGAAAATTAATTAAGGCTTTGGGGCTAGATTATCTTTGATTTAAGGGATTTGTTTTAAAGAAGAAGGGTTAAATATGGATTTCAAATCTCTAATATTCTAAGAATGCTGGGTTTTGATTTGGACATAATTCTAAATCCAACCGTTAGATTTCAAATCTCTAATATTCTAAGAAAGCTCTTTTCGATATGAACCCAACGGTTCCGGTTTTAGGAGAATCCGACGGTCGGATCTCCTGTAATATCCATTCGAAGTCAATGGTCGAAATTCGCGAACTGCCGCGGTACGTTCTATTCAGACCATTATATATATATATATATATATATATATATATTATATTATATATTTCATTGATTTCCTTTTAAAACGTATTTTATAAATCGTTTTAAATTCGTTTTCAAAACGATTTCAACTTCATATTCAATTTCTAGTCAAAATTGAATATTCCATATCATTAATATATGAATGAACACTTCCCTTTTTTTTAAATTCATTATAAAAATGAATAAAATCGATATAAATATCGTTCACGTCAAAATGGCGTCAATCTAATCAACACGGCTTTATATATTTCAATAACTTCGTTATTCTATTCAACAAATGAATTTTTCTTCAACACATGAATATATATTTTTATTCAACACATGAATATATATATTTTATTCAACACATGAATTTTTATTCTATTCAACACATGAATTTTATATTCTATTCAACACATGAATTTTCTTTCTATTCAACACATGAATTTTCTTATAATATTCCTTATTTTCCCAATTGGAATGAGGCCCAATCAATCACCATATAATGTTAATTATATGGATTCCATACAACACATGTATATAATAGCAACGATAAATAATCAACCATCATCCAGATGCACCACACAACTGCATAAGCATTAAATATAAATAATTAACGCTTACACAGTCTGTCAACCCATCGATTGACGTACAACAAAACAATTGGGATTAGTGTACATCAAATATCATCCCAATGCCCGTGTGGGGTTTCAAATCAACTAACATAGATTTTTATTAATGCAGTTGGGCGATGTGTAAAATTTATCGTCCCAATCAATATCAGTCAAATCAGTGTATATAAACAAATCGTCCGATTTGTTTATTACTATTTATTTTATGTACACGTTAAAAATCATATTTTTAACTATAAAATATTTTATTTCATTCCACATCACACGATCAATTTTCACAACACAACAATCAAACAAACAAGTCATCCATCGTCTATGGATGACGGGTGCTGCTAAGCACCGTCTACATCCTAGTATATATTTCTAACTAGAAAACAAATAAAAGTGAGGAGTTCTCACCTTTGGGATCCACTCCACCAATTTTATTTCTGAATTTCAGAACAATCGGGATTTGCCTGACATGCCAACGTAGTCTTCTCTACGCTGCTCATATTAAAAATCACATTTTTATTTCACTATAAATAAAATAAAAATTAGATTTTTATATTCTCTAATATCTAAAAATTCTATTTTTAATCCGCTACTCATATAAAAATCGAATTTTTATTTCGTTACAACATAACTCTACCTTAATAAAAATTATATTACTCTACATTAATAACAATCATATTTTTATTCTCTATGTTTTCATATATAAAAATCTAATCTTTGTAATTTCAAGAATCAAATCTTTTTCATTTATAAAAATCATATCTTTTTGCTTTATACAATCATATCATTCTTAACATGACAATCTAATTTTTCATAATCATAAAAATATGGTTTTTATTTAATAACTAAACTAATTTAACAAAGCATAAAAACTAAATTAATTAAATAAAGAAAAACGCACCGTTTTCGAGGAAGGGGGGTTTACTGTCGAGATGGCGTCGGAGGAGGCCATGGGAGGCGGAGGGGAGGTCGGCTAGCGGCGCACACGGCCGGTGGTGCTGGAGTGACCGGAGTTGGTGGTTGGGTTTTGATTTGGGGGCGATGAGTTTGAGGGTCTTGAAAATCCAACGGGAAGGGGAGAGAGAAACGAGGGTGAAGGGGGAGGCTGGTTGGCCTAGCGGCGCTCACGACGGAGAAAGGGGAGCAGCGACATCGACGGTGGCGGGCACGACAAGGGTTTCCCCCTTTTCCGTTCTCTTTTCTTTTCTTTTTTCTTTTTGATTTCAGCGAGTTTGACTATAAGGAAAGGGGGTAGGGAGAGAAAAGGTTTAATAATAATAATAATTTTATATTTAATTTTCCCCAAAAAGTTGACTTTTTATTCAACCTCAAAACAAGACCCAACGACTGTCGCCCCTAGCTAATTACCCCCATTCCGAACACAATGGGATATGTATCGTAAGCTGATTCGATCCTTACGATCAGTTTTCATCAAAATCAAAATATAAATCTATATATTGAATTTGAACGCGTATTTCAATTTACCGGGGACACATATGGACTCTAAAAATTCCCGAAAAATATTTTCTAGCTCCTAACAAAACTAATTTCGTAAAATTCTGAGATCATTCGAAAAATGGCCATTTTCTGGTCGATCAAAATTGACTGAAACTATCAAAACACGTTTTCTTTCGCCACGCTCACATATTGATTTAGAAAAATTACGAATTTTGAAACCTAGCAATAACTTGATATCACGGATCCAACAAAAGTGGTTTCATCGAAAACTGAGGTCATTTGCAAAATTTCTATTCTAAGGGCCAGAATTCCATAGCGACTATTCTGAATTTTCATCTGGGCATTTTATTCCCGCTATGAAATTTTAATTTTTCGGATTCGTTGGAAAGATATTCTCAATTAGATTCTAATATTTTTGATTTCGCTAAAATCCGGTTTATTTTGAATCCTGTGCATTCATTTGAACTTTGAAATCGAAATTTCAAACTACCGCATCATTTTCAATTCCTTTTATAATTAAAATAAAATATTTATATTCTAACGACGATTCAAATAAATATATACGTTCTAATTCTATTCAAAATAAATTTCTCGTCGTTATTATTTAAAATAATTCATTTTAAATATTCAAAATTATTTAAAATTGCCAAAATAAAATTTTTAAAATGGCTCGGATTTTCGAGTTATTACAGGGTGGCCGTAAAACAAGGTGCTGGGGTACCAGTGTAATGCCACGATGGAGTATTAACCATTGTCCAATGATTGAAAAATACCAGACCGTCACATTGTGGTATCAGAGCTTTGGTTTATACAAAGCTATGGGGTACGACACATTTGAACAAAAGGAAAGACTCATCAGAGTTATAATATCTCATTAGAGATAGGGTTAGTAATGCCCTAGAATGAGATTTTAGAGTATTATATTTGAGACGACATATTTGAAAATATGAAATGAGTTTTGAAAAGTTATATTTTAAGAAAGAAACATATTTTGGAAATATATGGTTGATTATAACTTGGATACTTAATCAAATGATTAAGGTTAAGTTTATATTTTTTGATTATAATTACATATAAAATAATTTTTATGGCATGGTTATTAATCCCCTTCCACTGATCAGGAAAATGATCCAAGTACAAATGCCTTTTGGATTTAATGTCACTATTGGGTAACATTTCGAAATATCGACAAACTTGGGTCAAATTTATTAAGGTAATTCTCCCCTATGGTAACTAATAAATATGGTTAAAAATTAAAAATTAGAATCTGAGTATTGTATTCGATGTTGAGGTTGGACTATCTAGTATAAGACGATTTTGAATATACGCCTAGCTAACGTATATACGAAGTCTTAAGTATACTAGATAGATATAGAATCACACTCTAATTGCTTGAAGATGATTCTGTTGATGACTGCAACATTATTAGTATGTATTTTCGAGTTTCGAAAGTGGGATGACTATATGATTCCAATTAAACATCAATATATTCTTAAACCTATTTAGATAAGTGTTTGAAATTGTTTGGTAAATTTATGTGAACTTAAATAGAAAAGTGAAAATTTGATTGGGTTATAAGAATTATACCAGGTAAACTTGTTAGTAAGGGATAAGCCAGTAAATAGTTTTGAGAAAGTGCATTTGTGTTATGTATTAAAAAAAGGTTTTGAAAGGATGTATAACTCAAATCAAAATTTTGAGCAAGAATCGGCAGTTACTTTGGAATTGATTTGGAAATTAAACTTAAACGCGGGCATCTTGTGTTTGGAATTTCTCAGTTGACTAAAAGACGTTTACACAAAATTGTAATTTACATAAGCAATCCAAATGTAGAAAAAAGTAGTTTGGGAAACGATATAAAGGCTAAGTTGGAATTAATTAGTTAGGATATTTTGTAGTTAGTCCTTCCCAACTAATTAAATTTAAAATGCAAATTTCTTGAGAATTCATTTTCGCAATATGAATATAAGATATTTGACAATATTTTGGTTAAGGATCACGGTGGTTAAAGATGTTAATAAAAATATATCTAAATGGTTTCTCTAAAGTTTGAAGGAAATAAGTTTTGTAATCTTGAATTTGGAATAATTAATGAGAATAGCAAAAACTATATAAGAAATTAAAATATGGGATTAGCGGCAATTTTGGACAGATGATAAGTTCTAAAGTATATTGTGGTTACAAAAAGGAACTGTTTAAGTAAGCATGAGTACCTTGTGAATTAGGTTTCACAATTTGATTAAAGGATATTTGGCAAGCGGGAATAGTAAGAAGAAATTACCTAAACTGAAACATTTAGACAAGCTGAGTTCGGAGATGATCAAGTTTTTCGTGTAATGAATAATAGTAAACTTTGGAAACTGAAAAGGAATAGGTTTCATAACCATTGTCTTTGCAAGATCAGATCTACGAGAATAAATTTATAACTCTGAATTTTCTTGAAGGAGGTAAATGGTTGAGTTTAAGTAATTAACCTAGTAAACGATGAATCGAATATAATGGGTGATTGGAAGATATCATTGGAGGACATGTAAACATGGTTATCCATAAATATGCGTGTTAGAATATTATACCTGATATATCCATTATGAGAACGGGGAGCTTTGGTATAAAGAATTTTAATCTTGTGACTGAAAATCTACAATATGTAAAATGAGTAATTGCGATACCCTTTCCTTCTCGAGGACGAAAAGTTTTAAGGGGGGGGGGGGGTGAATGTAACGATCTAGAATTTTTAACCAATTTAAAATTTGAATTTTTATTACTCAATTTGAATTTAAATTTGAATTTGACATAAATATATTTGGTTTAGAATATTCAATAATTTTGATAAGTTATGTGATAGATTTTACTTGAATTATAAATGAGAATGAATATTAATAAGTCTAGATTTATTAACTCTATTTGTCATTCAATTGGATTTGTCAAACCATGACATGGAATTAGTAGTGCTAGAATTAAGTGTTGCCCTTAGTTTTCATAGCATTTTAGGGAAAATGCTGCCAAAAGTTCACCTTCTCTTCTTAAGACAAGTGTATGGACACTTGTAATTTTGCATGTATGCTTTCATGCATGGTTTCCACTTGTCCCTTATGCGTCTTTACCTCCTTACTCTCCTTTCCTATATAAGGAGCTCTTTGCTTCACTATTTATCATCCATTTTCATTTTTCCTATCTTCCTCCTTCTTCTTAAGCTTATGGCCATGGTTTCCATGGCATAAGTCTTCCTCTTTTCCACCACCACCTTGCCAAATTTCGGCATCCTCCTCCTCCTCTTATGATAGAGAGAAAGAGATTAGTATATTCACATATATTTTTTGGTGAAGAAGACGTTGCTCCGAAATACTGTCCGACGGTTCGCTCAGCTAGGATCGCCTACCAGGAAATTTGGAAAGTTGTTTAGTGAGAACTCTTTAACCACGGTTTATATATTTAATTAGTAGTTAGACTAATTTAAATATAGTGATGAATTATTAATGGTTAATGATGATTGATGTTTGTTATGATGGATGTGTAGTTTAGACCACACACACTATTAAGCATTAGTTTTATAACGCTTGTGCACGGTTATGATTTATTTAATTATGTTGATGATGTTTGCTATGGATGTTTAAATGGTTGTTGATGTTGTTTTGCACACACTATGACACAAAAATTATGGTATCACATTGGTGATCGACAAATCTCCTTCATAATTAGAAGCAATATTTTTGAAGTTGAAGGATAATAATTTATGATAAAGTCTCTTTAGATGAATAAATAAATACCGGAACATTCAAGGATGACAGAGAGGATAATGTCTAGGCTTGGGTTTGGAAATAAAGTTTCATGCACTCTCTGGCTATCCCTAATTGATCCAACGAATGGGATGGTAAATTTGAAGTTATTTGAGTTTAGAAATGAATTGGAATCTGATTTATTAAGTAAAAAAAGTTGAATTTCAGATCCAAAATAATTTGGAAAGTAAATTTAAATGATTTTAAAAGGGTTATATAAGGATATAATGGTTTTCTAAGATATTTTGAAGTATCGTAGAATAATGGTTATTATGATCAAAATAGAGCTTGTCCCATAACGACAATTTACGTATTTTAGATGCAAATTTTAAATGCTTATAACTTTTACTATCTAAATCGGATTTCCATAATATGAAAAACATTTTATTTCCATTAACAAGAACTTTCAAATGAGTGAAAGCAGATTTTAAATTCGTGTTATAATTTTCAAGTCATATTTGAAACCGTTTTGGAAAAGGTCGAACAATTGTTGACCATAACTATAAACAACTATTTTTAAATGTTTTAAAAATATGGAAAAAATTGTAAAATCATTGCAAACTATGAAAAGGAGTTTTTAATTGTGAAGTTTAGGTTTTGGTTAAGACAAACGATATTTTGATCTTTTGTATTAATTTTAATGCTATTGTAATGCTTCCTTCGAAGACAATCTATTTTGAAGTTTTAAACCGTAAACTATTTTCCGAACTATAAGTAATGATTATGGAATGTTTTCAAACTTTTAAAAGTATTAGAAATATTTTATATGGAATTTAAATTGGTATTAATACGGGTTTTCAATTTTAAATAATTGGATACGGTTGGAGGTAAATCTTCGAATGTTTGACATTAATTCGGTAGATCATGACTATTTGAGGAATTTAAAAGGTAGTTCACTGTTATCTGCTTATAGTGTGAGTTGGATATGGAGATTATTGTTGAGGATAAGTTGATGGTATTTTTATCTAGATCTAATGTCAAAGAGTTAGATAAACCTTTTAATTAAAATATGTGTTTCCCAATTTGATTGGGATAAGTTGGATAGAAAAAATCTCCGGATATTTGATATGAAATTCTTTGATGTAAACATATACTATTTGAGGAATTTGGATGATATTAAAATTATATCGTTATTCCACTTATATTATTTGTTGATTAAGAGAATTGATATCTAATATAAGTGGATACAATCTCTGTGTAACTTATGTTCAATATCGATTGATTTGGGTTTTGTCGTGAATCATATCTTCGACAATATCATTCTTGAAACTCATTGAGACTGAGTTGTGGAAATTCATATCGTAAATTGGGATTTAATCAAATCTTTGATTTGAGAAAATTAAAAATAAGAAATTGGGAACCAAGTATAATATTTTAGTTAAGATTAAATAGTTAAATGTTGGAAAATCGATTTAATTGGAAACTATGGTTGAAATATGGATTAAAGGATTTTCAAAGGAAACTGGGTTTTGATAACGAGATATCAAACGGAAAATTAATTAAGTCTTTGGGGCTAGATTATCTTTGATTTAAGGGATGTGTTTTAAAGAAGAAGGGTTAAATATGGATTTTGTTAAAGATAATTTGAGAATGGGTTTAAAGAAATTTAATTTAACAAATTTATGATGAAAGGAGATTTGGTTAAAAGCCTGTGTGTTTTGTAATTGTGTTTTAAAAATTACGCTTATTATTTGGGAAGACCGGGATCTGATGTATGTCCGAAAATCATTCCAAGTAATAATACGACGTTGTAGAGAAATTGAAGACAACATTGAAGACCGGGACCCTTCATATCGCAAGAACGGCTTGCTGAATGTCTCAAATAGGTAGCTCCAATTTGCAGATGGATTTTATATCAGCTAAGTGGCAAGAAGCCCACGCATATGTGAAAGAATTTCGGATTGTTGTTTCGTTCAGAACCAAAACAAATATTTATGGATTGTGTGTTTGACATTGTAATTGAATGCGTAGCACTGATCTCTGTTAAATATATATCAGTTTGTTGGCGGAAAATTTATTCTCTTGCTTAACACTCTTCTCTAAGACGTATGAGCTTAGAGGTTATATATCGATAGAAATCAGTGATGCGTTGTGAATGGACAATGTGGCATACTTAAGTTATATGGTGAGCTTTGGATGATCAAAGCATGGCTTATTTAAGCGTAGCTTTGTGTATATCGAGACCTCAGCAACCCTCACACCCCAGTAAATGGCCAAAACAGGAAGAAATGCAGCAGGGTTATGGGGTGTTGTCTCCTTCTAGATAAAATGTGTACTATCTTATGGAGCCTAGGTATTAACCTATGTGGTAAAAGCAACTACTTTTGTGGTTGTTGTTGGCACGCGCTCGGAAAGGTCGGTAACGACCGGGAGATGACATACTTAGGCATACTTTAAGTTACCCAGTTAAGGGGTAACCCGACCTTGTGTTGGCATGAGGAGCATCACTGTTTATCCTTGGAAGTTCCTTTGCCTGGTCATTGTTGGAAACCCAATCTCCGCTACGAGCCCGTATGATTTTAGTTGTATACTGTACGTCACTATAGTATATGATACCTATGCTCGCCAAGATTGATACATTTACTATTGAAATTGTTTTCACACTATGTTATAGTATTGAAAGAGGATTTTCATGTATCAATCATTTTTGACTGTATAAGGAGAAATCTCGCCCATGTGTGCATTTGCATTGTGTGTGTGCCACGAGACCTTATGTTAGTTTCATTTTTCAAATAGTCATTGTGAATATCTATGCACTAGTATTCACATGGATTAAACCCGTTCTCCATTAGCGGCGTGGTCCGATGAATTACCTAACATTAAAATAAACCTTAAAATCAAATGTTTTGATTTCTCACACCAGTCCCATGACTGACCTGGAGTTTATTGTTCTACACCTAAACTCTGGGTGCCCATAATTTTTACATGGGCAGCCTAGTAGTTTGGTTTGCAGTTTAGACTTGGAGTAGTTGGGGTGGGATGCTGGTTTAGCTGGAGCTATTATATCTTGGAGCATGCATACTCTTCCACTGAGTTTAGCATCTTTTCGGCTGTGTAATCGATGTACTCGGATGTTTCTCCGGTAACTCTGATGTAATATTATTGTAATAATAATGGAAAAGTTCTTTATATTTTGTGAAAATGTGTAAGTACCCCTAACAATCCGTCTTAATGAACGGTTTAAGTTGGTTTATTTACCGGTGAAAACCGGGCAAAAAGCCGGGTTGTTACATCTTCTCTAGGATTCAAAAACCTGCACCACACTCTAGTGCATGTCATGCAACCGATATCACTAACCGACATCAGCATCGGGACTGAATCTAGAATTTCCCCAGTCTCCTCTCCTTTTTGGCCATGACTTCATCAACTTCGATGCTCGTACTAGAATCTGATACCATCGACTCCGAAAACCCCTCAATATGCGACACTATATGTCATGGGAACCCATCAAAAATTGCTAATGACCACGTCGCAGCTCCACGATCTTTAAACTAAGCTTTGATTAGATTCATTCCTCCTAAACTCCAATAAAACTGAACCCTAGTTCAGTTATCCTTTACATGATTTAGGTATGGATTTGATCTTCCCCTAAGACAACACGCACTCAACTCAAACACCCCATGAGCCTCTCTAGAAGCAAGAACAGCTTAAAACAGTTTATTGGAACAAGTTTTGATGAGTTTATATCTAGTATAAGACTTGAATTGGATTTTAATTTCATAGGTTTTGTACCCTTTTCTAGTTTTATTGCTGCAGTTTGATTTTTGTGGACACTGATATAAATTTAACAAAGATTCTGCCATGAAATTTTCAAAGAATATAGAGAGGATATAAATAAAGTTGTAAATAAGAAGAAGAATTGGTGAAAGAGATACATATACATAGGAATGGAAATGTCAATAAAATAAATTTTAATGAAACTAACAAAGGAGTTTATTATCCCTTTAAATCATTTCAAACCCTCCACCCTAAGCAAAGCTGGTACAAAGCATTTAATGCATATGTTGAAAATCACATTTCTTTATGTACTTGGTGTACCTCAAGTTGAATTGTTCTCTTTTGCATTTCACTTCCATATCCTTAAACCCATTATGATGTTTCCTTTTTTTTTTCTTTTTAATTGTAAAAAATATATTTATATCCATTATGAAACATTAAATCAAGTGTATTTTTATAAAACGTAATTTAAATATAAATTTTCCTATTTCATTATAATATCAAAACACGTAATGCATATATAGCATATAAAGTTGTAAAATCCATTTATTAAGTAAATGAATTATTAACATTAAATTATTAGTTTTATTTTATAAAATACAACCTTATAAATCTTAAAATCTTAATATATCGTCATATATACATATCTATATTTATAACAAATATTATACACATTTTGAAAAGGATATACAACCATTATTCAAATGATTAATATATTTTTCTATGATAAACTAACATTCGAATGGAATTTAAATGATAAAAAGTACGAATAAAATATTTAAATTGATTAAATATTCATAAATTAAATTGATAAAATTCCAAGTTGTTACATTCTTCCACCCTAAAAAGAATTTTGACCTCGAAATTACATCCCCCTCTCATCCTAGAAAATAAAACACAAATTAAACAATAAACTTTACTTATCAATTTAATAAGCCAATATGATGAGCACAGTTCATTTTTACGTAACATCTGATTCGATCAATAATCAAATACATAACTTACCTTCCGAACTAGTATAGTTCATTAGACGTCTCTAGTGTGGACTCTAATCAAGCTTCTTGATTAGAAACCAATATTCCGCTTGCATAACCAAATACTATGATAAAGAATATCAGTTTTTTTATCAAGAACACTCACCAAATGTTCGACATCAAGAATCAAGTGATAGATCCTTATTAGGATTGATGTGAAACACCTCAAAGCTATATACTCAAAACTTAAATAAAAATAGAATTACGAACAATTTATCCAAGTAAAACTTACATGCTCTTCCCATTGGTTATTACTATACCATTCTTATAATAATCTCCGAAAATTTATTAAAGTTATTTAGAGTAAATTCTTCTTAACTCCCAATACTTAGCTCAATTTCTATTTTTAGCTTGGAAATCTTGACTGTCTAAAATCATAAAAATTTCTATTCCATTCTAACCAGTGGACTACCTATAAATTTATCATTGAAGATGCGGAACTACCATATGTTATTACATAAACTATACGAATCCACAGATTTGTTTATGGAAAAAAATTAAGAATTTAAACAATCAGGTTGTTTTATTTTCGAGATAACTTGAAGTTATACTTTATATATACTTTAACTTAGTATATCAAATAAAAATTCGTTTTCCAAAACCAATCGAATCAAAATTCTTCCATGGTAGCAGTTAACCACCTAGAAACTCATAAACGAACACCGATGGTGTTGCACGGTCAACAAAGGAATTATTTCCTAGAGACTGGAGTGATTTCAATGCTTTTTATTTCATAAAATCCCTTTCTAGAATATTTAAGTCACCAACAATAATTTATTACTACTTACTCAAGACCTTTGAATTTTTTTTTCAAAATACAGGGATTCAATTCCTAAATTCTAGTTTAATTTATTTCTAATTACAAACCATATTTTTTTTGTTAATCAAATTAATTTATACCCCGACATTGATATTGAATGCCTTATAATCAAAATTTGAAACTGAATTCATAAGGTATTCATTTTAGTATTTAGCAAAATCTATTGTCTGCCTAATCCATGTAAGTAATAAAGAAATTCGCTCGTAAATTAGCTGAGCAAAGAAAATTAACCAACTAATTATAATAATTGAATATTATCATTCCTAATAAAAAGCACTTCCTAAATCAATATAATAATTTTGAAATAATTTCTTTATATATATAAAATATGTTCGTAGATTGAATTATTTCATCTACCGGTTTAAAATAATACTATACCAGTTGGCATATTCCAAGTGTTTAGAAATTCTTATTGATACAATTGGTCCCTCTGTGTGTACTAGAATTCATAATCCACTAAACAGAGCAACACTCATAATATAATTTTTTTTCATAGCACTAACAAATATGTTCACTCTTATATACACACTCAAATTCATACTAAGGCATTCCATTACCTTATTTCTTACTGAGTTTACCCCACAAAGCCAAGGTTCTCGATCAACCTTCGGATCTGCAACCAAAATTTAATGATGGGTTTTTGTGACCCCAAAGTCAACACTAATGCATCCACAATATTAATATGCCGAATATTCAAGTGTTAGAAAACAAAATCATCAGGGTTTAAAGAACAAGAAGTTAGAACATAATCCCACAATCGTAACAGATAACATATAATAATCACAAAATACTTTACAAATTCATTTAAAAAACTGATCTCATCAGAGTTACACTAAGACAATTCTACTCTAGAATAGTTATATCATCATGTCCTTATACATCAGATATAGAGTACATAATATACAGTGGAAACCTGGTAATAACAAATAACGATGAAGCCCCAGCATCAAAGCTCCTCCAAATGCATTTGTAAAACCCTAAACTACTTGGCTGCTCATAAAAATTTGAGCATCTAAAATTTTTCGGAAAGAAAATAATACTCTGGGTCAGAAATGGGTATGGTGTGTGAAAACTCAAACAACTTGACTATTATATTGCAATAAAAACTTTTGAAAACAAAAGGTATCTCATAAGACCATACGACATATAAAATGGATGGGTTTTTACCTTACGATAACTAAAACACTTTATATAAAATCTCATGATATTATAATAGTGTCTAAATATAAATACTTATCAATCTAGCCAAAATTGTTACCGTATTAAATTCCAACATACTAGTTATACAACTAAAATCGTAAAGGAAAAGAGATTGGATTCCTTTCAATGACGAGGTAAAGGATTGTCTTCCTATCAATACATGAGACGACCCGAAATCCCCCTTACAGGAAATCACGGATTGTACTGAGGACAAGACGAATCAGAACACAAACAGAAGAATATTTCATTGTCTATTACAACAATTTCATCAGAATACAAGAATATACAGAGTATGAATAAATATTACACATTTACTAAATATCAAAGATTTACAAGTTACAATGCAGCGGAAAATATTACAAAACACAACTGAAAAGAATATACGGATACAGAGCTTTCCGAATATCATTCCAGTTGTAAACCAGGATCCTGTGAATATAAATCTGCAAAACCAAAACTACTATCTGCCCATGCAGAAATAGGGGCAGCCAGAGTTTAGGTTAAAACAATAAAATCCAGGACAGTCATGTGACTGGTGTGAGAACTAAAACAGTTATTAATCTTTAATTTAAAGTTAGGTAAATCAAGGGACCACACCGTATAACACGGAACAAGTTTCCTTCCAAGAATACCAATAAAACAAACAGTGCAATGCTAAATAAAGAACAATGAAGCTATTATAAGACCCAGGTCCCATCACACAATGCAACGCAAGCCGAAGGATAGGGTTTTCCCTTATAATAGCCAAAGAATGCTTGATACGCGAAGTTTAGTCCTTTACTATTATTATAAGTGAAGAAAACAACTTCAAAAATAAATGTATCAATCATAGACGGCATTGGGTACCATATATCGTGTCGCCATACTAGTTCTACAATTAAAACCGCAGGACATCGTATTGGAAGTCGGATTTCCATCTGTGAACCAAGGCAAGGGATAGTCCTTGCCGCTTCGAGAAAATCTAGCCCATGTCTCGTGTCAGAGCTCGAGTGACCTTTTGATCGTCAGGGCCGGTCCACTCGATGTGGATTAAAATGGCTGAATACTTCGTTTCCCCGCCCTATGGGGCATAAATGAGCCAAATGACTCCATCCTCCCCGGATCGACCGATATAACTAAGGCGCCTCGCAAACCATCATCCACATAAGTAAAACGTCAGGGCGCGCAAAATGCTGATGCCACTCCTAGCTAAAAAGAAACACATGCCCTCCCTGATGTCCTCTCCCATTTCTGGTTCACACCGGGGTGTGAGGCTCGCGCGTTAATGCTACACAAAGCTATGCTATATTAAAACCATGCTTTGATCATCAGCCACAAGACTCTGCTTTTCAACAGAAGCCTTGATCATTTGCATCTCAGCATGCCACATAGGCAATTCACACTATGCAACCGATGTCTATCAATCACACAGAATGAAATCCGATGTCGAACACACATCCATTTAAAGTTCGTTCTAGGTCTGAACGAAACCGGAGGCACCTTATTCCTCCCCCATATGTCCAATATAGGGGAGAGGTCCTCACATATCCCGTCGATCTCCAAGTACGTCTAGACGATCACCACTTATTACCTTGTCTCGGGTGTACAACCCAATCAAGACCTCAGTAATCATACAAACGATGTGAAGACCTCTGGTCTTCGACTACCATCTTCATCCTAGACATATCGTTGAATCAGTTATTCAGAATGGGATAAACCCTGTCTTTTCGAATAACTCACGTATATAATAAACAAGTGCTACAAAAACACAACGTACGCCTTATTCCAATCCAGAATATTCCTTTATTCAAATATTCTTATACTTTGGGAAAGGTTCCCATTAATTTTATCAAAGATAAATTCTATAAATTTATTCTTTAATCTTCTTTTGGATATCATTTCAATCTAATTAAAGATGCATTAAAACTCCACTTGGTTTTAATCTTCCCAAAAATCAATATTAACGATTGTTTAACTTAGGAAACCATATCATGTCTTTAACTTGGTTAAAGAACCAATGTCATTTAAAACACGGTTCACGATAAACCCAAAATCACATTACATTCCATCAGCCATTAACCGTAAATTAGCAAGTGAACAATTCCCTAAGTATTAACCCCGAAGGCCAAAACCAACATCAGATCAATACCCAGAAAATCATTCAACTTAACTAATCCCCAGTTAGTTTCTGATTTTCTTAACTCCATTAGGTCTAAGAACAGTATTATTAAAGATATCATTCACGACAACCCAAAATCCAATTCCATTGTTAATCGGGTTAAAGAACAAATGTTAGTTAAAACACTGTTCATGATAAACCCAAAGACCAATTTCAATTCCATTCCAATTAAATATTAATTAATTGGTGTACTTCATTAAATCTAAATAAAAAGATTTAATCTTTTCTCAACTGGGTTCAAGAACAGTGTTAATGAAGACACCATTCACGAAAAACCCAAATCACCTTCCATTAATTATGGAATCTTCACGGAAAAACAAATCGATATATAATCGATATCAATTTCCATATCTGACTAATAATATAAATGGAATAATGGCAAAGCCTTTTAAATTACATATGTATTAACAGTCTTCCTCCATAAAATTTCATTTCGATTAATATCAATCGAATCCATTCAATTCCAATTTAATATATTAAATTGGAAAACATTACTTCGGAAAATTCCTGTTAAATCTTAATAAAAAGATTTATAAATTCCAAATCACATTTCACTGTAAATCGGGTTGAAGAACGAATGTCATTAAAACACAGTTTACAATAAACCCAATTCACATTCCATCTGTCTCTAACCGTAATTTAGTAAGAGAACCATTCCCTAAGTATTAACCTCGAAGGCCGAAACCAACATCAGGTCAATACCCAAGAAACCATTCAACTTAACTAATCTCTAGTTAGTTTCTAATTTTCTTAACTCCATTCGGTTCAAGAACAGTATTATTAAAGATACCATTCACGACGAACCCAAAATCCAGTTTGATATTAAATACAAGGCTCTGAATAGAAAATATACCGGCTTATACTCAATATCAAATTCTGAAACCAATAAATATCGTATTGGAATAACGATATATATATCTTCAAAATTCCTCCACAATCTCCGTATAATCACGAAATCCAATATCGAAATATTCCGAGCATAATTTCGATTCAAATCCATTCCAATTCATATATTGGAAATCCTGGCTATTTTAAAAACCGTTTCAAATCCAAATTGTTTATTTTAAAAATATTGGATTTATTATTCTAATTCAAAACTAGTTATTTTTGATAAAAATCTATTTTTATCTTTTCAAATATGGAATTTTTCATCCCAATTCTTTCCAAATCATTTCTTATGATTTTACACTAATTATTGATATTTTTAATAATTTTATCAAGGCCAGTAGAGTCGATTTCCATAAACGGCCATCAAACTGCACTTATAGCGACCTTTTCCAAATTTGATTTGGACATAATTCCAAATCCAACCATTAGATTTCAAATCTCTAATATTTGTTAGAAAGCTCTTTTCGATACGAACCCAATGGTTCCGGTGTTAGAAGAATCCGACGGTCAAATCTCCCGGAATGTCCATTCAAAGTCAATGGTCGAAATTCGCGAACTGCCGCAGCGCGGCGAGTTATATTCAGGCCATTATATATATAATATATATATAACATATATGTTATATATATTTCATCAATTTCAATTTAAAATGTATTTTATAAATCGCTTTAAATTCGTTTTCAAAACGATTTTAACTTCATATTCAATTTCCAATCAAAATTGAATATTCCATATCATCGATATATAAATGATATATTTTCAAAACATTCGATTTTGAAATCACTTCATTTTCAATATTCATTATAAAATTGATATAAATATCGTTCACGTCAAAATGGCTTTAATCTAATCAACACGGCTTTATATATATTTAAATATATTCGTGTCCACCCCAAATCGGACATCAAAATCATATTTTGATTCTTTTTTGAATATTATTTTAAAATATTCATTATTTTAAAATATTCGTTATTTTAAAATATTCATTCTTTCTGAACTAGTATCAGACACAGTCAATTACCATATAATATGGATTTCATACAATACATGTGCATAACAAAATTAATAAACAATCAATCAACATCCAGAGTGCGTTCTACACTGCATAAGCATCAAATATAAATATTTAATGCTTACACAGCCTGTCAATCAATCGATTGACATACAGCTAATTATTGGGATTAGTGTATGTCATATATCATCCCAATATCCGTGTGGGATTTCGAACAATCAAACATAAGTTTTATTTGTGCAGTTGGGCGATGTGTAAAATTTATCGTCCCAATCAATATCAGTCAAATGTGTGTACATAAACAAATCATCTGATTTGTTTATAATATTTATTTATTCACATACACATTAAAAATAATATTTTTAACTACAAAATATTTTATTCCATTCCACAACACACAATCAATTTTCACAACACAATCAATCAAACAAACAAGTCGTCCATGGTCTGTGGACGACGGGTGTCGGGTGCTGCTAAGCACCGTCTGCATCCTGGTACATATTTTAACTAGAAATAAAATAAAATTGAGAAGTTCTCACCTTTGGGATCCACTCCGCCGTTCTTTCTTTCTGAACTGTTTGGTTTTGTTCAAAATTCCAACGCATCCTTTTCATGCTATTCATATATAAAAATCATATTTTCTATATCGTTGTTGTGAGTTTAAAAATCACTTCTTTATATGTTATTCATATAAATAAAAATCATAATTTTACTTCGCCACTTCATATAAAAAAATCTAATTTTTATATTGCTATCGATACTATAAAAACTATATTTTTATAACGCTCTTTTCATAATAAAAAATAATATTTTTATTACGCTATTGTATAAATAAAAATCATACCTTTTAATAAATGAAAATCTCACCTTTTCATAGTAAAGAATATTCAATCTTTATATTTATAAAAATCGAATCTTTATATTTCTAAAAATCAAATTTTTATATTTCTAAAAAATCGAATCTTTATATTTCTGAAAATCGAATCTTTTTATACATCAAAAACATAATCTTTCATACATTAAAAATATAATCTTCGATACATTAAAAATATTATCTTTTATATAATAAAAATCATAACTTTGTATAGTAAAAATCATAGCTCTATGCCATTAAAAATGCGATCTTTATATAAACAAAAATCATGGCTTTATACATTAGAAAATCATATGTTTTATAAATTAAAAATCGTGTCTTTTATAAACTAATTACATTAAATGAATAAAGATAAATAAATGAAGGACTTACAGGTGGTTTTGGGGTAAGGGATGGCGTTGGTCAGGCTATGGTGGGCTGAGGGGGTTGCGCCGGAGTTGGAGGGTGCGGTGGTGGCAATGGGGCTCGGCAGCACTGGGCTAGGGGATCTAGGGTTCGGGAGGTTTACGGTTTGAATGGGGAAAATGGGAGGAGAGAGGGCGTCGGAGGGGGGGGGGGGGTTTCCTGGCGGCGCGCCATTGGAGGTGGAGGAGGCTTGCCACGGCGGAGGGCACGAGGGGGGTAGCAGGGTGTTTCGATCGAAGGATTTTATTTGGGGGTGGGTTTCATGTCGTGGTTTAAGGCGGAAAATGGGGGCTGGCGCGAGGAGGAGGAGGTGACGGGGAAGAGGAGGGGGCGTGCTAAACTGCGCGATGGCCGGTGCGGCCTGGAGGCGAGATCGACAGTCATTTTTTTTCCTTTTAATTTCGATCTGATCTGGAATTGGAGAGAGAAGAGGGGTGAGGAATATATATTTATTATATTATTTATTTTCTGATAAAGTTGACTTTTAATTCGAACACCAAACAAGACCCAACGATTGTCGTCCCCAGGTAATTACCCTCATTCTGAACACAACGGGATATGTATTGTAACCCAGTTCTAACATTTCAATCATTTTTCGTTTAAATTAAAATATAAATCTATATATATTCAATTCAAACATACATTTTAATTTACCGGAGCCACATGCGGACCCCAAAAATTCCAGAAAAATTATTTCTAGCTTCGTATTGACAATACAGTCCTAACAAAACTAATTTCGTCAAATTTGGAGACCGTTTGAAAAATAGTCATTTTCTGGTCGATTCAAATTGACTAAAACTGACAAAACACGTTTTCCTTTGCCCCGCTCACATATTGATTCGAAAAATTATGAATTTCAGAATCTAGCAATAACTTGACATCCCGGATCCAACAAAAGCGGTTTCGTTGAAAAGGGAGGTCGTTTGCAAAATTTCCATTTTTAAGGGCCAAAATTCCATAGCGACTATTCAGAATTTTCAACTGGACATAACTTTTTATTCCCGCTATGAAATTTCAATTTTTCAGATTCGTAGAAAAGATATTTTCAAATAGATTCTAATATTTTTGGTTTCGCTAAAATCCGGTTTATTTTGAATCCAGTACGTTCATTTGAAATTTGAAATTGAATTTTCGAACTACCTCGCCATTTCCAATTCCTTTTATAATTAAAATAAATATGTATATTCTAACTTCGATTCAAATAAATATTTTCATTCTAATTCTATTCAAAATAAATTTCTTGTCATTATTACTTAAAATAATTCATTTTAAATATTCAAAATTCATTAAAATTATCAAAATAAATTTTTTAAATTAATTAGGATTTTCCGAGTTATTACAATCTCCCCCACTTAAAATCTTCTCGTCCTCGAAAAGGAACGGAGTTGAAAGTTGTTTTACAAACTAACTCAACTTTCATTATTTTCATTATGGCTTAAGTTCTTCAACTTTTCAGTTTCTAAGAACTTTTCAAATTTTTGAAAAATTTGGCTAACACCCTAAATTTTTGAAAAATTTCGCCATAATCTCCCCTGTACGGGAGCACCGGGAAAATCCGGAAATCGCTATGCAGGCCTCTCCAATCCAAAAAGAAAAAGAAACAGCCAATTTGCTCATAAAATCAACAAAAACCCCAATAAATACAATAAACATGTACTTATTTGTCAGGCGAACAATTTTGTTCCTCTGCTTAGCTTCCCTGCTATGACCTGTTCAACGTAGAAACATATATATGTATGCAATTCCAAAAAATTCTCAGGTCAGTTCAACATTTGGTACAATTTGGTTATATATACCGTTCTTTCACATAATGATTTTATTAGATAACAAATAATCATACAATACAACCATCAATCAATTAGTAAATTAACGTTTCAAATTCATAATTTTAATACATATATAGAAAAACATATTTTTGATGCCAATTCACAACAAGTAACCATATCTACTCTTGGTTCTCACACCAGTCAATTAGAAATATATAGACATCCCACTTTCGAAACTCGAATACAAATGCTGATGATTCCATGGCATCATCAGAATCATCTCCAGGCAACTAGAGTGTGATTCTATATCTACCAAGCATATTAAAACTTCGAATACACATGGATCAGACGTATATGCCAAATCGTTATATACTGGATTGTCCAAATCAGTTTAAAATAAATATTCAAATATGTATAATACGATTTAAATTTCAAAACAATTTTTTTCATTTTTAAAAATATATTCTTTCGGCTCATTCTAGGATACTACTGATCCTATCTCTAACGAGTCATTCCCATTGGATATTACTAATCCAATCTCTAATGAATTCTTTCGTTTGGTTCTAATGTGTCTTGTTCTCCGAGCTTTGTAAACCAAAGCTCTGATACCAAACTGAGACGACCCGAAATCCCCTTAAGGGAAATCAAGGATTGTACTGAGGGCAAGACGAATTAGAACACAAACAAAAGAATATTTCATTGTCTGTTACAACAATTTCATCAGAATACAAGAGTATACAGAGTACGAATAAATATTACACATTTACTAATATCAGAGATTAACAAATTACAATGTAGTGGAAAATAATACAAAACACAAATGAAAATAATATATGGATACAGGGCTTTCCGAATATCATTCCAGTTGTAAACCAGGATCCTGTGAATATAAATCTACAAAACCAAAACTACTAGCTGCCCATGCGGAAATAGGGGCACCCAGAGTTTAGGTTAAAATATTAAACTCCAGGCCAGTCACGTGACTGGTGTAAAAACTAAAACAGTTATTAATCTTTATTTTAAAGTTAGGTAAATCAAGGGACCATGCCGTATAACATGGAACGGGTTTCCTCCCAAGAATACCAGTGCATAAAACAAGCAACATAATGCTAAATAAAGAACAATAAAGCTATTATAAGACCCAGGTCCCATCACACAATGCAATGCAAGCCGGAGGATAGGGTTTTCCCTTATAATAGCTAAAGAATGCTTGATACACGAAGCTTAATCTTTTCTTATTACTATAAGTGAAGAAAACAACTTCAAATATAAATGTATCAATCATAGACGGCATGGGTACCATATATCATGTCGCCATACTAGTTCTATAATTAAAACCACAGGACATCGTATTGGAAGTTGGATTTCCATCTGTGAACCAAGGCAAGGGATCGTCCTTACCGCTTCGAGACAGTCTAGCCCATGTCTCAGGTCAGAGCTCGAGTGACCCTTGTATCGTCAGGGCTGGTCCACTCGATGTGGATTAAAATGCCTGAATACTACGTTTCCCCGCCCTATGGGGTGTAAATGAGCCAAATGACTCCATCCGCCCCAGATCAACCGATATAACTGAGGCGCCTCGTAATCCATCGTCCACATAAGTAAAATTCCAGGCGTGCAAAACGCTTACACCACTCCTATCTAGAAGGAAACGGATGCCCTCCTTGATGTCCTCTCCCGTTTCTGGTTCACACCGGGGTGTGAGGCTCGTGAATTAACGCTATACAAAGCTATGCTATATGAAATCCGTGCTTTAATCATCAACCACAAGACTCTGCTTTTCAACAGAAGCCTTGATCATTTGCATCTCAGCATGCCACACAGGCAATTCACACTATGCAACAGATGTCTATCAATCACACAGAATAAAATCCGATGTCAGATACACATCCATTTACAAGTTCGTTGTAGGTATGAACGAAACTGGAGGCACCTTATTCCTCCCCCATATGTCCAATACAGGGGAGAGGTCCTCGTATATCTGGTCGATCTCCAAGTATGTCTGGACGATCACTGCTTATTACCTTGCCTTGGGTGTACAACCCAATCAAGACCTCAGTAATCATCCAAACGATGTGAAGACCTTCGGTCTTCGACCACCGTCTTCATTCTCGACATATCGTCGAATCAGTTATTCAGTATGGGATAAACCTGGTCTTTTCGAATAACTCGCATATATAATAAACAAGTGCTACAAAAACACAACGTACGCCTTATTCCAACCCAGAATATTCCTTTATTCAAATATTCTTATACTTTGGGAAAGGTTCCCATTAATTTTATCAAAGCTAAATTCTTTAAATTTATTCTTTAATCTTCTTTTGGATATCATTTCAATCTAAATAAAGATGCATTAAAACTCCACTTGGTTTTAATCTTCCCAACAATCAATATTAACGATTGTTTAACTTGGGAAACCATATCATGTCTTTAACTGGGTTAAAGAACTAATGTCATTTAAAATGCGGTTCACGATAAACCTAAAATCACATTACATTCCATCAGCCATTAACCGTAAATTAGCAAGTGAACAATTCCCTAAGTATTAACCCCGAAGGCCGAAACCAACATCAGATCAATACCCAGGAAACCACTCAACCTAACTAATCCCCAGTTAGTTTCTAATTTTCTTAGCTCCATTGGGTCTAAGAATAGTATTATTAAAGATACCATTCACGACAACCCAAAATCATATTCCATTGTTAATCGGGTTAAAGAATAAGTGTTATTTAAAACACCGTTCACGATAAACCCAAAGACCAATTTCAATTCCATTCCAATTAAATATTAATAATTGGTGTACTTCATTAAATAAAAATAAAAATATTTAATCTTTTCTTAACTGGGTTCAAGAACAGTGTTAATGAAGACACCATTCACGACAAACTCAAATCACCTTCCACTAATTATGGAATCTTCATGGAAAAACAAATCAATATATAATCTATATCAATTTCCATATCCGACTAATAATATAAATAGAATAACGACAAAGCCTTTTAAATTCCATATGTATTAACAGCCTTCCTCCACAGAATTTCATTTCGATTATTATCAATCGAATTCCATTAAATTCCAATTTAACATATTAAATTGGAAAATGTTACATTGGAAAATTCCTGTTAAATCTTAATAAAAATATTTATAGACTCCAAATCACATTTCACTGTAAATCGGGTTGAAGAACGAATGTCGTTAAAACACGGTTCACAATGACCCTAATTCACATTCCATCTGTCTCTAACCATAAATTAGTAAGAAAACAATTCCCTAAGTATTAACCTCGAAGGCCGAAACCAGCATCAGATCAATACCCAGGAAACCATTTAGCTTAACTAGTCTCCAGTTAGTTTCTAATTTTCTTAACTCCATTCCGTTCAAGAACAATATTATTAAAGATACCATTCACGATGAACCCAAAATCTAATTTGATATTAAATATAAGGCTCTGTATAGAAAATATATCGGCTTATATTCAATATCAAATTCTGAAACCAACAAATATCGTATTGGAATAACGATATATGTCTTCCAAATTCCTCCACAATCTCCGTATAATCACGAAATCCAATATCGAAATATTCCGAGCATAATTTCGATTCGAATCCATTCCAATTCATATATTGGAAATCCTAGTTATTTTTAAAACCATTTCAAATCCAAATTATTTATTTTAAAAATATTGGATTTATTATTCTAATTCAAAAATAGTTCATTTCGATAAAAATTTATTTTTATCATTTCAAATATGGAATTTTTCATCCCAATTATTTCCAAATCATTTATAATTATTTTACACTAATTATTGATATTTTTAATAATTTTATCAAGGCCAGTACTGTCGATTTCCATAAATGGCCATCGAACTGCACTTACAACGACCTTTTCCAAATTTGATTTAGACATAATTCCAAATCCAACCGTTAGATTTCAAATCTCTAATATTCGTTAGAAAGCTCTTTTCGATACAAACCCAACGCTTCTGGTTTTAGGAGAATCAGACGGTCGGACCTCTCGGAATGTCCACTCGAAGTCAATGGTCGAAATTCGCGAACTGCCGCAGTGCGGCGCGTTCTATTCAGGCCATTATATGTATATATCTATGTATGTATGTATGTACGTATGTATGTATGTATATTTCGACGATTTCCATTTAAAATGTATTTTATAAATCGTTTTAAATTTGTTTTCAAAACGATTTCAACATCATATTCAATTTCCAATCAAAATTGAATATTCCATATCATCGATATATAAATGATAATATTTTCAAAACATTCAATTTTGAAATCACTTCATTTTCAATATTCATTATGAAATCAATATAAATATCATTCACGTCAAATTGGCGTTAATCTAATCAACACGGCTTTATATATATTTAAATATATTCGTGTCCATCCCAAATCGAACATTAAAATCATATTTTAATTCTTTTCTGAATATTATTTTAAAATATTCATTATTTTAAAATATTCGTTATTTTAAAATATTCATTCTTTCTGAACTGGAATCAGACACAGTCAATTACCATATAATATGATTAAATGGATTTCATACAATACATGTGTATAACAACAATGATAAACAATAACCAACATCCAGAGTGCATTCTACACTACATAAGCATCAAATATAAATATTTTACGCTTACACAGCCTATCAATCAATCGATCAACATACCACTAATTATTGGGATTAGTGTATGTCATATATCATCCCAATACCCGTGTGGGGTTTCAAACAATCAAACACAGGTTTTATTTGTGCAGTTGGGCGATGTGTAAAATTTATCGTCCCAATCAATATCAGTCAAATGTGTGTACATAAACAAATCGTCCAATTTGTTTATAAATATTTATTTATTCATATACACGTTAAAAATTATATTTTTAACTACAAAATATTTTATTCCATTCCACAACACACAATCAATTTTCACAACACAATCAAACAAACAAGTTGTCCATGGTCTATGGACGACGGGTGTCAGGTGCTGCTAGGCGTCGTCTGCATCCTACTATATATTTTAACTAGAAATAAAATAAAAGTGAGAAGTTCTCACCTTTGGGATCCACTCCACCGTTCTTTCTTTCTGAACTGTTTGGATTTGTTCGAAATTCAACGCATCCTTTTCACATTGTTCATATATAAAAATTATAACGACCCGGAAAATCTGGACCAATTTTTTTTAAATTGGCTAAAATAATGGATTTTAAATATTTAAAATAAATATTTTAAATAATAAAGGTGAAAATTGATTTTGAATCGATATTTGAAAACGAATATAATTAATTCTAATTATAAACAAGGCCTGAAATGGCGCGGTAGTTTCAAAATTTGAATTCAAACTTTGATTGACTGTACCGGGTGCAAAACAAAATGGATTTGAGTGAAACCAAAAATATTTAAATCTGTTAGTGAATACCTTTCTAACAAATCTGAAAAATCGAAGTTTCATAGCAGAAAGCAAAAGTTATGGCCAAATGAATTTTCATAAAGGTCGCTATGGAATTTATATAGCCCGTGAAATTGGCCGTTTTGCAAACGACCTCGGAATTCGACGAAACCACTTTTGTTGGATCCATGATGTGAAGTTATTGCTAGGTTTCAAATTTCATAATTTTTGAAGCTAGTATGTGAGCATGGCAAAGGAAAATGTGTTTTCGTCAATTACAATTAAATTGGATCGACCAGAAATGAGCCATTTTTCAAACGGTCTCAGAATTCGACAAAACTAGTTTTGTTGGGACCGTATCATCAAAACATAGCCAGATTTATTTTTCTAGAATTTTTCGAATCAGTTTGTGGCCCTGAAAAATTGAAATGTACGTTCAAATCAAATATTGAATGTTATATACTTTAAATTGAAGGAAAACTGACTGAAACAGTCGAATGGGCCTGCAAAACATATTCCATTGTGTTCGGAATGGGGGTAAAACGCTAGGGATGGCAGTCGATGGGTCTGGATTGGGGTTCGTGAGAGAAAGAGGGTATTTTCGAAATATATAAATAAAATAAAAAATATGAATGGTCCTCACTTTTTCTCTCTCCCCGCTTCTTCCTCGATGCTCTGAAAACCGACGGCGGAAATCATTCCGTTCTTCTCCTCCATTTATCTTCCAATCCATGCACCATTATCGAACGCTCCAGTTAAACTTTTTGAAGATCGCAGTCCCCTCTTCAAATCCATATAAGCCTTGCCCCACCTCGTCACGCCGTTCGAGAGATCCACCTCCGCAAACTTCGGTCGTTCGCGCGCCGATTCCTCCCTTCAGCCGCATTCGAGTTCGTCAATGTGGGGGCCACCTGCTGCGCCTCTCGTAGCTCTCCGTCATGATATAACCTGATCGGCCTCTCGTGCAGTGTATCGGGAGAAAAATCAAGACCTAGTTTGGAAGGATTAGCTGAGGTATACGGCTAATTTAATTTAAATGGTTTATAACATCTAAAAGTGTTGCAAAGTTAGTTAATCGTATAAAAATCATATCTTTTTCTTGTGTTGACGAAATTCAGTGAAACAAGAGACAGTGGACTCGTGTGGACGTCTTCTACCTTCTAGAAGAGACCGCATATTTTTCTGAGCCTTCTGCTATTTTTAGTGGAGTGGAACCCAATGTGAGATTTCTAATTTACAAACTATATGGAAAACGACGATGTATAAATTATATAATCGATGTATGAGTTATATAAGCGTTGTACACCTCTTGTATAAGCGTTGTATAAGTTGTACGTTCGATGTATAAGTTGTATATGCGTTGTAAAAATTATATACGTGTTGAAATAGAAGTGAAATGCTATATATAAATATATATATACGCCCCTCGTCCACAAACCATGGACGATATTTATTGGTTATGATTGGTGTGAAAATTGATTGATAGCGAATGGTTGATTGAAATTGTTTGTGGTTGAAATTGATTGATTGTGGTTGAAAAATACCCGTTTGTGGTTGAGAAATATTTGGTTGAAACCACATAGGATTAGTTTGTGGAAATGAAAAAAATATACATGCCGCCTGCGTGCGAACTAGATGCATGATTCCCCATTGTCAAAAGCTGCGAGGCTTTAAGGTAGAGCGAGGAGCCGTACTAAGGACGGTCCCGGTTTTAACTACCCTGCCGTTATGCTGCCGAAATTTTGAATAATATTCATGTGTTAGAATTATTTTCCTGTGTTGAAACTATATTCGTCTGTTGAATAGAAAACCTTCATGTGTTGAATCGAAATTCATTCGTTGAATTGAAATTCATGTGTTGAATGGTATTCGTGTTTTAAATATAAAAATCACATTTTTATCTATATATACAAACTATAGAAAACCTTCATGTGTTGAATCGAAATTCATTCGTTGAATTGACATTCATGTGTTGAATGGTATTCGTGTTTTAAATATAAAAATCACATTTTTATCTATATATACAAACTATAGAAAACCTTCATGTGTTGAATCGAAATTCATTCGTTGAATTGAAATTCATGTATTGAATGGTATTCATGTTTTAAATATAAAAATCACATTTTTATCTATATATACAAACTATAGGAAACCTTCATGTGTTGAATCGAAATTCATGTGTTGAATGGTATTCATATTTTGAAAGAAATTGTTTTATAATAAAAATCCTATTTTTATCATCAATATGAACTATATAAAATATTCGAGTTTTGAAATAAATTGTTTTATAATAAAAATCCTATTTTTATCACCTATATTACCTATATAAAATAGTCAAGTTTTGAAATAAATTGTTTTACAATAAAAAATCACATTTTTACTACATACATGAATTGTTAAAAATAGTGAAGTGTCGAAATGAATGTATGTTAGACAAAAATATCATTTTTATCAAATGTATGAAAAGAATATAGCTTTGAAATCGAAGAATCGATATATATATATATATATATATATATATATATAGAATTGAAATATATCGAATAATGAAGTTGCAGTTCGTATTTTGAAACCGTGATTTCAAACGATTAGTGCGGGAGATCCGACCATCGGATTTTCCCGAAACCGCCACCGTTGGGTTCGCTTTGGAAATATCTTTCCAACGGCGCCAATTTTGTAAAAATACAACGGTTGGATTGTCTGGAATGTTTAATTCAAATCTGAAGAAAAACAGCGCCAGAATCGATTATATTTTTATATATATATGTATACATATATAATTATATTTAATCGAATAACGACGCTGCAGTTCGTATTTTAAAATCGAAACTTCAAACGATTGTACCGGGAGATCCGACCATCGAATTTTCCCAAATCTGGAACCATTGGATTTGTTTTGAAAAGATCTTTCTAAGAATGTAAATTTTGTGAAGATCCAACGGTTAGATTTTCAGATATGTGTAAATCAAATCTGAAGAAAAACAGCGCCACGGCCGCGTTATGGCCCGAAGCGTCGTTTTGAATAAATTGGCTATTTTAAAATAAATAAAAATAGTGATAAATCATTATAAAATATTATAAACGATATGGATGTGAAATTTAGAAACTAACTGAAGGTTGGCTAAGTCGAATGGTTTCTTGGGTATTGATCTGATGTTGGTTTCGGGCTTCGGGGTTAATATTTGGGAAATCGTTCTCTTACTGATTGACGGTTAACGACTAATGAATTGAAATGATGCGTAGTAGTGTTTGTGTAGCACTTGTTTATTATATACGCGAGTTGCTCAGAAAGACCGGGTTTATCCCATTCTGAATAACTGAATCGACGATAAGAAATCGAAGATGAAAACGGTGGTCGAAGACCGGAGATCTTCACCTCGTTTGGATGGTAGCCGAAGTCCTAATTGGGAGGCATCCCGAAATATGGATAATGAGTGGTGATCGTCCAGACGTACGTGGAGATTGATGGGTTTGCGAGGTATATAGTGCCTCCGGTTTCGTTCAGACCCAGAACGGACTTGTGAATGGACTGTGTGTCTGACATTGGATTTTATTCTGTGTTGATTGATCTCTATTAAATATACATCAGTTTGGAGGCGGAGAATTTATTCTTTTGCTTAACGCCCTTCTCTGAAACGCACGAGCTCAGAGGTTGTATATCGATGGATATCAGTCGCATGACATGAATTGCTAGTGTTGCATGCCTAAGTGGCAAATGATCAGGGCTTCTGTTGAAAAGCAAAGTCTTGTGGTGATGATCAAAGCACCGCCTGTGTGGCGTAGCTTTGTGTATAACGTGAATTCGCGAGCCTCACACCCCGGTATGAACCAGAAACGGGAGAAGGACCTCAGGGAGGGCATGCGTTTCTATCTAGCTAGGAGTTGTGTCGGTGTTTTTACACGGCCTGACATTTTACTTATGTGGGTGATGGATAGCGAGGCGCCTCGGATATATCGTTCGATCCGGGACTGATGGAGTCATTCGTTAGCTCATTGATGCCCCATAGGACGGAGAAACGTAGTGTTCAGGCATAATAATCCACATCGGTGGACCGGCCCTGACAATCCAAGGGCCCACCTGAATCTGGGCCCTGAGACACGGGCTAGAGCATCTCGAATTCGATAAGGACTATCTTTTGCCTTGGTTCATGATGGAAATCCAATTTCCAAATACGTGACTGTGCGGTTTTGATTGTATGTATATATGGAGACATGATATATGGTACCCATGTCGTCTAGGATTGATAGTTATGATTCAAAATTGTTTTGAAACATGTAAACACTAGTAATAATATCAAATGCTTTTGTTTTATTCATATCAAACATATTTTGGCCATTATAAGGTAAAACTTTATCCTCCAGTTTGCATTGCATTGTATGTTGGGAACTGAGTCTTATAATGGCTTCATTTTTATAAAAAGCATTGCGATGTTTCAAAGAATGATTTGTTTTAAAGCACTGGTGATCCGATGGAGTAAACCCTTTCCACGAAAGTGGCGTGGTCCTGTGATTAACCATATTTCAATTGTGTTGAGTAGATTTCTCATACCAGTCCCATGACTGACTCGTAGTTTGTTTCACTTTCAAACTCGGGTGCCCCTTTTTCTATACGGGCAGCCTTGTATTCAGGTTTTGCTGGATCTTTCTAGATAGCTGCAGCTGAAGATGGATTCTATTATTTATCTCTTTTTATGCTGTTTAGCTCCTATTGTACATATTATGTTTGTTTCCGCTGTAGACATTTATGTATAGATGAACTGTATTTGTACTAAGTATGATCCTGTATACTGTGTAACTCTGATGATTACGTTTATCCAGTGTATTATTTGTACATTATCTGGTGTATTTATTTATTCCTGTTCTGCTATTATCTGTTTATGTGTTATATTCCAAGGATTACCCTTGCCACCGTCAGTATGGGGTTTGGGATCGTCTCAAAAAACATATTTTCATATCGTTGTTGTGAATATAAAAGTCACTTCTTTATATGTTATTCATATAAATAAAAATCACAATTTTATTTCGCCACTTCATATATAGAAATATCATTTTTATATTGCTATCTATACTATAAAAACTTTATTTTTATAACGCTCTTTTCATAATAAAAATCATATATTTTATTACGCTATTGTATAAATAAAAATCATACCTTTTTATAAATAAAAATCTCACCTTTTCATAGTTAAAAATGTTCAATCTTTATATTTCTAAAAATCGAATCTTTATATTTCTAAAAATCGAATCTTTATATTTCTAAAAATTGAACCTTTATATTTCTAAAAATCGAATCTTTTTATACATTAAAAATATAATCTTTCATACATTAAAAAATATAATCTTTAATACATTAAAAATATTATCTTTCATATAATAAAAATCATAACTTTCGTATAGTAAAAATCATAGCTTTATGCCATTAAAAATACGATCTTTATATAAACAAAAATCATGGCTTTATACATTAGAAAATCATATGTTTTATAAACTAAAAATCGTGTCTTTTATAAACTAAATACATTAAATGAATAAAGATAAATAAATAAAGGACTTACAAGTTGTTTTGGGGTGGAGGATGGCGTTGGTCAGGCCATGGCGGGCTCAAGGGTTGCGCCAGAGTTGGAGGGTGCGGTGGTGGCAATGGGGCTCGACGGCACTGGGCTAGGGGATCAAGGGTTCGGGAGGTTTACGGTTTGAATGGAGAAAAGGGGAGGAGAGAGGGCGTCGGATGGGGGGTTTCCTGGCGGCGCGCCATTGGAGGTGGAGGGGACTTGTCGCGGCGGAGGGCGCGTCGATCGAAGGATTTTATTTGGGGATGGGTTTCATGTCGCGTTTAAAGAGGGAAGGGGGGCTGACGCGAGGAGGAGGTGCTGACGGGGAAGAGGAGGGGGCGCGCTCGACGGCGAGGCGGCGCGATGGCCGGTGTGGCCTGGAGGCGAGATCGACAGTCGTTTTCTTCTTTTTTTTTCTTTAATTTCGATCTGATCTGCAATTGGAGAGAGAAGAGGGGTGAGGAATATATATTTATTTATTATATTATATTATTTTATTCTCCGATAAAGTTGACTTTTAATTCGAACACCAAACAAGACCCAACGACTGTCGCCCCTAGCAAATTACCCCCATTCCAAACACAATGCGATATGTATCGTATCCTAGTTCTAACGTTTCAATTAGTTTTCATTTAAATTAAATATATATATATATATATATATATATTCAATTCAAACGTACAGTTTAATTTACCGAAGCCACATGCGGACCCCAAAAATTCCAAAAAATATATTTCTAGCTTCGTATTGACGATACGGTCCTAACAAAACTAATTTCGTCAAATTTGGAGATCGTTTGAAAAATGGCCATTTTCCGGTCGATCCAAATTGACTAAAAGTGACAAAACACGTTTTCCATTGCCACGCTCACATATTGATTCAAAAAATTACGAATTTCGGAATCTATCAATAACTTGACATACCGGATCCAACAAAAGAGGTTTCGTCGAAAACGGAGGTCGTTTGCAAAATTTCCATTTTAAGAGACAAAATTCCATAGCGATTATTCTGAATTTTCAATTGGACATAACTTTTTATTCCCGCTATGAAATTTCAATTTTTCAGATTCGTAGGAAAGATATTTTCAAATAGATTCTAATATTTTTGGTTTCGCTAAAATCCGGATTATTTTGAATCCTGTACATTCATTTGAAATTTGAAATCGAATTTTCAAACTACTGCGCCATTTCCAATTCCTTTTATAATTAAAATAAATATTTATATTCTAACTTCGATTCAAATAAATATTTTCGTTCTAATTCTATTCAAAATAAATTTCTTGTTGTTATTACTTAAAATAATTCATTTTAAATATTCAAAATTCATTAAAATTGTCAAAATAAAAATTTTAAATTGGTTTGGATTTTCCGGGTTATTACAATACACCTCTAGTAAAATGTGCTAGAGAGCCTCAAATGGAATCCCTACGAGTTAGAGCCGGCTACCCCTTTAACATGACTCGCAGGATTACTTCATTTCTCGGGTACTAAGTTTAAAACAACATGCACCTACCGGGTCCTACTACTTGCACATACCAAAAATATATATACGCTCAAGATTGAGGAATATCAGTTCCTAATGGGTGCAACCCACATAGCTCTAAAGTAAATCCCATGTTTAAGCCAATACCTGGTTGTGAAGCTTATGAGGTCACGATTTACCTTTTCTCATACATGGCGCATATCCATCTTAGGATGCCACCATGACATTCCATGTAACGACCCACATTCTACGTATCAAAGGATTGTAGAATGTTTATTTCTTTTTCATATAAGGTTGTATGGTCGTGTAACTTTGGGGAACGACTATTGGGGTCATTTCCAATGTTCATGATTTTTGCCGATTTTTAAATGACCATTTTGCCCCTAGCTGATCTTGTTTCGGCCATAACTTTTGATTGGTAAGAATATTTGACTTGGAACTATTTTCGTTAGATTCGGATGATGATTTACAATTCCGTAGAGTGGTCACAAAAGCCAAACGGACTCACCGTTTGGGAGATATGGCTGAAACAATGTTTAGAAGGTGAAAAACAACTTAACCGGGCCTAATTAGAGTGATTAGCAAGAGGGCTCATAACTCATTTCGGGATTAGGGTTATGGGGAGGCTGAGAACAGTAGGAAAACGATTTTTATTTCATTTCTTAGCCGCCTAAAACATTTCTCTAACCCTAGCCATTGCGTGCACCTTCTAATTTCATCCTAAATCGCTCTCTAATCAAGGATTAAGCTAACCTACGTCAAATCAAGGAGAAATAGCACCAAATCAGAGTTGGAGCTGCTGTTTTGCATAGATATTCGACCCAAATCAGTTGTAACACCTCACATTCGTTAGTGTCACCCACAAAGGGAATGCACTAAGTTCTGTGGAGCATTTAGGGTAAAAGATGCAGATAAATTACAAGACAGACAGTAATTAAACAGCGGAAAATAAAACTTTGCTTTATTGATAAAATAGTTTTGTACAATGATTCCTTTACAATATCAGAGTATCATATGTCTTACAAAATAAAGAGGCATAAAACAACATTTATATTCCCCAATTTTAGCAAGAGCCAGCCATAGCATCTGAAAAGAGAATCTAAGAAAAACTTCGTCAAATCTTCAAGCTGGGAAAGAGTGACAGTCCGACTTAACCTGAGCTATATTATTCCCTCCTTTACTACCTTGGGGGGGGGGGGGAGGGGGACGGAAGAAAAGAAGACGGAAGAAAAACAGAGTCAGACATAAAGCCTGAGTAAGTTCAGTAACTTCTAGCATGTGAACATGGAAAAACAAAACGACATGAATTAATTGAATACAAGATTTCACCATGATGATAGGGTCAGCAAGAATAGACAAGATAATCACAAGATATGCTATGCTAAGATAAACTGGATATGCTCTAATACATTTGTCGCTTCGCTATTTCCTTGTTGTACTGGTTTCTATATCTCTGCACCACCTAAGTAGTGTCCCAACTAGTAACGATAACGTGATCCCAATCCCTGTCTTTTCCATTGCCTTCGGGCATACATTTATTATTTATTACCTAGATCTAATCTAGGGTTTTCTATCAAATGCTTTCCAGATTCACTAGAGTTTACGCTATCTGCTGAACGCTTCTCGGATTCAGGGTTTATGCCACCTAGTCCAACTAGGGATTATGCTACCTGTCGAACTATGCCCCCAAGTCTAGGACACACTACCTAGAGTGGTATATGTTCCTATACTTCCCCACGCATGTATCGCAAATCGTTATCGCTTTTCTAGATGCACATGTCCTGTAATGTGCGAGCCGAGTCCTGTGACAGGGCAAATCAAGGAATACAGAACTCGGTCGGGAGCTTTCAGATATCTGCCGATGCAGATGCTAAGGTCTGTTTTTTTTATTCCAGTGGCTATGGTCCCACTTGACCCCTCCCTCAACTAATGAAAGGCACACCTTGAAAAATGAGAACTATACGCAGGCCCCTGGTGCCCCACTATCCTATGGCCATCCTCACCCATAACTAGATAGCAAGTATATAGTCTTTTGGAGTTCTCCGCCTTTGCGCATCACGTATCTCGACTGACTCAAGATGGATGGTAGACGACGAGTTGCTATCACTGGGCTACCGTTTTCTCGCAAAATCATGCCGGTCCATCCTAGTCTTTAGGTTGCCATTATTGCAACCAAGGCATACCCCTGGTTCTTCTACGCAGACCTTAACCTCTGTGAGCCCAGGAGGATCATCTGCAGCCTCACAGAGGGATACCAAGAGTACCCTGACGCCCCCTCGAAGCCTCGGGCTTCATAACCCAATTCGTTGGAGCCTACTTTTTACCGAGACGGACATCCGCTCCTTCTCGTGTTGTACTAAGAATTACTACTTAGTTTTATTAACTAAGATTTACCACTTAGTTTCCAAAATCGTTGTTTTCTTAATTAAGGTTTACTAGTTAGTTCTCTTTCCCGTCAATTTGGATTGGTTAAGTGTCATTAGTCAATTCAAGCCAACTTAACCCTCTTCATTCATACTGTTAAACTGGTTAAGTGTTATCAGTAATTCATGATGACTTAACCCTACCACAAACCAAGTTATATTGGTTAAGTATTTCTTATTACTTACCCCTACCCGTTCATCCTGTATTGGTTAAGTGTTCCTTTTTAACTTAACCCTGCCCATCTGTTTTAACTAACATGTTATTAATGGTTAAGTATTATCCCTTCATGTTTTAGACTTAGCCCTATTCCTTTATCACAATCTGACGGTTAAGTGTTCAAGTTTACTTAACCCTACGGTCTAGTCCAGCTAACATGCCAAATTGGCTAAGTGTATTTACTTAACCCCAACCTCTAGTCTAGTTAACATGTTAATTTGGCTAAGTGTATTAACTTTACTTAACCCCACCTTCTAGTCTAGTTAACATGTTAATTTGGCTAAGTGTTTCCTTAGTTACTTAACTCCTACGAATCTTGTCTTGTTACCATGTGAAGTTGGTTAAGTGTCCCTATGGACTTAGCCCTCCCATTCTAGCTTAACTGTGTTAAGTTGGTTAAGTGTTCCTATGGACTTAACCTTCCCATTCTAGCTTAACTGTGTTAAGTTGGTTAAGTGTTCCTATGGACTTAACCCTCCCATTCAAGCTTAACTGCGTTAAGTGTCAGTATGAACCTAATCTCACCCATCGATTTGGTTACCATGTTGAATTGGTTAAGTGTCTTAATTAACTTAACCCTACCATTCTTGTTCTAGCTTTAATTAAATAGATTAATGCCGCGACCGCTCACATTAGACAAATATTGTTGCGATAACTGGATGTGCCGGTTGGTTTCGAGCAGGTTTACATCGCAACTCAGTCTAACTTCGGGTTAGGCATATTCGTGTTTTCTAAGTTCAAAGGGTTTAGATTAATTTTTCAAATCAGGTTTTTGAAAGTAACCATCCCGTTCGTCGGATCAGTTAGGGATAGCCAGGGAGAGCAGGAAACTTGTATTTTCCAAACTCAAGCCTAGACACTATCCTCTCTGTCACCCTAGAACTTTCCGGTGTGTTATTAAAAGAGATGTCGTTAATAAACCTTTAATTTGTCTAAATTTACATTCTCTCATTTAGGACAAATTCTATAAGTAAATTATTCCTAATTTACTTATTTCCTAATTACTCTTTTAATGTAAATAGTCAACATTCATTCTTATGGCCCATTTTCCCCTCTATATCATATTTATGCTTTTTGGTATGTAAACTATACCAAATTAAGTGTCACTAACCATGATTATGCTAGACATGGCAACTATTCCCAATTACGGCCAATTTCAAGTTTATGCCAATACACCTATTATGCCAAATTAGCTAATCCAATTCTGATTTAACATTCTAATTACAGTTCGTGTCAAACTAGACTTATTCTTCTAGTTTACAATTCATGTAAATGCTAGATTTACAAGTCAATACTAGATTCAAATTACACATCCTATAATTCATGTCAAATTTATCCAATTTGCATTTCTACGAACATGCCATAATACATGTTCCCAATTTATGCCAATTTCCAAGTTAAAAGCTACGTTTTTAGTAAATTTCATGTTTTGCCCAAATCGTATTCCCACCGTTCGTATAATCGTGATTCCGTCTAGATTATAGATTAATCTAGATTCGTAGGAAATAGGGAATGAACCAAAGATGCTATGAAAAAGGATGGACATAATAACTGGCATAAAAAGGTTTGGATAACGACGTAGGTTCAAGAACATGGGTAGACCTAACTTAATAGGTAAATTCCCAAGGTCTAAAACCAAAAATAGACAGAGTATGTTCAAGAACATGGGTAGACCTAACTTAATAGGTAAATTCCCAAGGTCTAAAATCAAGAAAACCAAGAACAGACAGAATAGATAATCGGGTTTAGACCCAATTTCATAGTCACAAAACTTAAGCAACACTTTCCTTGTCATCAATCACAATTGTTCTTGTTATGTCATAGGCAATAGTTTATGTTTCCTAATCAAAGGCATAGGCTTGTGTTCATGGTCAAGGAAATAATTCTCATAGTCACAGTCATAGGCAATGTTCATAGTCATAGGAAATGTCCATAGTCATAGGCAATGTTCACAGTCATAGGCAATGTTCATAGTCATAGGCAAGGCCTAATTGGTCATCGAATCATAGCAGTTCTTAATTTGGTCCAAAGATATAGGCACAGATTCGAATAGAAAGATTTGGCATATTCTTTTATTCCTTTAATTCATGTCACGAATAGAGAGAAACGTTCAAATCTAAAAATAACCGACTTACAGAGATTTAGACTAGAAAAGAAAGATGGCGTTGCTATGATTCGTGCGACGTTGCTCGAAACCGTTTGAGCTAGCCTTTGATTCTTCACTTGAAATCCTAGCTTGACTTGAACCTCTTCTTGAAAGTCTTTGAGTAGCATCTCCTCGTCTTGATTTATTTTATATATATTATTCTATTTATATTTTAATTAAGAGGAGGAGAAGAAGCCATGTTCACTAAGAATCTTTGCAGCATAAGGGTAGAGAAGAATTGTGAATAGAGAAGGAGACTAGGGCTTTTTATATAGTGTTAGGCGGACGAACCTAGGCAGAAAACGTGACCAAATACATCAGAACGAACCAAGTGCAGAAAGCTGGAAAAAGCAGGGGGTCGACCCCCAGGTCGACTACCCAGTCGACCTGGGTGCCCCAGGTCGACTACCCAGTTGACCTGGGTGCCTTGGGCGGGAAAATTTCCGCCCATCCCAATCTGGGTCCGATTTTTGAAATTTGAACCTGTTTCTGACCTGTTCGAATTTGAACTTCGCTGAATCTTTCGGAGGCCATATCTTCCTCATACAGACTCCAATTTACGCAAACTCGGACTCGTTTTCATGCAGAATTCCGATACAAACGCAATGGCGCATCCCGTTTCCCTTGATTTTGATTTTAATATTTAATTCTTCCTTGATTTGTGAATCTTAGTATTACAGAATTACGGGGTGTTACATTCTCCCCCACTTAAAAGGATTTCGTCCCCGAAATCTTCAATTTAGGAATAATGTGTCCTACCATCCAATCACCCATCTACTCAACCATTCAGTAACAGGCATTCATTGTCCTTAAAAGATTTCTAATGCTTTCATGTTCATATGCATAGTGTGTGTATATGTCTTTATCTAATGCAAAATCAGGTGGTCTACTGATTCAGTTGACCTCCTTAATGCGAATCATGCCAGTGCCATGCGTCCAATCATGTATGCAAGCATCCCTAGTTATGTAAATACTACATGTGTGCATAGCCATTCATCCATATGCAACATCCATATGATAACATATCAAGTTCAACTTACAAACAAATGCATATCTGTAAATATGAAAGCGTCCGAACTGATCTAATGCCTAATATGTATTCATATGCATTCACAAGCATCCATTAGCAACCACTTGCAACCATCAACCATAACATGTTTCAAATACATGTTTACATCCATTGGCTTCTACCTAAGGATCGAAGATACGACCTAGAGGATATACTTTGGATAGAGAGAAACAATTATGCGTAAAGCTCCTAAACAAAGAAATCAAGGATGCACCCCTAAGGAAAAGGGTATGATGCTAGTATCTAGCCTTCTTGAGCTTTACTCCACTGTATCTTAACTAATTTAACTTCACGATTGTGAAGTTTCCGATCTCCATTTCCAAAATAAACAGATGTCAATTACGGTACCAAGTATATGTACTAAGATGATTGGAGGCCTCCCCTCTTAGCTTATCCACCATGCCATAACTATAAGGGTCGAAAGGTCACTACGTGCTTTTTAGAGTGCCTGCCACAACTATTCATCTCTCACGCAAACCATCCTAGTCGAACTCGACATTCCTCAAGTACAAGCCCCAAAGGCCTAAACCAATATCAGACAAGCACCCAAGGAATATCTCCTCCGAATTTAGACGATCCACGTGAGATGATATAAGCAAACTCGATAGCTATTCTCAAATCCCTACTAACCAAAAATAAACTGGTCGGACCACCAATTGGATTTGAGAATCTAGTGGGATCTTTCTACCATACAAGTACTATGGTGCAGAGACTCAACTACAGAAGTGGTCATGAACAAATGAGAAGCGCTAAAGCCAAAGGAAATAGTACGGACAGCAAAACTAGACTCTTCCAACAGAGCTTTACTACCTTTCTCCTAGGTATGCTTGGTGGTGAAAGTATGTACTAGCCCTTTTGAGAATCTTGTTCCTCGTTCTTGCCCTTGTCCTTAATTATATGCCCTATCATACCCTAGTAAAGATACTTCCTCTTTTATAATTTATTCCTCCTTCGTGAGCTACATCTACATCCATGAATTCCTCATCCTAGGGTTGTGCTCCTTAGCCAAACTCCTCATCCCCTTCCGTGTGTAACCATGTTGACAAATCTCTCGGAAGCTGCTTCCATCGTACAGAAAACCCTATAAGCTTGAAAGAAAACTAGCCGCAGGTGAAACTACTACGATTATAGATGGAAGTCGGTCGCTACTTTTCCCTTCGATGAGGTTACCTCCCAGAAATCCAGGAGCCCCAGAGACTCAAGAAAGAAGGAGATAAGAATTCAAACAGAGGAAGAGAAAATAGTGCGTATGGCTTTGGGGAATATGCCTTTAAAACAAATCTTTTCTCTTAAAAATGCTTCTTTAAAAACCGTTTTGAAAATAATTTTTCAAATCCTTTATCTGATCTGGTAATCTTCAGCTTTGATAGCACGTGTAACACCCCACATCCGTTAGTGTCACTCACAAAGGGAATGCACTAAGTTTTGTGGAGCATTTAGGGTAAAAGATGCAGATAAATTACAAGACAGACAGTAATTAAACAGCGGAAAATAAAACTTTGCTTTATTGATAAAATAGTTTTGTACAATGATTCCTTTACAATATCAGAGTAACATATGTCTTACAAAATAAAGAGGCATAAAGCAACATTTATATTCCCTAATTTTAGCAAGAGCCAGCCATAGCATCTGAAAAGAGAATCTAAGAAAAACTTCGTCAAATCTTCAAGCTGGGAAAGAGTGACAGTCCGACTTAACCTGAGCTATATTATTCCCTCCTTTACTACCTTTTGGGGGGGGGGGGGGGGGACGGAAGAAAAGAAGACGAAAGAAAAACAGAGTCAGACATAAAGCCTGAGTAAGTTCAGTAACTTCTAGCATGTGAACATGGAAAAACAAAACGACATGAATTAACTGAATACAAGATTACACCATGATGATAGGGTCAGCAAGAATAGACAAGATAATCACAAGATATGCTATGCTAAGATAAACTGGATATGCTCTAATACATTTATCGCTTCGCTATTTCCTTGTTGTACTGGTTTCTATATCTCTGCACCACCTAAGTAGTGTCCCAACTAGTAACGATAACGTGATCCCAATCCCTGTCTTTTCCATTGCCTTCGGGCATACATTTATTATTTATTACCTAGATCTAATCTAGGGTTTTCTATCAAATGCTTTCCAGATTCACTAGAGTTTACGCTATCTGCTGAACGCTTCTCGGATTCAGGGTTTATGCCACCTAGTCCAACTAAGGATTATGCTACCTGTCGAACTATGCCCCCAAGTCTAGGACACACTACCTAGAGTGGTATATGTTCCTATACTTCCCCACGCATGTATCGCGAATCGTTATCGCTTGTCTAGATGCACATGTCCTATAATGTGCGACCCGAGTCCTGTGACAGGGCAAATCAAGGAATACAGAACTCGGTCGGGAGCTTTCAGATATCTGCCGATGCAGATGCTAAGGTCTGTTTTTTTTATTCCAGTGGCTATGGTCCCACTTGACCCCTCCCTCAACTAATGAAAGGCACACCTTGAAAAATGAGAACTATACGCAGGCCCCTGGTGCCCCACTATCCTATGGCCATCCTCACCCATAACTAGATAGCAAGTATATGGTCTTTTGGAGTTCTCCGCCTTTCCGCTTCAAGTATCTCGACTGACTCAAGATGGATGGTAGACGACGAGTCGCTATCACTGGGCTACCGTTTTCTCGCCGAATCACGCCGGTCCATCCAAGGCTTTAGGTTGCCATATATTGCAACAAAGGCATACCCCTGGTTCTTCTACGCAGACCTTAACCTCTGTGAGCCCAGGAGGATCATCTGCAGCCTTACAGAGGGATACCAAGAGTACCCTCACGCCCCCTCGAAGCCTCGGGCTTCATAACCAAATTCGATGGATCCTCCTTTTTACTCAGACGGACATCCGCTCCTTCTCGTGTCGTACTAAGAATTACTGCTTAGTTTTATTAACTAAGATTTACCACTTAGTTTCCAGAATCGTTGTTTTCTTAATTAAGGTTTACTAGTTAGTTCTCTTTCCCGTCAATTTGGATTGGTTAAGTGTCATTAGTCAATTCAAGCCAACTTAACCCTCTTCATTCATGCTGTTAAACTGGTTAAGTGTTATCAGTAATTCATGATGAATTAACCCTACCACAAACCAAGTTATATTGGTTAAGTATTTCTTATTACTTACCCCTACCCGTTCATCTTGTATTGGTTAAGTGTTCCTTTTTAACATAACCCTACCCGTTTGTTTTAACTAACATGTTATTAATGGTTAAGTATTATCCCTTCATGTTTTAGACTTAGCCCTATTCCTTTATCACAATCTGACGGTTAAGTGTTCAAGTTTACTTAACCCTACGGTCTAGTCCAACTAACATGCCAAATTGGCTAAGTGTATTTACTTAACCCCAACCTCTAGTCTAGTTAACATGTTAATTTGGCTAAGTGTATTAACTTTACTTAACCCCACCTTCTAGTCTAGTTAACATGTTAACTTGGCTAAGTGTTTCCTTAGTTACTTAACCCCTACGAATCTTGTCTTGTTACCATGTGAAGTTGGTTAAGTGTCCCTATGGACTTAGCCCTCCCATTCTAGCTTAACTGTGTTAAGTTGGTTAAGTGTTCCTATGGACTTAACCCTCCCATTCTAGCTTAACTGTGTTAAGTTGGTTAAGTGTTCCTATGGACTTAACCCTCCCATTCAAGCTTAACTTCGTTAAGTGTCAGTATGAACCTAATCTCACCCATCGATTTGGTTACCATGTTGAATTGGTTAAGTGTCTTAATTAACTTAACCTTACCATTCTTGTTCTAGCTTTAATTAAATAGATTAAAGCCGCGACCGCTCACATTAGACAGATATTGTTGCGATAACTGGATGTGCCGGTTGGTTTCGAGCAGGTTTACATCGCAACTCAGTCTAACCTCGGGTTAGGCATATTCGTGTTTTCTAAGTTCAAAGGGTTTTGATTAATTTTTCAAATCAGGTTTTTGAAAGTAACCATCCCGTCCGTCGGATCAGTTAGGGATAGCCAGGGAGAGCAGGAAACTTGTATTTTCCAAACTCAAGCCTAGACACTATCCTCTCTGTCACCCAAGAACTTTCCGGTGTGTTATTGAAAGAGATGTCGTTAATAAACCTTTAATTTGTCTAAATTTACATTCTCTCATTTAGGATAAATTCTATAAGTAAATTATTCCTAATTTACTTATTTCCTAATTACTCTTTTAATGTAAATAGTCAACATTCATTCTTATGGCCCATTTTCCCCTCTATATTATATTTATGCTTTTTGGTATGTAAACTATACCAAATTAAGTGTCACTAACCATGATTTTGCTAGACATGACAATTATTCCCAATTACGGCCAATTTCAAGTTTATGCCAATACACCTATTATGCCAAATTAGCTAATCCAATTCTGATTTAACATTCTAATTACAGTTCGTGTCAAACTAGACTTATTCTTCTAGTTTACAATTCATGTAAATGCTAGATTTACAAGTCAATACTAGATTCAAATTACACATCCTATAATTCATGTCAAATGTAACACCCCACACCCGCCAAGGTCACTCGCTAAGGGAATGCCTTAGTTTTGGTGGAGTATTTTTAGTGAGTATAGAACAGAAAAATTTCCACAAGACAGATATAAGTAATACTTGAAAATTTAAAACATTATTTCATTGCAGCGGAAAGTAAAACATGTTTGGTTACATCACAAAACCATAACAACTATTTGTACATAATATCCATCCCGATAAAATAGAAGTACATAATCCCACTACATAGACAATAGCCATAATAGAAAAGATAAACCGAGCTTTACTTCTACGGTCCAAGCCCAAAAGATAGGTATAGCGGTCTGATCCAAGCCCACTAGTGCTAGGCCCACTCTGAAAACCTGAGGGTTGGGAAAAAGATAAAAACAACGGGGTCAGACATAAGTCTGAGTGAGTCCTATAACCCTAACAATACAACCATTAAAGTAATTAGGGTATGACATAAATAAGGTACGGTACCTCTGGGGATAATGACTACACTAAGTAGCCAACTAAACACCGGATGTACTACGATAACCGAAAAGACGCATTTATCCACCCAAGGACAATTCTTACACCACCCCAGACTTATTCACCCAAGGGTAATTCCTACACTGCACCACACCAGTTCTACCCACCAAGAGTAATTCCTACTTAAAGGTTGATCCCACTAAGTGTACTTAGTAATTTTTACTCGGTAGTTTCTTGTACCCCTACACAGGTGCCGTCTGCCCCTATCTTTACTAGGTGTACCTACTACCCCCAAGCGATCGGCTCCCTACCGTAGATACCCGTGCTGGTCCCACAAAAGGGGGTGTATCATTCCCCAAAGTGGCTACCAGATAATATCACTGTGCACGGCTTTATATCTACACGATGCAACAACGACTTACCAACCAGCCCGGGTCCACACACGCATATGAAACCCGTTGATCCTGCGTTGCCACCGCTAACCCGTTTTGGCCACTTATAGTCAAGCCCAATATGCGTGTCCCGTCACCCGACCAGAGTCGGGCCCATAAAGATACGTTTGGGATATTGGTTGAAATGGGCCCCCACAAGCTACTGCTTAAGCTTGCTATTTTTATCTAGTGCATCCCACTTAACCCCTTTTTATAATCATGCCCCCTTACATGTTAAGATTTGGTTAAGTCATCAATCATATTTCAATTGCCACTAAGGGCACCCACTAGATTTCCACATGCCACCCAAAGCACTTACTTGATTCTCACATGCCACCCAAGGCACTTACTTAACCCTTTAATCATGTTTAATTACATGTTCCACTTTGGTTAAGTATTCTAATCGTATTTTCTATTGCCACCCAAGGCAACCCACTAGTTTCCTCATGCCACCCGAGGCACCCCCACTAGTTACTACATGCCACCCAAGGCACCCACTTAACCCTCATGTCCCACTACATGCTAATTTGGTTAAGTGTTTCTTAATTAATTAAGACCGTGATCCTCCTAAAGACCTCTCACATTAGACTATCTTTTATGACCGCTGGTTAAGCCGGTTGGGTCCGGGCAGCCTTACGTCATAACCGAGTCTAACCTCGTGTCTTTACGTTAATCACGTATTTAGTTTGTGACTAAGACCTCTCACATTGGGCCAATCATTTATAGCCGCTGGATGGCCGGTCGGTTCCGGGCAGACTTCCGCTACAAAAGGGTCCAACCTCGTGTCTTAGTTGATTAATTACGCCTAATTAATCACCCCCACAATTAATTATTCCTAATTAATTACACATTTTTCATAACATGGGTAGACCTAACTCAATAGGTAAATTCCCATGGGGTAGACCTAACTCAATAGGTAAATTCCCACTTATGTTAATTTATTTTTATGGTATGCTTATCATACCCAATCATACTTTCATTAACATATCTATTACCCCATCGTTCCCCACGTAAATCGTTCTCATTTCACGACATAATAAAGGGAAAGATCCATCACAAATATCATGGGTTTAGCATATAACTTTGTCATGGGTTAAGAAGATGTCAACTTGCATTTATGAGCATATATTAACCCAAATACATTTAACCCAAACTTGCATATTATCATACACATCTCTTGCATAACATGTTGAACTTGCATATAAGCATTCTCGTAACTTGCATAACATGTTAACGATGCATTTAAGCATACACATAACTTGCATAAGCCTTCACATACTTGCATAAGCATTCATAACTTGCATATCACCTTAAACTTGTATTTAAGCATATACATAACTTGCATAACATCATGCACATAACTTGCATAATCTCATAAACATAACTTGCATATGAACTTGTATAACAACATGCACATAACTTACATAACATCATGCACATAACTTGCATCTTAAAGGAGGGTAAACATGCATAGCATATAAAGGTGTCATCTAGCATATGTATACACCATATTTAAAAGGGTAACTTGCATGTCATGATTTATGCATAATACCAAACACTTAGCATGCATAAAACCACTTACTTATCATGCATGAAATCAAATACTTATTATGCATAAACCCACCACTTAACTTGCATAAACCCAAACACTTAACATGCATAAAACCCAAGACTTAGTATGCATATAATCAAATACTTAGCATGCATAACATCAAATACTTAGCATGCATAACATCAAATACTTAGCATGCATAACATCAAATACTTAGCATGCATAACATCAAATACTTAACATGCATAACACCAACTACTTAGCATGCCTAAAATCACATGCATAACTTGCATATCATGTTACATATAACTTGCATATATTCTCACATATAGTTTGCATAACATGTTACATATGCATAAATGTTTAACATAGTGTTTTGCATCATAAAACATGGCCTTAAACTTGCATTTAACATAAAACTTGCAAATCACATATCATACAAACTTGCATTTACACATTTATCCACAAACATAGCCATGTCTTATCACATCCTACCATAATCAATTTAACAATTGATTATTAAAACCATAGGAACTCACCAAAACTAAGATTAGCAAACTTATGAAGTAAAACTAGTTGCCAAATATGAAGAAGAAGATGATTAGGGGTTGATTAGCTTGCAACTCTCTTCATTGATTTGTGGAGGCCATGACCAAGTTTCATTTTGCCATAGTTTAGTTACAAAATTTAATTATGAATGAATTAGGGTAGGGTTAGGGTCTTATTTATAGGATTAGGTTGCATTTTAGACCCTTAGATTAACCCTAGATTGGTTTAGACCCGTCAGATCCAAGAAGCTTCCAGAACCAGCCCTCCAAGCCAGCCCAAGAACCTAAACTGGTGCACCCAGTTTTACCGGGCGTCGCCCCCCTGTCGACAGGCAAGTCGACAGGCAAGTCGACACCCCTGTCGACAGGCCTGTCGACAGCCCTGTCGACATGGGTAGGGCGGGAATCTTCCCGCCTGGCCCCGCTTGCTCCATTTTAAAATCTGGTTTTAAAATTATTAAATCTGTTTTAAGCTTTAATTTTTCTGCAAACTTCATTGGGCCTTAACTGGGCCATACGGACTCCGATTCTCGAAAACTCGGACTCTATTTCGCGTATTTTTCCGAGACGAACGCAATAACGCAGCCCGTTACCCCCAATTCCCACATCTGAGATTATTTATCCTATAACTAGTGAATTTTAGTGTTAACTAAAATTCGGGGTGTTACATCAAATTTATCCAATTTGCATTTCTACGAACATGCCATAATACATGTTCCCAATTTATGCCAATTTCCAAGTTAAAAGCTACGTTTTTAGTAAATTTCATGTTTTGCCCAAATCGTATTCCCACCGTTCGTATAATCGTGATTCCGTCTAGATTATAGATAAATCTAGATTCGTAGGAAATAGGGAATGAACCAAAGATGCTATGAAAAAGGATGGACATAATAACTGGCATAAAAAGGTTTGGATAATGACGTAGGTTCAAGAACATGGGTAGACCTAACTTAATATGTAAATTCCCAAGGTCTAAAACCAAAAATAGACAGAGTAGGTTTAAGAACATGGGTAGACCTAACTTAATAGGTAAATTCCCAAGGTCTAAAACCAAGAAAACCAAGAACAGACAGAATAGATAATCGGGTTTAGACCCAATTTCACATTCACAAAACTTAAGCAACACTTTCCTAGTCATGAATCACAGTTGTTCTTGTTATGTCATAGGCAATAGTTTATGTTCCCTAATCAAAGGCATAGGCTTGTTTTCATGGTCAAGGAAATAATTCTCATAGTCACAGTCACATTCATAGGCAATGTTCATAGTCATAGGCAATGTCCATAGTCATAGGCAATGTTCACAGTCATAGGCAATGTTCATAGTCATAGGCAAGGCCTAATTGGTCATCGAATCATAACCGTTCTTAATTTGGTCCAAATATATAGGCACAGATTCGAATAGAAAGATTTGGCATATTCTTTTATTCCTTTAATTCATGTCACGAACAGAGAGAAACGTTCAAATCTAAAAATAACTGACTTACAGAGATTTAGATTAGAAAAGAAAGATGGCGTTGCTATGATTCGTGCGACGTTGCTCGAAACTGTTTGAGCTAGCCTTTGATTCTTCACTTGAAATCCTAGCTTGACTTGAACCTCTTCTTGAAAGTCTTTGAGCATCATCTCCTCGTCTTGATTTATTTTATATATATTATTCTATTTATATTTTAATTAAGAGGAGGAGAAGAAGCCATGTTCACTAAGAATCTTTGCAGCATAAGGGTAGAGAAGAATTGTGAATAGAGAAGGAGACTAGGGCTGTTTATATAGTGTTAGGCGGACGAACCTAGGCAGAAAACGTGACCAAATACATCAGAACGAACCAGGTGCAGAAAGCTGGAAAAAGCAGGGGAGTCGACCGCCAGGTCGACTACCCAGTCGACCTGGGTGCCTTTGGCGGGAAACTTCCCGCCCATCCCAATCTGGGTCTGATTTTTGAAATTTGAACCTGTTTCTGACCTGTTCGAATTTGAACTTCGTTGAATCTTCCGGAGGCCATATCTTCCTCATACGGACTCCGATTTACGCAAATTCGGACTCGTTTTCATGTAGAATTCCGAGACAAACGCAATGGCGCAGCCCGTTTCCCTTGATTTTGAATTTAATATTTAATTCTGCCTTGATTTATGAATCTTAGTATTACAGAATTACGGGGTGTTACATCAGAGATAGTTTCAGATCTAAGATTAATTTGTAGCCAAGGTGAGTGATTTGCATTGTTTTTCACTAATTAGGGGTGATTAGTGTTAATTAGCGAAATTATGACTTAGAAAAATCTGAAATGTTTTGTAAAATTCTAAAATATTATTTTAGGGCTCTGATAGAAATTTGGTTTAATTTGGATAAGTTTTGCTAATTGTATGATTAAACATGATTAAGGGGAATTAAGGAGATAACATGGGTTTTGGGTATGTCTGTTCCATTTAAACTTGTCACATTGTTGTTTTGGTGTTTGTGGATGATTATACATGTTACTATGACTGTATGGTATGCTTTATGATTGATTAGAAAAATTAGATTGGTCGAAAACGCCGTCATATGGTGTAAAACAATCACCGGAAATGTTGCAGAAAATATGCAGGGTTTCGGATCGGAACGGATATAAGGCTCGGATTGGATAGGAGAACCGTGCAAGGGAATTCGATTCGGATCGGGACTTGGCATAAGAGACTTGACCAGAAGGAAGGCTATTTGCGTTGAGTTGGGGTTGGGATCAGACCGAAGCTTGGCGTGGGGATCGGATCAAACTAGAGCTAGGGAGTGGGATCGGATTGGAGGACTAAGCCAAGAGCTGGAGAACGAGAGGTGATGGACCGGACTGAGACCAGGAATGCCGAACCGAGCCGATGACATGGAGGACCCCATATATCGAACCGAACCGTGTTGATGGCCAGGAAGTGGAGCAAGCCAAACCGAACCAGGGAAGGACAACCAAATCGGACCGCATATGGAGGCCGAACCGATCCAGATTGGAGCTGCGTTTACGCGATGACTCTTCTGAGGACCAATTCCAATTCGACCAAAACCCGAGATGCAAAGAAAGTCCAAATGGGAGGTTATTACTCAGGATCCAAATGGGATCAACGAGTTAACTTCATGAGTTGGGCTTTGCTGCGGGACGTCTGCAAAGGGATTATCGATGTCTATAGCTTTGATTCACCACTGAGAGACGGATATTGGCTACGGATTTGTGCAGTGAAGTCATCATGGCTTCATGGGGCAGAGTGATCATAGCAGGCTATGAGCCAGTGCAGTGGAGTTGTCATGACTCCATAAAGCAGAGTGGACATAGCAAAGGATCAGTAGCTATGGATCGGTGCACTGGAGTCACTGTGACTCCATGGGGGTAGAGCGATCATAGCAAAGGATTTGGGGTGGTCAAAGTGGTGGACATCGTATTCTTTATGCATTGAGAGAGAGTTGTGAGGATGGTTGCTATGATTGATTTTTTGACATTACTATGACATGCTCACCCCCTCCCCGTTATTTTCACACCATGTGTTTGTGTCACCTTAGAGTATTGTGCATCCTGTTGTGCTAACTCTTTGGTTGCAGGTCCAGGTTAGGTATGGTTTAGTATACCTGTTATTGTTCTGTTTTGCTGCTTATCGCTCACACCAGACTTGTCTGACCCAGAGTTTTATGTCTCTTCTTATTACTCTAGGTGCTCTTAAACAGGCAGACTAGAGATAGGTCAGGTGATTATGCATGAGTAACTGTAACGGAGATGAGCAGGAGGCTTCCACGTATGATATATATATATAAATATTCTCCCTGTGTCGCTTTTGGTCACTACTTTGGGCATTAGTAGTGTACCTTTCTTATTTTTCTTTGGAGACAATTTTAAAAGTTGTAATAATGATGATGTGGAACACAAGCTGTATTTTGGATTTTCAGCTGCTATGATGATTACGGTTTAGTTTTCAGCTTATACACTATCTCGCCTGTTTTATGTCAAGCATGTTATCATTATATTTTACACCATGCACTACGAGACATTCTACAGGTTCCTTATTAGTTCAAATTCCCTTCTTTTCTTTCTTTGACGACCGTCCCGTGCTTGTTGGACATTGGCATAACGTACTTTCATTGGAAATGTCGACTGGTATGGGGCGGGCCATCACACTTGGTATCAGAGCTCTAGGTTGCATAGTTAACCTGGGGAAAGACACCAGGGAGAGATAGTACGTATATGAGAGTGCGTATTTGTGATATTTTGGTTTTCAAAAGTTATATATATATACTATTAGTATATTTAAGGGTGGAGTTGCACTGCACTGGCACCACTGAAGAGATGGTTAATCGTTTTCTCCTTATAGATTGAACGATGAGCCGATATACTAGGGGTACTGATAGAGGAGCTAATGATGGGAATGCTCCTGATATGAGGACGATGTCCACTGACCTCATGAGAGGGATGCTGAGGGATATTCAAAGGGCAGCTCCTAATGCTACAAATGGTGATGGTGCAGCGGTGTAGGTGATTTTGCCAAGCTTTGCAAGGATTACACTAGTCTTGGTGGGAAGCCGTTCCACAGAACGGAATCAGCTACAGAAATTTAGGATTGGCTCGATAGTTGTGAGTGTATCTTTGAGGATCTGGGAACTGAGGACGCGATGAAGAAGAAGCTAGCATCTCGTCAGCTGCAAGGACGGGCTATGAATTGGTGGAATGCTACTAAGGCAGCCACTCCTGAGGATCAAGTTACATGGGATCAATTTAAAGCTCGCTTTAGTGATAAGTTTATCCCAGCTGCTCAGAAATCAGAATTGTTTAGGAAGTTCTTGGAACTTAAGCAGAATTGTAGAGCAGTCTTGGAGTATATTGCCGAGTTTGATACTTTATCTAAGTATGGATTATCCCTCAGAAATCAGAATTGTTTAGGAAGTGCTTCAATTGTAGCAAAGTGGGACATCACAAGGATAAGTGTCCGCAACCCCCTAAAGAAAAGCAGATTGTGAAAGCATTTGCTCTAAATGTTGTTCCTTCTTCGTCGAATGCCCCAACTGTGGCGGAGAAAGGAAAGAATGTCGTTATCCAAGGTATGCTTTCTGTTTATGATATTCCTGTTCGAGTATTGTTTGATACTGGGGCTTCCCGTTCCTTCATATCTAGTGACCTAGTAGATAGGTTGGGATTGGAGCCCGCGATTGTCGATTGACCTTTAGCGGTGACGAACCCGATTGGTGGTTCGACTAGCCTTAACAAGATTTGTAGAAATTTGACCATATTGAGTCATGAATGTATGTTTGCTTGTGATTGCTTTGTTTTGGGCTTTACTGGATTTGGCATTATTTTGGGAGTCGATTGGCTTTAAAGATACGGGGTGGTGGTAGACTGTGAGGGATTTTTGGTGACAGTTAGAGCGGATGATGGGCGGAGGGTATTGTTTGGTGGTCTACCTAGTGATGGGGTAATGGCCAGTCTTCTAAATTCCCTCGACATCCCGCATGATGAGTTGTCAGATGTGCCCGTGGCTGGCTAGTATCCGGACATCTTTGAGGAAGTGACCTGACTTCCACCACACCGAGAGATTTAGTCTCGTATTGATTTGGTGAAAGATGCCAGACCTATAGTAATGTCACTTCGTCATATGGCACCAAGGGAGCAGCGAGAGCTTGGGGTGCAAGTAAGCGATCTTTTGAAGAAGGGATTTATCAGAAGTAGTGTTTCTGAGTGGGGAGCACCAGTTGTGTTTGCTACCAAAGCAGATGGTTCCCTTCGATTGTGTGTGGACTACCGCGAGTTGAATAAGGTGACGAGGAAGAATAAGTATCCTCTATCGCGGATAGATGATTTGTTTTATCAGCTGAGTGGCACGACAGTGTTCTCCCAATTGTATCTCACGATAGGTTTTCCTCAGCTTAGGGTGAAAGATGAGAGTATAGCTAAAACGGCATTTCAGACGCCATCTGGATTCTATGAGTGGTTGGTTATGCCATTCGGGTTGACCAATGCACCAGTATATTATGAAAAGGGTATTCAGAAATCAATTGAATAAGTTTGTTCTTGTGTTTGTGGACGATATCTTGGTTTACTTGAGGACAGAGGAAGAACACAAGGAACATTTGAGGATAGTGGTGGAGGTGTTATAAAAAACACCAGTTGAAAGCAAAGTTTTCTAAGTGTCACTTCTGGAGGAGGGAAGTGAGATTCTTGGGTCATGTTGTTTCAGAGAATGGTATTGCCGTGGACCCTGCGAAGGTGGCAACGGTACAAGATTGGTCTACGCCCAAGAATGAAATAGACATAAGAAGTTTCTTGGGGTTAGTTGGGTACTATCATAAGTTTATCCAAGACTTCTCCAAGATAGCAGCACCGTTGACTCAGTTGACCAAGAAGAATCAAGCTTTCGTCTGGGACGAAAAGTGCGAGAATGCATTCAAGACTCTAAAGGAAAAGTTGACATATGCACCAGTATTAGTCATTCCTAAAGGGGATGAAGAGATGACGGTATACACAGACGCTTTTGGTACCAGACTAGGTGCTTTGTTGATGCAAGGAGGTAAGGTTGTAGCTTAGCTAGTCGCCAACTGAAACCGCATGAGAAAAGATATCCTACCTATGATTTGGAATTAGCAGCGATCGTATTCGTGTTAAAGATGTGGAGACATTATCTCTTGGGAGAAAGATTCGAGCTGTTCACCGATCATAAATCATTAAAGTAACCTTTCTCTCAGAAGGATCTAAATCTCTGACAGCAAAGTTGGCTAGAATTTTTAGCTTCCTATGATTTCGATATCGCATATACACCAGGAAAATGCAATGCGGTAGCTGATGCATTGAGTAAAAGAATGCTAGTTTAGGGGCTATGTTTCTTTAATGGAAGCAACGGGATTACATTGCTGGGTATGATTTCAGACCGAAGTGCGAATTAGATCCAGCAATGTTAGCAAGTTTGACGATTAGACCCACTTTGATTGATCGGATTGGTTCCAGTCAGAGGGACGATCCTAACCTATTGGAAATTATCTCCAAGTTAGAGATTTGAATCAGCGAAGAGATGGACAAGTTTGGGCTTGATCGAGATGGATGGCTTAGAAAGAATGGTAGACTATTCGTACCCAATGTCAATGGATTGAGAGATGAAGTGCTCAGAGAATGTCATCACTCAAAACTAACTATATATCCCGGTGGTAACAAAATGTATTGAGACATGAAGCAGACCTACTACTTGAAGGAATGAAAAGAGACGTTGGGAAGTATATATCCAAATGCTTGACCTGCCAGTTAGTTAAAGCTGAGCAGAAGAAACTTATTGGTTTGTTGCAACCATTAGAAATTCCAGAATGGAAATGGGAACAAGTCTCAATGGATTTCATTGATAGGTTACCAAGAACTAGATCGGGTCATGATAGCATTTGGGTGATTGTAGACCGGTTGACCAAGAGTGCAAGGTTTATACCCATCAAGTCGAATAGAACAACAGCTAAATTAGCAGAACTATATATGAAGTGGGTAGTGAGATTTCATGGAGTACCCAAAGGCATTGTAAGTGATCGAGATCCGTTGTTCACTAGTGGATTTTGGAAGAGCTTACAAGAGGCGTTAGGATCAGAATTACATCTTAGTACCGCGTACCATCCTCAAACCGACGGTCAGACAAAAAGGGTGAATCGAGTATTAGAAGATCTCTTGAGAGCTTGCATATTAGATTTTGGTGGATCATGGGATGACCATTTGCATATAGTGGAGTTCGCTTATAATAATAGTTATCAATCCAGTACTGGTATGGCTCCATTTGAAGTTTTGTACGAAAGACCGTGCAACTCACAATCATATTGGTTAGAAACCAGTGAGAAGTTTGTGCTTGGGCCAGATGTGATAAGAGAAACCTCATATAAGATCTAGATTATTCAACAACGAATGAAGGCTGCCCAAGATAGGCAGAAAAGTTAAGCTGATAAGAGGAGAAGAGATATGAAATTCTCCATTGGCGACTTGGTGTTTGTCAAGATTTCTCCATTAAAGAGTGTGATACGATTTGATAGGAGAGGCAAGTTAACACCAAGATTTGTTGGTCCATTCCCAGTTCTCGAACAAGTTGGGAATTTGGCATATAAAGTTGAGTTGCCGGACAAGATGACGGGAATTCATAACGTATTTCATGTTTCCCAGTTAAGGAAATTTGTACATGACCCCGATGTGACTATTTCACCTGATCAGTTGGATGATATCGAAGTAGAACCCGAGGTGATTGAGAACCATAAGCTAATTCGTATTGTCGAGCATGATACGAAGAAACTTCGAAGGAAAGCGGTGAATTTAGTTAAGGTTCAGTGGGGCGAGGATGAAAATGACTATACTTGGGAGATAGAGGAGAGCATTAGGAAGACGTATCCAGAACTCTTTGCCTGGTAAGATTTTAAATTCGATTTAGTCTTTCTGCATGCTAGGATAGGTTTGTTTTGTGAGTTAGATTGTTGTAAATGATTGATAGGCATGCGGGATCCCCTGTATGTTTTTGGTTAAGGAATTTCGGGGACGAAATTTCTTAAGGGGGGAGAGTGTAACGACCCGCATTCTACGTATCTTAGGATCGTAGAACGTTTATTTCTTTTTCATATGAGGTCGTATGGTCATGTAACTTTAGGGAATGACTATTGGTGTCACTTCGAATGTTCATGATTTTTGCCAATTTTTGAATGACCATTTTGCCCCTTGTTAACTTGTTTCAGCCATAACTTTTGAATAGTAAGGAGTTTTGACCTGAAACAACTTCTATTGGATTTAGATGATGGTTTACAATTCCGTAGAGTGGTCACAATAGCCAAACGGACTCACCGTTTGGGAGATAAGGCTGAAACAAGTTTAAAGGGTGAAAAATAGCTTAACTGTGCCTAATTAGAGTGATTAGCAAGAGGGCCCATAACCCAATTCGGGATTAGGGTTATGGGAAGGCTGAGAACAGTAGGAAAACGATTTTTATTTCATTTTTCAACCGCCTAAAACATTTCTCTAACCCTAGCCATGGCCTCCACCTTCTAATTTCATCCCAAATCGCTCTCTAATCAAGGATTAAGCTAATCTACGTCAAATCAAGGAGAAATAGCACCAAATCAGAGTTGGAGCTACTATGTTGCATAGAGATTCGACCCAAATCAGAGATAGTTTCAGATCTAAGATTTATTTGTGGACAAGGTGAGTGATTTGCATTGTTTTTCACTAAATACGGCTAATTAGGGGTGATTAGTGTTAATTAGCGAAATTATGACTCAGAAAAATCTGGAAAAATTTGTAAAATTCTAAAATATTATTTTAGGGCTCTGATAGAAATTTGGGTTAATTTGGATAAGTTTTGCTAATTGTATGGTTAAACATGATTAAGGGGGATTAAGGGGAAAACTTGGGTTTTGGGTATGTTTGATCCATTTGAACTTGTCACATTATTTTTTTGGTGTTTGTGGATGATTATACATGTTACTATGACTGTACGGTAAGGTTTTTGATTGATTAGTAAAGTTAGATTGGTCGAAAACGCCGTCGTATGGCATAAAACAGTCGCCGGAAAAGTTGCAAAAAATGTGCAGGGTTTCGGATCCGATCGGATATAGGGCTCGGATCGGATAGGAGAACCGGGCAAGGGAATTCGATTCGGATCGGGACTTGGCATAAGAGACTTGGCAAGAAGGAAGGACATTTGCGTTGAGCTGGGGTTGGGATCGGACCGAAGCTTGGCGTTTGGCAAGAAGGAAGGCCATTTGCGTTGAGTTGAGGTTGGGATCAGACCGAAGCTTGGCGTGGGGATCAGATCAGACTAGAGCTAGGGAGCAGGATCGGATCGGAGGACCAAGCTAGGAGCTAGAGAATGAGAGGTGACAGACCAGACTGAGACCAAGAATGCCGATGTGACGTGGTGGACCCTATATATCGAACCAATTCGGATTGATGGCCAGGAAGTGAAGCAAGCCGAACCGAACCAGGGAAGGACAACCAAATCGGACCGCATATGGAGGCCGAACCGATCCAGATTGGAGCTACGTTTACGCGATGACTCTTTTGAAGACCAACTCCAATTCGACCAAAACCCAAGATGCAAAGGAAGTCCAAATGGGAGGTTATTACTCAGGATCCAAATGGGATCAACGGTTTAACTTCATGAGTTAGGCTTTGCTGTGGGACGCGTACAAAAGGGTTATCGACGTCTATAGGTTTGATTCACCACTGAGAGACGGATATTGGCGATGGATCGGCGTAGTGAAGTCATCATGGCTTCAAGGGGCAGAGCGATCGTAGCAAGGCTATAAACCAGTGCAGTGGAGTTGTCATGACTCCATGGGGCAGAGTGGACATAGCAAAGGATTAGTGGCTATGGTTCAGTGGAGTCACTATGATTCCATGGGGCAAGTGATCATAGCAAAGGATTTGGGGTGGTCAAAGCGGTGGACGTCGTATGCTATATGCACTGAGAGAGAGTTGTGAGGATGGTTGCTATTCTTGATTGTTTGACATCACTATGACATGCTCACCCCCTCCCCGTTATTTTCACACCATGTGTTTGTGTCACCTTAGAGTATTGTGCATCCTGTTGTGCTAACTCTTTGGTCGCAGGTCCAGGTTCAGGTGTGGTTTAGTATACCTGTTATTGTTCTGTTTTGCTGCTTATCGCTCACACCAGAATTTTTTCTGACCCAGATTTTTATGTCTCTTCTTATTACTCTGGGTGCTCTTAAGTGGACAGACTAGAGACAGGTCAGGTGATTATGCACGAGTAGCTATACCAGAGATGAGAAGGAGGCTTCCAAATATGATATCTATATAGATATTATCCCTGTGTCACTGCTGTTCACTACTTTGGGCATTAGTATTGTACCTTTCTTATTTTGCTTTGGAGATAGTTTTAAAAGTTGTAATAATGATGATGTGGAACATAAGCTGTATTTTGGATTTTCCGCTGCTATGATGATTATGGTTTAGTTTTCAGCTTATACATTGTCTCGCCTATTTTATGTCAAGTATGTTATTATTATATTTTACTCCATGTGCTATGAGACATTCTACAGGTTCCTTGTTAGTTCAAATTCCCTTCTTTCCTTTCTTTGACGACCATCCCGTGCTGATTGGACATTGGCACAACACACTTTCATTGGAAATGTCGGCTGGTACGGGCTGGCCGACGCATTCCGTCTATTACTAATTGACATCCACAAAAATACAACCTCCACGCTATTACATCTAAGAGAAGGGTGTTAAGCTAAGAGAAGTTGCCCTTTCCGCTTGCCAACAACGTGCATTTGTAAAGATCAATGTACATAACCTAAGAAATGCAATGTCAGTTCCATACAATTTGTCTAGGGAAAGAACAAACCAAAGTTCTCATTTACTACATAATAGTCCCTAGGATTAGTAATAAGATGTCCTCACACCATGAAAAACCCAAAATATAGGGACTACTACTATAAGTATAATTTTGGTAACTAGTTAAAGACATCAGTAAGCAACAGTTTCTACTTCGAAGATCTACGCCTTCAACTTTAGTCCCCAAGTTGCCTTCGATTCATGTCAATAGTATTCTACATTCGCATCTCTGTCGGATCGAAGTGGTTTTCATATGCTTGATCTAATCCCGGTCTCTTAGAAACGACTATCAGTAGTTTCCAATAAATTCATCCCCAGTTCTTTATAATATAAAAGGACAAGGATAACTGCAAAGTTCATCTCCTAACCGTTAGAGGATGGATTTCATTATCATTGTCTTAGGAGAACAAAACAAGGTTTATAGTCATAGTAAATCATTAACGGGGTTGACTGTGCCGTATAACTCAAGTGTTTCCCCAAGAAATTTTCAAAGCAAGAATTATTATCTATGTTTGATAGTCGGCTATTTAGCTATCGAATAACCCGTACAAAACAATCATAGCCTTATTTCCCATGGTAATCACTAGGCCTCTTTTTAGTTAATTTCTTATAAACTAAATTTCAAATCTCTTACCCCAGAACATTCACATACTTAATCCTTCGATATAATTATGTATTTCAAAACCAATTATTATTTTTCTCGTTCCTAATTCACTATTACTGGGTTACTAGAACTTAAATCACTTCATTTAACCACTAAGACTTTATCTTTTAAGTAAAAAATTATTTAAGGAAATAATAACTAAATTTCCAAAATAAACTCCCGATCTCAACCAATACTATTCTTTAGACAAAAATGAAGTTGTTCAATTTGGGATATTTAGTACCTCTCAGACCTTGATTCGACCCCACAATCATCTTTGGAATAATATAAGTCACTGTTCTCAATTCTAACTTAAGTTGACCAAATTCCATAGGCGGTTTAATCTAAATTTTAAAACTCATCCTGCTTTTAAATCCACATTATAACTGATAAACATTCTACTCAATTTCTTTCATTAAGAAATTGCCTTTATCAAAATCAGCTTATGGTTTAAAATTCGTTTTCAAACCCAGTATTAAATTTAAAGCTAAAACTCAAGTTACTAGAATTAACTTGAACTTTGTAAGATAATAAATAAATTTACAAATAAATGATTTATCTTGAATATATTCTGTAAATTGATTCATTTATTTCGATTAACCTTTGAACCATATTTTAAAAAGTAAATAATAATTCTAGTTCTTGTTATTAAATAATAAATTAATTTAAATCCCTTATTTAAATAATTAATTTACTTAGACAACATTAATTATGTGATGGCCCGCCCCACACCAGCTGACATTTCCAACGAAACGCGCTGTGTCGATGTCCAACCAGCACGGGACGAACGTCAAAAGAATGGAAAGGGAAGGAATTTAAAACGATGCATCATCAAAAAAACCTATAGTATATCTCACAACACATGGAACAAAATATAATAATAACATAACTTGATATAAAACAGGCGAGACAGTGCATAAGCTGAAAACTAAACCATCATAGCATCGGAAAATTCAAATATAGCTTATGATCCAGATCATCATTATTACAAATTTTAAAACTGTCTCTAAAGAAAAATAGGAAGGTACACTAATAATGCCCAAAGTAGTGACCAGCAACAACACAGGGAGATATATGGGAACAATACGTGTAAGCCTCATGCTTGTCCCCGGATAGCTACTCGTGCATAACCAGCTAACCTGTCTTTAGTCTTCTCGTTTAGCAGCACCCGGAGTAATAAGAAGAGACATAAAACTCTGGGTCAGACAAAAGTCTGGTATGAGCGATAAGCAGCAAAACAGAACAATATCAGGTATACATAACCATACATGAACCTAGACCTGCAACCAAAGACTTAGCACAACAGGATGTACAATACTCTAAGGTGACACTAACAAATGATGTGAAAATAATAAGGAGTGGGTGTGCATGACATTGAGATAGCAAACATCAAACACAGCAATCATCCTCACATCTCTCATTAAATGCGTAAAGTATACGATATCTACCACTTTGATCACCCAATTCTTTGTTACGATCACTCAACCCCATGGAGTCATAACGGCTCCACTACACTGATCTGTAACCACTAATATTTTGCTATGTCCAATCTGCCCCATGGAGTCATAACAACTCCACTGCACTGGCTCATAGCCCTGCTACGATCACTTTGCCCCCATGGAGTCATGACCACTCCACTGCACTGATACATAGCCGCTATCTGTCTCTCATTGGTGAGTCAAAGCTATAGGCATCGATAACCCCTTTGCACAAGTCCCATAGCAAAGACAAACTCATGAAGTTAACTCGTTGGTTCCCATCTGGATCCTGAGTAAGGTCTTCCCATTTGGACTACCTTTGCATCTCAGGTTTTGGTCATCATCCCGGTTCGTGACTCTTCAGTTCAGCTCGTGATCCTTCCTATCGGCTCCTGGTGCTCCAAAGCTCTGGTTCGTGGTCAGTTTCCTTGGCCCGTGGGTCCTCGTGTGTGGTCTGCTCATGGTGACCATGGTGGAGCAGTTCGTGAGTGATGCTCTGGTTTGGTTCGGTGTTCTCCATCAACTTCGGTTCGTGATGAACGACTCGTGGTACAAGTGCTTGGCTCGAGGAGGTGATTTGTAGTTCAAACTTCGGGTCGTGGTTCACACCCTGATCCAGCTCGTGGTACTTCCCTCACCACGGGTCGTGGTGCTCCCTTGGTCCGGTTCGTTGACCCTAGACCACGAGTGGGGTCGGGTCGTGAGGGGGTGTCACGAACGGGTTACTGTACTGCTGCCTGTAACTTTTCAAACAAGCTATTTTATGCCATACGACGGCGTTTTCAACCATTCTAACTATTCTATACATTCACAAAGCATACCATATAGTAATAGCAACATGTATAATCAACCATTGAACACCAAAACAACAATTTAATAAGTTAATACGAATCAAACATACTCAAAACCCTTGTTTTACCCTTAATCGCGTTAAATCAAATCTAACATTAGGATAAGCAAACTAATCCTAAATTAACCCAAATTTCTAATAGAGGAATAAAATAATATTTCAGAATTTCTAACTATTTTTCCAGAATTTTAACATGCATAATTTCATTAATTATCACTTATCACCCCTAATTAGCCGTAATTAGTGAAAAACAATGCAAATCACTCACCTTAGCCACAAATGGATTATAGATCTGAACTTTTCTACTGTTTTGGGTCGAATTCCTATACAACACAGCAGCTCCAACTCTGATTTGGTTTTGATTCGCCTTGATTTGATGTAAATTAAGCTAATACGCGATTAGAGAGCGATTTAGAAGGTAGAGGCCATGGCTACAGGTAGAGAAATGTTTTAAGCGGCTAAGAAAATGAAATAAAATCGTTTCCTAACTGATTTCAGCCTCCCCATAACCCTAATCCCGAAATGGGTTATGGGCTTAGGTACTAATCACCCTAATTAGTCCTGGTTAAGCTGTTTTTCACCATCCAAATTTTGTTTCAGCCATATCTCCCAAACGGTAAGTCCGTTTGATCAATGTGACCACTCTACGAAAAGGTAAACCATCATTCGAATCCAGTGGAAGTGGTTTCAGGTCAAAACTCCTTACGAATCAAAAGTTATAGTTGAAACAAAATTCACCAGGGGGAAAACGATCATTTAAAAATCGATAAAAATCGTGAACATTGGAAATGACCCCAATAGTCGTTCCTTAAAGTTACACGACCGTATGGCTTCATATGAAAAGGAAATAAATATTCTATGATCCTTCTTTACGTAAAACGCAGGTCGTTGCACTCTCCCCCCTTAAGAAATTTCGCTCCCGAAATTCCTTAACCAAAAACATACAAAGGTGTTCCGCATGCCTATCGGTCATTCACAAACAATCAAGTATACACAACAAACACAACAAGCCTACCCTAGCATGCAGTTTACTAACAAGAAAAGAAACTATCATTATTAAAATCTTACTAGGAAAAGAGTTCTGGATGCGATTTCCTTATACTCTCCTCTGTTTCCCAAGTACAGTCACTCTCATTCTCGCCCCACTGAACCTAGACCAGTTTCACCGCCTTCCTTCGAAGTTGCTTCGTATCATACTCGACAATACTAATCAGCTTGCGGTTCCCAACCGCCTCGGGTTCTACTTCGATATCATCCAACTGATCAGGTGAAATAGTCATATCATGGTCGTGCACGAGCTTCCTTATCTGGGAAACATGAAATACATTGTGAACTCCTGCCATCTTGTCAGGTAACTCAACTGTATACGCCAAATTCCCAACTTGTTCGAGAACTGGGAGCGGACCAACAAATCTTGGTGCTAACTTGCCTCTCCTACCAAATCGAATCACGCTCTTTAACGGAGAAATCTTGACAAACACCAAGTTGCCAACGGAGAATCTCAAATCTCTTCGTCTCTTATCAGCATAACTCTTTTGCCTATCCTGGGCAACCTTAATTCGCTATTGAATAACTTTGATCTTATCTGAAGTTTCCCTTATTACATCTGGTCCAAGCACAAATTTCTCACCGGTTTCTTACCAATATGATGGTGAGTTGCATGGTCTCCCGTACAAAGCTTCAAATGGAGTCGTACCGATACTAGACTGAGAACTAATATTATACGCAAACTCAACCAGATGCAAATGGTCATCCCATGATCCACCAAAATCCAATATACAAGCTCTCAAAAGATCTTCTAATACTTGATTCACCCTCTCTGTCTGACCATCGGTTTGAGGATGATAGACAGTACTGAGATGTAATTCTGACTCTAAAGCCTCTTGTAAGCTCTTCCAAAACCCATTGGTAAACAATTGATCCCGGTCACTCACAATGCCTTTAGGTACTCCATGAAATCTCACTACCCACTTCATATATAGTTCTGCTAACTTAGCTGTCGTTCTGTTCGACTTGACTGGTATAAACCTTGCACTCTTGGTCAATCGATCCACAATTACCCAAATGCTATCATGTCCCAATCTAGTTCTTGGTAAACCTCTAATGAAATCCATTGAAACTTGTACCCATTTCCATTTGGGAATTTCCAGCGGTTGCAACAACCCACTAGGCTTCTTTTGCTCGGCTTTAACTAGCTGGCAATTCATGCATCTGGATATAACTTCCCAACATCTCTCTTCATTCCTTCCCAGTAGTAGGTCTGCTTCATGTCTCGATACATTTTGTTACCACCAGGATGTATAGTTAGTTTTGAGTGATGACATTCTCCAAGCACTTCATCTCTCAGTCTATTGACATTGGGTACAACTAGTCTCCCATTCTTTCTAAGCCATCCTTCTCGATCAAGCCCATACTTGTTCATCTCCTTACTGTCGATTCCCATCTCTAACATAGAGATGATTTTCAATAGGTTAGGATCGTTCCTATGACTGGAGCCAATCTGCTCAAACAAAGTGGGTTTGATCGTCAAACTTGCTAACATTTCTGGATTCAATTCGCACTTTGGTATGAAATCATACCCAGCGATATACTCCAGTTGCTTCCATTCCAGAAACATAGCCACTAAATTGGCATGTCTTCTACTCAATGCATCAGCTACCGCATTGCCCTTTCATTGTGTATATGCGATATCAAAATCATAGGAAGCCAAGAATTCTAACCATCTTTGCTGTCGGAGATTTAGATCCTTCTGAGAGAAAAGATACTTTAACGACTTATGATTGGTAAACAACTCGAGTCTTTATCTCAAGAGATAGTGTCTCCACATCTTCAATGCGAACACGATCGCAGTCAATTCCAAATCATGGGAAGTATATCTTTTCTCATGCAGTTTCAGCTGTCGACTAGCATAAGCTACAACCCTACCTCCTTGCATCAATACAACACCTAGTCCCGTACCACATGCATCCATGTATATCGTCACCTCTTCATTCCCTTTAGGAATGACTAACACTGGCGCATGCGTCAACTTTTCCTTTAGACTCTTAAATGCATTTTCACGCCTTCCATCCTAGACAAAAGCTTGATTCTTCTTAGTCAATTGAGTTAACGGTGCCGCTGTCTTGGAGAAGTCCTAGATAAACTTATGATAATATCAGCCAATCCCAAGAAAATTCTTACATCTGTTGCATACTTGGGCGTAAAACAATCTTGTACTGTAGCAACCTTCGCAGGGTCCGCAGCAATCCCATTCTCTGAAACAACATGGCTCAAGAATCTCACTTCCCTCCTCCAGAAGTGACACTTAGAGAATTTCGCTTTCAGTTGGTGTTTCCTGAACATCTCCATCACTGTCCTCAAATGTTCCTTGTGTTCTTCCTCTGTCCTCAAGTAAACCAAGATATTGTCCACGAACACAAGAACAAACTTATTCAACCGATCTATGAGAACTCTACTCGTAAGATCCACAAAATATGCCGGTGCATTGGTCAACCCGAATGGCATGACCAACTACTCGTAGAATCCAGACGGCGGTCGAAAGGCCATTTTAGGAACACTCTCAGCTGTTATTCGGAGCTGACGAAATCCTATCGGGAGGTCCAATTGGGAGAACACTCTTGCTCCCTCCAGTTGATCAAGCAAATCATCTATCCGCGGAAGAGGATACTTATTCTACCTAGTCACTTTATTCAACTCGCGATAGTCCATACATAAATGAAGGGAACCATCTGCCTTAGTGGCAAATACAACTGGTTCTCACCAATCGGAGACACTTCTTCTGATAAATCCCTTCTTCAAAAGATCGCTTACTTGCACCCTGAGCTCTTGCTTCACCTTTAGTGTCATACGACGAAATGGCATCACTATAGGTCTGGCATCTTTCACTAAATCGATACGGAACTCAATCTCTCGGTTTGGTGGAAGTCCGGTCACTTCCTCGAAGATATCCGGATATTGGTCGGCAATGGGAACCCCTGATAACTCATCCTATGGGATGTCGAGAGAATTTAGAAAACTAGCCATCACCTCATCACTAGGTAGGCCACAAAGCACTACCCTCCACCCATCATCTGCCCTAACAGTCACCGAAAATCCCTCACAGTCTACCACCACCCCATATCATTGGAGCCAATCGACTCCCAAAATAATGCCAAACCCATTAAAGCCCAAAACAAAGCAATTACAAGCAAACATACATCCATGACTCAATATGGTCAAATTTCTACAAATCTTGTTAAGGCTAGTCGAACCACCAATCGAGTTCGTCACCACTAAATGTCTATCGACTATCTCGGGATCCAATCCCAACCTATCTACCAGGTCACTAGATATGAAGGAACGGGAAGCCCTAGTATCAAACAATATTCGAATAGTGTAACGACCCAGATTTGAGCCTTTTAATTTTGAATATTTAAATTGGTTTTAAATATTTTATTGGAAATATAAAACAATTTTCATAGGGAATTTATTTATTTATTTATATGGAGTTTGAACATATAATTTATATTTAAAATATAAATGAGCTCGAAATGATCGCGGCAGTTCGTAATTTATGATTTAAACTTCAACTAAATATACAGAATAAGTAATTTTTTCTATTTTATTATATTTCTGGAATCGTATCGCACTGCATAACACAACGGTATTTATACTTTTTCCATTTGCAACGCGTATATAAACGAAATGGTGTATGACGGGGTACGCTATTTCTACTCCCTTATATATGCACCAATATGACATAACAAAGACCATATCTTCAAATTCGGCAGACGTATAATTTATAAAAAAGGGAGGGAATCACATGCCAAATCTTAGACTTCATCCTAACTCTGAAAACCGATACCACTGCATAAAGTAACATCACTCACATATCTACAATTTGAAAAGGGTAGCCAGCCTTTATTTTAACTTTGTGCATACCTAGTCTCCTGCACATTCGCACTCCAGTTTCCACATGCTAAACTGGAGATCTTCACATGCCTACATGCATATAGTATAAACCCACATATTTTTATTACGGAGGTGTGATATATCTGGAAAAATCAAATCTTCTATTCATATCTTTATAAATCCTCAAAAATATTTGCCTATCGTTTCATCTTATCCAATCATATTAAGTCATATTCCTCTACAATAGTAATATTTGCAAATAGGTTCTTTCTCCTCATAGATTCTTTCGTTATTTGCATTTTCTTTTTCATGAATGACAATTCATGAAATGTCCTCACCAAAAACATTTACTGTTGGAAAGCCAGCTGTGTTTGTGAAACTCATTAGTATATTATTGGCTCACACCACTTGCTTTATCTGCTAAGTTGTGAAAATATCAATGCCTTTAACATGATAGCCAGATTCAACATGTTTTTCCTCCTTTAATTCCTACATAGAAACAGTACATTTCTTAGTCCTTGAGTTTTTACCGTCCATCAAATTGCTACTTTCTCAGTTCATATAAATATTATTTTAAGGGAGCTACTTATGCTTGCTTATATTATATACAGAACCAGTTGTTACATTCCACATGATCATATTGTAAAACCTTATGTTGTATAAAATATATTAGCAAACTAGTATCGACCTGTCAAAATCTTATCTGAAACCACAATAAGGACACGCGAGTCCCTTTCAAATATTGCAGCTTTTGAATTCTGAATTTAGAAACCTTCTGCACAAGTCCTTCTAAATGAACCGCCTACCCTAGTCTTAGAACATGCCTCGCTGTATAAAATTAATAACGCACATGATACTGAGTCTATGTTGAAAAAAATCAAACCTACCCTATCTTCCTATTAACGTGGTTACCAAGGTATTTTTCCTCTATAAATATGCGGCATCATGTTTCCATTTCTCAGCAAGAAATTTCCACTTCAAAGCTTAAGTAAATATTATAAAAATGAGCAAGAAACTAATCGATATAAATTGGTAGGAGCAGTGAAGGTCAGGGTTAAGATCGAATTTCCTGGCGGCAATGAAGGGGAGTTTTGAGTTGATGATTGAGGGAGGGTGGACTGTTGAGTTCAACGGTGATGGTTTTGAAGAAATCGATGGTGTAGGGGAGGGCAGCAGTGAATGGATGTTTGGTTCTCTTTTTCTGTTGATTACCGAATTGGAGAATAGCTATAGGGGAGATGACTAGAGTTTCCTGAGTTGGTGGCGAACCTGGGTTCGGAGGTGCACTGGAAGTTGTGTCGAAGAGAGCTAGTGATGTCAGGGTTTCGTGATCTGATATTGCGATGGAAAAAATGAGAACAAAAAGGGGAGTATCGACCGGGGTTCAAGCCTGGGCAGAAAGGGGTTAGCAATTTGTGACGTTGGAAGCAATTCTGGTGGTTTGTTCAGTAGCGTATGGTGGGTTGGCGTCGGGGTCAGCCCCGGTGGCACAGCGAGGCAGTGGTGGCGGTGTTTGAAATAGTCGAGAAATAGAAGAGAATGGATTGATGAATGATTTGGATACGGCTGTTCTTGGTTCAGCGAGCAAATGGAAGAAGGATTAAAATACCTAAACACGATTAGCGGTAAGAAAAATAAATTAATTTATTGTTTAGGCTAATGGTTCGATTTTTTTGGGAATGTTGGGTATTCCGTGAGCCGGAAGAAACAGTACTGGGGAAAAAAGGGAACTAAAACCATGTTTTAAGGTCAACAAAGTTATTAGGATATTTAACTATAAATTAGTTTATTTATAATGGTTTAAAAAAATCTATCATATGTATAATTATTTCATTTGTTAACAGAATCGGACCAAACCGGTCACAGTGGAACCATAGCGAAGAAATTTACGTTGTAGAACTATTGTGGCGAAGGACAGAGTTATTGGAATTCCATAGAAAAATTAAACATTTGTTTTATTTTAATAAACCAAAAGCAGAATCGTCAGCCGTGAACCGAGGTGGGTAACTCACTTAACTCTGACTCGTTTATATTACTATATAAACAAAATTTAAATTTATACATGTATTAATTTTAAGTTGTGTGATTGTTGAATGGATGAATGGTTGATAAAGTTAGTAGAAATGGTTGATAAAATTGGAAGAAATGGTTGATATAGTTATATCATTGATTGATTATTAGTTCTGTTTACTATGATATCCCATATTCATGTGAAATTAATGTTGATTAACATCTGTGGATGCAGGGAAACAGGTTGGAGGGATCCAACTGGATTTCTCAACATTTATTTTACTATTTTTGTTATTGTTGTGATATAGGATGTGTTATATAATCGATGATTGGATATGTTGTGTTTGATTTACCTTGGCCCTAGAGACTTGATATTTTAGATACCGTAAAATATTTTCAAATATGGAGAAGGAAATTGGAATTTAAAAATGGAATTTATTTCCAAAATAGAAATTAAATTTCGAATAGAGTGGAAAATAGAAAACTTTTCAAGTGGATAAATCAAGAAGTTGTTTATAGATAAGAATATAAATTAAGTGAACTATTAAACATGGGATAAATTGGAATATAAGTTCGAATATGAATTTATATGGGAAAGTGAAAATCGGTTTTGAAACCAATATTTGAAAATAGATTTGAACTTAGCAAATTTTAAAGGAAATTATAAAAGAGGTTTTAATTGATTGGAATTAAAAATGAAATTTTTATGAAAAATCTGAATATAAGTTTTATATAGGATTTGGGTTTAAGATATGATTTATAAATACGAACTTAAACTGATTTGGTTGTATATAAAAGAAATATATTCACGGTTAAAGTGAATAATGGTTTAAAGAAAATATTTGGAAAATGAAATATCTCTAATGGAAAATTAAATTTGAAATATGAATCCAAATTGGAAATTTAATGAAAAGGGAAATGGGTATTAGTTTTTAAAAGAAAACGATGAGTTTTAGTTCAAAATTCAGAATATAAAATATAGTGTGATTTTGTTTTGTGGATTGGAATGGTTAGAAAGAAATTTGGTAATGATTTGGAAAGGATAAATTCAAAAGTGAATTTGGAATTTGAATCAACCTGAAATGGTAGATAAATTCCGAAGTTCGGAATATAATCGAATATAGATTATCGAAGAGAAAGTCATTTATTGGAATTTTATTTTATCGAATTTAGGGAAGTAGTTATTTTTTACTTTCCATTTTGAATCAAATATAATTATTTATATACTTATTTATTTATTAATTGATTTAATAAGTACAAGTTATATTTTTATATACCAATTATTTAGGAACAACGATTACAAAGCTACCATTAAAAAACTAAGCAGGGATTATAATGCTACTGTTATCATAAATGTTTTATAAATCTAAACAGTGATTTTAGCACTGTCATTGTAATAAATATTTTATAAATATAAACAGCGATTTTAGTGCTGTCATTATAGTAAATGTTTTGTAAATCTATACAGCAATTTTAATGCTGCTATTATAATAAATGACTTATAAATCAAATAATTGGAAACAACAATTATAACGCTACCGTTATAATCATTGTTTTTCTGTAAAGGAAGTGAATTTTAGATTGAATCTGAGAGTCGCGTAAGTGATATTTTGTTTGTAGTTGTGAGCTTTGATTATTTCAAAAATTAAGAATGTAGTTCAGTTAAGGTCTGAGAGGTAATTATACCCCAACTTGATTTACTTCATGATTGATAGAGAAATGGTTAAGGTTCGACAGTGAAGATTGGCTAGCAATATGGTTAGTTAATAAATGACTAATGGTTTGAGTTATAATAACGATGTTTTATAACATCGCGCTAATTTAAAGGATTTTGAAATGTTTTCCCCAAATAAAATGAGAGATATTTTCTATGCATAGAAAAGGAAATGAATTGGTCAACGAGGGATTTATAAATGAAATATGGAAATATTTTCCAATATTAATAAGGTATATTTTCTAAATATAGAAAATAGGGATTCGTGAATATATAGAAATGTTTTCTAACTGTAATAAGAGATATTTCCTCGAATAAAGAAATTATGATATTGAAATGATTTTTACAAGAATAGAGAGAGAAAATCGAGCTTTGAAAGGATACGAAAGAGGGAAAAAGAATTTGAAATCGATAATATAATAAAGAACTAATATAAAAAAAAGGCCAGTGTTGTCTGATGTTTGATCGGTATAATTTCCAATTGGAAATTGGACCGTTGATTGTATGGATGTTTCTTTGATAGTTAAATCACCAGCTATCAAAGTTTTGATTTACTTTATACCTCCGTTGTCGATACGGAGAGACCGGGATCAGATTTAATATCTGAAAACCACTCTGTATTGGCATAAGCGTTACGAATCAACTTATGCTAAAGATGATTGAAGACGGAGTAAAATGCAAGAGTTGTTCTGTTAATCCTAGGTAGAAATTGCCCAAGATGGATTGAATGGAATAGTGCCTTCGGTTTATCCAATCCCAGGACAACGTACATGGATGGATCTGACAATATGGAATCCAAAGTAAATGGTGACAAGATGTTCGAAAAGAATAATCGTGACCTCCAGCCTCATCAAATAGGAAATGACAGAAATCGGGCAGGTAACATGGCCATGTGGATCATTCCCATTAGGGGTATTATCACCTGATCTAGAGAAAATTTCATTTGCTTCTTATTCTATTCATTGCTGTATGCTTTCGATAACGGTTGCTGATCACAACCGTTTGTGATAATATGCTCAATACACTCAAGTTAAATGAGTGGTCAGCCATATGTGGGCTGGGTTGCAAGACGTTCTTGTTGAACCCAGTGTATTCCCCTCTAGAGATACAATATCGGAAGGTGGTTCCATACCTTGTAATGTTGGAAATCCAATCTCCAGTAAGCTCCCTGCGGTTTTTGATTTTATATTATATATGGAGTAAGAGATGCAAGCATTCGCTAGATTCTATTTATATTGATATAGACATTATTATAATATCACTGGATTTGATATCAAAATATTTTGGGCTATCGTAAGATAAAAACCATCCGTTTTTATGTGTGGATCGGTCTTACGATTACCATTTCTTTCAAAAGGATTTTAAAAGTTAAACCAATGGTTGAAGTTTACTCACACCAGTCCCATGACTGACACAGAGTTTATTTTGTTTGTTTCCCCTAAGCTCTTGGGTGCCCAAATTTGTACGGGTAGTCAAGTAGTCAGGATTTTAAGATTCACCTGGAGGGGCTTGAAGTAAAAGGCTTCATCAGTTAGTTATAGACTATCATATTTTCCGCTGTGTACTATGTTGTATCTGGAAACAGGTGTTTATGACTGTTTCAGGAATAATTGTGGTGCTCTGATGATGGAATGTATATACAATTACTGATTTGTATTTCAAAAGTTAAGTTATATAATATATTTTATTCGTTCCGCTGTGTGACTTATGTTCTTCATTTTCTTTTATTTTAATATTTCTTTCTTTCTATTTCTCATCCTCTAACTTCTTTCTAATAATGATTCTTATTTCTATGCAATTTGGGTTGGACATGTATTGTTATTAGTCAACTCAAAGAGTGAAATTCGGGTAGTTACAAATAGGAACATCATAAACAGAAAGCATACCTTGAATGATGACATTCTTTTGTTTCTCTACCGTAGTTGGGCCATTCGACGAAGAAGGAACGACATTAATAGCATATGCTTTCACAATCTGTTTCTCTTTAGGGGGTTGTGGACACTTATCCTTGTGATGTCCCACTTGGTCGCAGTTGAAGCACATCCTGTCCACTGGCTTTGCTCGACATTCTTTAGCATAATGGCCCTTCTTGCCACAACTAAAGTACACTACATATTTCCTATCTTTCTTTTTCTGACCATCCTTGGACTGATTCTGCATCCTTTTATTCTAAAAATTATTCTTGCCTCCAGCGCTTGCCTGTGGCTTTGGCCCCTCTGCAGATGCAACAGTGACTTCAGTCTTGGGCTTAGGATAGAGGCTCTCTGATCTCAATGCTTTCCCAACAATCGATTCAAAAGTATCATCAATATGGTTTATAAGCCTTTCCTCCAAGTACTGATCTAAGCTTGCTATGAACTTCTCATTCTTCTTCTTGGGAGTGTCAACGAGGGATAATCCATACTTCGATAAAGTATCGAACTCAGCAATATACTCTGAGAATGCCTTACCATTCTTCTTAAGCTCTAAGAACTTCCTAAACAATTCTGATTTCTGAGCTGCTAGGATAAACTTATCACTGAATCGGTCCTTAAACTGATCCCAAGTAACTTGATCCTTAGGAGAAGCTGCCTTAATTGCGTTCCACCAATTCATAGCCCGTCCTCAGGAGTAACTTAAGTTGAACAAATTCCAAAGGCGATTTAATCTAAATTTTAAAACTCTCCTGCTTTTAAATCCACGTTATAACTTATAAACATTCTACTCAATTTCTTTCATTAAGAAATTACCTTTATCACAAGCAACTTATTGTTTAAAATTCGTTTTCAAACCCATTATTAAATTTAATGCTAAAACTCAAGTTACAAAAATGAACTTAAACTTTGTAAGATAATAAATAAATTTACTGATAAAATGATTTATCATGAATATATTTTGTAAATTGATTCATTTATATCGATTAACCTTTGAACCATATTTTAAAAAGTAAATAATAATTCTAGTTCTTGTTATTAAACAATAAATTAATTTAAATCCCTTATTTAAATAATTAATTTACTTAAACAACATTAATAGTGTGACGGCCCGCCCCGCACCAGCCAACATTTGATAGTCGGTTCTTTAACTATCAAATTATAACAGTATTGTAAAGTACATTGGCATCTCAGGTCATTTATATTCAAACACTTCGTTAAACCATTTCATCGATTCTCATAATCGATTCCATAAATTTATCTCGACAAAACTCTTTTGGTTCATTACTTTGAAATTATTAATCAATACCCTCTTTAGAATAACGTATTTACCAACATCACTTTTTATTTTCTTTGTTTGGAAATATTACTAAGTTTCATAAAACATCTTTCCCTTTATCTTTTATATTCTCAAACCATTTTCGCATTTCCTTATCTTTGAAAATATCACTTTTGTAACACCCCACGTCCATTAATGTCACTCACAAAGGGAATGCATTAACTTCCATGGAGGTTATAAGTGAATATAGAACAGAAAAATTACAACAAGACAGATAATAAATAGTACATGGAAATATAAAACTTCATTTTATTGCAGTGGAAATTAAACATGTTTGTTACATCATAAAACCATAGATCATAACCAAGTACAATATCCATCTTCATAAAAACAAAATACATAATCACATTACATAAATAGCCATTAAAAAGATAACAAGCTGGACTTTACTTCAACGGTCCAAGCTTTCCAAAGAGAGATGAAGCAATTCAATCAAACTCCACTAGAGCTGGGCCCAACCTGAGGACCTGGAGGGGGAAAAAGGATAGAAATAGAGGGGGTCAGACATAAAGTCTGGCGAGTATGATAATTCTAACAATACTATTATCAAAATAACTAGACTAAGGCATAAGCTGGAAGACAAGTAAATGTCTATGAACTCTTAGGAAGATAAAGATAGCGTTTAAGATAACGTTAAAGATAACGGTAAAGGCACACCTAATTACTAACGAATGATTACTACACTGCACCGCACATTACTACACTGCACCACACCAGTCACCCTATTGTTTGATCCCGCTTGCTTCACACAGAAACTTTATAAATAGCCTTACGTACCCCTAGCTGACTACATAGGTGTCGTCTGCCCCTATCTCCACTAGGTGTACCCCACTACCCACTTTCGATCGGCTCCCTACTCGTAGATACCCGTGTTGGCCCCACAGTGGGGTGTATCACTCCCCTAAAGTGGCAACCCGATACAACTTGAGAATGCACGGTTTATACCTACACGATGCAACAATGTCTTACCTACCAGCCCGGGTTCACACACGCATACGAAACCCGTTGGACTTGCGTTGCCACCGCTCCCCGTTTTGGCCTCTTACATTCGAACCCAGCATGCGTGTCCCGTCCTCGACTTGGGTCGAGCCCACAAAGATATGTTTGGGATACTGGTCGAAATGGGCCCCCACAAGCTACCCACCTAAGCTTGTCACTAGTATATCCCACTTAACCCTCTTAGTCATGTTCATTTACATGTGTGTTTGGTTAAGTCTTACTAATCGTATTTCACATTCCACTAAGGGCACCCCCTAGATTCCTCATGCCACCCAAGGCACCTACTTAACCCCCATGTCCCACCTTACATGTTTATTTGGTTAAGTATTTCTTAATTCATTCAGGCCATAACCTCATAAAGACCTCTCACATTAGACTGGGTACCCTAGTGGAGATAGAGGCAGATGGCACCTATGTAGTCAGCTAGGGGTACGTAAGGCTATTTATAAAGTTTCTGTGTGAAGCAAGTGGGATCAAACAATAGGGTGACTGGTGTGGTGCAGTGTAGTAATGTGCGGTGCAGTGTAGTAATCATTCGTTAGTAATTAGGTGTGCCTTTACAGTTATCTTTAACGTTATCTTAAACGCTATCTTTATCTTCCTAAGAGTTCATAGACATTTACTTGTCTTCCAGCTTATGCCTTAGTCTAGTTATTTTGATAATAGTATTGTTAGAATTATCATACTCGCCAGACTTTATGTCTGACCCCCTCTATTTATAGGGCTGTTATGGTAATGGTTACCGTTACCGTTTGGCAAATACCGTTACCGTACCGTTTTTACTGGTAAGCCAGAATTGCTTACCGTTACCGTTACCGATCGACTGGTATACCGTTGACTGGTATACCGATAATCTGGTAACCGTTACACTGGTAATGGTAAATTATCGTTTGTCGATAAAAGTTTATATCTTAACATATTTTGTGTACACTGTGCATTTTTATTATACTATATGTGGTGTTAGTTTATAAAAAACATAAACGAAAAAGAAAACAAGTGTACCTGTAATTATTTCATCTGATAATTGAACTAAATATAATCATTTATTTGGTTCTACGTGCATGTAATAAAGCATATCAGATAAGTATACTTATGTTTTGAATTAACTGGTAAAATTACCGTTACCGCTGGTATTCAAGAAACGTTACCGATAATTTACCGTTAAAAATGGTAAATTTACCGTTACCATACCGTTTTAACTGGTATACCGATTTCAACCAAAAATGGTTACCGATCGACTGGTAATGGTATGGTAATGGTAAATTTACCGTTACCGTAACAGCCCTATCTATTTCTATCCTTTTTCCCCCTCCAGGTCCTCAGGTTGGGCCCAGCTCTAGTGGAGTTTGATTGAATTGCTTCATCTCTCTTTGGGAAGCTTGGGCCGTTGAAGTAAAGTCCAGCTTGTTATCTTTTTAATGGCTATTTATGTAATGGGATTATGTATTTTATTTTTATGAAGATGGATATTGTACTTGGTTATGATCTATGGTTTTATGATGTAACAAACATGTTTAATTACCGCTGCAATAAAATGAAGTTTTAGATTTCCAAGTACTATTTATTATCTGTCTTGTTGTAATTTTTCTGTTCTATATTCACTTACAACCTCCATGGAAGTTAATGCATTCCCTTTGTGAGTGACATTAATGGACGTGGGGTGTTACACGTGGTATCAGAGCTTAAGGTTACCAGAACAGATAAAAATACTTTAGAAAAATAGTTATTTTTGGAAGAAGTGTTTTCAAAAACATGTTTTAATGAGAAATTTAAAGAGAAAAGTTTTTAAGAATAACATAATCCCCAATAGCCACATATATTTATCTTTCGAATTCTCCATTTTGAATCTTTCCTTTTTCGTTTCAACATGGCTAAAGATCTTAATCTACCCGACGGTGTAACGATACCAGGATGGTATAGGAGGCTATTGGAGGCTAGGGCCGCTGCAGGTCCAGCCAATGTTCCTCCACCACCAGTTGCACTCGTTCCTCCTCCTCCTCGCGTAGATACTTTTGCAAAGACGTGCAAGGAATTCAAGGCTATGGGTGGAAAACCATTTCAAGGGTCAGAAACGTTTGTGGAAGCTAGAGATTGGCTTAAGGAGGTGGAAGAATTGCTAGAAATCTTTGAAGTAGAAGAAGGGAGGAGAGTTCGTTTAGCATCTTGGTAGATGAAGGGAGAGGCCTCGTTTTGGTGGGAGGTCACTAATGGGGAGCGTGCTGTTGACTCTTGGGCGGATTTCAGACGTAGGTTCGAGGCGAAGTTTCTCTCAAGGGCGGAAGAAAATCTATATATGGAAAGGTTCTTGACATTGAAGCAAGGAAGCTCATCAGTGAAAGAATATGTCAATAAATTTAATCAGTTAGCAAGGTTTGGCTCGGACTTAGTAAACACGCCGGAGAAGAAGGCTCTAAGGTTCGTGAATGGCTTGAATGAACCATTGCAAGGGTTGGCTATGACCCACATCCCGATGGGGGCCACCTTTGAGAAGTTAGTAGAAATGGCGCTCATGCATGAGGAGAAAAGCGCTAAAGCTGATAAGGCACCCGAGAAGAAGGGGGATCAGAAGAAACCACAACAGCAAAACAAGAAGGGTGGAAAAGACAATAATGGCAAGGGAAAGAAGAAGTGCTTTAACTGTGGAACCCCAGGCCATCTCAGCAAGGGTTGCCGAAAGAAAAAGAAGACAGGCTGTTTTTATTATGGCGGTGCGGGACATTTAGTGAAGGACTGCCCAAAGAAGGGGAAGAGGGCAGGAGCTACCTCGGGAGGACAGGTGCAGGCTCTTATGGCACCAGGGCAGGCTAGGGGATAAGTTCAGGCTCTCGCGGTCCCACCACTGCAAGAATGAGGTAGAACCATTTCTGTTGAAAGCTTAGTTTTTCTGTTTGATCATCCTGTCCGTACCTTATTCGATTCGGGCACATCACATTCGTTTATCTCTACATCATTAGTTGAATCACTGCACTTAAACACCAGTTTAGTAGAGGATCCCTTAGTTGTTTCGAATCCAATAGGGGACTCAGCTTATTTGTCCATGATGTGTTTGGATTTGAAAATTTCCATACTTAGCGTTGAATTCAGATGTGATGCTTATGTGTTGGGCTTCACGGGCTATGGGCTAATTTTAGGAATGGATTGGTTATCCAGAAATGGGGCCGTTCTTGATTGTGAAAGGAGAGTAGCTAGGCTCGTGACTCGCCTTGGCAACACTCTCGAAATCTTCTGTAATCCCATAAATTCGGTTAAGCTAAGTTATCTAGAATCGCTTGACGCGTCCGAGGAAAATCTACGATCTGTTAGAGTGGTCCGAGAATATTCGGATGTGTTTGAGGAGGTGAAGGGCTTGCCTCCGAAGCGGGAGATAGATTTTCGAATATATCTTGTGGATAATGCGAAACCAGTATCTTTGCCAGTACGCCACATGGCTCCACGTGAAAGGAGGGAACTCGATAAGCAAGTGAAGGAGTTTCTTGAGAAGGGGTTCATAAGACGAAGTATATCGGAGTGGGGTGCTCCAGTAGTATTTGCCACGAAGGCGGATGGGTCCCTTAGACTGTGTGTGGACTATAGAGAACTTAATAAACTTACTAAGAAGAACAGACACCCACTGCCGAGGATTGACGATCTCTTCGATCGGTTAGTTGGCGCCTCAGTGTTTTCGCAGTTGGACTTAGCCACTGGGTTCCATCAGTTGAGAGTGGCTGAGGATAGCATAGACAAGACTGCCTTTAGGACTCCGGACGGTTTCTATGAATGGCTAGTGATGCCCTTCGGTTTGACAAACGCCCCAGCATATTTTCTTGATTTGATGAGTAGGGTGTTTAGGGAGTACCTTAACAAATTCGTGGTAGTCTTTGTAGATGACATCTTGATTTTTTCTAAGGATGAAGAAGAGCATGCCCTACATCTTAGGGAAGAGTTGGAGACCCTACGAGCGCATAGCCTTAAGGCTAAATTTTCTAAGTGTCACTTCTGGAGGAAGGAAGTACGGTTCTTGGGGCACGTGGTTTCCAAAGAAGGGATAGCCGTGGATCCCGCAAAGGTGGTGGCCATCCAAGATTGGAAGGTCCCTAAAAATGCTACCGAAGTGAGAAGTTTCTTGGGGTTGGCTGGCTACTATAGGAAGTTTATCAAAGACTTCGCAAACATATCAGCTCCATTGACACGATTGACGAAGAAGAACCTAGTTTTCACATGGGACGTAGATTGTGATGATGCATTCCAACGTTTGAAGAGAGCTTTGACTTCAGCCCCAGTCTTAGTATTGCCAGACGGGAGTAAGCCGTTTACCGTTTATACTGATGCTTGTGGGACAGGACTAGGCGCAGTCTTAATGCAAGAGGGTAGGGTAATAGCCTATGGTGGAAGGCAGTTGAGAGCGCATGAGAAAAATTATCCTACACATGACCTAGAATTGGCCGTTATTGTTTTCACGCTTAAGTCTTGGCATCATTATCTTCTTGGCGAGAAATTCGAATTATTCACTGACCACAAGTCTTTAAAATAACTATTCTCTCAAAAGGACTTGAACTTAAGGCAACAAAGGTGGATGGAGTTCTTAGCGTCCTACGACTTCGAAATAGCCTATACCCCTCCAAGGGTAACGTGGTGGCAGATGCCTTAAGTAGAAAAAGATTATCCTTAAGTCCTTTGTTTGTTGAGCGGCGAAGTTTAGAATTCATTTCGATGTTTGACTTTAGACCTTCCGTTGACTTCGTACCCGGTTTGCTAGCATCCTTGGAGGTCAGACCTACGCTTTTGGGACGGATTGGCGAGGCACAGCGAGACGACCCGCAGTTGGTTGAGTTAGTAGAAAAACTCAAAGGAGGGGAGTCATCAAGCCATCTCTGTAGGTATACCCTAGATGATAAGGGTTGGTTACGTAGGGACGGTAGACTTTGTGTACCAAAAGACGATGACCTAAGGAAGACTATTCTTGACAAAGCACATCGTTCGAAGATGACCATTCATCCCGGCGGGGACAAGATGTACAAAGACATTAAGGGAGTTTACTTTTGGGCCGGCATGAAGAAAGACGTGGCCGAGTATGTCGCTAGATGCTTGGTGTGCCAACAAGTAAAAGCGAAGCAAAAGAAACCCGGTGGGTTGCTTCACCCATTGGAGGTTCCACTATGGAAGTGGGAAAGTGTCTCGATGGATTTTGTGGATGGGTTACAGCGATCAAGGAAGGGTAATACGGGAATTTGGGTTATAGTAGATAGACTTACTAAAAGCGCCCATTTCATTCCCGTAAAGAGTAAGAGGACTGCTCCATGGTTAGCCTCCGTATACGTTCGAGAAATAGTTCGTTTGCACGGTGTTCCTTCTAGCATAGTGAGCGACCGCGATCCTATTTTCACTAGCGAATTTTGGAGAAGCTTACAAGAGGAGGTAGGGACTCGGTTATGTTTGGGCACCGCATATCATCCTCGGACGGACGGCCAGACCGAGAGGGTGAATCGCATTCTAGAGGATCTGTTGAGGCTATGTATCCTAGACTTTGGGGGTACGTGGGAAGAGCATCTTCCATTGGTGGAGCTCGCATATAATAACAACTTTCAGTCCAGCATTGGTATGGCACCATTCGAGGCTCTTTATGGACGACCTTGTCGTTCACCTACATGTTGGTGGGAATCTACGGATAAGATCTTACTTGGTCCCGATATGATTAGGGAGACTTCAGAGAAGATCGACTTGATTAGAAGGAGGATGAAAGCAGCACAGGATAGGCAGAAATCTTATGCGGATAAGAGGAGGACAGATCTCGAGTTTGAAGTTGGGGACATGGTCTTCGTCAAAGTGTCTCCATTACGGAACGTTGTTCGCTTTGGGTCCGTTGGGAAATTAGCACCAATGTTTGTAGGGCCGTTTCCTATTAAGGAGAGGATTGGACGGATGGCGTATAGAGCGGAGTTGCCCGAGAGACTTAGTGGTGTACATGACGTATTCCATGTGTCACATTTGAGGAAGTGCTTGCACGAGACCGCGGAAGTGGTAGAGCCGAGCTTTCTTAGAGAGATGGAGATAGAGCGTGATGCGACAATTCGATGAGCTTCTACGCGCATTCTTGGGTCGGAGATCAAGAGGTTGAGGAATCGAGAGGTCAGACTAGTCAAAGTGCAATGGGGAGATGATGAGAGCAACACTACTTGGAAGACAGAAGAGAAGATGCGTTCACGATACCCTTTTCTTTTTGAGGGTATGTCTTTTAATTTCTCCTTTATCGCTTAGCTTGTACTTATCTTATCTTTAGTATATCCTCTCGCTAGTATCTTTGACCTTTAGTTAGGATAATCCTATGGTTGAAACATGTGTTTGAGATATGTTATGTATGGTGGATGCAAAGTGGATGCAAGTGTTTGCTAGTGGTTGCTCGTGGATGCATATACACACTATTAGGCACCAGATCGGCTCAGTCACTTCATATTGCATATTGCATATATATGGATGTATTTAGTAAAATGGATGTATAATGGTTGTATTATCATATAGTTGCTGCATTCGGGTGGATGGTTGTGCACGCATATAGAATTAATATGTATCATTAGGAATCTTTTGCATACATATTGGACGCATGGCACTATCATGAATTGCACTAAGGAGGTCGACTGAATCAGTAGACCGCCTAATTTTGCATTAGATATGGACATATACACACACTGTGCATATAAACATCAAAGCATTAGAAGTCTGTTAAGGACAATGGATGCTGGTGTTTGATGGTTGAGTAGATGGACGATTAGATGGTAGGATATACATTCTTCTTGACTTGGAGATTTCGGGGACGAAATCCTTTAAGGAGGGGAGAATGTAACACCCCGTAATTTTATAACATTAAAATTCACAAATTAAAGTATACTTAATTTTTAGAAAAGAATTAAGTGAAATGGGTTGCGCAGAGAAATATATATATTGATATATATATATATATATATATATATATATATATATAAATTAAAAATTAAATAAATAAATATGCGAAAAAGTTCAAAACAGCGAATAGGGAGGGGGAATAACCGAACCGGCCCATTTTTGAGGTCGACCCGAGTCTTGCTGGGTCGACTAGGGGTTAATCCAGGGTGTTTGGCTGTCAACGCGTGGGCCGATTCGCTCAAATGCAGATTTTGCATTTGATTGGTTCTCATGGTTCAGGGTTAATCTAATGGTCCAAAATAACTTCCTACACCTATAAATACATCCTAATGCTAAACCTAAACCTAATTAAAATAGAATAGTTACCGTCATACCATCGCCATGGAAATCAATGGAGCCGCCGCCAACTAAGAAAGAAGAAAAGCAAATTCAATTCTAATTCTCTCAACCCTAAAGCAAAGCAAAACTCTCTCTTTTCTTCTCTAAATTGTGAGTATGATGATCTTAACAAGATTATTATCATTTTAATTAGGTTGAGTTATGAATGGATTATGAGTAGATGATGTGAATTATCATATATGTTGTTGTAAACCCCTTTTGCTATCATGTATATTGTAAATCCAATGTTATGTGATGATGATATCTTACATGTTGTAAATCATGCTATGATGATGTTATGTATGTTGAAAGTTTCTATGCTAAGTTGTGATGAATCATACATGTTAAAAAGGCCATGATGTTACCATCCATGCTAGTTAGTTCATATTAATTAAATCATCATGTTTGGGTTATGTTGATCTATATGACAAGTCACATATGCAAGTTAGATTGATTAGAAAAGTTATGAACATATACCAAGACATCTATTATGACATCTAGAATTATGTTATGACATATGTGATATCCTATGCAAGTTCACACCATCATTATGTTGCCTAAAAACCCCATATGCAAGTTTATGTATAGATTTGGGCTATGATCATATCATATAAATTGAAACATTTAACAAGTTGACACCTTTTGATCCTTAACATGTGTAGTTTATGCAAGTTTCACCCCTATTATGATTAGATTTATTTTAATTGTCTATATGTTGTGATAATTTATCTTTGTGCTAGGTGTTAGACTATACAAGTCTAGCCTATATTATGCGTTGAATAAGCGAACGTATAAACGTGGGGTAGGGGTAATATTAAGGATTTAATATTAAAAAGTTGGGGTGCAATTGATATGATTTTGCATGCCATAAGTGGATGGCCATAATTGAGTCAATTATGGACATCATTAAAAGTTGACTTAATTAATAATTTGAATAGGGAATTATTAAAACTGGGGTAAAAGATTTTAAGTGTTAATCAATGCTTAGGACACGAGGTTGGACTCGTTTGTGACGTAAACCTGCCCGGACCCGCCCGGAAAATCCAGTGGTCACAAATGTCAGCCCAATGTGAGAGGTCCTAGGCCTAAACTAAAGCATAACGGTTGTAAAGACACGAGGTTAGACTCTTTTATGGTGTAAGACTGCCCGGACCCGCCCGGCAAATCCAACTGCCATAAATGCCAGTCTAATATGAGAGGTCTTTATGAGGTTATGGCCTGAATGAATTAAGAAATACTTAACCAGATAAACATGTAAGGTGGGACATGGGGGTTAAGTAGGTGCCTTGGGTGGCATGATGAATCTAGGGGGTGCCCTTAGTGGCATGTGAAATACGATTAGTAAGACTTAACCAAACACACATGTAAATGAACATGACTAAGAGGGTTAAGTGGGATATACTAGTGACAAGCTTAGGTGGGTAGCTTGTGGGGGCCCATTTCGACCAGTATCCCAAACGTATCTTTGTGAGCTCGACCCAAGTCGAGGACGGGACACGCATGCTGGGTTCGACTGTAAGAGGCCAAAACGGGGAGCGGTGGCAACGCAAGTCCAACGGGTTTCGTATGCGTGTGTGGACCCGGGCTGGTAGGTAAGACGTTGTTGCATCGTGTAGGTATAAGCCGTGCATTCTCAAGTTGTATCGGGTTGCTACTTTAGGGGAGTGATACACCCCACTGTGGGGCCAACACGGGTATCTACGAGTAGGGAGCCGATCGAAAGTGGGTAGTGGGGTACACCTAGTGGAGATAGGGGCAGACGGCATCTATGTAGTCAGCTAGGGGTACGTAAGGCTATTTATAAAGTTTCTGTGTGAAGCATGTGGGATCAAAAAATAGGGTGACTGGTGTGGTGCAGTGTAGTAATGTGCAGTGCAGTGTAGTAATCATTCGTTAGTAATTAGGTGTGCCTTTACCGTTATCTTAAACGTTATCTTAAACGCTATCTTTATCTTCCTAAGAGTTCATAGACATTTACTTGTCTTCCAGCTTATGCCTTAGTCTAGTTATTTTGATAATAGTATTGTTAGAATTATCATACTCGCCAGACTTTATGTCTGACCCCCTCTATTTCTATCCTTTTTCCCCCTCCAGGTCCTCAGGTTGGGCCCAGCTCTAGTGGAGTTTGATTGAATTGCTTCATCTCTCTTTGGAAAGCTTGGACCGTTGAAGTAAAGTCCAGCTTGTTATCTTTTTAATGGCTATTTATGTAATGGGATTATGTATTTTGTTTTTATGAAGATGGATATTGTACTTGGTTATGATCTATGGTTTTATGATGTAACAAACATGTTTAATTTCCGCTGCAATAAAATGAAGTTTTAGATTTCCAAGTACTATTTATTATCTGTCTTGTTGTAATTTTTCTGTTCTATATTCACTTATAACCTCCATGGAAGTTAATGCATTCCCTTTGTGAGTGACATTAATGGACGTGGGGTGTTACAACTTTAGTTTCGTAAACCCCCGTTTCCATATCCTTTGTCATTGGGTATATGGTTATATTTACTAAATTAATCGATATTAGTTGCATTACCAATTTTATATGGTTAAAATGACGTCAATTGACATACTTCTTCTAATATAATCTTAAATGGTTTTTATTAATTTTAACACACTCGCACTTATAGAAACTTAAATTATATTTCCACTATAAAATTCAATTTCAAAATCCATATCCCTCTTTTATTTCTTATCTTCCATGAAAACGACTTATTTCTTCGAATAAGTGCACCTAACAAAACGTACTATTTCATTACTTTGGAAATAGTATTATATATTTAATCAAATTATATGAGTATAATCATACTTCGCATCTGGCCTAAAGAATGTCAAATAATACTCTGCTTATTTTAAAACCCGATGGTTTTATTATATTCTAAATCCTTACAAATTAATATTCCAATATTTTTTCCACAATAGATTATTTCCATCATCCTCTACCATTACAAACTAATATCATTTTTTGATAATAGTGAGACTGTCCAAGTTGGGGTATTTTAATTACCTCTCAGACCTTGATCGACAACGTTCTTATCGCAATACAATAAAAGTTTGTAACCCAAAACCTGATATTCCATTCCCATTTCCATTTATTACGATTTTATTAATCCATTTCTCTTGTCTAAAAACCTCCTTTACACGTTAATTCCCTTTTCTTGATTAAGTAAACTACTACTAAACAAGTCTCATTTACCATTTGATTCTAATCTGGTTTTATAACCCATTTCTTTTATTGGTAACCTCTTTATAATCTTTTTACTTAATTTATTAAGTAAATATTCACCAAACCCCTTTAAAGACTTATTTTAACCATACTCGTTTTTCTTAGTTAAGTAAAAACTTATTCAGATTCTCGCATTAGCTTACAAATCACATTTACAAACTTTGTTTGTAAACCCGGATTATAATCCTCTTATAAAACTCTAACTAAACCTTAATTAAATTTTATCGCCACTTGGTTACTTCTTAATTGAGTTCTAATTAAAAGTAACTTCTTCATTTAATTATAATAATAACTAACTACAACAGCAACTATATTAAAAGTAGCTAACTTCATTATTAACTTTAAATAGAATAATTAATAATTATTAAAAATATTATTAAATAATAATTAACTTTATTAACTATAATTACTTGATAATCCACTTTAAATCGAAGATTAACTATCTTCAAACAGTGTTCATTAAGTTCAACGAATATTCAGACCACTATTAATTAGATTTATTCAAATCAATTTAATATACTCATCGACCTTAATTAAAACAGTCGGCTTTGTCAATCGTAAACATCAGTTGAGCTGTTAACTGATTTACATTCCCCTTTCCCTTTTCATTTAATTAATAACTTAATTAAAAATAAAGAGTTCATTTAACTGTTTTATAAAAACAATCCTTTAATTCTACTAACCCGCAGATTAGTTTTCTGACTTCATGTTTTTAAAACAATATTGTAATTCGTTATACAAACGTTTAACAAATCCTTTTATAAAACACGATTTATAAATATAAATATATTTATAAAATTTCTATTTTTATTAGCTTGTATAAAACAATTTGAAAACTTCATTTTAACTATAAAATAAAATTATAACTTAAATCTTTGTCAGTTCGCCTAACGGCATCATAAATAACAGATTTTAGGCTATCACAACCAACCACTTAATCAATATTGTCAATATTGTCGATTGATTAAAATCACAACAACGATTAACATTCATTCAATCCGAACAGTTTTTGATGTCATTTTGGGGTGTCAATTCATATGTATGAATAATATGAACAATAAACAACATACAATAAATTTGAGGAATCCGGTTTGATTCCTCCAACATGTTCTTCCCTACATCACACCAACGGTTGATAATATTATATGAACTGATTTCATAAATATAATGCATTCAAACCGGCGAAATATAATTAATGTCAACCAATCAAACGATAGCAACCAATAGCACCCATAATATCAAATCAACCAATTTATACTATCAATGATGTGTTGTAATTTATGAATTTAGCATATCACAACATTCCAGAAAAGTGTGAGAGTTAACTCACCTTTTTATATCGATCGATGATTTTCGCGTTATTTTATATAATTTAAAACATCGTTTGAAATTATATAAAAATTCAAGTTGTTCCCAACCCTGTTCGAGTCAGCTTGACTGCGTAATGTCTGTCGCCGCGATCCCAACGAATCCTGTTTTTCGTGAATTTAGCAATGTATGAATTAATGATGACCCTTTCAATTTTGACTTCAATTTAAAATAATAAAGACTAATTCAAATTTATAATTAAACCTTTATAATTAAACTTTAATTAGTGCTAAACCGTTATTTACCTTAATTATAGGTCCACATCATCTTTCACGCGGCTTCCCTGAATACTCAATTTCATCCCCGATCTTCCTTCCTCCTGATACCATCGCTCTTCACTTCGCAAACACCCCGGTCCAAAACACGTTCACCCATACTATACACATACATATCTTTCATCTAAAAGCCAAAGCCACGTAGATTCATGGCCCGCCACTCCCTCTTCTTCTTCATTGTACCACATATGTATTCATGCACCATCCCAAGCCTATTACCACCAAACGCCTTCTTCTCACCACACATATACTCTTCATCTCCTCTACCTTGTTCCTAACATGCCTGCGTCCTCAGGCATTTACCAGCCAACGCCTTCCCTTGCCCCCAAGATTTACAGCACCTTCCCTTCACTATATATATTACCTTTTTTTCTTTTCTTTTTTCTAATTGTTCACACCCAAAAGCCCATCACCGTACTCCTTTCCCACATTATAACCACTCCAGGAGATTCATACCATAACCACATTTATCCCATGCATTTCCACGACAAACCATTTCCATCACAGTGACATAAACAAAGTCGGCATCACCCATTACCAGCTCCTTCGTTAAACCATTCCCAGCATAGTAGCTGGCCAAACTTCATCTTCTCGTTACCTCTTTGCCAAGCCCGCAGGCACCACGTCAGCCACCTCCATTCTCTGATCGTCATGCACCCCAAAACTGCACTTGTCGCCTCCTTAAACACCCACTGACCAATCTCATCTCCTCACTATTGATTTTTACATCGTCCTCCCTTCTGCCCAGTTCTGCCCAAGTTGACTGGCTTCGAACTCCACATCTCGCTGGTCCCTAAACTTGACCCCCACGCTGATTGTAATAACCCGCAAAAATCTGGGCCAGTTTAAAATTTTTATTTCGGCAATTTTAGCGAATTTTGAATATTTAGAATGAATTATTTTAAATAATATCGACGAGAAATTTATTTTGAATATAATTCGACGTATATATTATATACGTCGTCGTTAGAATAGAAATTCATGTGTTAAAATAAAATATATTCTCATTAAAAATATAGTTTTAACGTGGAAGTGAATAAATAAATATTTATAAACAAATCGGCCATGTGACGAGAAAGGATTTCGCTCGGTCCGAACCAGTCGCTAAACCGACCCAGACCGTTCGAAACGCCCTATCGTTTTGAGAACAGGACAAAATAGAACGCATACAAAGAACATTTCACTGTATATTACAACAATGCACCAGATTACAAGAATATACAGAGTATAAATGAATATTACACAGAAATATCAGAGATTTAAATTACATTTAAATACATAGCAGCGGAAAATAATACAATACACAACTAGAAGGAGATATACGGATACAAAGCTTTCCGGATATCGTTCCAGCTGTAAACCAGGATCCTGTGAATATAAATCTGCAAAACCAAAACTACTAGCTGCCCGTGTCAAAATAGGGGCACCCAGAGTTTAGGTTAAAACAATAAACTCCAGGTCAGTCATGGGACTGGTGTGAGAACTAAAACAGTTATTAATCTTTATTTCTAAAGTTCGGTAAATCAAGGGACCACGCCGTATAACACGGAACGGGTTTCCTCCCAAGAATACCAGTGCATAAAACAAATAGCGCAATGCTAAATAAAGAAAAATGAAGCTATTATAAGACCCAGTTCCCATCACATAATGCAACGCAAGCCGGAGGATAGGGTTTTTACCTTATAATAGCCAAGAATGCTTGATACGTTGAAAACAAATCATTTGATACTATTACAAGTGCATAGTGTATAAAACAACTTCAAATCATAAGTATCAATCATAGGCGGCATGAGCGCCCCATCCCACTATGTCGCCATACTAGGCTCTACAAATAAAACCGCGAATGTCACGTATTTGGAAATTGGATTTCCGTCTATGAACCGAGGCAAAAGATAGTCCTCAACCGATTCGAGACAATCTAGCCCATGTCTCAGGAACAGCCGCAACTGCCCCATGGAGCGACAGGGCCGGTCCACCGATGTGGATTATTATGCCTGAACACTACGTTTCCCCGCCCTTTGGGGCGTAAATGAGCCAACGAATGACTCCATCGGACCCGGATCGTCCGATCAAACCGAGGCGCCTCGCAACAGCAACAACCACATAAGTCAAACTCGTCAGGGCGTGTAAAACCACTGACGCCACTTTTTAGCTAGAAGGAAACGCATGCCCTCCCTGAGGTCCGTCTCCCGTTTCTGGTTCATACCGGGTGTGAAACTCGCGAATTCACGTTACACAAAGCTGTGCCACACAGGCTGTGCTTTGATCATCACCACAAGACTTTGCTTTTCAACAGAAGCCTCGATCTATTGCCACTTAGGCATGCCACACAGGCAATTCACTCTATGTGTTTGATATCCATCAGCATGTAACCCCTGAGCTCGTATGTCTCAGAGAAGGGCGTTAAGCAAGAGAATAAATTCTCCGTCGCCAAACAGATATATATTTAATAGAAATCAATCACACAGACTAAAATCCAATGTCAGACACACAGTCCATTTACAAGTCCGTTCTGGGTCTGAACGAAACCGGAGGCACCTAGTACCCCGCATATCCATCGATCTCCAAGTACGTCTGGACGATCACTAACGGTTTCCATCTTCTTGGGTGTACAGCCCAATCAAGATCATCAGTAATCACCCAAACGACGTGAAGACTTCCGGTCTTCGACCACCGTCTTCATCTTCGACACCACGTCGAATCAGTTATTCAGAATGGGATAAACCCGGTCTTTCTGAGTAACTCGCGTATATATTATAAAAGTGTTACACAAACACAACATACGCCTCATTCCACTTCAGAATATTCTTTTATTCAAATATTCCCATACTTTGGGAAAAGTTCCCATTAATTTTATCCAAAATAAATTCTTTAAATTTATTCATTTATTTTATTTCCCAATCCCAACCTATTCATCCCATGAAGTAAAACTGGTAATACTTCATATCTAACACCACAGTGTTATCGGTAAATTCAATTACCATTTCACGTTCAAATCTAATTAAAGATTTAACCATCGCCTGGAGCAAAACTGGTGATACTCCATTTTCGATCATTTCAATCTAATTAAAGATTCATTAAAACTCCACTTAGTTTTAATCTTTAACTGGGTTAAAGAATCAGTGTCATTTAAAACACGGTTCACGATAAACCCAAAATCACATTCCATTAATTATCGGGTTAAAGAACAAGTGTTATTTAAAACACTGTTCACGATAAACCCAAAAATCAATACCAATTCAATTCCAATTAAATATCGTTTAATTGGTACACTTCATTAAATCTAAATAAAAGATTTAATTTTTTTTCTCAACTGGGTTCAAGAACAGTGTTAGTGAAGACACCATTCACGACAAACCCAAATCACATTTGATATTCAATACAAGGCTCTGAATAGAAAATATATCGGCTTATATTCAATATCAAATTCTACGACTAACAAATGTCGTATTGGAAATAACGATATAAATATATATCTTTCAAATTTCCATAACAACATCTGTATAATCACGAATTCCAACATCGAAATATTCCGAAGACAATTTCGATTCAAATCCACTCCAATGCAATCATTGGAAATTTTGGTTATTTTCAAAAACCCTTTTTCAAATTCAATTTATTTATTTAAAAATAAATAGAATTATAATTCTAGTTCAAAACTAGTTCATTTCGATAAAAATCTATTTTTATCCTTTCAAATATGGAGTTTTTCATCCCAAATCTTCACAAATCATTTCTTATGATTTTACACAAATTATTACTATTTTTAATAATTTTATCAAGGCCCGTACAGTCGATTTCCATCAATGGCCATCGAACTGCACTTACAGCGACCTTTTTCAAATTTGATTTGGACATAATTCCAAATACAACCGTTAGATTTCTAATTTCTAATATTCGTTAGAAAGCTCTTTTCGATACGAACCCAACGGTTCCGGTTTTAGGAGAATCCGACGGGCGGATCTCCCGCAATGTCCGTTTGAAATAAATGGTCGAAATTCACGAACTGCCGCGGCGCGGCGCGTTCTATTCAGGCCATTATATTATATATATAATATATATATAATATATTTCGTCGATTTCTATTTAAAACGAATTATATAAATAGTTTTAAAATTCGTTTCAAAAGCAATTTCAACTTCCATTTCAATTCAAATCAAAATTGAATTCTTCTTTATAAATTCGGTTTAAAATTCATTTCTATTCAATTCAAATTTCAATTCAATTTGAATTCATTTCAATTCGTTTTCAATTCAATTTGAATTCATTTCAATTCATTTCGAAATCGTTTTCAATTCAATTCATTTCGAAATCGTTTTCAATTCAATTCATTTCGAAATCGTTTTCAATTCAATTAATTTCGAAATCGTTTTCAATTCAATTCATTTCGAAATCGTTTTCAATTCAATTCATTTCGAAATAGTTTTCAATTCAATTCATTTCGAAATCATTTTCAATTCAATTCATTTCGAAATAGTTTTCAATTCAATTCATTTCGAAATAGTTTTCAATTCAATTCATTTCGAAATAGTTCGAATTTCAAATCTATTCAATTTCAATTCGAATTCATTTACAATCAATTCTTTTCAAAATATCAGATTTTGAAATCACTTTCGATTTTCATTATAAAATGAATAAAATCGATATAAATATCGTTCACGTCAAAATGGCGTCAATCTAATCAACACGGCTTCATATATTGATATTTTCAAATATTCCATTTCGAATATTTCTATTTCAAATATTTCTATTTTAAAACTGGAATGAGGCCCAATCAATTTCCATATAATGTTAATTATATGGATTTTCATACATTACACCCATATAATAGCATTGCAAAATAATCAACCATCAACCAAAGTGCACTACACTGTATAAGCATCAAATATGGATATCTAACGCTTATAACAGCCTGTCAATCCATCGATCGACATATTTAATCAATCAGGATGAGTGAACTTCAAATCTCATCCCAACACCCGTGTGGGGTTTCAAACAAACAAACACAGATTTTATTTGTGCAGTTGGGCGATGTGTAAAATTTATCGACCCAATTAACGTCCTTCAAATAGGTGTACATAAACAAACCGTCTGGTTTGTAAATGAATATTGATTTATTCACATTCACGTTAAAAATTATATTTTTAACGATAAAACATTTTATTTTAACTTATGAATTTCTATTCAGTTCATTCTATAGATAAAATGATATTTTTATTTTTCTAAATTTAGAAAATTTCGGCGGCATAACAGCACGATACTAGAAACGGGACAAGGCCTAGCCTTATCCCCGGTCTAGTGAAGGCCCACGCCATTCACACATCAATCAAAATCACCAAACAACCAAATTCAAATCAAATCATATAACTAATCTATGCAACCAAACAAACAAGTCCATGGTCTGTGGACGATTGTGTCGGGTGCTACTAAGCACCGTCTGCATCCTAGTATATATATATAACTAGAAAAAGAAATTGAAAGGTGAGAAATTCTCACCTATAGCTATCCTAGCTCCACGGCACTTCATTGATAGAAATCTTCATCGCTATCGCATCTTCGTCATCTTCGTTGCCCGTAGCCACTACATATATAAAAATCACACATTTTTATATTTTGATGTCTTTAAAATAAAAATCACATTTTTATTTATTCACTTTAAATTTAAAAATCATATTTTTATAATTGCTTCATACTTGTAAAAATCGAATTTTTACTTCGCTATTCAATATATAAAAATCACATTTCCTTACCGCTAATATATAGATAAAAATTCTATTTTTATAACGCTATTCTCTATATAAAGATTTCGCCTTTTCAAAAATATAGATTTCATCATTATAAAAATCATCACTTTACTTCAACGTATATAAAATAAAAATCAGATTTTTATTTCGCTACATATACAAAGATGATATTTTTATATTCTCTATCCTATAAAGATTATATTTTTAATACTTTAAAAATATAAAAATCATATTTTTAATATTTCTATATAGTAAAGATTATATTTTTAATACTTTAAAAATATAAAAATCATATTTTGATTACTTTAAAAATCAAATCTTTTCTGTTTTAAAAAAAAATCACGTCTTTTATATTTGAAAAATCCTAACTTTTATATTTGAAAAATCCTAACAAAAACTGATTTTTATAATTGCTAATACCAATTAAATAGAAAAAAGGAATAAAATAAATAAGTAAAAAGGGCTTACAGTCAAAATCGAAGGCTGTGGGGGCTTCACCGCGTCTGAGGTGGTCGGAGGTCGGGTTTTTGGTCCAAGGGGGGGCGGCTGTCGGGTTTGGGTCACGGCAGGTGGGGTCAGGGAGGAGGAGGGGAAGAAGAAGGGAGGGGCGGAGGTCAGAACAGGGCTGCGCGCGGGGGGGGGGGGGGGGAAGGGGAGCGGTGGTAGGCGGTGGCGGTTTGGTCAAAAAAAAAGGGGGGGGCGGCTGTTCGAACGACAAAGGAGGGAGTCGGGGAAGAAGGAGGAGGTGGGGAAAGAAGAAGAGGGGGCGACGGATGGAGGGGGGCGGCGACCGCCAGGGCGCGGCTACGGCTGCGCCTTCTCCTTCTTCTTTTTTTTTTTTTTTTACTGAATCGAGAAAAGAAAAGGAAGGGGGGGCATCGGTTTTAAGGGGAGGAAGGGGGTTTTCTTTTTTTATTTATTTTTATTTATTATTTTATTATTTTTAAAAGTTGACTTTTACATACGTCATCAAAACGAGGCCCACCGCCTGTTGTCCATAGCGTTTTACCCCCATTCCGAACACAATGAGATATGTATCGTCAGCTGATTCGGTTGTTACAATCAGTTTCCGTTAAATTTACATTTAAATCACTATATTGAATTTTAAACGTACATTTCAAATTACCGGGGTCACATACTAACTCTATAAATTGCAGAAAAATATTTTCTAGCTTCGTATTGACGATACGGTCCTAACAAAACTAGTTTCGTCGAAATCTGAGACCGTTTGAAAAATGGCCAATTTCCAGTTGATTAAAATCAACTGAAACTGGTAAAACGCGTTTTCCTTTGCCACGCTCACATATTGATTCGAAAAATTGTGAAATTTGAAACCTAGCAATAACCTTACATCACGGATCCAACAAAACTGGTTTCGTCGAAATCCGAGGTCGTTTGCAAAATTTCCATTTTTAAGGGCCTGAATTCCATAGCGACTATTCAGAATTTTCAACTGGACATATCTTTTGATTCCCGGTATCAAATTTTGATTTGTCAGATTCGTTGGAAAGATATCATCAATTAGATCCCATTATTTTTGGTTTCACTAAAATCCGGATTGTTTTGCACCCGGTATGTTCGATTGAAGTTTGAAATCGAATTATCGAACTACCACGCCATTTTCAATTCTATTTATAATTATATATAAATATTTATATTCTAACGACGACGTATATAAATATATACGTCGAATTATATTCAAAATAAATTTTCTCGACGATATTATTTAAAATAATTCATTTTAAATAATCAAAATTCGCTAGAATTGCCAAAATAAAAATTTTAAACTGGCCCAGATTTTCGCGTTATTACAAGCATCGCACTCAAATGAAAGCCATCGAAAGCAAATTTTCACAATATGAATGAGTATATGATTTTATATATTATGGTTAGGAGGATCAGTGCTTTAGTATACTAAACGAGAAGAAGGCTTGGCTTATACAGGCCTTGATTTTTTTAATGTGTTTTCTGCAGATCTGATTTATATGCAGTTTGCATGATCGAATGAAACGAAGGACAAGGGTATTTATAAAGGTAGGCGCCTTGGCTGCCAAGGAAGAGAAAAATATAAAATAAAAATAGCACATGGCTCTCAGAAGTTCCAGCCCAGAAAAGAAGCAGTACATGCATGTGCATCGTACCAAGTCTTGAATTTGATCAGAGATATTTTACTTATATATATTATTTTTAAAAGCTTCGGCTGTAAGCATTGACTAAGAGCACAGAATTTCTATCCCTGATCTTCGAAAACGATGGGATGATTTGGAGCAGTACTGTTTTTGCTTATGTGCAGTATGTAAATGGGAGAGACATGGGTCGGATGAAACAAGGAGAACATGTTGTTGTCAGGAAGTGTTTTTTTTAAAAGGTCATGTCGATTATCAACAGTATAGCTTACAGATGTCTAGATTGTAACGGTCTCCCAAATATTTGCCTACAAACTTGAAACGATGGGGTCATTTAATATTGCTGAGTTGAAATGGAAGAAACAACAAATATTTTTAATTTAAAATTTGCATTGCTGCGTGAACATTGGTGGTAGATTTGTGAAGTACTCGCCGACATATATTTCTTCCTTTAGTCGGCCAGCTGTTTGTTTGCAGACTTGGAAACAATCCCACATGGATTTGTTAGGCCCCAGTATTTTAAAAAGATATGCTGCATGAGATATGGCCAAGGATTTTCAAAATATGGAAATGAAAGGTAAAGATTTGATCTACGTTACTAGGGTTTCGTAAGATTTGAAAACGACGCTTAATTTATAATGTATCTTGCGGGTTTTAGACTTAAGTCTACATACATTATGACCAAAGCTTTTAATATCTAATCATTATTTTGAACATATGAGAACAAATGTTGAGATTTAATTCGAACGTATGGAAGGGGCATAATATTATAATAAATATTTTGGGTTAAGTTTCAAGGCCAATCAATATTCTAAATTATTAAATTCAATTATTTAAATTCGAATCAGCATTTTAAAAAAATAAAATATATTTAAATAATTGACCAGAAAATAAGGAACGTTACATTCCTTCCCCGTTAAAAGAGTTTCATCCTCGAAATCACCCAGGCAGAAAGAATGCTACAACCGCATTATCTTAATGAAAATATTTAATCAAAACACAATTTTATTTCCAAAACTAATCTGACTGGTTTTAAAACCAATTTATTTATAATAACAAAATTTTCCAAAAATCTGCAAAAAATTTCTAACATCATAAATTTTAGAAAAAGTTTGGCTGGGTCTCCTCTGTACGGAGGGAAATCTGCAATATTGTAGGTTCAACAAATATATACACATCGACCATATGGTCGGAAAAATTCAAAATCAAATCTCAAACCTAAACCAAAATCCCAAAATTTATATTTTGTATAGGCATACCTCTTTTTTTTAGCGTTATTAAGCATATCTCTCAAATTATAAACAATCTACGCAATCCAATTCTATCCTCATAGTCTTCTCATACTTGTACTTAACTTCATCATCACGTAAGTCCCTAGTACATGAAATAATATTTTAATGATTAATCCGTGATTACAGAAATCCCCAAAATCAAACACTTAGCATAATTATTGGGTTAAATCTTTTGGTTGCCAATGAAACTTATTATATTGAAATTCATTTACTTAACTTTTCAATTTATTCAACTTTTAAATATAACTATTGGTGAATTTATACAAACCATCCAACATAAAACAAACAAACAAGGCATAACAATCCAACCAAATCATATTGATTCCACATTAATATTTCTCATTTTCTTTCACTTTGGTTTCATATATCGATTCATATCAGATCGATTTCTTATTCAATTATTAATTCGATTACCAAATTCGAAATATATTTTATTTAATTCCAATGCTATATCCATTTCTATTTTAGCTCGACTTAACCAACTGAAGTCGTATTTCCATATTTGGTTTTAATTCTATTAAAATCAATCAAACAATAAGATATCTCAATAATTTGATAAAATATTTCCATTTCTATACAAAAGTATAATTTGGGTAAAATTATTTCATTTACCCTCTTTACAAAATATTTAAAAATAATTTTATATCCAATTACAAATACGCACTCTCATATATATATATACACACACACACACTCAACTCAATCTAGGGTATTATCAACCCGATCTTTATTGAGTTACGCCACAGAGCCAAGGTTTTCACTAAACTAATAGCTCTGATACCAACTGTAATGGCCCAGAAAATTCGACGTTCGAATTTTTAACAATAATACATAATCCCGTATTTACTTGCCAAAAATCCAAGTATCAAAAACCCAGACTGTTAATAGAAATAAGTTAGAAGGTGAGAAGCAGAAAGAAAGAAGTGTTAGAACAAAAGAAAAAGAGGAACACATCAGAATCTCACAGCGAACGAATAAATATAATATATCAAATCTCTTTACAAAAGGAAACTGTATATACATACCAATCATCAGAGTTGTCACAGCGGAAACTAACTCCAAGTAATTAACAATGAAGCCTCCTACTTCCAGCTCCTGAGCCTCCAAGCGAAACCTAACCTGGAAATATACTCGATCTGACCCGAGTACATTTGGAGAAAAGAAAAATTCACTCAGATCAGTCTGGAATACTTTCAGTGATAAATTCACAGCACAAACAACCTTTTAAACTTTGAAAAATCCTTTTTAAAAGAAAAGGATAATAGTAAGACTAACCACACACAAACACGAACTGTTTTTACCTTACTATAATCCAAAACATTTTTGAAATCAATATCTTTTCTGATATTATAATAGTGTCTATCAAACCACAAGTAAATAATAATCTAGCAGAACGCTTGTATCTCACGCTCTACATATATAGTATACAATCAAAACCGCGGGCACTTATTGGAGAATGGATTTCATGGCAAGGTATGGGACTACCTTCCGACAAGGTACCTCCGGAGATGAATACATTGGGGTTCAACAAGAACGTCTTGCAACCCGGCTACACATGACCGACCTCTCATTTCTCTTGAGAGTAACGAATATATCATCACTACGGTTGGGGGCCAGCCAACCGAACCGATAGCATACATATAAAATAAAAAGGAACAACCGAAGGCATTTGATTTCACAAGATCAGGTAATGATATACCCTTTTAATGGGTGCGACCCACATAGCCATGCTGCTTACCTGATTTTGTGCCATTTCCAGGTTGATGAGGCTTGAGGTCACGTTTATCTTTTAAAGCAGTACATTTCCATCCACTTTGAATGCCATATCTTCAGATTCGTCAAATCACTAATTGACGTCCATACTCTGGGTGTTAAGCAAGAGAATTCCTCCACCACCAAACTTGGTATATTTGTAAAAATCAACGTATATGATTTTTAAGGAAATACTCTGTCCGACATTCGTCCATACAAGTCATTCAAGAACAAGATGAACCGAAGGCACCCTCTTACTGCATCCTATATAGGAATCACCCCAAGGATCAGTAGCGAGTAGTCCTTGCAACTCCGTAGATTTCAACCATGACAGATTCCCAGTATATCTCTGCGTCGACTCAGAGATTTTAAGTGGTCCTTTCATTTATGAAGATCTATGGTCTTCGATGCTCCATCTTCATAGCCTGCCAGTTAGTGGCGTCTGCACAATTGGTTCGAAGTGGTTTTGGGTCTAGTTCTCATCCCGGTCTCTTCGAAACAACACGTCAAAAGTTCAATAGAATAATTCATTTAATAGTCGGTTCTTTAACTATCAAATTATAACAGTATTGTTAAGTACACTGGCAGCTTAGGTCGTTTATATTTAAACACTTCGTGAAACCATATCATCGATTCTTATAGTCGATTCCATTAATTTATCTCGACAAAAATCTTCTGGTTTATTACTTTGAAATCATTAATCAATACCCTCTTTAGAATAACGTAATTACTAACTTCACTTTTTATTTGCTTTGTTTGAAAATATTACTATGTTTCATAAAACATCTTTCCCTTTATCTTTTATATTCTCAAACCCTTTTCGTATTTCCTTATCTGTGAAAATATCACTTTGGTTTCATGAACCCCCTTTCCATATCCTTTACCATTGTGTATATGGTTATATTTACTAAATTAATCGATATTAGTTGCATTACCAACTTTATATGGTTAAAATGTCATTAAATGACGTACTTTTTCTAATATAATCTTAAATGGTTTTTATTAATTTTAACACACTCTCGCTTATGGAAATTTGAATTATATTTCTACTATAAAATTCCATTTCAAAATCCATATCCCTCTTTTATTTCTTATCTTCCATGAAAATGACTTATTTCTTCAAATAAGTGCACCTACCAAAACGTACTATTTCATTGCTTTGGAAATACTATTGTATATTTAATCAAATTATATGAGTATAATCATACTTTGCATCTGGCCCAAAGAATGTCAAATAATACTCTGCTTATTTTAAAACCCAATGGTTTTATTATATTCCAAATCCTTACAAATTAATATTCCAATATTTTTCCTCAATAGATTATTTCCATTGTCCTCTACCATTACAAACTAATATCATCTTTTGATAATAGTGAGACCATTCAAGTTGGGGTATTTTAATTACCTCTCAGACCTTGATCGACAACGTTCTTATCGTAAGACAATAAAAGTTTGTAACCCAAAACCTGATATTCCATTCCCATTTCCATTTGTTATAGTTTTATAAATCCATTTCTCTTATCCAAAAACCTCCTTTACACGTTAATTCCTTTTTCTTGATTAAGTAAACTACTACTAAACAAGTCTCATTTACCATTGGATTCTAATATGGTTTTATAACCCATTTCTTTTACTGGTAACCTCTTTATAATCTCTTTACTTAATTTATTAAGTAAATATTCACCAAACCCCTTTTAAGACTTATTTTAACCATACTCATTTTTCTTATTAAGTAAAACCTTATTCAGATTCTCGCATTAGCTTACAAATCACATTTACAAACTTTGTCTGTAAACCCGGATTATAATCCCCTTATAAAAAATTTACTAAACCTTAATCAAATTTTATCGCCACTTGTTTACTTCTTAAATGAGTTCTAATTAAAAGTAACCGCTTCAATTAATTATAATAATAACTAACTACAACATTAACTATATTAAAAGTAGCTAATTTCATTATTAACTTTAAATAGAGTAATTAATAATTATTAAAAGGTTATTATATAATAATTAACTTTATTAACAATAGTTACTTGATTCCTCCAACCTGTTCTTCCCAGCATCACACCAACAGTTGATAATAATATATGAACTGATTTCATAAATATAGTTCATTCAAACCGACGAAATATAATTAATGTCAACAATAGCACCCATGATATCGAATCAACCAATTTATACTATCAATGGTGTGTTGTAATTTATGAATTTAGCACATCACAACATTCCAGAAAAGTGTGAGAGTTAACTCGCCTTTTTATATCGATCGATGATTTTCATGTTGTTTTATATAATTTCAAATAACGTTTGAAATTATAAAAAAATTCCAGTTGTTCCCAATTCTGTCCGAGTCAGCTTGACTGCGTAGTGTCTTTCGCCGCGATCCCAGCAAATCCTTTTTTTCGTGAATTTAACAACGTATGAATTAATGAAGACCCTTTCTATTTTGACTTCAATTTCAAATAATAAAGACTAATTTAAATTTATAATTAAACTTTAATTAGTGCTAAACTGTTATTTACCTTAATTATAGGTCCACGTCATCTTTCACGCGGTTTCCCTGAATACTCAATTTCATCCCCGATCTTCCATTCTCCTGATACCATCGCTCTTCACTTCGCAAATACCCCAGTCCAAAACACGTTCACCCATACTATACACGTACATATCTTTCTTCTAAAAGGCCAAAGACATGTGGATCCATGGCCTGCCACTCCCTCTTTGTAACAACCCGAAAATCTGGGCCAGTTTAAAATTTTTATTTCGGCAATTTTAGCGAATTTTGATTATTTAAAATGAATTATTTTAAATAATAACGACGGAAAATTTATTTTGAATAGAATTCGAACGTATATATTATATACGTCGTCGTTAGAATATAAATAATTATATACGGTAGTTCGATAATTCGATTTCAAACTTCAATTGAATGTACCGGGTGCAAAATAAACCGGATTTTAGTGAAACCAAAAACATTAGGATCTATTTGTGAATATCTTTCCAACGAATCCGAAAAATCAAACTTTCATAGCGGGAATCAAAAGATATGTACAGTTGAAAATTCTGAAAAGTCGCTATGGAATTCAGGCCCTTAAAAATGGACATTTTGCAAACGACCTCGGATTTCGACGAATCCACTTTTGTTGGGTCCATGATGTCGATTAATTGCTAGATTCCAAATTTCATAATTTTCTGAAACAATATGTGAGCGTGGCAAAGGAAAACGCGTTTGACCAGTTTCAGTTGATTTTAATCGACTGGAAAATGGTCATTTTTCAAACGGTCTCAAAATTCGATGAAACTAGTTTTGTTAGGACCGTATCGTCAATACGAAGCTAGAAAATATTTTTCGGGAATTTTTCGGGTTAGTATGTGACCCCGGTAAATTGAAATGCGCGTTCAAATTCAATATATAGAGTTATATGTTGATTTTGATGGAAACTGATCGAAATGAGGGAATTGGCTTACGAAACATATCCCATTGTGTTCGGAATGGGGGTAATACGCTAGGGACGACAGTCGGTGGGTTCGATTCTGAGTTCGAAAGGAAAAGTTACCTTTTAGTGAATTGAATTAAATAAATAATTATATATATTTCCATATAATATCTCCCCCCCCCCCCTCAGTTTTCTCTTTCCTCCACCGTGGATCTCAAAATCGAAATAGAAAAAAATGGTGCCCTCTCGTTGACTACTCCGTCGCCTTCGTCTCCTGGCGCCGCACCACCAGAAGCCTGCCGCCGGACCTCCTCTGACCGCCGCCCCTCTCTTCTCCTTCTCCGATCATCCCCAAGAACCTCAAACCCCCCTCTCGCCTCACCCTCGAGACCGCGATGCAGCACCTTCGCCGCTCCTTCCTCAACTCGAGACCGCGATGCAGCACCTTCGCTGCTCCTTCCTCAACTCGAGATCGCAGACCCCCATTCGAGCCAGTAACCACTGCACTACCTTCACACCACCGCTGCAGCCACCGCAGGCCCCACCTCTGACTGCGCGAGCCACCCTCCACCTCAGATCTACAGTCCAGGGATAAAAACGTGAGTTTAATTGTTTTTGAAATCTGTTTTTTTATATAAACATTGTTTAATTCAGTTTGAATTATCTCAGTTTTATTTATTTTAGGCTTTATTTAAATTAGTTTTCACTTAATTCGGTTCTTATATAAATCAGTTTTTATTATATGCATGTGATTTTTATCATGTAAAGATTGAATTTTTATTTCTAGGAAGACCTGATTTTTATATGAAAAATTCGTGAATAGGATTGTGATTTCCATACGAAGTATTTTCTTTGTAAAGATATGATTTTTGTCAACATTAAAAATATGATTTTTATATAGTGGCGATAATAAAAATATGATTTTTATATAGTGGCGATAATAATATGATTTTTATATAGTAGAGACTATAAAAATATATTTTTTATAAGATGGAGAATATAAAATTATGATTTTTATATATGTAACGGAGTAAAAATTCGATTTTTATATATTGAATAGTGAAGTAAAAATTTGATTTTTATATATCGAATAGCGAAGTAAAAATGTGATTTTTACATATGTAGAGAATACGGGCAAAGAAAGTGACAAGAGGCGAGAACGGCGAAGATTTCTACAAAGAAGAGTCGAGGCGTTTGAATTAGCTAATCTGTGAGAACTTCTCACTCTAACTTTTCTTTTCTAGTTATAAATATATACTAGGATGCGGACGGTGTTTAGTAGCACCCGACACCAATCGTCCACAGACCATGGACTTGTTTGTTTGGTTGTGTAGTCGGTTAGATTATTTGGTTTAAATTGAATTGTTTGGTGAATTGAATGGATTTGATTGATGTGTGAATGGCGTGGGCCTTCACTAGACCGGGGATAAGGCTAGGCCTTGTCCCGTTTCTAGTATCGTGCCTTTATACCGCCAAAATTTTCTAAAATAATTTAGAAAAATAAAGAAATCATTTTATTTAATAAATGAACTGAATAGAATATTTTCATAGGTTGAATAAAATGTTTTATCGTTAAAAATATAATTTTTAACGTGAAAGTGAATAAATAAATATTTATAAACAAATCGGCCGATTTGTTTATATACACTGATTTGACTGATATTGATTGGGTCGATAAATTTTACACTTCGCCCAACTGCACAACTAAAATCTGTGTTTGATTGTTTGAAACCCCACACGGGTGTTGGGATGAAATTTGAAGTTCACTCATCCTGATTGATTAAATATGTCGATCGATTGATTGATAGGCTGTTATAAGCGTTAGACATCTATATTTGATGCTTATACAGTGTAGTGCACTTTGGTTGATGGTTGATTATTTTTCAATGCTATTATATACGTGTGATGTATGAAAATCCATATAGTTAACATTATATGGTGATTGATTGGGCCTCCTTCCAATTTAGAAAATAAAGAATAATATAAAATAAAGGTTCATGTGTTGACAGTACTCATCCGTTGAGATTAGTCATGTGGAAATATTTTAATAATAAAATTTACATCTTTATCAATATAAAATAAAGGTTCATGTGTTGACAGTACTCATCCGTTGAGATTAGTCATGTGTTGAACGAAATATTTTAATAATAGAAATATTTGAAATAGAAATAATTGAAAAGGAAATATTTGAAAAAGAAATATTTGAAATGGAATATTTGAAAATAGAAATATATGAAGCCGTGTTGATTAGATTGACGCCATTTTGACGTGAACGATATTTATATCGATTTTATTCATTTTAAAATGAATATTGAAAAGTGATTTCGAAATCGAATATTTTGAAATGAAATTTGAATTAAATTGAATAGAAAACGAATTCGAATTGAATATATAACGAATTTGATTTCAATTGAATATATAACGAATTTGAATTGAATAGAAAATGAAATGAATTTGAATTGAATAGAAAATGAATTGAATTTGAATTGAATAGAAGATGAATTGAATTTGAATTGAATAGAAGATGAATTGAATTTGAATTGAATAGAGAATGAATTGAATTTGAATTGAATAGGAAAACGAATTCGAATTGAATTGAAAAGAAAACGAATTCGAATTGAATTGAATTGAAAAGAAAATGAATTCGAATCGAATTAAAATCGATTTGAATTAAAATCAAATAGAAATGAAAGTAAAAAGGATTTATAATAGAAAATTCAATTTCGATTTGAATTTGAAATAAAGGTTGAAATTGTTTTTGAAACGAATTCAAAACTATTTATAAAATTCATTTTAAATAGTAATCGACTAAATATATATTATATATATATAATATAATGGCCTGAATAGAACGCGCCGCGCCGCGGCAGTTCGCGAATTTCGACCATTAACTTCGAACGGATATTACGGGAGATCCGACCGTCGGATTCTCCTAAAACCGGAACCGTTGGGTTCGTATCGAAAAGAGCTTTCTAACGAATATTAGAAATTTGAAAACTAACGGTTGGATTTGGAGATACGTCCAAATCAAATTTGAAAAAGGTCAATGTAAGTACAGTTCAATAGCCGTTGATGGAAATCGACTGTACGGGCCTTGATAAGATTATTAAAAATATCAATAATTTGTGTAAAATCATTAGAAATGACTTGGGAAAAATTGGGATGAAAACTCCATATTTGAAAAGATAAAAATAGTTTTTTATCGAAATGAACTAGTTTTGAACTAGAATAATAATTTATTTATTTATTAAATAAATAAAGTGGATTTGAAATGGTTTTGAAAATAACCAGGATTTCCAATATATTGATTGGAAATGGATTTGAATCGAAATTGTCTTTGAAATATTTCGATGTGGGATTTTGTGATTATACAGGTATTGTTATGGGAAATTTGAAAGATATATTTATATCCTTATTTCCAATACGATATTTGTTGGTCGTAGAATTTGATATTGAATATAGGTCGATATATTTTCTATTCAGAGCCTTGTATTTAATATCAAATGTGATTTGGGTTTGTCGTGAATGGTGTCTTCATTAACACTGTTCTTGAACCCAGTTGAGAAAAGATTAAATCTTTTTAATTGGATTTAATGAAGTGTACCAATTAAATAATATTTAATTGGAAATGAATTGATATTGATTTTGGGTTTATCGTGAACAGTGTTTTAAATAACACTTGTTCTTTAACCCGATAATTAATAGAATGTGATTTTGGGTTGTCGTGAACGGTATCTTCAATAATACTGTTCTTAGATCCAAAGGAGTTAAGAAAATCAGAAACTAACCGGAGATTAGTTGAGTTGAATGGTTTCTGGGGTATTGATCTGATGTTGGTTTCGGCCTTCGGGGTTAATACTTAGGGAATTGCTCACTTGCTAATTTATGGTTAGGTTCTGATTGAAATGTAATGTGATTTTGGGTTTTTAGTGAACCGTGTTTTGAAATGAAACTGATTCTTTAACCCAGTTAAAGATTAAAACTAAGTGGAGTTTTAAATGAATCTTTAATTAGATTGAAAAGATCGAGAATGGAGTATCACCAGTTTTGCTCCAAAGCGGTAGTTAAATCTTTAATTAGATTTGAACGTGAAATGGTAGTTAATTTTACCGATAACACCGTGGTATTAGATATGGAGTATTGCCAGTTTTGCTTCATGGGATGAATAGGTTGGGATTGGGAAATAAAATAAATAATTACTTCGGTGTGGTTCGCTAATCCCGACTAGTTTGGAAAACCATAATTTGGTTTGAAATGACATCCAAGGGAAGATCAAAGAATAAATTTTAAAGAATTTATCTTTGATAAAACTAATGGGAACCTTTCCCTAAGAACGTGAAATTTAGAAACTAACTTTAGGTTAGCTAAGAAGGATGCTTTCCTGGGTATTGATCTGATGTTGGTTTCGGCCTTCGGGGTTAATATTTGGGGAATTGTTCTCTTGCTAATTTACGGTTAGTGACTGTTGAATTGGGATGAGGCGTATGTTGTGTTTAGGTAACATTTGTTTACTATATACGAGGGTTATTCGGAAAGGCCGGGTTTATACCCATTCTGAATAACCGATTCGACGATATGTCGAAGATGAAGACGGTGGTCGTAGACCGGAAGTCTTCACATCGTTTGGGTGATTACTGATGATCTTGATTGGGATGTACACCCAAGATGAGGGAATCAGTTGGTGGTTGTCCAGACGTACTTGGAGATGGATGGATATGCGAGGAAAGTGCCTCCGGTTTCATCCAGACCTAGAACGGACTTGTAAATGGATGGTGTGTCTGACATTGTATTCCTTTATATTTAATTCGTTGATCTCTGCTAAATATATATCTGTTTGGCGGCGGGGAATTTATTCTCTTGCTTAATGCCCTTCTCTGAGACATACGAGCTCAGAGGTTATATATTGGCAGAAATCAGTGGTACGATATGGATTGATAGTGTGGCATGCTGAGATGCAGTGATCCAGACTTTTGTTGAAAAGCAAAGTTTGGTGGATGATGATCAAAGCGCAGCTTTAATATAGCATGGCTTTGTGTATAGCATTGATTCGCGAGCCTTACACCCCGGTATGGTGGTAAACTGATGGTTTGATCAGTATGCTTTTTAGTGGATGGGCACCTTAATGGTGTCGTGGATTCGGTCGACCGAGAGGAGCTTAGTGCTCAGGGATATATAGAGTAAGCGGTGTTTTCTCTCGCTGGGACGTAAGCCGCGGTGATACTCTGGTCCCAAATGTGCGGATGTGCAGACGGTGTTTTCTCTTGCTGGGACGTAAGCCGTGGGGAATTGCACTACGCGATCGATCTTTCGAATCAGGAGCCACCATGATGGAAATCCAATTTCCAATACGTGTATTTCGGTTTTATTTGTAGAGCCTAGTATGGCGACATAGTGGGATGGGGCGCTTATGTCGTCTATGATTGATACTTATGATTTGAAGATGTTTTCTACAATATGCACTTATAATAGTATCAAATGATTTGTTTTAAACGTATCAAGCATTCTTGGCTATTATAAGGGAAAACCCTATCCTCCGGCTGCGTTGCATTGTGTGATGGGACCTGGGTCTTATAATAGCTTCATTTTTCTTTATTTAGCATTGCGCTGTTGTTTTATGCACTGGTGTTCTTGGGAGGAAACCCATTCCGTGTTATATGGCGTGGTCCCTTGATTTACCTAACTTTAAAAATAAAGATTAATAACAGTTTTAGTTCTCACACCAGTCACATGACTGACCTGGAGTTTATTGTTTTAACCTAAACTCTGGGTGCCCCTATTTTCGACACGGGCAGCTAGTAGTTTTGGTTTTGCAGATTTATATTCACAGGATCCTGGTTTACAGCTGGAATGATATCCGGAAAGCTTTGTATCCATATATCTCTTCTAGTTGTGTATTGTATTATTTTCCGCTACTATGTATTTAAATGTAATTTAAATCTCTGATATCTCTGTGTAATATTTATTCATTTATACTCTGTATAATCTTGAAATCTGATGCATTGTTGTAATATACAATGAAATGTTCTTCCGTCTGCATTATTCTGTGGCTTGTTCTCGAACTATCCGCGCTTTCCTCACCGGGGAAGTTGTGGTTTTTCACAGTTGGTATCAGAGCTTTGGTTTACAAAGCTCAGAGAACAAGACACATTAGAACCATACGAAAGAATTCATCAGAAATTGGATTAGTAATATCCAACGAGAATGACTCGTTAGAGATAGGATCAGTAGTATCCTAGAACGAGTGTGAAGAGTACATTTTTAAAATGAAAACAAATTTTGTTTTGAAAATTTAAATCAACTATTCGTATTTGATTAGTTATTATGTTTGAATTTGGACATTCCAGTATATATAGACTTTGCGTATACGTCTGATCCACGTGTATTTGAAATTTTAATATACTGGATAGATATAGAATCACACTCTAGTCGCCCGGAGATGATTCTGATGATAGTCTAGACATCATCAGAATTGGTATTCGAGTTTCGAAAGCGAGATTTTTATATATTTCCATTAGACTGGTGTGAGAACCAAAATTAGATAGGGCTTATTGTTGTGATTTGGCATCAAAAATGTGATTTTTTGACTATATATCAAAGTTATGAATTTGAAAAGCTAATCAACTAATTGATTGATGGTTTTGTTGTTGGATTACTGTTTTGATTAATTGAAATTTTAACCATATAGCCAATTTGATCAAATATTGAATTGTATTGAAATTTGGTCACATTTTCTTGCGTATACTTGTACTTTCATTGAACAGGTCATAGCAAGGAGGCTAGAGCAGAGAATAAAATTTGTTTGCCCGACAAATAGGTACATGTTTGCTATATAATTTACTGTTTTGTTTGGGTGATGATGATTTTATGAGCCGATTGGCTAGCCGCTTGGCCTTTTCTTCTTCTTTTTGAGATCAGAAGGCCTATATGGCAATTTCGGGATTTTCCCGTGGCTCCCGGTGCAGGGGAGGTTATGACGATTTTTTTCGAAAATTTAGGGTGTTAGCCAAATTTTTGAAGAATTTGAAAATTCGCAGAAACTGAAAAGTTGGAGAATGGAAGCCAGATCGAACGTAGGGTTGATTAATCAAACCACTTTCGACTTTGTTCCTTTTCGGGGATGAAAAGTTTTAAGTGGGGGAGATTGTAACAACCCGAAAATCTGGGCCAGTTTAAATTTTTTATTTCGGCAATTTTAGCGGATTTTGATTATTTAAAATGAAATATTTTAAATAATAACGACGAAAAATTTATTTTGAATAGAATTCGAACGTATATATTATATACGTCGTCGTTAGAATATAAATAATTATATATAATTATAAATAGAATTGAAAATGGCGCGGTAGTTCAATAATTCGATTTCAAACTTCAATTGAATGTACCGGGTGCAAAATAAACCGGATTTTAGTGAAACCAAAAACATTAGGATCTATTTGTGAATATCTTTCCAACGAATCCGAAAAATCAAACTTTCATAGCGGGAATCAAAAGATATGTCCAGTTGAAAATTCTGAATAGTCGCTATGGAATTCAGGCCCTTAAAAATGGACATTTTGCAAACGACCTCGGATTTCGACGAAACCACTTTTGTTGGGTCCGTGATGTCGATTAATTGCTAGATTCCAAGTTTCATAATTTTCTGAATCAATATGTGAGCGTGGCAAAGGAAAACGCGTTTGACCAGTTTAAGTTGATTTTAATCGACTGGAAAATGGCCATTTTTCAAACGGTCTCAGAATTCGATGAAACTAGTTTTGTTAGGACCGTATCGTCAATACGAAGCTAGAAAATATTTTTCGGGAATTTTTCGGGTTAGTATGTGACCCCGATAAATTGAAATGCGCGTTCAAATCCAATATATAGAGTTATATGTTGATTTTGATGGAACCTGATCGAAATAAGGGAATTGGCTTACGAAACATATCCCATTGTGTTCAGAATGGGGGTAATACGCTAGGGACGATAGTCGGTGGGTTCGATTCTGAGTTCGAAAGAAAAAGTTACCTTTTAGTGAATTGAATTAAATAAATAATTATATATATTTCCATATAATATCTCCCCCCCCCTCAGTTTTCTCTTTCCTCCACCGTGGATCTCAAAATCGAAATAGAAAAAAATGGTGCCCTCTCGTTGACTACTCCGTCGCCTTCGTCTCCTGGCGTCGCACCACCAGAAGCCTGCCGCCGGACCTCCTCTGACCGCCGCCCCTCTCTTCTCCTTCTCCGATCATCCCCAAGAACCTCAAACCCCCCTCTCGCCTCACCCTCGAGACCGCGATGCAGCACCTTCGCCGCTCCTTCCTCAACTCGAGACCGCGATGCAGCACCTTCGCCGCTCCTTCCTAAACTCGAGATTGCAGACCCCCATTCGAGCCGCCAACCATGCACTACCTTCACACCACCGCTACAGCCACCGCAGGCCCCACCTCCGACTGCGCGAGCCACCCTCCACCTCAGATCTACAGTCCAGGGATAAAAACGTGAGTTTTATTGTTTTTGAAATCTGTTTTTTTTATATAAACATTGTTTAATTCAGTTTGATTTATCTCAGTTTTATTTATTTCAGGCTTTATTTAAATTAGTTTTCACTTAAATCGGTTCCTATATAAATCAGTTTTTATTATATGGCATGTGATTTTTATCATGTAAAGATTGAATTTTTATTTCTAGGAAGACCTGATTTTTATATGAAAAATTCGTGAATAGGATTGTGATTTCCATACGAAGTATTTTCTTTGTAAAGATATGATTTTTGTCAACATTAAGAATATGATTTTTATATAGTGGCGATAATAAAAATATGATTTTTATATAGTGGCGATAATAAAAATATGATTTTTATATAGTAGAGACTATAAAAATATAATTTTTATAAGATGGAGAATATAAAAATACGATTTTTATATATGTAACGGAGTAAAAATTCGATTTTTATATATTGAATAGCGAAGTAAAAATTTGATTTTTATATATCGAATAGCGAAGTAAAAATGTGATTTTTACATATGTAGAGAATACGAGCAAAGAAAGTGACAAGAGGCGAGAATGGCGAAGATTTCTACAAAGAAGAGTCGAGGCGTTTGATTTAGCTAATCTGTGAGAACTTCTCACTCTAACTTTTCTTTTCTAGTTATAAATATATACTAGGATGCAGACGGTGTTTAGTAGCACCCGACACCAATCGTCCACAGACCATGGACTTGTTTGTTTGGTTGTGTAGTCGGTTAGATTATTTGGTTTGAATTGAATTGTTTGGGGAATTGAATGGATTTGATTGATGTGTGAATGGCGTGGGCCTTCACTAGACCGGGATAAGGCTAGGCCTTGTCCCGTTTCTAGTATCGTGCCGTTATGCCGCCGAAATTTTCTGAAATAAGTTAGAAAAATAAAGAAATCATTTTATTTAATAAATGAACTGAATAGAATATTTTCATAGGTTGAATAAAATGTTTTATCGTTAAAAATATAATTTTTAACATGAAAGTGAATAAATAAATATTTATAAACAAATCGGCCGATTTGTTTATATACACTGATTTGACTGATATTGATTGGGTCGATAAATTTTACACATCGTCCAACTGCATAACTAAAATCTGTGTTTGATTGTTTGAAACCCCACACGGGTGTTGGGATGAAATTTGAAGTTCACTCATCCTGATTGATTAAATATGTCGATCGATTGATTAACAGGCTGTTATAAGCGTTAGATATCTATATTTGATGCTTATACAGTGTAGTGCACTTTGGTTGATGGTTGATTATTTTTCAATGCTATTATATATGTGTGATGTATGGAAATCCATATAATTAACATTATATGGTGATTGATTGGGCCTCCTTCCAATTTAGAAAATAAAGAATAATATAAAATAAAGGTTCATGTGTTGACAGTACTCATCCGTTGAGATTAGTCATGTGTTGAATGAAATATTTTAATAATAAAATTTACATCTTTATCAATATAAAATAAAGGTTAATGTGTTTACAGTACTCATCCGTTGAGATTAGTCATGTGTTGAACGAAATATTTTAATAATAGAAATATTTGAAATAGAAATATTTGAAAAGGAAATATTTGAAAAAGAAATATTTGAAATAGAATATTTGAAAATAGAAATATATGAAGCCGTGTTGATTAGATTGACGCCATTTTGACGTGAACGATATTTATATCGATTTTATTCATTTTAAAATGAATATTCAAAAGTGATTTCGAAATCGAATATTTTGAAATGAAATTTGAATTAAATTGAATAGAAAACAAATTCGAATTGAATATATAACGAATTTGATTTCAATTGAATATATAACGAATTTGAATTGAATAGAAAATGAATTGAATTTGAATTGAATAGAAAATGAATTGAATTTGAATTGAATAGAAGATGAATTGAATTTGAATTGAATAGAAGATGAATTGAATTTGAATTGAATAGAGAATGAATTGAATTTGAATTGAATAGGAAAACGAATTCGAATTGAATTGAAAAGAAAACGAATTCGAATTGAATTGAATTGAAAAGAAAATGAATTCGAATCGAATTAAAATCGATTTGAATTAAAATCGAATAGAAATGAAAGTAAAAAGGATTTATAATAGAAAATTCAATTTCGATTTGAATTTGAAATAAAGGTTGAAATTGTTTTTGAAACGAATTCAAAACTATTTATAAAATTCGTTTTAAATAGTAATCGACTAAATATATATTATATATATAATATAATGGCCTGAATAGAACGCGCCGCGCCGCGGTAGTTCGCGAATTTCGACCATTAACTTCGAACGGATATTACGGGAGATCCGACCGTCGGATTCTCCTAAAACCGGAACCATTAGGTTCATATCGAAAAGGGCTTTCTAACGAATATTAGAAATTTGAAAACTAACGGTTGGATTTGGAGATACGTCCAAATCAAATTCGAAAAAGGTCGTTGTAAGTACAGTTCGATAGCCGTTGATGGAAATCGACTGTACGGGCCTTGATAAAATTATTAAAAATATCAATAATTTGTGTAAAATCATAAGAAATAACTTGGGAAAAATTGGGATGAAAAACTCCATATTTGAAAAGATAAAAATAGATTTTTATCGAAATGAACTAGTTTTGAACTAGAATAATAATTTATTTATTTATTAAATAAATAAAGTGAATTTGAAATAGTTTTGAAAATAACCAGGATTTCCAATATATTGATTGGAAATGGATTTGAATCGAAATTGTCTTCGGAATATTTCGATGTGGGATTTTGTGATTATACAGGTATTGTTATGGGAAATTTGAAAGATATATTTATATCGTTATTTCCAATACGATATTTGTTGGTCGTAGAATTTGATATTGAATATAGGCCGATATATTTTCTATTCAGAGCCTTGTATTTAATATCAAATGTGATTTGGGTTTGTCGTGAATGGTGTCTTCATTAACACTGTTCTTGAACCCAGTTGAGAAAAGATTAAATCTTTTTAATTGGATTTAATGAAGTGTACCAATTAAATAGTATTTAATTGGAAATGAATTGATATTGATTTTGGGTTTATCGTGAACAGTGTTTTAAATAACAGTTGTTCTTTAACCTGATAATTAATAGAATGTGATTTTGGGTTGTCGTCAACGGTATCTTCAATAATACTGTTCTTAGATCCAAAGGAGTTAAGAAAATCAGAAACTAACTGGAGATTAGTTGAGTTGAAGGGTTTCTGGGGTATTGATCTGATGTTGGTTTTGGCCTTCGGGGTTAATACTTAGGGAATTGCTCACTTGCTAATTTATGGTTAGGGTCTGATTGAAATGTAATGTGATTTTGGGTTTTTAGTGAACCGTGTTTTGAAATGACACTGATTCTTTAACCCAGTTAAAGATTAAAACAAAGTGGAGTTTTAAATGAATCTTTAATTAGATTGAAAAGATCGAGAATGGAGTATCACCAGTTTTGCTCCAAAGCGGCAGTTAAATCTTTAATTATATTTGAACGTGAAATGGTAATTAATTTTACCGATAACACCGTGGTATTAGATATGGAGTATTTCCAGTTTTGCTTCATGGGATGAATAGGTTGGGATTGGGAAATAAAATAAATAATTACTTCGGTTTGGTTCGCTAATCCCGACTAGTTTGGAAAACCATAATTTGGTTTGAAATGACATCCAAGGGAAGATCAAAGAATAAATTTTAAAGAATTTATCTTTGATAAAATTAATGGGAACCTTTCCCTAAGAACGTGAAATTTAGAAACTAACTATAGGTTAGCTAAGAAGGATTGTTTCCTGGGTATTGATCTGATGTTGGTTTCGGCCTTCGGGGTTAATATTTGGGGAATTGTTCTCTTGATAATTTACGGTTAGTGACTGTTGAATTGGGATGAGGCGTATGTTGTGTTTAGGTAACATTTGTTTACTATATACGCTGGTTATTCGGAAAGGCCGGGTTTATACCCATTCTGAATAACCGATTCGACGATATGTCGAAGATGAAGATGGTGGTCGAAGACCGGAAGTCTTCACATCGTTTGGGTGATTACTGATGATCTTGATTGGGCTGTACACCCAAGATGAGGGAATCAGTTGGTGGTCATCCAGACGTACTTGGAGATGGATGGATATGCGAGGAAAGTGCCTCCGGTTTCGTTCAGACCTAGAACAGACGTGTAAATGGATGGTGTGTCTGACATTGTATTCGTTTATATTGTATTCGTTGATCTCTGCTAAATATATATCTGTTTGGCGGCGGGGAATTTATTCTCTTGCTTAACGCCCTTCTCTGAGACATACGAGCTCAGAGGTTATATATTGGCAGAAATCAGTGGTACGATATGGATTGATAGTGTGGCATGCTGAGATGCAGTGATCCAGACTTTTGTTGAAAAGCAAAGTTTGGTGGATGATGATCAAAGTGCAGCTTTAATATAGCATGGCTTTGTGTATAGCGTTGATTCGCGAGCCTCACACCCCGGTATGGTGGTAAACTGATGGTTTGATCATTATGCTTTTTAGTGGATGGGCACCTTAGTGGTGTCGTGGATTCGGTCGACCGAGAGGAGCTTAGTGCTCAGGGATATATAGAGTAAGTGGTGTTTTCTCTCGTTGGGACGTAAGCCGCGGTGATACTCTGGTCCCAAATGTGCGGATGTGCAGACGGTGTTTTCTCTTGCTGGGACGTAAGCCGTGGGGAATTGCACTACGCGATCGATCTTTCGAATCAGGAGCCACCATGATGGAAATCCAATTTCCAATACGTGTATTTCGGTTTTATTTGTAGAGCCTAGTATGGCGACATAGTGGGATGGGGCGCTTATGCCATCTATGATTGATACTTATGATTTGAAGATGTTTTCTACAATATGCACTTATAATAGTATCAAATGATTTGTTTTAAACGTATCAAGCATTCTTGGCTATTATAAGGGAAAACCCTATCCTCCGGCTGCGTTGCATTGTGTGATGGGACCTGGGTCTTATAATAGCTTCATTTTTCTTTATTTAGCATTGCGCTGTTGTTTTATGCACTGGTGTTCTTGGGAGGAAACCCGTTCCGTGTTATACGGCGTGGTCCCTTGATTTACCTAACTTTAAAAATAAAGATTAATGACTGTTTTAGTTCTCACACCAGTCACATGACTGACTTGGAGTTTATTGTTTCAACCTAAACTCTGGGTGCCCCTATTTTCGACACGGGCAGCTAGTAGTTTTTGGTTTTGCAGATTTATATTCACAGGATCCGTATATCCGGAAAGCACTGACCCCACGCTAAAGCATCACACTCAAATGAAAGCCATCAAGAGCAAATTTTCACGATATGAGTTAGTATACAATTTTATATTATGTTGAGGAGGATCAGTGCTTTAGCATACTGAACGAGAAGAAGTCTTGGCTTATACAGGCCTTGATTTTTTTAATGTTTTTTTTTTTTTTTGCAGATCTGATTTATACTATGGTTTGCTTGCACGAATGAAACGAAGGACAAGGATATTTATAAAGGTAGGCATCTTGGCTGCCAAGGAAGAGAAAAATATAAAATAAAAATAGCACATGGCTCTCAGAAGTTCCAACCGAGAAAAGAAACATTACATGCATGTGCATCATACCAAGTCGTGAATTTGATCAGAGATATTTTACTTATATATATTATTTTTAAAAGCTTTGGCTGTAAGCATTGACGAAGAGCACATAATTTCTATCCCTGATCTTTGAAAACAACGGGATGCTTTGGAGTAGTACTGTTTTTGCTTATGTGCGGTATGTAAATGGGAGAGACCTGGTTCGAATGAAACAAGGAGAACATGTTGTTGTCAGGAAGTGTTTTTTTAAAGGTTATGTCGATTACCAACAGTATAGCCTACAAACGTCTAGATTGTAAGGGTCTCCCAAATATTTGCCTACAGACTTGAAACGACGGGGTGATTTAATATTGCTGAGTTGAAACGGAAGAAACAACAAAGATTTTTAATTTAAAATTTGCATTGCTGCGTGAACATTGGTGGTAGATTTGTGAAGTGCTCGCCGACATATATTTCTTCCTTTAATCGGCCAGCTATTTGTTTGTAGACTTGGAAACAATCCCACATGGATTTGTTAAGCCCCAGAGTTTAAAAAGATATTGTTACAACCCGAACTTCCCAGTAAAGTAAAGCCCGGATTGTACTGAGGACAAGACACATCGGAACACAAACAAAAGAACATTTCATTGCTTATTACAACAATTACATCAGAATAAAAGAATATACTGAGTACGAGTAATATTACACATTCGATAAATATCAGAGATTTAAATTACATTACTGCAGCGGAAAAATAATACAAAATACAACTGAAAAGAATATATGGATACAGAGCTTTCCGAATATCGTTCCAGCTGTAAACCAGGATCCTGTGAATATAAATCTGCAAAACCAAAACAACTAGCTGCCCGTGTCGAAAATCGAGGGACCACGCCGTATAACACGGAATGGGTTTCCTCCCAAGAATACAAGTGCATAAAACAATATCACAATGCTAAATAAAGAACAATGAAGCTATTATAAGACCCAGGTCCCATCACACAATGCAACACAAGCCGGAGGATAGGGTTTTACCTTATAATAGCCAAAGAATGCTTGATACGCTAAATTTCATCTTTTATTATTACTATAAGTGTATAGTGTCAAAACAATTTCAATCATAAGTATCAATCATAGACGGCATAAGTGCCCCATACCACTATGTCGCCATACTAGGCTCTACAATCAAAACCGCAAAGTAACGTATTGGAAGTTGGATTTCCGTCTGTGAACCGAGGCCAGGGATCGTCCTCACCGCTTCGAGACAATCTAGCCTACCATGTCTCAGGATCAGAGCTCGAGTGACCCTTGGATAGTCAGGGCTAGTCCACCGATGTGGATTAAAATGGCTGAACACTGCGTTTCCCCGCCCTATGGGGCATAAATGAGCCAAATGACTCCATCGGCTCCACATAGTCACCGATATATCCGAGGCGCCTCACAATCCAACAACCACACAGGTGAAAATAGTGTAAATGTCAAGGCTGGTAGGTCACTGACACCGCCCTAGCTAGAAAGAAACGCATGCCCTCCCTGATGTCCTCTCTCGTTTTTGGTTCACAACCGGGGTGTGAGGCTCGCGAATTAACGCTACACAAAGCTATGCCACACAGGTGGTGCTTTGATCATCAACCACAAGACTTTGCTTTTCAACAAAAGCCTTGATCATTTGCATCTTAGCATGCCACACAGGCAAACCACTCCATGCAACCGATATCCATCAATCACACAGAATGATTTCCAATGTCAGACACACAGTCCATTTTGGGTCTGAACGAAACCAGAGGCACCTTGTATCTCGCATATCCATCGATCTCCATGTACGTCTGGACAATCACCAACTGATTCCCTCCTCTTTGGTGTACAGCCCAATCAAGATCATCAGTAATTATCCAAACGATGTGAAGACCTCCGATCTTCGACCACCATCTTCATCCTCGGCACATCGTCGAATCAGTTATTCAGAATGGGATAAACCCATACTTTCTGAATAACTAGCGTATATGATCAACAAGTGTTACACAAACACAACATACGCCTCACTCCAATTCAGAATATTCTTTTATTCAAATATTCTTATACTTTGGGAAAGGTTCCCATTAATTTTATCAAAGATAAATTCTTTAAATTTATTCTTTAATCCTCTTTTGAATATCAATTCAAACCGAATTTTGGTTTATCCAAACTAGTTGGGATTAGCGAACCTTACCGAAGTAATCACTTGTTAAATTTCCCAACCGAACCTATTCATCCCATGAAGTAAAACTGGTCATACTTCATATCTAACACCACGGTGTTATCTGTAAATTGAATTACCATTTCACGTTCAAATCTAATTAAAGATTTAACTACCGCCTGGAGCAAAACTAGTGATACTCCATTCTCGATCATTTCAATCTAATTAAAGATTCATTAAAACTCCACTTGGTTTTAATCTTCCAAAAAATCACTATCAATGATTATTTAACTTGGGAAATCATATCCTGTCTTTAACTGGATTAAAGAACCAATGTCATTTAAAACACGGTTCACTATAAACCCAAAATCACATTCCATTCCATCAGCCTTTAACCGTAAATTAGCAAGTGAACAATTCCCTAAGTACTAACCCCGAAGGCTGAAACCAACATCAGATCAATACCCAGGAAACCATTCAACTTAACTAATCTTCTGTTAGTTTCTGATTTTCTTAACTCCATTGGGTCTAAGAACAGTATTATTAAGGATATCGTTCATGATAACCCAAAATCACATTCCATTTACATTGGAATCTTCATGGAAAACAAATCGATATACATAATCGATATAAACTTCAACATCCGACTAATAATATAAATGGAATAACGACAAAGCCTTTTAAATTCCAGATATATTAGTTGTCTTCCTCCACAGAAATTCACTTTGATTATTAGCAAATCGAATTCCATTCCATTCCAATTTATTTTATTAAATTGGAAAACTTTACTTTGGAAAATCTCCTTTAAATCTTAACAAAAGATTTATAAATTCTAAATCACATTTCATTGTAAATCGGGTTAAAGAACGAATGTCGTTAAAACACAGTTCACGATAAACCCAATTCACTTTCCATTAATTATCGGGTTAAAAAACAAGTGTTATTTAAAACACCGTTCACGATAAACCTAATAATCAATTCAAATTCAATTCTAGTTAAATACCATTTAATTGGTGTACTTCATTAAATCTAAATAAAAAGATTTATTCTTTTTCTCAACTGGGTTTAAGAACAGTGTTAATGAAGACATCATTCACGACAAACCCAAATCCCATTGATATTAAATACAAGGCTCGGAATAGTAAATATATCGGCTTATATTCAATATCAAATTCTACGACCAACAAATATCGTATTGGAAATAACAATATAAATATATCTTTCAAATTTCCATAACAATATATGTATAATCACGAAATCCAACATCGAAATATTCCAAAGACAATTTCAATTCAGATCCATTCCAAGGAAATTCTGGTTACTTTTAAAACCCTTTCAAATCCAATTTATTAATTTCAAAAATAAATGGATTATAATTCTAGTTCAAAACTAGTTCATTTCGAAAAAAATCTATTTTTATCTTTTCAAATATGGGATTTTTCATTCCAATTCTTTCTAGATCATTTTTATGATTTTACACATATTATAGTTATTTTTAACAATTTTATCAAGGCTCGTACAGTCGATTTCCATCAACGGCCATCGAACTGCACTTACAGCGACCTTTTCCAAATTTGATTTGGACATAATTCCAAATCCTACCGTTAGATTTCAAATCTCTAATATTTGTTTGAAAGCTTTTTTTTGATACGAACCCAACGGTTCCAGTTTTAGGAGAATCCGACGGTCGGATCTCCCGTAATGTCCATTCAAAATCAATGGTCGAAATTCGCGAACTCCCGCAGCGCGACGCGTTCTATTCAGGCCATTATACATATATAATATATATATTTCATCGATTTCCTTTTAAAACGTATTTTATAAATTGTTTTAAATTTGTTTTCAAAACGATTTCAACTCCATATTCAATTTCAAATCAAAATTGAATATTCCATATTATCGATATATAAATGATAGTATTTTCAAAATATTATATTTTGAAATCAATTCCTTTTCAATATTCATTATAAAAATGAATAAAATCGATATAGATATCGTTCACGTCAAAATGGCGCATATCTAATCAACACGGCTTGATATATTTCAATAACTTCGTTATTCTTTTAAACAAATGAATTTTTTCACCAACATATGAATCTCTTTTATTCAACACATGAATTTATATTTTATTCAACACATGAATATTCTTTATTTTCCAAATTGGAATGAGGCCCAATCAATTACCATATAATGTTAATTATGTTTATTCCCTACAACACATGTATATAATAGCAACGATAAATAATCAACCATCATCCAGAGTGCACCACACAACTGCATAAGCATTAAATATAAATAATTAACGCATAGTCTGTCTGTAATAACCCGGAAAATCTGAGCCAGTTTAAAATTTTTATTTTGGCAATTTTAATGAATTTTGAATATTTAAAATGAATTATTTTCAATAATATCGACGAGAAATTTAATTTGAATATAATTCGAACGAATATATTATATACGTCGTCATTAGAATATAAATATTTATATATAATTATAAATGGAATTGAAAATGGCGCGGTAGTTCGATAATTCGATTTCAAACTTCAATTGAATGTGCCGGGTGCAAAACAATCCGGATTTTAGTGAAACCAAAAACATTAGGATCTATTTTAGAATATCTTTCCAACGAATCCGAAAAATCGAAATTTCATAACGGGAATCAAAAGATATGTCCAGTTGAAAATTCTGAATAGTCGCTATGGAATTCAGGCCCTTAAAAATGGGAATTTTGCAAACGACCTCGGATTTCGACGAAACCACTTTTGTTGGATCCGCAGTGTCAAATTATTGCTAGATTCCAAATTTCATAATTTTTCGAATCAATATGTGAGCGTGGCATAGGAAAACGCGTTTGACCAGTTTCAGTTGATTTTAATCGACTGGAAATTGGCCATTTTTCTAACGGTCTCAGAATTCGACGAAACTAGTTTTGTTAGGACCGTATCGTCAATACGAAGCTAGAAAATATTTTTCTGGAATTTTTCGAGTTAGTATGTGACCCCGGTAAATTGAAATGCGCGTTCAAATTCAATATATAGAGTTATATGTTGATTTTGACGAAAACTGATCGAAACGATCAAATCAGCTTGCGATACATATGTGTTCAGAATGGGGGTAATTGGCTGTGGACGACAGGCGGTGGGCCTCGTTTTGAGGTCGAAAATAAAAGTTGCTTTTTGAAAATAAATTAATTAAATAAATTAAAAATTAAATCTCTCCTCTCTTTTATCTCTATACTCTGCCCCCCCTTCTCATTTTAAATCGATTAAAAAAAACCCTAAATGGATCGACGCGCCTACCCCCAGGCGGCGCGCCACCGCGTTCGAAGCCCCCTCCCCCCTCCACGCCGCCGCATCTTCCCCTCCCTCCATCGACCGCGCGACGCAATCGACCCCCCCTCCCCCGTTCGTCAGCCCACGCCCCTGAACCCCGCAACACCCCACCTCCTGCCGTCGCCTTGCATCGCTGTCCTAGCGCCACCAGAGGCCGCTGCTCCTCCTCCGACTGTAGGACACCCTCCTCTTTGCTGAAAATGTGGAAAGGTAAATTTAAATACTTAGTTTTTAATTTATTAAATGTAGTTAATATAGAAGATTTTAATTTTAGTTTATATATAGTTAAGCATTGATTTATATTCAGATTTTATTTAAAGGAAGAAAAGATTAGATTTTTAAAATGCAAAAGATTAGATTTTTAAAATGCAAAAGATTAGATTTTTAAAAGGCGAAATCTTTATTTTTATAAAGGCGAAATCTTTATTTTTATAAAGGCGAAATCTTTGTTTTTATAAAGGCGAAATCTTTATTTTTTTAAAGGCGAAATCTATATTTTTGGAAAGGCAAAATATTTATTTTTGAAAAGGCGGAATCTTTATATGGAGAATAGCATGATAAAAATATAATTTTTATTATATGAACACCGAAGTAAAAATAGAATTTTTATCTATATAGTAGCGAAGTAAAAATTCGATTTTTATATATTGAGTAGCGAAGTAAAAATTCGATTTTTATATATTGAGTAGCGAAGTAAAAATTCGATTTTTATATATTGAATAGCATAGTAAAAATTCGATTTTTATATATTGAATAGCATAGTAAAAATTCGATTTTTATATATTGAATAGCATAGTAAAAATTCGATTTTTATATATTGAATAGCATAGTAAAAATTCGATTTATATATATTGAATAACATAGTAAAAATTCGATTTTTATATATTGAATAGCATAGTAAAAATTCGATTTTTATATATTGAATAGCATAGTAAAAATTCGATTTTTATATATTGAATAGCATAGTAAAAAATTCGATTTTTATATATTGAATAGCATAGAAAAAATTCGATTTTTTATATATTGAATAGCAAAGTAAAAATTCGATTTATATATATATAGTGGCTACGGGCAACGAAAGCGACAAAAAGGCGAGAACGACGAAGATTTCTATAAATGAAGTGTCGTGAAGTTGGATAGCTATTGGTGAGAACTTCTCACCTTTCAAAATTTTTTTTTCTAGTTATATATATATACTAGGATGCAGACGGTGTTTAGTAGCACCCGACACAATCGTCCACAGACCATGGACTTGTTTGTTTGGTTGCATAGATTAGTTAGATGATTTGATTTGAATTTGGTTGTTTGGTGATTTTGATTGATGTGTGAATGGCGTGGGCCTTCACTAGACCGGGGATAAGGCTAGGCCTCGTCTCGTTTCTAGTATCGTGCCGTTATGCCGCCGAAATTTTCTAAAATATGTTAGAAAAATAAAAATATCATTTTTATTGTGTAAATGAACTGAATAGAAATTCATGTGTTGAAATAAAATATTTTATCGTTAAAAAAATATAATTTTTAACGTAGAAGTGAATAAAATAAAATATTCATTTGTAAACTGGATGGTTTGTTTATGTACACCTATTTGAAGGACATTGATTGGGACGATAAATTTTACACATCGCCCAACTACACAAATAAAATATGTGTTTGATTGTTTGAAACTCCACACGGGTGTTGGTATGAAATTTGAAGTTCACTCATCCTGATTGATTAAATATGTCGATCGATTGATTGACATGCTGTTATAAGCGTTAGATATCTATATTTGATGCTTATACAGTGTAGTGCACTTTGGTTGATGGTTGATTATTTTTCAATGCTATTATATACATGTGTTGTATGAAAATCCATATAATTAATATTATATGATGATTGATTGGGCCTCATTCCAATTTAGAAAATAAAGAATATTATAAAATAAAGGTTCATGTGTTGACCGTACTCATCCGTTGAGATTAGTCATGTATTGAACGAAATATTTTAATAATAAAATTTACTTCTTTATATTATAAAATAAAGGTTCATGTGTTGACCGTACTCATCCGTTGAGATTAGTCAAGTGTTGAACGAAATATTTTAATAATAAAATTTACTTCTTTATCAATATAAAATAAAGGTTCATGTGTTGACAGTACTCATCCGTTGAGATTAGTCATGTGTTGAAAGAAATATTTGAAATAGAAATATTTGAAATAGAAATATTTAAATAAGAAATATTTGAAAAGGAAATATTTGAAATAGAATATTTGAAAATAGAATTATATGAAGCCGTGTTGATTAGATGGACGCTATTTTGACGGGAACGATATTTATATCGATTTTATACATTTTAAAATGAATATTGAAAAGTGATTTCGAAATCGAATATTTTGAAATGAAGTTTGAATTGAATATTTTGAAATGAAGTTTGAATTGAAATGAATAGAAAACAAGTTTGAATTGAATTGAATAGAAAACAAGTTTGAATTGAATTGAATAGAAAACAAGTTTGAATTGAATTGAATAGAAAACAAGTTTGAATTGAATTGAATAGAAAACAAGTTTGAATTGAATTGAATAGAAAACAAGTTTGAATTGAATTAAATAGAAAATGAATTTGAATTGAATCGAATAGAAAACCAATTTGAATTGAATCGAAAACGAATTGAATTTGAATTGAATTGAAATGAAAATAAAAAGGATTTATAATAGAAAATTCAATTTTGATTTGAATTTGAAATGGAAGTTGAAATGTTTTTGAAACGAATTCAAAACTATTTATAAAATTCGTTTTAAATAGGAATCGATGAAATATATATTATATATATATATGTATATAATATAATGGCCTGAATAGAACGCACCGCGCCGCGGCAGTTCGTGAATTTCGACCATTTATTTCAAACGGACATTACGGGAGATCCGACCGTCAGATTCTCCTAAAACCGGAACCGTTGGGTTCGTATCGAAAAGAGCTTCCTAACGAATATTAGAAATTTGAAATCTAACAGTTGGATTTGGAGATACGTCCAAATCAAATTTGTAAAAGGTCGTTGTAAGTGCAGTTCGATGGCCGTTGATGGAAATCGACTGTACGGGCCTTGATAAAATTATTAAAAATATCAATAATTTGTGTAAAATCGTAAGAAATGATTTGGGAAAAATTGGGATGAAAAACTCCATATTTGAAAAGATAAAAATAGTTTTTTATCGAAATGAACTAGTTTTGAACTGAAATTAAAACCCATTTATTTTTAAATAAATAAATTGGATTTGAAATGGGTTTAAATAGAATTGATTCATGTGTTTATCGTGAACAGTGTTTTAAATAACACTTGTTCTTTAACCCGATAATAAATAGAATGTAATTTGGGTTTGTCGTGAACTGTGTTTTTAAATGACACTAGTTCTTTAACCCAGTAAAAGGAGTTTTAATGAATCTGCAACTAGATTGAAATGTGAATTGAAAATCTAAATTATCAAATTTGGAAATGAGTGAGAATGGAGTATTACCAGTTTTGCTCCAAAGCGATAGTTAAATCTTTAATTAAATTTGAACGCGAAATGGTAATTAATTTTACCGATAACGCTGGGGTATTAAATATGGGGTATTACCAGTTTTTCTTCATGGGATGAACAGGTTGGGATTGGAAAATAAAATAAATAATTACTTCGGTGTGGTTCGCTAATCCCGACTAATTTGAAATGACATCCAAAGGAAGATTAAAGAATAAATTTTAAAGGATTTATCTTGGATAAAATTAATGGGAACCTTTCCCAAAAGATGTGAATATTTAAATAACAGAATATTCAGAATTGGAATGAGGCGTATGTTGTGTTTGTGTAACATTTGTTTTAATATACGCGGGTTGTTCGGAAAGTCCGGGTTTATACCCATTCTGAATAACCGATTCGATGATAAGTCGAAGATGAAGACGGTGGTTGAAGACTGGAAGTCTTCACATCGTTTGGATGATTACTGATGATCTTGATTGGGCTGTACACCCAAGAGGATGGAAATAGTTGGTGGTCGTCCAGACGTACTTGGAGATGGATGGATATGCGAGGAAAGTGCCTCCGGTTTCGTTCAGGCCCAGAACGAACTTGTAAATGGATTGTGTGTCTGACGTTGGATTTTATTCTTTGTTGATTGATTTCTGTTAAATATATATCTGTTTGGCGGCGGAGAATTTATTCTCTTGCTTAACGCCCTTCTCTGAGACGTATGAGCTTAGAGGTTATATATCGATAGATATCAATCGCATGGCATGAATTGCCTGTGTGGCACGCTGAGTTGCATGGATCAAGGCTTCTATTGAAAAGCAAAGTCTTGTGGTTGATGATCAAAGCATGGCCTACGTGGTGTAGCTTTGTGTATAGCGTGGATTCGCGAGCCTCACACCTCGGTATGAGTCAAAAACGGGATAAGGACCCAAGGAGTGCATGACGTTTCTTTCTAGCTATGGTGGTGTCAGTGACTTACCAGCCCTGACATTTATATACTTTTCACCTATGTGGTTGTTGGAATGCGAGGCGCCTCGATTATAGGTCTGTAAGGACCGGGAAACGTGTGTTCATGCATAATTAATCCTCTAACGTAAGTGAGGACCGGCCTTGGAGGATCCAGGATTGCCCAGAGTGTGTAGTCCTGAGACATTTGCTAGAGTGTCTCGAACGCGGAGAGGAGCTTGCCCCTTGCCTCGACTCATGATGGAAATCCAATTTTCAATACGTGCATTTCGGTTTTAATTGTAGAACTAGTATGGCGACATAGTGGTATGGGACATTCATGCCGCCTATGATTTATATTTATGATTGAAATTGTTTTGACACTATACACTTATTATAGTATCAAATGATTTGTTTTAAAACGTACCAAGCATGTTTGGCTGTTATAAGGTAAAACCCTATCCTCCGGCTTGCGTTGCATTGTGTGATGGGACCTGGGTCTTATAATAGCTTCATTTTTCGAAAAAGCATTGCGCTGTTTATTCTATGCACTGGTATTCTTGGGAGGAAACCCGTTCCGTGTTATACGGCGTGGTCCCTTGAATTACTTTCTTTTACAGTAAAGTTTTAAATAACTGTTTTAGTTCTCACACCAGTCACATGACTGACCTGGAGTTTATTGTTTTAACCTAAACTCTGGGTGCCCTTATTTTCGACACGGGCAGCTAGTAGTTTTGGTTTTGCAGATTTATATTCACAGGATCCTGGTTTACAGCTGGAATGATATCCGGAAAGCTCTGTATCCGTATATCACCATCAGTTGCGCTTTGTATTATTTTCCGCTGCTATGTAATTTATTGTAATCTATGATATTTATCGAATGTAATTTATTCAATTATACTCTGTATATTCTTGTATTCTGATGGAATTGTTGTAATAGCAATGAAATGTTCTCCCGTCTGCGTTCTGATTTGTCTTGTCCTCACAGTAATTCGTTCTTTCTCATCTCTTCGGAGACCGGGGAAGTTCGGGTCGCCACATTTGGTATCAGAGCTTTGGTTTACAGAGCTCGAGAACAAGACACATTAGAACCATACGAAAGAATTCATCAGATATTGGATTAGTAATATCCAATTAGAATGACTCGTTAGAGATAGGATCAGTAGTATCCTAGAACGAGTGTGAAGGGTATATTTTTTTCAAAAGAAAACAATTTTGTTTTGAAAATTTAAAACATTTTATAAGTATTTGATTATTTATTTAATTTGAATATGGACAATCTGATATATAAAGGTTTTGCATATACGCGTCATGGACGTATATTCGAAGTTTTAATATATTAGATAGATATAGAATCACATTCTAGTCGCCCGGACATGGTCCTGATGACGAAGTATACCATCACCAGTATTTATTTTCGTGTTTCGAAGGTGTGATTTCTATATATTTCCATTAGACTGGTGTGAGAACCAAAAATAATATAGTTAGAACACATTGTTGTGAATTGGCATCAAAAACATGATTTTTGTATATATATCAAAATTTATGGATTTGAAATTCTAATTCACTAATTGATTGATGTTTGTGTTGTTTAATTATTGTTGCCTAATTGAATTTTGAACCATTTAGCCTAATTGAATCAAATATTGAACTATATTGAAAATTGGTCGCATTTGCTTGCATATACATATACTTACATTGAACAGGTCATAGCAAGGAGGCTAGAGCCGAAGAATAAAATTTGTTTGCCCGACAAATAGGTACATGTTTACTATATAATTTACTGTTTTGTTTGGGTGATGATGATTTTATGAGCCTATTGGCTAGCCGCTTGGCTTTTTCTTTTTCTTTTTGAGATCAGAAGGCCTATATGGCAATTTCGGGATTTTCCCGTGGCTCCCGGTGCAGGGGAGGTTATGGCGAAATTTTTCGAAAATTTAGGGTGTTAGCCAAATTTTTGAAAATTTAAAAATTCTCAGAAACTGAAAAGTTGGAGAATGGAAGCCAGATCGAACGTAGAGTTGATTGATCAAACCACTTTCGACTTTGTTCCTTTTCGGGGATGAAAAGTTTTAAGTGGGGGAGATTGTAATAACCCGGAAAATCTGAGCCAGTTTAAATTTTTTATTTTGGAAATTTTAATGAATTTTGAAGATTTAAAATGAATTATTTTCAATAATATCGACGAGAAATTTAATTTGAATATAATTCGAACGAATATATTATATACGTCGTCGTTAGAATATAAATATTTATATATAATTATAAATAGAATTGAAAATGGCGCGGTAGTTCGATAATTCGATTTCAAACTTCAATTGAATGTGCCGGGTGCAAAACAATCCGGATTTTAGTGAAACCAAAAACATTAGGATCTATTTTAGAATATCTTTCCAACGAATCCGAAAAATCAAAATTTCATAATGGGAATCAAAAGATATGTCCAGTTGAAAATTCTGAATAGTCGCTATGGAATTCAGGCCCTTAAAAATGGGAATTTTGCAAACGACCTCGGATTTCGACGAAACCACTTTTGTGTCCGCAGTGTCAAATTATTGCTAGATTCCAAATTTCATAATTTTTCGAATCAATATGTGAGCGTGGCATAGGAAAACGCGTTTGACCAGTTTCAGTTGATTTTAATCGACTGGAAATTGGCCATTTTTCTAACGGTCTCAGAATTCGACGAAACTAGTTTTGTCAGGACCGTATCGTCAATACGAAGCTAGAAAATATTTTTCTGGAATTTTTCGAGTTAGTATGTGACCCCGGTAAATTGAAATGCGCGTTCAAATTCAATATATAGAGTTATATGTTGATTTTGACGAAAACTGATCGAAACGATCAAATCAGCTTGCGATACATATGTGTTCAGAATGGGGGTAATTGGCTGTGGACGACAGGCGGTGGGCCTCGTTTTGAGGTCGAAAATAAAAGTTGCTTTTTGAAAATAAATTAATTAAATAAATTAAAAATTAAATCTCTCCTCTCTTTTATCTCTATACTCTGCCCCCCCTTCTCATTTTAAATCGATTAAAAAAACCCTAAATGGATCGACGCGCCTACCCCCAGGAGGCGCGCCACCGCGTTCGAAGCCCCCTCCCCCCCCCCCCCACGCCGCCGCATCTTCCCCTCCCTCCATCGACCGCGCGACGCAATCGACCCCCCCTCCCCCGTTCGTCAGCCCACGCCCCTGAACCCCGCAACACCCCACCTCCTGCCGTCGCCTTGCATCGCTGTCCTAGCGCCACCAGAGGCCGCTGCTCCTCCTCCGACTGTAGGACACCCTCCTCTTTGCTGAAAATGTGGAAAGGTAAATTTAAATACTTAGTTTTTAATTTATTAAATGTAGTTAATATAGAAGATTTTAATTTTAGTTTATATATAGTTAAGCATTGATTTATATTCAGATTTTATTTAAAGGAAGAAAAGATTAGATTTTTAAAATGCAAAAGATTAGATTTTTAAAATGCAAAAGATTAGATTTTTAAAAGGCGAAATCTTTATTTTTATAAAGGCGAAATCTTTATTTTTATAAAGGCGAAATCTTTGTTTTTATAAAGGCGAAATCTTTATTTTTTTAAAGGCGAAATCTATATTTTTGGAAAGGCAAAATATTTATTTTTGAAAAGGCGGAATCTTTATATGGAGAATAGCATGATAAAAATATAATTTTTATTATATGAACACCGAAGTAAAAATAGAATTTTTATCTATATAGTAGCGAAGTAAAAATTCGATTTTTATATATTGAGTAGCGAAGTAAAAATTCGATTTTTATATATTGAATAGCATAGTAAAAATTCGATTTTTATATATTGAATAGCATAGTAAAAATTCGATTTTTATATATTGAATAGCATAGTAAAAATTCGATTTTTATATATTGAATAGCATAGTAAAAATTCGATTTTTATATATTGAATAGCATAGTAAAAATTCGATTTTTATATATTGAAAAGTATAGTAAAAATTCGATTTTTATATATTGAATGGAATAGTAAAAAAATCGATTTTTATATATTGAATAGCATAGAAAAAATTCGATTTTTTATATATTGAATAGCAAAGTAAAAATTCGATTTTTATATATATAGTGGCTACGGGCAACGAAAGCGACAAAAAGGCGAGAACGACGAAGATTTCTATAAATGAAGTGTCGTGAAGTTGGATAGCTATTGGTGAGAAGTTCTCACCTTTCAAAATTTCTTTTTCTAGTTATATATATATACTAGGATGCAGACGGTGTTTAGTAGCACCCGACACAATCGTCCATAGACCATGGACTTGTTTGTTTGGTTGCATAGATTAGTTACATGATTTGATTTGAATTTGGTTGTTTGGTGATTTTGATTGATGTGTGAATGGCGTGGGCCTTCACTAGACCGGGGATAAGGCTAGGCCTCGTCCCGTTTCTACTATCGTGCCGTTATGCCGCCGAAATTTTCTAAAATATGTTAGAAAAATAAAAATATCATTTTTATTGTGTAAATGAACTGAATAGAAATTCATGTGTTGAAATAAAATATTTTATCATTAAAAAAAATATAATTTTTAACGTAGAAGTGAATAAAATAAAATATTCATTTGCAAACTGGACGGTTTGTTTATGTACACCTATTTGAAGGACATTGATTGGGACGATAAATTTTACACATCGCCCAACTGCACAAATAAAATATGTGTTTGATTGTTTGAAACCCCACACGGGTGTTGGGATGAAATTTGAAGTTCACTCATCCTGATTGATTAAATATGTCGATCGATTGATTGACAGGCTGTTATAAGCGTTAGATATCTATATTTGATGCTTATACAGTGTAGTGCACTTTGGTTGATGGTTGATTATTTTTCAATGCTATTATATACATGTGTTGTATGAAAATCCATATAATTAATAGTATATGGTGATTGATTGGGCCTCATTCCAATTTAGAAAATAAAGAATATTATAAAATAAAGGTTCATGTGTTGACCGTACTCATCCGTTGAGATTAGTCATGTGTTGAACGAAATATTTTAATAATAAAATTTACTTCTTTATATTATAAAATAAAGGTTCATGTGTTGACCGTACTCATCCATTGAGATTAGTCATGCGTTGAACGAAATATTTTAATAATAAAATTTACTTCTTTATCAATATAAAATAAAGGTTCATGTGTTGACAGTACTCATCCGTTGAGATTAGTCATGTGTTGAAAGAAATATTTGAAATAGAAATATTTGAAATAGAAATATTTGAATAAGAAATATTTGAATAAGAAATATTTGAAAAGGAAATATTTGAAATAGAATATTTGAAAATAGAATTATATGAAGTCGTGTTGATTAGATGGACGCTATTTTGACGGGAACGATATTTATATCGATTTTATACATTTTAAAATGAATATTGAAAAGTGATTTCGAAATTGAATATTTTGAAATGAAGTTTGAATTGAATATTTTGAAATGAAGTTTGAATTGAATTGAATAGAAAACAAGTTTGAATTGAATTGAATAGAAAACAAGTTTGAATTGAATTGAATAGAAAACAAGTTTGAATTGAATTGAATAGAAAACAAGTTTGAATTGAATCGAATAGAAAACCAATTTGAATTGAATCGAAAACGAATTGAATTTGAATTGAATTGAAATGAAAATAAAAAGGATTTATAATAGAAAATTCAATTTTGATTTGAATTTGAAATGGAAGTTGAAATGTTTTTGAAACGAATTCAAAACTATTTATAAAATTCATTTTAAATAGGAATCGACAAAATATATATTATATATATTATATATATAATATAATGGCCTGAATAGAACGCGCCGCGCCGCGACAGTTCGTGAATTTCGTCCATTTATTTCAAACGGACATTACGGGAGATCCGACCGTCAGATTCTCCTAAAACCAGAACCGTTGGGTTCGTATCGAAAAGAGCTTTCTAACGAATATTAGAAATTTGAAATCTAACGGTTGGATTTGGAGATACGTCCAAATCAAATTTGGAAAAGGTCGTTGTAAGTGCAGTTCGATGGCCGTTGATGGAAATCGACTGTACGGGCCTTGATAAAATTATTAAAAATATCAATAATTTGTGTAAAATCATAAGAAATGATTTGGGGAAAATTGGGATGAAAAACTCCATATTTGAAAAGATAAAAATAGATTTTTATCGAAATGAACTAGTTTTGAACTGAAATTAAAACCCATTTATTTTTAAATAAATAAATTGGATTTGAAATGGGTTTAAATAGAATTGATTCATGGGTTTATCGTGAACAGTGTTTTAAATAACACTTGTTCTTTAACCCGATAATAAATAGAATGTAATTTGGGTTTGTCGTGAACTGTGTTTTAAATGACACTAGTTCTTTAACCCACTAAAAGGAGTTTTAATGAATCTGCAACTAGATTGAAATGTGAATTGAAAATCTAAATTATCAAATTTGGAAATGAGTGAGAATGGAGTATTACCAGTTTTGCTCCAAAGCGATAGTTAAATCTTTAATTAGATTTGAACGCGAAATGGTAATTAATTTTACCGATAACGCTGGGGTATTAAATATGGAGTATTACCAGTTTTTCTTCATGGGATGAATAGGTTGGGATTGGGAAATAAAATAAATAATTACTTTGGTGCGGTTCGCTAATCCCGACTAATTTGAAATGACATCCAAAGGAAGATTAAAGAATAAATTTCAAAGGATTTATCTTGGATAAAATTAATGGGAACCTTTCCCAAAAGATGTGAATATTTAAATAACAGAATATTCAGAATTGGAATGAGGCGTATGTTGTGTTTGTGTAACATTTGTTTTAATATACGCGGGTTGTTCGGAAAGTCCGGGTTTATACCCATTCTGAATAACCGATTCGATGATAAGTCGAAGATGAAGACGGTGGTTGAAGACCGGAAGTCTTCACATCATTTGGGTGATTACTGATGATCTTGATTGGGCTGTACACCCAAGAGGATGGAAATAGTTGGTGGTCGTCCAAACGTACTAGGAGATGGATGGATATGCGAGGAAAGTGCCTCCGGTTTCGTTCAGACCCAGAACGAACTTGTAAATGGATTGTGTATCTGACATTGGATTTTATTCTTTGTTGATTGATTTCTGTTAAATATATATCTGTTTGGCGGCGGAGAATTTATTCTCTTGCTTAACGCCCTTCTCTGAGACGTATGAGCTTAGAGGTTATATATCGATAGATATCAATCGCATGGCATGAATTGCCTGTGTGGCACGCTGAGTTGCATGGATCAAGGCTTCTATTGAAAAGCAAAGTCTTGTGGTTGATGATCAAAGCATGGCCTACGTGGCGTAGCTTTGTGTATAGCGTGGATTCGCGAGCCTCACACCTCAGTATGAGTCAAAAACGGGATAAGGACCCAAGGAGTGCATGACGTTTCTTTCTAGCTATGGTGGTGTCAGTGACTTACCAGCCCTGACATTTATATACTTTTCACCTATGTGGTTGTTGGAATGCGAGGCGCCTCGATTATAGGTCTGTAAGGACCGGGAAACGTATGTTCAGGCATAATTAACCCTCTAACGTAAGTGAGGACCGGCCTTGGAGGATCCAGGATTGCCCAGAGTGTGTAGTCCTGAGACATTTGCTAGAGTGTCTCGAACGCGGAGAGGAGCTTGCCCCTTGCCTCGACTCATGACGGAAATCCAATTTCTAATACGTGCATTTCGGTTTTAATTGTAGAACTAGTATGGCGACATAGTGGTATGGGACATTCATGCCGCCTATGATTTATATTTATGATTGAAATTGTTTTGACACTATACACTTATTATAGTATCAAATGATTTGTTTTAAAACGTACCAAGCATGTTTGGCTGTTATAAGGTAAAACCCTATCCTCCGGCTTGCGTTGCATTGTGTGATGGGACCTGGGTCTTATAATAGCTTCATTTTTCGAAAAAGCATTGCGCTGTTTATTCTATGCACTGGTATTCTTGGGAGGAAACCCGTTCCGTGTTATACGGCGTGGTTCCTTGAATTACTTTCTTTTAAAGTAAAGTTTTAAATAACTGTTTTAGTTCTCACACCAATCACATGACTGACCTGGAGTTTATTGTTTTAACCTAAACTCTGGGTGCCCTTATTTTCGACACGGGCAGCTAGTAGTTTTGGTTTTGCAGATTTATATTCACAGGATCCTGGTTTACAGCTGGAATGATATCCGGAAAGCTCTGTATCCGTATATCACCTTCAGTTGCGCTTTGTATAATTTTCCGCTGCTATGTAATTTATTGTAATCTCTGATATTTATCGAATGTAATTTATTCAATTATACTCTGTATATTCTTGTATTCTGATGGAATTGTTGTAATAGCAATGAAATGTTCTCCCGTCTGTGTTCTGATTTGTCTTGTCCTCACAGTAATTCGTTCTTTCTCATCTCTTCGGAGACCGGGGAAGTTCGGGTCGCCACACTGTCAACCAATCGATCGACATACATCTAAATAATTGGAATTAGTGTACGCCAAATATCATCCCAACACCCATGTGGGGTTTCAAATCAACAAACACAGATTTTTATTTGTGCAATTGGGCGATGTGTAAAATTTATCGTCCCAATCAATATTAGTCAAATGGGTGTACATAAACAAACCGTCCGATTTGTTTATAAATATTTATTTTATATACACGTCAAAAATTATATTTTTAACTATAAAATATTTTATTCCATTCCACATCACACAATCAATATTCACACCACAAACAACAAACAAGACGTCCATATTCTGTGGACAACGGGTGTTGGGTGCTGCTAAGCACCGTCTGCATCCTAGTATATATTTCAACTAGAAAACAAATTAATAGTGAGGATATCTCACCTTGGGGTTCCACTCCGTCATTCTCTATTTCTGAACGGTTCGGATATTCCCCGAATTCCAATGCAATCTTTTCCCACTGTTCATATATAAAAATCACATTTTTATCGCTTTATCCCAATAAATAAAAATCATATTTTTATTTCTACTTCATATATTTTACAATGCTTCTTTCTATATAAAAATTATATTTTTATATTTCTACTTCTTATATAAAAATCAAAATTTTATTTCGCTTCCTATATAATAAAAATCGAGTTTTTATCTTAATGATATCCATATAAAGATTGTATCTTTATTATAATGAAAGCATTATAAACATCGTATTTTTATTTATAAAAATCACATTTTTATTTTCTTTATATATATAAAAATCATATTTTTATTATCTCTAAAATATAAAAATCATATTTTTATTACCTCAAAATATAAAAATCATATTTTTATTCTTTCTCTAATATAAAAATCATATTTTTATTACTTCGCTATATTTATAAAAATCAAAATTTTATACTATAACTATATAAATAAAAATTATATTTTTATTCGCTAAAAATATAAATAAAAATCTTATCTTTTAAATAAATAAAAAGTCAAAACTTTCACATAATAAAAATCTAATTTCTATTTCATATCCATCTACATAAAAATCTAATTTTTATATAAATTAAAAATCTTAGTTTAATTCTAAGAAATTAAAATAAAAAAATGTAAGGGTTTCTGGTCGGAAGGGGTCTACAGAGGTTGGTGGCGGTCGGGATGGAAGCTCATGTGGCGGGGGATCTGAGGTGGCGTAGCGCGATGTGAAGGATGCAGCTTGAAGGGGGCTACTCGATTTGGGGTTCGCGGTGGTTTCAAACGGTGGAGGGAGGCTCGAGCGGATCGGAGGGAAAGGATGGCATTGGCCGGCAGCGTCAAGGGGAGGCGGTTGACCGGAGGGGAGGGGAGGTGGCGTGCGATCGAAGGGGGGGGGGTCTGGGTTGGGGCAACGACGATTTGGGGGAGCGGTACTTTTTCTTTTTTAACCGTGTTTTGAATGAGAGAGAAAGGGAGGTGGCCCAATATAATTAATTTAATTAATTTAATTAATTTAATTTAATTTAATTTCTAAAAGTTAATTTTTTTTCGAACTCCAACTGAGACCCAATGACTGTCGCCCCTAGCTAGTTACCCCCATTCTGAACACAACGGGATATGCTTCGTAACCCAATTTGGTTGTTATGATCAGTTTTCGTTAAAATCAAAATATAAATCTATATACTGAATTTGAACGCACACTTCAATTTACCGGGGCCACATACTAACTCTAAAAATCCCAGAAAAATTATTTCTAGCTTTGTTTTGATGATACGGTCCTAATAAAACTAATTTTGTCAAATTTTGAGACCGTTTGAAAAATGGCTATTTTCTGGTCGATCGAAATTGACTGAAACTGTTAAAACACGTTTTCTTTTGCCACGCTCACATATTGCTTCGAAAAATTATGAATTTTGGAATCTAGCAATAACTTGACATCCCAGATCCAATAAAAGTGGTTTCGTCGAAAACGAAGGTCGTTTGCAAAATTTCCATTTTCAAGGGCCAAAATTCCATAGCGACTATTCTGAATTTTCAATTGGACATAACTTTTGATTCCCGCTATGAAATTTTGATTTTTCGGATTCGTTGGAAAGATATTTTCAAATAGATTCAAATATTTTTGGTTTCGCGAAAATCCTTTTTATTTTGAATCCTGTACATTCATTTGAAATTTGAAATCGAATTTTCGAACTACCGCGCCATTTTCATTTCCTTTTATAATTAAAAATAAATATTTATATTCTAACATCGATTAAATTAAATATATTCATTCTAATTCTATTCGAAATAAATTTTTCATTATTATTATTTAAAATAATTCATTTCAAATATTCAACATTCATTAAAATTGCCAAAATAAAAATTTTAAATTGACTCGGATTTCCGGTTTGTTACAGATATCCTGCGTGAGATATGGCCGAGGATTTTCAAAATATGGAAATGAAAGGTAAAGATTTGTTCTAAGTTACTGGGGTTTTCATAAGATTTAAAAACGACGCTTAGAAAACGACGCTTAATTTATAACGTATCTTGCGGGTTTTAGACTTAAGGGTATAGACATTATGACCAATGTTTTTAACATCTAATCATTATCTTGAACATATGAGAACAAATGTCGAGATTTAATTTGAACGTATGGAAGGGATATAATATTATAATATATATTTCGGGTTGAGTTTCAAGGCCAATCGATATTCAAAATTATTAAATTCAATTATTTAAATTCGAATCAGCATTTTAAAACAATAAAATAAATTTAAATAATTGACCAGAAAGTACAGAACATTACAGAAGGAATGAGGAAGACCCCTCCTGTTGATACAATGCTTACTAGAAGGTTGAGGGGTGGATGGGGAGCGAGGAATGGAAGCCTCAACATTGGTGTACAAGTGATTTAAAAGCGGAGGACCCGGGGGGTTTGCAGAAGGAGCGAGAGAGCAGAAGGAGGAAGCAGAGAAGGGGTCAGAACAACGATATTGGGCAACACCAAAGACAGAGGAGAAGGAGGAAGCAACAACTTGATAGTCGTTGGTTGTTTGTCCAACGAAGAACCAGAAGGTTGAGGAGGATTGGAGAGCAGAAAAGCAAAAGAAACAATGATCGAAGTTGAAGTAGCACATTTAATGCAGATGGTGGAAGCCATGGATTTACTCTCAAAATTTAGTTAATTTCGTTTCTAAAATGTTTGCTTCATATTTTAAATACTTTATTAAACAATTGCATGTTTATTGTTACAAACTTATTAGTTTTTATAAAATTTAATTAAGTTTTATAATCTTATTTAATTTAAAAAAATAGTTAGTTTTTTTAATTATTAGAAAACTTAATTAACTTAGTTACTTGTTTAAACTTATTTACTTTATTATTATTATATTACAATTATAACTATTAAAACAAATTTGATTTTATAAAACTTGATATAAATTTATTAACTTATTTAATTAAAAAATAGTTACTTTATTTAATTATTAGAAAATTTAATTAACTTAGTTACTTATTTTAGCTAAGTTAATTCATTATTATGTTACAATTATAACAAGTATTATTAAAAAATTAGTTATAATTATTTTTTTATAAAATTTAGTTAATTTAGTTATTTTTCATAAAAATTAGATAACTTTTATAAAATTTAGTCAATTTTCATAATAATTTAATAAAGATTTCAAAATAGAGAACAGGATTTTTATAAAACTGACTTAATTTTTATTGAATATAGTTAATTTTCATAAACTTTAATTAATTTAATTATAAAATGAAGTTTAGTTAATTTTTATATAACTCAATTAACTTAGTTAATTTTTATATACCTTTAATTAACTTAGTTAATTTCGATATGCCTTCTGTTAAATTTTATAAAACTCAATTAACTTAGTAAAATATCTATAAAATTATTTTGTAAATTTATATTATTATATTAATATCATTATTATATTATTATTATTAACTAAATATTTATAAAATTAGTTTTAAGGTTATTCATACTATATCCGTAAAAATGCTCTGCTACAAATGTTATTAATTTTACTATTAGGTAGCCTCCTATATTGATTAAGATTTAAGGAAATAAACTTGATGTTGTTGTAATGTATATGAGTGAATATGCTTTTGTTATATTCTGTTCAGTCCCACATTATGGGATAAGTTTTACTGCAAGCTCTCATGCCTTTATATAAGGAGCTCATGTAATGGAAATAGTGTACTAATTTTGGAATGAATAAAAGTATATTATTTCTCCTCCTCTAATGGCGTTCTAATTGTATATTGTTTACAACACGTTATCAGCATGAGATTCTATTAGAGCTATTGTTTGAAATATTCTAGACTAATATCTATGGATCTATCATGTAACTAAATGTTTATTTGAAGACATCAATTCATGAATCTATATATTTATTATAAAATTATTTTATGTTTGAGAACTTTTGATCGACGGATCTATCAATTTTTTATATCATCTATTATTTTAGATCTGACTCAAACTTTTAGATCTCTTTTCCTATATTTTTTTGTAGATCTAGATTATATTCTAATGGATCTAACTTTTAGATCTAATTTTTTTTATCCTAAGTATGTGTAGATGTATTCTTTCATTTCTTTATGGATCTAATTTTGAATTTTCCAAATCCAAATTGATGAAGATTCGATTGTATATGTATTAGTTACATTATTGATGATGTAGAGGTAGATCTATTTTTATCCTTTTCGATCTACTATTATTTTTCGTATGTAATTCTTTTGGATAGACTGAAGATAAAATATGTATGATTTTTTTATGTATACCCAACAATATTATGGGTATAAAATATGATGATGTAGCATTTAAACTCAATAGCAAAATTGATTTATCACCGGAAGTGAAATTGAAAACTCATGATGTAAACAATTTTTTTCAATTGAGGAACCTGAAGTTCATATGCAAATGAGGAACCTGAAGTTTATATGCAAATGAGGAACCTGAATTTCATATGCAAATGAGGAACCTGAAGTTCATATGCAAATGAGGAACCTGAAGTTCATATGCAAACGAAGAATCTGAAGTTCATATGCAAATGAAGAACCTGAAGTTCATATACAAATGAAGAACCTGAAGTTCATATGCAAATGAGAAAGATGAAATAAAAGCCTCGAAGCATATAACTGCATTTAATTTTTTGCTTATAGCAAATGACACGTAATAGAAAAGGATTTGAAAAAGCAATGAAGAAGAAAAAGAAAAGTTTTCACTTATTGAAGTTATTTTTAACTTAGCACATGCAGTGAATGGAAATATTAATGAAAGCATACAAGACAAACTATTTGAAATAAAAGTTGAGAACTTGTAATTCCTTTATAGTCAATTTTTTTTGAGTTTCCATGAATTATTGAATGCATTTGTTATTTGAGATAGAAATCTTTTATGTAATATATCTCATTTTCTAAAACTACAGATGTAAGATTTGTTGCATCCTAAAGATGCTATTATATTTGTATGAAGATTATATATATATATATGTATATGTATATGTATATGTATATATATCTATATATATATCAAGAAAAGATTTTATTTTAGGAAATTCTAATTATTGAGAAGTAAATTTCATTACTAAGATATTCATTTTAATTTTATCATTGAGCGATATTGAACTTAAACCTGAGATGAAATTGTGTTACTTAAGTACCATTTCTCAATTGATTCATATATTTATAATGAAATCATTTTTGAAATGACCCAAACTCACCCTTACGGGAAAGCCCGGATTAAGTTGAGAACACGACAAATCAGAACACAAGCAATAGAACACTTCATTGCTTATTACAATAATTACATCAGAGTACAAGAATACAACAGAGTATGAATAGATATTATACATTCGATAACATCAGAGATTTACAAATTACAATGTAGAGGAAATAATACAAAACATAACTGAAAGAAATACACAGATAAAGAGCGTTCCGAATATAGCTCCAGCTGTAAACCAGGATCCTGTGAATATAATATCTGCAAAACCAAATTTACTAGCTGGCCGTATGGAAAATAGGGGCACCCAGAGTTTAGGTTAAAACAATAAACTACAGGTCAGTCATGTGACTGGTGTGAGAACTAAAAACAGTTATTAGTTTGGTTCTAAAGTTAGGTAAATCAAGGGACCATGCCGTATAACACGAAACGGGTTTAAGCCCAAGAATACTAGTGCATATAACAAGCAGCGCAATGCTAAATAAAGAAAATGAAGCTATTATAAGACTCAGGTCCCATCACACAATGCAACGCAAGCCGGAGGATAGAGTTTTTACCTTATAATAGCCAAAAATGCTTAGTATGTGAAATTTCATATTTTATTATTACTATAAGTGAAGAAATCATATTCAAATATAAATGTATCAATCATAGGCGGCGTAGGTACCCATATATTACGTCGCCATACTAGGCTCTACAATTAAAACTGAAAAGTCACGTATTGGAAGTTTGATTTCCGTTTGTGAACCAAGGCAAAGGATCGTCCTTACCGCTTCGAGACTCTCTTGCCCATGTCTCAGGACCCAGACTCAGGTGGGCCCTTGGATCGTCAAGGCCGGTCCACACAGAGTGGATTAAAATGCCTAAACAATATGTTTCCCCACCTTATAGGGCATCAATCTGGTCAGTATATCGACCATACCATCCATCGGCCTCGTAGTGATCGATGTAACCGAGGCGCCTCGCTTTCCATCATCCACATAAGTAAAAATGTCTGGGCTCCATACCATGACACCACTCCTAGCTAAAAGGAAACGCATGCCCTCCCTGAAGTCCTCTCTCGTTTCTGGTTCACACCGGGGCATGAGGCTCGCGAATTAATGCTATACACAAAGCTATGCTATATTAAAGTCGTGTTTTGATCATCAACCACAAGACTCTGCTTTTCAACAGAAGCCTTGATCATTTGCATCTCAGCATGCCACTCAGGAAATTCATGTCATGCGACTGATGTCTATCGATATATAACCTCTGAGCTCGTACGTCTCGGAGAAGGGTATTAAGCAAGAGAATAAATTCTTCGCCACCAAACAGATATATGTTTAATAGAGATCAATCAACACAAAATAAAATCCAATGTTAGACACACATCCATTTACAAGTTCGTTCTGGGTCTGAACAAAACCATAGGCACCTTATTCCTCGTCCCATATGTCCAATAAAGGAGAGAGGTCCTCGCATCTCCGGTCGATCTCCAAGTACGTCTGGACGATCACCACTTATTATCTTGTCTTGGGTGTACAGCCCAATCAAGACATCAGTAATCATCCAAATGATGTGAAGACCTCCGGTCTTCAACCATCGTCGAATCAGTTATTCAGAATGGGTATAAATCCGGCCTTTCCGAATAACTCACGTATATAGTAAACAAGTGCTATAAAAACACAACATATGCCTCATTCCAATCCAGAATATTCTTTTATTCAAATATTCTTATACTTTGGGAAAGGTTCCCATTAATTTTATTAAAGATAAATTCTTTAAATTTATTCTTTAATCATCCTTTGGATATCAATTCAAACCAAATTAAGGTTTATCCAAACTAGTCGGGATTAGCGAACCTTACCTAAGTAATCATTTATTATATTTCCCAATCCCAATCTACTCAACCCATGAAGCAAAACTGGTAATACTTCATATCTAACACCGCGGTGTCCGTTGTAAAATCAATTACCATTTCACATTCAAATCTAATTGAAGATTAACTATCGCTTGGAGCAAAACTGGTGACACTCCATTCTCGATCATTTCATGAATTCGATAAATTTAATCATCCTATTCACATTCCAATCTAATTAAAGATTCATTAAAACTCTAATTCAGTTTTAATCTCAAGAATCATTACTTAATGATTATTCAAAGTTAAGAAATTAATCTTATCTTTAATTGGGTTAAAGAACTAATGTCATTTAAAACGCAGTTCACGGTAAACCCAAAATCCCATTCCATTAATTATGGAATCTTCACGGAAAATAGATCAATATATATATATATATAATCGATATAAACTTTTGTATCCAACCAATGATATAAATGGAATAACGATAAAGCCTTTTAAATTCCATATATAGTAACAATCTTCCTCCACAAAAGTTCACTTCGATTATTACCAAATCGAATTCCAATCCATTCCAATTTATTTTATTGAATTGGAAAACTTGTTTTTGGAAAATTCCACTAAACATTAATTAAAAGATTTATAAATTCCAAATCATATTTCACTATTAATCGGGTTAAAAAATAAATATCATTAAAAACACAGTTCACGACAAACCCGATTCACATTCCATTTTATTCCAATTACCAAATTTAACTGGAAACTCTAATAATCTTAATTAAAAGATTTATTCTTCTCAAACGGAGATTAAGAACAGTGTTACTGAAAACACCATTCATGACAAACCCAAAATTCCATTAGATATTAAATACAAGGCTCTGAATTGAAATTATATCGGCTTATATTCAATATCAAATTCTGAAACCAACAAATAACGTATTGGAAATAATGATATAAATATATCTTCCAAATTTCCATAACAATATCCATATAATCACGGAATCCAAGATCAAAATATTCCGAAGATTATTTCCATTCCAAATCCATTCCAATTTGTTCGTTGGAAATTTCTAGTTATTTTAAAACCATTTACCAATCCATTTTTTTTTTAAAGATTATTGGATTTCAAATTTGGTTAATAATTAGCTCATTTTGATAAAAAATATATTTTTTATCTTTACAAACGTGGAAATTTTCATCCCAATTCTTTCCAAATCATTTATTATGATTTTACACAAATTATTAATATTTTTGATAATTTTATTAAGGTCCTTTCAGTCGATTTCCATAAACTGTCATCGAACTGCACTTACAGCGACCTTTTCCAAATTTGATTTGGACATAATTCCAAATATAACCATTAGATTTCAAATCTCTTGCATTCGTTGGAAATCCCTTTTTGATACGAAACCAACAGTTTCGGTTTCAGGAGAATCCGACGGTCGGATCTCCCATAGTATCAATTTGAAGTCAATGGTCAAAATTCGCGAATGGCCGCGGCGCGACGCGTTCTATTCAGACCATTATATTATATATATAATATATATTTTGTTGATTTCCATTTAAAACGTATTTTATAAATCGTTTATAAATTCGTTTTAAATCGATTCTATCTTCATTTCAAATTTCAAATCAAATTTGAATATTCCTTAATAAATTCATTTTAAATTCATCTTAAAATGATTTCGATTTCATTTCAAATTTCAAATCAAATTTGAATATTCATTAATACGTTTTAAATTCATTTTAAAATGATTTCAATTTCATTTCAAATCAAATTTGAATATTCCTTAATAAATTCGTTTTAAATTCATTTTAAACGATTTCAATTTCATAATTTCAAATCAAATTTGAATATTCCTTAATAAATTCGTTTTAAATTCATATTAAAACAATTTCAATTTCATTTCAAATTTCAAATCAAATTTGAATATTCCTTATCATTATAATATTAAAATGATAATATTTTTAAAATATCTGATTTTGATTATACACTGAATATTACTTAAAAATATTTGTTAATTCTGAATTGGAATCAGACTCAATCAATTACCATATGATTTCAGTTATTTGGATTTCAACATCACATGTATACAACGATAATGATAAACAATTATTAAAAATCTGTACAACTTCCAAAGTGTATTTTACAACTGTATAAGCATTAAAATAAATAAATAACGTTATACAGTCTATCAACCCATCGATTGACATACCACTAATTATTGAGATCAGTGTATGTCAAATATTATCCCATTACCCATATGGGGTTTTCAAACAACAAACATATATCATTATTTGTGTAGTTGGGCGATGTGTAAAATATTATCATCCCAATCAATGTCAGTTAAATGGATGTACATAAATAAATCGTCTGATTTGTAAATGAATATTTATTTCAAAACTTGAATATTTTATCCAGTTCATATATACAATAAAAATATCATTTTTATTGTTCAAATATTTTATCCAACACACGAATATTTTATTCAGTTCATATATACAATAAAAATGATATTTTTATTGTTCAAATATTTTATTCAACACATGAATATTTTATTTAATTCATATTCATATTAAACATGTTATTTTTTTACTAACACAATTTATTTCAGAAAATTTCGGCAGCATAACGGCACGATACTAAAACCGGGATAAGGTCTAACCTTATCCCTCTCCTAATACTGGCTCGCGCCTTACACATACCAATCCCAATCAATTCAGTTAACATCCCAAACCAAATTCAACCAATTTACCACAAACAACCAATTACCACAAACAATTCTAACAACCATGTTCAATCAAAGGTGTCGGGTGCTACTAAGCACCATTTGCATCCTAGTATATATATTTAACTGTAATTATATTGAGTGAGAAAATAAAGTTCTCACCTTTGGCTTCCACTTCGACGTTCTTTATTTTTGAATGGTTTGGATTTGGATTTGTTTCCCGACAGTTCCATCGCAATTTGTTTCACGCGGTATATGTTAAAATCATATTTTTAACAACGTTATATATATTTAAAAATCACATTTTTATATTACTGTTATGTACATAAAAATCATATTTTTATTTCGCTAAATATATAAAAATCATATTTTTATATTCTCTACATACATAAGAATCGTATTTTTATTTCCTCTACATATATAAAAAACATATTTTTATATTATGAAAAATCATATCTTTTCCTTTTTAAAAATCGTATCCCTTTATTTTTAAAAATCTTATCTTTTCATTGTTAAAAATCTATTCTTTTCGTGATTAAAAATCAAATCTTTTCGTGATTAAAAATCAAATCTTTTTATAACAAAAAAATTCATTTCTTTTTCTAACTAAAAATCATATATTTTTATTCAATGCCATAATATATAAAAATTGATTTTTAAGACTATGCTATATAAAAACTAATTTTTTATATTTTTAAAACTAATTACCTTAAATAAAAATAAAATAAATACTCACTGTTTTTGCACTTCTGGCGGTGGTGGAGGCTGTCGGTGGGGACTGGAGGTGGCGGGAGAGCTAGGGTGGTCGGTGGCGGGGCTTAGACGATCCACAGTGGCGGGGGACTGGTGGGGCGATGGGGTTTTGCAAAGGAGAGGGGTTTTCTTCGATTTAAGAATCGATCTGGAGGAGGCGCTGACGCGAGGAGGAGGAAGGCAGAGGGGTGGTTGCGGCGTTGGCTCAAGCGGATGGAGGGTGGCGGCGGGTGGCGTCGTCGATCGCCAGACCCGATCGAAGAAAGAGGGAGAAAGAAAAATTGGAGTGGGTGATTGATTTTAATCGTGGAAAATAAATTAGAGGGAGGGGGGTTATTGCAAAAGAGTATTATTATTTATATATATTTTTCCCAAAAAGGTTGACTTTTTATTCGAACACCAAATCGGACCCAACGATTGTTGTCCTAACTAATCACCCTCATTCTGAACACAATGGGATATGTTTCGTGAGCTAATTCGACGGTTACGATTAAATTTTCTTTTAAATAAAATATAAATCAATGTATATTTAATTTAAACGTACATTTCAATTTACCAGGGCCACATACTGACTCAAAAAAATTATATCTGGCTTTGTTTTGAGGATACGGTCCTAACAAAATTAATTTCATCAAATTTGGAGACCGTTTGAAAAATGGTCATTTTCCAGTCGATTAATTCAAACTAAAATTACTTAACATGTTTAAATTCACCACGCTCACATATTAATTCCAAAAATTATGAATATTGTCGTTTAGCAATAATTTGACATTCCGGATCTAACAAAAGTGGTTTCGTCGAAATTTGCAAAATGGCTACTTGTAAGGGCTATACATTATATAAAATATATACAAATTCCATAGCGAATTTTTTGAATTTTCAACTAGACATAACATTTTATTCCCGTTATGAAATCTGAAATTTTCAAATTATTGGAAAGATATTTTCAAACAGATTCAAATATTTTTGGTTTTACTGAAATCCGATTTATTTTGAGTCATGTACATTCATTTGAAATTTGAAATTGAATTTTTAAACTGCCGTGCCATTTTAGGCTCGTTATATAATTAAAATAAATTTATTCGCTCTAATTTCTATTTAAATAAATTTTTAGTCGTTATTATTTAAAATAAATCATTTTAAATATTCAAAATTCATTCAAACAGCTAAAATAAAAAATTTAATTTGGTTCTGAAATCCCGGGTTGTTACAATTTTACTGTGACAATAGTTATATCCTAGGTCATATAAATGTTAATTGCAGTTACTATTATCATAAATGCATTGGTTATCGTAAATTAAATGTTATATGTTCATGCTCAGAATATGGATATAAGTATATTTTTTTATGTATTTATTTTGCAAGTAATATATGATAAAATGGAAGAAATTGGTTCAACAACAGCCTGAAGTTGTGTGAAGAAATTATTTTAACAAGGAGTTGTATAACTCAAAACCCAAGACATGAAGTCTTGAATTCATATCAATATTATTCTTAACTTGTCAAAATTTATAAGTTTCTAAACAAGAAGTTTACACATAATTTGAGAACATGAAATTCATAAAAAAAATAATGAACTTGAAGTTCATGAATAAGTAGCCTGAAGGTATGTTGAAATTATGTAAAATGATAAGACTTTACTTCCTGAAAAAGTTAAAGAAATAAATAAATCATAATACTCAAGAAATAGAAACCCGAAGCTTTCTTGAAGTTGTGATATGAAAAGGTTGTATTTCTAGAAGAAGTTAAAAGAGACACACACACATAATAATATGTGACAATAACATAGGATTCAATAGAAAATCTCTAAACAGGTTTCATCTAACTGACATCTTTCATGTACAATTTATATTAACTATATATCCTGAAGATATAATATGCATATTAATCTCTTAAAGAGATGTTCTAGAGATTTATATATAGCAAATCCAACATCCTAGAAGAGATGTTAGAGATTTTTTTATTTGTTGCATTGCAATTACATAAATAAAAGATATGTTCCCTTATCATACACTCCAGAAGTAGTGATTTTTTTTTCTTGAATCTTATTTTTATTTAGTGCATTTAATTTTGTTACTGCATTTAAATTTTGATATGCATTTTTTATATTGATATGACATTTCAATAGTTTGTATATATTTATCTCTAGAGGAGATAAGTTCATCCCAGAAGCGGTGATAACAAAATATCTTTAGAGGATATTTGTATATTTAAGAAATCTCTAGAAGAGATCTGTTTATTTGAAAATAATAAAATATCTCCAGAAGAGATTTCTACAATTAAAAGTGATTAATATTTGTATAAAAGTTCATAATTTCTCCTAAATGAGAAAATATGTATTAAACTCCACAAATGGTGTTTATGGAATATCCCAGAAGCGATATTAGGATTCCATCAACTTAACAACTTGAAGTTGTTCATATATTTATTTGGACCAGAAGTTCGATATATTTTCAAACCAGAAGTTTTGAACATTATCATACGATCATGAAGAATTTGTAATCAATAGTTTGATCTTTGTAATAATTTATTCTAAAATCACTAACTCAAATGAGAAAGACTATGAAAATTTATAATACGTGGACACACATATTTATATAATCATATCTGTAATTATTTAGCTAACAATCTGAAGTTTGTTATAAGCTTGTTTTATAGATTATGCATAAATATTATTTAATGATTTAAATTTCAATCAACATGAATGTTGAATGACTTGAAGTAATATGTGTATTCAAATGATCAATATAATAAGAAAATTCCTCTAATATTGCTAGATCAATGAAAGAGAATAAGTAATAAAAAAATGAATGCATCTTATTGACTAATTAAAGGGTGATCCTCCTATAACTGATATACATATAATATATTTGCTAGCAGTAATGTGATAATGGATCAAAATGAGAATCCTATGATGATGATTATTTAGTGTGACAATGTTTGTCAACATTGAGGGGGAGGATAAAGGGATACAATTTCATTTTGAGTATCAATGTTAAATAATTGACACACGAATAAATCATAAATAATATCCCTTTTACACTTGCTTCAATATGTATTTGAATCCCTGAAGGATCAAAATGCATATACCACATTTAAAGATTGGTTTAAAAGTCAGTTCGAAATACTTTTGAAGTAAGTAATACAGATGGCAGATGAAGGAGGTGAGTGTTTTTGAAGAAATACTTATGAAGTCTCTTGTAGAGATCCATGACATGATTGTCAAATAACCCCAGAAGTGGTTTAGGTACCTAAAATAGATAAATAACGAGATCTTAATAAATTATATCTAGAACTGACAATATATAATCATCGATGATAAATTTATAAAAAGTAAAGCGCTTATGTTAAATCATGATTGACCATCATGAATCCTTCTCTAATTGAGAAATGTGGACCTGTAGTCCGCAAAGTAGTGAATAAACCTCAAAGGTATGAATATTTGTTAAATCACACTAAGTGATGAAAGAATATTAGTTCCTGAAGAACATAGAATACTTTGTTGGTTATATAGAATATAAAGAATAAAGAGAGTTGATTACAACATTATTCTAAGTATTGTTATAATGAAAATCATGATATAATTCATGATGAGTCGATTATTTCCTACTTTTAAGTATTGTTGTAATGAAACATTTAATATACTTTTGAGTATAGTTGCGATATACAAAATTCATTGAAGTGTACAGGTTCATAAAGAATATAAATAACTTCAATAATTATAAAGAATGCAAAGAACATAAAATATAGATTATAACTTGCTTCTAAGTATTGTTGTAATGAAAATCTTGATATAATTCAAGATGAGTAGATTACTTCCTGCTTTTAAGTATTGCTGCAATGAAACTATTATTGTTCATTATAAATGTATTGCAGTGTGCAAACCTGATTGAAGCACAAAATTGTAAACACTCAAAGTGTATAGCAAGCAAGCGCAAACAAAAGGTGCTTTAAATAAGAAAACATGCCTGAAGCATGAAAATGCACACAAAAGTTTTTTAAAGAAAAGTTCATTAAGAATTATCTTGTGATGTTGTACTTTTTTCCTTCACTTTGGTTTTTTCCCATAGGTTTTCCATTGTGAAGTTTTTAATGAGGCAAATGTTCATAAATGATGAACATCGGAAGTATGAAGACTAAAGATTATTATCTCTTGATTTTATTTCCTATATAAGATTTGTTTGAGTAATATTGTCAATGAGATACATATTTATGGATCCAGAAGTATCTATAACGAAATTGAGATATCAAAGGATAATTATAATTTTAGAGGAAATTAAGTTACGGGGAGTCTCAAAAGAAGTATCATCCTCAAAGTAATATTTGAAAGTTTTAACGAGGCATTATCTTGATCTAGAAGAATTAAACACCACATCAAGGAATAACATCTCAAATATGTTATTTAAGTTAATCTGTATTTTTATCCTTACCTAAGATTTTTGCCACCGGGTTTTCCTTTGTAAGGTTTCTACTGAAGAGTTATATTGATCCAGAAGTATCATTCTACATTTAATGTAGTTAATTATTGAAAATATGTTTTTGTACTCTTTTTCCTTCACTAAGATTTTCTTATATGGTTTTTCTTAGTAAGGTTTTAATGAGGCACTGCATCGATCTGAAGTATCGAACTCTTAGTAGAAATATCATTTTAATATGGTATTTACAATTTCAAGAGTTGCACTCTTTTGCTCGATCAAGGTTTTTCCCATTGGGATTTCCTAATAGAGGTTTTTAACAAGGCAACAAACAATATCTATGTCATTCGAACAGATATTTGCAAGCAATATACTACGAGGGAGAGCAATAATCTTTCAATGTGACGACCCATTTCCCGTACAGACGGCGACAAGGGTAATCCTTGGAATATAACACAGAAACAAATAACAGCAGAACAGAATTAAATAAATACACCAGATAATGAACAATAGAATATACTGGATAAACATAAACATCAGAGATACACAGTATACAGGATCATACTTAGTACAAATACAGTTCAGCTATACATAAATGTCTACAGCGGAAAACAAACATAATATGTACAATATGAGCTGAACAACATAAAAAGAGATAAGTGATAGAATCCATCTCCAGCTCCAGCTATCCGAATAAAGCCTGCTAAACCTGAATACAAGGCTGCCCGTGTAGAAAAAGGGGCACCCGAGTTTAAAAGTGAAACAAACTACGAGTCAGTCATGGGACTGGCATGAGAAATCTACTCAACATATTTAAATTATGGCTAATCACAGGACCACGCCACTTTCGTGGAACGGGTTTACTCCATTGGATTGCCAGTGCTTTAAAACAAATCATTCTTTTAAATATCGCAATGCTTTTTATAAAAATGAAGCCATTATAAGACTCAGTTCCCATCACACAATGCAACGCAAACCGGAGGATAGAGTTTTTACCTTATAATGGCCAAAATATTGTTGATACGAATAAGACAAAAGCATTTGATATCATTACTAGTGTTTATATGTTTCAAAAGCAATTTCTAATCATAACTATCAATCATAGACGGCATTAATTCCCCATACCACTATGTCGCCATATATAGGTATAAAATCAAAACCGCACAGTCATGCATTTGGAAATTGGATTTCCGCCCTGAACCAAGGCAAAAGATGGTCCTTACCGAATTCGAGACGCTCTAGCCCATGTCTCAGGCACAGCCGCAACCGTACCTTGGATCGTTAGGGCCGGTCCACACGAAGTGGATTATAATGCCTGAACAATGTGTTTCTCCGCCCTATGGGGCGTCAATGAGCCAACGAATGACTCCATTGGACCCGGATCGTCCGGTCTAACCGAGGCGCCTCGCAACAGTAACAACCACATAAGTCAAACTCATCAGGGCGTGTAAAACCACTGACGCCACTTCTAGCTAGAAAGAAAACGCGCGTCCCCCCTGAGGTCCTCTCCCGTTTCTGGTTCATACCAGGGTGTGAGGCTCGCGATTTCACATTATACACAAAGCTACGCAACACAGGCGGTGCTTTGATCATCACCACAAGATTTTGCTTTTCAACAGAAGTCCTGATCATTGCATCTTAGCATGCCACACAGGCAATTCACACCGTGCAACTGATGGCTATCAATCATACAGAATAAATTCCAATGTCAGACACACTGTCCATTTGCAAGTCCGTTCTGGGTCTGAACGAAACCGGAGGCACTATATACCTCGCAAACCCATCGATCACCACGTACGTCTGGACGATCACCACTCATTATCCATATTTCGGGATGCCTCCCAATCAGGACCTCGGTTACCATCCAAACGAGGTGAAGATCTCCGGTCTTCGACCACCGTCTTTATCTTCGATTTCTTATCGTCGATTCAGTTATTCAGAATGGGATAAACCCGGTCTTTCTGAGTGAGACGACCCGAATTCCCGTTCTCACGGAAACAAGGTTATCTTTGGAATATAACACAGAAACAGATAATAGCAGAACAGAATTAAATAAATACACCAGAATGAACAACAAAATATACTGGATAAAAGAAATCATCAGAGTTACACAGTATACAGGATCTTACTTAGTACAAATACAGTTCAGCTATACATAAATGTCTACAGCGGAAATAAACAAAATATGTACAATAGGAGCTGAACAGCATAAAAAGAAATAAATGATAGAATCCATCTTCAGCTCCAGCTATCCAGAAAGAACCAGCTAAACCTGAATACAAGGCTGCCCGTGTAGAAAAAGGGGCACCCGAGTTTGAGAGTGAAACAAACTACGAGTCAGTCATGGGACTGGTATGAGAAATCTACTCAACACATATATAATTTGGCTAATCACAGGACCACGCCACTTTCGTGGAACGGGTTTACTCCATTGGATTGCCAGTGCTTTAAAACAAATCTTTCTTTTAAACATCGCTATGCTTTTTCTAAAAATGAAGCCATTATAAGACTCAGTTCCCATCACACAATGCAACGCAAACCGGAGGATAGAGTTTTACCTTATAATGGCCAAAATATGCTTGATACGAATAAAACAAAGGCATTTGATATTATCTCTAGTGTTTATATGTTTTTGAAAACAACTTCAAATCATAACTATCAATCATAGACGACATGAGCGTCCCATGCCACTATGTCGCCAAATGTATATATACAATCGAAACCGCACGATGTCGTATTTGGAAATTGGATTTCCGTCATGAACCAAGGCAAAAGATAGTCCTTACTGAATTCGAGACAATCTAGCCCATGTCTCAGGATCAGAACGCATCAACCCTTTAGATCGTCAGGGCCGGTCCACCGATGTGGATTATTATGCCTGAACACTACGTTTCTCCGCCCTTTGGGGCGTAAACGAGCCAACGAATGACTCCATCGGACCCAGATCGTCCGATCAAACCGAGGCGCCTCGCAACAGCACTAACCTCATAGGTGAAAAGTATATAAATGTCAGGGCTGGTAGGTCACTGACACCACCCTAGCTAGAAAGAAACGCAGGCCCTCCCTGATGTCCTCTCCAGTTTTAGGTTCATACCGAGGTGTGAGGCTCGCGAATTCACGTTATACACAAAGCTACGCCACACAGGCGGTGCTTTGATCATCACCACAAGACTTTGCTTTTCAACAGAAGTCCTGATCACAGCATCTTAGCATGCCACACAGGCAATTCACACCGTGCAACTAATGGCTATCAATCACACAGAACAAATTCCCATGTCGGACACACAGTCCATTTACAAGTCTGTTCTGGGACTGAACGAAACCGGAGGCACTAAATACCTCGCAAACCCATCAACAAACACGTACGTCTGGACGATCACCACTCATTATCCATATTTCGGGATGCCTCCCAATCAGGACCTCGGTTACCATCCAAACGAGGTGAAGATCTCCGGTCTTCGACCACCGTCTTCATCTTCGACTTTCAATCGTCGGTCAATTATTTGAAATGAGAATTAACTCGGTCTTCTCAAATAATTCACGTATATTTAGAATTTCAATTCAATTTATTTCAATGGTTAAATTATTCGACAACACCAATTTTGTCCTTCAATGTAATTTTCACACCAAACACATTCAACCATCAAACATCACATAAATCAAGCAAATTCAGTTTATTTCCATTCTATATCGCTTATGATATTTTATAACTATTTATCGCTATTTTTATTTATTTTAAAATAGCCATTTTATTCAAAACGACGCTTCGGGCCATAAGGCGGCCGTGGCGCTGTTTTTCTCCAGATTTGATTTACACATATCTGAAAATCTAACCGTTGGATCACAAAATTTACATCATTAGAAAGGTCTTGTCGAAACGAATCCAACGGTTCTAGTTTCGGGAAAATCCGACGGTCGGATCTCCCGGTACAATCGTTTGAAATTTCGATTTCAAAATACGAACTGCAGCGTCGTTATTCGATTAAATATAATTATATTTATATATATAAATAAATATAATCGTTTCTGGCGCTGTTTTTCTTCAGATTTGAATTAAACATTCCAAACAATCCAACCGTTGGATTTCTACAAAGTTGGTGCCATTGGGAAGATATTTCCAAGGCGAACCCGACGGTTGAGGTTTCGGGAAAATCCAATGGTCGGATTTCCCGCACTAGTCGTTTGAAATCACGGTTTCAAAATACGAACTGCACGGCTTCGTTTCATTTTAATTTTATTTATATTTATATATTTATATAAATATAGTTCATTCAACAATTTCAATATCGTTTTCACTTCAAATATTTTTCTAACACCTTAAATTTTGGAAAAATTTCGCCATAACCTCCCCTGCACCGGGAGCATCGGGAAATCGCAAATAGCGTTCCCGGTCCTTCTAATCTCAAAAAGAAAAAGAAGAAGCCAAGCGGCTAGCCAACAGGCTTAAAATCATCACCCAAACAAATCAGTAAATGTGTACCTATTTGTCGGGCACAAAATTTTATTCCTCTTCTCTAGCCCCTTTGCTATAACCTGTTCAATGAATATACATGTACATATATATACAGTTCTTATCATTTATCATTTTCTATTCAACTTCATATTTGATTTCTATTTGGTTTAAAAACACCATTCATTCTAATGTTACATAAATAGGTGCAAATCATTTCATTAGCTAATTTATGAATATTTCAACTCATATATGTTTATTTTGAACAAGTGGCTATTTTTAACACTTCACATTTCAACGATTTATGCATACAATAAAAATGTGATTTTTATTGTAAAACAATTCATTTCAAAACACTACTTTTCTGTATAGTTCATATAGGTGACAAAATAGGATTTTTATCATAAAACAATTTCTTTTTAAAACGAGATTATTTTACACAGTTCATATAGTCTATAAAAGGCGATTTTTATTATCAAACAATTTATTTCAAAATATGAATACCATTCAACAATTGAATTTCTAAACAACGAATGAATATCAATTCAACACATGAATGTTTTCAATAGTTTCTATATATAGATAAAAATGTGATTTTTATTATCGAACAATTTATTTCAAAATATGAATACCATTCAACACATGAATTTCTAAACAACGAATGCATATCAATTCAACACATGAATGTTTTCTATAGTTTTTATATATAGATAAAAATGTGATTTTTATTATCGAACAATTTATTTCAAAATATGAATACCATTCAACACATGAATTTCTAAACAACGAATGAATATCAATTCAACACATGAATGTTTTCTATAGTTTAAGCATATGAAAATAATTCAAACACAAGAATATTATTCAAAATTTCGGCAGCATAACGGCAGGGTAGTTACACCGGCACCGTCCCTAGTACGGCTCCTCGCTCTACCTTAAAACCTCGCGGTTTTTGACAATGGGGATCATGCATCTAGTTCGCACGCAGGCGGCATGTATATATTTATTTCATTTCCACAAACTAATCCTATGTGGTTTCAACCAAATATTTCACAACCACAAATGGGTATTTTTCAACCACCATCAACCAATATCAATCACAAACAATCCCAAACAATCATTCGCTATCAATCAAATTTTCACAAACAATTTCAACCTATAAATATCGTCCATGGTTTGTGGACGAGGGGCGTATATATATATATATATATATATATATATATTTATATATAGCTATTCCCTTTTATCTCAACACATATATAAATATTTTTAAATCAGAAATCTCACCAATAGCTATCCAACTGCTCGACTCTTCCTTTATAGAAATCTTCGCCTTTTGTCGCTTTCGCCCGTATTCTCTACATATGTAAAAATCGAATTTTTACTATGCTATTCAATATATAAAAAATATGATTTTTCTTTCGACTTTCGATATATAAAGATATGATTTTTCTTTCGACTTTCGATATATAAAGATATGATTTTTCTTTTTAAAGAAATCAGTTTTCAATACCTTTTAAAAATCAAAATCAGTTTTTACTCTTTTTATAAAATCAGTTTTAAACTTTTAATAAAATCAGTTTTTAACTTTTAATAAAATCAGTTTTTAACTTTAAAAAAAATCAGTTTTTTAACTTTTAAAAAAATCAGTTTTTAACTTTTAAAAAAAATCAGTTTTTAACTTTTAATAAAATCAGTTTTTAACTTTTAAAAAAAATCAGTTTTTAACTTTTAAAAAAAATCAGTTTTTAACTTTTCAAATCAGTTTTTAATTGTTAAAACAAAATCAGTTTTTACTCTAAAAAGAAAATCATTTTTATCCTAGAAAGAAAATCAGTTTTAAACTAATTAAAATTCAGTTTTGAAATCATAACTAAAATCAGTTTTCTTTGCTTTTAAAATCAGTTTTTATCTTTTCTAAAAATCAGTTTTTCTTATTTTTTTCTTTAAAAACAAAATCAGTTTTTATACTTTTTAAAATTCAGTTTTGAATACTTTTAAAATTCCAGTTTGAATACTTTTAAAAATTCCAGTTTGAATACTTTTAAAAAAATCCAGTTTTATACTTTTAAAAAAATCCAGTTTTATACTTTTAAAAAATTCCAGTTTTTAACTTTTAAAAAATTCCAGTTTTTAACTTTTAAAAAAAATTCCAGTTTTATGCTTTTTTAAAAATATTCTGTTTTTAAGAATTTAAAAAATAAATAAATAAAATAAAATAAAAATACTTACAGATAGGGGGGGTCTCTGCAGTTCGTCGGCGGCAAGGCGGCAAGGCGGAGGGGTCTCGAACGGGGCTCGCGAATGGGTGTCGCGATGGCTTCTGGGGCTCGTCACTGGTTCGACGAACGGGGGAGGCAGGCGTCGATGTCTTCGAGGCTCGAATGGGGAGGCAGGCGTCGACAGACTGGGCGGAGCGGTGGTGCGGTCGGCGGTGGGAGGTTGGTGGAGGCGGTCGATTTCTAAGTTAGGTTTTTTTTTCTATTTAACTGAATCGGGAATGAGCTACGGGGGAGGGGGGGGGGGCAGAACGAAGATAAAGGGGGGAGGGAATTTTTTTTTTATTTAATTATTAAATTTTTGCAAAAAGGTTGACTTTTACATACGACCTCGAAACGAGGCCCACCGCCTGTCGCCCATAGCGTTTCACCCCCATTCCGAACACAATGGGATATGTATCGTAAGCAGATTTGATCGTTACAATCAGTTTCCATTGAATTTACCTTTAAATCACTATATTGAATTTTAAACGTACATTTCAAATTACCGGGGTCACATACTAACACTAAAAATTCCAGAAAAATATTTTCTAGTTTCGTATTGACGATACGGTCCTAACAAAACTAGTTTCGTCGAATTCTGAAACCGTTTGAAAAATGGCCAATTTCCAGTCGATTAAAATCAACTGAAACTGGTCAAACGCGTTTTCCTTTGCCACGCTCACATATTGATTCGAAAAATTATGAAATTTGAAACTTAACAATAACTTGACACTACGGATCTAACAAAAGTGGTTTCGTCGAAATCCGAGGTCATTCGCAAAATGTCCATTTTTAAGGGCCTGAATTCCATAGCGACTATTCAGAATTTTCAACTGGACATATCTTTTGATTCCCGCTATCAAATTTCCATTGGTCAGATTCGTTAGAAAGATATTACCATTTAGATCCAAATGTTTTTGGTTTCACTAAAATTCGGATTGTTTTGCACTCGGTATAGTCCGACAAAGTTTGAATTCAAATTTTGAAACTGCCACGCCATTTCAGGCCTTGTTTATAATTATAATTAATTATATTCGTTTTCAATTGTCGATTCAAACTCAGTTTTCATCGCCATTATCTAAAATATTTATTTTAAATATTTAAAATCCATTATTTTGGCCAATTTAAAATTTTTAAATTGGTTCAGATTTTCTGGGTCGTTACACTGAGCAACTCGCGTATATGATAAACAAGTGCAACACAAATACACATACGCATCATTTCAATTCATTAGTCGCTAACCGTAAATCAGCAAGAGAACGATTTCCCGAATATTAACCCCGGAGGCCGAAACCAACATCAGATCAACACCCAGGAAACCATTCGACATAGCCAACCTTCAGTTAGTTTCTAAATTTCACATCCATATCGTATATAATATTTTATAACGATTTATCGCTATTTTTATTTATTTTAAAATAGCCAATTTATTCAAAACGACGCTTCGCGCCATAACGCGGTCGTGGCACTGTTTTTCTTCAGATTTGATTTACACATATCTGAAAATCTAACCGTTGGATCTTCACAAAATTTACATCATTAGAAAGATCTTTTCAAAACGAATCCAACGGTTCCAGTTTCGGGAAAATCCGATGGTCGGATCTCCCGGTATAATCGTTTGAATTTTCGATTTCAAAATACGAACTGCAGCGTCGTTATTCGATTAAATATAATTATATTTATATATATATAAATATAATCGATTCTGGCACTGTTTTCCTTCAGATTTGAATTAAACATTCCAGACAATCCAACCGTTGGATTTTTACAAAGTTTGTGCCGTTGGAAAGATATTTCCAAAGCGAACCCAACGGTTGCGATTTCGGGAAAATCCGATGGTCGGATCTCCCGCACTAATCGTTTGAAATCACGGTTTCAAAATACGAACTGCAACTTTGTTATTCGATATATTTTAATTCTATATATATATATATATATCGATTCTTCGATTTCAAAGCTATATTCTTTTCATACATTTGATAAAAAAAAAATATTTTTATCTAACTGTCTTCTATTTCAACACTTCACTATTTTTATCAATTCATGTATATAATAAAAAGGTGATTTTTAATGTAAAACAATTTATTTCAAAACTCGACTATTTTATATAGTTAATATAAGTGATAAAAATAGGATTTTTATTATAAAACAATTTATTTCAAAACAAGATTATTTTATATAGTTCATATTGATGATAAAAATAGGATTTTTATTATCAAACAATTTCTTTCAAAATATGAATACCATTCAACACATGAATTTCAATTCAACACATGAAGGTTTTCTATAGTTTATATATATAGATAAAATTGTGATTTTTATATTTAAAACACGAATACCATTCAACACATGAATTTCAATCCAACGAATGAATATCGATTCAACACATGAAGGTTTTCTATAGTTTATATAAATAGATAAAAAGGTGATTTTTATATTTAAAAACACGAATATCATTCAACACATGAATTTCAATTCAACGAATGAATTTCGATTCAACACATGAAGGTTTTCTATAGTTTATATATATAGAGTAAAAATGTGATTTTTATATTTAAAACACGAATACCATTCAACACATGAATTTCTATCCAACGAATGAATATCGATTCAACACATGAAGGTTTTATATTCAACGAATAAATATAGTTTCAACAAATGAAAATAATTCAAACACATGAATATTATTCAAAATTTCGGCAGCATAACGGCAGGGTAGTTAAAACCGGGACCGTCCCTAGTACGGCTCCTTGCTCTACCTTAAAGCCTCGCAGCTTTTGACAATGGGGAGTCATGCATCTAGTTCGCACGCAGGCGGCATGTATATTTTTTTCATTTCCACAAACTAATCCTATGTGGTATGAACCAAATATTTCTCAACCACAAATGGGTATTTTTCAACCACAATCAATCAATTTCAACCACAAACAATTTCAATCAACCATTCGCTATCAATCAAATTTCACACCAATCACAACCAATAAATATCGTCCATGGTTTGCGGACGAGGGTCATATATATATATATAGCATTTCACTACTATTTCAACACATATAATTTTTACAACTCATATACAACTTATACATCGAACGTACAACTTATACAACGCTTATACAAGAGGTGTACAACGCTTATACATCGATTATATAATTTATACATCGTCGTTTTCCATATCATTTATAAATTAGAAATCTCACTTTTCACATTTCATATATATATACAATTCACAGTCACAACACAATCAAAAAATCGTCCATGGTCTGTGGACGTATGTGAACAATTCAGATATGCAGTTATAATATGAATAACCGTACAAGAAAATTTATAGTGAGAGAATTCTCACATTGGGATCCACTCCATCGGTTTTTATCTGAATTTCTGAACGGTTTGGATTTAATTCTTCCCGAAATTCTAAAGTGCTCTGTATTGGACACGGTTAGTTTTGTTGTGAAGCTCTCGTCCCCACGATCGCAGCGGATCCAGTTTCGCGCGACTTCGACCTCGTATGGAAAAGTTATGTATTTTTAAACATTCAAACACTTAATACGATAATTAATTAAAATAATTAACTAAATAATCCACTAATTCTTCTTCCTCACCCTCGTTCTAACTGTCCACCGTGAAACCCATTGGCTCACCCTTTCTCTCTCCTCACCGCGCCTCATCAAAGCCGCGTGTTGACGATCCGGGCCCACCACGACGAAGAGCTACGCCGGAGCTCCCAACCCCAGCGGTGGCGCCGAACTCGATGGCTTCTAAAGCCTGGAAATCGCCCACAAACTCGACCGCTTTCAACCCAGAAATCTTCGTCGATACCCCACGATAATGGAACAACCTGGTACGAAGTCGAAGATCGAAGAGAGCGCTCGGATTTTTGCTCTTGGAGGATGGGATTTTATTGCTTAGATCGATCGATTTTGGAGCTCAAAATATCGAGCAAAAACCGCCGTAGGTTTTGAAACAGCGGCGCAGGATTAGGGTTTTAAATGATATTCCCTGATTGGTCGGTTTTATATAAATAATTTATTTTATTAATTTCCAAAAATACCCCTTTATTGCTATGAACTCCAAATCGAACCCAACGAGTGTCGCCTCTAGCTAAATACCCCCATTCCGAACACAATGGGATATGTTTAGAAGGCCCATTCGAATGTTTCATCCAGTTTTCCTTCAAATTAAAATATAAAACATTCAATATTCGATTTGAACGTACATTTCAATTTGCCAGGGCCACAAACTGATTCGAAAAATTCCAGAAAAATAAATCTGGCTATGTTTTGATGATACGGTCCCAACAAAACCAGTTTCGTCGAATTTAGAGACCGTTTGAAAAATGGCCCATTTCTGGTCGATCCAATTTAATAGAAATCGACCAAAACACATTTTCCTTTGCCATGCTCACATACTAGCTTCAAAAATTATGAAATTTGAAACCTAGCAATAACTTCACATCTCGGATCCAATTAAAGTGGTTTCGTCGAATTCCGAGGTCGTTTGCAAAATGGCCAATTTCACGGGCTATATAAATTCCATAGCGACCTTTCTGAAAATTCATTTAGCCATAACTTTTGCTTCCCACTACGAAACTTCAATTTTTCAGATTCGTTAGAAAGGTATTCACGAACAGATTTAAATATTTTTGGTTTCACTCAAATCTGTTTTGTTTTGCACCCGGTACAGTCAGTCGAAGTTTGAATTCCAATTTTGAAACTACCGCGCCATTTCAGGCCTTGTTTAAAATTGGAATTAATTATATTCGTTTTCAAACATCGATTCAAACCTACTTTTCATCGTTATTATTTGAAATATTTATTTTAAATATTTAAAATCCACTAAAATAGCCAATTTAAAATTTTTAAATTGGTTTAGATTTTCCGGGTCGTTACAATCTCCCCCACTTAAAACTTTTCGTCCCCGAAAAGGAACAAAGTCGAAAGTGGTTTGATTAATCAACTCTACGTTCAATCTGGCTTCCATTCTCCAACTTTTCAGTTTCTGAGAAATTTCAAATTCTTCAAAAATTTGGCTAACACCCGGAATTTTCGAAAAATTTCGCCATAACCTCCTTTGTACGGGGAGAGGTTTGGAAATTTATTGGGCCGTATTAGGTACCCAATAAATCCTATAAAGCATACACATATTTATTTATAGTGATATATTCTGGTGTTTACAGGGGAGTGTGTATAGATAATAACTCCAGAGAATAAATTCTCGTCACCCTGTCAAAGCCTGAGGGAGTGTGTATTTTAATTGCTCCAGAGGATAAATCCTCATCACCTCGTCCCGTGTGGGAAATAAATAATCCATGTGCCGTATCTAATAACTAGAGAGACGTGATTATTGTCAACTCCAGACCCGTGTGGGGTTTTTATTATTCTGGCAATTTATTGTAACAATTTAAATAGTCCATATCAGTCATCAATTCAACCTGTAAAATATAGTCATCGCCATACAAGCCTCTCGCTCGTATGGTAAATCTTCCACCTTGTCACACAAGCTCCAAATGCTTATGTGGTATATGATGAAGTATGTCTATCTTCAGAAGTATGCCATGTAGTGTAGTTCAAAATTAATTGTTGCTATCCTTTGGCGACGTTTATTATTACACACAGAATAACCAGCACTCCGCATCCAATGGCACTCACAGGAGTTGATATAATAATATTTCGCATCCAATTCATTAAGGTTTACCTATTTGTCAGGCACGCAAATAAAATCTTTACTCAAAAGCTATCCGTTTACCTGTTCAAACATATATAATGCACATGTATATATTTCTATCTATTTTCTAATCAGTTCAATGTGTGATATAATCGAATAAATTCTACCATTCATTCTATTATTGATTAAATTTACTATCGTTTTAATAATTTAATTAATCCAATCTACAATCACACAACACAAACAACAATCAAATTGTTTTTAACTTTTCAAAAATATACTAATCAATTTCTATAATCTTTTACTTTTCAAATATATATCTTTTATATATTCAAAAATCATATTTCTAAAACCAGACTATATATATTATCACAAATACATTATTTAAAAACATATTACCCTCGACTCGTTCTGAGGCACTTCTGACCCCATCTCTAACGAGTTGTTCTGATTCTGCTGTACTCATACTAGGATATTACTGATCCTATCTGTATTGAGTTACCCATCCTAGAACACTACTGGTTCTATTTCCGACAAGTTCGTTAATATGTTATATTCCAGCACTAAGCTTAACCAAAGCTCTGATACCACGTTGTGACAACCCCATTTCCCGTACAGACGGCGACAAGGGTAATCCTTGGAATATAACACAGAAACAGATAACAGCAGAACAGAATTAAATAAATACACCAGATAATGAACAATAGAATATACTGGATAAACATAAACATCATAGTTACATAGTATACAGGATCATACTTAGTACAAATACAGTTCAGCTATACATAAATGTCTATAGCGGAAAACAAACATAATACGTACAATAGGAGGTGAACAGCATAAAAAGAGATAAGTGATAGAATCCATCTCTAGCTCCAGCTATCCGGATAAAACCTGCTAAACCTGAATACAAGGCTGCCCGTGTAGAAAAAGGGGTACCCGAGTTTGAAAGTGAAACAAACTACGAGTCAGTCATGGGACTGGCATGAGAAATCTACTCAGCATATTTAAAGTATGGCTAATCACAGGACCATGCCACTTTCGTGGAACGGGTTTACTCCATTGGATTGCCAGTGCTTTAAAACAAATCATTCTTTTAAATATCGCAATGCTTTTTATAAAAATGAAGCCATTATAAGACTCAGTTCCCATCACACAATGCAACGCAAACCTGAGGATAGAATTTTTACCTTATAATGGCCAAAATATGCTTGATACGAATAAAACAAAAGCATTTGATATCATTACTAGTGTTTATATGTTTCAAAAGCAATTTCTAATCATAACTATCAATTATAGACGGCATTAATGCCCCATACCACTATGTCGCCATGTATATGTATACAATCAAAACCGCACAGTCACGTATTTGGAAATTGGATTTCCGTCCTGAACCAAGGCAAAAGATAGTCCTTACCGAATTCGAGACGCTCTAGCCCATGTCTCAGGCACAGCCGCAACCGTACCTTGGATCGTCAGGGCCAGTCCACACGAAGTGGATTATAATGCCTGAACAATGCGTTTCTCCGCCCTATGGGGCGTCAATGAGCGAACGAATGACTCCATCGGACCCGGATCGTCCGATCTAACCGAGGCACCTCGCAATAGTAACAACCACATAAGTCAAACTCATCAGGGCGTGTAAAACCTCTGACGCCACTTCTAGCTAGAAAGAAAACGCACGTCCTCCCCTGAGGTCCTCTCCCGTTTCTGGTTCATACCGGGGTGTGAGGCTCGCGATTTCACATTATACACAAAGCTACGCCACACAGGCGGTGCTTTGATCATAACCACAAGACTTTGCTTTTCAACAGAAGTCCTGATCATTGCATCTTAGCATGCCACACATGCAATTCACACCGTGCAACTGATGGCTATCAATCACACAGAATAAATTCCAATGTCAGACACACTGTCCATTTGCAAGTCCATTCTGGGTCTGAACGAAACCGGAGGCACTATATACCTCGCAAACCCATCGATCACCACGTACGTCTGGACGATCACCACTCATTATCCATATTTCGGGATGCCTCCCAATCAGGACCTCAGTTACCATCCAAACGAGGTGAAGATATCCGGTCTTTGACCACCGTCTTTATCTTTGATTTCTTATCGTCGATTCGGTTATTCAGAATGGGATAAACCTGGTCTTTCTGAGCAACTCGCGTATATGATAAATGAGTGCAACACAAATACACATACGCATCATTTCAATTCATTAGTCGCTAACCGTAAATCAGTAAGAGTACGATTTCCCGAATATTAACCCCGAAGGCCGAAACCAACATCAGATCAACACCCAGGAAACCATTCGACTTAGCCAACCTTCAGTTAGTTTCTAAATTTCGCATCCATATCGTTTATAATATTTTATAACGATTTATCGCTATTTTTATTTATTTTAAAATAGCCAATCTATTCAAAACGACGCTTCGCGCCATAACGCGGCCGTGGCGCTGTTTTTCTTCAGATTTGATTTACACATATCTGAAAATCTAACCGCTGGATCTTCACAAAATTTACATCATTAGAAAGATCTTTTCAAAACGAATCCAACGGTTCCAGTTTCGGGAAGATCCGACGGTCGGATCTCCCGGTATAATCGTTTGAATTTTCGATTTCAAAATACGAACTGCAGCGTCGTTATTCGATTAAATATAATTATATATATATATATAAAAATATAATCGATTCTGGCGCTGTTTTTCTTCAGATTTGAATTAAACATTCTAGACAATCCAACCATTGGATTTTTACTAAGTTTGTGTCGTTGGAAAGATATTTTCAAAGCGAACCAAACGGTTGCGATTTCGGGAAAATCCGATGGTCGGATCTCCCGCACTAATCGTTTGAAATCACGGTTTCAAAATACAAACTGCAGCTTCGTTATTCGATATATTTCAATTCTATTTATATATATATATATATCGATTCTTCGATTTCAAAGCTATATTCCTTTCATACATTTGATAAGAAAAATTATATTTTTATCTAACTGTCTTCTATTTCAACACTTCACTATTTTTATCAATTCATGTATATAATAAAAAGGTGATTTTTATATTTAAAACACGAATACCATTCAACACATGAATTTCTATCCAACGAATGAATATCGATTCAAAACATGAAGGTTTTCTATTCAACGAATAAATATAGTTTCAACAAATGAAAATAATTCAAACACATGAATATTATTCAAAATTTCGGCAGCATAACAACAGGGTAGTTAAAATCGGGACCGTCCCTAGTACGGCTCCTCGCTCTACCTTAAAGCCTTGCAGCTTTTGAAAATGGGGAATCATGCATCTAGTTCGTACGCAGGCGGCATGTATATTTTTTTCATTTCCACAAACTAATCCTATGTGGTTTCAACCAAATATTTCTCAATCACAAATGGGTATTTTTCAACCACAATCAATCAATTTCAACCACAAACAATTTCAATCAACCATTCGCTATCAATCAATTTTCACACCAATCACAACCAATAAATATCGTCCATGGTTTGTGGACGAGGGGCGTATATATATATACATATATATATATATATATATATATATATATATATATATATATATATATATATATATATAGCATTTCACTACTATTTCAACACATATATAATTTTTACAACGCATATACAACTTATACATCGAACGTACAACTTATACAACGCTTATACAAGAGGTGTAAAACGCTTATATAACTCATACATCGATTACATAATTTATACATTGTCGTTTTCCATGTCGTTTATAAATTAGAAATCTCACTTTTCACATTTCATAAATATATACAATTCACAGTCACAACACAATCAATAAATCGTCCATGGTCTGTGGACGTATGTGAACAGTTTAGATATGCGGTTATAATATAAACAACTGTACAAGAAAATTTATAGTGAGAGAATTCTCACATTGGGATCCACTCCATCGGTTTTTATCTGAATTTCTGAACGGTTTGGATTTAATTCTTCCCGAAATTCTAAATTGCTCTGTTTTGGACACGGTCAGTTTTGTTGTGAAGCTCTCGTCCCCACGATCGCAGCGGATCCAGTTTCGCGTGACTTCGACCTCGTATGGAAAAGTTATGTATTTTTAAACATTCAAACACTTAATATGATAATTAATTAAAATAATCCACTAATTCTTCTTCCTCACCCTCGTTCTAACTGTCCACCGTGAAACCCATTGGCTCAACCTTTCTCTCTCCTCACCGCGCCTCATCAAAGCCACGTGCTGACGATCCGGGCCCACCACGACGAAGAGCTACGCCGGAGCTCCCAACCCCAGCGGTGGCGCCGAACTCGATGGCTTCTAAAGCCTGGAAATCGCCCACAAACTCGACTGCTTTCAACCCAGAAATCTTTGTCGATACCCCACGATAATGGATCAACCTGGTACGAAGTCGAAGATCGAAGAGAGCGCTCGGATTTTTGCTCTTGGAGGATGGGATTTTATTGCTTAGATCGATCGATTTTGGAGCTCAAAATATCGAGCAAAAACCGCCATAGGTTTTGAAATAGCGGCGCAGGATTAGGGTTTTAAATGAAATTCCCTGATTGGTCAGTTTTTATACAAATAATTTATTTTATTAATTTCCAAAATACCCTTTTATTGCTATGAACTCCAAATCGAACCCAATGAGTGTCGCCTCTGGCTAAATACCCCCATTCTGAACACAATGGGATATGTTTTGAAGGTCCATTCGAATGTTTCAGCCAGTTTTCCTTCAAATTAAAATATAAAACATTCAATATTCGATTTGAACGTACATTTCAATTTGCCAGGGCCACAAAATGATTTGAAAAATTCCAGAAAAATAAATCTGGCTATTTTTTGACGATACGGTCCCAACAAAACCAGTTTCATCGAATTCTGAGACCGTTTGAAAAATAGCCCATTTCTGGTCGATCCAATTTAATAGAAATCAACCAAAACACGTTTTCCTTTGCCACCCTCACATACTAGCTTCAAAAATTATGAATTTTGAAACCTAGCAATAACTTCACATCTCGGATCCAACTAAAGTGGTTTCGTCGAATTCCGAGGTCATTTGCAAAATGACCAATTTCACGGGCTATATAAATTCCATAGCGACCTTTCTGAAAATTCATTTGGCCATAATTTTTGCTTCCCGCTACGAAACTTCGATTTTTCAGATTTGTTAGAAAGGTATTCACTAACAGATTTAAATATTTTTGGTTTCACTCAAATTCGTTTTGTTTTGCACCCAGAACAGTCAGTCGAAGTTTGAATTCCAATTTTGAAACTACCACGCCATTTCAGGCCTTATTTATAATTGGAATTAATTATATTCGTTTTCAAACGTCGATTCAAACCTACTTTTCATTGTTATTATTTAAAATATTTATTTTAAATATTTAAAATCCACTAAAATAGCCAATTTAAAATTTTTAAATTGGTTCAGATTTTCCGGGTCGTTACATTCAAAGGGGATAATTTCAAGCTACTATAAGAGCATTCAAGAATTTGAAGACACGTATTCGAGGAAAAGTTACCTTTCTGATCCACATAAAGAAAAATCACAAACTGGATATGTGTTTACAAACAATAATGCAGCTATTTCATGGAGATCTACAAAGCAAACATTGGTAGTAACATCATCCAATCATTCTGAAATACTAGCACTACATGAAGCAAGTCAAGAATGTGTTTGGTTAAGATAATTAATTGAACATATTTGAAGTACATGTCAACTTCCCTCAACTACAGAAAGATCAATTATTGATGAAGACAATGCAGCATGCGTAGCTCAGATTCAAGCAGGATATATCAAGGGTGATAGGACAAAACACATTTCTCCTAAATTCTTTTTAACACACGAGCTCCAAAAAGGGACAATAAGATAGAAGTGAAGCAAATACAATCTCAAGAAAATCCAGTAGATCCATTCACGAAGGCACTTCCAAAATCAACGTTGTAGAAGATGATATATAAAATTGGTATGCACTGCTTGCATCACCAAACTGTTTGAATAATGCGTTACGAATCAGGTGGAGCATATATTATGCTGTAATGTACTCTTTTCCTTCACTAATATTTTTCCCGCTGGGTTTTTATTAGTAAGGTTTTTAATGAGGCATTATTTTGATCCAGAAGTATCAACCTTATTAGAACATTGTCAATATGTTAACTGGAGATGAAATAAAAATTGTACTCTTTTCCGTATTTATGATTTTTCCCACAGAGTTTTTCATAAAAAGGTTTTAATGTGGCAATTAATCTTATTATCTTTACATATGCATATTCAAGGGGGAGTGTGTTGTAATATATATGAGTGAATATGCTTTTGTCATATTCTGTTTAGTCCCACATTATGGGATAAGTTTTACTCCATGCTCCCAAGCCTTTATATAAAGAATTCATGTAATGTAAATAATGTAATAATTTTGGAATGAATATAAGTATCTTCTTTCTCCTCCTCTAATGGCGTTCTAATAATATATTGTTTACAACAGATGTTTCAATATCAATCTTATTAGAAGTACGTCATTTTCTCTTGTAATTGCTATAAAAATTTCAAATGTTTTGGCTTTGTCCAGTAGAATTTGATTAAAAAATTAAAACACAAGAAAGCAAAAAAATGAATATTGAGGATTAAAGTCTAAAAGAGGATCAATATTATAGAGTCCCTCGATCGTATGCATAGATTCCATAAAAAAAACGATGTTATATTTATATATGACTTATGTACCGATTCATATTGTTGGAACTCCCTACCATCAGCTTCAATAGCTACACTAACAACCTGGTTGGCAACAACCTTCTAAAGGGCTTTCTCATTCTTCTTAGGGACATCTTCAAACCAATCTATTGACATAACCTTTGCATTATTCTGTAAAAAATATGTGGCTTATCGTTACAGAAATAAATAGTAGTATAAGATATGCCTTGAACCTATGAATAATTTTAGAAAGATGGTAATGTATACAATATTGTCTATTATAGTCTTCGAAGTGAACAACATGCAAAAATTGAAAGCCAAGTTGAAAATGATGCAAGATGGTAAGAAAATAATGGTCAAATATACCCATGAAACAATTGAAGATAGCAAGACCATTATTATATTGCCACTAACCATAACGTCGGCAACATCTCCCCAAACCTGAAAACCTCACTGTTACACCACATCCGAACATTCCCTCCCATCATACCGCTCCTTCAACCAGCACCTCTTGGAGCAACAAAATGGAAGATAGTGCTACCTCACTGCCCAACCACTTACAAACAACCTGAGTCATTACCACATAACAAACCACTCTTAAGTTCAACTTCATCACCACTGCTCTTTTCTCCCACTACCATGATCTGTTTACCATCAAACCAAACTTTGCTATAGCACAATCATCACCTCTGCAAAGCCCCTTTCCTCAAAAAACACAAACTTCTTATCTCGACCGCACTTTTGTACCTCAACAACAAACTGCATTTTTTATCATCAAACATGGTATATTTCTTAATAAGCAGTTACTTATTTATAAGCAATTATGCATAAACAGTTATTGGCATGCAAGTAAATAAGTTGGTTTAATCTACACTAGTTTGTTAAACCTCACTTTGAAAGTGCCTAACTAGTGACTTTCTTACCATAGCCAAGCACTCCAGGTATGGCATAAGTACCTACTAGGGAAGACATAAATAAAGCATCTAGAATATGTTAACACCATTCTAAGACACAGAAATCAAAAAATTGATTAAATAAGTTTGAAAAACATTTCCTAAAAAATTGTACAGTCCTAGGTCTCAATGAAGAAATTTATTGTGTTGGTTTCTTCAATTTTATGATAAGAACCATAATGCCATTGTAAAAAAATTGTAACAGAAAGGCGAAAGTATGATGGTAATAGAATGACAGTATTTCGAATACATCATTGGGTGACCAATTTCTATTCTTTTTCCCTTTAAGCTTGGTACAACAGTGTGAAATTTTATAATATTATTTTTACCATCTAAACTATGTAATATCAGTAAAACCATGAGTTCAAACTGAAGAAAATTGTAACGACCCAGAAAATCTGAACCAATTTAAAACATTTAAATTGGCTAAAATAATGGATTTTAAATATTTAAAATAAATATTTTAAATAATGGCAATGAAAAGTGAGTTTGAATCGACAATTGAAAACGAATATAATTAATTATAATTATAAACAAGGCCTGAAAAGGCGCTGCTGTTTCAAAAATTGAATTCAAACTTTGTTGGACTGTACCGGGTGCAGAACAAAACGGATTTTAGTGAAACCAAAAATATTTAAATCTGTTAGTGAATACCTTTCTAACGAATCTGAAAAATCAAATTTTCATAGCGGAAAGCAAAAGTTATGGCCAAATGAATTTTCAGAAAGGTCGCTATGGAATTTATATAGCCCGTGAAATTGGCCATTTTGCATACGACCTCGGAATTCGACGAAACCTGTTGCATCCGGGATGTGAAGTTATTGCTAGGTTTCAAATTTCATAATTTTTGAAGCTAGTATGTGAGCGTGGCAAAGGAAAACGTTTTTTGGTCAATTACAGTTAAATTGAATCGACCAGAAATGGGCCTTTTTGAAAACGGTCTCAGAATTCGACGAATCTAGTTTTTTTGGGACCGTATCGTCAAAACATAGCAAGATTTATTTTTCTGGAATTTTTCGAATCAGTTTCTAGCCCTGGCAAATTGAAATGTACGTTCAAATTAAATATTGAATGTTTTATATTTTAATTTGAATGGAAACTGACTGAAACAGTCGAATGGGTCTGCGAAACATATCCCATTGTGTTTGGAATGGGGTTAAAACGCTAGAGACGACAGTCGTTGGGTTTGATTTCGAGTTCGTGGGAGAAAACCCTAATTTTCGAATAAATATAAATATCGGCCAATAGAAAATTTTCATTCATTAATTAAAAATATAAAAAAATCCGTAACCCCCCCTCCCCCCCGTAACAGCCGATATCGACGGCGAGAACTCTTCAAATCTTCCCGACTAGATCGTCGCCGCCTCGCTCCACGATAGGTCGCGCCACCACCCAGAAACGAAGCGCCTCTCCTTCGTCTTCAAATCAAGACCCACACCACCCTCCATCGTCGCCGCCTCGACGAGCACGAGCCCCGAGAAGTCAGCAACTTCACTGCCGTCGATCTCTTTCCTCCGACCACCGAACAGGCTGCGACCACCACCCCAAGGAGTGCCTCTCGAAGCTCTTCCGTGTGGCGTAGCCTGATCGCCTTCTCGCTTCAAGGATTCGCCGAAAACCCTAAACCTAGTTTTGAACAGGTATACGGCTTGTTTGATTTTCAACAGCTTTAACACCTTTAAACCGTTGCAAACTTCGAAAAATCATATCTTTTTCGTTTCTTGACGAAATTCGATGAAACAGGAAACATCGTGACCGTGTGGATGTCTTCTACATTTTAGAAGAGACCGCATATTTTTCTGAGCCTTCTGCTATTTTTGGTGGAGTGGAACCCAATGTGAGATTTCTAATTTATAAACGATATGGAAAACGACGATGTATAAATTATATAGTCGATGTATGAGTTATATAAGCGTTGTACACCTCTTGTATAAGCGTTGTATAAGTTGTACGTTCGATGTATAAGTTGTATATGCGTTGTAAAAATTATATATGTGTTGAAATAGAAGTGAATTGCCATATATATATGTATATATATATACGCCCCTCGTCCACAAACCATGGACGATATTTATTGGTTGTGATTGGTGTGAAAATTGATTGATAGCGAATGGTTGTTTGGGATTGTTTGTGGTTGATATTGATTGATTGTGGTTGAAAAATACCCGTTTGTGGTTGAGAAATATTTGGTTGAAACCACATAGGATTAGTTTGTGGAAATGAAATAAATATATACATGCCGCCTGCGTGCGAACTAGATGCATGATCCCCATTGTCAAAAACCGCGAGATTTTAAGGTAGAGCAAGGATCCGTACTAGGGACGGCCCCGGTTTTAACTACTCTGCCGTTATGCTGCCGAAATTTTGAATAATATTCATGTGTTTGAATTATTTCCATTTGTTGAAACTATATTTATTCGTTGTATAGAAAACCTTCATGTGTTGAATCGATATTCATTCGTTGATTAGAAATTCATGTGTTGAATGGTCTTCGTGTTTTAAATAATAAAAATCACATTTTTATCTATATATATAAACTATAGAAAACCTTCATGTGTTGAATCGATATTCATTCGTTGACTAGAAATTCATGTGTTGAATGGTATTCATATTTTGAAATAAATTGTTTTATAATAAAAATCACCTTTATATCATCTATATGAACTATGTAAAATGACCATGTTTTAAAATAAATTGTTTTATAATAAAAATCACCTTTTTATCATCTATATAAACTATATGAAATAATAGTGTTTTGAAATGAATTTTTTTACAATAAAAATCACATTTTTATCATATACATGACTTGTTAAATATAGTGAAGTGTTGAAATAGAAGACAGTTAGAAAAAAATATCATTTTTATAAAATGTAGGAATAGAATGTAGCTTTGAAATCGAAGAATCGATATATATATATAGGATTAAAATATATCGAATAACGACACTGCAGTTCGTATTTTGAAACCGTGATTTCAAACAATTAGTACGGGAGATCCGACCATCGGATTTTCCTGAAATCGCAACCGTTGGGTTCGCTTTGGAAAAATCTTTCCAACGGCACCAACTTTGTAAAAATCCAACGGTTGGATTGTCTGGAATGTTTAATTCAAATCTGAAGAAAAATAGCACCAGAATCGATTATATATATATATATAATTATATTTAATCGAATAACGACGCTGCAGTTCGTATTTTGAAATCGAAACTTCAAACGATTGTACCGGGAGATCCGACCGTCGGATTTTCCCGAAACTGGAACCTTTGGATTCCTTTTGAAAAGATCTTTCTAATGATGTAAAATTTGTGAAGATCCAACGGTTAGATGTTCAGATATGTGTAAATCAAATCTGAAGAAAAACAGCGCCATGGCCGCGTTATGGCCCGAAGCGTCGTTTTGAATAAATTAGCTATTTTAAAATAATAAAAAATAGAGATAAATCGTTATAAAATATTATAAACAATATGGATGTGATTTAGAAATTAACTGAAGGTTGGCTAAGTCGAATGGTTTCCTGGGTGTTGATCTGATGTTGGTTTCGGCCTTCGGGGTTAGTATTTGGGAAATCGTTCTCTTACTGATTAACGGTTAGTGACTAATGAATTGAAATGATGCGTGTATATGTTAGTGTTGCACTTGTTTATTATATACACGAGTTGCTCAGAAAGACTGGGTTTTTCCCATTCTGAATAACTGAATCGACGATAAGAAATCGAAGATGAAGACGGTGGTCGAAGACCGGAGATCTTCACCTCGTTTGGATGGTAACCGAGGTCCTAATTGGGAGGCATCCCGAAATATGGATAATGAGTGGTGATCGTCCCGACGTACGTGGTGATCGATGGGTTTGCGAGGTATTTAGTGCCTCCGGTTTCATTCAGACCCAGAACGGACTTGTAAATGGACTGTGTGTCTGACATTGGATTTTATTTTGTGTTGATTGATCCCTATTAAATATACATCTGTTTGGCGGCGGAGAATTTATTCTTTTGCTTAACGCCCTTCTCTGAAACGCACGAGCTCAGAGGTTGTATATCGATGGACATCAGTCGCGTGGCATGAATTGCTAGTGTGACATGCCTTAGTGGCAAATGAACAGGGCTTCTGTTGAAAAGCAAAGTCTTGTGGTGATGATTAAAGCACCGCCTGTGTGGCGTAGCTTTGTGTATAATGTGAATTCGCGAGCCTCACACCCCGGTATGAACCAGAAACGGGAGAAGGACCTCAGGGAGGGCATGCATTTCTTTCTAGCTAGGGTGGTGTCAGTGACCTACCAGCCTTGACATTTATATACTTTTCACCTGTGTGGTTATTGCTGTTGCGAGGCGCCTTGGTTAGATCGGACGATCCGGGTCCGATGAAGCCATTCGTTGGCTCATTTACGCCCCATAGGGCGGGGAAACGCATTGTTCAGGAATTTTAATCCACATCGGTGGACTGGCCCTGACGATCCAAGGGTCACTCGAGCTCTGACCCTGAGACATGGGCTAGATTGTCTCGAATTCGGTAAGGACTATCTTTTGCCTTGGTTCATGATGGAAATCCAATTTCCAAATACGTGACTGTGCAATTTTGATTGTATACCTATATATGGAGACATAGAGGTATGGGGCATTAATGTCGTCTATGATTGATAGTTATGATTCGAAATTGTTTTCAAAACATTTAAACACTAGCAATAATATCAAATGCCTTTGTTTTATTCGTATCAAGCATATTTTGGCCGTTATAAGGTAAAAACTCTATCCTCCGGTTTGCGTTGCATTGTGTGATGGGAACTGAGTCTCATAACGGCTTCATTTTTATAAAAAGCATAGCATTGTTTCAAAGAATGATTTGTTTTAAAGCACTGGAAATCCAATGGAGTAAACCCGTTCCACGAAAGTGGCGTGGTCGTGTGATTAGCCATATTACAAATGTGTTGAGTAGATTTCTCATACCAGTCACATGACTGACTCGTAGTTTGTTTCACTTTCAAACTCGGGTGCCCCTTTTTCTACACGGACAGCCTTGTATTCAGGTTTAGCTGGTTCTTTCTGGATAGCTGGAGCTGAAGATGGTTTCTATCATTTATCTCTTTTTATGCTGTTCAGCTCCTATTGTACATATTTTGTTTGTTTTCCGCTGTAGACATTTATGTATAGTTGAACTGTATTTGTACTAAGTAAGATCCTGTATACTATGTAGCTCTGATGATTACTTTTATCCAGTATATTCTATTGTTCATTATCTGGTGTATTTATTTAATTCTGTTCTGCTATTATCTGTTTATGTGTTATATTCCACGTATTACCCTTGCCGCCGTCAGTACAGGGTTTGGGGTCGTCTCAAAAATGTACTGGTGAAAGGGACTGTCATTTTTAATACACTAATCCATGAATTTATTATATAACTAGAAAATACGTAAGATTTTGTAAACTCATCCAGCTTTTATCAAATTTAGTTAATTTTATGAGATTTTTAATTATTATATACTTCATTATTTTCTATAAATATTAGTAAACATTGTTAACATTTGAAAATTTTTGTTTACTTCCAAAAAATTAGTTAATTTTTATAAATTAATTAGCATTTATGAAACCTAGATAATTTTTAAATCTTATTTTATTTTGCAAAATATAAGTGAACTTTATAAATAAAATGAAAATTGTTAAATTTTATTCTAGTTAATTTTTGTACTAAAACTGGTTAACTTGGCTAATTTTTACATAGTCTACTTAACTTCTATATCATGCTTTAGAAACTTATTTGAATTTCTAAATAAGTAGTGAACTTGGATAATATTAGATACAAATTTTCCGACCCGATAAGGTGTGACGGCATCAACTTCATCTTTAACCTTCAAAAATTATAGAGTGCACTATCCCATAATGTTAACATAATGTCACTTCTAGAACAATCTTATGTTTAACTATCTTAGGCCTTAGCCAAGGACAAAATTATTGATAAACATTATAGTATAAATAAGAATATCTTATAAGTTGCTTTGAATTAAGTTATAAAAATCCATTGTCCTCCTTTAGTTATGAAAAACACTAAAAATATAATAGTATAATGTGCATATTGATGCTTACCCACTCGCGGGTACAATAAGCATGACAATAGCCCCAATTCCAATTCCTCCTAGTTCTCCGACATAGACAAATGCAAAGAAAAAGATTCATAGCTTAGAAACAAACAAACGAAAATCAAAGATTTTTTTAAAAAAAAATTAAGAGTACATTTATATATAACAGAAAGACCTTTTGTTCACTATACAAAACATAAAAGTAAATCATTATGTACTTGTCAAAAGAGTTGTGTATGACATATTTGTCCTCATTGGCGCTATCATTCCAGTAGTTCAAGTCATCATTTTATTTTCTATTTTGAAACCCACTGGCTTTAAATTATCATCAAGTTATAAGAAAGAAAATACATTTAGTACTCAGTTTAAAGACCTTTTTTTAATTCCAAGCTATTTGAATAATTTCCTAGTTTATGAAGTACATATACATGTGTGTCTCTCCCTCTCTCCATTCCTTTCTCTCTCTATATGCATGTGTGTATGTATAAAGTACGCATGCATGTCTGATGGACGTATACATTAATAATTTTGACAATAGTTGGAAATGAGCTCAATATTGGATGTCGTTTCCTTAACTTCGGTTTGTTCCAAAGTAGCAAATTTAACTTATTAAAGATATGAAGGATTTGCATATTAACTTGGTAAATAGGTTTAAAAAAACATTTTCTCTCCTTCTTTTATGGGCTTGGGACCAAAATCTTATCAAAAAGATGCCCTACAGCCATACTTCATATATGAGTAACAATCATTAATTAAATAGTTCCATGCAAAACACAAAGTAACAATGGTAAGAAAATGAAAAAAACCATGAATATCCAAATTCAAGTGAACATATATGATTAGCTATCCATTTTCAATTGACATTATTGGAGATTTTTTTTGTAAAATTAGTACCAACCCTGACAACATTAATTCTGGAGTGATAAATTGAATATACGTAATAAAGTAAACATGAAACACATACATGCTTTGGCGAACATATGCATTGTTCAAATAGCTTAAGGAAGCTGAAGTACAACTAATAAATGGTACTAAATTTGAAGAACGGTGGAAATTTATACACATATGTAGTGAAAAATTGATTAATTTATCGAATCTAGTGAATATTTGCAAATTCTCACCAGAATTAAACATATTTTGAGAATGCATTTTCCAACACACCATTATTCATCTCTTCCACCTTCTCACTCCTGCCTCTTATATAACATGGAAGAAATACTGTAAAGATTTCAAAGTCGATAGAGAAGTCATGCCCGTCTAACACCATCCAACCAACCAATGCACTCACAACTTGCGTAATTCGACCATCAAAAGGAACCAACAGTACATCATACTTCTTATCTACCATGCTCCTACCATATTTCCTATTTCTTCTAGAATATTTAATTTTGAGCCCTGATTTGGATGTAAATTTTGAGAAACAGGCTCTTTATAAACTAACGATTCCAAAAAAACATAATGTAAAGACATGAGGATGAGTTCACAACAACATAGTATATTATAGTTTTAAAACTTAAACTAAGAATAACTCTATGTAAAGCATACAAATATAACCTTTTATGCATTTTGGGGTATTTGTTTTCATGCCTTTCAAATTTTAGTCAACTTGTATTTTTAGCCTTTTATCTTGAAAATGGTATGATTTTCATGTTAGGAATGCCTCGCATGTCCTTAAGAAGGAATGACGGGTTGGAATTAAAAGTCCCATATCATGAAATAAATTGAAGGAGTTGAGTACAAATATGAGTTGGTAGGCACGTAACAACAGGGATTCCTTTTGTGATATGGGAGTTGTGTGCCAGCTCATATGCATGAAAGGAAGGGGGCTTTGTTTTGACCATCGTTACATCACAGTGGTATCGGAGCCGAAGGTTACGGACTGGGCCATGCAGGCAATGCAATGCTCTCAAAAGATACTCATAGGATGCGAGTCAAGGGGGAGACTGTTAGGATTGTCTCGCATGTCCTTAAGGAGGAATAACAGGCTGGAATTATTAGTTCCACATCATGAAATAAATTGAAGGAGTTGAGTACAAATATGAGTTGTAGGCACGTAACAACAGGGATTCCTTCTGTTATATGGAAGTTATGTGCCAGCTCATATGCATGCAAGGAAGGGGGTTTTGTTCCGACCATACATAACTTTTCATTCAGTTAGCTTGCATTTTAGATGTGTAATTCTGATTTTATATGGTTTTTCCCTTGCCTTGATAATGATGGAGCTTTTCTGCGATCAGTTGTATGCTAGTCTTACTATCAACCATTTATACCAATAAAATGATTAAGATTAGAAAATTTACAATCTAGCACTAAAAATTACAATTAAAAAATGGTAAAGTCGTTATTCCCCAAAATTTCCTGCTTATGCTTCCAAATTGCACAACCTATACAATAATTACATATGTTAAAAAATGACTAGATAATTAAAATTAAATATTTAAAACCATAATATATGAAGCACATGATTTCTTATAGTTAGATAGTCTATTAAAGCCACTTTTGCATGACGAAATCACCAAATAGAAAATCCATTTTGTTTGATATGATTGATTAAATTCAATCCATGATACCTATGAAGTTGAATTTAATTTCTGTTATATCCACTCAGATAGTTTAATAAAAGCCTATCCAAAAGTTCAAATATCTGTTTTGTCCAAGATAGGATAACCATCTCTAACTAATTGAAAGTGTCAGCCATATATGCTTCTACATGGACATAATTTGTAACAAAAATCACATGAACTTATGGAAATGGTTGCACTAGGAATGCACATTTTTGCTTAAGAAAAATTATATTATGAAAGAGATTGGTGGCCCAACTAATACACGGTGGATCTTAACTATTGGGTTACACTTGATTTCATGAACGTGGTGGGATTTAGAGGTAAAGGTCTTGTGTACTCTATTTTGCATCTAATTAGTCGCCCTTTTTTGTTATAAACTGTAATAAATATATAGTATACTACCAAATATAATTGGATACATATATTATATATTGCATAGTTATTGTTGAGACAAGTCCCACGTCGGAGAATACGTAAAATAAATTCTGTATAAATATTAAGAGTCCACCCTTCACATTGCAAATTGCTTTTGTGATAATTTTGGGTTCTCTAGCATGGTATCAAAGTGGGTTTAATTAGTGTGCATATAACTGCCCCATTTGCCCACGTCACCCAATAAGATCCACGTGTTAGACACAGAATATACCACACGTGTGGGAGCGTATTGAGACAAGACCCATATCGGGGAATTTATAAAATAAATTCTGTATAAATATTAAGAGTCTACCCTTCACATTGCCAAATGGTTTTGCGGTAATTTGGGGTTCTCTAACAGTTTAACGATATCTCTAAACCATAGAGAGAATTTTACTAAAGTAGAATATAATACTTCATTCATTCATACAATGTTAGTGCATCCACTATGAAGCATCTGCTAAGAAGCACTTATTTTAATTTTTGAGTAAAATATTTATTAGCAATCTTAATATAACATGTGTAACAACCCGGAAAATCTGAACAAATTTAATTTTTTTTATTTTAGTTATTTTAATATATTTTGAATATTTAAAATGATTTATTTTAAATAATAACGACTAAAAATTTATTTTAAACGAAATTAGAATGAATAAATTTATTTTAAATATATAACGAGCCTGAAATTGCGCAGCAGTTTGAAAATTCGATTTCAAATTTCAAATGAATGTACATGATTCAAAATAAATCGGATTTCAATAAAACCAGAAATATTTGAATTTGTTTGAAAATATCTTTCCAACGAATGTGAAAAATATAGATTTCATAGCGGGAATAAAAAGCAATGTCCAGTTTAAAATTCAGAACAGTCGCTATGGAATTTATGTATATTTTATATAATATATAGCCCTTAAAAATAGCCATTTTGCAAACAACCTCGTTTTTATGAGACCACTTTTTTTGGTTCTGGAATGTCAAATTATTTCTAGATTCCAATTTTCATAATTTTTTAAATTAATATGTGAGGGTGGTGAATTTAAACGTGTTTGGTAATTTCAGTTTGAATTTTATCGACTGGAAAATGGTCATTTTTCAAACGGTCTCGAAATTTGATGAAATTAGTTTTGTTAGGACCGTATTGTCAAAACAAAGCTAGATATAATTTTTCTTGAATTTTTGGACTCCGTATATGGCCCCGGTAAATTCAAATGTACATTTAAATTGTATATATATATTGATTTATATTTTAAATTTAACGAAAACTGATCGTAACGGTTGAACTAGCGTACGAAACATATCCCATTGCATTTGGGATGAGGGTATTTAGCTAGGGGCGATAGTTGTTGGGTTCGATTTGGAGTTAGGATAAACAAAAAAATTGGATTTAAATAAAATAAAATATATATAATTATATATTTCCCTTTTCTTCTCCACTCAGGTCAATGCTCATTCAAGAAAGGAGTATCACCTCCAAGCGATAGTTAAATCTTTAATTAGTTTTGAACGTGAAATGGTAATTAATTTTACCGATAACACTGTGGTGTTAGATATGGAGTATTACCAGTTTTGCTCCACGGGATGAATAGGTCGGGATTGAGAAATTAAACAAATGATTACTTCAGTAAGGTGCGTTAATCCCGACTAGTTTGGAAAACCTTAGTATGATTAGAATTGATATACAAAGGAAGATTAAAGAATAAATTTAAAAGAATTATCTTTGATAAAATTAATGGGAACCTTTCCCAAAGTATAAGAATATTTGAACAAAAGAATATTCTGGATTGGAATATGGCATATGTTGTGTTTTTATAGTACTTGTTTATTATATACGCGAGTTATTTGGAAAGGTCGGGTTTACACCCATTCTGAATAACTGATTCGACGATAAGTCGACGATGAAGACGGTGGTTGAAGACCGGAGGTCTTCACATCGTTTGGATTATTACTGATGTCTTGATTGGCTATACACCCAAGACAAGGTAATAAGTGGTGATCGTCCATACGTACTTGGAGATCGACCGGATATGCGAGGACCTCTCTCCTGTATTGGACACGGGACGAGGAATAAGGTGTCTCTGGTTTCGTTCAGACCTAGACGAACTATTAAATGGATGTGTGTCTGACACTGGATTTTATTCTGCGTTGATTGACCTCTATTAAATATATATCTATTTGGTGACGGAGAATTTATTCTCTTGCTTAACACCCTTCTCTGAGATGTACGAGCTCAGAGGTTATATATCGATAGATAATAGTTGCATTGCATGAATTGTCAGTGTGGCATGCTGAGATGCAATGTTACGACATGGATTTCGCCCAGACCTGATCGATCGCTAAACCGACTAAGACCGTTCGAATCCCGCATACGCTAACTCTGGGTATACAACACATCGGAACAAATAACAGAAGACTTCTATAAAAATCACAATAATGTTACATCAGAGTACAGAATATCAAAGTATATCGAAATATAAAAAATATAGCGGAAGATGATTTTACAATAAATGTAATACAATGCACAGCGGAAATAAATAAATAACACAGCGGAAGACTAACGATGCTCTGGACGCAGCTTTAAGCTTCAATCCAGAATCCTGCTCATATATCTGCAACATAAACTACTCGACTGCCCATGTGGAAAATAGGGGCACCCGAGTTTGCAAGGGAAAAGAAAACTACAGGTCATTCATAGGACTGGAAACTCTACAGTTAAAATTAACATATTTAATCATAAGACAAATCACAGGACCATGCCGCTAACGCGGAACGGGTTTACCCCCATGAATGCCAGTGTATAAACACTAATCAATAGAGATATATGGATCTACTATGCATCAATCAACATGCAATATCCCAATCTACCCATTTAGATTAATCACCAAACTTAGATTTTCCAAATCCAATTCAATTTACAGAAATTATTCCTTCGGACTTTATTCCCGATTTCTTATTTCAAATCATTTGAAATACATATCTAACATTCTATATCAAAGTAGATTTCACTTCGGGATCTCAAATCAAATCGTTTGGAAATATAATTCCAAAACATAACAATGCATATAGACAAGTATGCAACTAAATATCGTGCTCCCCATCGACAAGGCAAAGGGTACGCACCTCACAACTCGATATATAAATGTGCACCTACCCCACATAGGAGCAGGCTACACCGACGATGCACCTCCCACACATGGAGAGCATACACCGCCCTCTCACCCATACTTTTAGTCTCAGGGTTGCCTGACTCTTTAGCCACATACTAAATCATTTCATATCCCGAAGTAGGGAAAATCATTTCACAACATAATAATCACAAGTACTTTCAAAATATAGTACTTCACATCAGTAATTCACACATATGATCAGTCACTATTAATCACATAACCTTTGAGCTCGTACGTCTCAAAGAAGGGTGTTAAGCAAGAGAATAAATTCTCCGCCACCAAACAGATACATCATTGATAGTAGCTAATCGAATATGTGATGAACTACAATGTAGAACCATAATATATTTCCAAATCATTTCGACAATTTCGAGTTTAGGCCCTCGAAATCCTTTCTGTTTTATAAAACATTTTTATAAAACATTCCCTGTCCAAAATCGGGAATACATTTCTTTTCGCTTAAGAAAAATATATCATTTCACAATCATTCATTATATTTGAAATGAACACAACATCGCTAAACACCTTAACGTCAAATTGTGAAGTGTTTCACAAGGTGTTAGCATACCAGTATTTCTACCCGACCCAATGCTAAATGTAAAAGCACATTCTGCTCATAAACTGGTCGAGCACCATCCAAACAATCAATCAACCACAATCAATAGCAACAACTAAGTAAATTTGGTTTAATCCCATCACGTGTTTTAGTGAATTTAATCACCATTCATTCATCCAAATCGAATTGAAGATTTATTCAAATCCCAATTGGTTTCATCTCTAAAATTATTTCATATTGATTGTTCTACATTTTGGAAATTAATCCTGCTTTTACGCGGGTTAAAGAACTAATGTCATTTAAACACAGTTCACGACAAGCCCCAAATCCAATTTGATACTAAACACAAGGCTCTGAATAGAAAATAGTATCGGCTTATATTCAACATCAAATTCTGAAACCAACAAATATCGTATTGGAAATAACGATATTAATATATCTTTCAAATTTCCACAACCATATCTATATAATCACGAAATCCAACATCAAAATATTCCGAAGATAATTTCGATTCAGATCCATTCCAATTCAATTATTGGAAATCCTGGTTATTTTCAAAACCATTTCAAATCCAATTTATTTATTTTAAAAATAAACAAATTATTATTCTAGTTCAAAACTAGTTCATTTCAATATAAATCTATTTTTATCTTTTCAAATATGGAAATTTTCATCCCAATTCTTTCCAAATCATTTATTATGATTTTACACAAATTATTGATATTTTTAATAATTTTATCAAGGCCAGTACAGTCGATTTCCATAAACGGTCATCGAACTGCACTTACAGCGACCTTTTCCAAATTTGATTTGGATATAATTCCAAATCCAACCGTTAGATTTCAAATTTCTCATATTCGTTAGAAAGCTCATTTCAATACGAATCCAACGGTTCCGGTTTCAGGGGAATCCGACGGTCGGATCTACCGTAATGTCCGTTTGAAGTTAATGGTCGAAATTCGCAAACTGCCACAGCGCGGTGCGTTCTATTCAGGCCATTATATTATACATATAATATATATATTATATATATTTCGTTGATTTCCTTTTAAAACGTATTTTATAAATCATTTCAAATTCGTTTTCAAAACGATTTCAATTTCCATTTCAATTTTATATCAAAATTGAATATTCCATATACACGACAATTTTAAACATCTCATATATATGTTAAAAATTATATTTCTAACTATCAAATTATTTTCACATTTCATATATATATATATATATATATATTGTTTTCATTTCATATATATATATCGTTTTCACATTTCATATATATATATATATATATCGTTTTCACATTTCATATATATATCGTTTTCACATTTCATATAAGTAATATTTTCACTTTCAATATATACGATATTTTCACTTTTCAATATATACGATATTTTCACTTTTCATATATATAATATTTTCACTTTTCATATATATAATATTTTCATTTCACATCATGATCAATTTTCACACAGAATACAACCAAACAAACAAGTCGTCCATGGTCTGTGGACGACGGGGAACAGTTCATATATGCAGTTATGAAATAAATAACTGAACAGAAAATTATAGTGAGAGAATTCTCACATTGGTTCCTTTATTTTTGAATTTCACCGTCGTACGGGTCTGAATTTGCCTGATATTCTAACTTGCTCTGTTTTGATTCTGGTCAGTTCCATGTTGTAGTGCTCGCTGATACGACTGCAACGCAACTGATGGTTCGTGAATTGGATCCCGTACGAGCTAGATATTGATTTTACAAGTTAATAGGAGATTTATATATAATTAAATCAACATTTTAATTAAATTCAAACCCATCCCACTATGCACGTGCCCTATCCTCACGCCCCTTTCTTCCTCGTTTACTTCAGACTTCCGAAACCCATAACCGCTGCCTTCTAGGGTTCCAAATCGCCAGTGATTCAAGGCGCCTGCACCCAATCCGGTTATCCTACCTTGAAGACCACGGCATCGCCTCCCAACGCTTTCCATGGTGCCAAGCTCGGTGATCTCGCCTGGGCTGGAAACGCGAGCGAACAGGGTGCCTTTAGGGCACAAAATCTCACGAATTACTAGCCGGTATTCGATCATACCTGTATCATTTTGTAGAGCTCGCCAATCTCTTCAATTTTCCCTTTGTGAGCTTCAAATTCCGTTGAACTGATTTGGGGATTTTTTGGCGTGAAGTTTGGAGCATTTATGGCCCTCGAATTTGACTGGCGGCGGTAAAAGAGAAAGGGGCCAGGGGTAAGTTGGGGGGGAGTATATATATTAAAATATATTATTATTTTATATAATTTAATTCCACAAATTCTTGTTTATCGTTATGAACTCCAATCCAAACCCAACTACTATCGTCCCTAGCTAAATACCCCCATTCTGAACAAAATGGGATATGTTTTGTAGGCCCATTCGACTATTTCAATCAGTTTTCCTTCAAATTAAAATATAAAACATTCAATACTTAATTTGAACGTACATTTCGATTTGCCAGGGCCACATATTGATTCTAAAAATTCCCGAAAAATAAATCTAGCTATGTTTTGACGATACGGTCCCAACAAAACTAGTTTCATCGAATTCTGAGACCGTTTGAAAAATGGCCCTTTTTTGGTCGATCCAATTTAATAGAAATCGACCAAACACATTTTCCTTTGCCACGCTCACATACTAGCTTCAAAAATTATGAAATTTGAAATCTAGCAATAACTCGACATCCGGATCCAACAAAAGTGGTTTCATCGAATTCTGAGGTCGTTTGCAAAATGGCCATTTTCACGGGCTATATAAATTCTATAGTGACTTTCTAAAAATTCATTTAGCCATAACTTTTGCTTACCGCTATGAAACTTCGATTTTTCAGATTCGTTAGAAAGATATTCTCTAACAGATTTAAATATTTTTGGTTTCACTAAAATCAATTTATTTTGCACCCGGTACAGTCGGTCAAAGTTTAAATTCAAATTTTGAATCTACCGCGCCATTTCAGGCCTTGTTTATAATTAGAAATAATTATATTCATTTTCAAACGTCGATTCAAACTTACTTTTCGTCATTACTATTTAAAATATTTATTTTAAATATTTAAAATCCACTAAAATAGCAAATTTGAAAATTTTAAATTGGTTCAGATTTTTTGGGTTGTGACAATCTCCCCCACTTAAAACTTTTCATCCCCGAAAAGGAACAAAGTCGAAAGTGGTTTGATTAATCAATTCTACTTTCATTATTTTCATTACGGTTTAAGTTCTTCAACTTTTCAGTTTCTAAGAACTTTTCAAATTTTTCAAAAATTTGGCTAACACCCTAAATTTTCGAAAAATTTCGCCATAACCTCCCCTGCACCGGGGACTTCGGGATATTTCATATAGCATAACATGGCCTTCTTCTATCCAAAAGAAAAAGCCAAGCGGCTAGCCAATTGGCTCATAAAATCATCCAAACCCAATAAATTTGTAAACATGTACCTATTTGTCGGGCAAACAATTTAATTTCTCTGCTCTTGCCTCCTTGCTATGACCTGTTCAATAGATATACATGCACATGTATGCAATTTCAACCAATTTTCAATTCAGTTCAATATTTGATACAATTTGGTTATATGGTTCTAATTTTAGTTAATCAACCAATAATCAAACAACACAATCAGCAATCAATTTGTTGATTATGTTTTCAAACATATAACTTTAATATATTCAAAAATCATATTTTCTAAAACCAGATTATATATATAATCACAAATTCGTTATTTATAAACTTATGACTCTTAACTCATTCTGAGGCGTTTCTAACCCCATCTCTAACGAGTCACTCATTCTAGAATGATACTGATTCTATCTCTAATGAGGATTCTTTTATAGGACATTACTAATCCTACCTATGATGAGTCTTTTATTCTGTTCTAACGAGTTGTACCCCAAAGATTTGAGTTTAACCAAACCCCGCACTGACGGCGGCAAGGGTAATCTTTGGAATATAACACATAATGTCACGACAAGGAATTTCGCTCCGTCCGAACCAGTCGCTAAACCGACCCAAACCGTTCGAAACGCCCTATCGTTGAGAACACGACAAAATAGAACGCATATAAAAGAACATTTCAATGTATATTACAACAATGCATCAGATTACAAGAATATACAGAGTACAAATGAAAATTACACAGAAATAAATATCAGAAGTTTTAAATTACATTTAAATACATCGCAGTGGAAAATAATACAATACACAACTAGAAGAGATATACGGATACAAAGCTTTCCGGATATCATTCCAGCTGTAAACCAGGATCCTGTGAATATAAATCTGCAAAACCAAAACTACTAGCTGCCCGTGTCAAAATAAGGGCACCCAGAGTTTAGGTTAAAACAATAAACTCCAGGTGCCCTTATTTTGACACGGGCAGCTAGTAGTTTTGGTTTTGCAGATTTATATTCACAGGATCCTGGTTTACAGCTAGAATGATATCCGGAAAGCTTTGTATCCGTATATCTCTTCTAGTTGTGTATTGTATTATTTTCCGCTGCGATGTATTTAAATGTAATTTAAAACTTCTGATATTTATTTCTGTGTAATTTTCATTTGTACTCTGTATATTCTTGTAATCTGATGCATTGTTGTAATATACATTGAAATGTTCTTTTATATGCGTTCTATTTTGTCGTGTTCTCAACGATAGGGCGTTTCGAAGGGTTTGGGTCGGTTTAGCGACTGGTTCGGACCGAGCGAAATTCCTTGTCGTGACAGTTGGTATCAGAGCTTTGGTTTACAAAGCAGAGAACAAGGCACGTTAGAACCATACGAAAGAATTGATCAGATATTGGATTAGTAATATCCAATGAGAATGACTCGTTAGAGATGGGATCAGTGGTATCCTAGAACGAGTGTGAAGAGTATATTTTTTAAAATAAAAACCAATTTAGTTTTGAAAATTTAAATCAACTATTCGTATTTGATTATTTGTTTATATTGATTTTGGACAATTCAGTATATAAAGAATTTGCATATACGCCTTGCAAACGTATATTCGAAGTTTTAATATACTGGATAGATATAGAGTCACATTTTAGACACCCGGGGATAATTCTGATGATGTGGCCACATCATCAGTATTTATATTCGTGTTTCGAAGGTGTGATTTCTATATATTTCCATTAGACTGGTGTGAGAATCAAAAATTAGATAGGGCTTATTGTTGTGATTTGGTATCAAAAACATGATTTTTGTATATATATCAAAATTATGAATTGAAAACTCTAATTCACTAATTGATTGATGTTGGTGTTGTTTGCCTATTTGTTTGCTAATTTTGAACCATTATGCCTAATAGCATCAAATATTGAATTGTATTGAAAATTGGTCGCATTCGCTTGCATATACATATACTTACATTGAACAGGTCATAGCAAGGAGGCTAGAGCCGAAGAATAAAATTTGTTTGCCCAACAAATAGGTACATGTTTACTACATAATTTACTGTTTTGTTTGGGTGATGAGGATTTTATGAGCCTATTGGCTTTTTCTTTTTCTTTTTGAGATCTGAAGGACCAGGGAAGCTATTTGAAATTCCCCGATGCTCCCGGTGCAGGGGAGGTTATGGCGAAATTTTTCAAAAAATTTAGGGTGTTAGCCAAATTTTTAAAATTTTGAAAATTCTCAGAAACTGAAAAGTTTGAGAATGAAAGCCAAATCGAACGTAGTGTTGAATAATCAAACCACTTTCGACTTTGTTCCTTTTCGGGGACGAAAAGTTTTAAGTGGGGGAGATTATAACAACCCGTAAAATGCGAGCCAGTTTGAAATTTTTATTTTGGCAATTTTAGCGAATTTTGAATATTTAAAATGAATAATTTTAAATAATATCGACGAGAAATTTATTTTGAGTAGGATTCAACATATATATTATATACGTCGTCGTTAGAATATAGATATTTATATATAATTATAAATAGAATTGAAAATGGCGCGGTAGTTCGATAATTCGATTTCAAACTTCAATTGAATCTACCGGGTGCAAAACAATCCGGATTTTAGTGAAACCAAAAATAATGGGATCTAATTGATAATATCTTTCCAACGAATCCGAATAATCAAATTTTCATAGCGGGAATCAAAAGATATGTCCAGTTGAAAATTCTGAATAGTCGCTATGGAATTCAGGCCCTTAAAAATGGACATTTTGCAAACGACCTCGGAATTCGACGAAACTAGTTTTGTTAGGACCGTATCGTCAATACGAAGCTAGAAAATATTTTTCTGGAATTTTTCTAGTTAGTATGTGACCCCGGTAATTTGAAATGTACGTTTAAAATTCAATATAGCAATTTAAATGTAAATTCAACAGAAACTGGTCGAAGCAATCGAATCAACTTGCGATACATATCTCATTGTGTTCGGAATGGGGGTGAAACGCTATGGACGACGGGCGGTGGGCCTCGTTTAGAGGTCGTATGTAAAAAGTCAACATTTTAGAAATTTAAATTATTAAAATAATTAAACCCCTCCCTTCTCTCCTTTATTTCCTCTGGCCCCCCCCCTCTTCATTTCGATTTCATATCAAAGAAAAAAAAAGAGTTCGATCCACAAATTGCGCTCAGCCTCCGCTCCACCTCATCGTCGATCACCATGGCGCCGCCGATCAGCTGCCCTCGTCCCTGGATGCTTTTGATTACCACCGCGATCGAGGCTACTGGTGGGGGGCTCGAGTTCGCTGATGCTCCCAGCGTCGGAGGAGGAAGGCGGGGGGCTTTGACAAGACGGGGTCGTATGAAGGGCCGACGACACCTGGTGGCCGGCGAGGGAGATTTCTGAGGTCGAAACCCTGTCCGACGTTCTCCAGAAAAAAAAAATGGAAAAAAAACACACAGAAAAAAAAAGGTAATCTTTTTCTATATTATTATTTTATTTTAATTGAAATAACCTAGCTAGTTTTAGAAATGGTAAAAATATAAAAACAGTTTGTTTTTTTTTCATATAAAAACATTATTATTAGATCAGTTTTTTTTTCTACATAAAGTATTAATTTTCAGATTAGTTTTTAAAAATATATATATTAAACATGAGAGAAATTAGCATATGTTTTATAAAAATAAATATAACATATGTTTTTGAGCATAAATATACCTTGTTTTTTTTTGAAAATTTAAAGTATTGTTTTAAAATCAGTTTTTAGAATGAAATTATAACATTGTTTTGATAATAAAAATATGATTTTTATATGTTGAACTTCGAAGTAAAAATATGATTTTTATATGTTGAACTTCGAAGTAAAAATATGATTTTTATATGTTGAACTTCGAAGTAAAAATATGATTTTTATATGTTGAACTTCGAAATAAAAATATGATTTTTATGTATTGAACACCGGAGTAAAAATTCGATTTTTATATATTGAATAGCATAGTAAAAATTCGATTTTTAAATATATGAAGTGATTATAAAAATATGATTTTTAAATTAAAAGTGAATAAATAAAAATGTGATTTTTATTTTAAAGACATCGAAATATAAAAATGTGTGATTTTTAAATATGTAGTGGCTACGGGCAACAAAGGAGAAGAAAAGGCGAGAACGACGAAGATTTCCTGCATTAGAAGTGCCATGGAGCTAGGATAGCTTTCGGTGAGAACTTCTCACTCAAAATCTCTTTTCTAGTTATATATATATATACTAGGATGTAGACGGTGTTTAGTAGCACCCGACACCCGTCATCCACAGACCATGGATGGCTTGTTTGTTTAATTGTTTGGTTGTGTAGTTGGTTAGATTATTTGGTTTGAATTGAATTGTTTGGTGAATTGAATGGACTTGATTGATGTGTGAATGGCGTGGGCCTTCACTAGACCGGGGATAAGGCTAGGCCTCGTCCTGTTTCTAGTATCGTGCCGTTATGCCGCCGAAATTTTCGAAAAAATGTTAGAAAAATAAAAATATCATTTTTATTGTGTAAATGAAATGAATAGAAATTCATGTGTTGAAATAGAATGTTTTATTGTTAAAAATATAATTTTTAACGTGGAAGTGAATAAAATAAAATATTCATTTACAAACCGGACGGTTTGTTTATGTACACCTATTTGAAGGATATTGATTGGGACGATAAATTTTACACATCGCCCAAATGCACAAATAAAATATGTGTTTGATTGTTTGAAACCCCACACGGGTGTTGGGATGAAATTTGAAGTTCACTCATCCTGATTGATCAAATATGTCGATCGATTGATTGACAGGCTGTTATAAGCGTTAGATATCTATATTTGATGCTTATACAGTGTAGTGCACTTTGGTTGATGGTTGATCGTTTATTATTGCTATTATATACATGTGTTGTATGGAAATCCATATAATTAACGTTATATGGTGATTGATTGGGCCTCATTCCAATTGGGACAATAAGGAATATTATAAAAGAAAATTCATGTGTTGAATATAAAATAGTCATGTGTTGACGATGTGCATGTGTTGAGTGAAATATTTTATACAATGAAATTTACATCTTTATCATATTTAAAATTAGAACTACTTCCCAGTAGAAGTCTAATTAAAAATCAAACGATAGATACCATAGTTTTATAAAATATTTTACATAACAAAAATAGTGATGTGTTGACAGTACTCATGTGTTGAGATTAGTCGTGTGTTGAAAGCGATATAGATTCATGTGTTGAATGGGATAAATATTCATTTGTTGGATAGAATAAAGGAGTTTTGAAAAATATAAAGCCGTGTTGATTAGAGATGCGTTATTTCGACGTGAACGATATTTATATCGATTTTAAACGATTTCGAAATGAATTGAATTGAAAACGATTACGAAATGAATTGAATTGAAAACGATTTCGAAATGAATTGAATTGAAAACGATTTCGAAATGAATTGAATTGAAAACGATTTCGAAATGAATTGAATTGAAAACGATTTCGAAATGAATTGAATTGAAAACGATTTCGAAATGAATTGAATTGAAAACGAATTCAAATTGATTTGAAAGTGAATTGAAATGAATTCAAATTGAATAGAAATGAATTTTAAAACGAATTTATAAAGAAGAATTCAATTTTGATTTGAATTGAAAAGGAAGTTGAAATTGTTTTGAAACAAATTTAAAACGATTTATAAAATACGTTTTAAAAGGAAATCGACGAAATATATAATATATATATATTATATATATATAATGGCCTGAATAGAACGCGTTGCGCCGCGGTAGTTCGTGAATTTCGACCATTTATTTCAAACGGACATTGCGGGAGATCCGACCGTCGGATTCTCCTAAAACCAAAACCGTTGGGTTCGTATCGAAAAGAGCTTTCCAATGAATATTAGAAATCTGAAATCTAACGGTTGGATTTGGAGTTATGTCCAAATCAAATTCGAAAAAGGTCGCTGTAAGTGCAGTTCGATGGCCGTAGATGGAAATCGACTGTACGGGCCTTGATAAAATTATTAAAAATTTCTATAATTTGTGTAAAATTATAATATGTGAATTGGGAAGAATTGAGCTGGAAAATTTCACATTTGAAAGGAAAAAAAATGAATTTTGTCGAAATGAACTAGTTTTGAACTAGAATTAAAATCAATTTATTTTTGAAATAAATAAATTGAATTTGAAAGTGATTTTGAAAATAATCGATAATTTCCAATACGTGGATTGGACTGGAGCTGAATCGAAATTATCTTCGGGATATTTCGATGTTGGATTTCGTGACTATACAGATATTGTTATGGGAATTTGAAAGATATATTTTATATCGTTATTTCCAATACAATATATGTTGGTTTCAGAATTTGATATTGAATATAAACCGATATATTTTCTATTCAGAGCCTTGTATTTAATATCAAATGTGATTTGGGTTTATCGTGAATCGTGTTTTAGATGACATTGGTTCTTTACCCCAGTTAAAGGCAAGATGTCGATTTTTGAAAGATTAAAACTAAGTGGAGTTTTAATGAATCTTTAATTAGACTAAAATGTGAATTGATAATTTAAATTATCAAATCTGAAAGGTGATCGAGAATGGAGTACCACTAGTTTTGCTCCAAAGCGATAGTTAAATCTTTAATTAGATTTGAACGTGAAATGGTAATTAATTCTACCGATAACACCATGGTGTTAGATATGGAGTATCACCAGTTTTGCTCCATGGGATATATAGGTTGGGATTGGGAAATAAACTAAACAATTACTTCGGTGTGGTTCGTTAATCCCGACTAGTTTGAAATGATATCCAAAGGAAGATTATAGGATAAATTTAGAAGAATTTATCTTTGATAAAATTAATGGGAACATTTCCCTAAGAATGTGATTTTGTGAATAAAAGAATATTCTGAATTGGAATGAGGCGTTCGTTGTGTTTGTGTAACGTTTGTTTATCATATACGTGGGTTATTCAGAAAGGCCGGGTTTATACCCATTCTGAATAATCGATTCGACGAGATGTCGAAGATGAAGACGGTGGTCGAAGACCGGAAGTCTTCACATCGTTTGGGTGATTACTGATGATCTTGATTGGGCTGTACACCCAGGATGAGGGAAACAGTTGGTGATCGTCCAGACGTACTTGGAGATGGATGGATATGCGAGGAAAGTGCCTCCGGTTTCGTTCAGACCCAAAACGAACTTGTAAATGGATTGTGTGTCTGACACTGGATTTTATTCTGTGTTGATTGATCTCTATTAAATATACATCTGTTTGGCGGCGGAGAATTTATTCTCTTGCTTAACGCCCTTCTCTGAGACGTACGAGCTCAGAGGTTGTATATCGATGGACATCAGTCGCATGGAGTGAATTGCCAGTGTGGCATGCGTAAGTGGCAATTGATCAAGGCTTCTGTTGAAAAGCAAAGTCTTGTGGTTGATGATCAAAGCACGGCCTGTGTGGCGTAGCTTTGTGTATAACGTGAATTCGTGAGCCTCACACCTCGGTATGAGTCAAAAATGGGAGATGGACCGCTGGGAGAGCACGACGTTTCTTTCTAGCTAGGGTGGTGTCAGTGACCTACCAGCCCTGACATTTATATACTTTCCACCTGTGTGGTTGTTGGATACGAGGCGCCTCGGATATAGGTCTGTAAAGACCGGGAAACGTGTGTTCAGGAATTGCCAATCCTCAAAAGTAAGAGAGGACCGGCCCACCCGATTCCAAGGATCATAGTGGGGTCCTGAGGCATTTGCTAGAGTGTCTCGAACGCGGAGAGGAGCTTGCCCCTTGCCTCAACTCATGACGGAATCCAATTTCCAATACGTGTATTTCGGCTTTATTTGTAGAGCCTAGTATGGCGACATAGTGGGATGGGGCACTCATGCCGTCTATGATTTATATTTATGATTGAAATGTTTTGACACTATACACTTATTATAATATCAAAATAATGTGTTTTAAACGTATCAAGCATGCTTTGGCTGTTATAAGGTAAAAACCCTATCCTCCGGCTTGCGTTGCATTGTGTGATGGGACCTGGGTCTTATAACAGCTTCATTTTTCTTTATTTAGCATTGCGCTGTTAGTTTTATGCACTGGTATTCTTGGGAGGAAACCCGTTCCGTGTTATACGGCGTGGTCCCTTGATTTACCGAACTTTAAAATAAAAAATTATAACTGCTTTAGTTCTCACACCAGTCCCATGACTGACTTGGAGTTTATTGTTTTAACCTAAACTCTGGGTGCCCCTATTTTCCGCACGGGCAGCTAGTAGTTTTGGTTTTGCAGATTTCTATTCACAGGGTCCTGATTTACAGCTGGAACGATGCTCGGAAAGCTCTGTATCCGTGTATCACTTCTAGTTGTGTTTTTGTATATTTTTCCGCTGCTATGTAATTTAATGTAATCTCTGATATTTATCGAATGTAATTTATTCATTTATACTCTGTATATTCTTGTATCTGATGGAATTGTTTTAATAACAATGAAATGTTCTTCCGTATGCATTCTATTTTGTCCTGTTCTCAAAGTATCCGTGCTTTCCTTCACGGGGAAGTTACGGGTTCTTTCACATAAACAGATAATGGCAGAACAGAATTAAATAAATACACCAGATAATGTACAAATAATACACTGGATAAACGTAATCATCAGAGTTACATAGTATATAGGATCATACTTAGTACAAATACAGTTCAGCTATACATAAATGTCTACAGCGGGAAACAAACATAATATGTACAATAGGAGCTGAACAGCGTAAAAAGAGATAAATGATAGAATCCATCTTCAGCTCCAGCTATCCAAAAAGAGCCTGCTAAAACCTGAATAGAAGGCTGCCCATGTAGAAATAAGGGCACCCAAGTTGGCAAGTGAAACAAACTACGAGTCAGTCATGGGACTGGTATGAGAAATCTACTTAACACATTTTATAATATGGCTAATCACAGGACCACGCCACTTTTGCGGAACAGGTTTTTCCATTGGATTGACAGTGCTTTAAAACAAGTCAATCTTTTAAAAATCGCAATGATTTTTATAAAAATGAAGCCATTATAAGGCTCGGTTCCCATCAAACAATGCAACGCAAACCGGAGGATAGAGTTTTACCTTATAATGGCCAAAATATGCTTGATATGAATAAAACACTTAAAATGTAAGTTTTGTCTTTCAATTCTTAATCAGACTCCAACTGTAAAATAGTAAGAGAACGATTCCCTCGGTATTAACCCCGAAGGCCGAAACCAACATCAGACCAATACCCAGGAAACCATCTGTCTTAGCTCGTTTCTAGTTAGTTTCTAATTTTATAAAACAATCATAAATATCAATCACAGATGGCATGGGTACCATATATCATGTCGCCATATATATATATATACAATCAAAACCGCACGATGTCGTATTTGGAAATTGGATTTCCGTTATGAACCAAGGCAAAAGATAGTCCTCACCGAATTCGAGACGCTCTAGCCCGTGTCTTAGGATCAGACCGCATCGACCCTTGGAGCGACAGGGTGTGTCCACCGATGTGGATTAAAATGCCTGAACACTGCGTTTCCCCACCCTTTGGGGCGTCAATGAGCCACTTCACATAGTCACCGATATATCCGAGGCGCCTCGCAACAGCAACAACCACATAGGTGAAAATAATAATAATGTCAGCCAGTTTAAGCGCCGACACCACCTCTAGCTAGAAGGAAACGCATGCCCTCCCTGAGGTCCTCTCCCGTTTCTAGTTCATACTGGGGTGTGAGGCTCGCGAATTCACGTTATACACAAAGCTACGCCACACAGGCGGTGCTTTGATCATCAACCACAAGACACTGCTTTTAAACAGAAGCCTTGATCGTTGCATCTTAGCATGCCACACAGGAAATTCACACCATGCAACTGATGGCTATCAATCACACGGAATGAATTCCAATGTCAGACACAGTCCATTTACAAGTTCGTTCTAGGTCTGAACGAAACCGGAGGCACTATATACCTCGTATGCCCATCGGTCTCCACGTACGTCAGGACGATCACCACTATTTATCCATATTTCAGGATGACTCCCAATCAAGACATCAGTTACCACCAACCAAGGTGAAGATCTCCGATCTTCAACCGCCGTCTTCATCGTCGACTTCTTATCGTCGATTCAGTTATTCAGAATGGGATAAACCCGGTCTTTCTGAGCAACTCGCGCGTATAATTAAAAGTGCTACACAAACACAACATACGCTTCATTCCAATTCATTATTCACTAACCGTAAATTAGTACGAGAATGATTTCCCAAATATTAACCCGAAGGCCGAAACCAGCATCAGATCAAAACCCAGGAAACCATCCGACTTAGCTAACCTCCAGTTAGTTTATAAATTTCACATTCAACCATCAAATATTCAATAAACCGGGTAAGTTCGGTTTATTTCCATTCCATATCGTTTATAATATTTTATAATGATTTATCGCTATTTTTATTTATTTATTTATAGCAAATTCATTCAAACGACGCTTCGGGACATAACGCGGCCGTGGAGCTGTTTTCTTTAGATTTGATTTACACATATCTAAAAATCTAACCGTTGGATCTTCACAAATTTTATATCATTAGAAAGATCATTTCAAAACGAATCCAACGGTTCTAGATTTGGGAAAATCCAACGGTCGGATCTCCCGGTACTCTCGTTTGAAGTTTCGATTTCAAAATACGAACTGCAGCGTCGTTATTCGATTTAATTTAATTATATTTATATATATAAATATAATCGATTCTGGCGCTGTTTTTCTTCAGATTTGAATTGAACATTCCAGACAATCCAACCGTTGGATCTTCACAAAGTTGGTGTCATTGGAAAGATATTTCCAAGACGAACCCAACGATTTCGATTTCGGGAAAATCCGATGGTCGGATCTCCCGCACTAATCGTTTGAAATCACGGTTTCAAAACACGAACTGCAGCTTCATTATTCGATATAATTCAATTATATTTATATATATATATAAATATAATCGATTCTTCGATTTCAAAACTATTTTCTTTTCATACATTTGATAAAAATGATATTTTTATCCAACCGACATTTATTTCGACACTTCACTATTTTTAACGATTCATGTATATAGTAAAAATGTGATTTTTATTGCAAAACACGACTATTTTATATAGTTCATATAGATGATAAAAATATGATTTTTATTATAAAACAATTTATTTCAAACACGAATACCATTCAACACATGAATTTCTATTCAACATATGAATGTTTTCTATAGTTCGTATATATAAAATAAAAATGTGATTTTTATTGTTAAAACAATTTATTTAAAACACGAATACCATTCAACACATGAATTTCTATTCAACGAATGAATTTCTATTCAACACATGAAGGTTTTCTATAGTTCGTATATATAAAATAAAATTTTGATTTTTATTGTTAAAACAATTTATTTAAATCATGAATACCATTCAACACATGAATTTCTATTCAACGAATGAATTTCTATTCAACACATGAATGCGGTTTCAACATATGAAAATAATTATAACAGATGAATATTTCAGAAAATTTCGGCAGCATAACGGCAGGCTAGTTAAAACCGGGGCCATCCCTAGTACGACTCCTCGCTCTACCTTAAAGCCTCGCAGCTTTTGACAATGGGGATTTCATGCATCTAGTTCGCACACAGGCGGCATGTATATTTTTTTTCTTTTCCACAAACTAATCCTATGTGGTTCCAACCAAATAATTCTCAACCACAAATGGGTATTTTTCAACCACAGTCAATCAATTTCAACCACGAACAATCAATTTCAACCATTCGCTACCAACCAATTTTCACACCAATCACAACCAGTAAATATCGTCCATGGTTTGTGGACAAGGGGTGTGTGTGTGTGTGTGTATATATATATATATATATATATAAGTAACTTTCACTTCCATTCAACACATATATAATTTTTACAACGCATATATAACTTATACATCGAACGTACAACTTATACAACGCTTATACATGAGGTGTACAATGCTTATATAACCCATACATCAACTATATAATTTATACGTCGTCGTTTTCCATATCGTTTATAGTTTAGAAATCTCACCTTGGGTTCCACTCCACCAAAAATAGCAGAAGGCTCAGAAAAATATGCGGTCTCTTCTAGAATGTAGAAGACGTCCACACGAGTCCATCATCTCTTATTTCACTGAATTTCGTCAACAAACGAAAAAGATATGATTTTTACAGTAAAATCAAAATCCGTAGCGCTTTAAAGTGCTATAGAATAGTTTAAAATTATTTCAGCCGTACCTTTCAAAATTTGTTCAAAACTAGGTTTTGATTTTTCGTGAAATCCGTTGCTCGATACGACGATCGGCCAGCGCCACCTTGACGGGCTAGGAGAGGCGCCCAGATTGATGCCAGGTGGGTCCCACTCGGTGGCTCCAGTCGTCGGCGGCGGCGGTTTAAAACCCGCGACTTCGAAGCAGCGATTCTCCCTCAACACTCGACGAAAATTTAAGCAACTGCTATGGATTTGAAGAGCGGAGAGAACTCTTCAAAAAGTTCAATAGGAGCTCCTAATTTTATTGCATGGAGGAGAAAACAAGGGGGAAGGGAGGAGCGGTTTATCGTCGTCGATCGGCTGATAATCGGGGACAGAGAAGACAGGTTTACTAGTGATATTTTTTATATTTATATATTTTAAAATTTCGAAAAATACCCCTTGTCACACACGAACACCAATCCAAACCCAATGATTGTCGTCCCTAGTTAAATACCCCCATTTCGAACACAATGGGATATGTTTCGTAGGCCCATTCGACTGTTTCAGTCAGTTTTCCTTCAAATTAAAATATAAAACATTCAATACTTAATTTGAACGTACATTTCAATTTGCCAGGGCCACATATTGATTCTAAAAAATCCCGAAAAATAAACCTAGCTATGTTTTGACGATACGGTCCCAACAAAACTAGTTTCATCGAATTCTGAGACCGTTTGAAAAATGGCCCTTTTCTGGTCGATCCAATTTAATAGAAATCGACCAAACACATTTTCCTTTGCCACGCTCACATACTAGCTTCAAAAATTTTGAAATTTGAAACCTAGCAATAATTTGACATCCCGGATCCAACAGAAGTGGTTTCGACGAATTCTGAGTTCATTTGCAAAATGGCCATTTTCACAGGCTATATAAATTCTATAGCGACCATTCTGAAAATTCATTTAGCCATAACTTTTGCTTCCCGCTATGAAACTTTGATTTTTCAGATTCTTTAGAAAGATATTCACTAACAGATTTAAAAAAAATTGGTTTCACTAAAATCCATTTTGTTTTGCACCCAGTACAGTCAGTCAAAGTCTGAATTCAAATTTTGAAACTACCGCGCCATTTCAGGCCTTGTTTATAATTAGAAATAATTATATTCATTTTCAAACATCGATTCAAACTTACTTTTCGTCATTACTATTTAAAAAATTAATTTTAAATATTTAAAATCCACTAAAATATCCAATTAAAATTTTTTAAATTAGTTCAGATTTTCCGAGTTGTTACATGCAAATGATCAAGGCTTCTGTTGAAAAGCAGAGTCTTGTGGTTGATGATCAAAGCATAGCCTTAAAGGGCATAGCTTTGTGTATATTGTTGATTCGCGAGCCTCACATCTCGGTATGAGTCAAAAATGGGATAAGGGACCTAAGGAGGAAAAGACGTTTCTTTCTAGCTATGGGTGGTTTCATGGTATGGAGCCTAGACATTTATTATATTTTTACCTATGTGGAAGATTGATTGTGATGCGCCTTGGATATATCGGTTACTACAAAGCCGATGGATAGGTCCTATAGGACCGGGAAACGTGTGTTAAGAATAATTAATCCTTAACTGTAAGGGAGGACCGACCTTGGAGGATCCAAGGGTCTACTGCGGGAGATCCTAAGGCATTTGCTAGAGTGTCTCGAAGCCGGCGAGGAGTACATCCCTTGCCTCGACTCATGACGGAAATCCAATTTCCAATACGTGACATTTCGGTTTTTAGTTGTAAACCTATATGGCGACATAGTAGCATGGGATACTATGTCGTCTATGATTGATACATTTATATTTGAAGCTGTTTTGACACTATACACTTATTATAGTATCAAATGATTTGTTAAGCATGTTTGGCTATTATAAGGGAAAACCCTATCCTCCAACTTGCGTTCAATTGTGTGATGGGACCTGAGTCTTATAATAGCTTCATTTTTTTCAAAAAGCATTGCGTAGTTTGTTTTATGCACTGGTACTCTCAGGAGGAAACCCGTCCTGTGTTATACGGCGTGGTTCCTTGATTTACTCTACTTTTAAAGTAAAAGATTTAATAACTATTTTTAGTTCTCACACCAGTCACATGACTGACCTGGAGTTTATTGTTTTAACCTAAACTCTGGGTGCCCCTATTTTCCACACGGACAACTAGTAGTTTTGGTTTTGCAAATTTCTAGTTTACTGGATCCTGGTTTACAGCTGGAGCTATATTCGGAATGCTCTATATTCGTGTATTTCTTACAGTTGTGCTATGTATTATTTTTCCATTGCTATGTAATGTATTTTAATCTCTGATATTTTCCAATGTGTAATATTTATTCATAATCTATTATATTCTTGTACTCTGATGTAAATTGTTGTAATAAGCAATGAAATGTTCTGTTGTTTATGGTCTGATTTGTCGTGTTCTCAACTCAATCCGGGCTTTACCATAAGGGCGAGTTTGGATCATTTCAACATGCCTTTGTTACTTATGTTCTAAACTAATTTTCCAACTTACCAGGATTTACAGAAAAGTTTCAACAATATTTACCAGTGCAATTTGACAATTTTTGGCATCTGCAGTTTAGTTCAATTAGAAATTTTGAACTCATGTTCACAATTCATAACCGTTATATTTATAAATATGAAATTGCTATTTAAACTTACTTTATTAATAGTATATAATGAAAAGTACTTGCATTTCTTGCTAAAATTGATCAAATAAAAATTTAAGAACTTAATCTCAAGCGTTGATTAATTAAATTACGTCTTTTAAAGAAATATGAGGTTACAAGTAGGTTGTTGTCGAACTTTCCAAAGATATACAATTTTGTAAACAGAACTAACTTGAAGAATCATGTCGGAATCATCTAATATACACAGATCTTCAGTTAAACTCATTAGCAAATATTTTACTACCTCAAAACGTATGATGACAAAAAGTAATTAGAATCATATAAAAAGGTAAAAGAAACTATGAACAACTAAATATTGAGAATCACACATATTATTAAAGCCGAACAATATAAGAAACTCATATGGTGTTATTTTTTTCACATGAAATGCCTACCTCAAGAACTAGGATAATTCACTAAATTAGCCTTGTTTTTAAAGTTTATAACACAAACAGACTAGTTTGAAAAGTAATTGCAGAAATAGACCTGTTTTGAAATAACGAAGGCGCCTTTCCAAAACTCGCACAAAGGCGAGTTTTCAAAAATCGCCTGTATAATTTATGGTTTTAAATTCCATAGCGACTTTCTTGAAATTTGATTTGGACATAACTCAATATCTATAATTTTAAATTTTCATTTTTCTGTTCCATTACTAAAATATAGTTCTATAGATTCAAACGTTTTGTGTTTCAATGAAATCCGACGTATAACGATTCCTATATATTCGATTGAACTTGTAAACGCAAAACTACGAACTACCACGACATTTAAATAATATATATAGCTTAACCAAACAATATAAAATAAATACCAAAATCTAATATTCAAATATAAGAGAGATACATAGTTCGGTTTGGGACAGATAAGTTCAAAACATAAGAAATACAGATACATGAAATGCAACACACTGACATCCCATCAACAAACATACATCTCCATTTTAGGCTACTGAAGCACACCGCTTTCTGTTATGGCCTTGCGATCCACATTTGCTGCACCTATTTATTTTGGGTGTTTGATGCTCGTCCATAACATTTTTGAACCTCGTTGATTTTGGTCGTCCGGCTAGTCTTCTGATAGGCGGAGCCAATATTCGTGGACCATTGTATGGGTCCCAGTATTTCTTATCGCGTATAGGATTAAACTCTGGGTCGTATGTAGTTCTATGACTTTAGACGGAGTACCATTCAGAAGCAAAATCGTGATGTGCTCTATTACTACCAAAATCTTGTGCTGAACAAGCAGGCATCACATGAGCACATGGTATGTTCTATAGAAGTGGGATTCTGCATGTACAGGTGACATGATAATTGTCGATCTCAACATCAAATTCATCTCCATAACAGTGAATCACTTGCCATTTATATCGACCAAATCGAACAAGCCTACAACGCCTTGCTTCAATACCACGAGCTTCAATTTTAGCTTCCCATTTTGGAGTAAGTTTTGTAGTCAGACCCTCCCCTTTTTCCCGCCTTTTATAGAAATACTCAACTGATCGAAATAACGTTCTTGCAACCAATGCCTTTATAGGCAAGGATCTGGCACCTTTTAGTATGCCACTAAAACTTTCAGATGCTTTAGTTGTCATAATATGGAAGCGGCTATCGTCATCTCTGCAAAGAGCCCAGTTTTTTTCGCGATTCCCTAGGCTTCGTTCAATCCACTTTTGCACCTCCTGCTTAGTTGCCTTGATTTCTTCTCTAAGTTTAGTCTATTCAACCACTTCTGAAGCACATGCAACAGCGTAAAACAAGCCTACAAGTTGCTTGTCTCGATGACCTGCAGCTTGAAAATTTTCTTTTAGATGCCTTGCATAGAACCTATGTTTGTGAGGTTCTCGCCATCTATCCTGCAAAGCACTTAGGATCCCTTTCATTCTGTCAGATTTAAATGTAATGTGTCGATTTCGTACTACAAATGAACTCATGCTTGCATGAAAAGAACCAGGCCCAAGTATCATATGATTCAGATTCGACCACCCTATAAGCTAATGGGAAAAGGCAGTCGTCCGCATCTACAGCGGTAGCAACTAGTAGTATTCCTTTGTACTTACCATACAAATGTGTCCCATCAATAGAGAGCACTGGACGGTAGTGTGCAAAACCTGCAATGGAAGGGCCAAATTCTCAAAAAGCACAATCAAATACCCCAACATCATCGTGTACTATATGTCCTACTGAACCCGGATTGCTTCTTTTTATTTCCACAAAATACTAGGGCAAATAAGAATACGATTCGGCCTAGCCACCATATTTTTTTTCCAATGCTTTATTCAACATTTGCTAAGCTTTCATGTAACTGATTTTGATGAAGAGTTGCTCATCAACAAGCACTTGCATCGTCCCAACTGGGATATCCAAATTGGCCTTCACAAAAGACATGATTTTGGATACAAGAAACCCAGAAATGGCTTGCTTGTGGTTGGAATTAATCGTAGGGTTGACACAGTTATGTTCATGAGGCTTGACACAGTTATGTTCATGAGGCAGCTTTCTGATTTCACACCATCCAGTTTGTGATTTTTTCGACACTATAACATGTATTTGCCACGGACAAGTATCATCAACATTACATACGGCGGTGTATATTGTTTTATTCAACTTGATTGGCTTGTACGAAACACCGTGCAGAATAAACCATTCCGTAAGTTGGTGGAGAAATAGTTCCTCGCTTTGGAATACCATTCCAATAGCAAAATCATTTTTTACGCAGGCAGCCGAGAATTTTTTACCAGAAAACTCTAGATTAGCCACTACTAATCTGGCCATCATTTGCGTCATGCAGAGATCATCGTCCATGGGTACTTCCATTTGAACCTCATCACCATCTTCTTCGGGATCTACTATGTTTGGAAAGTCATAGTTCAGTGGTTCACTGTTGACTTCGGTCCAGCATGTATCATCAATAGTTGTCGTGGCAACTGCCATGTTGTCAATATGTTAGGCATGTTGTAAAGGACCTACACCCTAGTTTTCTTCGGGTTCTACAGTCAATCTGTTAATAAATGCATTTCAGTTAAATCTTCTATTTCAATGAGTAGTTATAAAGCTAAATTGATGTGCAACACATACCCTTGGCTCACATATAACAGTTCTGACTGATCAGTTTGTTGTTCTTCTTCTTGTTGTTGTTGTTGCTACTCAGCCACATTTGGTGGAAAATACGGATTGGTGTACAAAGGAGAACTAAAGATGAGTGATGGATCGTGTGTTTGCAAAATTTTTGTTAAATAACCTAAACCGCTACTCACTATAGGCGGTGCGATTATTTCCTCCACGATTTCTTTTGTTGTTTTTCCAACAAACAACTCAACCGATTTCTTAACAACAGAAAACATTACTTGTACATCTCCATCTTCTAAAAGTGCAACGGTTCTCATCCCCGAATTAGCAGGCCAGTTGACCGAAAACTCGATATCATATTCAAGAGGGTTAATTTTGGTTGCATGGAAGACTGTTTATTGCAAAGCATCAAGTGTGCCACCCCTTTGAACTCTCCCTGGTTTGCAGAATCCACCCACATAACTTCCATTTTGGTGCTCATCCATGACCAATTTACCATCGTAGTAGTAAAGTGCAGTAATAAAAGTAGGCGCCATTGTTGATTGAGTTTATTTTTCTTGAAATAATTTGAAGACAGGATTAAAGTGTATGAGAAATAATGTGCTGAAGAACTATGAAATAGGGAAACCATCTAAGTAATGTCACTGTCAAATCAACTTTAATCAACTCAGTCCGGTCATTGTCAAGTCAGAATTGGCAGAGCTTTAATCATGTCACGGACTTCAAAATAAAGTAGAATCAATTTCAAAAAAAAAAAAACAAGCCTTGAATCAGAATTAGGAGAGCTTTAATCATACCATCAAATTCGAAATAAAGCATTGTCATTCGTCCATAAAACAACTTTATCACAATGGACAAACACTGAGTCAGATTTGGAAGATGCTTGTCAACTCAACTATTTCGAAATGTTGGACCGACTTTATCGGTGTCTTGTCAAATCACCTGATTTGCGGTAGATCGTACTGCACATAAATAGACCGACCCAGCTTTATTTTGTGGCAGCTAATTGTCAATTCATCTTTATGTCATTATGTGTAGTGTACGAACCTGTAAACATACAAAGCTTTAATTCAAACTTCAAAAACATAAAATAAATTATTAGAAAAACACATACATACGATACTTCGTGTCAATCTTCCAAGTCCTATAAACACACAAATAATAATTTGAACTAAACTTCAGAAACATACAACGACAATGGATAATACAATAATTCAAACTAAACTTCATAAACCTACAACGACGAAGGATAATAGAAACACTAATGGTTATGGTTAAATTGCAAGTCCTCTAGAAGTTTTTTGAGACATCTAATTTCTTGTTCCAGCTCATTCGCATATGCTATGCCCCTGGGACAAAGCAGTTCGTCAATCCATTTTGAAAAATTACATCTGTGGGGATAATTGGAACAAAGAAGACTTCGCCGACCAATGTACTGCCATCATCAGATACGACAACTTTATCCATATATCCAAAGTGGCAGCAAACTGGGTACGAGTTAACCTCTTTCTCCACTATTGTTTGAGAAGTCATTTTGAATATATGTGGAGCAGAGAAGATGAGGTTGAGTATGTTTCGAATTATGAGAAGACAAGTGAGTACATATAAAGTTTGGGAATGACCCAAAATACACAGGCGAGGTTTCAGAACTCGCACACAGGCGAGTTTCCAAAACGCGCCTATTTCTCTCTCCGAACAAAACATGCCTATATTTGTTATTATTTCTGAAACATGGCTAATCATATAATACTTTATCCAAAGAAGCCTACAAATGTGATTTTCCCAAGAACTAATGGGTTAAGTATAACATCGTAGAACATCAAAAAGAGAAGTTTGTTAACAATACAAATCACAGATTAAATCAACATGTGAATGCCCATATCGGTAAGTGTAATCTAATCGGCTATATTTGAGATTAACAAATCCAAACATATCCCAGAATGGAAAAATGGAGAAAAAAATTCAGGTAAAATAAATAAATAAAAGGAACATAATTATATCCTATTAATCTAAGAGAAGACTTAGATTTAGGATTTACCTGCGGATGGAGTAGATTGGCCTAAGCCATCACCACTGTCAGTCAAAGATCGGATGTTGGCTTTAAATCTGAATCTATGCAACTGTAGATAAATATAGGAAAGGCACCACCGTGGCTAGGGATAAATTCCTACTTGGTGGCCGAAATGCATAAATGGTGTTGTTGGTGGCTTGAGATTGGCGGTAGAGAAAGAGCAAAATAGGAGGTTATCTTTAGGTAGTAGACATCGCTTGAGTGATGGCAGTAGACAATGAATAGTTGAAGTTAAAGATTCGGTCTTTGTCTTCATCTTACCTGATTTCTATTTCCATTTATAATCTAGAGAAGCACATCTATGAGATATGGCATAACAAAATGGATAGTGAGAAGAAGATGAAGTTCATGTTGTTTGGAAGTGAACTGAAGATAAAAGTATCAATTAACATGATATATAGAAAGAGGATGGTTGTCCGTCAGTTTTCATTGGTAAATAGGCACATAAGTTATTTATAATGAAGTAGGAGCAAGGGACGAAAAATGAAGAGAAGAGGGAAGGAAGGGAATCGTGTGGAAGTTAGTGAATCGTGGGCTGATGTGGGTAATGGAAGTGGGATCCATGCAATTAGAAAGGTTGAACTACACTAACATCCCTTTGCATGGTGAAGTGGTAGCAAGGGAATTTTCGAGAAGGTCAAAAATGCTTCACTTTGAGCGTTTGATATAAGGTTTTACAATATATATGTATATATATATGTATATATATATGTGTATATATATATATATCTAATATCTTTACTAATAATACAAATACTTCACTATGGTGAAACTTTTACGCAGTTCCAAATAAACCCTTTTAATTCTTCATAAATTAACATGACAGATATTTAAGTTGGAGGGAAAAAACGTCTTTTGTTAGACCACTTTCCACTCCCCCACTCCTCCATATGTGGTTAGTCAAACCGGTTGGAAATTTTATCTTATTTCCTTCCATTACTCACGTCGTTCTCCATGTTTCCTTTCTATTCTACATCTTTTCTTCCCCATTCCCAAACCTAAACCGACTCAATCTTCCACATTTACTCTGGCTTCAACAAATTTGATCTTGAACTCCTTCATTTATTCACCTCCTCCTCCCCAGATACACAGCCTTCATTCGAAATCCGCTAACCGAACGACTTCAGGTTCAACTTGCGTCAATGTTTACGATTTTTCTCAGATCTGTTAATGCACTTCAGATCTGGCAGTCGACGAACCTGTATTCGACGTCGACGATAATATCAGTTGTAACGCCCCACCTTTATACCCATATTATCCGAGAGTATTACTAAGTAATACCGTCAAATAATACGGATAATGAGGCTATAGGGGCACATACGTGCAAATTCTCTTGAATTAACACTAGTACGTATTAAAATTTCTGAAATATCACTTATTCTTACGTACTCAATGTCGGTACAAACCAATTACATGTGTGCCTCCAGGACAGAACAATACAGAATATACATGAATACAGAGATCACAGAGTCAATCACATTGATAAATATAACGTATAATATTTAACATTCTATGTACATTTATGTAATACACATCAATATATGTACATTAATCCATACATTACACAATAATAAATGATAAACTAAGTTAATATACTCTTCTAGGCCCAATAAATACAAGCCGGTCTCAAGGTCCCTACATCTGTGATATCTCGGTCTAACCCGAGTATTATATAAGTAATAAACAGATCAGTCTATGTTTAAATCCATTATAGTTAATATAAAATGTCTGGGTGCTCTAAACAAGAATAATAACATAAAAAAGGACAACATTATTCAATCCACAATGATCATTCATAAGAAAGGAGGCATTAATGATTCTTTTATCTATTTCAAGGGAATTCAATAACATCATAAATTGGATCTATTGAGGACATCTTGAAATTCAACAACTCTTGAAATCAACATAATGAATTCTAGAAATAACATCATAAATTGAACCCCAAGAAACAAATAACAACAAAATTAACAAAATCAACACAACAACATAAGGTGGATCCAAAACAACAAATCTGCATGAGCATCAACAAAGAAACTCCCCCGAGCTTAGCCATGTACTTTATACGTGCCCAAATTAAGGCGCCTCTCACCGCGACCCCACCCCCTCCCCCCGGTCGAGTGTAACTTGACCCTCCTGGTCAAGTTAACACGTATATAAGACTCCCCCTCCTACGAGTCAAGCTTCCCCCGAAGCGAGTATTGGCTCAACAACAAACAACAATATGTGTTATAGACTTTTAGTCAGTAACCCAAGCAGTGCTAACCGTGTGTCCTATACCACACGTTCTCACTGCCAGTTTACTGTTAACTAGTTAGCTTTACACTGGAAATCAACATAAATAACAATCATTAGAAACAACAAATCAACAGCTTTAATTAGGCGAATCTGGGATTAACCGATTTTGTATACTGTCGTGTCCCATAACACGGGGTTTATAGTACCGTTTAATTACCAACACGCCTTCTCGAATGATGCAGAAAAGTGTGATTTTATACACAAAAAATATTGGATTTTTGAAAAAACATGTTTATAAAATAATTTAGAAAATCATTTTGATATTTCCTTGAAAACTCTTATATAATGAAAATATTGTATGTTATATAGCTTTAAGATAATTATACTTTTGAAACGAACATAGAAAACACTTGTCTCAAAGTAATTATTTATATATATATATATAGAAAATCTTTTCGAACTCGATTTATAAAAATGTGTACAGTGTCACAAATTCACGAAATTATTCATGAAATCGACATACAAAAAATCATTTAAACTTCACCATTTCTAGGTGCGAATTAGTGATAATGTTGGTTCTTCCAATTTATAGGAATTAGTCTTATGAAACAACTCAAAAAGGATACACAAAATCACAAAATATTGCACTTGAAACTAGGAAAAGATGCAACAAAACCCATTTAAATACACACACTACGGTTGAACAACACATATTCATCCATTTCATCCATCAAACAAAGTGAATCCATGGCATGCAACATGCTTCATGTTACTTATACAACCAATTCACCCATCAAAATAAAGTTGAATCCATAGCATGACAACCAATTCAAACACGCAATCAATTCAATTACCCAAACCATCAAATCCAATTCGGATAATGATATGAAAAAATATATATAACTATTATGGAATAAAACATAGATGTGAGTGAGGGGAAAACTCACCAAATTGAGGAATGACACTTAGATAATTCCCAACTTCGTGAATATCACAAACTATTGTCGTAGCTTCTGTTCATCGTGCCTGGGCACGGTCAAAACTCATCACCACGAAGCCCAAATTGGATGGTCTCCAAAACTCATGTGCGCCTCTTCGACCTTCAATCAAGCTGAAAGCTCGAACACCCCCGCCACCTCGCTCGAAATCCAGCGTCGTCGAATGATTTGCGCCCCCTTTCAATGCATCCCGTTAGCTTCCATCATGCATAACTCCGTGCCTTGCTCCCCCCCCCCATAACACCAATCGCAACTCAATCGTCCCCTCTCTCTTTTTTTTCTTGTCGATTTAGGGATTGATGAAGAATATGGGGGGAAATGAGTTTTCTTCGTTGTTGCTTTTTTTTCCAGCCGATGGAAGAGGCTTCTCGGGAAATAACAATAGAGAGTTTAATTTGTCTTTGGGCTTCAAAAATTGGGCTCTAATGCCTATAAGTCTCATTTTAACTAAATTAGTATTGGATTGGTCCTTACCTATCTAAACATGAATTTGTGAAAATATTTTTTTTATTCATTTAATTAAATTCACGTCATGTTTGATAATTTTTTTGTTGATAGTGGACGGTTTATTTAGCACGACGTTTAGTAATTTATTATTTAATAATCCAACATTCGATACTGATGATTATATTTTCCACCTATTTCAATTATATATATATAATAAAATTGTTTAATATCACAAACAAATTCTATTTAGTTCAATCCGCTTGTGCCACTAACTAATTCGCCGTCAACCAATATTTTCACGCCTTAATCTTGATTAATTACATGTATAATATCGATGAGAAAATAAGATTGTTATAGACTTCCCCCCTTAACAAAATTGCGTCCTCGCATCTAATATGAAAACGATAAACAACTCGTGTTCTATCTACCATCATATACTACAACCAAATTTCTATGTGGTTTCTACGCTCTACTCATTTATTTAAATGAATTCTATAAGATTTTTTTTTGATGTCTTTTATTGTTGTACGCAGTATGATTTGTATGAAAATATTTTCTAACTCTCGAAATTTTGAGAAATTTCAGCAGAGTCTCCTTTGTACGGAGGATGTTTCGGAAAATCTGAATGCAATATAAACATAAAAAATACATCTTCGAAGAGGCATCCCAATACGGGGAATTCCAAAACCTGGGGAAACAGCACAACATAACAACATTTTGCAATATTTAATCCGAAAACATACCTTTTAATTAGCTTTTTAGAATTTACTTCGTTTTTCATGCGTACGAAACAAGTGATCTTCGTCGCTAGCAATTCCACAAGCTTCTTGGGTACCTACCTTAACTCAGTTGTGTATGTTAGTTGCATATAAGAAATATGGTAAATATAATTGTAAATATTAGTTGCATGTAAGAAACATAATGAATATAAATTAATGTAATGGATAATTAGCATAACATGTTAATTTAAATTATCTTTCAATACATGGAACCATTGGAACGTCAAGTATAGCAAAGAATTACACTACAATACACTAAACATCAAATCTGAAACACAGTTTAGGAGCAGGCTAGAACTATAAAAACGCATTTTTGAGCGATTAAACAGAAATATTTTGGAAATCACCACAAACGAAAGTTGTAGCATAGTTTTTGAGCTTTCCGGAATGTACAAAATAGTCAAAATTGGATAAATCGTTCAAAAGTTATCATCAATTTAGCTCAGCCCATTTTCAAATATGCAGTGCAACAGGTTTGTGACAGAAAGCTGAATTTTTAACATTGTAAACATCAAAATTCTAGGAAACACATAAAACAAAAGTTATAGCCTAAGTTCCTTGCTTTCCAGAAAGCCCAAAATCATCAAAATCAAACTAGCCATTTAAAAGTTATTCCTCAAACCGTTCAGCTCAGTTATCACCTCACACTTTTGTTATTTATATGTTTTAGCCTTCACAAGTTATTATTATTATTATTATTTTGAAGACCACGACATCAGTGTTGTTTCTTATACTATTTTCTGATCTACAGAAAAGAATTGACCTATTCGGAAAGCTTTATCACAAGTTGTAACACCCCACCTCCGTTAAGGTCACTCACAAAGGGAATGCCTTAACTTTGGTGGACCATTTTAGTAAACAGAACAAAAACTTACAAGACAGATAAAACAGTACTTGGAAAATTTTTAACTTTATTACAGCGGAAACAGAAATTAATATGGTTACATCCTTTCAAATTTCAGAATTCAAGTACAAAATATCAGTCTTGTACAAAAGCCTTCAAAATGCATGGTTTAAAATCATAATCCCCATGGAACGGAAGCTATACAGAGCCAAGCCATACTTTAAGCACTTCAAGCAAAGAGAAATCCGGATCAAGCTAAAGTATTCCCTCCTTGGATAACTTGGGGAGGGGAAACGTAAGAAAGGAGGCGAAACAACAAGGGTCAGACAAAAAGTCTGGCAAGTCCAGTGACTTTCAGCATATGAACAGATAATAATAATATGATATGAACATAAAACTGGATGTGAGATAACTGTAACAGGTGTAGCAGATATAACAGAAAAACAGAATGACATAAACTATTGTTTTACACTTCTCTGCACTAATACAAGTATAGCAGAATTAGGTGTCACCCTAATGTCTAAATTGAAGCAGGAACGGGTACAGAATACTTTAACAGAAACAGAATGCTAATAATGGGCCTTTACTACCCGATCAGAAACAGACAGAAGCAGAAACTGATTTATCTCTACGGAAACAGAATGTAGAATTAGGTGTACACTAGTAATGGGCCTTTACCACCCGAACAGACGGTACCACACAGAAACAGACAGGTGTTACCACCCAACAGAAACAGACGGTACCAACAGAAACAGACGGAACTAAGCGTACCCTAAAACCCTACCCCAAGCGATCGGCTCCCTAATACATAAATATCCTGTGTCGGCCCCACAGTAGGGTGTATCACTCCCTAAAGTGACAACCAATTGGCACAGACCTATTTACAGATGTCACGGCGTCTTACATCCTCAGAGGCAGACCGGGATCCATGCACGCACATGACCCGGTTGGAACGCACCATCAACACCCCTCCCCATTATCAGAATGAACCACTTATAATTAGTTCAGTAAGCGTGCCCGGACCCTACCTACTGTTGGGTCAAAGTCTTGATACTAGAAAGGGTTACTGACTAATATGGGTCCCAAACAACAGATGACACAAGTAATTCCCCTCCTAACCTTGTGTCCCCAGACTAACAGATCTCAGATTAACTTGTTTACAAGTTCAGACATACAGAATTCAGATTTACTAGTTCACAAGTTTTCAGACTAACAGATCAGATGTACAGATTTTTCAGATTTGTCTAACTTTGTATTGGGCCTACAGATTCATGGACGGGTTTACTACACCTATTAATCCAGTTAGTTTAACCCTATTTTCCCCCAATACGTTTTAGACGTCATTCTTATCTTAGATTTGCATTAATTAATTATTAATGCCCAGACCTCTCACATTAGGTCGCTAGCTTGTGGCCGCTGGATGGGCCGGGCGGTTCCGGGCAGACTTCTGCCACAAGCCAGACCTAACCTTGTGTCTTAAGCAGGTTATGACTAACTTCTCACATTAGAACCTATTGTTTGCGGCCACTGGATGTGCCGGGCGGTTCCGGGCAGAATTACGCCGCAAACTCATTCTAACCTCGAGTTAGCCATATTTATCTTGCGGCCAATTAATTAACAGTTTAGCATTTATGCCTATGCTTATGTCAATTATTCATAACTATAGTCAATTCAAATTACGCCAATAACAGACTAATAATATAGCAGGTAACAGATTTAACATATAACATATTTTTCAGATTAGGCGACTTAACGGATTTAGCAGATTAAGCAACTTAGCAGATTTTAGCACATAACAGATTAGGCATCTCAACAGACAAATTTAACAGATTAGGCATTTCAATCTTAATAGCAGTCTAGGCCATATAACAGAACTAGCAGTTTAGGCAACTTAGCAAATTAGCAGATTTAGCAGATTTAATATTTCTAAAGGTTCTATTTACATGCCTTGCCTAATCATAAATTAGGCCTAAGTTCATATGCCTACATAATTGTCATGATTCACAATATAAACATATATTCCACGTTTGCATAAATTTACATAGCGCAGAATATGGACACAATTTACCATATAACATATGTTCCAATTTTTGTTAAACTAGCATTTTACATGTAAATTATACCAAATATAATCATTAATTACAATGCATGCCATATATCCAAAAATTCCTATTTAGGTGTAATCACAATAATAGATATCCTAATTAATGTAAATCTTTACACCTAACTTTCCATATCCTTCTTCTTTTCAAGTCATGAATCATAATGCAAAATATACCCAACAATCTAAATCTTTAAATTATATCTTCTAAAAATCAGATCTGGACTTTTATATGCATTTTGTCCAAAGTCTCCAATCATATGTAAACATAAAATGGTTCCTCTTTTCTTTTATTACATAATATGCATAGATCTAAATCTAGTTTACAACATATGCTCATTTTTCTAATTAATTAAAGATCTAAATATCATATGTTCATTTCTCTAATTAGTTACAGATCTAAATTACAACATACTCTATGCATGCAATATATAAATTACATGTTCATAGTCAAATTTATGCATCCAATCCCAAGTCACATGTCCAATATATTTTATGCTTCAGATCTAAAGTCATACGTTCAATTCAGTCTTGTCAAATTTCGCATCATTCATTAATTGTCCCAAATTTTGCGTTCATACGTTAATCTCTTTATGAGATTGGGCACAGGCTCGTGGTAGCCTGGCTATAGAAACAGAAAAGAAGAAAGGAATACAGAATAGTCACAGAAAACAGATCTAACAGAAGAGAATATATATACAACCTCAAACTCGGATTTAAAAGCATATCAAAATTATAATTAACGTTTATAGCGGAGAATAACTGTACTTGCCTTGATTGGATTAAAGAAAGAACTTTAGTTGTTACAGAATTATTGCAGAAGCTTTTATCTCAAATTTGAATTTAGGATGATGTTGATTGACTTCTAGTTTTGATTCTAGCAGAGTAGCGACGCCATTTTTATTTTTAATTAGAAGAAGAGAGCAATGGAGGCTAGAGAATTGTGTAAGAGACTTAGGTTTAGGTTAGGGATGAATTTATAGGAGGATAGGGTGATTTAGAGCCTTCAGATCAGTCCAGAAGTCATCAGAATCGCACAGCTCGAATACACATCATCCAGCCACTCAAAAGAAGACACGTCACCTCAGAACACTCCAGAATTCGGTGCTGGATTTGTATGGGCGCACTTGGCAGGTGCGCCAGTGTATTTTTGTACTGGCGCACTTCACAAGTGCGCCAGTGTATTCTGGCCTGATTCCAGTTTTTCTGCCTAACTTCGTTCGTCCATATCTTCTTCATACGGACTCCGATTTACGCAAATTCGGACTCTATTTCGCGTATTTTTCCGAGACGAACACAATGGCGTATCCCGTTTCCCTTAGTTCTTTGATTTCAAATTAATTATACTTTAATTTATGAATTTCACAGTTGTACAATTCGCGGGGTGTTACATTCTCCCCCACTTAAAAAGATTTCGTCCCCGAAATCTTCAAGTTAGGAGGAATGTATATCCTAACATCCAATCATCCATCTACTCATCCATCAAACACGAGCATCCATTGTCCTTAAAAGACTTCTAATGTTTCATGATCATATGCGAAGTGTGTGTATATGAACTTATCTAATGCAAAATCAGGCGGTCTACTGATTCAGTTGACCTCCTTAATGTGAATTATGTAAGTGCCATGAATCCATCATGTATGCAAATTTCCCTATTCTTGATTCTACATGAGTGCACAATCATTCAATACAAATGCAGCATCCAAATGACAACACATTAAAGTTCAACCACATACGAATGCAAACATATATGCATATGCAATATGAAGTGACTGGGCCGATCTAATACCTAGATTGTGTGTGTATATGCAACCACGAGCAACCACTAGCAATCACTTGCAACCACTTGCAACCATCATACATAACATGTTTCAATTACATGTTTCCATCCAAAGGGTTTCTACCTAAAAGATAAGGTCGAGGAATATACCTAAAAAGATAGATAAAAGCGCAACTTAAGAAAAAAGAAAGATCAAGGATATACCCTCGAACAGAAAAGGGTAGGCTGTACGGATTCTAGCTTCAGTTTCCCAAGTCGCGTCTCCCTCGGCGTCGCTCCACTGAACTTTGACGAGCTTGACTTCGCGGTTGCGTAGCTTCTTCACTTCCGTTCCTAAGATGCGGGTTGGAACCTTTCTTATGGTTGCTTCGCGTTCCACTTCGGCCTCTTCGAGGATATTTGGCTCCACCGCTTCAGCAGACTCATGTAGACATTTTCGGAGATGTGAAATGTGAAAAACGTTGTGGACTCCAGCCAACTTCTCGGGTAGCTCTAATCTATAGGCCATTTTCCCAATTGTTCCTATCTAAAGGTATAGTCGAATGATAGAAGCAAGTAAAAACTTTGTGCCCATTAGGCAATGTCAAAACTGAAAACCTATGCCACATATATATTGATTAGGAGAAGAACTCTCTAAGCATCAGCCCCGAAGACCGAAATCAACATCAGACTGACACCCAAAGAGTTACTCAACCCAACCACCATATATGATTCTAGGAAACTAAGCATGATGGACTCCTTTTTAGGTCACAAGGGAGTCCCTTCCTAAGACCAATCTGTATCCTATAAAACCCAAAAACTTTAGTCAAACCAATGAACACCCTCGAGCCCCAACATGTGTTACTAACAGATGAGTCATACTCCCTATGTGGTTTGCAACAGAAATTGGATTGAGAATGGAACCGAGAGGATATACAGAAAAGATACTATGCAAGTAAGCTCTACAGGAAGAGAGGAATCAAGGATATACTCTTAAGAAGAGATATTATGCACGAATCTAGTCTTCAATCTTCTAAGTCGCATTTCTTGAGCTTAACTTCATTATACTTTGTCCGTTTTTAACTTCACAATTTCGTAGCTTCTTAATTCTTGTTTCCAAAATATGAGTTGGAACCTATTTCTTGTTCCTCTTTCACTTATTCTCCTTCTAGTATACTTGGCTCAAGCCTAACTGCGTACTCATGGTTCCATGCAAGCTCTCCAAAATTCACTAGTGAATCTTGGATCTTGTTCACTTACTAGAAGGTATCCCACATAGATGAATTATCTCTTGAAAATGAACAATTGTCAACTTCGTGAGCGGAGCTGAGATTTTCGCAAAATCCTTTATGAACTTTCGATAGAAACCTGCTAGTCCTAGAAAACTTCGGACCTCAGTTACATTCCTTGGTGTCTTCCAATCCTGTACCGCCACTACCTTAGCAGGGTCCACTGCTAACCCTTGTTTGGATACTATGTGCCCAAGGAACCTCACCTCTTCTCTCCAAAAGTGGCATTTGGAGAATTTGGCTTTTAGTTGATGGACTCGCAAAGTTTCCATGATTGCCCTTAAGTGCTGAGCATGTTCCTCTTCACTCTTTGAGAAGATAAGAATATCGTCTACGAAGACCACTACGAATTTGTTGAGGAAATCTCTAAATACCCTACTCATCAGGTCCACGAAGTACGCAGGTGCATTTGTCAAGCCGAAGGGCATGACAAGCCATTCAAAGAAGCCGTCTGGGGTTCTGAACGCCGTTTTATCGATGCTATCTTCAGCCACCCTTAGCTGATGAAAACCGGTTGCTAAATCGAGTTGGGAGAAAACAGACGCTCCTACAAGCTGGTCAAATAAATCGTCAATTCTAGGGAGAGGGTGCCTATTCTTTTTCGTTAGCTTGTTGAGCTCCCTATAGTCAATACATAAACGGAGTGAACCATCCGCCTTTGTAGCGAACACCATTGGAGCGCCCCATTCCGAAATGCTCCTCCTAATGAACCCCTTTTTCTAGAAGCTCTTTAATCTGTTTACCGAGCTCTTTCCTTTCTCGTGGAGCCATATGTCTAACGGGCAACGCAACGGGCTTTGCATTATCTACAAGATATATGTGGAAGTCTATTCCCGCTTCGGAGGCAAGCCCTTCACCTCTTCAAAGACATCCGGATATTCCCGGACCACTCTAACTGATTGCAAATTTTCAACAGAGGCATCTATTGATTCAAGATAACTAAGCATAACCGCATACGAGGGATTACAAGAAATTTCCAAAGTATTACCGAGCTGGGTTAGGAGCCTAACAACCCTTTTCTCACAATCAAGGATGGCCCCATTACTGGATAGCCAATCCATACCCAAAATCAAACCATACCCCGAAAAGCCCAAAACAAAGGCACTACATTGAAATTCTACACTTAGAATAGAAATTTTCAATTCCAAACAGATCATAGACAAATGAGCTGGGCCCCCAATTGGGTTTGAAACAATTAAGGGGTCCTCTACCATACTAGTTTTTAGGTGCAGAGATTCTACTAAAGCAGACGAGATAAAGGAGTGTGATGCGCCAGAATCAAATAAAGTGCGAACGGGGTGATCATAAAGATAGACTACACTTTCTACAGAAGTATTTATACCTCGCTGTTGCAGAGGTGGCGCTTCCAGCACATGAACCTGTGCCCCTGGGGTGGATACAGCCCTCTGCCCCTGTCCTCGTTTCTTTGGGCAGTCCTTAGCCCTATGGCCTGTCTCACCGCAAGAAAAGCACCCACCATTCTCCTTGGCCTTCTTATTCCGGCAGTCCTTTACTAAGTGCCCCACTTTGCCACAGAAATTGCACTTCCTCTTCTCTTTGTTGCCTTTCCCGCCCTTCTTAAAGTCTGTCTTCTTAGGCTGCAAACCCTCTTTCTTCCCTTGAGAGCTTTCTGCCTTTGTCTCCTTCTTGCCCTTATCCTCTTCATTCAGCAATGCCATTTGCACCAATCTTTCATACGTGGCTCCCATGGGTATATGGGTCATGGCCAAACTGTGTAATGGCTCATTCAACCCTTTGACGAAACGGAGAGCCTTCTTGTGCGGGGTGTTGACAAGGTCAAGCCCAAACCTAGCCAGCTCATCGAACTGATTCACATACTCTCTGACTGTCTTGTCCCCTTGCTTAAGAAATAAGAATTTTTCCAACTGCAAACTTCTTTCCGCATCTGAGAGAAATTTAGTCTCAAACCTAGCCCTAAAGTCCTCCCATGTCTCCACTGGTCTTTCAGCATTAGTGACTTCCCACCAGTAGGAAGCCTCGCCCTTCAATAGCCACACTGCCAATTGTACTTTCTGTCTATCTTCTACCTCAAAGATGATGAATAGGTCCTCCATTTCTTTCAGCCAATTTCTGGCTGCCACGAAGGACTCAGTTCCATGGAAATCCCTTCCTCCCATAGCCTTAAAATCTTTACATATCTTAGCAAACGTGTTTCCCCGAGGAGGAGGTGGAGGAAAAGGTGCCGCTGCAGCTGGATGATTTCCGGCAGCTAGGGGCGGAGGAATGGTAGGGCCTGGCTGAGTGGCTCTTGCTTCTAAGAACCGTCTAAACCAACCAGGTATTGGTACCCCTTCCGGCAAGTTAAGATCTTCGGACATGCTGAAACAAAAAGGATAGATTCAAAACGAAGGATAAGAGATAGTACCTATGGCTTTGGGGAGTGGACTTTGCCTTTTAAAATAAAATAATATTTTTCTTTTTAAAAAATGCTTCTTTAAATTTCCTTTTTTTTTTGAAAATAATTTTTCAAAACTTTTTATCTTATCTGGTAAACCTATGCTCTGATACCAAGTGTAACACCCCACCTCCGTTAAGGTCACTCACAAAGGGAATGCCTTAACTTTGGTGGAGCATTTTAGTAAACAGAACAAAAACTTACAAGACAGATAAAACAGTACTTGGAAAATTTTTAACTTTATTACAGCGGAGACAGAAATTAATATGGTTACATCCTTTCAAATTTCAGAATTCAAGTACAAAATATCAGTCTTGTACAAAAGCCTTCAAAATGCATGGTTTAAAATCATAATCCCCATGGAACGGAAGCTATACAGAGCCAAGCCATACTTTAAGCACTTCAAGCAAAGAGAAATCCGGATCAAGCTAAAGTATTCCCTCCTTGGATAACCTGGGGAGGGGAAACGGAAGAAAGGAGGCGAAACAACAAGGGTCAGACAAAAAGTCTGGCAAGTCCAGTGACTTTCAGCATATGAACAGATAATAATAATATGATATGAACATAAAACTGGATGTGAGATAACTGTAACAGGTGTAGCAGATATAACAGAAAAACAGAATGACATAAACTATTGTTTTACACTTCTCTGCACTAATACTAGTATAGCAGAATTAGGTGTCACCCTAATGTCTAAATTGAAGCAGGAACGAGTACAGAATACTTTAACAGAAACAGAATGCTAATAATGGGCCTTTACTACCCGATCAGAAACAGACAGAAGCAGAAACAGATTTATCTCTACGGAAACAGAATGTAGAATTAGGTGTACACTAGTAATGGGCCTTTACCACCCGAACAGACGGTACCACACAGAAACAGACAGGTGTTACCACCCAACAGAAACAGACGGTACCAACAGAAACAGACGGAACTAAGCGTACCCTAAAACCCTACCCCAAGCGATCGGCTCCCTAATACATAAATATCCTGTGTCGGCCCCACAGTAGGGTGTATCACTCCCTAAAGTGACAACCAATTGGCACAGACCTATTTACAGATGTCACGGCGTCTTACATCCTCAGAGGCAGACCGGGATCCATGCACGCACATGACCCGGTTGGAACGCACCATCAACACCCCTCCCCATTATCAGAATGAACCACTTATAATTAGTTCAGTAAGCGTGCCCGGACCCTACCTACTGTTGGGTCAAAGTTTTGATACCAGAAAGGGTTACTGACTAATATGGGTCCCAAACAACAGATGACACAAGTAATTCCCCTCCTAACCTTGTGTCCCCAGACTAACAGATCTCAGATTAACTTGTTTACAAGTTCAGACATACAGAATTCAGATTTACTAGTTCACAAGTTTTCAGACTAACAGATCAGATGTACAGATTTTTCAGATTTGTCTAACTTTGTATTGGGCCTACAGATTCATGGACGGGTTTACTACACCTATTAATCCAGTTAGTTTAACCCTATTTTCCCCCAATACGTTTTAGACGTCATTCTTATCTTAGATTTGCATTAATTAATTATTAATGCCCAAACCTCTCACATTAGGTCGCTAGCTTGTGGCCGCTAGATGGGCCGGGCTGTTCCGGGCAGACTTCTGCCACAAGCCAGACCTAACCTCGTGTCTTAAGCAGGTTATGACTAACTTCTCACATTAGAACCTATTGTTTGCGGCCACTGGATGTGCCGGGCGGTTCCGGGCAGAATTACGCCGCAAACTCATTCTAACCTCGAGTTAGCCATATTTATCTTGCGGCCAATTAATTAACAGTTTAGCATTTATGCCTATGCCTATGTCAATTATTCATAACTATAGTCAATTCAAATTACGCCAATAACAGACTAATAATATAGCAGGTAACAGATTTAACATATAACATATTTTTCAGATTAGGCGACTTAACGGATTTAGCAGATTAAGCAACTTAGCAGATTTTAGCACATAACAGATTAGGCATCTCAACAGACAAATTTAACAGATTAGGCATTTCAATCTTAATAGCAGTCTAGGCCATATAACAGAACTAGCAGTTTAGGCAACTTAGCAAATTAGCAGATTTATCAGATTTAATATTTCTAAAGGTTCTATTTACATGCCTTGCCTAATCATAAATTAGGCCTAAGTTCATATGCCTACATAATTGTCATGATTCACAATATAAACATATATTCCACGTTTGCATAAATTTACATAGCGCAGAATATGGACACAATTTACCATATAACATATGTTCCAATTTTTGTTAAACTAGCATTTTACATGTAAATTATACCAAATATAATCATTAATTACAATGCATGCCATATATCCAAAAATTCCTATTTAGGTGTAATCACAATAATAGATATCCTAATTAATGTAAATCTTTACACCTAACTTTCCATATCCTTCTTCTTTTCAAGTCATGAATCATAATGCAAAATATACCCAACAATCTAAATCTTTAAATTATATCTTCTAAAAATCAGATCTTGACTTTTATATGCATTTTGTCCAAAGTCTCCAATCATTTGTAAACATAAAATGGTTCCTCTTTTCTTTTATTACAGAATATGCATAGATCTAAATCTAGTTTACAACATATGCTCATTTTTCTAATTAATTAAAGATCTAAATATCATATGTTCATTTCTCTAATTAGTTACAGATCTAAATTACAACATACTCTATGCATGCAATATATAAATTACATGTTCATAGTCAAATTTATGCATCCAATCCCAAGTCACATGTCCAATATATTTTATGCTTCAGATCTAAAGTCATACGTTCAATTCAGTCTTGTCAAATTTCGCATCATTCATTAATTGTCCCAAATTTTGCGTTCATATGTTAATCTCTTTATGAGATTGGGCACAGGCTCGTGGTAGCCTAGCTATAGAAACAGAAAAGAAGAAAGGAATACAGAATAGTCACAGAAAACAGATCTAACAGAAGAGAATATATATACAACCTCAAACTCAGATTTAAAAGCATATCAAAATTATAATTAACGTTTATAGCGGAGAATAACTGTACTTGCCTTGATTGGATTAAAGAAAGAACTTTAGTTGTTACAGAATTGTTGCAGAAGCTTTTATCTCAAATTTGAATTTAGGATGATGTTGATTGACTTCTAGTTTTGATTCTAGCAGAGTAGCGACGCCATTTTTATTTTTAATTAGAAGAAGGGAGCAATGGAGGCTAGAGAATTGTGTAAGAGACTTAGGTTTAGGTTAGGGATGTATTTATAGGAGGATAGGGTGATTTAGAGCCTTCAGATCAGTCCAGAAGTCATCAGAATCGCACAGCTCGAATACACATCATCCAGCCACTCAAAAGAAGACACGTCACCTCAGAACACTCCAGAATTCGGTGCTGGATTTGTATGGGCGCACTTGGCAGGTGCGCCAGTGTATTTTTGTACTGGCGCACTTCACAAGTGCGCCAGTGTATTCTGGCCTGTTTCCGGTTTTTCTGCCTAACTTCGTTCGTCCATATCTTCTTCAAACAGACTCCGATTTACGCAAATTCGGACTCTATTTCGCGTATTTTTCCGAGACGAACACAATGGCATATCCCGTTTCCGTTAGTTCTTTGATTTCAAATTAATTATACTTTAATTTATGAATTTCACAGTTGTAGAATTCGCGGGGTGTTACACAAGTAATACTTTGTTTTAAAGTCATGTGAGCAGAAGGGGTTTACATACATATAAATAAATGATGTTCAACTAGCGAGTGGGTGTACGCATATCAGTACAGGAGCGCAAAATAAAGTCAGCAAGGATAGACATTCAATTAAGCCTCATCAAAAGGCTAAGAGTCAATTAGGTAACAATCCTAAGAAAGTCAAGACTTGCATTCAATTAAGCCTCATCACAGCTTGATCTAATGTACAATTAGCATTCCTGAAGAATCAGGAATCAAAAGAAATCTTATTAATGCATCATCCAACTCTTTTTCATCATGAATTAAGAAATGCTCCCAAAACATGTTGCACCATATTCAGTTGTTCATAAAATAGTACTTTTCCATTAAAATCATGTTCTACAAGCTACAAAATGTTAAGATAGTCCATAACGACGAAAGAAAATTTTATGCAAAACTTATGAAGTAGATCTTTAGAATTTTAAAGCTCAGATGGAATAGCATACAAATAAGGATGACAAGTTACGGGAGAGTTAAACATGTTAATGTACTTAATATGATAAAAGGGTAGTACAGTGGTAGTACAGTACTTTTCCTAAAAGGGTGGTATAGTCATAGTACAGTACTTTTCTGTTTTTGCCTATATATAAAGGCACCTTTTTGTTATTCTATTGTTCAAGGCTTTCTCTTCTATTGTTAGACTCAATCTCCTCTGTATCTTGTTTTATAATCAATGAATTGTTTCAGATTTCTTCATTAAGATTATCATGGTATCAGAGCCAATTGAATCCGCGATCTCAATCTAGTCAGCAATTTCGTTCATCTTAGCAACCCATGGATTGTCTCGATCTCGGCTTCATCAATCCAGACGATCTTGGCTTCATCAATCCAAGTGGCGGATTGTCTCGAACTTGGTAGGGGCGGTGGCGGCTTCCACGAATCTTGGCGGCGGCAGTGACTTCCACAATCGGCAGCGGTACAAATTTTATGATTTTGATTTCAGATTTTGGAATTGTTTTGGAATTGGAGTTCTGTTGTGATCTGAATTCTATTGTTATCTTTGTTATTTTGGAATTGTTTTCTCTGAATTTGGAAGTTTTGATTTATTAATATGGATGAAATTAGAGATGATTCGCTACAAGCAGTTAGTGTTCAGTTAGATGGTAAAAAATTTGCGTATTGGAGTTATGTGATGAAAAAAAAAATGAAATGTAAACAGAAGTGGGGTTATATTTTGGGTGCCATTGTCAAGCCGGTTGATAGCACAACTGCTAATTATGTGTCTTTGTTTGACAAATGGGAAGTTGCAAATTCAATGATTATTACTTGGATCAATAATTCAGTCAAGCACTCAATAGGTACTCAATTAGCAAAATATGAGACAGCTAAGAAGGTTTGGGATCATCTAGCTAGATTGTATACACAGTCTAACTTTGCAAAACAATATCAATTGGAGTCTGATATTCGTGCTATGCAGAAGAAAAGCATGAGTATTCAGGAATTTTATAATGCTATGACAAATTTGTGGGATCAGCTGGCGCTCACAGAATCTACTGAATTACGCGCCTTTGGACATTATATTACACGTAGAGAGGAACAGAGATTAGTACAGTTTTTAATGGCTCTTCGTGGCGAGTTTGAAGTAGATCTATTCTACACTGTCATCCGCTACCTTCTGTTGATTCTGTTTTTAGTGAACTTTTAGCAGAGGAAATTCATCTTCGGTCTTCTGTTGCAAAGGAAGTCTCTACTACGTCAGTCTTTGCTATGCCTCCACGACCAAATTCAAATTCGCAAGTTAGACCTTATGGAACTGTTGCTCGTGATGAATGCAGTTTTGTAGACAAAAAGGTCATTGGAATTCTCAATGTCCAAAGTTAGGTAAAGGAAAGCAGCAGTATGCTCAGCAGCAGCCCCATCTGCAGCCTCAGCGATTGAATTATTGACCACCAATCCCTCATAATGGACCTCCTTTTCTTCCTCGCCCTCATAATGCACTTATAACTTCTTCTTCAGATCCATCAATGATTAAACAATTTCAGAAGTTCCTTGCATCTCAGCCGCATGCCATGTCAGCTTCGTCTCAAATAGATTTGTCATCTAGTCCATCAGGTATATCTTCTTCTACATGGATTTTAGATTCTGGTGCTTCGAATCATATGTCACCTAATTTATCGTCTTTCACTTCTTTGGCTCCTAAAATTTCTATGTCTGTCGTGAGTGCTAGTGGTACATATATGCCCATGCAAGGTGTTGGTTCAGTCATTGCACCTTCTTTGTCCTTATCTAATGTTTATCACATTCCTAGACTTGCACTAAATCTTGCTTCTGTTGGTCAAATTTGTGATAATGGTTACTTGGTTTCTTTCTCTTCTTCCGATTGTTATGTTCAGGGTCCAAAGTCTCAGAAAGTGATTGGGACCGGCCATAGAGAAGGAGGACTTTATATATTGGATCAGTTCAAAATTCCTAAGATTGCGGCTTCTATTCCTGGTGTGGATGTTTCGTCTTTTTGTTTGAGTCAATCATCTTCAATGTTTTATTTGTGGCATTCTCGTCTGGATCATGTCTCTAAGTCTCGATTACAATTTTTAGCGTCTATAGGAGTTTTAGGAGAATTGAAAACTCATGATATTTCTGATTGTAGTGGTTGTAAACTTGCAAAATTTTTTGCTTTGCCTTTTCCTCAGAGTAATACATTTCTATTGCACCTTTTGATCTTATTCATTCTGATGTTTGGGGACCCTCTCCTGTTTCTACAAAGGGAGGCTCTCGTTATTATGTCTCCTTTATTGATGACTGCACTCGTTATTGTTGTATTTATCTTATGAAATGTCGCTCAGAATTTTTTGGCATCTATAATGAGTTTCGATCTCTTATTAAAACTCAGCATGTAGCTGTTATTAAATGTTTTAGATGTGATTTAGGGGGTGAATATACTTCTCATGCTTTTAAGGAACTTCTTTCTTTAGATGGCACAATTTATCAGACTTCTTGCACTGATACACCTGAACAAAATAGGGTTGCTGAAAGGAAACATAGGCATATTCTTGAGACTGCTAGGTCACTTTTATTGTCTGCTAGTGTTCCAAGTGAATTTTGGGGGGAGGCAGCTCTTGTTTATGTTTATTTGATTAATAGGATTCCCACTTCTCTTAATTCTAGCTTGTCTGTCCACCAGATTATTCTTCTCTTCGTGTTTTTGGTTCTACATGCTTTGTTCTTCTTCCTCATGTCCAACAGAGTAAGTTAACTTCACGGTCTTCTATATGTGTATTTCTTGGTTATGGTGCAGGACAAAAGGGATAACGTTGTTTTGATCCAGTCAGTCATAAGTTATATGTTTCTCGTCATGTTGTTTTTCTTGAACATATTCCTTATTTTACAATTCCTGACCGTTCTCACAGTATATCTATGTCTGATTTTGTTCATATTGATCCTTTTACTGCTGATGATGATGGGCTACCTCCCGCTGCAAATCCAGACACTTATATTGACACCTCAACTACCTAATCATCCTCTAAGGCAGCGGATACTAGTGAAAGTCGATATCCTATCCGAAATTGTCAGTCTACTAGACGACCTGATTTTGAATATTCTTGTCTTTCCAGTTCATTTTCTTCATTCCTTGCTTCTATTCATTGTCTTTCTGAGCCTTCGTCTTTCAAGGATGCGGTTCGTGATCCTCTTCAGCAGCGTGTTATGGCTGAGGAGCTAAATGCTCTTCATCAAACTCATACTTGGAATTTATTGCCTCTTCCTGTAGAAAAACATGCTATTGGTTCTCGTTGGGTCTATAAGATTAAAACTAAGGCTGATGGATCTATTGAAAGATATAAAGCTCGCTTGGTTGCTAAAGGTTATTCTCAAGAATATGGTATGGATTATGAGGAGACTTTTGCTCCTATTGCAAAAATGACTACAGTTCGAACTCTTATTGCGGTTGCTTCTGTTCGCCACTGGAATATTACTCAAATGGATGTTAAAAATGCCTTTTTGAATGGCGACCTTCATGAAGAAGTCTATATGGTTCCTCCTCCTAGCATTGATCATCAACCTGATGAAGTCTGCAAACTTAGGAAGGCTCTTTATTGTCTCAAACAGGCTCCCCGTGCTTGGTTTGAGAAATTCTCTACTGTGATTACTTCTCTTGGTTTTTGCCCGATTAACCATGATTCCGCTTTGTTTGCCAAGTGTACCTCGGCTGGTCGAATTCTGCTTTCTCTTTATGTTGATGATATGATTATTATAGGTGATGATGTTGTTGGGATCAACTTGTTGAAGTCTGAGTTGACTCGAAGTTTTGCTACAAAAGACTTGGGTCCTCTTTGTTATTTTTGGGTATTGAAGTTGCTTCTTCTCCAAAAGGGTACCTTCTTTCTCAATCTAAGTATATTTCTGACATTTTTGAGCATGCTCGTCTCTCGGATAATAACACTGTTGATACTCCAACTGAGCTCAATGCTCGGTACTCTATTTCTATGGGTCTCTATTGCCAGATCCTAGTCTTTATAGAACGGTTGTTGGAAGTTTGGTTTATCTCACTATCACTCGCCCTGACATTGCATATGTATTCATAGTCAGTCAGTTTGTTACTTCTCCTACTACAGTTCATTGGGATGCTGTTATTCGCATTTTGAGATATCTCCTTGGCACACAGTTTCAAGCTCTTTTGCTTTCTTCTACTTCATCTTTAGAGTTATGTGCTTACTCTGATGTTGATTGGGCTGGTGATCCTACTGATCGCAAATCTACTACTGGCTTTTGTATTTTTCTAGGTGATTCTCTAGTCTCTTGGAAAAGTAAGAAGCACGATGTTATATCTCCCACTTCAACTGAGGCCGAATACCGTGTTATGGCTTCTACTACTAGTGAAATAGTTTGGCTGCGATGGTTGCTTATGGATATGGGTGTTTTCTTGCGGCGACCAACTTCTTTGCACTGTGATAATAAGAGTGCTATTCAGATTGCATATATGTAACAAGCCGTATTTTTGAATAACACGTTATAACGTAAATCAAGGCAGAATTAAATTTTAAAATATGAATCAAGGGAAATGGGCTATGCCATTGCGTTCGTCTCGGAAAAATACGTGGAATAGAGTCCGAGATTTCGAAAAACGGAGCCCGTATGACCAAATTATGGCCCGATGAAGTTTCAGAAAATTCAAATTTCGAAAACAGATTTGAATTTTAGCCCAATCAGAGTAGGCGGAAAAAGTTCCCGCCCAACCCACCAGGTCGACCTGGGGGTCGACCCTAGGATCGACCTGCCAGGCCAGGTCGACCTGCCAAGCCAGGTCGACCTGGGAGTCGACATGGGGGTCGACCTGCCCCAGGCCAGGTCGACTCTAGAGTCGACCTGGGGGTCGACTGGGGAGTCGACCTGGCCCCTGCGCTAGGTCGAACCCAGCCCCCCCTGGCTGGCCTGGTCTGTGCTTAGCCGAATTCCTGAGCCTTTCCTTGTCACTAGGGCTAGGTGTCAGCTCCTGATTGGTCTCTCCTTCAAATGAATGGCTAATATTAATCCAAGCTCCATCGACGGTCCTAATCAATTCACAGACTCTATAAAAAGGACCTAAGACTCCACCTAATTCATACAAACAAAAATAAGAATGAGACCGTCATGTTGCTGAGGAAGGACTAGAAATAGCCGTCAAAATTGAGAGACAATTAGGAGACAATTCAAAAGCTTAAAGCAACGACAACTAAATCAAAACAACGCCTACAACAAAGGATAGCATCTCCAAATTCAGAATTCAGATTCGTGAATTGAAGATTCGTCATACGTTGTAAGTAGAGTGTTATTCCGATGTGAATAAATAATTGTGTTTTGATTTGTGTAAAATGAGAAATAGAATTGTATTTGATTTGTGGTGATAATAATTCATATTTGTATGTTGCTTTGATTCTAAACGATTTGGGATGTTGTGGTATAACAATTGGATATTTACAAGTATGTGATTCATGTTGAAAGTTAACAACTACATGTTTGTGGTAGTTTATTTGAGATTCATGCAAGTATATGATTCGCTATTATGCCAACATAATATATATTATAATCACTTTTAGTGTAGTTGGATCCGTTTGGGTATTATGACTTATGTAAATTTATGTTGGAATTGGCATCATGATTCAAGTGTAAAACCATACTTTTGTATTAAAAACAAAAGTAAGTATCTTTGTGAACTTATGTTGACTCTATGAACATGACTAGACTATGTTTGGTGTTATGCTAATTGAAAAACATGTTTTAGGCCTGTATTATTATCAAAATCATATGATAATATATGTGACACATAGCTAAGTTAGATTTACATTCCAATTGCAAGTTTGCATGAATAGAACAAAAACCATGATTTCATGTTTAGGTATGTTTATGCCATGATTATATGAATAGATCGAAAACCATGATTTCATGTTTAGGTATGTTTATGCCATGATTATATGCTATTACAATGCAAGTTCACAAGTGCCAAATTTATGTTAATTAGTTCGCTATGTTGCAAGTTCATGCGTTCACATTCCCCTTTTTATGTGTTAGATCCAAAAGTGGTTCTAACACCCAAATTGATTAGAAACAAGATAAAATAAAACAGAAATAAAAATGAACACACAAGATTTATAGTGGTTCGGCGAAGAAATGCCTACGTCCACTTAGTTTTCACTATATTCAGTAATTCAGTTACAAATGCAATGTAAGATTCACTCACAACTCACTTTTGTTCACTCAAATGATTAAAACAAGAAATGAAAGATGATTTGGATTCTCCGGGAGTAAAGGAGTTCGGATGATGGAGGTACTTGGATTCTCAAAAGTGCTGAAAAAAGATCCTTCTCTTTGTCTCTAGATGGGGTATTTATAGGTGTGAATTTGCCTGAGATTCAATCCGGGTTGGAACACGTGTCATCCATCGCACTCTCTTCGGGTTCGGATGAACTATCAAGCTGACAACACATCAAAGAGATGGACGTTAGGGGTAGGAATCAGTCATAGCCGGTCCGGTTCTCCAGGCTATTTTATAGGAGATTAACCTGGATCATGGGTGCGGGTCGGAGGCGTGCAGGTTGGGGGTCGGATCGGAATACCCGATCCGAACCGGAGTGGCTGGGACGTCTCTCCTTCTCTAATCATACTCCGCTCCGCTGCAACGTCGTGGCAAGCAAAAGGCTTTCCGATCCATTTGAGATTTATTGGCCTTCCGATCCGATCAGATATGCTTTGCCAATTTACCCAGTAAGAGCCATCCGATCCGAACAGGGAACTCTATCCGATCCGAACCAATATGCTGCTATCAATCTGAATTGTGGTGTTTTCTTCCGATCCGAACCGAAGTCTTATAACTTAAGATACTCTTCAATGGTTGGTTTCTTGACTTTGTGTTGCCTAGTTCACAAAGTAGGCTAACATTTTGCCCCCTCAAAGGATGCTTCTGTTGTATACGAAGCGTGCTTTGACGTTGTTTAAATGCTAGTTCTTGAATCGGAACGGTCAGGAGAAATGCGCAGATTTCCATTCGGTTCGGCGTCCGATCCGAAGCGTTCTCGTTGATTTAGCTCTTAGACATTGGGCCTTCAGAGGGAGTTGTGCTTCTGGGCCTTCATTCCGGTCCGAGCGGGTGAGACAAAATAGGAAGACGAGGAGTCAACACCATTCCTTTTATAAACTCACCACCGTCTTCATTCCTTCCTTCTTCTTTTCTGCTGCCGCTCCCAACCATAGCATTGAAAACTTTAAAAACTCTAAAACTCCGAAATCATTTCTTGTAGATTTCTCAAATCAAGCACATAGGTAGCTTTTTAATCTCGAATAATATCGTAGTAAACGTACTTGATTTCAATTTGCGGTCGATTGGAATGGTTTAGGCACAGAGCTTCGCTTGAACTCCACGTCGTTACTGGTGGATGCGCCGTCACTTCGAGGCGTCGCGAGGCTGGAGAGGGCAAATATCTGCCCTTAACGATAGCTTTGGTGATAAAACGGATTCGTTTGTGAGTAGGGTGGGAAAGAAGAAGAAGATGAGGAGCGTGGTGACCAACTGGAGTCGGTTCGGGTAGAAGACGGAGGACCAAAAAAGGAAGGAGAAGGAAAGGGGATCGGCTCGGATTGCACATCTTAGAAAGATGGAAAGGAAAGAAAAAGTCGGTTCGGGTCGGAAAAGTGAATGGGATAAGAAGTTGAAGTAAACGGATCGGTTAAGTGGTGCTGGTTCGGTTCGGATCGGGTTACCCGATCCGATCAGATCAGTCCTGCTTCCGAACCCGTTGCTTCCCTTGTCTTGAACTGACCATGCTTTAATGAGGCATCCGAACCGATCGTTACCCGCATTTGTATTGGGCCAGTTGTCATATGCATATCCGAACCGAACCGAACGTACCAAACTTGGCACATAAAGACTACCCAACTAATTCAACTAACACTTACTCTAGATGAATATGCTTCGCGGACAGTTAGGATAGTGCCTTGTGAACATAAACGAGAATTAAGAACAGCGCTGACTATCACCTTCTCTTCTAAAGCTTTGTCTTACATTGCTGTATTTTTATTTTGTATTTCCCACATTTGCTGCACACACTTTAGTTCACACACATACACAAAAAGGGGGACACGGGATAATTTACTCTAATCCGTGCTATTGCTTCTTCAATAGTTCCATGACAATGAGGCCCAGACGCTCTTCTCGTCTAGTTGAGAGGAAAGAGGCTCCAGAATCTTCCAACAAAACCACTCTCGAGGATATATCTTCTTCATCTGACCCAGAATGGGACAGCGAGGGTCCGGATTACGGAGTTGGTCATCGGGAAAGAGACGAAATGTCTTCAGAAAGCGAAGTTTCCCTAGGCTTTGAGGAGGAAGGAGGGATTGGTGACCATCGAGCACCCGATGAATTTGACTCAGCCATCATATTGGAGTCACCTCCAGATTCTGTAGAATCGACAATTGACAATGACCGACTTGTTCGGATTTGCTTGAAGTATGGAATAATGAAGAGAGACACTTTAGTGCCCTCACGTTCTGACCGTCCCCATAACCCTCCAGAAGGATATATGACGGTTACTCGACTGATGTGCATGGTTGGCGCCATTCCTCCATTCTCGCCTTTCATCGTCGACTTCTTAAGACAAATGCGGATTGCCCCCATGCAGCTGCATCCCAATTCATATGCCTATCTGCATACCTTATTCATAGCATATCGTGAAATTCTAGGCGTGGAGCTCACGTTCGACGATGTTCATTTCTTCTATAATTTCAAACATCGGACTAGAGAAACCCCTTCTTTCTGTTACTTTGAATCAGTCCCCAAGAGGAAGATAATCTCTACGTCGTTTAGCAGTAAAGCTGGAGATTCCAGACTAGAGTGGTTCTATATAAAGCAACAGTCTGGATGCGCCAGGAGATGGACAAAATCAAGTAAAGCACTGATCTTCTGAACCCGGACTCTATACACTTGAATCATCACTCTGACCTGTTTTCCTTTTTTGTTTGCAGTCGACAATCCCAAACAGATATCAGACCAAGTATTTTTTGATCGGATGCACCGTCTTCTCAATGGCGACCAAAAATTCCTGACTATTGACGAGGTCCTTAAAGATGAGTACCTTCATTTTCACGGGCTGCTATCCGTTTTCCGTAGCATCGGTCATGGGACGGTTCCCTATGCATATATTCCTCCAGTGGAAACAGTTCCAGAAATAGGAGAAGGCTCGGGAATTCCTGCAGCTCCTCTTCAAACTTCACCCTCTCCCTCTTCCACTCAAGATGATGAACTGGCTAATCTGGCCAAAAAACATCGTGAAGGGTATATTGCCCCCGAGGAAACTACCTCGCTAGACAAATCAAAATCTCCCCAAGGGTCGCCACTTCACGCTTCCGAAGGGGATGTTCCTAGCACCGACGAGCACATATTTCAGGGTTTGGGGGATCTCCCCTTACCCGAGACTATATATACTTCAGAAGATTTCAGAAAGGACCCTTTAGTCTTCACTTCTTCTGAAGAAACTACTCCTGCTAAGGCCAAAGAGCCTGCCCGCACCAATCTAGCTTCAGACTCGGGTTGGTTGGGGGGACACACACACCACATAGGATGCACTTTACACCGTAGCACTAGCATTCATTGCACTTCTTTCTCCATGAATCCGTCGATTCTAAACTTCGTTTAATTTATCGTGCAGGTACAATGTCTCGATCCTCTTATGATATAAGAAAGCTTCGCCGCAGCATGTCCAATCCTCCTCAGGATGCCGAGTATAATCGCCGGGATGACCGTGGTAGGGAGGAAAGAAGACCCTATGATCCTTATCGATCTCGACCCTCACGCTCCCGCTCACCAGTTCGACCGGAACAAGAGAAATACAAAAGCTATCAAGGTCGTAGGGAGGAGGATAGACCACAATCTAGGGATTCCACTTCCTCCCATGAAAAGCGGAGTAGAGAGAAAACTCCTCCAAAGGAAACTGGGTCTAGAAGTAAGCAAAAAGTCCCTGCTACTAAGCGACCTCGGACAGACAAGGGTTCTACAGAATCTTCTTCAGGAAGGGACACTGAACTAACAATCCTCGCCCCTCCTCCACCAGATGCGGGAACCGCAGTAAGGCTGGCATATTTAAAGGAGCAATTTCCTGAGCACTACTTCGAGACTCTGACCTTTCTACCTTCCCTTGAACCTATTTCTTCTAATTGGGCTGAGGAGGCCAGAGCAAAGATTGATTTGGTGGAAAAACAATATACCGAGATGTTCAAGTATTCCCGCACTCTTTCTAGAATCATCCGCACTCTAATGACAAATGCTGACTCAATGCAAAAGACTGCAGAGGAGGATGCTAAGGCCCTAAAAACCTTAGGAAAAAATTTAGAAGATACTCAAGCTCAACTAGCTATCGCTCAGAAGAACGCTTCTAACTTCAAACAACAGTTTGAGGACATGCAAAAGCGCTATCATGATTTGCTTGAATCCCACACTCAGGAGCGGTCTGAGTTGAAAAAGCAAGCTGACGAGGCCAAGTCAGAGGCTGCTAAGACACGTCTTGCTTATGCTGAGCTTGAGCAGAAAAATGCTGAGTTAGCGAAAAGGAGTGCTGAGTTAGAAAAGAAAAACGCTGATTTGGCTTAAAAATTGTTAGAGGCGGAGAACAGGGCTGCTCTGGCTGAGGGCAATGTGGAATGCGCTATTAAATCTGCGGAGGAAACCCGCAAACAACTATCAGAGGCGGAGGCCAATATTCAGGGCTTCGGCGAGCTAATGATCGAATTCTTCGCGCACATTATTCGTCGTCGAAACATTTCCTGGATCGAGGACTATCCATCCACTTTGGTTCATGTGTGGAATCAAATCGTCGAGTGGGAAAAAGAAGAGCTTAAGGTCGATTCCCTCGATGAAGATAAGCTGATGGAGAAATATTTGAGAGACGACGAACCGGAGCGCCTAGCTGAAGGGCGCCGTCTAATTGCTGAGGCCATGGAAGAAGAGAGGCGGAAGTCTAAACAGAAAACCGTCCCTGAAGCTGGTTCTTCTTCTTCTGCTCCTGTAACTCCCGAAGTAGAGGGGTATGATCCCGAAAACCCGGGAATTCCCCGAACCACTTTGCTATCTCCTATTCCTGAAATAACTCCAGAGGTAGTAGTCACCCCCGCTGAAAAGTCTTCAGAAGGTATCCCTATCTTTTCTCCTCAATTTGTCAAGGCTACTACTACCTTTGGCTACATAACCGAACGTTCGATGAGAAATCCTTTGCTCTCGCCTGAGTTGATAACCAATGTTTCTCATTTTGTAGGCGTTGAATCATCCACGAAGACAGATGTAGCTCAAGGAGCTACCGCTGGGACACAACCCGCTGATAGGGTCAAAGAAGGGGAAGACAAGGCTGCTTCAACAGACCTGGGGGAAAGAAGTGAGCCAACTAAGGTCACTACTCCCCATGATGAAGAAATGATTGCAGCTTTAAAAGACGACGGAGGAGACGAGGGGCATGATGAGGAACCGGAGGTTACAATAACCGGGGAGTCAAAAAGCGCCGATGATATTACTTTGGCGGCCATGAAGGCCGATCAAGACAAGCGCTTGCAATTAAAGGCTGAAGAATTAGACCCTGAGGTCCTCAAGCCCCTCGCAGTTGTGGATGCAGGTTCAAGGTTAGTTGTTAAGCTCTCAACTAGATCTATTACCGAAGAACTTGCTAAAAAATCTTCTTCTGATTCCAGTGCCCAGCCCTCCGGGAAGAAGTCTGCTGGCTCCAGTACTACACCTTCAGGGAAAAAGAAATCAAAGCGAATCTTGACTGAAGCCGAGAGGGAAGCAAAGGATGCGGAAAAAGCTGCCAAGAAATCGAAGGCTCATCCCAAACCTAAATAGTGGGTTCCCCTGTATCTTTTTTGCATCTTTGTAAACCAATAAGTGCTGCTACACCAGCGACTTCCGTACTTTCTTTTTCAGTTATTTCCCTGTACAAATTCATTCATTTGTAAATAAAAATAATTCACTTTTTGCAATGTTTATCTGTTAGCAGTTCTGCACTTATGTAAAAATGCATGTCTATAGTTATGAAACAAAGTTGGGGAAAGGGGAGATATGTGCATGTATATGTGTCCCCAGTCAATTTCCATAAGTTATTCAATGCTCAGCTATGCAATCTGAATGTTCCCGATTTTCTAACGGGATAGCATTTCCTGTGTCATCAATACTTGTTGTTTTTCCTGGCATTTCTTTTATACTCTCTCTCATTCTCTTGAGAGTTAGAGTTCGAGTTCAGTTATTTGTTTGTTCCCCGGTCGTTCAACGGGAAAAAATTTCTTTCTCGGCGCTCGGTCGGAGACGCCTTTATACTCTCTTTCTCTCTGGAAAGTTAGAGTTCGGAGTTGAACCTCTTTCTCAGCGCTCAGTCGGAGACGCTTTTATACTCTCTCTCTTTCTCTGGAGAGTTAGAGTTCAGAATAGAATTTCTTTTTCAGCGCTCAGTCTGAGACGCTTTTATACTCTCTCTCTTTCTCTGGAGAGTTAGAGTTAGAATGTCGTTCTCTCATTCTTTTATGTCTTATTGCACAAATAATCATTGTGCTTCTTTTTATATCCAAACTGTTTCAACCTTTTTAGGCTCTAAGTTATCCTGTATTTTATAATCACAACAGAACAACTAACGAATGTAAATGCATAAAAGTAAATAACACACAATATTTTTATAGTGGTTCAGCTAAGTCATAGCCTACATCCACTTTATAGTCCTTTATTCATATCATCAGATTTCCCCAAGGCAAAGCATGTCTTGTTACAGAATCCACAGTAAAAATAACAGAAAACTTAGCATTTCTAATCCAAATATCGCATTAAGTGTTGGGCATTCCACGCTCGAGGAACTTCTTCGCCATCTACGGTCGTTAACTTGAAGGTTCCTTTTTCAAGTTTCCGTTGGATGACAAAGGGTCCTTCCCATTTTGGGCCGAGGTGAGGAAGGGATGGAAAAACTCTCTTTAGCACCAAATCTCCTGGTTCAAAAGTTCTGAGACGAACTTTTTTGTCATAATAGCGTGCCATCTGACGCCGATGTCTTTTTGCACGCAAGTCTGCTTCGTCCCTTTTCTCTTCGATTTCATCAAGAGACTCAAGTAAAAGTGCCCGATTCGTCATCGGGTCATAATACGTAACCCTGTGGGAAGGAACTTCCAGTTCAACTGGAATTACTGCTTCTGAGCCAAAGGAGAGAGAGAAAGGGGTATGACCGGTAGCCGTTTTAAACGTTGTTCGATATGCCCACAAGGCTAGGGGCAATTCATCAACCCATTTTGCCTTTGCACGCTCTAATCGCTTCTTGAGGATGGATTTTATTACCTTGTTTATCGCCTCTACTTGCCCATTAGATTGTGGATAGGCAACTGCAGTATATCGTTTGTCTATCTTATATTTCTGGCAAAAGTTTCTGAATTCAGTGCTATCAAATTGGGTCCCGTTGTCGGTAATAATCGTTCTTGGGATCCCGAATCGGCATATAATATTTCTGACCACAAAACTTATCACCTTTCTTGCGGTGATCTTAGTCAAGGGCTCAGCTTCCACCCACTTTGTGAAATAATCCACGGCTACTATGGCATACTTAGCCCCTCCTTTAGCAATCGGTAAAACTCCAATGATATCGATTCCCCATGTGGCAAATGGCCAAGGACTCATCATCGATTTAAGCTGGGTTGACGGTGCCCTGGGGATTTTGGCGAATCTCTGGCACTTATCGCAGCGTCGTGAATAATCAGCTGCATCTTTGTTGATCGTAGGCCAGAAGTATCCGTACCGTAATATTTTCTTTGCTAAAGTTTGACCTCCTGTATGATCTCCACACTCACCTTCGTGCACTTCTCTCAGTACACGCTTGATGTCGTCGTGTGCAATACATCGTAACAGGGGCATAGAAAATCCTTGTCTATAGAGGGTATCGTCTTGCATAACATATCTGGCAGCTTTGCGAACTACAGCTCTTTTCTCACTTTTCTTCGATGGGAGTGTCCCATTCTTAAGAAAACTCTTGATTGGAGTCATCCATGACTCCTTCTCTGGTTCCGCTTCATGAACGAATTCAATTTCCATTGACTCAAAGCTTGGCGACTCCAATGTTTCAATTGGAATTACCTCAGTCTCCTCTGGATTGTCGGAACTAGCCAATTTTGCTAGTCTATCCGCTTTCTGGTTTTCTACTCTGGGAATATGTGTTATGTTGTACCGCTCTAAGCTATTTAATAGCTCTTTCACTTTCTTGAGATAAGCGACAAGTCGAGGTCCTCGAGCCGCGAATTCCTCTCGCACTTGACAAACAACAATCTTAGAGTCACAAAATATGTCCATCATTTTTACTTCGAGGTCTTTAGCGAGTTTCAGCCCGGCAATCAGGGCTTCATACTCAGAGTCATTGTTTGTTGCCGAAAATTCTAATCGCAGGGCGTAATATAACGACCGTCCCTCGGGAGTGACTAAGACAATTCCAGCTCCGGATCTTCGGTCGTTTTTAGCTCCATCTGTATATAATTTCCACGGACTCATTTCTAGCTTATCCTCGGATTTAACCAATCGGTCATTGATTATTTCTTCCTCTGGAATGGTGAACTCCGCAATAAAGTCTGCTAGAGCTTGCCCCCTGATTGACTTTCGTGGTTGAAAATTCAAATCAAACTGGCTTAGTTCTATGTTCCATTTGATCAACCTTCCTGACGCTTCGGGTCTCTGCAATACCTGTCTTAACGGCTGATCAGTGTATATGGTTATTGGATGGGCTTGGAAGTAGTGACGAAGTTTTCGGGATGCAATCAGGAGGCTGTAAGCGAGCTTCTCGATCTTTGGGTAGTTGCGCTCTGCCGCTGCTAATTTCTTACTCACATAGTATACTGGCCTTTGTACTTTGTCTTCTTCTCGAACCAGAACTGTGCTGACAGCGTGAGCCGAGACTGCTAGATAAACAAATAGTTCTTCGTGATCTACGGGCTTTGATAAGATTGGCGGTTTCTCTAACAGCTCTAACAGATTTTGAAAGGCCTCGACACAATCGGGAGTCCACTGGAAGTTCTTCTTTCCTCTTTTTATCAAATCAAAAAATGGAACACATTTATCGGTGGCTTTGGAGATGAATCTACTCAGCGCCGCTACCTTCCCTGCCAGACTTTGGACGTCTTTAATTCTCCTTGGTTCTTTGATATTTCTAATCGCCGCTATCTGGCTAGGGTTGATCTCAATTCCTCGGGAACTCACAATGAAGCCAAGGAACTTTCCCGACGCCACTCCAAATGAACATTTTAAAGGATTCAATTTCATACGGTATTTTCGCAAGATACCAAACATTTCCGCTAAGTCTTGCGTATGACTGGAAGACTGCTTTGATTTAACAAGCATATCATCCACATAAACTTCCATAGTTTTTCCTATTTGGTCATAAAACATTCTATTTACCAACCGCTGATAAGTAGCTCCAGCTTTTTTTAATCCGAACGGCATTACAACATAACAATATAACCCCAAATTCGTAATGAAACTTGTATGCTCTTGGTCTGGTACATGCATAGGAATTTGATTGTATCCAGAGTATGCATCCATAAAAGAGAGAAGTTCATGACCTGCTGTCGAGTCTACAAGCTGGTCAATCCTGGGAAGTGGGAAACTATCTTTTGGGCAAGCCTTATTTAAGTCTGAAAAGTCAATACAAGTTCGCCACTTTCCGTTTGGCTTTTTTACCAAGACAGGATTCGATATCCAGTCGGGATAAGTCGAATCTCGAATAAATCCATTTTGCTTCAATTTCTCTACTTCCTCTTTGAGAGCAGCCGACCTCTCTGGGCCCAGCATGCGTCTCTTTTGCTTCACAGGCGGATGCTTCGGATTTACATTCAATTTGTGACTGATAATGGAAGGCGATATCCCACACATGTCAGCATGGGTCCAGGCGAACACATCTAAGTTTGCCTTCAAGAAGTCCGTCAGCTCTTCAGCACGACGTGGATCCAATTGGGAACCAATCTTCAAAACTTTCGTCGGATCAGCTTTATCAACAGGAATTTCCACTGTCGCTTCATTAGGAGTTGCATTCCTAGCCTCTGGTTCCTCGTCTTTTCTAGGATCCAGGTCTTCAGGCGTTCCTTTGGGCAACTCCCTTGGGTTCAACTTCTCTAATTGCTATGCCGAGTCCCCCTTTGAGGGGGATGAGGCATCCTTACTCTCAGCATTAACTCCTTTCATCAACATTTTCAGTTCGGCCACATAGCAGGCCCGTCCAGAAACCTGATCCCCTCTTATTACTCCAGTCCCGGCTTCGGTTGGGAACTTTAGTAACAAGCACCAAGGGGCGATACAAATTCTAAACTCAGCGAGGGCAGGTCTCCCTAAAAATGCGTTATATGGCGAATCTACGTCCAGTACTACAAACTGAAGCATCCGCACTCTTCTACGTTCTCCTTGCCCTAGGGTCACGGGCAACTCTATATACCCCATGGGAGCTGTCGTCGCTCCGTTGAAGCCTCTAATCCATCCTTCACAAGGTTTCAGATCTTCGGGCTCAAGCTTCATCTGATCAAATGACTTCTTGAACAAAATATTAACGGAACTTCCGTTGTCTACTAATACCTTATGGACCAAGGCCGGCCCAATAGTGGTAGTAATAACCAACGGATCGTTGGTGGGAGATTGTATCCCCGTGTTGTCTCGGCTGCGAAATACTACGTCGTCGAACATGGTTTTTTGTTGTTTTATAGGGGTGGCATCTTCCAAATCGTCACCTTCATTCACATCTAGATGCTTGGCAGCATTCACATATTGGTCCATTGACCTAAAACTTCGGATTGCCGGGTGAGGTCCGCCTACTATGGAGTTGATGACGATCCCTTTACCTTTCTGCTGCGTGGTAGGCTTAGGAGCAGGTAGGATCTGTTTTGGAGCCTGCTCTCCTTGCCCCCTGTCCCTCGGGGCAACCTTGTACTCATCCAACTTTCCTTCACGCGGCAGCTTTTCAATTACATCCCTCAAATGTCGACACTCATTGGTCGAATGTCCATGTGTTTCGTGAAACAAGCAAAATTTCCCTGTCGCCATTTCTTTCTCGGTCGAATCACGAGGTGGCGGTCTTTGTACTGCAACACATTATACGTATCCAGGTAAATATTTTCCAGGGTGTCATTCAATGGTGTATAGTTCTCGTAGTTCTGGAATCGGGGCCTTTTGTTAGGGTCGCTTCCCCTATTTCTGTTTCTCCTGTTACCGTTCGAATTACGGTTGTTGTTGTTTCCCCCGTTTCCAGTATTGCTGTTTCCACCCTTGTTTCCTACATTTACTTCAACCTTGCCAGAACTTTCCCCAGACTGCTTCACGGCAATATTACTTTGCACATTCTCCTTTGAAGCTATCTCAGACTTTCTCTTCCGGTTTGCCCTGGCCTCCTCTCGTCTTAAATAAATATCGGCTTTTTCGTAGAATATCGCCCTTGTGGGGGGTGTCTTCCCAGAAAGGTAGTCTCCAAACTCAGATTCAGGATCGACTCCTTCCTTCAATGCCATCAGATAGTGGGCTCGTGCGGGTCACTGACCTCAGTTACAGCTTGGTTAAAACGATCTAAATATGCCCTTAAAGACTCTCCCGGTGCCTGTTTGATCCTCGACAATTCAATAACACTCTTGGACTTTCGAGCATGTAGTCGGAACTGGTTCATGAAACGCTTGCTTAGTTCTTTGTAACTAGAAATTGAACGAGGAGGAAGTCGGGTAAACCAGAATAATGCCACATCTTCTAGATAGATTGGGAATGCTTTGCACTTCACTTCATCAGGGGCAGCAGCGGCATTCATGAGCCACGAATACCGCATCAAATGCTGTCCTGGATCAGTCCTTCCGTTATATTTGTCCATCTGTGGCAAGTTAAAGCGTCGGGGAAACTGGAAGTCTAGGATATCGTCAGTGAACGGAGTATGGCTTCGCTCAATGCCATAGTCTTCATTCGTATAATTCCGGCTCTCGGACATAATTCGGCGAACCATTGCCTGCACATCGGCACTAGTTAGGGGCTGCTCAGGTTCCCTGGCCCTAGTGTCCGAGTTCCTTCGGGGCTCTTGCTCTGGAGATGCCCTTCTTCTTCGAGCTGCCTCTACTCGATTCCTTTCCCTGTGGTCCCGGTCGATCTCGGGAAGAGGGGACTGGAGTCTTTGCCCCCGAGTAGGGCTATCATTTCCTAATGCTCGTGCGATATCCTCGCGAGATCCCAAAGATCCAAACGTTAGCTGCTCCACGTTCTGAGGTCGCTCGAGTGGCCTTCGTTCACGGGGCCTCTCTTCCTCGGAAGATGAAGATTGATCTACGGGTGTGTGACGAACCGGTGATGGAGTTCTTTGCCTGCGGAGCTCATTGATCTCCCGACTCATGAGCCTCATATTTTCCTGCATCATGAGATTGGTGCGCTCATGAACTCTCATAGCTTCCCTCGTGCTCTCAAGCATATCAAGCAAGCGCGAGAAATCTCCTTGAGTGATGGGAGCAGATGGATTGACCTGGTCTCCAACCCTGGCAGCTGGAATTGGAGCATTCGTGGGGACTCGAGTAGATGTTCCAGCTTCACCAAGCATCGGGTCGGATCGGAGGTAGGAAGTCGGGTCGGATCGGAGCTGGGGTGCCTGGTCGGATCGGTGTGCAGCGAGCAACTCGGGTCGGTTCAGACTGGGGGAGTGCACTGCTTCGGAGTCTCCTACTCTGATCGGATCGGAGCTCTACCCTTGCTGTCGGTTCGGATTTCCTGCATTGATTCTTCCTGCTGCTGAACTCTACCCCCGAGACCTTGTTACAACAGCATGTTGCTGATCTTCGCCAGCTCCATTTCCTTGAACAGACTGAACTTCCTTGCCTTTTCCTTTGGCCATGAGTCTTTGACAATTACTTCAACGAATGCAAGAAAGCGGAGAAACTTAAGGATTCGCTTCTTTGAACTCAACGGTCCAAAAAGTAGAAAGAGATCCCGGAAAATAAAGAATTTAGATGAGGTTTCTCAGTGAAAGCACCAAAATGTTAGATCCAAAAGTGGTTCTAACACCCAAATTGATTAGAAACAAGATAAAATAAAACATAAATAAAAATGAACACACAAGATTTATAGTGGTTCGGCGAAGAAATGCCTACGTCCACTTAGTTTTCACTATATTCAGTAATTCAGTTACAAATGCAATGTAAGATTCACTCACAACTCACTTTTGTTCACTCAAATGATTAAAACAAGAAATGAAAGATGATTTGGATTCTCCGGGAGTAAAGGAGTTCGGATGATGGAGGTACTTGGATTCTCAAAAGTGCTGAAAAAAGATCCTTCTCTTTGTCTCTAGATGGGGTATTTATAGGTGTGAATTTGCCTGAGATTCAATCCGGGTCGGAACACGTGTCATCCATCGCACTCTCTTCGGGTTCGGATGAACTATCAAGCTGACAACACATCAAAGAGATGGACGTTAGGGGTAGGAATCAGTCATAGCCGGTCCGGTTCTCCAGGCTATTTTATAGGAGATTAACCTGGATCATGGGTGCGGGTCGGAGGCGTGCAGGTTGGGGGTCGGATCGGAATACCCGATCCGAACCGGAGTGGCTGGGACGTCTCTCCTTCTCTAATCATACTCCGCTCCGCTGCAACGTCGTGGCAAGCAAAAGGCTTTCCGATCCATTTGAGATTTATTGGCCTTCCGATCCGATCAGATATGCTTTGCCAATTTACCCAGTAAGAGCCATCCGATCCGAACAGGGAACTCTATCCGATCCGAACCAATATGCTGCTATCAATCTGAATTGTGGTGTTTTCTTCCGATCCGAACCGAAGTCTTATAACTTAAGATACTCTTCAGTGGTTGGTTTCTTGACTTTGTGTTGCCTAGTTCACAAAGTAGGCTAACATTATGTTACTTAGAATATAGAAACACCATGTTCTAAGCCTCCCCTTTTTCATGTGGCTAAGTTCGGTTTAAATGTTGAACCCAACATATGTTATATTGTAGCGAACGTATAAAATGGGGGTAATGACGTTTGGGTTAAAATATAGAACATATGTGTTGGCATGTTTGACGCATGCCAACGACCTTGAAAAACAATTAAGTGGTGTTAATAAATTTTACCCAATAAAGATGAATTTGAATAATGGGCTGCAAATATTTACATATAAAAAGAAAAGAGACAAAATATGTAAATTTAGAAAATACGATGTGTTTAACCCGAGGTTGGATTGAGTTGTGATGTAAACCTGCCCGAAACCGCCCGGCTGTCCAGTAGTCACAACAATACCTATCCAATGTGGGTGGTTAAACACGGAGCCCAATAAAGACCCGAGGTTAGACTGAGTTGTGGCGTAAGACTGCCCGGACCCAACCGGCAACAGGCAGACACAACAATATCTGTCTAATGTGAGAGGTCGAGGCTTTAATAAGACAATTAAGGCTGAGTCAGGATTGATAGGATTAAGTAAATTTAATTAATACTTAATCAAAATGGAATATGCTAAACTATACAGACTGATTGGGGGTTAGGTTTACAAAACACTTAACCAACTTAGCATGTTGGCTAGAAATAGAAAACCTAGTAGTGGGGGACCCTTTTCAGCAGTAACCCTACAAGGTGTATCAGGATACCCTGAACTAGGCAGGGTGGGGCACGATTACTGGGCTGACTATAAGAGGTCAAATCGACGGCGGTGGTGTGGCAGTGTAGGTTCTAATGGGGTGCGGGCGTGCACACACTCCGGCGCAGAAAAATAAGGCACTGGGCACCAGTAGTATACCTGTGCATTCTAGAATTGTGTCGGGCCGCCACCTTGGGACTTGATACACCCCATGGTGGGACCAGCATAGGTAACTACAACATCGGGGGCCATAAGACACATATAACTATGCGAGTAGGAGCCGATCGTCAGAAATAGATCACTTCACCCTGATTTCGGGGTGCCTGTTGGGAACTAGTTTATATGGGTACAGAGATTAATATGGGGTACGATAAGTATATTCGACTCTAGACAACTTAACTTAGTTTATGGTGCTTTCCCATTTCCAGTTTATACTTATCATGCCCAGTTCTTTATTCATAGACTGAATAGTCCTAGGCTTACTCAGGCTTTAGGTCTGACTCTACTTTTCTTTCGTCTTCTTTTCTTTCGTTCCCCCCCCCAGGTCCACAGGGAGGGAATACCGCAGGTTGACCAGTTTTCACATCCAACTTCAAGAGAAAGAATGTATTGCTTGGATCTCTTTCATTTTGGACTATGGCTTTGGATTGCAACTATGGGGACTTATGCAGTTTACTTTTGTTTTTATGCTTCTTTAAGTTATGAAATCAAGACAGTTATGAAAATGTAATGGTTTTTGGAAGTATTGTAAGACAATTATGACATGGTTTGTGTAACACGTATTTTGTTGAAATAAAAATTGCTGTTGTTTTCCGCTGTTCAAAAATATGTGTATTTATATCCGTCTTGTGTATCTGTGACTTATACTTATAAACCTCCACAAAATTAGGGCATTCCCTTTGAGAGTGACCCTAACGGAGGTGGGGTGTTTCATTATAACTCCGTTTTTCACGGAAGGACCAAGAATATTGAGATTTGACTGCCATATTACTCCTCATCGACTTCAGAATGGCACATTGACATTGCCATTTGTCTCTTCCTTTTTACAACTTGCAGATTTGTTTACTAAATCATTGTCATCTTTGCGCTTTCGTTTTTTGACTAACAAACTCTCAATGCTCATTGCTATCGCATCATGAGTTTGAGGGGGGATGTTAACATACTTAAATGCTAAAAGGGTAGTACAATCATAGTACAGTACTTTTCCTAAAAGGGTAGTACGGTCGTAGTACAGTCGTAGTACAGTACTTTTCTGTTTTTGCCTATATATAAAGGCGGTTTTTTGTTATTCTACTGTTCAAGGCTTTCTCTTCTATTGTTAGCCTCAATCTCCTCTGTATCTTGTTTTATGATCAATGAATCGTTTCAGATTTCTTCATTAAGATTATCAAAACGGAAGTGTTTCTAGTAGTACGAAGCTATCACCAACATAAACCCAAGAAGCTCCATCTAAAATTTCTTCCCAGAATGTTAACAATTTCAGTATCAATAAATTCTTGTAGATTTAAATGAACTAATGGTATTTTCAATGCTAAAATTTTATCAAAACGGTATTCTTGCTCATGTTGTTTTTAGTTTTTTCCAAATTCCTGTAAGACTTTGAGAGCTCAATTAATAGAATGGATAGGACTTCTGCATCAAGTGGCTCTAGCCACCAAAGCCTATCAGAATACCAAAGAGTAGAGAAAAGGTTTGGGAAAATAAAATTCAATCAAAAATACACAAAAGCAAGTGCAGATCGACGGCATTTCCAAGTGCTTACGACAACAGTTCGACCAACATATATAAATACAGATAGTGAAAGAGGAAACATAGCTAATCAATACGGATCAATCAAACCACTAAGAGAATAAGTAAAATCACATGCATTTATAAAACCAATCCATAGCATGTGAACAAATTTTTTTTCTTGTTAATAGGTTCAAATTCTTATTTCAATATCCTTTCTTCTCTATATTAATGCCGCATTAACAAAATAAAAATAGAATTTAGAGAGATAGAAGACATATTTCAATCCTCTTTAGTGTATGAAGGAAACCTGGCAAGCACAAAGCTTCATTCATCTTTTTGGTATATAAAACTTTTTGGATATGATATAAAATTGTGGTTTGTCCATGGGTACATATACTGTGCCAGAAACTATCGGCACTTGATGCTGAATAAAATAAATTAGCGTATGCCTTCTTACAATACAACATACATGTAACCAAGTAAATGTTTTAGTTGTTTCGACAGATCTGGGGTGAAGTTGTCTAAATATAAAGTTTTGTACAAGAGGGATCTAGATGATTGTTAAGAAATTGTCTATACCCAAATAAATCATATTATTATTATTTTCCAACTCAAGAACTTCATATACTCATATAGTTCATACTCATTGCATTTAACAATAACACATATAGTAATTAATTCATATACATGTAATTTATTCAAAAATCAAATGAGGAATAAGGTTTAACCTTTTGAATCGCTGTGCTCTTATCTCGATGATTGCATTCCTCAATTTACATTAATTTGAAATTGTTGTTGCTTCCATAACATTACAACTGATTTGCTATATTGAAAATAGCTTAATGTTTTGAATTGTTGGATCTAATTACGAATTCAGTTTTCATTTATGCAGAGGTTGAGCCTTGATACTGTGATTGTTAGCTATTTTCAATACACTAAACTATATTCAAATGTTGCATTCAAAACATCGTGTTGAAATCCCTCATCTAGTGTTAAGAACCTTTACCGATTATGTGTGCACCCGCATCAGACAAATTTCTCAACACTTTAAATGGGCAAATAAGCATCAATTTTACATTCATAGTGTATATAAGTATCACATCCTTAGTTTTATTTTTATTTGATTTATATTCAAATATAGTTTCAACTTCCTTTTATTTATCACTTATTCAATTTAATATTTCCTTATAATATTGTATCGAACTATCTCGCACAAGTATTTAGGAACTCCTATCGATAACGTTGATTAGACGTACCAACTAGGACTCTTAAATCACAACATGACCACTTAACACAAAATTAATTTCTTCAAACACTCACAAGTGAATTCTTTTAACGAATTCAATCATTTCTATTATTTTGGTAGTTATTTATCTTAGATATAATGTTTACTCAAACTCACAACTATTCTAAATTCAACAACTCAGTACAATATATATTAAATAATCAACAAATGAACAGACAACCATTTAAATTCCAATATCGATAAACATCTTAGTGATGGGGGACAAGTAGATTAATATATTATTATACAATATAAAATTAACAAATACGTCCTCAGCTAATTATCCCTGTAATCATCGTATACTCCTATTATCCTATAAGAGTATTATACTTTTGAAACAAACTTAGAAAACACTTGTCTCAAAGTAATTATTTATATATATAGAAAATCTTTTCAAACTTGATTTATAAAAATATGTACAGTGTCACGAATTCATGAAATTATTCATGAAATCGACATACGAAAAATCATCTAAACTTCACCAATTCGAGGTACGAATTAGTGATAATGTTGGCTCTTCCAATTTATAGGAATTAGTCTTATGAAACAACTCGGAAAGGATACATAAAATCACAAAAAATTGCACTTGAAGCTAGGAAAAGATGCAACAAGACCCATTTAAATACAGCACTAGGATGGAACAACACAGATTCATCCATTTCATCCATCAAACAAAGTGAATCCATGGCATGCAACATGCTTCATGTTACTTATACAACCAATTCACCCATCAAATAAAATTGAATCCATAGCATGACAACCAATTCAAACGCGTAATCAATTCAATTACCCAAACCATCAAATCTAATTCGGATAATGATATGAAAAAATATATAACTATTACGGAATAAAACATAGATATGAGTGAGGAGAAACTCACCGAATTGATGACTGACACTTAGATAATTCCCAACTTCGTGAATGTCACAAACGATTGTCGCAGCTTCCGTTCATCATGCCTGGGCACTGTCAAAACCCATCACCACGAAGCCCAAAGTGGATGGTCTCCAAAACTCATGCGCGCCTCTTCGACCATCAGTCGAGATGAAAACTCGAACACCTCTGCCACCTCGCTCAAAATCCAGCGTCACCGAATAATTTGCGCCCCCTTTCAATGCCATCCCGTCTGCTTCCATCGTGCGTGACCCCGCGCCTTGCTCCTCCCCATCGTGCTTGCAACACCAGTCGCAACTCAATCGTCCCCTCTCTCTTTTTTCCTGTCGATTAGGGATTGATGAAGAATATGGGGGAAAATGAGTTTTCCCCGTTGTTGCTTTTTTTTCCAGCCGATGGAAGAGGCTTCTCGGGAAATAACAAAAGAGAGTTTAATTTGTCTTTGGGCTTCAAAAATTGGGTTCTAATACCTATAAGCCTCATTGTAATTAAATTAGTATTGGATTGGTCCTTACCTATCTAAACATGAATGTGTGAAAATAATTTTTTTTATTCATTCAATTGAATTCTCGTCGTGTTTGATAATTTGTTTGTTGATAGTGGATAGTTTATTTAGCACGACGTTTAGTAATTTATTATTAAATAATCCAACATTCGATACTGATGATTATATTTTCCACCTATTTAAATTATATATATATAATAAAATTGTTTAATATCACAAACAAATTCTATTTAGTTCAATCTGTTTATGCCGCTAACAATTCGTCGTCAAACAATATTTTCATGCCTTAATCTTAATTAATTACATGTATAATATCGACGAGAAAATAAGGTTGTTATAGACTTCCCACCTTAACAAAATTGTGTCCTCACAATTTCTAATTTGAAAACGATAAACAACTTGTGTTCTATCTACCGTCGTATACTACAACCAAATTTCTATGTGGTTTCTACGCTCTACTCATTTAATTATATGAATTCTATAAGATTAATTTTTTTTGATGTCTTTTATTGTTGTACGCAGTATAATTTGTATAAAATATTTTCTAACTCTCGAAATTTTGAGAAATTTCAGCAGAGTCTCTTTTGTACGAAGGATGTTATGCAAAATCTCCTAAGAGGCATCCCAATACGGGACATCCCGAAACCCGAGGAAACAAACAACAGCACAACATAACAACATTTTGCAATATTTAATCCGAAAACATACCTTTTAATTAGCATTTTTGTAACAACCAGAAAATCTGGGCCGGTTTAAAATTTTTATTTTGGCAATTTTAGCGAATTTTGATTATTTAAAATGAATTATTTTAAATAATAATCGACGAGAAATTTATTTTGAATATAATTCGAACGTATATATTTATACGCGTCGTCGTTAGAATATAAATATTTATATATATTTATAATTAGAATTGAAAATGGCGCGGTAGTTCGATAATTCGATTTCAAACTTCGATTGAATGTACCGGGTGCAAAACAATCCGGATTTTAGTGAAACCAAAAACATTAGGATCTATTCGTGAATATCTTTCCAGCGGATCCGAATAATCGAAATTTCATAGCGGGAATCAAAAGATATATCCAGTTGAAATTTCTGAATAGTCGCTATGGAATTCAGGCCCTTAAAAATGGAAATTTTGCAAACGACCTCGGATTTCGACGAAACCACTTTTGTTGGATCCGCAGTGTCAAATTATTGCTAGATTCCAAATTTCATAATTTTTCGAATCAATATGTGAGCGTGGCAAAGGAAAACGCGTTTGACCAGTTTCAGTTGGTTTTAATCGACTGGAAAATGGCCATTTTTCAAACGGTCTCAGAATTCAACGAAACTAGTTTTGTTAGGACCGTATCGTCAATACGAAGCTAGAAAATATTTTTCCGGAATTTTTCTAGTTAGTATGTGGCCCCGGTAATTTGAAATATACGTTTAAAATTCAATATAGTGATTTAAATGTAAATTCAACGGAAACTGATCAAAACAATCGAATCAGCTTACGATACATATCCCATCGTGTTCGGAATTGGGGTAAAACGTTAGGGACGACAGTCGGTGGGCTCAATTTTGAGTTCGAATTTTGAAGTAACCTTTTAGAGGGTAAATTAATTAAATAATAAATTATATACTTTAAGCCCTTACCCCCTTCCTTTATCTCCTTACAAAAGTCAACAGAAGAGGAAAAAAAAACTCTGCTCGATATCCCTCCACGTTCAATCTCGCGCCGCCGCCGGAGGTCGGCTGACCTCGCCGCACCCCTCCAGTCTCCTCCCCCATCGCCTGTCCCTCCCCTCCTCCGTTCGAAGACCGCCGAGACCCCCCCCCCCTTCTTTCTGGAAACCCCTTCCACTGTGCGAGCCTCCCTAGGCAGCACCACCGCACCCTCGACAGCGTGCCTCCCCCTCCCGACGTCAGCGCCTCCCCCAGAAGCTCCAACTCCGACCACCACTCCGGCTATGGACCCCTCTTCCATAAAAATTCAATTTTTAACAAGGTAAGTTTTATTTTTATTCTATTTAATGTAATAGGTGTTAAGAAAAATATAAAGGTCCGATTTATTTGTATGAAGAATAATGATTTATAAAAAAAAAATTGATTGATCTTTATGCATATGATAGTTATGTAAAGACAAGATTTTGATTTAAAGAAAGGAATTGAAACAAAGATTTGATTTTCTATATGTATATAGAGCTTAAAAAGGATTTGATTTTTATAAAAGGAGGAGGTAGAAAAGATTTTTATTTAATTAAAAATATGATTTTTTATATTTTTAAAGTATTAAAAATATAGTCTTTACTATATAGCAATTATAAAATATAATTTTTATATTTTTAAAGTAGTAAAAATATAATCTTTTATATTGTAGAAAGATAAAAATTTGATCTTTGTATAGTAGGAACTATAAAAATATAATCTTTATGAGATATAGATGTAAAAATATGATAAGGCGAAATCTTTATAGTTAAAAAGGAGAGATTTTTAAATTAGTAAAAATTCGATTTTTATATATTGAATAGCATAGTAAAAAGTCCATTTTTATATATTGAACTTCGAAATAAAAATATGATTTTTATATGTTGAACTTCGAAATAAAAATATGATTTTTATATGTTGAACTTCGAAATAAAAATATGATTTTTATATGTTGAACTTCGAAATAAAAATATGATTTTTATATGTTGAACTTCGAAATAAAAATATGATTTTTATATGTTGAACTTCGAAATAAAAATATGATTTTTATATATTGAATAGCGAAGTAAAAATTCGATTTTTACATATGTAGTGAATACGGGCAACGAAGGCGACAAAAGGCGAGATTGGCGAAGATTTCTATAAAAGAAGAGTCAAGATGTTTGGATAGCTATCGGTGAGAATTTCTCACCTTTCAATTTCTTCTTCTAGTTATATATATATATACTAGGATGCAGACGGTGCTTAGTAGCACCCGACACAATCGTCCACAGACCATGGACTTGTTTGTTTGGTTGCATAAATTAGTTTGATGATTTGATTTGAATTTTATTGTTTGGTGAATTTGATTGATATGTGAATGGCGTGGGCCTTCACTAGACCGGGGATAAGGCTAGGCCTTGTCCCGTTTCTAGTATCGTGCCGTTATGCCGCCGAAATTTTCTAAAATAAGTTAGAAAAATAAAAATATCATTTTATTTAATAAATGAATTGAATAGAAATTCATAGGTTGAAATAAAATGTTTTATCGTTAAAAATATAATTTTTAACGTGAAGTGAATAAAATAAAATATTCATTTATAAACCGGACGGTTTTTTTTATGTACACCTATTTGAATGACATTGATTGGGACGATAAATTTTACACATCGCCCAACAGCACAAATAAAATAGGTGTTTGATTGTTTGAAACCCCACACGGGTGTTGGGATGAAATTTGAAGTTCACTCATCCTGATTGATTAAATATGTCGATCGATTGATTGACAGGCGGTTATAAGCGTTGAATATCTATATTTGATGCTTATACAGTGTAGTGCACTTTGGTTGATGGTTGATTATTTTCAATGCTATTATATACATGTGTTGTATGAAAATCCATATAATTAATTTTATATGGTGATTGATTGGGCCTCATTCCAATTTAGAAAATAAAGAATAATATAAAATAAAGGTTCATGTGTTGACAGTACTCATCCATTGAGATTGGTCATGTGTTGAACGGAATATTTTAGTAATGAAATTTACATCTTTATCAATATAAAATAAAGGTTCATGTGTTGACAGTACTCATCCATTGAGATTGGTCATGTGTTGAACGAAATATTTTGATAATAACAACTATTTTGAAATAGAGTATTTGAAATAGAATATTTGAAAATTGAAATTTATGAAGCCGTGTTGATTAGATTGACGCCATTTTGACGTGAACGATATTTATATCGATTTTAAACGATTTCGAAATGAATTGAATTGAAAACGATTTCGAAATGAATTGAATTGAAAACGATTTCGAAATGAATTGAATTGAAAACGATTTCGAAATGAATTGAATTGAAAACGATTTCGAAATGAATTGAATTGAAAACGATTTCGAAATGAATTGAATTGAAAACGATTTCGAAATAAATTGAATTGAAAACGATTTCGAAATGAATTGAAAACGAATTCAAATTGAATTGAAAGCGAATTGAAATGAATTCAAATTGAATTGAAATTTGAATTGAATAGAAATGAATTTTAAAACGAATTTATAAAGAAGAATTCAATTTTGATTTGAATTGAAATGGAAGTTGAGATTGCTTTTGAAACGAATATTAAAACTATTTATATAATTCGTTTTAAATAGAAATCGACGAAATATATATTATATATATAATATAATGGCCTGAATAGAACGCGCCGCGCCGCGGCAGTTCGTGAATTTCGACCATTCATTTCAAACGGACATTACGGGAGATCCGACCGTCGGATTCTCCTAAAACCGGAACCGTTGGGTTCGTATCGAAAAGAGCTTTCTAACGAATATTAGTAATTTGAAATCTAACGGTTGGATTTGGAGTTACCTCCAAATCAAATTTGAAAAAGGTCGCTGTAAGTGCAGTTCGATGGCCATTGATGGAAATCGACTATACGGGCCTTGATAAAATTATTAAAAATAGTAATAATTTGTGTAAAATCATAAGAAATGATTTAGAAAGGATTGGGATGAAAAACTCCATATCTGAAAGGATAAAAATAGATTTTTATCGAAATGAACTAGTTTTGAACTAGAATTATAATTCTATTTACTTTTAAATAAATAAATTGAATTTGAAAAGGGTTTTGAAAATAACCAAAATTTCCAATGATTGCATTGGAGTGGATTTGAATCGAAATTGTCTTCGGAATATTTCGATGTTGGAATTCGTGATTATACAGATGTTGTTATGGAAATTTGAAAGATATATATTTATATCGTAATTTCCAATACGACATTTGTTAGTCGTAGAATTTGATATTGAATATAAGCCGATATATTTTCTATTCAGAGCCTTGTATTGAATATCAAATGTGATTTGGGTTTGTCGTGAATGGTGTCTTCACTAACACTGTTCTTGAACCCAGTTGAGAAAAAAAATTAAATCTTTTTATTTAGATTTAATGAAGTGTACCAATTAAACGATATTTAATTGGAATTGAATTGGTATTGATTTTTGGGTTTATCGTGAACAGTGTTTTAAATAACACTTGTTCTTTAACCCAATAATTAATGGAATGTGATTTTGGGTTTATCGTGAACCGTGTTTTAAATGACACTGATTCTTTAACCCAGTTAAAGATTAAAACTAAGTGGAGTTTTAATGAATCTTTAATTAGATTGAAATGATCGAAAATGGAGTATCACCGGTTTTGCTCCAGGCGATGGTTAAATCTTTAATTAGATTTGAACGTGAAATGGTAATTGAATTTACCGATAACACTGTGGTGTTAGATATGAAGTATTACCAGTTTTACTTCATGGGATGAATAGGTTGGGATTGGGAAATAAAATAAATGATTACTTCGGTGTGGTTCGCTAATCCCGACTAGTTTGAATTGATATTCAAAGGAGATTAAAGAATAAATTTAAAGAATTTATCTTGGATAAAATTAATGGGAACTTTTCCCAAAGTATAGGAATATTTGAATAAAAGAATATTCTGAATTGGAATGAGGCGTATGTTGTGTTTGTGTAACACTTTTATAATATATACGCGAGTTATTCAGAAAGACCGGGTTTATCCCAGTTTGAATAACTGATTCGACGTGGTGTCGAAGATGAAGACGGTGGTCGAAGACCGGAAGTCTTCACGTCGTTTGGGTGATTACTGATGATCTTGATTGGGCTGTACACCCAAGAAGATGGAAACAGTTGGTGATCGTCCAGACGTGCTTGGAGATCGATGGATATGCGGGGTACTAGGTGCCTCCGGTTTCGTTCAGACCTAGAACGGACTACTAAATGGACTGTGTGTCTGACATTGGATTTTAGTCCGTGTGATTGATCTCTATTAAATATATATCTGTTTGGCGGCGGAGAATTTATTCTCTTGCTTAACGCCCTTCTCTGAGACGTATGAGCTCAGGGGTTATATATTGATGGATATCAAACGCATGGAGTGAATTGCCTGTGTGGCATGCCTAAGTGGCAATTGATCGAGGCTTCTGTTGAAAAGCAAAGTCTTGTGGTGATGATCAAAGCAAGGCCTTTGTGGCGTAGCTTTGTGTAACGTTTGCTTCGCGAGTTTCACACCCGGTATGAACCAAAAACGGGAGAGGACGTCAGGGAGGGCATGCGTTTCTTTCTAGCTAGAAGTGGCGTCAGTGGTTTTACACGCCCTTACGAGTTTGACTTATGTGGTTGTTGCTGTTGCGAGGCGCCTCGGATTGATCGGTCGTTCTCGAACCGATGGAGTCATTTAGTTGGCTCGTTTACGCCCCATAGGGCGGGGAAATGCATGTTCAGGGTTTAAGTTTAATCCACATCGGTGGACTGGCCCTGAGGATCCAAGGGCCCACCTGTGTCTGGGTCCTGAGGCACGGGCTAGAGCGTCTCGAATCAGTTGAGGACTATCTTTTGCCTCGGTTCATAGATGGAAACCCAATTTCCAAATAGGTGACTTTGCGATTTTGATTGTATAACCTATATATGGCGACATAGTGGTATGGGGCATTCATGCCGCCTATGATTGATACTTATGATTTGAAGTTGTTTTATACACTATGCACTTACAATAGCATCAAATGATTTGTTTTAAATGTATCAAGCATTCTTTGGCTGTTATAAGGGAAAACCCTATCCCCCGGCTTGCGTTGCATTGTGTGATAGGACCTGTGTAACGACCCAGAATTTTAGGGCCAATTTAAAATTTTTATTTTAATGAGTTTAAAGTATTTTTAATGATTTATTTATTTTAATCGAAGTTAAAACAAGAAAATTTAATAAGTATATAAGAGGAGTTTAAATTAAGCACTGCAGTTTGGAAATTTAATTTTAAACTTTGATTGAATGTACAGGATCCAAATGGAAACGAATTTTGGTGAAATCAAAAATATTTAAATCTGTTTCAGAATATCTTTCTAATGAATCCGAAAAATTGAAATTTCACTTTATAATTTATAAGTTATGTCAAAATTAAAATTTAGAAAAGTCGCTATGAAATGAATATATATAATATATAAAGGTCAGAATGGCCACTTTTTACATACGAAGGAATCGGAACTCGAAACCACTTCCATTGAGTTCGAAATGACGTTTCTGCATTGAAAAAACAGTAAACACTTATATGTTTCGAGTTTCAGAAAATATTTGTTTAAAAATGTATTTTTAATATTAAATATATTCGCCTTGAAAATAGCCATTTTTCAAAAAGTCTCAGAATCGAACGAAATAAATTTTGTTGGGTTCGTATCATCAAAACAAAGCTAAAAATGATTTTTTGGTAATTTTTAGAATTAATATATAATTATAATTGATTTTTCAGCATAAACGGGCAAATTTTTGATTTTAAAAATTCATTAAAAATTCAAACAAGCTCAGAATTGAACGAAACAAATTTTGTTGTGATCGTATCGGCATAAGAAAGCCAAAAATAATTTTTCCGGATTTTTCTGACTTCTATGTGGCCCCGGCAAAATTATATTTACGTTTGTATTTAAAATAAAAGGTTTATTTTGAAAATAAAAGAAAAACATACTGTAACTTCAGAATTGGACCTTGGCGATAGCGCCATCGCGTTCAGAAGACATCAAAACATTAAGTTCGACAGTCGTTGAGCGCGAATCGGAGATCGTATGTGAAAACTGTATTTTCTAGAATTAATTAATTAAATAAATAAAATAATCATTAGAAAAACCTAGTATACTAGTATAAATACCCCGTGTACAGTACGTATACTCCTTCTTCCTCCTTCGTTGTTCAGCCGCAAGTAACCCATTATTGATCAAAACTTTGACCTCAGTTTTCTCCCTCATCTCTTAACGAAATTCAACATACCATATACCGATTCGAAGCTCTCTCCGAGCTCTACGTTCTCCGACAAATCTCAGCCTCCCCCGTGACCCGTGCCGCCCGCCCCGAGCCCGAGAAACCGCCGCCGCCGCACGCACGTGGGCCCCACCTGGCACCACCGAACGCCACCATCTTCCCGGCGCTCAAAGCTCCCTCCTTCCCGGTCGTCATCCAACAAACGACACTCAAAACCATTCAGCGAATCAGGAGAAATCTGGATCTAAAGTTTTGAACCAAAACTGAAAATTCTAAGGTAAAACTAATTTCAGAAATAGCCACGCTTTTATTCGTTACAACTGCAGTTGTTAAAGATCAGAATTAGTAAAACATTGATAACTTATTCGTTTGAACACCGATTCTAAAAATTTCAGATCCGACATGACCGTGAGGACAAGTAGTATTTGCTGAGACCGAGTGGAGGCTTCTGAAAATTAATTTGGATTTATTATATTTATTATCCAAGCAAGGTGAGAATCCTTTATTTAAAAATTTTTACATTAAAATAAACTATTCAGTATATGATGCGATTATAATATGATTCTGATCTGTTGTTGGTTATGATTTGGTGATGCCTTGTTATATGATTGAATGGCTAATATTAGATCCCTTGATTTCATGTTCATAGATAAATAGAATTGACTATGTTAATGAACAAATTTGTTCAATATTTAATAGAAAATTATTCATGGTATGTTCATTGGCATTTTTGCCAATGTTTAAAATAGAAAATTATTCATGGTATGTTCATTGGCATTTTTGTCAATGTTTAAAAATAGAAAATTATTCATTGTATGTTCAATGACATTTGGTATGTATAAAATTGAATTTTTCACCGTATGAAATGAACTATTTTTGTCATTATAAAATAGAATATGTCACTATATGTTTATGGACAAATTTGTGTCATTATAAAATGGGATTATACACCGTATGTTGATGGGCACTATTTTTGTTCATTAATAAAATAGAAATTGCCATAGTATGTTAATTGATAAATTTGGTCAATATTAACATAGAAATTATTCACCGTATGTTAATGAGCAATTTTTGTTAATATAATGTTCACCGTATGAAATTAACATTTTTATTTAATGTTAATATAAAGAACGGTCACCTTATGATAATGACATTTGTGGAAAATGTTGAAAATGTTCATTGTATGATAATTAACATTTTAATATACTAAAATAGAAAATGTTGAATTTGTTCATTGTATGTTAGAGTGACATTTTGTACATATTAATATAGAAAATGACTTCGTATGATAATATAATTTTTTGTTATGTTAAAATATGAAAATATGCATCGTATGAAATGAATGACATTTTTATTATGTTAAAATATGAAAATATACACCGTATGATTCAATAACATTTTTGTTAATGTTACATAGAAAATACACTGTATGTTAAATCAGCATTTTTGTCATGTTATTAATATAAAGATGCACTGTATGTTAAACCAGCGTTTTGTCATGTTAAAAATATACAAATTTGCATTTTATGTAAACTAGCATTTTGGTTATGTTAAAAAAAAATAGAAAATGCATTGTAAGTAAAATAACATTTTTGTTTAAGTGTTAAGAAATAAAAGAATTTTCACTTCATGAAAAATTAACATTTATTTTTAATGTTAATAAATATGAAATGTAAGGCATGTAAAATTAACATTTATTGCTAATGTAAATAAAAAGGAAAATGTATTGTAGGTTAAATTAACATTTATTTTTTTTATGTTAATTAAAAATGAAATGAATGCATATTAAATTAACATTCATTTTTGTTATATAAAAAGAAGGGATGATTTAGCATTATTTTAATGTTAAGATAATAGTATTTTTGTCATTTTTATTTAATGTTTAACACATAAGAATGCATTGTATGTGAATAGTATTTTTGTCATTTTTATTTAATGTTTAACATATAAGAATGCATTGTATGTGAATTGTATTTTTGTCATTTTTATTTAATGTTTAACATATAAGAATGCATTGTATGTGAATAGTATTTTTGTCATTTTTATTTAATGTTTAACATATAAGAATGCATTGTATGTGAATAGTATTTTTGTCATTTTTATTTAATGTTTAACATATAAGAATGCATTGTATGTGAATAGTATTTTTGTCATTTTTATTTAATGTTTAACATATAAGAATGCATTGTATGTGAATAGTATTTTTGTCATTTTTATTTAATGTTTAACACATAAGAATGCATTGTATGTGAATAGTATTTTTGTCATTTTTATTTAATGTTTAACACATAAGAATGCATTGTATGTGAATAGTATTTTTGTCATTTTTATTTAATGTTTAACACATAAGAATGCATTGTATGTGAATAGTATTTTTGTCATTTTTATTTAATGTTTAACACATAAGAATGCATTGTATGTGAATAGTATTTTTGTCATTTTTATTTAATCTTTAACACATAAGAATGCATTGTATGTGAATAGTATTTTTGTCATTTTTATTTAATCTTTAACACATAAGAATGCATTGTATGTGAATAGTATTTTTGTCATTTTTATTTAATGTTTAACACATAAGAATGCATTGTATGTGAATAGTATTTTTGTCATTTTTATTTAATGTTTAACATATAAGAATGCATTGTATGTGAATAGTATTTTTGTCATTTTTATTTAATGTTTAACATATAAGAATGCATTGTATGTGAATAGTATTTTTGTCATTTTTATTTAATGTTTAACATATAAGAATGCATTGTATGTGAATAGTATTTTTGTCATTTTTATTTAATGTTTAACATATAAGAATGCATTGTATGTGAATAGTATTTTTGTCATTTTTATTTAATGTTTAACATATAAGAATGCATTGTATGTGAATGGTATTTTTGTCATTTTTATTTAATGTTATAAAAATATAAGTTTGCATTGTATGTTAAATAGTATTTTTGGTCATGTTATAAAAATATAAGTTTGCATTGTATGCAAATAACATTTTTGGTCATGTTATAAAAATATAAATTTGCATCGTATGATAAAATAGCATTTTGTAAAAAAATGAAAATATTTACCGAATGATTGATTGATACTTATTTTGTTAAATATGAAAATGTCACCGTATGATTCATTAACATTATTTTTAATGTTATGTACTAAGAAAATGAACCGTATGAGATTAACATTCATTTGTGTTAATATTAGAATTATAGAAAAAATTTCACCGTATGTTGAATGGAAAATTTTTGTTAATGTTATATAGAAAATTTCACTATATGATAATTTAACATTTTTGTCTATATTAAAAATATAGAAAATGCATTGTATGATTCATTAACATTTATTTCTAATGTTAATGGAATGGAAAATAAAAGAGAAAAACTCACTATATGGTTCATTAACATTTATTGTATGTAAATGTAACATTATTTTAAATGTTAATAAAAAGAGTATTTCTATCGTAGGAAGAGTACAGTATTTTTAATGTTAAAAATAAGTAATTTACAATGCATGGGAAATCGACATTAGTTATAATGGTAATTTAGAGTGGATTAACTGTAGGAAAGAGAGTACATTTTATTTATGCATTATATTATAAGAATAACACCATTGTATGATATTAACATTTTAATGTTAATGTTAAAAAGAAAATAACACTGTATGTAGTTAACATTATTTTTAATGTTAATATAAGAGAAAATTTCATCGTATGTCAAGTTAACATTTAATTTTAATGTTAACACATAAGAATTTATACCGTATGGTATTAACATTATTTTATAATGTATATAAAAAGAGAATTCACCCTGTATGTAAGGTTTAACATTATTTATAATGTTAAATAAAAGAAATGAAACTGTATGTAAGGTTTAACATTATTTATAATGTTAAATAAAAGAAATGAAACGTATGTAAGAATAACATTATTTATAATGTTAAATGAAAGGTAAGGAACTGTATTGAAACATTAACATTATTTATAATGTAGGTAAAGGGGAACATACACCATAGGAAAGTGTTCATTATTCATAATGAAATTGGAAAAGAAATATATAAAGAAATGAATGGGATGGCACATTATAATTTACATTCTTAAATGAAAATTATAAAGTATAAAATAAATAATAATGAATTAAAAAGGGAAGAATTATCGTCTAATCCTAAACTACATTGTCATGTAAGTAGAAAGGTGAAAGTTAAGAGAAATGTAAGCTGCACGTAGGGACGATAAACTAAACGAATTATTTATATATATTTATATATATATAATTATAATATAACGAATCGAGCGCAGTAGTTCGCGTTTTGAAATCGAACTTTTAAATGATTATACCGGAAGATCCGACCGTCGGATTTTCCCAAAACTGAAACCGTTAGGACCGTCGTGGAAAAATCTTTCCGACGATATAAGCTACGCTAAAATCCAACGGTTATATTTTGAGGAAAGTGAAAAAACAAAATTGATTGAAAACAGCGCCAAGGTCGCCCTTGACCTGAAGCGTCGTTAAATAAGGAAATTAATTATATTAAATAATTAAGGCAAGAATTAATCGTTATAAAATAAAATAACGATATGAAATATGTTTTTCTCAAAATATATGAATGCGAGATTATTTGGGAAGTCCGGGTTAATCCCATTCCAAATGATCGTACGATTTCAAGAATTCAAGTATGAAGACGGCGTATGAAGACCGTAAATCTCCCCTCGAATGGACAACGATCAAGACTCTGAGTTGGTTTGATCCCAATTCAAGGGTCGGGGTAATTGCCCAAACGTACGTGTTGATTTCACGGGTTTGACCCTAGTTCAGACCTAGAGCATGGGTATAAATGGATGGTGTGTCAGACATCGTACCCCACAAAATATTATGTTGTTGATATTCAGTTAATATATAAACGATTGGTGGAAGAGAATTTATTCTCTACTTAACACCCGTTTATATAGTGACGGACGATCAATAGTACGGTATGGAGTGGCGGTGTGGCATACTAAGATGCAATGATCAGGGTTTCTTGTTGAAAAGCAGAACCTTGTGGTATGAAGAACATGACTTCACGAGCCTCACAAACCGGTAGAGTCTAAAAAGGGGGAAGGGAACGCAGGGAAAGTAGCACGTTTCTTTCTAGTTAGTAGTCATTTTACTTTTGGAGGATGATGAAATGAGGCGCCTCGGATAGGTCCTATAGGACCAGGGAACGTGTACTTAGGAATAACTAATCCTCTAAGCTGTATGTGAGGACCGGCCCTGCCATTTCCAAGGGTTAACTGCGGGTAATCCTAAGGCATTAACTAGTGTGTCTCGAATCGGTAAGGAGTCCTCCCTAGCCTGGACTCATGATGGAAACCCAAATCTCCAATACGACCCCGACGGATTTGATTGTATTACTAGTACGGAGGCATAATATAATGGTACCTATGCTTCCTAGGATTGATACTTATAATTTGAATTGTTTGAAACCATACACACTAATAATAGTATTAGTTACGTATTTGGCGTATTTAGCATGTTTAACCACCATAAGGTAAAACTCTGTCCTCTTGGTGTGCGTTGCATTGTGTGATGGGACCTGAGTCTTATGGTGGTTCCATTTTTCAAAAGACATTGCGTTGTTGACGACTTATTTAATCATTTATTAGGACACTTTAAATTATGCACGGCAGTCCCTTAGAGTCAACCCGTTCCGCGTTAGCGGCGTGGTCTTTGGATTTGCCTTATTAGTATAAGTTATTTAAGAATTCTCACACCAGTCCCACGACTGACCGATAGTTTGTTTCACCTTTTTGCAAACTTGGGTGCCCTCTCTTCTACACGGGCAGCCAAGTAGACAGGTTCATTCTTTGCTTGGAGCTTTTCTTTGTAGCTGCTTATTTTCTCTCTCTTGGATTCTGCTTGGGAGAAGAGGTGATGACTTGGAGCTTGATGACTTTTTGTTTCTATTGGCATCTATTCTTTTCTTTTTAGACATCAAACTTATTTCTTTTCTGCAAACTTGTTGTAATAACTTAGATTCTGTGACTGTGGATTTTCTGTGATTGATGACATTATATTTTTCCGCTGCTATAATGTTATTACTCTATGGATCTCCTTTGCTACATTGTATCTGTGTTCTGTTTTATTGTATTTATGTTGTATTCCAAAAATGATTTCTCCTGCTTTCACTTGTGGAAGTTTGGGGTCATCACAGTTGGTATCAGAGCTTTGGTTTACAAAGCGGAGTACAACATATCTATAATAATTCGTTTACATAGAATCACTATATTCTATGGCGAACAGTTCATGAGATACATAATAGCCAGTGACTTTATCGTCATCTTTTCATTCATCCTTCGATCTTTTAGAATCACCTTTTCTATTGTTTTGACTCTTTCCTTGATCATACGTTCGAAGAAGACTAAGAGAAGTGGCGATGCTCAATTGGCACATGTGTACGAAGGAGCGAAAGGACCAACTTCTTCGGTGGAAGGCCTGATGTTATAGGCGGTACTTTTTCTATTAAAACGTTTCAACATTCTCTGTGTTTATTCTTCCTCTTCTCCTCTTTTATTTTCTTTTTCCTTTTCGGGGACGAAAAGTTCTTAAGTGGGGGAGATTGTAACGACCCAGAATTTTAGGGCCAATTTAAAATTTTTATTTTAATGAGTTTAAAGTATTTTTAATGATTTATTTATTTTAATCGAAGTTAAAACAAGAAAATTTAATAAATATATAAGAGGAGTTTAAATTAATCACTGCAGTTTGGAAATTTAATTTTAAACTTTGATTGAATGTACAGGATCCAAATGGAAACGAATTTTGGTGAAATCAAAAATATTTAAATCTGTTTCAGAATATCTTTCTAATGAATCCGAAAAATTGAAATTTCACTTTATAATTTATAAGTTATGTCAAAATTAAAATTTAGAAAAGTCGCTATGAAATGAATATATATGATATATAAAGGTCAGAATGGCCACTTTTTACATACGAAGGAATCGGAACTCGAAACCACTTCCATTGAGTTCGAAATGACGTTTCTGCATTGAAAAAACAGTAAACACTTATATGTTTTGAGTTTCAGAAAATATTTGTTTAAAAATGTATTTTTAATATTAAATATATTCGCCTTGAAAATAGCCATTTTTCAAAAAGTCTCAGAATCGAACGAAATAAATTTTGTTGGGTTCGTATCATCAAAACAAAGCTAAAAATGATTTTTTGGTAATTTTTAGAATTAATATATAATTATAATTGATTTTTCAGCATAAACGGGCAAATTTTTGACTTTAAAAATTCATTAAAAATTCAAACGAGCTCAGAATTGAACGAAACAAATTTTGTTGTGATCGTATCGGCATAAGAAAGCCAAAAATAATTTTTCCGGATTTTTCTGACTTCGTATGTGGCCCCGGCAAAATTATATTTACGTTTGTATTTAAAATAAAAGGTTTATTTTGAAAATAAAAGAAAAACGTACTGTAACTTCAGAATTGGACCTTGGCGATAGCGCCATCGCGTTCAGAAGACATCAAAACATTAAGTTCGACAGTCGTTGAGCGCGAATCGGAGATCGTATGTGAAAACTGTATTTTCTAGAATTAATTAATTAATTAAATTAAATAATTATTAGAAAAACCTAGTATACTAGAATAAATACCCCGTATACAGTACGTATACTCCTTCTTCCTCCTTCGTTGTTCAGCCGCAAGTAACCCATTATTGATCAAAACTTTGACCTCAGTTTTCTCCCTCATCTCTTAACGAAATTCAACATACCATATACCGATTCGAAGCTCTCTCCAAGCTCTACGTTCTCCGACAAATCTCAGCCTCCCCCGTGACCCATGCCGCCCGCCCCGAGCCCGAGAAACCGCCGTCGTCGCACGCACGTGGGCCCCGCCTGGCACCACCGAACGCCACCATCTTCCCGGCGCTCAAAGCTCCCTCCTTCCCGGTCGTCATCCAACAAACGGCACTCAAAACCATTCAGCGAATCAGGAGAAATTTGGATCTAAAGTTTTGAACCAAAACTGAAAATTCTAAGGTAAAACTAATTTCAGAAATAGCCATGCTTTTATTCGTTACAACTGCAGTTGTTAAAGATCAGAATTAGTAAAACATTGATAACTTATTCGTTTGAACACCGATTCTGAAAATTTCAGATCCGACATGACCGTGAGGACGAGTAGTATTTGCTGAGACCGATTGGAGCCTTCTGAAAATTAATTTGGATTTATTATATTTATTATCCAAGCAAGGTGAGAATCCTTTATTTAAAAAATTTTACATTAAAATAAACTATTCAGTATATGATGCGATTATAATATGATTCTGATCTGTTGTTGGTTATGATTTGGTGATGCCTTGTTATATAATTGAATGGCTAATATTAGATCCCTTGATTTCATGTTCATAGATAAATAGAATTGACTATGTTAATGAACAAATTTGTTCAATATTTAATAGAAAATTATTCATGGTATGTTCATTGGCATTTTTGCCAATGTTTAAAATAGAAAATTATTCATGGTATGTTCATTGGCATTTTTGTCAATGTTTAAAAATAGAAAATTATTCATTGTATGTTCAATGACATTTGGTATGTATAAAATTGAATTTGTCACCGTATGAAATGAACTATTTTTGTCATTATAAAATAGAATATGTCACTATATGTTTATGGACAAATTTGTGTCATTATAAAATGGGATTATACACCGTATGTTGATGGGCACTATTTTTGTTCATTAATAAAATAGAAATTGCCATAGTATGTTAATTGATAAATTTGGTCAATATTAACATAGAAATTATTCACCGTATGTTAATGAGCAATTTTTGTTAATATAATGTTCACCGTATGAAATTAACATTTTTATTTAATGTTAATATAAAGAACGGTCACCTTATGATAATGACATTTGTGGAAAATGTTGAAAATGTTCATTGTATGATAATTAACATTTTAATATACTAAAATAGAAAATGTTGAATTTGTTCATTGTATGTTAGAGTGACATTTTGTACATATTAATATAGAAAATGACTTCGTATGATAATATAACTTTTTGTTATGTTAAAATATGAAAATATGCATCGTATGAAATGAATGACATTTTTATTATGTTAAAATATGAAAATATACACCGTATGATTCAATAACATTTTTGTTAATGTTACATAGAAAATACACTGTATGTTAAATCAGCATTTTTGTCATGTTATTAATATAAAGATGCACTGTATGTTAAACCAGCGTTTTGTCATGTTAAAAATATATAAATTTGCATTTTATGTAAACTAGCATTTTGGTTATGTTAAAAAAAATAGAAAATGCATTGTAAGTAAAATAACATTTTTGTTTAAGTGTTAAGAAATAAAAGAATTTTCACTTCATGAAAAATTAACATTTATTTTTAATGTTAATAAATATGAAATGTAAGGCATGTAAAATTAACATTTATTGCTAATGTTAATAAAAAGGAAAATGTATTGTAGGTTAAATTAACATTTTTTTTTATGTTAATTAAAAATGAAATGAATGCATATTAAATTAACATTCATTTTTGTTATATAAAAAGAAGGGATGATTTAGCATTATTTTAATGTTAAGATAATAGTATTTTTGTCATTTTTATTTAATGTTTAACACATAAGAATGCATTGTATGTGAATAGTATTTTTGACATTTTTATTTAATGTTTAACATATAAGAATGCATTGTATGTGAATAGTATTTTTGTCATTTTTGTTTAATGTTTAACATATAAGAATGCATTGTATGTGAATAGTATTTTTGTCATTTTTATTTAATGTTTAACATATAAGAATGCATTGTATGTGAATAGTATTTTTGTCATTTTTATTTAATGTTTAACATATAAGAATGCATTGTATGTGAATAGTATTTTTGTCATTTTTATTTAATGTTTAACATATAAGAATGCATTGTATGTGAATAGTATTTTTGTCATTTTTATTTAATGTTTAACACATAAGAATGCATTGTATGTGAATAGTATTTTTGTCATTTTTATTTAATGTTTAACATATAAGAATGCATTGTATGTGAATAGTATTTTTGTCATTTTTATTTAATGTTTAACATATAAGAATGCATTGTATGTGAATAGTATTTTTGTCATTTTTATTTAATGTTTAACACATAAGAATGCATTGTATGTGAATAGTATTTTTGTCATTTTTATTTAATGTTTAACACATAAGAATGCATTGTATGTGAATAGTATTTTTGTCATTTTTATTTAATGTTTAACACATAAGAATGCATTGTATGTGAATAGTATTTTTGTCATTTTTATTTAATGTTTAACATATAAGAATGCATTGTATGTGAATAGTATTTTTGTCATTTTAATTTAATGTTTAACATATAAGAATGCATTGTATGTTAATAGTATTTTTATCATTTTTATTTAATGTTTAACATATAAGAATGCATTGTATGTGAATAGTATTTTTGTCATTTTTATTTAATGTTTAACATATAAGAATGCATTGTATGTGAATAGTATTTTTGTCATTTTTATTTAATGTTTAACATATAAGAATGCATTGTATGTGAATGGTATTTTTGTCATTTTTATTTAATGTTATAAAAATATAAGTTTGCATTGTATGTTAAATAGTATTTTTGGTCATGTTATAAAAATATAAGTTTGCATTGTATGCAAATAACATTTTTGGTCATGTTATAAAAATATAAATTTGCATCGTATGATAAAATAGCATTTTATAAAAAAATGAAAATATTTACCGTATGATTGATTGATACTTATTTTGTTAAATATGAAAATGTCACCGTATGATTCATTAACATTATTTTTAATGTTATGTACTAAGAAAATGAACCGTATGAGATTAACATTCATTTGTGTTAATATTAGAATTATAGAAAAAATTTCACCGTATGTTGAATGGAAAATTTTTGTTAATGTTATATAGAAAATTTTACCATATGATAATTTAACATTTTTGTCTATATTAAAAATATAGAAAATGCATTGTATGATTCATTAACATTTGTTTCTAATGTTAATGGAATGGAAAATAAAAGAGAAAAACTCACTATATTGTTCATTAACATTTATTGTATGTAAATGTAACATTATTTTAAATGTTAATAAAAATAGTATTTCTATCGTCGGAAGAGTACAATATTTTTAATGTTAAAAATAAGTAATGTACAATGCATGGGAAATCGACATTAGTTATAATGGTAATTTAGAGAGGATTAACTGAAGGAAAGAGAGTACATTTTATTTATGCATTATATTATAAGAATAACACCATTGTATGATATTAACATTTTAATGTTAATGTTAAAAAGAAAATAACACTGTATGTAGTTAACATTATTTTTAATGTTAATATAAGAGAAAATTTCATCGTATGTCAAGTTAACATTTAATTTTAATGTTAACACATAAGAATTTATACCGTATGGTATTAACATTATTTTATAATGTATATAAAAAGAGAATTCACCCTGTATGTAAGGTTTAACATTATTTATAATGTTAAATAAAAGAAATGAAACTGTATGTAAGGTTTAACATTATTTATAATGTTAAATAAAAGAAATGAAACGTATGTAAGAATAACATTATTTATAATGTTAAATGAAAGGTAAGGAACTGTATTGAAACATTAACATTATTTATAATGTAGGTAAAAGGGAACTTACACCATAGGAAAGTGTTCATTATTCATAATGAAATTGGAAAAGAAATATATAAAGAAATGAATGGGATGGCACATTATAATTTACATTCTTAAATGAAAATTATAAAGTATAAAATAAATAATAATGAATTAAAAAGGGAAGAATTATCGTCTAATCCTAAACTACATTGTCATGTAAGTAGAAAGGTGAAAGTTAAGAGAAATGTAAGCTGCACGTAGGGACGATAAACTAAACGAATTATTTATATATATTTATATATATATATAATTATAATATAACGAATCGAGCGCAGTAGTTCGCGTTTTGAAATCAAACTTTTAAATGATTATACCGGAAGATCCGACCGTCGGATTTTCCCAAAACTGAAACCGTTAGGACCGTCGTGGAAAAATCTTTCCGACGATATAAGCTACGCTAAAATCCAACGGTCAGATTTTGAGGAAAGTGAAAAAACAAAATTGATTGAAAACAGCGCCAAGGTCGCCCTTGACCTGAAGCGTCGTTAAATAAGGAAATTAATTATATTAAATAATTAAGGCAAGAATTAATCATTATAAAATAAAATAACGATATGAAATATGTTTTTCTCAAAATATATGAATGCGAGATTATTTGGGAAGTCCGGGTTAATCCCATTCCAAATGATCGTACGATTTCAAGAATTCAAGTATGAAGACGGCGTATGAAGACCGTAAATCTCCCCTCGAATGGACAACGATCAAGACTCTGAGTTGGTTTGATCCCAATTCAAGGGTCGGGGTAATTGCCCAAACGTACGTGTTGATTTCACGGGTTTGACCCTAGTTCAGACCTAGAGCATGGGTATAAATGGATGGTGTGTCTGACATCGTACCCCACAAAATATTATGTTGTTGATATTCAGTTAATATATAAACGATTGGTGGTAGAGAATTTATTCTCTACTTAACACCCGTTTATATAGTGACGGACGATCAATAGTACGGTATGGAGTGGCGGTGTGGCATACTAAGATGCAATGATCAGGGTTTCTTGTTGAAAAGCAGAACCTTATGGTATGAAGAACATGACTTCACGAGCCTCACAAACCGGTAGAGTCTAAAAAGGGGGAAGGGAACGCAGGGAAAGTAGCCCGTTTCTTTCTAGTTAGTAGTCATTTTACTTTCGGAGGATGATGAAATGAGGCGCCTCGGATAGGTCCTATAGGACCGGGGAACGTGTACTTAGGAATAACTAATCCTCTAAGCTGTATGTGAGGACCGGCCCTGCCATTTCCAAGGGTTAACTGCGGGTAATCCTAAGGCATTAACTAGAGTGTCTCGAATCGGTAAGGAGTCCTCCCTAGCCTGGACTCATGATGGAAACCCAAATCTCCAATACGACCCCGACGGATTTGATTGTATTACTAGTACGGAGGCATAATATAATGGTACCTATGCTTCCTAGGATTGATACTTATAATTTGAATTGTTTGAAACCATACACACTAATAATAGTATTAGTTACGTATTTGGCGTATTTAGCATGTTTAACCACCATAAGGTAAAACTCTATCCTCTTGGTGTGCGTTGCATTGTGTGATGGGACCTGAGTCTTATGGTGGTTCCATTTTTCAAAAGACATTGCGTTTTTGACGACTTATTTAATCATTTATTAGGACACTTTAAATTATGCACGGCAGTCCCTTAGAGTCAACCCGTTCCGCGTTAGTGGCGTGGTCTTTGGATTTGCCTTATTAGTATAAGTTATTTAAGAATTCTCACACCAGTCCCACGACTGACCCATAGTTTGTTTCACCTTTTTGCAAACTTGGGTGCCCTCTCTTCTACACGGGCAGCCAAGTAGACAGGTTCATTCTTTGCTTGGAGCTTTTCTTTGTAGCTGCTTATTTTCTCTCTCTTGGATTCTGCTTGGGAGAAGAGGTGATGACTTGGAGCTTGAAGACTTTTTGTTTCTATTGGCATCTATTCTTTTCTTTTTAGACATCAAACTTATTTCTTTTCTGCAAACTTGTTGTAATAACTTAGATTCTGTGACTGTGGATTTTCTGTGATTGATGACATTATATTTTTCCGCTGCTATAATGTTATTACTCTATGAATCTCCTTTGCTATATTGTATCTGTGTTCTGTTTTATTGTATTTATGTTGTATTCCAAAAATGATTTCTCCTGCTTTCACTTGTGGAAGTTTGGGGTCATCACAACCTGGGTCTTATAACAGCTTCATTTTTCTTTATTTAGCATTGCGCTGTTGTTTTATGCACTGGTATTCTTGGGAGGAAACCCGTTCCGTGTTATACGGCGTGGTCCCTTGATTTACCTAACTTTAAAATAAAGAATAACTGTTTTAGTTCTCACACCAGTCCCATGACTGACCTGGAGTTTATTGTTTTAACCTAAACTCCGGGTGCCCTTATTTTGACACGGGCAGCTAGTAGTTTTGGTTTTTTTGCAGATTTATATTCACAGGATTCTGGTTTTCAGCTGGAACGATATCCGGAAAGCTTTGTATCCGTATATCTCTTCTAGTTGTATATTGTATTATTTTCCGCTGCTATGTATTTAAATGTAATTTAAATCTCTGATATTTCTGTGTAATATTCATTTATACCCTGTATATTCTGGTAATCTGATGCGTTGTTGTAATATGCAATGAAATGTTCTTTTATATGCGTTCTGATTTGTCGTGTTCTCAAACGATAGGGCGTTTCGAACGGTCTAGATCGGTTTAACGACTGATTCGGATCGAGCGAAATTCCTTGTCGTCACAGTTTTTAGCAATTTACATTGTTTTTTCGTGTGTACGTAGCAAGTTATCTTCGTCGCTAGCAATTCCTCAAGCTTCTTGGGTACCTACCTTAACTCAATTGTATATGTTAGTTGCATATAATAAATATGGTAAATATAATTGTGAATATTAGTTGCATGTAAGAAACAAAATGAATATAAATTAATGTAATGGATAATTGGCATAACATGTTAATTTAAATTATCTTTCAATACATCGAACCATTGGAACGTCAAGTATAGCAAAGAATTACACTATAATACACTAAACATCAAATCTAAAACACAGTTTAGGAGAAAGTCAGCGTTATAAAAATGCATTTTTGATCCATCAAACAGAAATATTTTGGAAATCACCACAAACGAAAGTTGTAGCACAGGTTTTGAGCTTTCCGGAATGTACTAGATCGTCAAAATTGGATAAACCGTTCAAAAGTTATCATCAATTTAGCTAAGCCTATTTTCAAATATACAGTGCAGTAGGGTTGTGACAGAAAACTGAATTTTTAACATAGTAAACATCAAAATTCTGCGAAACACATAAAATGAAAGTTGTAGCCTAAGTTCCTAGCTTTCCAGATGCCCGAAATCGTCAAAATCGGACTAACCTTTTCTTAATGTAATATAAGTACCCTTATCTTCAAAAAAAAAAAAAAAATGACCTATTCGGACAGCTTAATCACAAGTAATACCTTGTTTTGAAGTCATGTGAGCAGAAGGGGTGTACATACATATAAGTAAATGATGTTCGACTAGCGAGTTGGTGTACGCATATCGGTACAGGAGTGCAAAATAAAGTCAGTAAGGATACATTCAATTCAACCTCATCACATGGCTAAGAGTCAATTAAGTAACAAAGCCAAGAAAGTCAAGACTTGCATGCATTGCTAGAATATTTAACAGGTCTGATACCGGTTATAAATAGTAATATCAAAGCATTCAAAAAGAAAATTAAGTTGTTATGAGAAAACTGCCATTATCTTAATACAAAATCATAAGTTAAAATTAAGATTTTAAATTTCTTCAAAAAATTTAATTAAAATTAAACGGCTAGACACTACAAGAAAACAGGCTATTTGCGACGGCTTCAGACGGGCCGTCGGCGGCCGTCGGAAGCCGTCAGAAATTATCGTGATAAACAGCCACCCGAACTCTTTCTTCCCCATTTCTTTTGCTCCTCCTATTTTTCCAGCATACGGGTTTTAAACCCTATTACCCCCAAATTCGTTTTTTTTTTTTTTGCCTCCAAACACTGATTTCTTCGTGTGAAACCTCCCCGGCTTCAATTTAGACCTCTAGAGCAAGTAATTTAAGGTATAATCTCTTTTTTTCATAAAAATTAAGTTTTTACCTAAACCTTTATTTGCCTAAATTAGAAAATTAGGGTTATCTATTGATTGCAATTGGTTATAATAGCAAGTGAGTTATAACATCCTATTATGTGTGCATTTTTTCTATATTTTATTCACTTCTTTGAAATGAATTTTTATTTTGTCATTGATTATATAATTATGGGAATAAATTAGTATAAATTGTGGTCATGTTCTATAAACAATCTGGCTATCTAATTCTCTATGTTTTACTTATTTTGAAGTTCAATTTTTTTAAGTGTTGAAGTTTGTCTTGCGGCCTCATGATGTTTTTAACAAAAGTCATAACTCTATACACCCATTAAGATGTGATGAATGCACCTATTATACTAGGTAAAGTGGAAAAAAAAACTTTGGAGATGTTTGATACAAACAATAATGTAGTATGTACATCTTGGCTTTATAAAGATTCCCATCACCCTTTATTTTAATTATTTTGTAGGTCTAATATGTTTCCTTACGTGCATGGAAATTCATGATGTGTTGTATCCGTGCTGAATCTGTAAGTTTGAACTCATATTTCGATTGCACGAACTGATGATTAGATATAATTGTATATATAACTAATTAGGCGATGTATGCAAAATGCAGACCATTGCACTTATGAAGAGATCTTAGCTGCCGTAAAACAATGTTCAGGTTGGGATGGTGGCGCAGTCACATAAGAAACACAATAGTTTGGCACCGCCTGACACTGTAAGCTTTTCTTATTGAAATATGAATTCGCTTGCAGCATGTTAATTTTATCGAAGAATTTATACCGAAAATATGCTTTTATTTAATTTTCTAATGCCCTCATATAAGAATGATATGCTGCATCATAGTTTTCTAACATACCTGTCCAACCTGAACGTGTAGGTATGATGCAACCATTGAGGCAATCACTCCAAATGGATACTGTGTCAGCTATATAGGTGGGGAAACAAGAAAGAGGTAAATTTGTAAAAGCCACATACATTTTATTTTATTTTCAGTATTGGGCGCTGATTGTTATATCTATACCAAGGAAGAGGTAAATTTGTCAAACAAATTCTATTTATTTTACAAGTTTGAATATCTACACCTAGGCACATCAAGATGGTAAATACAATCCCGTCCCTACAGTTTATCTTTCATTGCCATGACATGTGCACAATTCTCAAATGAGATCATATGAGTTTGACCACAGTGTTTGATGGTTTGATATTTTAATTTCGTTCTAATCTAAGTAATATTTTCGTCTAGTTGTTGCATTGATCAATTCAAATAGAATAAATTCGATTCTTAAATCAACGTATTGGATGATGTTTAGTTGATATTTTGAGATAGTGGTTTATGTGAGAAGTGTAGTTGGAAGGCTAAATAGCAGCTGAAACACAAAAAAAATGTAGTATTTCCGACGGCTTCCGACGGCTAACATGTACACGAATCTACAACGGTTTCCGACGGTTGTGTCGGTAGCCGTCGGAAATGCAAACGACGGGCTGCGTCGATAGCCATCGGAAACTTTGATTTTCGACGCCGTTATTAGCGACGACTTTTTGCGACGGCTTCCACGGCCGCCGACAGTTTTCAGCCGTCGGAAATAGCCTATTTTCTTGTAGTGAAATAAGGCACATCCAAACAAAAACATAAACATTCGAGTAATGAAACAACATCAATTAGAAGTGGAGCAGCATAAACATACATAAGAAGGTTGAGGTGGGTATGGAGAATAAAATAAGGGTAAGTGCAGAAACAACAGAACAAGGGACATATGCATATAGAAAAAGTTCAAATAGTTAACTGCACTACAAAACATTGTCATACAAGTGCATAAAAAACTCAAGTGTTGATTCAGATTGAAAGTAAACCAGAACTGGCAAATGCCTCAGGAACATCTCCAAAAAGGCAATAAACTAGCACATGCATGCACAAGACATCAAGATCAGAAAAAAAAATACATTACTTAATGCACATGAATGAAAGCATTAATAAAATGGATTTATTTATCCATGGATGGCCTGTGAACTTGAGTATGGTGAAACTATAAGAAAACTATGCCTAAGCTTCCATTTTTTAGCCTTTTTGGGTATACCTTCAATATGATATCCCTTAAATGTAAGGCCACTACAATACTCAAAAGAGTAACCAATAAACATTAGTTTCATTCATTAATGATGTTTCCATTGTTATTCATTATTTCATACTGATTATTTTAGCAGCATAAAACAATTCTTCCTCTATACCACTATAGTATGTGTGGACACTAACCCATACCTTGCATGGATTTTCAAATTGCTATTTCAGTTCTAAATGGCTAGGTTTATCCCTCAACAAAATAGGTTTCACCTCAGGTTTCTATCTGTTTTAGGGATTACCATTTGATATAAGAATATTAATCTCTACTTGGATGTTTATAGATCACATTTGTTTTGATTTTACAGAGCATTAATTTCTACTGTTGCTGACTACGGATATGGAAGAGTTGAATCCTGAAAAAGCTGGATATATGGAGGTAAACATATAGATTACTCATTGGTCAAAACTCCAACATATTTGTTAATTTAACTGCTTTGATTGATTTAATCAAGTCTTCATTGTTATAATTATTTGTTTCAAACAGATTATATCGCAAAGCATTAAAACTAAACAACTCAAAATCTAATTTGCAGTTAACGAAGCATATACTTCTATGCATTAGATGCGAGATGGCAATAGAATAGGAAAAGAAGCATAGTTCCAAATGTACATTAGTTTTCTGTTGAATGCATCTATAAATCCTAAGTGTTACAAAAACAAAATTTTCTGTGTTTATTTGATGTGAAGATCAGTTGTCTATTAGCTCAAATTCATTATGTTAACTAGAAAAGCAGTTACAGTATGTGATCTTTGGCCTATTATTTACTTCAAATGAAGCAATATAAATTAGCTATTTATTTAGGCTGTTCCTTTCAAAATAACTTCTTTTGACTTAAATATTATTTTATATTGTATATACTCTTAAGATTTGGGTTGACAGTGATGGTATTACACAGTTTTATATAATACATCAGTTACATGTTACTTCTTTGTTGTTATATGTTAGAATACCTAAATGTAACCCAAATTTATTATTTACGTTTTGTTTTAAAAATATATAGAAATCAAGTTGACTGCCCATAAATTTATGTATTTTTATTACCTTATCATATTCATAAGTTCTCCGTTGAGTTCTTAGCATACAATAGATATGGTGAGGGATCTACATAAGCTTGAGTAGTTCTAGAAAATGACATAAGTTGAGGCTATTATTATATTGCATAATAAACTTTAATCATAGTGTAATATGTTAATATGGTTGACATAGGTGGTTGTAGCGTTGTGGGCACTTGAGGTTCAAGTAAGATTGGCATCAGCTGCGTTAGGCGAGGGTAAAAGTTCGGCAGTGGGTGAACAGTGCATGAGGTGATTAACAGATGTGCAGTTAAGATCAAAAGGGGAAGGATTTAGTTGTCATACAGGCTGTGTGTCAAAACTCGGCATATCCACCATGACATCAGTGTAGCAGGTTTGAGAATTCAGGTTATCGGTCCTAGGAAGAGTGAGCACATTAGCCATTTCTCCATGCAAACCACTTAAGATTATTTGTATGTGAAGATTTACTGGCAGTTTGAGTACCAGTTACATGACTATGTCAGTGGTTAGAGAGCATCTCAGTGGGGCGAACGAGTTCACAACCATTTGATTTTGCATTAACTGACGGTTGTAACTTAACCTGTGTTTCTGTTTCGCTGGAGCATTTAACAGAACCGCATCTTCTCCTAAAGTGTTTCTTAGCCTTTGCATTCCATTTTTAATATATTTTGATATGCTATATTTATGTGATCATGAGCTATAACTTTATATTGTTTTTTCAGCATTAACTTTATATTGGTTATCTTTTCATAAAAATCCAAAGTGGGTATGAGTATTGAATATAATAGATGGAATAAAAATGAATTTCTTTTGGCATGGTTTTAAGGATGATAGCTTTCTTAATTGTTTAATCTCTTGGAATTGAGTTTGTAAATCTATTGAATAAGAAGGTTTGGAGTTTCAAATATTACAAATAAGAACGTTGCATTATTATGTTAATGCATCTAGGATTTATCAGTTATATAGATACAAATATTGCAAATATTGAATGAGAAGATTAGAAGTTAAATTGATATGCGAATTTTGATTCATGATACACTCAATACAACTGCCATATTTAGAATGAAGCAGGAGATAAGTCAAAGAAAGCGTCTTTTCTGTAATGTTAAGTATGAGGGCAGAGGGCTATAGTTATTTATTTACTATATGTGATTTAAGTTTTTATGTCGTGACAAAGTGTCTTATTCACTTACATATTGATATTAAATGGGGTGAATCCTAAACCTTCGCCTGTTTATGACCCATGCAAGTCATCCCTTGCTACCGTATTGACTTTATGCTATTTTAATGGTACACATGCTAAACTTTCTTTTTTGGATGAATTCAATGCATGCCATAGTGTTAAACTATTTTTGCATGTCGTACTGTTAAACTATTTTTGCGTGCCATACCACCACTCAGTGGCGGAGCTAGAAAAGATAGTGAGCTAGGCATCAATGTAAGTATAGTTTTTTCTATCAAAATCATATGATGTAAATCTGAAAAACTGAAGTGCACAGGAAGAATATATGTTATTTTATATGTAAGTTTATGGCCTTCATGGCATATTTTTATTGAGGTAGGGCAATTATCAAATTTTAGGTATCGCATGTTGTAAATTTTCCACTATTTTCCACATGACATTTAAAATCCAGGTAGGGCTTTGGCCCCAGCTCACCAAAACACTGCATCCGCCCCTGCAACCACTGAACTATTTTTTCATGCATACATCCGATGTTGTGTTGGATCACCAGACACAAACGTGTCTCTGAAGAAATGCTTCTCTGTTAAAGAAACTAAATACAAATAGGATGGTAACACTCCAGATTTAACATTCAGTTTCATCTTTAAATACAATTTTCTATGCACACGACGGACGTGCCTAAGTACTGGTGTGTGTGTGTGTGTGTGTGTGTGTGTGTGTGTGTATATATATATAAGCACATATGTAATAGATTTAATTTGTTCTTGAAATATTTAACCAAACCTACTTTACTCATGCAAATATATCACAAAGCTCAATGATGAATATCGTAAGGCAGCAAATTCAATGCCAAAAACCTGGAGCCATAAACTAGCTTAGAATACCTTCACTAATTCAACCAACAACATAAACATATGACTATAAAAATAAGAGCATTAATACAAATAATGACACAAATGTACTATTTAAAAGATAAAGTGATGATGTAATTTAATTGGACTAAATCTAGTCCACATCAAAGTATTAGTGCCACAATATTTAATATATAATGGAAAAAATTTTAGTCATATATATTTTACTCTTAACTAAGCAATAACATATAAATGATCTGAATGATTCTTTTTATACAAAACATTAATAACTCCTAAAGCAATGCTATTAAAAGCTCTACATTTGCATAGTAGACATAAGAAAAAATTTATCAAATATGCAAATACTATGCCATATGAAAATCTATAATGTTATGTAACGACAGTCGTAACGAAGCTCCCCTCCTCCTACATAGGGAGTACACATATGAGTTGACACACACATTCTTATAACAAAAATAATCCCTATTAATACATGCCTACCAACTAATATTTGTACTCTACTTCTTAAATTTATTCCGTGATGTGAGACTATTTATTCAAACCGACATTCCTACCTTAAAATGTGAGGCTGTCCTAACAGCCTCCCCCTTGACTCGCATCGTATGAGTATCTTTTGAGAACACTACCTTGCCTGCATGATCCAGTCCGTAACCTTCGGTTCTGATAATAATTTTATGTAACGACGGTCAGAACAAAGCTCCCCCTCCTCCTACATATGACATACACATATGAGTTAGCACACACATCCTTATAACAAAGGGAATCCCTGTTGTTACATGCCTACAAATCATATTTGTACTCTACTCCTTCAATTTATTACGTAATGTTAGACTATTTATTCAAACTGGCATTCCTATCTTAACAACATACAAGGCAATCCTAACAGTCTCCTCCCCCATCCCCCCTCCCTCCCAAGCACACGTTTAATGTGTTAGGAATAAGTACTTATGTTTGTCCTATTCTTAAGTAACTTGATGTGTTTAGTTACCTAATCTTTAGGAATGTGCCTAGAGTTTAGGAAGCAATTTATTATTTCTTTATTTATTTAAAGCTTATGAGATGCAATCAACTTTAATGTGTGAATTACATTGTAGTTTGTTTATGCTTTACTGTTTATCTCTCCTTCAAAATTCTAGCAAGGTATCGGAGCTGAGAGAGAATGTGGAGAGTATACGGTACTTTACCCCTTTTTTTGAGAATGAGAAGCAAAGTATATATAAAAATAGCGAAAGGAATGGATCAGAAAAAAGACTATAACAGCAGCCACAGCTCCATTATCTTCAATCCAAAAGAAACCCCACAATAACCCGTATGTTGAGAAAATCTCACTCCAAAATCTAAGTTAGGATTTTCCGTCTTACTCCAAATGAATTCCAAAAGGTATATTGTAATGCAACCTAATGGAAATATTATGCAATCGACTGGAAGCATGAAGCAGTCACCTCGACCACAATACAACCAGACTCTACCGATGATGACTCCACAACAGTACTAGCTGATGTCGCCCCAACAACAACCACATGGGGACAGCAGGCGTCCCAGATCCCTTGCTGAGCCCTTACAAGCTTCTAGAGGAATTGGACGTCCCCCGTGAACTACCCTACTCCGTTACCGCTTGTGCCTAACCACATAGAAAGGAGGACCCAAAGATCTACTTCGAATCTAACAAGGGTGGGTCCCATGACTTTGGTTCCTCTAAAAGAAATAGACCTTAGGAGGGATCCTATTCCTAACCACTTAAGACCCAAATTAGACAGGAAGAGAGTCAGCTACTTGAGACCTTCTCAAGGTATAAATAAACTTGCCTATTTTCACACACAATAGACTTATATATATTTATATAGTTATATATACACACATTAGACCTCTCACATTAAACTGTATACCTGTAGATGCTGGATATGCCGAACGGTTCCGGATAGGGTTCTACTACAAGTTGGTTTAACCTCGTGTCATAGTGTACTAAGTTGGAATGGCCCATGGCACCCAGAACTCTCACATTAGTTGGGCCTATTTGTGGTTGTTGGATTTGCCGCTCGGTTCCGGGCAGTCTTATATCACAATGGCAACTTAGCTCGTGTTTTTGTGTCACTTTTTATATATGTAAAGTCATTATATACGCATACACAAGAAATCAAAATTTTTTTTTTTGAAAATTGGTATCTTTTATTATTTATACCAATCATATACTTCATTATATGTCACATCAAAACCTTATATCCCCCTAACCTAGATAGGTGCAATATAAGGAAAAAGAGCACATATATAATCCATATATTAACAATACATTCAAAACCAAAACCAAACAACATCACACTGTCTCAATCACTCCTCTCATCCTCAATACAACCATTTGAAAGATTCAAACAGAACCAAATAAATATACAGAACTAGCCCGTATCACTCAAATCAATACCCCAGCTCTTCAGCCAATCAACTTTCGTTTGAGTTCTAGCAGTCCTGCTCCCATTGTTCTTGACTAAGTAACATACTTCCTACTCTGTCATATGAATCCAAAGTTCTTTAGCAATACACCTATTATTGAATATCCTAGAATTTCTTTCTAACCATAATTGATACACAACAAAAGTGAAAACCCTATAAGCCACATCGTATAATTGATCCTTGTCTCTAAACTGATTCCAAAATTTTCCTGCTTCACTTCTCAATGAAAATTTACCATCAACTCCTATACCCAATTTAATAGCAACTTTAGACCAAACATATACCGAATACTCACACTTAAAAAATATGTAATCAACTAATTCTTCCTCTTTATTGCAAAGAATGCAGCAGTTCTCGTTAACCAATCCAAATCTTCTCATTCTATCTTTTGTGTGCAATCTACTATTAACTGCCAAATAAGCAATAAAAGACATTCTCTTTGAATTCTTTCTATGTCATACAACCTTAGATAATGAGATAACTTCTTGCTTCTCTCTTACCTACTCCTATGCTGTATGGAAATTAAAAGGACTTCCTTTACACCATTCGTAGACATCCTCTCGAGTTCGACTATTCAAGACTACCCCATTTATATGATTGTGTGCCACTCTGGTTGCGGCATACAAGTCTGCATTTTTTTCTTCCATCCACAATTATAGATGAAACTATTTCACCATTTCTACCACTTGAAAACGAGACAAGCCTATTAAATCCACCAAACACTTGTAGTTGATCCATGGTTCAAACCATAGAAGTTTTTTTGAACCTGTAGAAATCACCTTATTGAAGAGATGCTTCCCATTTGTTCTCAGCCTTAACATAGCTTTCCACGTGATCGAAGCATTATTATCCACTTTCATAAACCAAAACTGCTTCCCCATATAATACTTCATATACATACATCTACTCCACAGTGAGGAATTCAGAAGAAACTTCCATAACAACTTGATGCAGGCTGCTCTCTTAAGATCTGATAATGACTTAAATCCTATACTACCCTCATCTTTAGGCATGCACGACTTTCTCCAGCTCACTTTATGTACGTTTCCTCCCCAAAAAAAAGTCAGCGTACATTGTATTCAATTTTTCCAGTACATGCTCTGGCAATTGATATACAAACATCCAATATAATATGGTAGGAATTATCACAGATTGTATGAGCTCAACCATACCTACAATGCTGATAAAATTGGCATCCCACACTTGAATTTTCTTTGAATTCCATTCAACAAAGAATAGCAGTCATTGTAATGTATATAATTCGAAGATAATGGCACCCAAAGGTTTTTACTGACAGCTGATCGATTTGAAAACCCAAAATAGAAGTAATCTCATTTGTATGTAACGCAAAGGAACATACTTTGATTATGCTATATTAATAGAATAATTATACCACACAATTAACATTAGTATTCATATGAACGAGAGAATGTTCTAACGAGATAAAATTGCCAATTTGTCAAAATTAAGGCATACAACTTAGTTTTCTATACCTTGACTGCTACAATTTAGGCATGATGACATGATGGCATAAGAGCATAATAACATATAGCAGTGAGTGGAAAAAAATACAATCGTACATACAAACTTGGACTTGAATCCCAGGCTTATTTGGATGATTTCAATAATGGATCAAAAATAGAGTATGACATACACATACAATATATATATATATATATATATATGTTCCACTTTATCCAATTCAACCCTTTTTGGTGTTTTGCACATAAAAACGTTTACATTTGATATATTTCAAGTATGAATACATTTGGATCCAAAATAGAATCCAAACCAAATCAAATTATGGAATAACCAAATTTATACCCTTTTAGGTTATAATAAATGTTTACATAGGGATAAATTACACAAAGTAGGAACAACAACACATTCTCAATCCAATATTAAAATCCAAATAACAATAAACTAAAAATTCATACGCAAACATAAAACAGAGGATTTAGGGATTTTTGTGTTGATGTTATCGATTTCCAAATCCTCTTAGGCGTAGCTATCAATATGTTTATCTATTAAAAAATAGAATATGCCTAAGAACACGATATTCTACCCACAGATCTAAGGAAAAACAAAAAGGATTTTTTTGTAGATTCAGATCTATGCCTAATCTTTGCGATAAACATGCTCCAATTCTCCTAATATATATGTAAGAAACATATTTTAGAATCTTATATATACATTCTAAATTCCAGAATTCATACTAAAGCTATATGAATTTAGATTAGAGAGAAGATAAGAATAAAGGTTAGAAGAATAAAAAAAATTCTTAACCTTTTTCTGGAATTTAGCAATGGCAGAAGGACAGTATGGAGGTAGATATAACAGAGTGGCTAGGGTTTTATTGTGTGATATGAGGGCTTATATATAGTTTCTCGTGCGAGCATAGGTCATTATATTATTCAGATTTATTCTTGACTATTTATATATATATATATATCCCTTTATAAAACCCTAATCAAACATAGATTTATCGGTTGTTTAGCCCCCAAGCGGTCGACCGGCGGTCGACACCCTTCCTAAGGGACGGTCGGCCTCCTGGTCTCTGAAACGCCCAATGAACATTGTTGCGCTGAGCTGTTTATTTAATTAATAAGTTGCTTAAATTTCTTAATCTCTTTCCTTACATGAAATATTCTCTGTCACCATATCTTATCCTTTGTTTGAATTTCAAATTCTCCCTGTTTTATTTAAATATGTTTTAGACACACACACACACACACATACGCACACACACACACACACACACACACACACACACACACATATATATATATATATATATTACACATCCGATTACATAGATATACGATTTACTGTCCATATTCATTTGCTTATAACTCCTTCATAGATTGACCGTTTTCAGAATATTATATATGAAAATGATTCAGAATTTCACCACAAATCAAAATAAAAGATTTCCGTAGCCAAATTCCTAAAGCTGCAAAATCTCATTTTCTAGCCATATTATTAAATTGTTTATTTTATTTATTTATTATTAATACTTATGTATTTTATGGGGTGTTGCAAGTGTGCATTTTGGTGAAGGGGTTTTGGTTTGTATTTGAGAAGATAGTTGAAGGTGAAGTACAAGTAGGCTGTGTATTGCACCGTTTAATTGGTAGGGAATTGATTGCTTTGTCGATGAGAGTGGCTGAAGTGAGTCTAGGTTATTTTTTGTTTTTGGTTTACAGATTGTATTAAAGTAGAAAGGAATATAGAGGAAGTCGGTTTGTGGAGGTGGTTTGGATGTGATTCAAGGGAGGCAAGGCAGGTGGACTTGTTTCGGGTGGGTTGCAATTTTGGATTTTGTGTTGTTATAGTTTTGAATTTGCACTTGGTCATTGGTTTTCCGGTGAGTATGGTATGACGTGTTTGTGGCGTATATGATGCGAGATTGGTCATGTATGAATTGCATTGGATTTATTGTTGTGTTTATAACGTAGTGAAGGCATAGAGATTGCAGATTATGTACAATTTCTATGGATGATAGTTCGACAAATTCGACTAGTAGTGTTGTTAAAAGGATTGATGCGTTGTTTGGTTCTATGCTAAAGCAAGATGGTGGGTAAGGGTTATTGAGTGAAATGAAAATATATATATTAGAAAATAGGTGATTTAGCTTTGATGATCAAATGTATGATTTTTTGGAGTAGGAGGTTGACAATGATCTTGAAGGTGAATGAGTTGATAGAAGGAGTGTGTAGTTTGTGATTGGATGTTGAAGAAAGGTGATGGACTATGGGGTTTGATTGAAGTGGTGAAATGCAATTTGTTGTGAAGGTGCCAGAGGGTAGTTGCGATGGATTTTAAGTGATGAAAGTGTAGATTTTTGTATGTGGTGGAATGCAGTGGTGTTTAAGCAAATGGAGATTTTTACATGTCGTTATTGGTAGGTTTAGGTAAGAAACATTCTTGTTGATGATGCTAGGAGTGGTATTTGTACAGGAAGGTGGTGTTGGGATTGCGAGTAGTTGTTTGTTTAATAGGAGATGGTATGGTTGTAATGAAGCGAAGGAGCTATGTGTTTGGATAGGCTACTGGTTATTTGCAAAGCATAGCAGAGAGGATGGTTAGTAAGGATATTTGGGTGATGGAGTTGTAGGCAAGTGTTGTTCGTGGCTTGTTGTTGTTATGAGAGTTGGGGATGAAGTTTGTGTACAGGTGAATGAAATGCCTGCATCAATGGTTGGCAATTCTATGGTACTAATGGTAGAAGGAATTGAATGTGTTGTATTTGATTATGTGATTGCAGTGAGTTGCAGAGGTGGTGAACAGTGTTAGTGGTTTGTGAAGGCATTCGAATTTGAGTATCTAATGGAAACAATAGTAAAATGGTATGTACCTTTATTCAGCAGTGCTGGGAAAATATGTATTACATATTGTCAGCACAGTGGCAAGTCATTGACGTATCTTTGATGCTCTTTTCACTTTTTGGATATCTTCATCTCCATTTGCATTTTATACTGCTGCATATAACTCTCCAATAAGACTCCCAATGATCACTCATACTTGGGATCTTATCACCTTCCTATACCAGTGCAAACTGTTGCATTAGAATGTCCGCCCAACATCTGCATCTTGAGATGTTAATACAAAAAGAAAAAATCATCCGCCAAATATCAAAACAAGAATAAACATATAAGAAAGTCTGTGCATATACACGTGCATATGTGTGCACACATGCAGACATGCACAATTGCAAGTGCATGTTATATAATAGCGTTTATGCTACACTGTTTGAACTTTGGCTATTGAAGGCCCTGAAGAGATCTTGCTGGCTATTAATCAACCACTTGACACCTAAAATAGCACCATCAATGCCCACTTTATAGATTGTTACTAGAGGTATGTTATAACCAGTATCATTCACCTATTTCGTGAGTGTGTTATGTCTACGGTAGCGGAGATTCAAAGATGGATTGAGTGAAGAAGTGTGTAGGAGTTAATTTGCTTATAGGAAAGTGATATGGAAATGAAGTTGAAGGTGAATATGTATGGAACACTGTGTATAGGGTTGGCCATTTGTGGAGTGTTCAAAAGAACTGTTTGATGAAAGGGCTATAAGAGAATATGTATATACCTACAAGTAAAGTAGGCGAACCTACAAGTGAAGCAATTTTGGTTTTGTTTTACCCAAAAAGTAAAGAAAGATGAGCCACGGCTCTATCTTGTTGGAGAGATGACAAATACAGTGGTATCAAGGGATGACCAGAGTGGAGATGTCTGTGAATCCCTAAGAGGAAAACAAATGTATTTATTGATGGTTGATATGTGAAGAATCAGTCGATGTGAAATAGTTAAGCATGCCCAACTAGGAAGAAATTGAGAATCACAATTAGCGTATGAGTGTTGTAAACTTAATATTAGCATATTTAGTTTAAGGGAGCACATGTTAATGTGTTAGGAATAAGTACTTGTAGCTTGATATGTTTAAGAACCTAATCTTTAGGAGTGTGCCTAGTGTTTAAGAAATAGTTTCTTATTTATTTATTTATTTAATGCTTAGAGATGTAGTCAACTTTAATATGTGAATAACTATGTAGTTTGTTCATGCTTTACCGTTTAATCTCTCCCTCAAAATTCTAACATTTCAAATACAACATGCAAACAAATTTAGGATTATTACGTACATGATCGAACCAAACATAAAAACTAATATTTTAACTAGTATAAACCCCTGACTATAGCTTCTCTAATAAAGAGATAAACCATAACTGGAATCAATTTTAACATAAATTTAACAATAATTATGGTTCACATGAAACTAAAATAATACTTCATCTAGAACAAAAAGAGTATTTAGAGGGATTACCCATTATTAGCTTTTGATGATAGTTGAAATGATAGATGTTGTCCAATGGGATCGAAAATATCTTCTACGAAATTGGACGATAAAAATCGCGAGTCGGAGTTGTAAGGGGACAAAAAGAAAATTGTGATTATTGTAGAAAAATGCTTAACGTAAACAATTAGAGATAAACTTGAATGATTTAATGTAAAATTGAACGACCAATTTCACTATACATGCAAATTTTATTGAGCATGGAATTTTTATGGGAGAGAAGGGGAGAAATCAAAGGAGAAAGTTGAAATCCAGAGTTAAGGGTAAGGATTTGAGTGAGATTTGAGGCGAAGGTCAACTTCGAATGAGGAATTTAGGGATTTGGATTTGAGGAAACATGAGTGGAAGAAATAGTACAAGTAAGCAGGAAAGGAAAATATATGTCGTCCAGATTTTAAGGAATTGTGATAGCATGAGAAATGTATTATTTTCAACCTAATTTGGCTTTAAAATAAACAAAGATAATGGCTTGCATTTGAATGCCATTCTGTGCCTGGGTTGCCATCGATAACCACTTTTCTTATAGTGAAAAACAAAACTTAATTTATCATAAATTCCAAATATCGAGATTTATGAGTAATAAAATATAAATAATTATCATAATTTATAGGAGGAGAATATTTCAAACCAGAGGATGGAGTAGCTGCTTGCTCATCAGCAGCTGAATCAGGGGCGTATGCACACACAACCCAACTAGGGATAATGCCCTACCTGAAAGTTTCAAAATGAATTACAGGAAACAAGATTTTCACACCTAGCCCATGCTGAATTTTTAGTTGATCCCTAGCTGGACTTCATGCCCGTAAACATTTCATGAGCATTTCTTATTTCTGCCTGTTTTTGTGTCTGTTGTGTGCTGTTTCATGCTTTCTTTCTTCGCCTTCACACGCATTGTTCATTCACAAAATACCGTTGTTTCTTAATCTTTGTTTTAAACCTAATTTCAACCAAATTTTCGATTAAAATACAAATTCGATCAAGATATTTCCTTTGAATTGGCAAAATGGAAACCCTATTTCAATCTTTTTAGCATTCAAGACTTCAAGGTAAGTAATTTATTTACTGTCGAATCATTGCTAAAAAATTGTGTTCCAAATCACATTAATCTTCTTTCTAGTATTAATTACTTGAAATGAAAATTATTAAAATTAGACAATTTAAATTTATGCCAAATATGGAGTAGATAATTAATTGATTATTGTAATCAATTAATTATGGGAAATAAATTGGAAAGATATGGGAGAGATGTTTGATTTGATTAATCAATCAAATCTTGGTATATGTAGCAACTAATTTGGATGAAATGAGAAGTTATATTATTTGATTTGAGCAATCAATCAAAATATAAATACGGGGAAACTATCACAAAAATGCAAGATTTGCATTGACACCAAATCAAGGAAATCCGAAAACTTTTCATGCCTATCTTCAAGAAAGTGTTCATCCTTACTCTTATAAATAGGGAGGCATTTTCTCATCCTTTTGATAACAAGCCAATAGTACTCTCCTCTTCATATCCTCAATAAGATCCCTATTTCTGTATAAATTATAGGGTGAAAAATATATATTAAGTGTTTGTATTCTTCTCTTGTTGTACTCCCTCTTGATCTGAAGAAATAATAAAAGAAGTCATTGGGTCTTCATAGACATAGGATATTCAAATTCGAACCACGTTAATCTTCTATGTCACTTATTTCTACTACTGTTTCTGTGAGGCTGCATAATCGATTCTTGTTCTTTTGTGTTGAGTTTCATTGGTATCTAAATAGACAATAATACATCCTGATCAAATGCGCTTCCGCTCAAATTAATAAAAAAATATTCACTACAGTTTGGTATTAAAGCTAGTGTTATTGTTCCTATTTGGATATTAATGGCTACTTCTACTAAGTCTATTGGTAGATACGCAATCAATTATAATGTAACACGTTTTGACGGAAAGGGATATTTTGGTACTTGGAAGTTGAAGATGGAGGCTGTACTGAAGAAGGAGAAGAATTATAAAGTTGTTTCAACGCCTAAAGATTGAAAGATATGGATACAGCTAATCTGGAAGAGATGGACGATGAAGCTCTCACAGCAATTCAGTTGAGTCTTTCAGATGAAGTTCCTGGAGAATTTTCTCAGAAGAAGACGGCGAAGTAACTATGGGATGCATTATCAGATCAATATCAAGACAAGTCTATATGACACCCCACATCCATTAATGTCACTCTTTATCAGAATGCACTAAGTTTCATGAAGCGTTATAGGTAAACAGACACAGAATTTCACAAGATAGACAGAAAATAGCAGCGGAAATTTAAAACTTTATTTTTCCAACAGAAAACATCATGGTCCGAAATCCAGTTACAACATCAAACTGAAATACTGGAATAAATTACATCAAATAAAAGCATCTGTCTTGCACTTAAAACCATCAGAGTAAAAAAAGTAAAAAGCCATAGTCCCCGTAAATAATCATAAACAAGTAGATAAGAAGTCAAAGAGGTACATCTGAGCAAATCCAAATCCAAGCAGAAACAGAAGAGAGAGTCCTAATCAAGCCTGAGCGTTCCCACCCTGAGAACCTTGGGGGAGGAAGAGAGAGAGAAAAGGAAACAAAACGGGTCAGACATAAAGTTTGGCGAGTCCAATTACTTTTAGCATATAAATAAGTAAAAGCATCGTGATAGACATATAAACTAGACGAGAGATAACAGTATCATATAACAGGTGTGAACAGGATGGACATGATAAATAGAATAAACAGGATAGACTATGCTTCTAAAATACTTTTCTCTGCACCAATACTAGTATATCGAGTTAAGTGTTTTCCAATTACTCAACAGAAACAGAATGATCCCAACACAACATAAATGATAGGCTTAGGTGTACTTCTAGCAATGGGGTTTACCCCCAATCAGAAACAATAGGTACCTAAACAGAAATAACCAGTGTTACCCTAAACAGAAACAAAAGGTACCTAAATGGAACAAGATGTACCCTAATTATTACCCCTAACAATCGGCTCCCTACCACGTAAATACCCTGTGCCGGCCCCATAATAGGGTGCAGTACTTCCTAAAGTGGCAACCACCAGAAGGACATAGACCTATTACAAGTTTTATAGCGTCTTATTTTCCCAAACAAACCAGACCCTTGCACGACATGACCCATTGGAATGTGCCATCAGAACACCCCATCCCAAATGAACCACTTATAATTAGCTCAGTAAGCGTTCCCTGACCCCTACCTAGTGCGGGGTCCCCATTTAATACCAGAATGGGTTATTAACTAATATGGTTCCCACACAACAGAAGACACAAGTCAAACTCCTTAACTTGTGTCCCAATCAACTAGGATTTCCACAGGTTAAGTTTTACATGGGTTAATAGTGTCCCTACGACCCTAATAGATTAACAAGTTTACTTAACCCTCCAACAGATCAAACAGGTTACATAAGTGACATATAGTTCCATTAACATGTTTCATTTATACTTTAAATTAAGCCTATATGTTTACATGTTCATACACCCCATCTTCCAGTTATATTCCATAGTATAAGTTATTCCCCAAATTTTAGTCATATTCATAGTACAGGTTATGCCCCCAAATTACCATTCCCATTCATTCCCACTTTAACCCCATTTCGTTCGTACGCATATTTTAGCTATATCGGCCTAGGCTCGAAGGTAGCTTAGGCTATAAAAATGAAAAGGGAAAAAGAGAGAAGAACAGAATAGGCATAAAACAAAATTGGCATATAATAACTAAGATGAGCATATGATAGCGGAAATAGGCATATCAGAAATAGGCATATAAGAACTGAACAGCAGATCAGGTGTACATGCAATAACATGACTGATTAGGTATGAATCAGGTTCTTAACAGGCATAGGTTTTAGATCCAAATTTACAAACATGTTAGTATTACTTGTTAAATGTTTATATCTAAAAGTAAAATGAACTCACGGAGACTAGATCTAAAGATCGGGGAATAATTAGGCTGAAGCTGTAGAAGAAATTCTTGTATGCAAAAATGGGCTAATTCAATCCAAGTTGGGGTAGCTGTAACGACCCAGAAAATCTGAACCAATTTAAAATTTTTAAATTGGCTAAAATAATGGATTTTAAATATTTAAAATAAATATTTTAAATAATGGCGATGAAAACTGAGTTTGAATCGACATTTGAAAACGAATATAATTAATTATAATTATATATAGAATTGAAAATGGCGCGGTAGTTCGATAATTTGAATTCAAACTTCGTCGGACTATACAGGGTGCAAAACAATCCGGATTTTAGTGAAACCAAAAATATTTAAATCTGTTAGTGAATATCTTTCTAACGAATCCGACCAATCGAAATTTGATGGCGGGAATCAAAAGATATGTCCAGTTGAAAATTCTGAATAGTCGCTATGGAATTCAGGCCCTTAAAAATGGACATTTTGCAAACAACCTCGGATTTCGACGAAACCACTTTTGTTGGGTCCGGGATGTGAAGTTATTGTTAGGTTTCAAATTTCATAATTTTTCGAATCAATATGTGAGCGTGGCAAAGGAAAACGCGTTTGACCGGTTTCAGTTGATTTTAATCGACTGGAAATTGGCCATTTTTCAAACGGTCTCAGAATGGGACGAAACTAGTTTTGTTAGGACCGTATCGTCAATACGTAGCTAGAAAATATTTTTCGAGAATTTTTAGAGTTAGTATGTGGCCCCGGTAATTTAAAATGTACGTTTAAAATTCAATATAGTGATTTAAATGTAAATTCAACGGAAACTGATTGTAACGATCAAATCAACTTGCGATACATATCCCATTATGTCCGGAATGGGGGTAAAACGCTATGGACGACAGGCGGTGGGCCTCGTTTAGAGGTCGTATGTAAAAGTCAACTTTTTGCAAAATTAAATAATTAAATATATATATTTTATATAAACCCCCCTATTCCCTCTTCTCTCTCCACTTCGAGCAGAAAAAAAGAAAAAAAAAATATAAAATCCCATCGTCGATCGCCCCTGAACCCGTCGCCCCCTCACCTTCGCCACCCCAGTAGCCACCGGATCCGCCACCGCACATCGCCAGCCACGCCCCCTTCTGCTCCGCCTCCTCCTTCCAGCCCTCCCCAATTCGAAGTTCGAACGCGTCGTGGGATCCACGAGTCCCCACCAGGCCACTACCACCGGAGCCGCGCCTCCACAGGCGATCCCCCTCCCTCCGGCGCTCCACCTCACCGGCCAGCACCCCACTCTAGATCGACAAAACCCCCCCTCTGATTATTGTAAGTTTTACAACCTTTATATATATAAAATCCAGTTTTTTTTCTCTTATTATTATTACTGGGAAGTTTATTTATTTTTCTTAAGTATAAAAGAAAAAAACTGATTTTTATAAATTTAGATTAGAAAGAAATCTGATTTTAGAAAAGGTTTAAATCTGATTTTAGAAAGGTTTAAATCTGATTTTAGAAAAGGTTTAAATCTGATTTTAGAAAGGTATTAAAACTGATTTTTAAAAGATTTTAAAACTGATTTAATTTTGAAAAGAAAAAGATTTAAACTTTAAATAGGAAAAGATTTGAACTTTAAATAGAAAAGGATTTGAACTTGGATAGAAAAGATCATGTTTTTAAAATAGAAAAGACGGAATTTTTATTAAGTAGAAGAAGTAAGATATGATTTTTGTATTTTTAAAGTAATAAAAATATAATTTTTATATCATAGGAATATTAAAAATATAATCTTTATTTTTGGAAAGGCGGAATCTATATTTTTGAAATTCGATTTTTATATATTGAATAACATAGTAAAAATTCGATTTCTACATATGTAGAGAATACGGGCAACGAAAGCGACGAAAGGCGAGATTGGCGAAGATTTCTCTAAAGGAAGAATCGTAGTATTGGATAGCTATCGGTGAGAATTTCTCACTCTTCAATTTCTTTTCTATAATTATATATATGTGTTGAAATAAAAGTGAATTGCTATATATAAATATATATAAATATATATATATATATACGCCCCTCGTCCACAAACCATGGACGATATTTATTGGTTGAAATTGTGGTGAAAATTCATTGATAGCGAATGGTTGTTTGGGATTGTTTGTGATTGATATTGGTTGATTGTGGTTGAAAAATACCCGTTTGTGATTGAGAAATATTTGATTGAAACCACATAGGATTAGTTTGTGGAAATGAAATAAATATATACATGCCGCCTGCGTGCGAACTAGATGCATGATCCCCATTGTCAAAAACCGCGAGGTTTTAAGGTAGAGTGAGGAGCCGTACTAGGGACGGTCCCGGTTTTAACTACCCTGCCGTTATGCTGCCGAAATTTTGAATAATATTCGTGTGTTTGAATTATTCTCATATGCTTAAACTATATTTATTCATTGAATAGAAAACCTTCATGTGTTGAATTGATATTCATTCGTTGATTAAAAATTCATGTGTTGAATGGTATTCGCGTTTTAAAATATAAAAATCACATTTTTATCTATATATAGAAACTATAGAAAACCTTCATGTGTTGAATTGATATTCATTCGTTGATTAAAAATTCATGTGTTGAATGGTATTCGCGTTTTAAAATATAAAAATCACATTTTTATCTATATATAGAAACTATAGAAAACATTCATGTGTTGAATTGATATTCATTCGTTGATTAGAAATTCATGTGTTGAATGGTATTCATATTTTGAAATAAATTGTTTGATAATAAAAATCACCTTTTATCTATATATAAAAACTATAGAAAACATTCATGTGTTGAATTGATATTCATTCGTTGATTAGAAATTCATGTGTTGAATGGTATTCATATTTTGAAATAAATTGTTTGATAATAAAAATCACCTTTTATCGACTATATGAACTGTGTAAAATAATATCGTTTTAAAAGAAATTGTTTTATGATAAAAATCCTATTTTTGTCACCTATATGAACTATATAGAAAAATAGTGTTTTGAAATGAATTGTTTTACAATAAAAATCACATTTTTATTGTATGCATAAATCGTTGAAATGTGAAGTGTTAAAAATAGCCACTTGTTCAAAATAAACATATATGAGTTGAAATATTCATTAATTAGCTAATGAAATGATTTGCACCTATTTATGTAACATTAGAATGAATGGTGTTTTTAAACCAAATAGAAATCAAATATGAAGTTGAATAGAAAATGATAAATGATAAGAACTGTATATATATGTACATGCATATTCATTGAACAGGTTACAGCAAAGGGGCTAGAGAAGAGGAATAAAATTTTGTGCCCGACAAATAGGTACACATTTACTGTTTTGTTTGGGTGATGATTTTATGAGCCTGTTGGCTAGCCGCTTGGCTTTTTCTTTTTCTTTTTGAGATTAGAAGGACCGGGAAAGCTATTTGCGATTTCCCGATGCTCCCGGTGCAGGGGAGGTTATGGCGAAATTTTCCAAAAATTTAAGGCGTTAGTGAAATATTTGAAGTGAAAACGATATTGAAATCATTGAATGAACTATATTTATATAATTATATAAATATAAATAAAATTAAAACGAAACGTGGCCGTGCAGTTCGCATTTTGAAACCATGATTTCAAACAACTAGTACGGGAAATCCGACCATTGGATTTTCCCGAAACCTCAACCGTCGGGTTCGCCTTGGAAATATCTTTCCAACGGCACCAACCTTGTAAAAATCCAACGGTTGGATTGTCTGGAATGTTTAATTCAAATCTGATAAAAAAACAGCGCCAGAAGCGATTATATTTATATATATATAAATATAATTATATATTTAATCGAATAACGACGCTGCAGTTCGTATTTTGAAATCGAAACTTCAAACGATTGTACCGGAGATCCGACCGTCGGATTTTCTCGAAACTGGAACCGTTGGATTCGTTTTGAAAAGACCTTTCTAATGATGTAAATTTTGTGAAGATCCAACGGTTAGATTTTCAGATATGTGTAAATCAAATCTGAAGAAAAACAGCGCCACGGCCGCTTTATGGCCCGAAGCGTCGTTTTGAATAAATCAGCTATTTTAAAATAAATAAAAATAGCGATAGATCGTTATAAAATATTGGAAACGTTATGGAATGGAAATAAGCTGAATTTGCTCGATTTATGTTGTGTTTGATGGTTGAATGTGTTTGGTGTGAAAATTACATTAAAGAACAAAATTGGTGTTGTCGAATAATTTAACCATTGAAATAAATTGATTTGAAATTCTAAATATCCGTGAATTATTTGAAAAGGCCGAGTTAATTCTCATTTCAAATAATTGACCGACGATTGAAATTCGAAGATGAAGACGATGGTCGAAGACCGGAGATATTCACCTCGTTTGGATGGTAACCGAGGTCCTGATTGGGAGGCATCCCGAAATATGGATAATGAGTGGTGATCGTCCAGACGTACGTGGTGATCGAAGGGTTTGCGAGGTATTTAATGCCTCCGGTTTCGTTCAGACCCAGAACAGACTTGTAAATGGACTGTGTGTCTAACATTGGAGTTTATTCTGTGTTGATTGATTTCTGTTAAATATACATCTATTTGGCGGCGGAGAATTTATTCTTTTGCTTAACGCCCTTCTCTGAAATGCACGAGCTCAGAGGTTGTATATCGATGGACATCAGTCGCAAGGCATGAATTGCCTGTGGCATGCTAAGATGCAGTGATCAGGGCTTCTGTTGAAACGCAAAGTCTTGTGGTGATGATCAAAGCACCGCCTGTGTGGCGTAGCTTTGTGTGTAACGTGAATTCGCGAGCCTCACACCCCGGTATGAACCTAAAACGGGAGAAGGACCTCAGGGAGGGCATGCGTTTCTTTCTAGCTAGGGTGGTGTCAGTGACCTACCAGCCCTGACATTTATATACTTTTCACCTATGTGGTTGTTGCTGTTGCGAGGCGCCTCGGTTTGATCGGACAATCCGGGTCCGATGGAGTCATTCGTTGGCTCGTTGACGCCCCAAAGGGCGGGGAAACGTATTGTTCAGGTATAATAATCCACATCGGTGGACTGGCCCTGTCGCTCCAAGGCTTGCCTGCGCGCTTGCCTGAGACACGGGCTAGAGCATCTCGAATTCGGTAAGGACTATCTTTTGCCTTGGTTCATGACGGAAATCCAATTTCCAAATACGACATCGTGCGATTTTGATTGTATATATATATATATATATATATATATATATATATATATATATATATATGGCGACATGATATATGGTACCCATGCCGTCTATGATTGATAATTATGATTTGAAATTGTTTTCAAAACATATTAACACTAGCAATAATATCAAATGCCTTTGTTTTATTCGTATCAATCATATTTTGGCCATTATAAGGTAAAACTCTATCCTCCGGTTTGCGTTGCATTGTGTGATGGGAACTGAGTCTTATAATGGTTTCATTTTTATAAAAAGCATAGCGATGTTTAAAAGAAAGATTTGTTGTAAAGCACTGGCAATCCAATGGAGTAAACCCGTTCCACGAAAGTGGCGTGGTCCTGTGATTAGCCAAATTATATATATGTGTTGAGAGGATTTCTCATACCAGTCCCATGACTGACTCGTAGTTTGTTTCACTTTCAAACTCGGGTGCCCCTTTTTCTACACGGGCAGCCTTGTATTCAGGTTTAGCTGGTTCTTTTTCTGGATAGCTGGAGCTGAAGATGGATTCTATCATTTATTTCTTTTTATGCTGTTCAGCTCCTATTGTACATATTTTGTTTATTTCCGCTATAGACATTTATGTATAGCTGAACTGTATTTGTGCTAAGTAAGATCCTGTATACTGTGTAACTCTGATGATTACTTTTATCCAGTATATTTTATTGTTCATTATCTGGTGTATTTATTTAATTTTGTTCTGCTATTATTTGTTTCTGTGTTATATTCCAAAGATAACCCTTGTTTCCGTCTAAACGGGATTTCGGGTCGTCTCAGTAGCATCTCGTTGTCTCCATTGTTTTAGGTAAATAAACCAAAAGAAATACCAGCCCTTATATAGACTTTCTCCAACGAACCTCGTTCAGAAACACGTGTAGGTTTAGGGAATGAACCTGGCTGGATCTGGGGTGGGTCGACCCCGGTGTCGACCCTAGGGTTGACACCCCCTTAAGTGTGTCGACCCAAGGGTCGACACCTCTGGGGCATGGGTCGATCCTCAGCGGGTCCAAATCCCGTGTCTCTTTCCCGCTTCGATTTTGAAATATTTTGAAATTTCTAGTTTGATTTTGTTTATATATTTCTTTTATATGTATACAAACTTCAAGCCTTGATATTTTCTTCATACGATGTCCGTTTTACGCAAACTCGAAGTCTATGTTAAGCAGAATTCCGAGACGAACACAATAGTATTGTCCGTTTTACTTAATTTCCAATATTTAATTAAGTTTTCTTTAGTTTATTCTTATAATGTCTTTTAAAATTACGAGGTGTTACATTCTCCACTACTTAAAGGATTTCGTCTCTGAAATTTCTAAGTTAAGAAGAATGTTATTATCCTATCAACCACAACCGTCTACTCATCCATCATCCACAAGCATTCATTGTCCTTAAGATTTTTTTTCTAATGCTTTTATGAACATATGCAATAGTGTGTGTATATATCCTTATACTATTGCGAAAAATCAGGTGGTCGACTGATTTAGTTGACCTCCATAATGCAACTTATGTCTGTGCTATGTAACTAAAATGTGTGCAAATAATCCTAGTATAACTTGTAAGTTCTATATGTGTGCATAATCGTTCATCCAAATGCAACATTCATATGATGATACATCCATATAAAATCCTAATATACACACATCCATATGCAATATGTAAGTGATTAGGTTGATCTAGTGCCTAGTGTGTGTATATGCATCCACGAGCAACCACTAGAAAACACTTGCATCCACTTGCATCCATTAAACATAACATGTCTCAAACACTTGTTTACACCCATTGGTTATCTACCTAAAGGTCGAAGATTCGATCGATAGGATATGTATGAATGATAGAAACAAGTACTAATAAAAGCTTGGAAAAAGAAGTTAAGACCATACCCTTGAAAAGAAAAGGGTATGAAGCGCGAATCTTGTCTTTAGTCTCCTAAGTTGCATCTTCGATGTCTTTTACCCATTGGACTTTTATTAATTTGACTTCTCGGTTACGAAGCTTCTTAACCACTGATCCAATTATACGGGTAGGAACTCGTCTAACTATCGTCTCCCGCTCTACCTCCATTTCCTTAACATGCTCGGCTCAACTAGCTCTGTTGTATTGTGCTAATACTTCCGCAAATGAGAAATGTGGAAAACATCATGAACACCTCCAATCTCTCTGGTAGCTTTACTCTATAGGCCATCTGACCTATACTTTCTACTATGGGAGATGGCCCTACGAACCTTGGCTCCAACTTCCCTACAGATCCAAAGCAAACCACATTCCTCAAAGCTGATACTTTGATGAAAACCATATCTCCTACCTCAAACTCAATATCTGTCTGCTATTATCTGCGTTGGACTTCTTCCTGTCCTGAGCTGTCTTCATACGTCTGTGGATAAGATCAATCTTTTTTGAAGTTTCTCTAATCATCTCAGGTCCAAGTAGAAGCCTGTCCGTAGACTCCCACCAACAAGTCGGTGATCTACAAGGTCGTCCGTACAGTGGATCGAAGGGTGCCATGCCTATACTAGCCTGATAACTGTTGTTGTAGGCGAACTTAACCAACGCAAGATGCTCCTCCCAAGTCCCTCTAAAGTATAAGATACACAGCCTCAAAAGATCCTCAAGAACTCTATTCATCCTCTCAGTCTGTCCATCGGTCTGAGGGTGATATGCGGTGCTCAAACATAACTGTGTACCTAATGCCTCTTGTAGGCTCTTCTAGAACTCAGTAGTGAAGATGGGATCACGATCACTCACTATGCTAGAAGGTACTCGATGTAGACGGACTATCTCACGAAGATAAACTGAGGCCAACCATGTTGTCGTCCTCTTGCTCTTAACAGGAATAAAATGAGCGCTCTTAGAAAGCCGGTCTACTATAACCCAAATACTGGTGCTGCCTTTCCTCGATCTAGGAAAACCAACAATGAAATCCATAGAGACGCTCTCCCAATTCCACTGTAGGACCTCCAAAGGATGAAGCAAACCGCCGGACTTTTTCTGTTCATCTTTAACATGCTGGTAAACTAAATATCGAGAGACCAATTCCGCTACGACTTTCTTCATCCTAGCCCAAAAGAAACCCCTCTTCATATTTCTATACATCTTATCATCTCCTGGATGGATAGTCATCCTAGAACGATGGTCTTCCTCAAGGACTGTCTTCAACAGACTACCAACTTGTGGAACACAAAGCCTCCCATCCCACCGTGACCATCCTCTATCATCTATAGAATATCTGCTAAGGTGACTAGAAGTCTCCCCTTTACTGAGCCTATCCAAAATGTCTACTATTTGTGGGTCCTCTTGCTGCGAAGATCCTATCTGATCCATAAGAGTAGGTCGCACCTTTAAGGATGCCAACAAACCAGGTGTAAGATCCGTAGATGGCCTAAAATTGAAGGTCGATATGTACTCCAAGCTCCTCCTCTCTACGAATAGAGGACTCAAAGTCATCTTCTGCCTACTCAACGCGTCCGCCACTACATTACCCTTGCCAGGTGTATAAGCAATCTCAAAGTCATAGGACGCTAGAAACTCCATCCATCTCTGTTTTCTCAAATTGAGGTCCTTCTGCGAGAACAAATACTTGAGAGATTTATGGTCCGTGTATAACTTGAACCTCTCTCCAAGTATATATTGTGGCCAAGACTTAAGTGAGAACACTGTAGCAGCCAATTCCAAATTGTGAGTAGGGTCGTTTTTCTCATGAACCTTCAACTGACTACTTCCATAACATATTACCCCTCCCTCTTGCATGAAAACGGCACCGAGTCCTGTACCACATGCATCAGTATACACCGTGAACACCTTGCTCCCATCAGGCAATGTCAAAACAGGGGCTGTTGTCAAAGCCCTCTTTAATATCTGAAAAGCATTTTCACAATTAATACTCCAAGCAAAGTTCAGATTCTTCTTCGTCAGTCTAGTGAGTGGGGCCGATATCCTTGCAAAGTCCTTAATAAACTTCCTGTAGTAGCCCGCTAAACCAAGAAAACTCCTCATCTCCGTTGCATTCTTTGGAACTTTCAAATCTTAAACTGCAACTACTTTTGAGGGAACCACTGTTGTCCCTTCCTTGGAGACCACATGCCCTAAAAATCTCACCTCCTTTCTCCAAAAGTGGCACTTGGAGAATTTCTCCTTAAGCTGGTGTGCTCTGAGAGTCCACAAGACCTTTCCTAAATGTTGGGCATGCTCTTCTTCATTCTTCGAGAAAATCTGAATGTCATCCACAAAAGACCAAAATGAATTTATTCAGAAACTCCCTAAACACCCTACTCATCAGATCCACAAAATATGCGGGTACATTTATCAAACCAAAAGGCAAGACTAACCGCTCGAAAAAACCATCTGGAGTTCTGAAAGATGTCTTATCTATACTGTCTTTGGCCACCCTCAATTGATGAAATCCTATAGCCAAATTTAACTGCGAGAAAACAGATGCGCCAACAAGCTGGTCAAACAAAACATCTATCCTCGGGAGTGGGTGCCTGTTCTTCTTAGTGAGCTTATTCAACTCCTTATAATCCACGCATAAGTGAAGCGAGCCATCCGTCTTAGTTGCAAAGACGACTGAAGCACCCCATTCTGATATGCTTTTCCAAATAAACCCCTTCTCAAATAGCTCCCCTACTTGCTTGCTAAGGTCCCTCCTTTTCCTAGGAGCCATGTGGCGCACAGATAATGCGTCTGGCTTCGCATTATTCACCAAATATATCTAGAAATCAATCTCGCGCCTTAGAGGTACGCCCCTAACCTCATCAAAAAAATCTAGACACTCATAGACTATAGGTACAGACCACATATCATCTACAGAAGCATCAAGTGACTGTAGGAAACTAAGCATGATAGACCCCCTTGGGTCACAGGAAATCTCCAGAGTCCTTCCATGGAAAGTCAAAATTCTAACAACCCTCCTCTCACAGTCTAGGATGACACCATACATGGCTAGCCAATTCATCCCTAGAATCAAACCGTAGCCCATGAAACCAAGCATATACGCGTCACAATCAAACTCGATGCCCAACACAGATATCCTCAAACCCCAACAAATCATAGACAGATGAGTCGTGTCCCCAATGGGGTTTGAGACAATAACGGGATTAGAAACAATACTAGTACTAAGTTGCAGAGACTCAACCATACAATTAGATATAAAAGAATGAGAAGTGCCAGAATCAAAAAGAGTCCTAACTAGATGATCGGAAAGAGAAATCAAACCTTCAACGGAAACTTTTCTACCTCTGTCCGGTCTTCTAGCCTCAAGAGCCTGCACTTGCCCTCCAGAAGGTCCTGTTCTTTTCGCCTATCCTTGCTTCTTCGGGCATTCCCTAATATAATGTCCAGTTTCACCGCAGCTGTAACAAGAATTCTTCCTTTTTATGCTGTCCTTGACCACATGACCCAAGCCTCCACAACCATTACATTTCTTCTTATTCTAAGCTTTGTCATTCTTTCCATCTTTCTTTTGTTGTTCTTTCTTGGGCCACACCTTCTTGTTTTGCATTTCCTCAGTCTTAACCTCCTTTTTCTCATGTTTACCATCTTCGTGCATCAACGCCATATCAACTAGTCTCTCAAAAGTTACTCCCATAGGTATGTGTGATAATGACAATGCTTGAAGAGGATGATTCAATCCTCTTTCAAACCACAAAGCTTTCTTGTGCAGGGTATTCACCAGCTCCAAACCAACCTTGCAAACTGATTGAACTTATTGACATACTCTTTGACAGTCATGCTTCCTTACTTAAGTGCCAGAAATCTTTCCGTCTGCATACTCTCTTCTATCTGAGAAAGAAAGTTCATCTCGAATGTCTGTCGGAAACCATCCCAAGTCTCAACTGGACGCCCTGCTTGTGTCACTTCCCACCAGAATGAAGCTTCTTCTTTCAGCAGCCAAGTGTCCAACTGAATCTCCCTACGGTCGCCAACCTCGAAAATCCCAAACAAATCCTCCATCTCTTTAAGACAATTATGTGCTTCCACAAAGCTTTCAGTTCCATGGAACGGTTTTCATCCCATAGCACAAAAGTCCTTTCCCATCTTAAAGAAATTATCCGCTCGCGGTGGAGGAGGAACAACGATTGCAGCTAAGGGAGGGGCGTTTGCTTGGCCTTTGGCAGGCGCCATAACCTTAAGATATCTACGGAACCAAGCCGGTATTTGAACGCTCTAGGGAATATTTGGTTCCCTAGACATGCTAAAAAGAAAGGAAAAGGGATTCAAACAGAGAATTGAAAGATATTTTATATGGCTTTGGGGAATATGTTTTTCAGAAATAGACTTTCCTTTGAAAATACATTCCTTTTGGAACCTTTTAAAAACAATTTTCAAAACCTTCTGCCCGATCTTGTAACCTTCAGCTCTGATACCAAATGTGATACCCCATGTCCGTTAATGTCACTCTTTATCATAATGCATTAAGTTTCGTGTAGCGTTATAGGTAAACAGACACAGTATTTCACAAGACAGATAGATAATAGCAGCGAAAATTTAAAACTTTATTTTTCCAATAGAAAACAACGTGGTCCAAAATCTAGTTACAACATCAAACTGAAATACTGGAATAAAATACATCAAATAAAAGCATTAATCTTGCACTAAAAACCATCAGAGTACAGAAGTAAAAAAGCCATAGTCCCCATAAGTAACCATAAACATGTAGAAAGAAGTCAAAGCGGTACATCTGAGCAAACCATATCCAAGCAGAAACAGAAGAGAGAGTCCTAATCAAGCCTGAGCGTTCCCGCCCTGAGAACTAGGAGGAAAAGGAAGAGAGAGAAAAAGAAACAAAATGGGTCAAACATAAAGTCTGGCGAGTCCAGTTACTTTAGCATATAAATAAGTAGAAGTATCATGACAGACATATAAACTAGATGAGAGATAACAGTATCATATAACAGATGTGAATAGGATAGACATGATAAATAGAATAAACAGGATAGACTATGCTTCTCAAATACTTTTCTCTGCACCAATACTAGTATACCAAATTAAGTGTTTTCCAATTACTTAACAGAAACAGAATGATCCCAATAAAACATAAATGGTAGACTTAGGTGTACTTCTAGCAACGGGTTTTACCCCCAAACAGAAACAATAGGTACCTAAAGAGAAAGAACGGGTGTTACCCCAAACAGAATAACACATGTACCTAAACAGAACTAGATATACCCGAATTACTACCATCAACGATCAGCTCCCTACCATGTGACAGCCCCACAGCAGGGTGTATTACTTTCTAAAGTGGCAACCACCAGAAGGACACAGACCTATTTACAGGTGTTATAGCGTCTTATTTTCCCAGACAGACCGGACCCATGCACGCATGTGACCCCATTAAACGCGCCATTAGAACACCTCATTCCAAAGAACCACTTATAATTAGCTCAGTAAGCGTGCCCTGACCCCTACCTAGTGCGAAGTCCCAGTTTAATACCAAAATGGGTTACTGACTAAAATGGGTTCCACACAACAGATGACACAAGTCAAACCCCTAAACTTGTGTCCCCAATCAAGTAGGATTTCCACATGTTAAGTTTTACCCGGGTTAATAATGTCCTTACAACTCCAACATATTAACAAGTTTACCTAACCTCCCAACAAATCAAATAGATTACATAAGTGACATACAGTTCCATTAACATGTTCCATTTATACTTTAAAATAAGCCTACATGTTTACATGTTTATATACCCCATATTTCAGTTATATTCCATGGTATGTTATTCCTCAAATTTAAATCATATTCATAGTATCGGTTATGCCCCTAAATTACCATTTCCAATTTAACCCCATTTCGTTCGTATGCATATTTCAGCGATACCGGCCTAGGCTTGAAGGTAACCTAGGCTATAATAATAAAAAGGGAACGAGGAGAAGAACATAATAGGCATAAAACAAAGCAGGCATATAATAACTGAGATCAACATATGATAGCAGAAATAGGCATATCACAAAAATGCATATAAGGACTTAACAACAGATCAGGTGTACATGTAATAACAAGACTGATTAGGTACGAACCAGGTTCTTAACAGGCATAAGTTTTAGATCCAGATTTATAAACCTGTCAGGATTACTTTTTATATGTTTATATCCAAAAATAACATGATCTCATTCAGTACGGCATCTGGAAGGAGCGCAACTCATGTGTTTTTGAGTTGTAATATGTTCAATGGAAGCAAAAGCTGTGACAAGACATTTTTAACGGACTCAAGTATCTCCGGTTCACGTAAGACCTAGGGATTTTTGTCACTTGAGTTTTTCAACTTCATTTTGCAATTATTTGATCATTTTGTCTTCAATTAGCTTTAGCGTTGATATATTGTGTTTCCATTGATCTCGTTTTTTTTTTTGTTTTTTCCTAGCTTTGTTCTCTATGTAATCGTCTCAGCATATCAATAAAGTGTTAGGGGTCCACTCAACCTCGTCGGCTTTGCCAAAAAAAAACTTGAACTCACAAAAACTGGATTTAAAGATCAAAGAATAATTATGGTGAAGCTGTAGAAGAAATTCTTGTACGTGTATACGCCATTATTGGAAAAAAATGGGATAATTCAATCCAAGTTGGGCAGCATCTCGTTGCCTCCATTGTTTTAGGTGAATAAAACAATAGAAATACCAGCCCTTATATAGACTTTCTCCAACGAACCTCATTCAGAAACAAGTCCAGGTTCAGGGAATGAACCTGACTGGATCTGGGGTGGGTCGACCTCGGTGTCGACCCTAGGGTCGACATCCCTTGAGTGTTTCGACCCATGGGTCGAAACCCTTGGGGCGTGGGTCGACCCCCAACGGGTCCAAATCTCGCATCCTTTTCCCGCTTCGATTTTGAACTGTTTTGAAGTTTCTGGTTTGATTTTGTTTTTATATATTTCTCTTATATGTATACAAACTTCAAAGCTTAATATCTTCATACGATGCACGTTTTACACAAACTTGAAGTCTATCTTAAGTAGAATTCCGAGACGAACGCAATGATACGATCCATTTTACTTTATTCCCAATATTTAATTAATTTTTCTTTAGTTTATCCTTATAACATTTTTTAAAATTACGGGGTGTTACAGTCTCTTACTAATCGGATTATTCTTCAACAACAACTTTATTCATTGAAGATGAAGCCTGGAGCCGATCTTATGGAGCATGTAGATTCTTTGACCACTTTAGTTATGAACCTGAAGGCAACAGATGTTGATACTATTGATGAGGCTCAAGCTGGATCCTCCTATGTTCCTTGCCTAAGGAGTATACTTCTTTTGTTAATTCCATGATTTATGGCCATAGTGAAAATAAGTCTTTCTGATATAACGGTTGGTCTTCATAATGAAGTGTTAAAAGGTAGATTAACAAGCACTAGCATTGATAGTGATACCGAAGGCTTATTTGTTCAGAGAGGTAGAAATCAAAGCAAGTCGAAGAAAGGTCGAGGACGGAATTCTTCGAGGTCTGTGGGGCCTAAGAATTTTACTTTCCGTTATTGTAAGAAGCTTGGGCACTTTATTGCACAATGTCCCAAGCTTAAAGGAAGAAGAAAACCTAAAGCAAGCTTCAATCTCTACAGCGGAGAAATCAGATGTAGAGAGTGACACTGATGTGTTTACAACTTCTGGCTCTTCTTGGAAGAGCACCCTATGGCTGATTGATTCTGGCACATCCTATCATATGACACCTGATGGGAACTCTTTTTCCACTTACCGTGAGATTGATGGAGGAGAATTTTAGATGAGAAATGATGCTTCTTGCCGTATGGTTGGTATTGGTAGTATAAAGATCAGGATGTTTGAAGGTGTTATTTGAACCATTACTGATGTTAGGCATGTTCCTTATTTAAGGAGGATCTTGGTTTCTGTTGGGGAGTTGAGTAGATTTGGACTAAAGATTGTAGTTGAAGAAGATAAAATTAAAATATCTAAGGGTTCCATGACTGTTATGAAAGGAGTGAGGGCAGGAAATCTCTATTTGCTAAAGGGCACCACTGTAGTTGGTGAATCAGCTTCAGTTACTTCAGTTGATTCAAATTCTTCCAGATTATGGCACTTGCGGATGGGTCACATTGGCGAGTGCAACATGGATGATCTAGGAAAGCGAGGTTTGATTGATGAAGTTCGACATTCCAAGCTTGGTTTCTATGAAGAGTGTGTTCTTAGTAAGCATACAAAGATTGCTATTGGCGTTGGTCAGCATAAGGCAAAAGCAATTTTGGATTATGTTCAATCAGATGTTTTGGGACCTTCCCCTTGCTCATCCTTGGGTGGAGCCAGGTATTTCATTTAATTTATAGATGATTTCTCCAGTAAAGTTTAGGTATACTTTACAAAGTCTAAAAGTGAAACCTTTGCTAGATTTCGTAAATGGAAATCCATGGTAGAGGAGTCAGGGAAGAAGTTGAAAGTTCTTTGTTCAGATAATGGTGGTGAATTCGTATCATAGAAATTCATCGATTAGTGTGAGTCTGAAGGCATTAAGAGGCATTACACCACACCAAGCGACCCCCAATCCATTGGAGTTGTAGAAAGGAGAATCAGACAATATAAGAGAGAACTAGATGCCTCAGATTGAGTGCTAAGTTGAAGAAGGGATTTTGGGCCGAAGCTTCATCTGTGGCGGCTTTCCTCATTAACCACACACCTTCTACTGCCATAGACATGAAAATCTCTGAAGTAGTATGGAAAGGAGAGCCTGTTAGTTATTCATTCCTCAAGTTGTTTGGTTGTCCAGCTTATGTGCATGAGAGCCGAGGAAAGCTGGAACCTAGAGCTCACAAGTGTATCTTTCTATATTATAGAAGAGGAGTGAAAGGATATAGGTTGTGGCATCCTATTAGCAAGAAACTTATTATAAACAGGCACGTAAATTTTGATGAGAATGCTATGTTGAAGGTGGAGCCTTCTTCATCGGATGACAATGAGAGGACATGTGAAGAATACCAAACACAAAGCAAGTCATCTATTGATTCTTTTCATAGACGTTCAAATGATGTTTTCGATGACACCATGGTTGATGAGGATAGTACATATATTGGCACAGAAGATCAGTCTCAAGGTGGAGCTCATACAGAGATTAAACTTGTTAGAGAAAGAAGAAAGCCTAGATGGCTTGATGAATTTGTTGGTTTGAGCATCAAAGACATTGACTTTGATGATATGGCAATATATACATTAAATGTTGTACATGATGAGCCCACATATTATAGATATGCTATTGCATCAATTGACTATTCCAGTTGGTTAGTTTCTATGGAAGAGGAGATCGAATCTTTACAGAAAAATCACACTTCGGATTTGGTGTCACTTCCTACCGACAAAAGAATTATTGGATGCAAGTGGATCTACAGAGTGAAAGATGGCAGCAATGGAAATTTCATATATAAAGCAAGGCTAGTAGCAAAAGGGAATGTTCAGAAGAAGGGGGTAGAGTATCATGACATCTTTGCTCCAGTTGTTAGACATACTTCTATTCGTGTTCTCTTGGCATTAGTTACTCATTATGATATGGAATTAGAGCAACTAGATGTCAAAACTGCATTCTTACATGGTAATATGGATGAGGAAATTTATTTAAAGAAAACAGAAGGGTTCATTGATAGTAACAGACTGGATTATGTTTGCAAACTCATCAAATCTCTATATGGATTGAAGAAATCTCCTAGGCTATGGTACAAGAAGTTTGATAAGTTTATGCCTTCATAAGGATACTCTAGAAGTTTCAAGGACCAGTGTGTTTACTTTAGGAGATGTGACGATGATATGATTTATTTGTTGTTATATGTTGATGACGTGTTGATTGCATCTTGGAGTATGGTCAGAATTAAGGAGTTGAAAGCGGAGCTCGGTAGAGAGTTTGACATGAAAAATTTGGGAAAGGCACAAAGAATATTGGGTGTGGAGAAAACAGGGATAGGAAGTGGAGAGAGTTAAGGCTCACTCAGGTCCTCACTCGATTTGGAATGGAGAAAGCCAAACCGGTTGGCATTCCATTAGGCTTTCATTTTAAGTTGTCAAAAGACCAATCTCCTACAGTGGAAGAAGACGAGAGGTATATGACTAATATACCTAATTCTAGTGTCGTTGGTAGTCTTATGTATGCGATGGTGTGCACAAGACCAGATTTGGCCCATGCAATGGGTGTTATGAATCGATATATGTTTAACCCAGGCAAAGAACACTAGAAAGCAGTGAAGTGGATTCTTAAATATCTTCGAGGCACTACTTCGGTGGGCTTGTTATATGGTGGAGTAGATGGAGACATCTTTCTAATAGGATATTGTAATTCTGATTATGTTGGGGATATAGATGTTAGGAAGTTAGTGTCGGGCTATGGTTTTACACTTGGCATTGGCTCGATTTCATGGAGATTAAAGTTGCAATTTATCGTAGCTTTGTCAACTAGCGAAGTAGAGTATATATCGATTGTGGAAGCAATAAAAGAAGGATTATACTTACTTCAGTTGATGGATGATCTTTCAATGCCACAACGGACAATAGAACTGTTTCAGATAGTCAGAGTGTGATTCATCTTGTAGAAAATCAAGCGTATGGTTGGTGGACGAAGCACATTGATGTCAGAGATTTCTTTCTTATGCTTGAAGAAGAACAAAACACGATCAAATTGGTGAAGGTGAATACTATAGATAATCCTTCAGATATGATGACAAAGTCACTTCCAAAAGACAAGTTTGAGCATTGCTCTAACTTGATCAGTTTGCTTCCTGCTACTTGAGCGCCATGAGGGCTGACCCAATAACTAATTATGTTGATTGATGGATATATTTAAACCGAGGTGGAGTGTTAAAATTGGACGATTTAAATCTATGTCAAATATGGAGAAGATTTTTAATTGATTATTGTAATCAACTAATTATGGGCAATAAATTGGAAAGATATGGGAGAGATATTTGGGTTTATTAATCAATCAAATCTTGGTATATATGGGAACAAATTTGGATGGAATGAGAAGTTATATTATTTGATTTGAGTAATCATTCAAATATATGTATATGAGGAAACTATCACAAATATGCAAGATTTGCATTGACACCAAATCAAGGAAATCAGGAAACTTTTCATGCCTACCTTCAGGCAAGTGTTCATCCTTACTGTTATAAATAGGGAGGCATTTGCTCATCCTTTTGATAACAAGCCAATAGTACTCTCTTCTTCAAATCCTCAATAAGAACCCTATTTCTGTATAAATTATTGGGTGAGAAATATATATTGAGTGTTTGTATTCTTCTCTTATTGTACTCCCTCTTGATCTGAAGAAATAATAAAAGAAGTTGTTGGATCTCTGTGGATATAGGATATTCATATCCAAACCACGTTAAATCGTCTATGTCTCTTATTTCTACTACTGTTTTTGTGAGGCTGCATAACTGATTCATGTTCTTTTGTGTTGAGTTTCATCAGTATCTAAGTAGACAATACTAGATCCTGATCAAATACGCTTCCACTCAAATTAACAAAAAAATCACTACAAAAATGAAATAAGACAATTTGTTTGTTAATTTGTAGAAGTTAAAGCCAGGTCAGAGAATCCATAGATTGACTGAAAGAGAGAAAGATGAAGAACTATTTTAGCATGATTCAAAGTATGTGATTTTTTAATCCTAGCACCAACAATTATTTTTATATTTATATATCAATTTATTTGGGCATTCCTTCTTCATTGATTTTCAATGTTGAATTGTTTAACCAACAATTTGGTAACTTAAACAAGCACGCTCATATTACATGTCATGTTCCAGAAAACCTCAGTTTGGTTCTTATGCAACACAACGTTGTTGTAGAGTCTTCCTCTAAAAAAATTAAAGCTCGTATGGAGGTTGAAATAAAAGATTTCAAATCTTTTTGCTAATCCTACAGAAAGGATCCAAATTTCTGAATATGGGATCCGTCGAGCGAAGAGCGTACTTATTAAAGGGACTTCGTCAACCTTTTAACCATTTGTTTTCCAAGGAATACAAAAGCAAATTATAACAGACGATTTAATCCAGACTTGTTCAGTCAATTTATGAAATGGCTAGAATACAGTATCAAAGAAAATGCTGGGTATTGTTTGTGCAGTTATTTGTTCAAACTAGATCATGTAATCAAGGTGGAGGTGGTTGTTTTGTAACGAAAGGTTGGCAAGCATGGAAAAATAAATGTCTATTGGACGCACACGTTGGAAATCATGGAAGTTTGCATAATCAATCTCGTCAGAGGCTCTTATGAATGCAAAACAATATGTTAATACATTGTTTGATGGCTTCTCCAAGCTACAAGTTAAAGAATAAAACATCTGATTAAAAGCATCTCTTCACTGTGTAAAATTCCTACAACAACAAGGACTAGCATTTCGAGCAATGAAAAATCAACGCTTACAAGCAATGAAAAATCGACGATTACACATAAAACGAGTTGAGGAGGTATTTTGGTGATAAGTGTTTGCTTTTGGTGATAATTGTACATTCTTTGGTGTATCTTTTGTAGTAGCTTGTATATCAATTATAAATATTTGAAAGATTATTTATAAAATCTTGTTCTTAGTTAAATATATAAATTACATAGCAATCCATGGGGAAGAGGAATGGAATACACTCGCCAGTCAAATCAACTGGTATGTAAATGTAGTAAGCGCATACAACATATTCTTAGATTTTTCATGAAGATTTTAGTTAGTACTATTTATCTTTTGAATTTTCATATGATGAATTATAGGGATTGAAGCCCATTGGAAAAAGTTGCCGGTTGAGGTGGTTGACTTACTTAAGGCCAGAAAAGCAGCTTCTTATCATGGATTTACATTGCAGATGGGGAAATAGATAAGAACTTGTGCATATAATGGACATCTTTTTAAGGATATATGAATCATTCATGTGGCTATAACTTGCTTTGTGTTCCTTGCTTAGGTGCTGTACATACTTTCCAGATTTTTTTATTTTTTACTTTTTTATTTTTTTATTTTTTTTACTTGTTGAAAATAACTTGTCAGTACACTCATCAATTGACCAACTGAAAGAATATTTGGATATGCTGAGCATCATATTCGTAACTACAGAAAACAGAGCGATTTGATATAGCGTCTGCATTATCATTTTTAATTGAGTGTAACTTTTTGAAAATTAAAACTGCCGCCCTAGCTGAGTGATTATGCTAGCTCTGCCACTAAGCTGAATTACTAATCCGCATTCGCATTCTGAAGCTCCTAAAACCAAATCATGCATCAACTTTTTCGATTTCTTCAGCAGTAACATACCCAGTATTCTGGGGCATACGCCCAGCAATTAAAAGATATTGTCCGCTTAGAGAAATAAAATAAGCTGGCTGGTCCAACGTTAAATGGAGCTTCAGGGTCCGTTTGATTTTGAACGGGAAGGGGCATTTGGAAGGGGCATTGGAAGGGGAATTGTTGGGAACGGGGAATGTGTTCTTTTTACGAAATGGGCATTTTGGAAGGGGCAGAGTTATTATTTTATTGTTTTTGTATATATTATTTTTAATTGTTTGTGTTTGTGTGTGTTTATTGTTAAACAGAATAATAGACCGCAGAATACAAATTGCAGAATTCAAATTGCAGAATACAAATTGCAAAAATAAAAATACATAATTGCAGAATACAAATTGCAGAATACAAATTACGGAATACAAATTACATAATTATTAAATATAGAAAACAAGCTACTGGGGTGGATACTGGGGTGCGTACTGAGGTGGATATGGAGGGGTAGTCATCTTAAACTGTCTGTATCGTAGTGCTTGCTTGCGGACCTCGATTTCAAAACGCAACCAGCCTCTTGCTTCGTCATCAGGAAGAATCATGAACGTATCTTGATTATCCTTACTTGTGAGAATTGATGTTGCGTGGGGCATGTCAATACCATCAAATGTTCTTGCACGGTCTATTTCTTGCTTCACCTTCGGAATATCAGTAAAAAGAGGGCTTGCGTTTGACGGCGAATTACTAGCAAACGTATCAGGATGTGAATTCGGACTGTCGGAGTCAGAACAAGATTTCTTGGTAATTTGCCTGGAGTGTATCATATCAACAATTTCTTCCAACTTCGAGGAAGTTTCAGTTCTACCTCTTCGGCCAGACCGAGGTTTAGATGAAGAACCTGCACCCCGTTGTTGGTTCGGAGGCTCAGGAATCGATTGTTGAGTCTGGATGTCTTCTAATGGCACTTGAGTTTCATCGAAGAAGAACGTAGGATGTACAAACTCGGGTGGAGGAGAATGTGTCTGTGGTTGCACGTTTTGACTTGTACAACCTGGAGTGTAAGCGCCAGATCCTGTTGCAATGCTGTTGGTGAATATTTGCTCCAGTTCGGTCAAATTTTCTATTGGGGACGTCTTGTACTTTAACACCATAGGGTCGTACTCCTAAATATACGTTTAAGTTGTAAATTGATATATGAAATACGGTACTAAACTTTTTAATATACAAAAAAGGAGTTAACAATATTTTACCGCCACTCGATCAACCCACCAACTTTCACTTCCACTCACTGTTCCGTATTTAGCATCCCATCCGGCGCCCGTTTTGTCATTCAAATTGCGCCATACAGTCCATTTCTTTTTATAAGCGTCGTACTTAGCCGTCACTTGTTCAGTAGAGACTAGTATTTCGGTCGGTGATGTAGCTAAGGACTCGTTCAGAGCAGCTGTAATTTTTTTGTGTATCCCTTTTTTGTTCTTTCCAGCAACTTGGTAATGTTCAACAGCTATACGAAGAAACTCTGAAGTTGCAAACGAAGACCATACTTTCGGAGGACGTCGAAATGTTGTTTTCGGAAGATTTACTTCAGCCATTGTCATTGAAAAATTGATGAGTTTGCGATTTGAATTGTTGAAGGAAATGGTTTGAATTGGTGAAGGGAAGAGGTTGGATTTATAACTTGGCAAAATATAGCCGTTTTGTAAATTTTCTGTTGGCGTCCGAATCCGCGTCCGACGCGTCTGACGCAAAAGCTATATTTTCAACCGTTGAGCTTGAAGGGGCAAAAGTGTGGGACCCATCGTAGACGCGTCCGACGCGTCGGACGCAGACGCGAACATTAACTGGCCAGTTCAGAAATCAAACGCTACCTCAGCCTTTATGTGATAGCATCGTTACAGGCATTCAAATTATTTATTTTTTGGGACTGAAAGACGAATTATATAAGCTTTTAAGAGTTTGATGCATGCATGATGTCATTGATGCTAGGCATGGACCAAGAAGGGATAAGCCAAAGTTTTGTAGCAGGATTCCAGAAACAGAAGCCCAACTTTCAAATTCAATCCCTGATTCTTGGTCAGTCGTTGTGCTCAGTTGTGTAGCAATTTGCTATATGTATATAACAATCATGTAATGTATTTACTATTTAGAATAGTATACAAAAAATATGGTATAATGCGGAAAACAACTGTATTTTTTTAAGGTAGCGTTTGATTTGTTAACTGGGCAGTTAATGTTCGCGTCTGCGTCCGACGCGTCGGACGCGTCTACGATGGGTCCTACACTTTTGCCCCTTCAAGCTTAACGGCTGGAAACATAGATTTTGCGTCAGATGCGTCGGACGCGTCCGAAGCACGTCCGACGCGACAGTTATTTTTGGCCCCTTCACTTTTCCCTCTCCCTATACATATTCTGCTCATACCATCACTACATCACCATAATATATGTCCATTTTTCTCTACTTCTTCAACCAAATATGGCAGGTTCTGACCAATCCGATCTTGAAGATTTGCAAGATTTGCAAGATGTGCTTGATATTCAAGAAATTATGACTGTTCAAACACGACAAAGGAGTAGAATACACATATAACGAGTTGAGGAGGTATTTTGGTGATAAGTGTTTGCTTTTGGTGATAATTGTACATTCTTTGGTGTATCTTTTGTAGTAGCTTGTATCTCAATTATAAATATTTGAAAGATTATTTTTAAAATCTTGTTCTTAGTTAAATATATAAATTACATAGCAATCCATGGGGAAGAGGCATGGAATACACTCGCCAGTCAAATCAACTGGTATGTAAATGTAGTAAGCGCATACAACATATTCTTAGATTTTTCATGAAGATTTTAGTTGGTACTATTTATCTTTTGAATTTTGATATGATGAATTATAGGGATTGAAGCCCATTGGAAAAAGTTGCTGGTTGAGGTGGTTGACTTACTTAAGGCCAGAAAAGCAGCTTCTTATCATGGATTTACATTGTAGATGGGGAAATAGATAAGAACTTGTGCATATAATGGACATCTTTTTATGGATATATGAATCATTCATGCGGCTATAACTTGCTTTGTGTTCCTTGCTTAGGTGCTGTACATACTTTCCGGATTTTTTTATTTTTTACTTTTTGTAATTTTTTTACTTGTTGAAAATAACTTGTTAGTACACTCATCAATTGACCAACTGAAAGAATATTTGGATATGCTGAGCATCATATTCGTAACTACAGAAAACAGAGTGATTTTATATAGCGTCTGCATTATCATTTTTAATTGAGTGTAACTTTTTGAAAATTAAAACTGCCGCCCTAGCTGAGTGATTATGCTAGCTCTGCCACTAAGCTGAATTACTAATCCGCATTCGCATTCTGAGGCTCCTAAAACCAAATCATGCATCAACTTTTTCGATTTCTTCAGCAGTAACATACCCAGTATTCTGGGGCATGCGCCCAGCAATTAAAAGATGTTGTCCGCTTAGAGAAATAAAATAAGCTGGCTGGTCTAACGTTAAATGGAGCTTTAGGGTCCGTTTGATTTTGAACGGGAAGGGGCATTTGGAAGGGGCATTGGAAGGGGAATTGTTGGGAACGGGGAATGTGTTCTTTTTACGAAATGGGCATTTTGGAAGGGGCAGAGTTATTATTTTATTGTTTTTTATATATTATTTTTAATTGTTTGTGTTTGTGTGTGTTTATTGTTAAACAGAATAATAGACCGCGGAATACAAATTGCAGAATTCAAATTGCAGAATTCAAATTGCAGAATACAAATTGCAAAAATAAAAATACATAATTGCGGAATACAAATTGCAGAATGCAAATTACGGAATACAAATTACATAATTATTAAATATAGAAAACAAGCTACTGTGGTGGATACTGGGGTGGATACTGGGGTGGATACTGGGGTGGATACTGGGGGGCGTACTGAGGTGGATACGGAGTGGTAGTCATCTTAAACTGTGTGTATCGTAGTGCTTGCTTGCGGACCTCGATTTCGAAACGCAACCAGCCTCTTGCTTCGTCATCAGGAAGAATCATGAACGTAACTTGATTATCCTTACTTGTGAGAATTGATGTTGCGTGGGGCATGTCAATACCATCAAATGTTCTTGCACGGTCTTATGCTTGCTTCACCTTCGGAATATCAGTAAAAAGAGGGCTTGCGTTTGACGGCGAATTACTAGCAAACGTATTAGGATGTGAATTCGGACTTTCGGAGTCAGAATGAGATTTCTTGGTAATTTGCATGGAGTGTATCATATCAACAATTTCTTCCAACTTCGAGGAAGTTTCAGTTCTACCTCTTCGGCCAGACTGAGGTTTAGATGAAGAAACTGCACCCCGTTGTTGGTTCGGAGGCTCAGGAATCGATTGTTGAGTCCGGATGTCTTCTAATGGCACTTGAGTTTCATCGAAGAAGAACGTAGGATGTACGAACTCGGGTGGAGGAGAATGTGGCTGTGGTTGCACGTTTTGACTTGTACAACCTGGAGTGTAAGCGCCAGATCCTGTTGCAATGCTGTTGGTGAATATTTGCTCCAGTTCGGTCAAATTTTCTATTGGGGACGTCTTGTACTTTAACACCATAGGGCCGTACTCCTAAATATACGTTTAAGTTGTAAATTGATATATGAAATACGGTACTAAACTTGTTAATATACAAAAAAGGAGTTAACAATATTTTACCGCCACTCGATCAACCCACCAACTTTCACTTCCACTCATTGTTCCGTATTTAGCATCCCATCCGGCGCCCGTTTTGTCATTCAAATTGCGCCATACAGTCCATTTCTTTTTATAAGCGTCGTACTTAGCCGTCACTTGTTCAGTAGAGACTGGTATTTCGGTCGGTGATGTAGCTAAGGACTCGTTCAGAGCAGCTGTAATTTTTTTGTGTATCCCTTTTTTGTTCTTTCCAGCAACTTGGTAATGTTCAACAGCTATACGAAGAAACTCTGAAGTTGCAAACGAAGACCATACTTTCAGAGGACGTCGAAATGTTGTTTTCGGAAGATTTACTTCAGCCATTGTCGTTGAAAAATTGAAGAGTTTGCGATTTGAATTGTTGAAGGAAATGGTTTGAATTGGTGAAGGGAAGAGGTTGGATTTATAACTTGGCAAAATATAGCCGTTTTGTAAATTTTCTGTTGGCGTCCGAATCTGCGTCCGACGCGTCTGACGCAAAAGCTATATTTTCAACCGTTGAGCTTGAAGGGGCAAAAGTGTGGGACCCATCGTAGACGCGTCGGATGCATTGGACGCAGACGCGAACATTAACTGGCCAGTTCAGAAATCAAACGCTACCTCAGCCTTTACGTGATAGCATCGTTACAGGCATTCAAATTATTTATTTTTTGGGACTGAAAGATGAATTATATAAGCTTTTAAGAGTTTGATGCATGCGTGATGTCACTGATGCTAGGCATGGCCCAAGAAGGAATAAGTCAAAGTTTTGTAGCAGGATTCCAGAAATAGAAGCCCAACTTTCAAATTCAATCCCTGCTTCTTGGTCAGTCGTTGTGCTCAGTTGTGTAGCAATTTGCTATATGTATATAACAATCATGTAATGTATTTACTACTTAGAATAGTATACAAAAAATATGGTATAATACGGAAAACAACTGTATTTTTTTAAGGTAGCGTTTGATTTGTTAACTGGGTAGTTAATGTTCGCGTCTGCGTCCGACGCGTCTGACGCGTCGGACGCGTCTACGATGGGTCCTACACTTTTGCCCCTTCAAGCTTAACGGCTGGAAACTTAGATTTCGCGTCCGACGCACGTCCGACGCGATAGTTATTTTTGGCCCCTTCACTTTTCCCTCTCCCTATACATATTCTGCTCATACCATCACTACATCACCACAATATATGTCCATTTTTCTCTACTTCTTCAACCAAATATGGCAGGTTCTGGCCAATCCGATCTTGAAGATTTGCAAGATTTGCAAGATGTGCTTGATATTCAAGAAATTATGACTGTTCAAACACGACAAAGGAGCAGAATACACAATTCCGCAAGTACCGGTCTTGTTTGGGTTCATGAAATACTAGCGGGACACGCAAATCGTTGTCAAAGAAATTTTCGAATGAAGCGATTATGTTTCAGATCCTTGTGTGAACGGCTACAGAATTACGGACTGGAGCCCTCAATGCACATAACAGTAAAAGAAATGGTGGCTGTATTTCTATATACAATTTCAACTACTATCACTCTAGTTTGCGTATGGCTATTGAAAGAACATTTGGTATTTGGAAGAAAAAATTTGCCATCTTACGTAACATGCAGACGTATCCCTATCATGTTCAAGTACAAATTGTTACTGCAACAATGGCTATTCACAACTACATCAGAAAATACAACGTTGGGGATCTAGATTTTATGGCGTATGATGATGACCCTGATTTAGTGCCAGACGTATACCTCGACGAATATTACAGTATATCAAATCGCGGAAATAGAGATCGAGACCCCGTTCAAAGAACCAGAACAACATCCACCATGGCGATAGTACGAGACAATATACGAAACGAAGTAGTTGCTGCGGAATGCATTAAGGAGTTTGTATTCATTGTATTATGTTTTTTTTTATTTCTGCAATTTGAATTCTGCAATTTGTATTCTGCAATTTAAATTCTACAATTTAAATTCTGCAATTTAAATACTGCAATTTGTATTCTGCAATTTGAATTCTGCAAGTTGTATTCTGCGATCTATTATTCTGGTTCTCAATAAACACACACAAACAATTAAAAATAATATATACAAAAAACATTTAAATAATAAGTTTGCCCCTTCCAAAATGCCCCTTCCGTAAAACGAACACATTCCCCGTTCCCAACAATTCCCCTTTCGATGCCCCTTCCAAATGCCCCTTCCCGTTCAAAATCAAACGGACCCTAAATGAATTAGCAATGAATTGTCTAGCTAGTTTCAGAATATTTCCTTATTTTGTTTCTTTAATTTTCTTTAAACGGGTTTTTGTAAATAAGGACCAAAATTTTGACAAAAGTCTTAAAATCTCGGGTAAATTTGTCCATTAGTTATGCGTATTTGAACTCTCCGTATGATATGATATCCTATGCATATTTAAAAGTCGAAGCTTAATAGAGGAAAACTGTATTTATTTTATGAATCCTACCGTCAAGTTTAGAGATTAACCCCTAATTGTACTCAAATTAAATCAAAATCAATAATGTCCCAAGTGAAATTACTTTCCTATAGGTCATGACATGGAGGATACATACTTCGGTGTGCGTTGAAGTTACAATTAATATTGATTAAAGAATACAAGAAATCAGTCCTCGAAGAGACATGAACTTGCAAGCATACATTCTGCTGCTTGCTCCAAAAGAAGCGGCCTTGAAGAATGAAGGATACCAGCGTATAAGGAAGGTCTTGAAGAATAAAATAAGGCACATAGTTGTTTAAATTTAGCAGTTTTAATGGGTCTTTGATTCAGCAGCAACACAACACATATACCACAAAATGATATGTATTCTAACATAAAACCAATTATTGGTAAAACGCTCAATTAATGGGTCGGACGCATCTACGATGGGTCCTACACTTTTTCCCCTTCAAGCTTAACGTCTTGAAACTTAGATTTCGCGTCAGACGCGTCGGACGCATCCGACGCACGTCCGACGTGACAGTTATTTTTGGCCCCTTCACTTTTCCCTCTCCCTATACATATTCTGCTCATACCATCACTATATCACCACAATATATGTCCATTTTTCTCTACTTCTTCAGCCAAATATGGCAGGATCTGACCAATCCGATCTTGAAGATTTGCAAGATGTGCTTGATATTCAAGAAATTATGACTGTTCAAACACGACAAAGGAGCAGAATACACATAAAACGTGTTGAGGAGGTATTTTGGTGATAAGTGTTTGCTTTTGGTGATAATTGTACATTCTTTGGTGTATCTTTTGTAGTAGCTTGTATATCAATTATAAATATTTGAAAGATTATTTTTAAAATCTTGTTCTTAGTTAAATATATAAATTACATAGCAATCCATGGCGAAGAGGAATGGAATACACTCGCCAGTCAAATCAACTGGTATGTAAATGTAGTAAGCGCATACAACATATTCTTAGATTTTTCATGAAGATTTTAGTTAGTACTATTTATCTTTTGAATTTTGATATGATGAATTATAGGGATTGAAGCCCATTGGAAAAAGTTGCTGGTTGAGGTGGTTGACTTACTTAAGGCCAGAAAAGCAGCTTCTTATCATGGATTTACATTGTAGATGGGGAAATAGATAAGAACTTGTGCATATAATGGACATCTTTTTATGGATATATGAATCATTCATGTGGCTATAACTTGCTTTGTGTTCCTTGCTTAGGTGCTGTACATACTTTCCGGATTTTTTTATTTTTTACTTTTTTTATTTTTTTACTTGTTGAAAATAACTTGTCAGTACACTCATCAATTGACCAACTGAAAGAATATTTGGATATGCTTAGGTGCTGTGGTTGCACGTTTTGACTTGTACAACCTGGAGTGTAAGCGCCAGATCCTGTTGCAATGCTGTTGGTGAATATTTGCTCCAGTTCGGTCAAATTTTCTATTGGGGACGTCTTGTACTTTAACACCATAGGGCCGTACTCCTAAATATACGTTTAAGTTGTAAATTGATATATGAAATACGGTACTAAACTTGTTAATATACAAAAACGGAGTTAACAATATTTTACCGCCACTCGATCAACCCACCAACTTTCACTTCCACTCACTGTTCCGTATTTAGCATCCCATCCGGCGCCCGTTTTGTCATTCAAATTGCACCATACAGTCCATTTCTTTTTATAAGCGTCGTACTTAGCCGTCACTTGTTCAGTAGAGACTGGTATTTCGGTCGGTGATGTAGCTAAGGACTCATTCAGAGCAGCTGTAATTTTTTTGTGTATCCCTTTTTTGTTCTTTCCAGCAACTTGGTAATGTTCAACAGCTATACGAAGAAACTCTGAAGTTGCAAACGAAGACCATACTTTCGGAGGACATCGAAATGTTGTTTTCGGAAGATTTACTTCAGCCATTGTCGTTGAAAAATTGATGAGTTTGTGATTTGAATTGTTGAAGGAAATGGTTTGAACTGGTGAAGGGAAGAGGTTGGATTTATAACTTGGCAAAATATAGCCGTTTTGTAAATTTTCTGTTGGCGTCCGAATCCGCGTCCGGCGCGTCTGACGCAAAAGCTATATTTTCAACCGTTGAGCTTGAAGGGGCAAAAGTGTGGGACCCATCGTAGACGCGTCGGACGCGTCGGACGCAGACGCGAACATTAACTGGCCAGTTCAGAAATCAAACGCTACCTCAGCCTTTATGTGATAGCATCGTTACAGGCATTCAAATTATTTATTTTTTGGGACTGAAAGATGAATTATATAAGCTTTTAAGAGTTTGATGCATGCGTGATGTCATTGATGCTAGGCATGGCCCAAGAAGGAATAAGCCAAAGTTTTGTAGTAGGATTCCAGAAACAGAAGCCCAACTTTCAAATTCAATCCCTGATTCTTGGTCAGTCGTTGTGCTCAGTTGTGTAGCAATTTGCTATATGTATATAACAATCATGTATTTACTACTTAGAATAGTATACAAAAAAATATGGTATAATGCGGAAAACAACTGTATTTTTTTAAGGTAGCGTTTGATTTGTTAACTGGGCAGTTAATGTTCGCGTCTACGTCCGACGCGTTCGACGCGTCGGACGCGTCTACGATGAGTCATACACTTTTGCCCCTTCAAGCTTAACGGCTGGAAACTTAGATTTCGCGTCAGACGCGTCGGACGCACGTCCGACGCGACAGTTATTTTTGGCCCCTTCACTTTTCCCTCTCCCTATACATATTCTGCTCATACCATCACTACATCACCACAATATATGTCCATTTTTCTCTACTTCTTCAACCAAATATGGCAGGTTCAGACCAATCCGATCTTGAAGATTTGCAAGATGTGCTTGATAATCAAGAAATTATGACTGTTCAAACATGACAAAGGAGCAGAATACACAATTCCGCAAGTACCGGTCTTGTTTGGGTTCATGAAATACTAGCGGGACACGCAGATCGTTGTCAAAGAAATTTTCGAATGAAGCGATTATGTTTCAGATCCTTGTGTGAACGGCTACAGAATTACGGACTGGAGCCCTCAATGCACATAACAGTAAAAGAAATGGTGGCTGTATTTCTATATACAATTTCAACTACTATCACTCTAGTTTGCGTATGGCTATTGAAAGAACATTTGGTATTTGGAAGAAAAATTTGCCATCTTACGTAACATGCAGACGTATCCCTATCATGTTCAAGTACAAATTGTTACTGCAACAATGGCTATTCACAACTACATCAGAAAATACAACGCTGGGGATCCAGATTTTATGGCGTATGATGACGACCCTGATTTAGTGCTAGAAGTATACCTCGACGAATATTACAGTATATCAAATCGCGGAAATAGAGATCGAGACCCCGTTCAAAGAACCGGAACAACATCCACCATGGCAATAGTACGAGATAATATACGAAACGAACTAGTTGCTGCGGGAATGCATTAAGGAGTTTGTATTCGTTGTATTATGTTTTTTTTATTTCTGCAATTTGTATTCTGCAATTTAAATTCTACAATTTAAATTCTGCAATTTAAATTCTGCAATTTGTATTCTGCAATTTGAATTTTGCAAGTTGTATTCTGCGATCTATTATTCTGGTTCTCAATAAACACACACAAACAATTAAAAATAATATATACAAAAAACATTTTAATAATTACTTTGCCCCTTCCAAAATGCCCCTTCCGTAAAAAGAACACATTCCCCGTTCCCAACAATTCCCCTTCCGATGCCCCTTCCAAATGCCCCTTCCAAATGCCCCTTCCCGTTCAAAATCAAAGGGACCCTAAATGAATCAGCAATGAATTGTCTAGCTAGTTTCAGAATATTTCCTTATTTTGTTTCTTTAATTTTCTTTAAACGGGTTTTTGTAAATAAGGACCAATATTTAATTACAAAATTTTGACAAAAGTCTTAAAATCTCGGGTAAATTTGTCCATTAGTTATGCGTATTTGAACTCTCCGTATGATATGATATCCTATGCATATTTAAAAGTCGAAGCTTAATAGAGGAACACTGTATTTATTTTATGAATCCTACCGACAAGTTTAGAGATTAACCCCTAATTGTACTCAAATTAAATCAAAATCAATAATGTCCCAAGTGAAATTTTTTTCCTATAGGTCATGACATGGAGGATACATACTTCGGTGTGCGTTGAAGTTACAATTAATATTGATTAAAGAATACAAGAAATCAGTCCTCGAAGAGACATGAACATGCAAGCATACATTCTGCTGCTTGCTCCAAAAGAAGCGGCCTTGAAGAATGAAGGATACCAGCGTATAAGGAAGGTCTTGAAGAATAAAATAAGGCACATAGTTGTTTAAATTTAGCAGTTTTAATGGGTCTTTGATTCAGCAGCAACACAACACATATACCACAAAATGATCTGTATTCTAACATAAAACCAATTATTGGTAAAACACTCAATTAATGGGTCGGACGCGTCTACGATGGGTCCTACACTTTTGCCCCTTCAAGCTTAACGGCTGGAAACTTAGATTTCGCGTCAGACGCGTCGGACGCGTCCGACGCATGTCCGACGCGACAGTTATATTTGGCCCCTTCACTTTTCCCTCTCCCTATACATATTCTTCTCATACCATCACTACATCACCACAATATATGTCCATTTTTCTATACTTCTTCAACCAAATATGGCAGGTTCTGACCAATCCGATCTTGAAGATTTGCAAGATGTGCTTGATATTCAAGAAATTTGTAATAACCCGGAAAATGTGAACCAGTTTAAAATTTTTAAATTAGGTTATTACCAAGAAATTTGAATAGTTGAAATAGCATATTTCAATAAAATATAGAATTTGGTATGGTATGGCAGTTTGAAATTTTGAATACAAACTTTGTCTGACTGTACCGGGTGGGAAATATAACGGATTTTGACGAAACTGAAAATATTTAAATCTGTTTATCAATACCTTTCTAACGAATCTGAAAAATCAAAATTTCATAACGGAAATCAAAAGTTATGGCCAAATGAATTTTCAGAAAGGTCACTATATAGTATATATAGCCCTCGAAAATTGAGATTTTGCATACGACCCCGGAATTCGACGAAACCACTTTTGTTGGGTCCGGGATGTCAAATTATTGCTAGGTTTCAAATTTCATAATTTTTGAAGCTAGTATGTGAGCGGGGCAAAAGATAACGTGTTTGGTCAAATTCTGTTAAAATGGGTCGACCTAAAAATGGCCGTTTTTCAAACGAGCTCAGAATTCGACGAGACTGGTTTTGTTAGGACCGTATCGTCAAAACAAAGCTAGATTTATTTTTCTGGAATTTTTCGATTCAGTTTGTGGCCCTGGCAAATTGAAATGTACGTTTAAATTAAATATCGAATGTTTTATATTTTAATTTGAAAAATAACTAACTGTAACAGTCGAAATGGCCAACGAAACATATCCCATTGTGTTCGGAATGGGGGTATTTAGCTAGGGGCGACAGTCGTTGGGTTTGATTTAGAGGTCGTTTGTGGAAGGGGGTATTTTTGGAATTAAATAAATTAAAAATTAAAATAAAAAGGGCATGGGCCAATCAGAATTCATCTTCTACATCGAAACCCCTGTCGCGACGCGGAATTGAATCTGAATCTTCTCTCTTCAATTTCTCCACAACCACTCAACGAAATCAAGCAAACTCAGATCCATTTTGAAGAGCGTTTAGAGATCTTCAAATCCATAGTAATTTCACGAATTATCATTGAGTATTGGGGGAGTTATAGCATCGGGAAACTCCGACCTTTGCGCCGCCGCCGTGCACTCTAGGAGGCGTCGAGCTGACCATCTCAGGTAGCTTTGGAAAGCTCTCTCCTTCCTCTTCGACGTAGCGCTGGCCATTCATCATAAAGCTTCGTGGTTTTGCCGAAAAATTCAACCCTAGCTTTCGAATCAAAAAGGGGTATACGGCTGAAACTATTTTCCATTGATTTTTACACTTTAAAGCATTGCAAACTTGTAAAAATCATATCTTTTTGCTATGTTAACGAAATTCGATGAAACAGGAGACACCGTGACCGCAAGGAGGCTCTCTACATTCTAGAAGAAGCCGCGGATTTTTCTGACCTTCCTACGATTTTTAGCACCGCAATAACCAATGTGAGGAATCTAAACTATTTGTGTGAATGTAATCGCATTGTATAAATTATATAAGCGAAGTGTAAATTATATACGCATCGTATACCTCATGTACATGTGTTGTATAAGTTATATTAGCGATGTATAAATTATACAAGCGTTGTTTGAAACATATATGCTTTGAATTGTGATGAAATGCAAGTGAATTATTATACTATATATATATATATATACACACTCCCCTCGTCCACAAACCATGGACGATATTTATTGCTTGTGATTGACGTGATATTATATGGTATGACGAATGGTTGGAAATAATTGTTTGTGGTTGATATTATGGTTGAAAAATACCTTTATGGTTGAAAAATACCTTTATGGTTGAAAAATACCTTTGTGGTTGAAAAATACCCTCTTGTGGTTGAAACAAAATAGAATAGGATTATGGAATTGAAAATAAAACATGCCGCCTGCGTGCGAACTAGATGCATGATCCCCATTGTCAAAAACCGCGAGGTTTTAAGGTAGAGCGAGGAGCCGTACTAGGGACGGTCCCGGTTTTAACTACCCTGCCGTTATGCTGCCGAAATTTTCTGAAATAATTATGTGTTAGAATAATTTTCATTCATTGAAATTATATACAAACTATATCGAATATTCATGTGTTGAGTTGCAATTCATTCGTTGAGTTGAAATTCATGTGTTGAATATTATTCGAATTTAAACAAATGGCTTTAGCAATAAAAATCATATTTTTATATATATACAAACTATATCGAATATTCATGTGTTGAGTTGCAATTCATTCGTTGAGTTGAAATTCATGTGTTGAATATTATTCGAATTTAAACAAATGGCTTTAGCAATAAAAATCACATTTTTATATATATACAAACTATATCGAATATTCATGTGTTGAGTTGCAATTCATTCGTTGAGTTGAAATTCATGTGTTGAATATTATTCGAATTTAAACAAATGGCTTTAGCAATAAAAATGATATTTTTATATATATACAAACTATATCAAATATTCATGTGTTGAGTTGCAATTCATTCGTTGAGTTGAAATTCATGTGTTGAATATTATTCGAATTTAAACAAATGGCTTTAGCAATAAAAATCACATTTTTATATATATACAAACTATATCGAATATTCATGTGTTGAGTTGCAATTCATTCGTTGAGTTGAAATTCATGTGTTGAATATTATTCGAATTTAAACAAATGGCTTTAGCAATAAAAATCACATTTTTATATATATACAAACTATATCGAATATTCATGTGTTGAGTTGCAATTCATTCGTTGAGTTGAAATTCATGTGTTGAATATTATTCGAATTTAAACAAATGGCTTTAGCAATAAAAATCACATTTTTATATATATACAAACTATATCGAATATTCATGTGTTGAGTTGCAATTCATTCGTTGAGTTGAAATTCATGTGTTGAATATTATTCGAATTTAAACAAATGGCTTTAGCAATAAAAATCACATTTTTATATATATACAAACTATATCGAATATTCATGTGTTGAGTAGCAATTCATTCGTTGAATTGAAGTTCATGTGTTGAATGTCATCATCTTTTAAAAATAAAATGAATCGCCATTGAAAACTATATTTTAACATGAATATGAAGAGTTAAAAATACACATGTGTCGAATAAATATTTTTGATGATAAAAATATTCCTTTTATCATGTACACGCTTAGTTAAAAATACACACGTGTTGAAATAAATAATAGTTTGCTAGAAATATTATTATTAGCTTTGTTCTGCATATATATACATGTGTTGAACAGGAAAAATGGATTAGCTGTAGAGTAAAGAAATTATTTGCGTGCCCGACAAATAGGTAAACCTTGATGAGTTGGCTGCGCAATTTTATTTATATATCAACTCCTGTGAATGCCATTGGATGCGGAGTGCTGGTTTTTCTGTGTGAAATAATAAACAACGCCATAGGATAGTAACAATTAATTTTGAACTACACTACATGGCATACTTCTTGACGATAGGCATACTTCATCATATTCCACATAAGCAATTGGAGCTTGTGTGACGAGGTGGAAGATTTACCATACAAGTAAGAGGCTTGTATGGCGATGACTATGTACTACAGGTTGAACTGATGACTGATATAGACTTTGTAGAAATCCAACAGTTAGATTTTCCGATATGTGTAAAACAAATTAGAAGAAAAATAGCGCCAGTGCCACAACACGACCTGAAACGTCGTTTAATTAAATATGGCCATTTTTAAATAAATAAAAATGGCGAAAAATCGTTATAAAATATAATAAGCAACATAGGTTGCAAATAAACCAATTGGGCTTGAATTGTTTGATATTTGATGGTTGTATGTGTATGACATGAAAATAACACTAAATAACTGAAAGATGGATGTCGAATAATATAACCATATAAAAAAATCGATTTAAATTCTAATGACGTGAATTATTTGAAAAGGCCGAGCTAACCCTCATTTCAAATAATTCATCGAGCGATTCGAATTGGAAAATGCAAAGACGATTCAAGACTGACGATCTTCGTATCGGTTGGATGGGCGCTACTGAGGTTCCTAACCGGAGTAGCTACCGGAAGGGGACGGAAGTAGTAACCGTCTGAACGTATGTGTTGATTGTACAGATTTGCGAGGAATTTGACGCCTCCGGTTTCGTTCAGACCCAGGACGGACTTGTAAATGGACTGTGTGTCTGACATTGGATTTTGTTCTGTACTGATTGATCTCTGTTAAATATATATCTGTTTGGCGGCGGAGAATTTATTCTTTTGCTTAACGCCCTTCTCTGAGACGTACGAGCTCAGGGGTTATATATCGATAGAAATCAATCGTATGGAGTGGATTGCCTATGTGGCATGCCAAGATGCTGTGATCAAGGCTTCTGTTGCAAAGCAAAGTCTTGTGGATGATGATCAAAGCAAGGTCTACGTGACCTAGCTTTGAGTATTTCGTAGCTTCGCGAACCTCACACCCCGGTATGAGTTAAAAACGGGATAAGGACCCAAGGAGGGCATGACGTTTCTTTCTAGCTATGGTGGTGTCAGTGACTTACCAGCCTTGACATATATATCTACTTTTCACCTTTGTGGTTGTTGGAATGCGAGGCGCCTCGATTATAGGTCTGTAAGGACCGGGAAACGTGTGTTCAGGCATAATTAATCCTCTAACGTAAGTGAGGACCGGCCTTGGAGGATCCAGGGGTTACCCAGAGTGCGTAGTCCCGAGGCATTTGCTAGAGTGTCTCGAAACGGAGAGGAGCTTGCCCCTTGCCTCGACTCATGACGGAAATCCAATTTCCAATACGAGATAACAGATTTGATTGTAGAACTAGTATGGAGACATAGTAGATGGTAGCTATGACGCCTATGATTGATATTTATGATGCTATTCGTTTTGAAACATATATGCACTAGTAATAATATCAAATGATTTTGCTTTATACGTATTAAGCATATTTGGCCCTTATAAGGTAAAACTCTATCCTCCGGCTTGCGTTGCATTGTGTGATGGGACCTGAGTCTTATAATGGCTTCATTCTTTCTAAAAGCACTGCGTTGTTTTAAAAGAATTTACTTTGTTTTAAATGCACTAGCAATCACTGGAGTAAACCCGTTCCGCGAAAGTGGCGTGGTCCTATGATTTGCTATTTACTGTTGTTTAACTATTAAATAGATTCCTCATACCAGTCCCCATGACTGACTCGTTGTTTGTTTCACTTTGCAAACGCGGGTGCCCTTATTTTCACACGGGCAGCCTAGTACACAGGTGACAGGTGGTTTTTGGTTCTGCACTGCTGCATAGAGTGCACTTTTGGCTCATGGCGAGGCTAACTTCATAGAGATGACTTTGATATTTTCTGCCATTACTGTATACATATTATGATTCCGCCACTGGCGATGCAGACTGATTTACTTTCCGTATTTCTCACTATATGTATATGTATTCCGCCTTCGGCGATGTAGACTGATACCCTTATTATGTCTCACTGCATGTATGTATTCCGCCTCTGGCGATGATGACTGATCACTTTCCTTTTATTTACTAAGTATATCCCACGTTATGCTATTCTGATATTCCTACATGTTGTGATTCCGCTGTCATATCCATGTAAAATTGTTTTATTTATTGTTTCTGCTATTATCTGTACTCTGCTATGATGATTAATGTGTTATTTCCCAATGATTATCCTTAATACCGCCCCTCGGATTTTGGGATTGTCACAGAATTATGACTGTTCAAACACGACAAAGGAGCAGAATACACATAAAACGAGTTGAGGAGGTATTTTGGTGATAAGTGTTTGCTTTTGGTGATAATTGTACATTCTTTGGTGTATCTTTTGTAGTAGCTTGTATATCAATTATAAATATTTGAAAGATTATTTTTAAAATCTTGTTCTTAGTTAAATATATAAATTACATAGCAATCCATGGGGAAGAGGCATGGAATACACTCGCCAGTCAAATCAACTGGTATGTAAATGTAGTAAGCGCATACAACATATTCTTAGATTTTTCATGAAGATTTTAGTTAGTACTATTTATCTTTTGAATTTTGATATGATGAATTATAGGGATTGAAGCCCATTGGAAAAAGTTGTTGGTTGAGGTGGTTGACTTACTTAAGGCCGGAAAAGCAGCTTCTTATCATGGATTTACATTGTAGATGGGGAAATAGATAAGAACTTGTGCATATAATGGACATCTTTTTATGGATATATGAATCATTCATGTGGCTATAACTTGCTTTGTGCTCCTTGCTTAGGTGCTGTACATACTTTCCGGATTTTTTTATTTTTTACTTTTTTATTTTTTTTATTTTTTTTACTTGTTGAAAATAACTTGTCAGTACACTCATCAATTGACCAACTGAAAGAATATTTGGATATGCTGAGCATCATATTCGTAACTACAGAAAACAGAGCGATTTTATATAGCGTCTGCATTATCATTTTTAATTGAGTGTAACTTTTTGAAAATTAAAACTGCCGCCCTAGCTGAGTGATTATGCTAGCTCTGCCACTAAGCTGGATTACTAATCCGCATTCGCATTCTGAAGCTCCTAAAACCAAATCATGCATCAACTTTTTCGATTTCTTCAGTAGTAACATACCCAGTATTCTGGGGCATACGCCCAGCAATTAAAAGATATTGTCCGCTTAGAGAAATAAAATAAGTTGGCTGGTCCAACGTTAAATGGAGCTTCAGGGTCCGTTTGATTTTGAACGGGAAGGGGCATTTGGAAGGGGCATTTGGAAGGGGAATTGTTGGGAACGGGGAATGTGTTCTTTTTACGAAATGGGCATTTTGGAAGGGGCAGAGTTATTATTTTATTGTTTTTGTATATATTATTTTTAATTGTTTGTGTGTGTTTATTGTTAAACAGAATAATAGACCGCAGAATACAAATTGCAGAATTCAAATTGCAGAATACAAATTGCAAAAATAAAAATACATAATTGCAGAATACAAATTGCAGAATACAAATTACGGAATACAAATTACATAATTATTAAATATAGAAAATAAGCTACTGGGGTGGATACTGGGGTGCGTACTGAGGTGGATACGGAGGGGTAGTCATCTTAAACTGTCTGTATCGTAGTGCTTGCTTGCGGACCTCGATTTCTAAACGCAACCAGCCTCTTGCTTCGTCATCAGGAAGAATCAGGAACGTATCTTGATTATCCTTACTTGTGAGAATTGATGTTGCGTGGGGCATGTCAATACCATCAAATGTTCTTGCACGGTCTATTGCTTGCTTCACCTTCGGAATATCAGTAAAAAGAGGGCTTGCGTTTGACGGCGAATTACTAGCAAACGTATCAGGATGTGAATTCGGACTGTCGGAGTCAGAACGAGATTTCTTGGTAATTTGCCTGGAGTGTATCATATCAACAATTTCTTCCAACTTCGAGGAAGTTTCAGTTCTACCTCTTCGGCCAGACCGAGGTTTAGATGAAGAACCTGCACCCCGTTGTTGGTTCGGAGGCTCAGGAATCGATTGTTGAGTCCGGATGTCTTCTAATGGCACTTGTGTTTCATCGAAGAAGAACGTAGGATGTACGAACTCGGGTGGAGGAGAATGTGGCTGTGGTTGCACGTTTTGACTTGTACAACCTGGAGTTTAAGCGCCAGATCCTGTTGCAATGCTGTTGGTGAATATTTGCTCCAGTTCGGTCAAATTTTCTATTGGGGACGTCTTGTACTTTAACACCATAGGGCCGTACTCCTAAATATACGTTTAAGTTGTAAATTGATATATGAAATACGGTACTAAACTTGTTAATATACAAAAAAGGAGTTAACAATATTTTACCGCCACTCGATCAACCCACCAACTTTCACTTCCACTCGCTGTTCCGTATTTAGCATCCCATCCGGCGCCCGTTTTTGTTGTTTATTAGGGTTACCAGATCTAAAAGAAACCCTAAATATAAGTACGAATTTAACACTTAAAAACTTGGATCTATGCTGTAAGATTGTATTCGAAACAAATTTAGATTGAAATCATACCTGTATGTAAACAAAACGATGAAATTCCATATTAACCTGGAAGCGTGAAGATGATTGATGCATCGAATCAACGAGGAGAACAGCACGGCGCTGAGCCTCTAGAGGTATCCACGAGAATGCTTTCTTCTCAAATCGAATTGGAGAAGGTAAAAGGAGGCGGTGCTAGCCACCATTTCTAGGGTTTTCCTAGTTTTTGGATCTGCAAAAGAAATGAAATTGGCCGGTCAATCTTGATGTAACGTTTTACCTTTTAACCCCTTTATATTATTATGTTTTCCATAATTTAAGGAGTGACCCCTTTTACCATTTCAATTATCTAATAAAATTGTCAACTATTTGAAATTTTATTATTTATCCAATAAAATCGTATTTTTCCTTTTTATACATTCTGTATGTGTGACCCTATAGGTTAGTACAACGCTGGCAATGACTTTAAATTATATTTAAAATCATAAGCAGTGATTGGCATCTAGCAATACATCGCTGCTACCCAGGTCATAATAAGATCAATGATTCGATACAACCTTTCCGTGACCAGTGTATCAATGTAATATAATCATTTCAACCAAAATATCCAAGATTAAACTCGAGGCATGGATCGTATCATCCTCTTTATAATTTAATCCTTTTTTCTTGATCGATGAGTAGACTGTTAAAACAAATCAATATTTGAGCATGGCCATGCATTTCACAATCTCACTCAATCAAGACGCCCATGGATATCACTACGAATATATCGTAGGGTTAAATCCCATATAGATCATTCATAATTTTCATTCGATTCAAGATATATCCAATAATCACCGTTATCGTTACTCTGTTACGAAATAACTTTAGATGATATCAAAACATAAATATCCTCGAATAAAGTTATAATGATTTCAGGTCTGAGGATCATTACATCACTGTCGCTGTGAGAATAACTTATGATATTGTTGACTATATTCCATGTAGTTATCTCACAATGGGTCAGCCCAATACGCTATTCTCCAATACGTATTTATGTCTTGACTTTAATATCACGTATATTAATGATCAATGAGATGTGATCATCAGTCAATCAACATACTAGTCTCAATGCTTTATTGTTGTCCTGTATAAACAATAAAACTTGACTAGGGACATTTTAGAATTATAATACTTAATAATTATATAATCTCAAGTTCAGTCTTACTCGAACTATATAGTTCCGTATAATTATTCTAAGGACTTATTATGTTATTACTTATATTACGCAGTAAATATAACATAACAAAATATTTTATTCCAAATAAAACAACAATGTCATTAATCACATCAAATGGATTGCCTCTAGGGCATAAACTCTAACAATCTCCCACTTGCACTAGAGTCAATCATTCATGTATCGTATACTCATTGAACTAGTGTGACTATTAAACTTCTGCTGCGACAGAGTTTAATTCAGTAGGTCTACAACATTACAACTTTTGCAACTTTGCAGATATGTCAATTTCTTGTGTGAACAATTTCACATAAGAATTATATTTCTTAAATATATATATGTTTGGATCGATAATGAGTTTTAACGTTCTAGGCCTGAGCAATAGCCATATTGTTATCGCAATGTAAATCATTCGATCAACAATAAATTAAGTTCAATTATGAACTTCTTAATCCAAACATTTTATTTCTTAGAATCAGTATCTGTTTCTTGTTTTTTAAAACTAACATCATTTACAATAATTATTGTGTTATCGAATAACATTAGAATTATTGTTTCGCTCACACTAAATTTCTTGTATATACAAGATTCAATGGTATTTAGTGATTTTCGAGACATTTCGGATTCTATTTATTCCCATCGATATCTTAGAGACTAGCTCTCATTTAAAGGATACCAATTCGAGCAACAAACAATTTTATTCTCAGAGGATTAAAATAATATCCTTTTCTTCTTTTGGATACCCCACAAAATAGTTATTTAATTTGGGTCTAATCTAATTAGAGGAAGGACGTTTAATCAAACGCCTAGCTTCCCAAATCTACGTATTAGACTTACAAGGACATTTCCTAGTCCATATCTTATATGGCGTCTTTAAACTTGTTTTAGTAGGATTAAATAAAATTATTCTAAATTTATTTTATTGGAAGATCTATATGACTTATTATTAATCGTACTATATCTTATAAAGTACAGTTTCTTCTTTTAGACATACCATCTCAATATGGTGTTCTAAATGGAGTGAGTTGTGAAACAATTTCAAACTCCTTTGAATAGTCATTAAATAGTTGGCTTAAATATTCTCTTCGATCTGTTCGAAAAGTAATTTTTTTTTTTTAATTAATATTGACTTCTAACTTCATTTTGAATTCTTTGAACTCTTCAAAGGATTCTGATATGTGTTTCATAAGATACACATATCTGTATCTACTGATATCATCAGTAAATATAATGAAGTAATCTAACCTCCCTCTAGCTCATGTATTCATTGCTCCAAATACATCATTATGTATCAGACCCAATACTTATCACTCATTCACTGTGTCAAGTGAAAGGCGATTCAGTTATTTTGCCTAATGAACAAGATTTGTATTCTTCATATGATTCAAATCAAATGACCTTAAAACTTCATCATTATGGAGTTTTGATATACCTTCTTGTTTATTGGGCTAACCGGTAATGCTAGAGGTATATTGGATTTAAATCACTAAATTTAATCCATTCATTATTAATGTCAAGTACATTATAGTTAATGATTTACAAGGATCATTAACTATCTTTGAAATTCCATACGATATTTCAATTAAATAAAATGAATAACAATTGTTTCTTTTATTACAAATGAAATTCAAACTTGTCTAAGCAAGATCTAATATAACAATTATCTTAAGTGGAATTTCATTATGACAATTATTTTATTTATTTAATTAAGCCAGTCTAATCAACAAGAATAAACTTCCTATGGATAATTCAACAACACTTGCTTCATTTCCAATTGTAAGTCCACTTGTCCTTTTATCAGATTTCTACTTATACCGCTATTTCATATATCAACATACATTTATGTGATTTTATATCTAGTGTCTAGTGCTAGAGATGTATAAGTAGATTATTATAACATTTATATGTTATTCAGTTGAAGTCACACTTTAACTTTTAGATCCTCCCTATTTGATAGAACAATCTATGTTTCAATTTGTTTAAGGACAATCCTAAATTTTAATGTTAGTCAAGAAACTTGATTTAATTCAGTTTATCCTTCTCAAGGATTAATTGAAATTATTTTGTTATTTATTATTTAATATCTACAGTAGATAATAAATAATAACCGATTCTTTAATATTTATTTAATATAAAATTTTGACAATCAAGATTTATATTAACATAAATGTTTAATTTAAACTAAAATACGCTCCCACTCAAATTAACATCCCTCTGTTTATATACATATATCAGTATATATATATATATAATGGTGTTCCAAGAACCATATCTAGTCGTGCCTTGACCCTGCTTTGGCTGAACCCAAAACACAACCTTTTAGGTAGATATCTTATATCAATTATATCGTGTATATAATTCTTGGATTGCATGATGAACATTTTGTTCAGTATTATTCATTTGCTCAAATATAGAATAATTCACGCTGTTGTCTCTAAGCCATAATCCTATTATGCAGCTTAGTTAAGTCAAACCCAATAATACAGTCGAAGCACCACAATTGCTCCTACCGCATATAACCAAAACAAAAGGTGCACAACGCTTTGGCGTTAGTTACATCCTAATGAGATTGGACAGTGATGGGTGTACTATTGGAAAACTTCACCATGACTTAATATAACAAAATTTGCTTTAGAGGGAATTTATAATTCGTAGCGCAAAACAATATCAGAGTTATTTACATATATCCTAATATATGCATTTTATATCCGTAATATAAATAGGGTTTAAATTATATCAAGCATATGTGTTTACAATCAATGTTAAAATAATAATCATACCTACATATTGTTTTGAACACTTCAAAATTAGGTTATCTAAACTCTATTTCCGAGTTAAAAACAGGTCCAACATGGATTTTAATTAGCCAATTCGATGTATATGTATATATAACATTCAAATCAAAACTAATTTAAGACCATTTTATTAATAATATTACCCCATTTCTATAATCTCATTCCAGCATAACATACACACAAAAATTTATCCATACTTCATTTTATAGAACGCAGCTGAATATATAACATTCTCTCACTCGAGTATATTAAATCACATATATCATAGATTAACTGCAAAATAGTTTGCATGACTTTAAACATGTGTACAGGTATATTAACAAATGCCAAAATGAGCCTGTTATAAGAACTGTACAATTACACCTATACATGTATCATAAGCATAGTTCATACACATAAACCCACTGTTCTACACTGTCATACAGTTTTATTTACATCAAAATGTATACAATGTTATACATATATATACAAACACTTTGAAATAAAAGACAAGTTATACTTGTTTCTTCTTTTATTTATCTTTGCTGCACAGGGTAATCTCAACCCTTGAATACGTATTGCTGCCTCCACCTGCTGAAACGATTTCAGCACTGTTAGATTAGCAAAAAGTACAAATGCCACAATGAATCAAAATTTCATATGTTACTTTATATATGACAGTTCATATTATAAAGAAAAACAAATGATAACTGGCATACTAGCTATTTGCAGAATAATTTTGCATTATTATGTTTATCATAACGCGAATATATTTGCAACATCAATACTGGTCCATTTATTAATAAACTAGCTTGAAAAAGCAACTGAGTTTTTTTTTCTTTCATGTTGTCACACAACACTGATATATACATGCAATTATCACTAAAGCTATAAGCAAGTCACACTTGTTTAGCTTTCAGTACACTTGCAGCATTAGATAAACGTTAGCAACACATCAATATTGATTTCAGATTATGTGTTCATCAAAATAACATTTGTTTTATCCCTAATTCATACATTACATATATATATGAATAAAAGGATTAGCTATATACATCAAATGTACATATAGCTAACTGGATTATTTATTTGTGCATATGAAACAAGTTCAAAACACATCTATCATTTCAACTGATGTTAAAATATACCTAAAAGACATGTATATCAAAATGAAATGATGAAATGTATATAATCCATATGTATAAGCAGACAACTAAGGAGGTTTGATCTCATCAAAACTTACTAAAGCAATTCATTAAAGCTTATTTTGTAAATCATATTTACAAGATGTTCATTATCAATGATTTCTGCAAGTTACACTTGCAGTTAAGATGCATTATGGCATGCATATACCTGAAAATAATATTTGAAGTATCATTTGGTATGATAATCCTGAATGTAAGTAGAACATCAATAAATTTTGCAAAATATATCAAAATATATATAGCAACTTTCAGTTTTATATTAAAACATGAAAGCAGAATTGATGTATTACAGGAATTTCAAATCATACATGTTTAAATGTACATTTATATATGTATATCAATATATATACAGTCTGGAACTAAATCCTGAACTCTAAAACTATTTTAGACATGTAAGCACAAGCATATGAATAGGGTATATATACTTACTGGTACAAACAATTTTGTAGCAGTAATCTTAAAACAATTTTATTCAAAGGTATCTAATTTAGTAATACTGATATCTTCATAAACAATATTATATAATGCAGAAAAACATATTTTTCTGAAACTATTAACAACTGCAGAAATGTGTAGATCATTAAAAGGAATGAGTTAATTAATGTTAATGTACATCCTTACATTACATATCATATATATAATGTTAGGAATGGGTGATTTGTTTATAACCAGACAAGGTGAAACTTATATGCCCAGAAATAATCTAAAGATATGTATATCTCAAACAACATGGTAAGAAACATTCACTTGAGATGTAAACACACTGTAAAAGGTTATCACATGTGTTCATATATTTTGTATATTCATAACATACAAAAACTGAATCGTATTTCATATCACATATCATAATATTGACTCATTTATCCAAACCTTTATATTAAATCATATTTAATAGGTTGTGTGAATTTGATCAATAAAAGCAACATATATAAGTACACAGGTATATATATATATATATATATATATATATATATATATATATATGTTTACATGTATCAAATATGAACACCATTCTAAAGATCTGATTATGGTTTTAAATCCCTAAGATTTTGGGATCACTCAGAGATTCATAATCATACTTGCTCCAGTTTTAATTTCAAACACATACATACAACATCAAATGCTGTATGTTTATGTGTCTGAAGAAATCAAAATTGGAAATTAAATCCAAAATTACTTCATGAGTAATGATAATATTATTTATTCACTGTCAAACAGAGGATAACTATGATTCAAAACATGTTGAACCATATTTACAATTAATGTATCATTGACATACATAGGATTTAATGACAAAATCTTGCAATACTTGAAACAATATTAATATCAAATACTAATTCATGATTACCTTTTTATACAATGTATCAGTATACAATCTAAAATGTATCATATATATATGTATATATATATCTGTTCTGTTTCAAAAAATGATCAAACATTTAAAATGTTAAATCCTTGCAGAGGTTTTGATTTGCATACAGTGCAACTTCAGGACTATATATACATATATATATTGACCTGAATTCCTTATTCATTCATGATCAATATTATGAATTTGCAAAATCATAAGGAACTCAACTTTGAATCTAGTATTCAATTAAATGATTAACAATCATAACTGTTCCTTCCATATCAAAATAAACCACAAAACCACATACAGATCAATCAAGATTTTAATGTTTATAAATCAAACATATTTTGATTATGTTTTCCAAAAAGGGATCAATTTTGAAAACTTTGTTTCAACAAGTTTCCATTACAATGATTTCAATAAATCAAAGTAACTTGAAAATCATCTTACTGATTTATAATCAGTAAAACCAACTTTAATCCTGAGAAGAAACTGTATGTTTAATTCAAGTCATACTTTCTTGTCAATCAAACATTTTTTTTTTTTTTTTTTTGACAATATGTTCGGATCTCTTTACTCATATAAACAGATCAATTTGTTGTTTGAGATCATGTACAGATATTCAAGGTTTAAAAGTTTAGAAACCAGTAAACTTCAAATAGAACCAATACCAGTTATCAATTCAAATATGAAGTAAACATTTTATTCTAGAAATAAAATTATCTAACATTCTCAATTTAATCACCTCAGCAACAAAATTACTAATTTCCATATCTAATCCATTCGATTAATTACGAATTCAATCAATTACTAATCTAAATCTGAATTCGAAATACAATTCAACGCAAACTAGCTCTGATACCATTGTTGTTTATTAGGGTTACCAGATCTAAAAGAAACCCTAAATATAAGTACGAATTTAACACTTAAAAACTTGGATCTATGCTGTAAGATTGTATTCGAAACAAATTTAGATTGAAATCATACCTGTATGTAAACAAAACGATGAAATTCCATATTAACCTGGAAGCGTGAAGATGATTGATGCATCGAATCAACGAGGAGAACAGCACGGCGCTGAGCCTCTAGAGGTATCCACGAGAATGCTTTCTTCTCAAATCGAATTGGAGAAGGTAAAAGGAGGCGGTGCTAGCCACCATTTCTAGGGTTTTCCTAGTTTTTGGATCTGCAAAAGAAATGAAATTGGCCGGTCAATCTTGATGTAACGTTTTACCTTTTAACCCCTTTATATTATTATGTTTTCCATAATTTAAGGAGTGACCCCTTTTACCATTTCAATTATCTAATAAAATTGTCAACTATTTGAAATTTTATTATTTATCCAATAAAATCGTATTTTTCCTTTTTATACATTCTGTATGTGTGACCCTATAGGTTAGTACAACGCTGGCAATGACTTTAAATTATATTTAAAATCATAAGCAGTGATTGGCATCTAGCAATACATCGCTGCTACCCAGGTCATAATAAGATCAATGATTCGATACAACCTTTCCGTGACCAGTGTATCAATGTAATATAATCATTTCAACCAAAATATCCAAGATTAAACTCGAGGCATGGATCGTATCATCCTCTTTATAATTTAATCCTTTTTTCTTGATCGATGAGTAGACTGTTAAAACAAATCAATATTTGAGCATGGCCATGCATTTCACAATCTCACTCAATCAAGAGGCCCATGGATATCACTACGAATATATCGTAGGGTTAAATCCCATATAGATCATTCATAATTTTCATTCGATTCAAGATATATCCAATAATCACCGTTATCGTTACTCTGTTACGAAATAACTTTAGATGATATCAAAACATAAATATCCTCGAATAAAGTTATAATGATTTCAGGTCTGAGGATCATTACATCACTGTCGCTGTGAGAATAACTTATGATATTGTTGACTATATTCCATGTAGTTATCTCACAATGGGTCAGCCCAATACGCTATTCTCCATTACGTATTTATGTCTTGACTTTAATATCACGTATATTAATGATCAATGAGATGTGATCATCAGTCAATCAACATACTAGTCTCAATGCTTTATTGTTGTCCTGTATAAACAATAAAACTTGACTAGGGACATTTTAGAATTATAATACTTAATAATTATATAATCTCAAGTTCAGTCTTACTCGAACTATATAGTTCCGTATAATTATTCTAAGGACTTATTATGTTATTACTTATATTACGCAGTAAATATAACATAACAAAATATTTTATTCCAAATAAAACAACAATGTCATTAATCACATCAAATGGATTGCCTCTAGGGCATAAACTCTAACAGTTTTGTCATTCAAATTGCGCCATACAGTCCATTTCTTTTTATAAGCGTCGTACTTAGCCGTAACTTGTTCAGTAGAGACTGGTATTTCGGTCGATGATGTAGCTAAGGACTCGTTCAGAGCAGCTGTAATTTTTTTGTGTATCCCTTTTTTGTTCTTTCCAGCAACTTGGTAATGTTCAACAGCTATACGAAGAAACTCTGAAGTTGCAAACGAAGACCATACTTTCGGAGGACGTCGAAATGTTGTTTTCGGAAGATTTACTTCAGCCATTGTCATTGAAAAATTGATGAGTTTGCGATTTGAATTGTTGAAGGAAATGGTTTGAATTGGTGAAGGGAAGAGGTTGGATTTATAACTTGGCAAAATATAGCCGTTTTGTAAATTTTCTGTTGGCGTCCGAATCCGCGTCCGACGCGTCTGACGCAAAAGCTATATTTTCAACCGTTGAGCTTGAAGGGGCAAAAGTGTGGGACCCATCGTAGACGCGTCCGACGCGTCGAACGCAGACGCGAACATTAACTGGCCAGTTCAGAAATCAAACGCTACCTCAGCCTTTATGTGATAGCATCGTTACAGGCATTCAAATTATTTATTTTTTGGGACTGAAAGATGAATTATATAAGCTTTTAAGAGTTTGATGCATGCGTGATGTCATTGATGCTAGGCATGGCCCAAGAAGGAATAAGCCAAAGTTTTGTAGCAGGATTCCAGAAACAGAAGCCCAACTTTCAAATTCAATCCCTGATTCTTGGTCAGTCGTTGTGCTCAGTTGTGTAGCAATTTGCTATATGTATATAACAATCATGTAATGTATTTACTACTTAGAATAGTATACAAAAAAATATGGTATAATGCGGGAAACAACTGTATTTTTTTAAGGTAGCGTTTGATTTGTTAACTGGGCAGTTAATGTTCGCGTCTGCGTCCGACGCGTGGGACGCGTCTACGATGGGTCCTACACTTTTGCCCCTTCAAGCTTAACGGTTGGAAACTTAGATTTCGCGTCAGACGCGTCGGACGTGTCCGACGCACGTCCGACGCGACAGTTATTTTTGGCCCCTTCACTTTTCCCTCTCCCTATACATATTCTGCTCATACCATCACTACATCACCACAATATATGTCCATTTTTCTCTACTTCTTCAACCAAATATGGCAGGTTCTGACCAATCCGATCTTGAAGATTTGCAAGATTTGCAAGATTTGCAAGATGTGCTTGATATTCAAGAAATTATGACTGTTCAAACACGACAAAGGAGCAGAATACACAATTCCGCAAGTACCGGTCTTGTTTGGGTTCATGAAATACTAGCGGGACACGCAGATCGTTGTCAAAGAAATTTTCGAATGAAGCGATTATGTTTCAGATCCTTGTGTGAACGGCTACAGAATTACGGACTGGAGCCCTCAATGCACATAACAGTAAAAGAAATGGTGGCTGTATTTCTATATACAATTTCAACTACTATCACTCTAGTTTGCGTATGGCTATTGAAAGAACATTTGGTATTTGGAAGAAAAAATTTGCCATCTTACGTAACATGCAGACGTATCCCTATCATGTTCAAGTACAAATTGTTACTGCAACAATGGCTATTCACAACTACATCAGAAAATACAACGTTGGGGATCTAGATTTTATGGCGTATGATGACGACCCTGATTTAGTGCCAGACGTATACCTCGATGAATATTACAGTATATCAAATCGCGGAAATAGAGATCGAGACCCCGTTCAAAGAACCGGAACAACATCCACCATGGCGATAGTACGAGACAATATACGAAACGAACTAGTTGTTGCGGGAATGCATTAAGGAGTTTGTATTCGTTGTATTATGTTTTTTTTATTTCTACAATTTGAATTCTGCAATTTGTATTCTGCAATTTAAATTCTGCAATTTGTATTCTGCAATTTGAATTCTGCAAGTTGTATTCTGCGATCTATTATTCTGGTTCTCAATAAACACACACAAACAATTAAAAATAATATATACAAAAAACATTTAAATAATAACTTTGCCCCTTCCAAAATGCCCCTTCCGTAAAAAGAACACATTCTCCGTTCCCAACAATTCCCCTTCCGATGCCCCTTCCAAATGCCCCTTCCCGTTCAAAATCAAACGGACCCTAAATGAATTAGCAATGAATTGTCTAGCTAGTTTCAGAATATTTCCTTATTTTGTTTCTTTAATTTTCTTTAAACGGGTTTTTGTAAATAAGGACCAATATTTAATTACAAAATTTTGACAAAAGTCTTAAAATCTCGGATAAATTTGTCCATTAGTTATGCGTATTTGAACTCTCCGTATGATATGATATCCTATGCATATTTAAAAGTCGAAGCTTAATAGAGGAAAACTGTATTTATTTTATGAATACTACCGTCAAGTTTAGAGATTAACCCCTAATTGTACTCAAATTAAATCAAAATCAATAATGTCCCAAGTGAAATTACTTTCCTATAGGTCATGACATGGAGGATACATACTTCGGTGTGCGTTGAAGTTACAATTAATATTGATTAAAGAATACAAGAAATCAGTCCTCGAAGAGACATGAACATGCAAGCATACATTCTGCTGCTTGCTCCAAAAGAAGCGGCCTTGAAGAATGAAGGATACCAGCGTATAAGGAAGGTCTTGAAGAATAAAATAAGGCACATAGTTGTTTAAATTTACCAGTTTTAATGGGTCTTTGATTCAGCAGCAACACAACACATATACCACAAAATGATCTGTATTCTAACATAAAACCAATTATTGGTAAAACACTCACATTGCATGTCTGACTTATATCTTTGTATTTGAAACTAATCTACTCAATAGTAAGATGATGAATGGTTCTTCAAAATGATCGAAATATTATACAGGACATAGCGATGTTAGCCAACGAAGTGTTACCATTGAACATTTTAACAGATGTAAACGAACATTGGTGGATTTCATACAGGCCCCCAATGGTGAAAAAGTAAAAGCATTGGAATATTAGCCATAACAATTATTCTTGAGTTCTCCATACGTCGTTCATCTTATTTGATAAAAAATCTAAAAACCAATGTGGATGGTCATTCTTCAAGCAACATACATCCTTGTAATATTTAGAGCTATGTGCCTACCACCAATCTACAGAGCTTTGGCAGCAGCCACAACATTCTCCATGGTCAAACCAAACTCCTTGTAAATCATTCCAGCAGTTGCGCAGGCCCCCAAACCTATCAATCCCTATTGCCTCCCCCTTCTTCGCTGCATAGCTCTTCCACCCTAAAGTAGACCCAGCCTCAATACTAACACTAGCTTTAACTCCGCTGGGCAACACACTTTTGTCATACTCCTGGCTCTGCTCCTCAAACAATTCTCAGGAAACAAAGGACAGGACAAAGACGGCTTTACCCTCCTTCCTCAACTCACCCACAGCCTTGGCTGCAATCTCAGATCACATGCCCATCGAAATAACACCCGGGTTGTTTCCAAATGAGTTATCTGAAACTATGTATCTCCCCTTTTTGAGGGCTTCAACGGAAGTGCTCTGCAGAGATAGAAGCTTCTGGAGGGAGAATGCGAGAATGGACGGCCTTCTCCTGTTTTGAATGGCAACTTTGAAGGTGCCAGCGGTCTCCCTACTACTGTCTGTGGGACGTAGCATTAGTATGTTAGGCATGGCACGGAAGCTTACAAGGTGTTCGATGGGATGATGGGTGGGACCGTCTTCTCCAAGACCAATGGAGTCGTGGGTCATTACGTAGATGACGCGTGCTTCACTTACTGCGGCGATGCACATGGCAGCCTGCATGTAATTGATGAAGGCAAAGAAGGCGGCGTTGTATGGGATCAGGCATGTGCTGTGGACCATGATTCCATCGCAGATGGAGCCCATGTCGTGCTCCCTGACTCCAAACCAGAGGTTTCGTTCGTGGGGAATGTCCTTTTGGAAGTTGTCATGCATATGCATTTACATTCTGTTGATCATTCCAATGCTGCTATCAACACTGAACGTCGTTTCAGCTGACATATGCCATAATCGTCTTGGACACTTATTCCCTAAAAGCCTAGCTAAACCCAGTAAAATTTTGTCCTGCAGAAATTTTTTATTACATGTTAACAGCGCTTGTTATATCCATCCCTTGGCTAAACAAAGAGGATTACCTTCTAATTGTAATAATAATTTTTCTGAGTTTGCGTTTGAGCTTACACATTGTGACATTTGGGGCCCTTTCCACATTCAGTCACATTCAGATTTCAAATACTTCTTATCTCCTGTTGATGTTCATTCACGATTTACATGGATTTATTTTTTGCGTTCTAAATTTGATGCATTAGTTGTTTTGCCTAAATTATAAAATATGATACAAAACTAGTTTTCTACAAAAATAAAAATCTTTTGATCAAACAATGCCCTAGAACTTAATTTTAGTAATCTATTTGCTGAAAAAGGATTTTACATCAATATACGTGTGTTGAAACACCTGAGCAAAATGTTGTAGCAGAAAGGAAGCATCAACATTCACTCAGTGTTGCTAAAGCTCCATTATTCCAATTACGATTGCCTATTCAATACTGGTCTGAACGCATACTAACTGCGACATATATAATCAATCTTACCATCGCGGTTAATCTCAAACACAAATCACCATACGAAATACTGTATAATAATATTTATATTTGTTATATTGCAATAATACTTATATTGCAGGAATATTTATTATATATTGCAGTTATGTTGCAGTTTAAGAAAAAAATAAAAATATATAAAACTGCGAGTTTAAACAGGCAACTTTAGGAGAACATGTTACCGATTAAGTACTGTATATAAGGCACATGTAAGTCAGAAATATATGACAATATGTGTCCTTCAAGTGATAGGGTTCGTGACCTAAATTGAAAGGGAAAATTAGGAAGAAGGGTTTTTTTAATAGAAAAAAGGCCCAAGGATAGAGACATAGTTCTAAAGACCGAACCGTACACCAAACCATGTTAGTGTAAGATTCAAGATTTTTGTGGTTTCACCGGTCAGACCGTGAAACCAACACTGATAGTTTATTTCTATTTTTCTGATTTAAATGTGAAATTATTTTAAATATAGATAAAATTTAACCGATTATGATAAACATCCATGTTCATACTGGTTGGATCACTTTGACATGATCCAATAAGTCATGAGTTCAATTGGCGTCTAACTCACTTGTCATTCAATATGTTATACGTTGGAATTCGTAAGTATTGAATGAAATATACATTTTCCATTAAGCGAACAGGTGCGACTGTTAAGTAAAAGGATGTGACTATTAGAAGTATGCTTTTCCGCGAAAAGACACTTTGCGAAAAAACACTTTATGAAAAGACGCTTCGCGAAAAGACCCTTCGCGAAAAGACACTTCGTGAAAAGACACTTCGCGAAAAGACACTTCCTTTCACCAACGGTTATATTTCCCAACGGTCATATCTCAGCGAAAAGACACTTCGCGAAAAGACACTTCACGAAAAGACACTTCGCGAAAAGGCACTTCATTTCGCCAAATGGTTACATTTCAGCGAAAAGACACTTCCTTTCATAGAAAGAGATGCGTCTGTACGAAGAGGTACGAGTACGACCGTTCGAAAGAGATGCAATCATACGAAGAGGTACGGGTGCGACCATTCAGAAGAGATGCGATCGTACGAAGTGGTACGGGTGCAACCGTTCAGAAGGGATGCAGATAAACTATAAATAAGGAGGAAACCTGATCACTTTCCTCACTGAATTTCCAATCCGAACTTCCTTCTCTCTTCTGTAATACTCTTATAAATAATCACAGAGTGACATACTCATTAAAATCTCGTGCAGAATACGTCTGTTGTATCTTGGGAGAATTTTGAAATAAAATTATTAAGGAAATTGTTACGACAAGCCTCAGACATCATCGGGTTAGACTTCAAGTTTATTTGTATATTTATATACATTATTCTATAATCTCTCATTTCTCTATGTTGTGCTATTACTTAAAATAGTATAACATTGTTGTTGTAAATTGATTACAACATACTTATTGTGAATATTGAATTCTAAAGTAGTGGAAATTCAACTTATAAACTTGTGCGACGGGTTTAGAATTGATTATTCTCTGTTTTGGTATACTAGACGTATAACATGTTAAGAATTTTATTCAAAATTTCTTACTAAAACAGAGATGACAACAGTTGAATTGTCAACAAAGGCTGAGGTAGAAAATCAGTTAAATAAAAATATCTGGATTTTGAAATCCAATCGAGGTGGAGAATATGAATCACTGTTTGAACAATTTTGTGTAGAAAATGGAATAATTCATCAAACATCAGCTGCATATTAACCACAACAAAATTGTATTGCCTAGAGAAAGAATAGAACATTAAAAGATATGATTAATGTGATGCTATTGACCTCTGACTTACCGACGAATTTGTGGGGGAGGCCTTAAATATGTCTAATCATATTTTAAACAAGGTTCCTCACATTAAAATAGGAACAATTCCATATGAGTTATGGAAAGGACAGAAACCAAGTTTTAAATACCTCAAGGTGTGGGGGTGCTTGGTAAAAGTTCCAGTTTCGTCTCCCAATAATTGCACAAGACCAAATATAGCTTATGCAGTAAGCCGATTGAGCAGGTATACAAGCAATTCAGGAGAATAACACTAGAAAGCACTAATGTGAGTTCTTGGATATTTGAAAAATGCCACAAAATATTCCTTACATTACAGGAAATATCCTGTTGTCTTAGAAGGATATAGTGACGCAAACTGGATTGCTGATTCAGATGAATCAAAATCAACGAGTGGTTATGTATTTACCATAGCAGGGGCAGCAGTGTCATGGAAATCTTCTAAACAGACATGCATAGCTCGATCCACTATGGAATAAGAGTTCATCGCATTAGATAAAGCAGGCGAAGAAGCAGAATGGCTTCATCACTTTTTAGAAGATATCCCATTCTGGCCTAAACCTGCACCGGCCATATGCATACACTGCGATAACCAAGCAGCGTTAAGTAGAGCGCATAATTTTGTGTACAATGGAAAGTCACGACATATTCATAGACGCCATAACACAGTTAGGCAGTTACTCTCAAATGGAACTATTTCCATAGATTATGTGAGAACAAATGATAACCTATCGGATCCGTTTACTAAAGGTTTATCAAGAGAGAAAATTGACTGCGCATCAAGTGGAATGGGTTTAAAAGCCTAAACCAACAAGAGTTATCTTACACGGAAATCTATCCTAGCGACCGGAGTTCCCATGGACTAGGATCAATAGGTAGACCAGTTATGAATAACTCAAGACGTAATGCATTTTTGGACACGGTCTTACTCCATTCCTATGGTGCACAATATAAATGCATGCTTACAGAAGTATTACAAGGTTAAAACTATGTTTTTTAATGATGACCATATCTTGAAATTAAAAAAACAAGTGGGGTATAAGTAGGATACTCTTAATGGTTGCGATCACCTATGTTAGTGTGAGCTGGGTCGGCTCTATGAGAATTTTAAAAGGCTTGAATTCTCTATAACACTCGCAGAACCAAAAAATGTTCAGGACCAAAATGAACACAACCAAGAGATTGGATGAGAAGGGAATCAATGCTTCGTAAGACTTATTGTTTGGATATACAATAAAGGCTGACGGTTCAAGATGAAATAATTCACCGATTAGCCGAGTAGATCCGATAAGTCTTAACTAGGGAAAGTTCAAAGTGAAATATCTACTTATCCACGATAAAGCATTATTCCATATGTACTCTGTGATATTTCGATTTGTGTGGGGGAAAGAATATTATCATTCATGTGGGGGATTGTTGGAATTCGTAAGTATTGAATGAAATATACTTTTTCCATTAAGCGAACATGTGCGACTGTTAAGTAAAAGGATGTGTTTATTAGAAGCATGCTTTTCCGCGAAAAAACACTTTGCGAAAAGACACTTCGTGAAAAAACGCTTCGCGAAAAGACCCTTCGCGAAAAGACACTTCCTTTCACCAACGGTCATATTTCCCAATGGTCATATCTCAGCGAAAAGACACTTCGCGAAAAGACACTTCACGAAAAGACACTTCGCGAAAAGGCACTTCATTCTCTCTTCTGTAATACTCTTATAAATAATCACAGAGTGACATACTCATTACAATCTCGTGCAGAATACGTCTGTTGTATCTTGGGAGAATTTTGAAATAAAATTCTTAAGGAAATTGTTACGACAAGCCTCAGACATCATCGGGTTAGACTTCAAGTTTATTTGTATATTTATATACATTATTCTATAATCGCTCATTTCTTTATGTTGTGCTATTACTTAAAATAGTATAACATTGTTATTGTAAATTGATTACAACATACTTATTGCGAATATTGAATTCCAGAGTAGTGGAAATTCAACTTATAAACTTGTGCGACGAGTTTAGAATTGATTATTCTCTGTTTTGGTATACTACACGTATAACATTATATGCTATCTAATTGAAATAATTATATAACAACTTATCATAGAAAAGTTGTAAATTTACTAATTTTTTATAGTAAAGAGGATTAGCTCAACAATAGTTCATAAAATGTATATAATAATGAATTATATCATCCAAAATTTAATAATAATTGCTATGAAATTATTTATTGAATTTATTATATCAAAAAATGAAGAGTGAAGCAATTATTTTTTCTCAAAGCTAAAGACCCATGAGGTTCAAAGAGGTCAGACTAAAGGTATTATAGGGTTCTAAGGTTAAACCGTGGGTTTGTACACGCGTAAGATTATTTCAGTTTCAGAGTTGTGGCGCTCTATGGTTGAAGGTTAACCGCGGTCGAACCGAGGTTGGGTCTTTAAAACAATAGATAGAAGTCTTATTTGTAGTTTAAATAATGCAATGCTAATTACAAATGGTATTAAATTCAATTTTTACAATTTACAAAATGCTAGTTATTATTAGTATTATATTTGCTTCAAACCATACAAAAAGCTTATCTTCCAATCAATAAAGAATTTGTTGCCTAATTTCCCCGTAAAAATTTGAATGGTATAACATTGTTCTTCAACTTTTTTTTTTGAACTTTTGACCAATGCTTAATTTTTCCATAAAAGATATTTACCTTTTAAATTCTAGGGTGCTACTATTCACACCCCGATTTACACTTCCGACCACCAAAACTAAAAGCACCTCAAATATTTTACTTTTGCTCTTCTAGCCACCCTCTAAATTAATAACCTATAAATGGAGAGGTCACCAGCACCTTCCTATACACGAACACTTCCTTCCTCACTTACATCATGCATTTATATCTTTTGAGTCATTTGGACAAACATCTTGCATCATATTATCACAATCATCATGTTTATCTTTCAATTTATCATCGTTCAAATACTCCATCTATTAAATGACAAAAAAAGTTAATGTATCAATTGTAAAAGAAGATGCGTAAGTTATACAGATGAAAAACCTACAAGTCAAAAATTACATTGTCATTCTATATTACAACATCGTCAAATTTAATGACCTCCAAGCTTGAAATTTCTAATGGAGTAGAAAAAATATCTTAAAACACAATGGAGAACCTAACCATTAAAAAAATCCTAACAAGATGTTTTATAACATAATAGAAAACAATAAAACTCAAGCAATTCTAAACTCTTTTTTATCTTCATCTTCTATCTCTATTAGACACAAAAGAATATCAGCTTTTGTTAGGGTTTAGAGTTTGAAATTGTAGTGAAATACGTGTTTTTCTTAGAAAAAATACGGTGGTGAATAACCAAGTGAAATAGTAATTCATGGTGGCCAGAAGAATATAAAAAATAATCATTTGTATTAAATTTAGAAAGATGACCGCAAGTGTAAACTGATGTGTGAATAGTATCACCCAAATTCTATTCGAAAAATACAAAAACAGATATGATATCCTGAAGATCTCCAAATATAAATCCTACGAAGTAGTACCAAAATTATAGAATTAAGGAAAAAGAATAAAACTGTACCATTATAAAAGACATTTATTTTTCATGTTTTATTTGTAAAACCAAGCTGCCTATGTACTTGAGGCTATTTTCCCTTTAAATAAAAAACTGATTCTAGTGAACATTATATAATTCTTTTATTTATATACTTTCAGTCTTTCTACTTCACCATTCAAAATATTTTTACTTTATGACGATTGATTTTAATGGACGTTGAATTTCTTAAAACTTCAACCTATCTTTGAACAACCAAGTTTTAGTACATCAGCCGAACAAAAGTCTGATGTTACATTCAATAAAGAAACCGAACAGCCCTTTCTTTTCCTTGATTTACATAATATTTCATCCAAAATTTGGAATGTTTCATCCAAAAATTCTGATACTTCACCCAAACCAGTTTCGGATATTTATCTTAACGATGTTATGTAAATTACATTCTAGGTTTAATAACTTTTGTACACATATTCAGACAGCAACTAGAAAGAACGGAAAAAGCCAAAATAAATGTACTAGAACCAAAATTCAAACAACAATTAATTGCATGAGGAGGAGGCTAACAAAAGTAGGCAAAGGCGATCGCCAATCAAGGCTGCGGCGGGGAACGGACGAAGCAGAATCCATGTATGGAACATCTCTAAACAAATAGCCCTCGTTTCTAAGGAGAAATTGTCAATTCAAACCTCAAATCAACATTTTCTAGCCATGATCTCATCATAATAACTTCAACTAAAAAACGCTAATCTCGTCATAATAATTTCTAAAGAGCAACCACGATTAAAATTATAAGAAACTCCACCTGTGTAGTTTTTTATGCAGTCTGTCCCAAGCCAGGGTAAAGGAGGAGGGTTGTGATAGGCTTGGCGAAACAACGTAAAAACTTAGTTTCTCTTATGGATATGGAACTTTATGATTTCTCGTTGGGGCGTAACCCTTTTAGCGATGCGCTATATCGAGGCTCTGGTATGGTGTTAAATAGGCAAGGGCTGGGCCGCCATTCTCTTAGTGATGCGCTACATCGACGCCTCGGTGTAGTGATAAGTGAGTAAGGGTCTTTGCATCTTTCTCGGCAGGTGTGAGTGAAACGACCCGAAAATCGCCCTTGCGGGAGATCGCCGGATACGCTTACTTTGGGCTACAACACATCAAAACAACAACAGCAGACTTTGATAAACATCATAATAATGTTACATCAGATTACAGAAAATCAGAGTACATCAAATAAAATTACAGCGGAAGATAAATTACAATAAATTATTGAACAATACAGTGCAGCGGAAATAAAATGACTAAGGCAGCGGAAGGCAACTACTCTCTGGATGCAACTTTAAGCTTCAATCCAGGATCCTGCTTGAGATAAGAACCTGTAGACAACTACTCGACTGCCCGTGTGGAAAAGAGGGCACCCGAGTTTGTAAAGGTGGAAACAAACAACGGGTCAGTCATGGGACTGGTGTGAGAATTCTTAACTAATTTCACTAATAACAATAAGACAAATCCAAGGACCACGCCGCTAACGCGGAACGGGTTTACTCCAATGGATTGTCGTGCATAAATTAAAGTAAATCGTTAAGCAATGCAATGCTTTTTGAAAAAATGAAACCATCATAAGACTCAAGTCCCATCACACAATGCAATGCAAACCGGAGGATAGAGTTTTACCTTATAGTGGTTAAAAATGCTTGATACGTTAAAAACGGATTTGATGTTATTATTAGTGTGTATATGTTTCAAAAAACATTTCAAAGTAAATGTACCAATCCTAGGAAACATAACTACCATATACTATGCCTCCATACTAGTAATACAATCAAAACCGTAGGGTCGTATTGGGAATTGGGTTTCCATCATGAGTCAAGGCTAGGGAGGAGCTCCTTACCGATTCGAGACACTCTAGCTAATGTCTCAGGATTCCCCGCAGTTAACCCTTGGATCCTGCAGGGCCGGTCCACACATACAGCTTCGTGGATTGGCAATTCCTGAACACACGTTTCCCGGTCCTATAGGACCTATCATCCGAGGCGCGCCACATTCCATCATCCACATAAGTAAATATCAACCAGTTTAAGCACCGACACCACTTCTAGCTAGAAAGAAACATGCTGCTCTCCCTGCGTTCTCTTCTCCCGTTTTAGACTCAACCGGGTTGTAAGGCTCGCTGTAACACCCCACCTCCGCCAGGGTGGCTCTTGCAAGCACTCTGACTTTGGAGGGGTGTTTGAATCAGGTAAACATGCATAATGATATATCAAGGCAGAACAAGAACATATGTATATATGTAAACAGGGTAAATAAGATAAGTAAAACAGCGGAAGATTTCAAACTATTTCAAAACAAGTCTGATACAACATAATGTCAACTTTCCAAATACACAAGTCTAGATAAAAACAACACCACTGAAAAACTGAAATACATAAGTACTATCCCCAAAATAAGTGATAACCATAGCTAGCTTCATGTCAAGACCGTACATGAGCTAAAATCCCACAAACAAACGATCAAAAATCCAAGCTAAGCTCCAATATTCCCACCCTGAGAACCTGGGGGGGGGGGGGAACGGAAGAAAAGAGGCGAAAGGAAAAGAGGTCAGTCAAAAAGACTGAGTAAGCCCTACTACAATCAATGTAAACTGATAAAGTTAACTGGCATGAGAAGCAGGGATGAACATAAGGATAACAACATACTAGCATGATGATTAACTAACAAGGTAGATAAAGGTGTCATCGCATAATCAAGGTTAAGTTTTTGCACCACGGGTGTACTAGCATTCTAACATGTCCAGTAAAACAAGTATTGATCCCTTGGCCCAAGCTTTGGCCCAATAACATGAAGTGACCCTAATACGAGGTCCAATAACATGAAGTGACCCTAATACGAGGTCCAATAACATGAAGTGACCCTAATGCGAGGTCCAATAACATGAAGTGACCCTAATACGAGGTCCAATAACATGAAGTGACCCTAATACGAGGTCCAATAACATGAAGTGACCCTAATACCAGGTCCAATAACATGAAGTGACCCTAATACGAGGTCCAACCAAACGGTCTAATCGATCGGCTCCCTAAGCCTAACTCGTCACGTGTTGGTGTCAATACGACCCATACATAATTGTGGTCAGACTGTGCTGGGTCTCCCGTCGGGTGTATCAAGCCCTAGGGTGTCAACCCCTGGACACCATAAGCATAAGTGCACAGTCTAGATCTACTGGTACCCATGCTTGACTTCTCCAAATACGGACTACGTGCACGACCATAGTCCGTCCGGAACTACATCGGCGTACCACTCTGCCGTCGTTTTTGGTCACTTACCTCAAGTCCAGTAATCGTGCCCCCACCCTAGCCTAGTCCCTAGGGTCTTAATGATACAAACTTGGGATTACTACTGGAGTGGACCCCCATTGCTAGGATTTTCTAGTGGGTTAAGTACGGTTTAACCCTCTTGCTAATCATGGATTAACTTGGTTAAGTGTAACGATGAGTTCACGACTTAACCCTGGTTAATCTACCAAGCCCAAATTGGTTAAGTATTAAGTGGACCATGACTTAACCCTAATCATGAGGCATGAATTAATTTAATGTTCCTTAACCTCTCACATTAGACCTTGTTGTGGTTACTAGTTAAGCCGGGCGGGTCCGGGTAGCTTTACACCACAACTTGGTCTAACCTCGGGCTCAAGGTACAACATGACCAACTTCTCACATTGGGTCCTATTGTTTGTAGCAACTAGTTAAGCCGGTCGGTTCCGGGTAGGTTTACGCTACAAACTCAACCCAACCTCGAGTTGGTCACACTTATATTTTCTAAGTGTCATGTCCATCATGTTTCCAAAACATATTACAAGTTTTCAAGAATTTGGGTAGACCTAACTTAATAGGTAAATTCCCAATGGGTAGACCTAACTTAATAGGTAAATTCCCAATCTTATGTTTTTATGTCTTTTAAGTTTACCCAACCCCAAACGCAATCCCATCGCTTACATATCGCAATAGCGCATAAAGGATAGAAAGAGGGAACTTGGCATAATCATGACATAAAGGTGTTGAAGCCACAAGTTTAACATGGTGGCATATAAAATGTACATATGTTCATATACTTGCATATTACATTTTTAGGCCCTAAAAGCATGCATAAAACCAAACTTAGCATATTGGTGATACATGGTGATAAATGACATGTAGAAATGGCCATAAGTTCGCATTTAGCCTCACATGCAAGTTATCATAAGAGATATGATAACTTACATGTTGCCAAAATGCAACCTTTAGCATAAAGCTTGAAGCTTTAAGCTCATAAACCCAAGATAAGCTTGCATAACATGATAACATGAACAAAATGATCAACCCAAACTTGCATAACATAACTTGCATATCATATGACAAACTTGCATATCAAACTTGCATAACATAACATGATAAACTTGCATATCATAACATGGCAAACTTGCATAACATAACATGATAAACTTGCATATCATAACATGGCAAACTTGCATAGCATAACATGATAAACTTGCATATCATAACATGGCAAACTTGCATAGCATAACATGATAAACTTGCATATCATAACATGGCATACTTGCATATCATAATGATCAACCAAACTTGCATCATTCATTTAACTTTAGAGTTTAAATATGAAAGTAGAAAAGGGCTTACAATGCTTATGAAGACACAAAAATATGACAAAGCCCTTATGCAATCAAATAGACCCAAAATGCAAGCTCTAATAGAAAAACCCTTGAGCCAAAATGATCAAAACCCTTGCTTTATGATGTAAATATGGAAACTTGACTTGAATGCAAGTTAACGATGCTCATACAAGCTTGAAAACACTTGTATGCATTGAAAATATCTCATAGAAATGACTTAGGAATTTTATGAAGAGAGTGGAGGCCATGAGAGGAATGATTTTGCCATAGTTTAGTTACTTGAATGAATAATGATGATTTAGGGTTAGGTTAGGGGCTTATTTATAGAGATTAGGATTAGTTTCAACCTTAGGATTAAACCCTAATTCCAATCTCAGCCCTTAAAACCGAATCTGGCCCCAAAAGCTAACCAAAACCCCAAAATGGTGCACCAGGAAAAACTGCCCGACTGAACCAAGTCGACACCCAAGTCGACAGGGCTGTCGACTTGGGCCTAACCATGTCGACTGCCCAGTCGACAGGCCTGTCGACATGGGTGGTCTGGCGGGAAATTTCCCGCCTGCGCCCAACTGCCCTAATTTCCAAATTCAAACTTGAATTTGAAATCTGTTTTTTTTTTTTTTTTTTTTACTTTGAAATTTTCTGAAAACTTCGTTGGGCCTTAATCGGGTCATACGGACTCCGATTTTCGAAAACTCAGACTCTATTTCGCATATTTTTCCGAGACGAACGCAATGGCATAGCCCGTTTCCCTTGATTCAGATTTTAGAATTAAATTCTGCCTCGATTTACGTTATAACAGGTTATTGAAAATACGGGTTGTTACATTCTCCCCTCCTTAAAGGATTTCGTCCCCGAAATCTCTAAGTTAGGAAGAACATATCCTACCATCCAACATCCATCTACTCAAAACATCATCCACGAGCAATCATTGTCCTTACAAGATTCTAAATGCTGTATGAACATATGCAAAGGTGTGTGTATATGTACTTATCTAATGCAAATATCATCAATGCAAATTATGTTAGTGAAATGAATCCATATGTATGCAATTCCTAACATAATGTATAACATCTATATGCGTGCACATAACATACATCCATATGCAACATCCATGTGATAACACAAAAATTTTCATCCATGAATAAGCATAAACACTCATGCATATGCAATATGAGGAGTGTGTGAGCCGATCTAGTGCCTAACGTGTATAATGCATCCACGAGTAACCACTTGCAAACACTTGGAACCACTTGCAAACATCAAGCATAACATGTTTCAAACACATGTTTCATCCAAAGGGTTTCTACCTAAGGTTCTCATGACGAGATTAACACGATAAACTAGATAAACATGGATAGCAAAAGATATGCTACAAAGAGATCGGGAAGATAAGCAAGATATATTCCTTTTGGATTACAAGAAATCCCTTCCTAACCCAACCCATATTCTATAAAAGCCCAAAAGGTTTAGTCAACCTAACGGACCCCTTCAAACCCTGACATGTATTACTAGCCAATAAGTCATACCTCCCGACAGAAATAGGACCGAGAATGTGACCGAGAGGATATACGTAAAAATATAACATGCGAGTAAGTTCCACAGGAAAACAAGGATCAAGAATATGCTCTTAAAAAGAGATATGATGCGCGTATCTAGCCTTCAGTCTTCTAAGTCACGTTTCCTTGAGCTTAACTCCACTGTGCTTTGACCGTCTTTTACCTCATGATTTCTTAGCTTCTTAACTCTTATTTCCAAATATGAGTTGGAACCCATTTCATTGTCGCCTCTCGTCTTCCTCTTTCACTTACTCTTCTATCATTCTTGGCTTAAACATAACTACGACCTCATGGTTTCATGCAAGCTCTCCAAAATTCATCAGTGAATCCTGGATCTCTTTTACTTACTATAAAGTATTCCACGCAGCAGAACTTTTCTTGGAAGTACCAATCCATGTTGCCAATTGCTCTTACTAACGTGATTTTCTATAACTCATGCTTGAACGAAATGAACCATCCGCCTGCGAATGATAGGCCGTACTTAGATTCAGTTGCTTGCCCATGACTTCCCGTAGACTATCCCAAAACTGGCTAGTGAAGATTGAGTCATGGTTACTAACTATACTTTAGGGAACCTCGTGCAACCACTTTATTTCTTGAAAGTAAACTGTCGCTAGCTATGATGCAGTCCTTTCGCTCTTTACCGGAGTGAAATGAGCACTCTTCGTGAGTCTACCTACTATGACCCACATGCTCTTATTCCCTTTCTTGATCTATGCAGTCCATCCACGAAATCCTTCGTGACGCTTTTCCCTCTTCCATTGCGGGGACCTCCAATGGATATAATAGCCCACCGGGCTTCTATGACTCGGCCTTTAACCTGTTGGCACAACATGCACCTTGGGACAAACTCGACCACCTCCTCGGGTGATGTGCATCTTCAAGAGCCTTCTTTCTCTCATTGCGTCTTAGCCATCCCTTGTCATCTATAGCGAGGTGACTTACCATCTCGCCTCGAATCAACTTGTCCATGATCTCGACTAACTGCGGGTCTTCTTTCTGTGAAGTCCCTACTTGATCCAGAAGGGTAGGTCTAAGCTCAAGGGACGCTAACTAACTAATTAAACTGAGAGAACTTCTTACTTCACTTGTCCTCGTCAGAGCTTTTCGGTTTTGAACCGCGACCACTTTAGCAGGATCCACCACTAAGCCTTACTTAGAAACTATGTGCCCAAGAAATCTAACTCCTTTTTCTCCAAAATGACATTTGGAGGACTTGGCTTTCAACTGATGCGCTCTAAGCGTATCCATCACCTCCTTGAGATGTCTAGCATGTTCTTCCTCGTTCTTTAAGAAAGTTAGGATATCGTCTACAAAGACTACCACAAACTCATTCAGGAACTCCCTAGACACCCTACTCATCAAGTCCACGAAGTAGGCGGGTGCATTAGTCAAACCGAATGGCATGACCAGCCATTCTAAGAATCCATCTGGAGTTCTGAACCCAGTTTTGCCTATACTATCCTCAACTACTCTGAGCTGATGGAATCCAGTAGCAAGATCAAGAGAAAACAGATGTTCCTACAAGCTGATCAAACAAATCATCGATCCTTGGCAATGGTCGTCTATTCTCTTTTGTTTAACTCACGATAATCAACACAAAGTCGAAGAGAACCATCTGCCTTGGTAGTAAATACTACAGGCGCTCCCCACTCAGATATACTTCGTCTAATGAAGTTCTTCTCAAGCAACTCCTTGACTTGCTTTCTTAACTCTCATCTTGCGGGGCCATGTGCCTAAACGGCCACGAAACTATCTTGGCATTATCAACCAGATAAATGCGGAAATCTATCTCTCGTTTAGGGGTAACCCCCTTCACTTCACCCAAGATATCAGGATATTCTCGGACCACCCTCACCGATTGCAAACTATCGATAGACGAGTTGAGGGATTCAAGATAACACAACATGACAGGACTCATAGGGTTACTAGAAACTTTTAGGGTATTACCGAGGCGAGTCATGAGCCTCTCAACCCTATGCTCAAAAATCAAGAATGGCTCCAAAACTGGACAACCAATCCATGCCCGAAATCAACCCATACCCCATGAAACCGAGAATATAAGCATCACGCGAGAATTCTATACTCAAGATAGAGATTTTCAAATCCACGTAGATAATAGACAAATGGGCGGAACCCCCAATTGGATTTGAAACACACACGGGATCATAAACTAGACTAGTACTTAGGTGCAAACTTTCAACAAGATAAGATGAGATAAAGCTATGCGATGCGCCAGAACCAAACAAAGTATAAACAGGAAAATAAGAAATGTAAACAAGACTTTCAACAGAAATACTACCTCGATCGGGAACTGGAGCGGCATTGAGAGCATGAACTTGCCCTCCCGAAGGTCCAGCACGCTGAGTCTGACCCTGGCCTTGCCCTTGCTTCTTCGGGCAATCCCTAGTGAAGTGTCCCATTTCTCCACAGTTAAAGCAAGTGCCCTTCCTTTTCCTGCAATCCTTGTTTAGATGAGTCGAGCTTCCACAAGTAAAGCACTTCTTTTCCATCTTATCTTTAAACTTCTCCTCCTTCTTTTTCATTTCCTTTTTGGGCCCCGTTTTCTTGTTTTGAGACTCATTCACCTTGATTTCCTTCTTTTCACTCCTATTCTCTTCATTGAGTAGGGCCATATTCACCAAACTCTCGAAAGTTGCCCCTAAGGGTATATGAGTCATGGCTAAACCATGTAATGGCTCGTTTAATCCTAGAGCAAAGTATAGGGCCTTCTTCTGAGCTGTGTTAACCAAGTCTAAACCGACCCGAGCCAGTTGATTAAACTTATCTATGTATTCCCTAATAGTCATGTCCCCTTACTTCAGTGATAGGAACCTTAGTCCAAACTTTCCCCGAAAGTCATCCCAAGTCTCAATTGACCTAGTAGCGGTGGTGACCACCCACCAACGTGCAGCTTCTTCCTTTAGCAACCACACTGCTAATAAAACCTTCCTACGGTCATCTATATCAAAGAAGGCGAAAAGATCATCGGTTTCTTTCAACCAATTCCTTGCCTCTACATAAGTCTCGGTTCCAATGAAATTCTTGCAACCCATCGCCTTAAAATTCTTAAAAGTTTCCGCAAAATCCGCTTGTGGAGGCTGAGGGGGAGGAGAAACATCAGCTAAGGGAGGAGGAGGAGAAACATTAACCACCGGAGGAGGAGGAGGAGGAACATCTGCGGGGCCGGCTTCGGTCGCCCTAGCCTCCAAAAGTCTCCTATACCAAACAGGTACGTGTACTCCCTCCGGAATAGCAAAGTTATCATCCATACTGAAAACGAAGAAAAAGATAGATTTAGAATGGAGAGAAAAAACGAAGGAATTTTTTGCTAATGGCTTTTTGGGGAATAGCCTTTAAAATAAACTACACTTTTCTTTGGAAAATACTTTATACTCAGTTTTGAAAATAGTTTTCCAAAAGTTTTTAAAAAACCTTTTTGTCCCTTCTCGTAAACCATATGCTCTGATACCAAATGTAACACCCCACCTCCGCCAGGGTGGCTCTTGCAAGCACTCTGACTTTGGAGGGGTGTTTGAATCAGGTAAACATGCATAATGATATATCAAGGCAGAACAAGAACATATGTATATATGTAAACAGGGTAAATAAGATAAGTAAAACAGCGGAAGATTTCAAACTATTTCAAAACAAGTCTGATACAACATAATGTCAACTTTCCAAATACACAAGTCTAGATAAAAACAACATCACTGAAAAACTGAAATACATAAGTACTATCCCCAAAATAAGTGATAACCATAGCTAGCTTCATGTCAAGACCGTACATGAGCTAAAATCCCACAAGCAAGCGATTAGAAATCCAAGCTAAGCTCCAATATTCCCACCCTGAGAACCTGGGGGGGGGGGGGGAAACGGAAGAAAAGAGGCAAAAGGAAAACAGGTCAGTCAAAAAGACTGAGTAAGCCCTACTACAATCAATGTAAACTGATAAAGTTAACTGGCATGAGAAGCAGGGATGAACATAAGGATAACAACATACTAGCATGATGATTAACTAACAAGGTAGATAAAGGTGTCATCGCATAATCAAGGTTAAGTTTTTGCACCACGGGTGTACTACCATTCTAACATGTCCAGTAAAACAAGTATTGATCCCTTGGCCCAAGCTTTGGCCCAATAACATGAAGTGATCCTAATACGAGGTCCAATAACATGAAGTGACCCTAATACGAGGTCCAATAACATGAAGTGACCCTAATACGAGGTCGAATAACATGAAGTGACCCTAATACGAGGTCCAATAACATGAAGTGACCCTAATACGAGGTCCAATAACATGAAGTGACCCTAATACGAGGTCCAATAACATGAAGTGACCCTAATACGAGGTCCAATAACATGAAGTGACCCTAATACGAGGTCCAACCAAACGGTCTAATCGATCGGCTCCCTAAGCCTAACTCGTCACGTGTTGGTGTCAATACAGCCCATACATAATTGTAGTCAGACTGTGCTGGGTCTCCCGTCGGGTGTATCAAGCCCTAGGGTGTCAACCCCTGGACACCATAAACATAAGTGCACAGTCTAGATCTACTGGTACCCTTGCTTGACTTCTCCAAATACGGACTACGTGCACGACCATAGTCCGTCCGGAACTACATCGGCGTACCACTCTGCCGTCGTTTTTGGTCACTTACCTCAAGTCCAGTAATCGTGCCCCCACCCTAGCCTAGTCCCTAGGGTCTTAATGATACAAACTTGGGATTACTGCTGGAGTGGACCCCCATTGCTAGGTTTTTCTAGTGGGTTAAGTACGGTTTAACCCTCTTGCTAATCATGGATTAACTTGGTTAAGTGTAACGATGAGTTCACGACTTAACCCTGATTAATCTACCAAGCCCAAATTGGTTAAGTATTAAGTGGACCATGACTTAACCCTAATCATGAGGCATTGATTAATTTAATGTGCCTTAACCTCTCACATTAGACCTTGTTGTGGTTACTAGTTAAGCCGGGCGGATCCGGGTAGCTTTACACCACAACTTGGTCTAACCTCGGGCTCAAGGTACAACATGACCAACTTCTCACATTGGGTCCCATTGTTTGTAGCAACTAGTTAAGCCGGTCGGTTCCGGGTAGGTTTACGCTACAAACTAAACCCAACCTCGAGTTGGTCACACTTATATTTTCTAAGTGTCATGTCCATCATGTTTCCAAAACATATTACAAATTTTCAAGAATTTGGGTAGACCTAACTTAATAGGTAAATTCCCAATGGGTAGACCTAACTTAATAGGTAAATTCCCAATCTTATGTTTTTATGTCTTTTAAGTTTACCCAACCCCAAACGCAATCTCATCGCTTACATATCGCAATAGCGCATAAAGGATAGAAAGAGGGAACTTGGCATAATCATGACATAAAGGTGTTGAAGCCACAAGTTTAACATGGTGGCATATGAAATGTACATATGTTCATATACTTGCATATTACATTTTTAGGCCCCAAAAGCATGCATAAAACCAAACTTAGCATATTGGTGATACATGGTGATAAATGACATGTAGAAATGGCCATAAGTTCGCATTTAGCCTCACATTCAAGTTATCATAAGAGATATGATAACTTACATGTTGCCAAAATGCAACCTTTAGCATAAAGCTTGAAGCTTTAAGCTCATAAACCAAAGATAAGCTTGCATAACATGATAACATGAACAAAATGATCAACCCAAACTTGCATAACATAACTTGCATATCATATGACAAACTTGCATATCAAACTTGCATAACATAACATGATAAACTTGCATATCATAACATGGCAAACTTGCATAACATAACATGATAAACTTGCATATCATAACATGGCAAACTTGCATAACATAACATGATAAACTTGCATATCATAACATGGCAAACTTGCATAGCATAACATGATAAACTTGCATATCATAACATGGCAAACTTGCATAGCATAACCTGATAAACTTGCATATCATAACATGGCATACTTGCAAATCATAATGATCAACCAAACTTGCATCATTCATTTAACTTTAGAGTTTAAATATGAAAGTAGAAAAGGGCTTACAATGCTTATGAAGACACAAAAATATGACAAAGTGTAACACCCCACCTCCGCTAGGGTCACTCTTTCGGGGGCACTAGCTTCTGGGGGGCGTTAGAACTGGGTAAGCATGCACAATGATATATCAAGGCAGAACAAGAACATAAATATATATGTAAAACAGAGTAAGTGAGAATAAAACAGCGGAATATCTCAAACCATCTCAAAACAAGTCTAGTACATCATAAAGTCAACTGCCAAAATAAACATGTCTAGTACATCATAAACAGAAATACTGAAATACATAGTGCTATCCCCAAAATAAAGATGATAAACCATAGCGAGCTCAATGTCCAGACATACATGAGCTATCCAGCGAACAAGCAAGCGATCCAAGCTAAGCACCACTATTCCCTCCCTGAGAACCTGGGGGGGGGGAACGGAAGAAAAGAAGCGAAAGAAAACAGGTCAGTCAAAAAGACTGGTAAGCCCTACTACGATCAGTCTATAAACTAATAAAGTTAACATCATGATGGAAACTGAGATGAACATACTGGCAATAGATAAAGGTGTCATCACATAGAGAAGATTAAGCTTTGCACCACAGTGTACTAGCAAACTAACATAACAGGTATTGATCCCTCAGCCCAAACTTTGGCCCAATAGCATGAGGTGACCTTAATACAAGGTCCAGCCCAACGGTCTAGTCGATCGGCTCCCTATAAACCTAACACGTCAAGTGTTGGTGTCCATACGGCCCACATATGGTTGTAGTCAGACTGTGCTGGGTCCACCTTCGGGTGTATCAAGCCCTCGGGTGTCAACCCCAGACACCTAAGCAATAATGCACAGTCTAAACCTACTGGTACCCGTGCCTCGAGTTTGTCCAACACCGGACTACGTGCACGTCCGTAGCCCGCCTGGACCCGCACCGCTGTACCACTCAGCCGTCGCTTTGGTCGCTTACATCAGTCCAGTAATCGTGCCCCGCCCTAGCCTAGCCTCTAGGGTTGTGAATGATACCCAACTGGGATTACTGCTGGAACAGACCACGTTGCTAGGGTTTTCTAAGAGGGTTAAGTGTGGTTTAACCCCTCACTAATCATGGATTAAATTAGTTAAGTGTAACCAACAGTTCACCACTTAACCCCATTTAATACCTCGTATCCCCAAAATTGGTTAAGTATTAGTGGGCCATGACTTAACCCTAATCATGAGGCATTAATTAATTTAATTGTGCCTTATCCTCTCACATTAGACTTTGTTGCGGTTACTAGTTAAGCCGGGCGGGTCCGGGTAGCTTTACACCACAACTTGGTCTAATCTCGGGTCCAAGGTACACATGACCAACTTCTCACATTGGGTCCTATTGTTTGTAGCAACTAGTTAAGCCGGTCGGTTCCGGGTAGGTTTACGCTACAAACTCAACCCAACCTCGAGTTGGCCACACTTATGTTTTCTAAGTGTCATGTCCACTTTATTTTCAAAACATAATTACAAGTTTAACAAATACTTGGGTAGACCTAACTTAATAGGTAAATTCCCAAGGGGTAGACCTAACTTAATAGGTAAATTCCCAATCTCATATTTTCATGTATTTTAAGCTTTACCCCAAACCCCCCAACGTCATTCTATCACTTACATATTCGTCATAACGCATAAAGGATAGAAAGAGGGAACTTGGCACAACATACATGATAAATCTTACATATCATAATAAACATGCATAACATGTTGGACTTGCATAACTTAGCATAGTGAACTTGCATAAACATGCATAACTTGTTAAACTTGCAAATCATGGCATAGTGAACTTGCATAAACATGCATAACTTGTTAAACTTGCAAATCATGGCCTAGTGAACTTGCATAAACATGCATAACTTATCAAACATGTGTAGCATAGCATAGTGAACTCGCATAAGCATGCATAACTTATTAAACATGCATAAAATAGCATAGTGAACTCGCATAAGCATGCATAACTTATTAAACATGCATAACATAGCATAGTGAACTCGCATAAGCATGCATAACTTATTAAACATGCATAAATCCCAACTTTCATCACATATTAACTTTAGAGTTTCTAAAATGAAGGTAAGAGGGCTTACAAATATTATAAAGACACAAATCTACTAATAAAGATTGAGAAGCCCCTTATGCAAGCATATAAAAACCCAAAACAAAGCTCCAATTAACAAAAATCCCAAAAACTCTAGCTTAGCAAATAAAGCTTGCAACTTGATGATGTATGCAAGCTAATGATCATTCATACAACTTAGAAATTCTTGTATGAACATCAAAACCTTCATAGGAATGATTTTTGAAGAGGGTTTTTAGGTGGAGGCCATTTGAGAATTCAATTTGACATAGTTTGGTTGCTAGAATGAATAATGAGTGATTTAGGGTAGGTTAGGGTCTTATTTATAGATTAGGCTAGTGATTTAGACCATAGGATTAACCCTAGGTTGAATTAGGTCCATCAGATTTCGGAATTCTCCAGAACCAAGCCACACAACCAAGCCCAAATCAAAAATGGTGCGCCAGGCAAAACTGCCCGGCCACCCCGTGTCGACAGGGCTGTCGACAGGGCTGTCGACACCCTTAGACCCCTGTCGACATGCCTGTCGACATGGGGGTCTTGGCGGGAGTTTTCCCGCCTGACGCCAGTTACCCCTAATCCTTGTTTTTAATTTACAATTTAAATCTGTTTTTAACATGGAAATTTCTGAAAACTTCAATGGGACTTAACTGGGTCATACGGACTCCGATTTTCGAAAACTCGGACTTTATTTCGCGTATTTTTCCGAGACAAATGCAATGGCATAGCCTGTTTCCCTTGATTCAGATTTTTGAATTAAATTCTGCCTCGATTTATGTTATAACAGGTTATTGAAAATACGGGTTGTTACATTCTCCCCTCCTTAAAGGATTTCGTCCCCGAAATCTTCAAGTTAGGAAGAACGTATCCTACCATCCAATCATCCATCTACTCAAAGCATCATCCACGAGCAATCATTGTCCTTAAAAGATTCTAAATGCTGTATGAACATATGCAAAAGTGTGTGTATATGTACTTATCTAATGCAAAGATCAATGCAAAATATGTTAGTGAAATGTATCCATATGTATGCAAATCCCTAACATAATGTATAATATCTACATGCGTGCTCAATCATACATCCATATGCAACATCCATGTGATTGCATACAAATTTTATCCAAGAATAAGCATAAACACTCTTGCACATGCAATATGAGGAGTGTGTGAGCCGATCTAGTGCCTAATGTGTATCATGCATCCACGAGTAACCACTTGCAAACACTTGCAACCACTTGCAACCATCAAACATAACATGTCTCAAACACATGTTTCATCCAAAGGGTTTCTACCTAAGGTTCTCATGACAAGATTAGCACGATAACTAGATAAACATGGATAGCAAAGAGAAAGATATGCTAACAAAGGAAAGAGATTGAGAGTGTACCCTCAAAAAGGAATGGATAAAGCCCACGCATCTTCTCCTCGGTTTCCCAAGTTGCGTCTTCTTCGGCTTCACCCCATTGAACCTTCACCAACTTGACCTCTCGATTCCTTAGCTTCTTGGTCTCCGTCCCCAAGATACGAATCGGAGCTCTCCTCAAAGTTGCCTCTTTCTCTACTTCCACGTCTTCAAGAATGCTAGGTTCAACCACCTCAGCGGACTCATGTAGGCACTTTCGGAGATGCGAGACATGAAAGACATTATGCACTCCGGACAGCTTCTCGGGCAATTGCACTTTATAAGCCATCTTCCCAATTCTCTCTATGATAGGGAAGGGTCCAACAAATCTCGGTGCTAACTTCCCAACAGCTCCAAATCGGACCACATTCCGCAAAGGAGAAACCTTTACGAAAACCATGTCCCCAACATCAAACTACAAATCGGATCTTCGCTTATCAGCATAGGATTTCTGTCGGTCTTGGGCCGCTTTCATCCGTCTTCTAATCAACTCGACCTTCTTGGATGTATCTCTAATCATGTCAGGCCCAAGTATGAGCTTCTCTGTAGTCTCCCACCAACATGTAGGCGACTTGCACGGCCTCCCATATAAAGCTTCAAATGGTGCCATCCCTATGCTTGCCTGATAACTGTTATTATATGCAAACTCAACAAGAGGAAGATGGTCTTCCCAAGTACCACCAAAATCCAGAATGCAAAGCCTCAACAAGTCCTCAAGTACCCTATTCACCCTTTCTGTCTGACCGTCCGTTTGTGGGTGATAGGCCGTACTCAGGTTCAACCTCGTGCCCATAGCTTCCTGCAAACTGTTCCAGAACTGACTAGTAAAGATGGGGTCTCGGTCACTGACTATGCTGGAAGGGACTCCATGTAGTCGTACTATCTCACGAAGATATACTGATGCTAGTCCCGAGGCGGTCCTTTTGCTCTTCACCGGAATGAAATGAGCACTCTTCGTAAGTCTATCTACAATGACCCAAATGCTCGTATTCCCTTTCCTTGACCTTGGAAGCCCATCAATAAAGTCCATAGAAATACTCTCCCACTTCCAAAGTGGAACATCTAGAGGATGCAATACCCCACCGGGCTTCTTTGACTCGGCCTTAACTTGCTGGCAAATGATACATCTAGAGACAAACTCTGCCACATCCTTCTTCATCCCAGGCCAAAAGAAAATACGCTTCATATCTTTGTACATCTTATCACCGCCTGGATGTATAGTCAACTTAGAGCGATGCGCTTCCTCAAGAACTTTCCTCACCAAGTCTTCCACCATCGGAACACAAAGCCTTCCGTCTCTCCTCAGCCAACCCTTATCATCTATAGAATATCGAGCAAGGTCACTAGATGTCTCCCTCGAATTAGCTTATCCATGATCTCAATTATCTGAGGGTCTTCCTTCTGCGAAGCCCCAACCTGATCCAGAAGGGTAGGCCTGAGCTCAAGAGATGCTAAAGAACCGGTCATCGACTCAACCGCCAAAGAGAAATCAAAGGTTGCCAAGAACTCTAAATTCTTCATCTCAACAAATAGAGGACTTAGTGTCAACCTTTTTCTACTCAACGCATCCGCTACAACATTCCCCTTGCCAGGGGTATAGGCTATATCAAAATCATAGGACGCCAAGAATTCCATCCACCTTTGCTGCCTCAAGTTCAGATCCTTCTGCGAAAAGAGATACTTCAAAGACTTATGATCAGTATACAGCTCAAACCTCTCTCCCAGAAGATAATGACGCCAAGCCTTGAGTGCATATACTATCGCTGCCAGCTCTAGATCATGAGTGGGATAATTCTTCTCATGCACCTTAAGTTGCCTACCACCAAAACATATAACTCTGCCCTCTTGCATCAGAACGGCGCCCAATCCCGTGCCACAAGCATCAGTGTACACGGTAAACATCTTACCACCATCGGGTAAAGCTAGAACTGGTGCTTAGGTAAGGGCTCTCTGAGTCTCTGAAAAGCAAGCTCACAGTCCATATCCCAAGCAAAAACTAAGTGCTTCTTCGTCAACTTAGTAAGAGGAGCGGATATCTTCGCGAAGTCCTTGATGAACTTCCGGTAAAAACCCGCAAGACCTAGAAAACTTCTCACCTCGGTTGCATTCCTTGGAGTCTTCCAATCTTGAACTGCAACCACCTTAGCGGGATCCACCGCTAAGCCTTGCTTGGATACGATATGCCCAAGGAATCTAACTTCCCTTCTCCAAAAGTGACACTTGGAGAACTTGGCCTTTAACTGATGCGCTCTAAGCGTATCCATCACCTCTACAAGATGCCTCGTGTGCTCTTCGTCATCCTTGGAGAAGATCAGAATATCATCCACAAAGACCACGAAAAACTTGTTCAAGAACTCCCGAAGCACCCTACTCATCAAGTCCACGAAATACGCGGGTGCATTCGTCAAACCGAACGGCATAACAAGCCATTCAAAGAATCCATCTGGAGTTCTGAATGCAGTCTTATCTATACTATCTTCAGCCACTCTGAGCTGATGAAATCCAGTAGCAAGATCAAGCTGAGAGAAAACAGAAGCACCAACAAGCTGGTCAAAGAGATCATCGATCCTCGGTAACGTGTGTCTGTTCTTCTTAGTCAGCTTATTCAATTCTCGATAGTCAACACATAGTCGAAGAGAACCATCTGCCTTAGTAGCAAACACCACAGGCGCTCCCCATTCGGATATACTTCGTATGATGAAGTTCTTCTCAAGTAACTCCTTCACTTGCTTGCTGAGCTCCCGTCTCTCACGCGGAGCCATGTGCCAAACGGGCAAAGAAACAGGCTTAGCATTATCCACCAGATAAATGCGAAAATCAATCTCTCGTTTAGGGGGCAACCCCTTAACTTCTTCAAAAACATCTGGATAATCTCGGACCACCCTTACAGATTGAAGGGCTTCCTCTGACGAGTCGAGAGATTCAAGACAGCACAACATGACGGGATCCTTCGGATTGCATGAAATCTCTAAGGTGTTGCCAAGGCGAGTCACAAGCCTCACAACCCTATGCTCACAATCAAGAATGGCTTCATATCTGGACAGCCAATCCATGCCCAATATCAATCCGTATCCCCTGAAACCAAGAACATACGTACTACACAAGAACTCTACACTGAGTATAGAGATCCTTAGATCCTCACATATCATAGATAGATAAGCAGAACCCCCAATGGGATTCGAAACACAAACGGGATCATCCACTAAGCTAGTACTAAGGTGCAAACTATCAACAAGATCATATGAAATAAAGCTATGTGATGCACCAGAATCAAACAAGGTACGAACTGGAAGATCGGAAACATAAACAAGGTTCTCAACAGAAACACTACCTCGATCGGGAACTGGAGCGGTATTGAGAGCATGAACTTGCCCTCCTGAAGGTCCAGCCTGTCCTTTCTTCTTCGGGCATTCCTTGCTGAAGTGTCCAGTCTCACCACAGGAAAAACATCCACCATTAAGCTTCCTTTTCTTCTTCCTACAATCCTTAGCAAAGTGTCCAGGCACACCACAGTAATTGCACTTTCCCTTGCCTTTGTTGTTGTTCCCCTTCTTGTTCTTGCTCTGATTCCCCTGACTGCTTTGACCACCTTGATTGCCTTTACCCTGAGAATCAGTCTTCTTGGCTTGAGTATCACTCAACTTGACCTCTTTCTTTCCATCTCCCTGAAGTAGAGCCATATCGACCAAACTCTCAAAAGTAGCCCCATGCGGAATATGTGACATCGCCAAGCCCTACAGCGGCTCATTCAACCCTCTAGCAAATCGAAGAGCCTTCTTCTCAGGAGTGTTCACCATATCCAAACCAAAACGGGCCAGCTGATTAAACTTGTTCACATACTCCTTGACAGACATATCACCTTGCTTTAATGCAATGAACTTCTCCATCTTTAAATTCGCCTCAGCAGAAGATAGAAATTTTGCCACAAATCTAGCCCTCAAATCGGCCCAAGTCTCACCGGGCCTCATCCTATTGGTGACTTCCCACCAATAGGCTGCTTCGTCCTTCAAAAGCCACACTGTCAATAAGATCTTCCTCTCGTCATCAACCCTAAAGATAGCAAACAAGTCCTCAGTGTCTTTCAGCCAATTCCTAGCTTCAATAAAAGATTCCGTGCCAAGGAAATTCTTGCCTCCCATCGCCTTGAAGTCTTTACAAACCTTCGTGAACTCAACCTGAGGATGCTGAGGGGGAGGAGGAGGAAGAGGAGCCTCAGCAACAGGAGGGGGAGGAACATTAACTACTGGAGGAGGGGGAATAGGAACCACCGGAGGAGGGACATTAGGGGGAGGATTCTCAACTACAGGAGGAGGAGTGGGAGTAGGGTTTGCGGGGCCGGCTGCCGCCCTAGCTTCTAGAAGTCTCCTATACTAGAGTGGTACGTTTACTCCATCCGGGATGGCAAGATCCTCAGCCATACTGAAACGAAGGATAAGATAAGATTAGGTCAAGGGAACGAAGGATAACGCTAATGGCTTTTTTGGGGAATAGCCTTTTAAAATACTAGACTTTTCTTTGGAAAATACTTTATACTTGTTTTGAAAATAGTTTTTCAAAAGTCTTTTAAAAACTTTTTGTTCTTTCTTGTAAACCATATGCTCTGATACCAAATTTGTAACACCCCACCTCCGCTAGGGTCACTCTTTCGGGGGCACTAGCTTCTGGGGGGCGTTAGAACTAGGTAAGCATGCACAATGATATATCAAGGCAGAACAAGAACATAAATATATATGTAAAACAGAGTAAGTGAGAATAAAACAGCGGAATATCTCAAACCATCTCAAAACAAGTCTAGTACATCATAAAGTCAACTGCCAAAATAAACATGTCTAGTACATCATAAACAGAAATACTGAAATACATAGTGCTATCCCCAAAATAAAGATGATAAACCATAGCGAGCTCAATGTCCAGACATACATGAGCTATCCAGCGAACAAGCAAGCGATCCAAGCTAAGCACCACTGTTCCCTCCCTGAGAACCTGGGGGGGGGGGAACGGAAGAAAAGAAGCGAAAGAAAACAGGTCAGTCAAAAAGACTGGTAAGCCCTACTACGATCAGTCTATAAACTAATAAAGTTAACATCATGATGGAAACTGAGATGAACATACTGGCAATAGATAAAGGTGTCATCACATAGAGAAGATTAAGCTTTACACCACAGTGTACTAGCAAACTAACATAACAGGTATTGATCCCTCAGCCCAAACTTTGGCCCAATAGCATGAGGTGACCTTAATACAAGGTCCAGCCCAACGGTCTAGTCGATCGGCTCCCTATAAACCTAACACGTCAAGTGTTGGTGTCCATACGGCCCACATATGGTTGTAGTCAGACTGTGCTGGGTCCACCTTCGGGGGTATCAAGCCCTCGGGTGTCAACCCCAGACACCTAAGCAATAATGCACAGTCTAAACCTACTGGTACCCGTGCCTCGAGTTTGTCCAACACCGGACTACGTGCACGTCCGTAGCCCGCCTGGACCCGCACCGCTGTACCACTCAGCCGTCGCTTTGGTCGCTTACATCAGTCCAGTAATCGTGCCCCGCCCTAGCCTAGCCTCTAGGGTTGTGAATGATACCCAACTGGGATTACTGCTGGAAAAGACCACGTTGCTAGAGTTTTCTAAGAGGGTTAAGTGTGGTTTAACCCCTCACTAATCATGGATTAAATTAGTTAAGTGTAACCAACAGTTCACCACTTAACCCCATTTAATCCATCGTATCCCCAAAATTGGTTAAGTATTAGTGGGCCATGACTTAACCCTAATCATGAGGCATTAATTAATTTAATTGTGCCTTAACCTCTCACATTAGACTTTGTTGCGGTTACTAGTTAAGCCGGGCGGGTCCGGGTAGCTTTACACCACAACTTGGTCTAACCTCGGGTCCAAGGTACACATGACCAACTTCTCACATTGGGTCCTATTGTTTGTAGCAACTAGTTAAGCCGGTCGGTTCCGGGTAGGTTTACACTACAAACTCAACCCAACCTCGAGTTGGCCACACTGATGTTTTCTAAGTGTCATGTCCACTTTATTTTCAAAACATAATTACAAGTTTAACAAATACTTGGGTAGACCTAACTTAATAGGTAAATTCCCAAGGGGTAGACCTAACTTAATAGGTAAATTCCCAATCTCATATTTTCATGTATTTTAAGCTTTACCCCAAACCCCCCAACGTCATTCTATCGCTTACATATTCGTCATAACGCATAAAGGATAGAAAGAGGGAACTTGGCACAACATACATGATAAATCTTACATATCATAATAAACATGCATAACATGTTGGACTTGCATAACTTAGCATAGTGAACTTGCATAAACATGCATAACTTGTTAAACTTGCAAATCATGGCATAGTGAACTTGCATAAACATGCATAACTTGTTAAACTTGCAAATCATGGCCTAGTGAACTTGCATAAACATGCATAACTTATCAAACATGTGTAGCATAGCATAGTGAACTCGCATAAGCATGCATAACTTATTAAACATGCATAACATAGCATAGTGAACTCGCATAAGCATGCATAACTTATTAAACATGCATAACATAGCATAGTGAACTCGCATAAGCATGCATAACTTATTAAACATGCATAAACCCCAACTTTCATCACATATTAACTTTAGAGTTTCTAAAATGAAGGTAAGAGGGCTTACAAATATTATGAAGACACAAATCTACTAATAAAGATTGAGAAGCCCCTTATGCAAGCATATAAAAACCCAAAACAAAGCTCCAATTAACAAAAATCCCAAAAACTCTAGCTTAGCAAATAAAGCTTGCAACTTGATGATGTATGCAAGCTAATGATCATTCATACAACTTAGAAATGCTTGTATGAACATCAAAACCTTCATAGGAATGATTTTTGAAGAGGGTTTTTAGGTGGAGGCCATTTGAGAATTCAATTTGACATAGTTTGGTTGCTAGAATGAATAATGAGTGATTTAGGGTAGGTTAGGGTCTTATTTATAGATTAGGCTAGTGATTTAGACCATAGGATTAACCCTAGGTTGAATTAGGTCCATCAGATTTCGGAATTCTCCAGAACCAAGCCACACAACCAAGCCCAAATCAAAAATAGTGCGCCAGGCAAAACTGCCCGGCCACCCCGTGTCGACAGGGCTGTCGACACCCTTAGACCCCTGTCGACATGCCTGTCGACATGGGGGTCTTGGCGGGAGTTTTCCCGCCTGACGCCAGTTAGCCCTAATCCTTGTTTTTAATTTAAAATTTAAATCTATTTTTAACATGGAAATTTCTGAAAACTTCAACGGGCCTTAACTGGGTCATACGGACTCCGATTTTCAAAAACTCGGACTCTATTTCGCGTATTTTTCCGAGACGAACGCAATGGCATAGCCCGTTTCCCTTGATTCAGATTTTTGAATTAAATTCTGCCTTGATTTATGTTATAACAGGTTATTGAAAATACGGGTTGTTACACAAAGCCCTTATGCAATCAAATAGACCCAAAATGCAAGCTCTAATAGAAAAACCCTTGAGCCAAAATGATCAAAACCCTTGCTTTATGATGTAAATATGGAAACTTGACTTGAATGCAAGCTAACGATGCTCATACAAGCTCGAAAACACTTGTATGCATTGAAAATCTCTCATAGAAATGACTTAGGAATTTTATGAAGAGAGTGGAGGCCATGAGAGGAATGATTTTGCCATAGTTTAGTTACTTGAATGAATAATGATGATTTAGGGTTAGGTTAGGGGCTTATTTATAGAGATTAGGATTAGTTTCAACCTTAGGATTAAACCCTAATTCCAATCTCAGCCCTTAAAACCGAATCTGGCCCCAAAAGCTAACCAAAACCCCAAAATGGTGCACCAGGCAAAACTGCCCGGCTGAACCAAGTCGACACCCAAGTCGACAGGGCTGTCGACTTGGGCCTAACCATGTCGACTGCCCAGTCGACAGGACTGTCGACATGGGTGGTCTGGCGGGAAATTTCCCGCCTGCGCCCAACTGCCCTAATTTCCAAATTCACACTTGAATTTGAAATCTGATTTTTTTTTACTTTGAAATTTCTGAAAACTTCGTTGGGCCTTAATCGGGTCATACGGACTCCGATTTTCGAAAACTCGGACTCTATTTCGCATATTTTTCCGAGACGAACGCAATGGCATAGCCCGTTTCCCTTGATTCAGATTTTAGAATTAAATTCTGCCTCGATTTACGTTATAACAGGTTATTGAAAATACGGGTTGTTACACTCGCGAAGTAACGTTATAACCACAAGACCTGCTTTTCAACAAAGCCTTGATCATCTTCATCTTAGCGTGCCGCGTTGACAATTCACGCCATGCGAATGATAACTATTAATACACAACCTCTAAGGGTGTTGAGCAAGAGAATAAATTCTCCGCCACCGACGGTTGTATATTAATAGAAATCAATTTACATAGAACAAAATTCAACGTCAGACACACATTCCATTTATAAACTTATGCTCTGGGTCTGAGCGAAAGCCAAATCCGTACAAATCAGCACTACGTCCGGATAACTACCATTTTAGCCCCGTCTTGGGAGCAAATCAATCAAGGGCCTCAACATCAGTTACCCATTCAATGTGAAGATCGTCGGTCTTCAATTCTTCGAACGTCGTATCATTATTTGGAATGAGAGTAACCTCGGACTTTCCAAATAACTCTCGCATATATAAATTTGAAAACTATTTCATATCGTTGTTAATAATTTATAACGATCTGTCGCTATTTTTACTTTACTTTACATACTCATCCTAAACATAACAAGGTTTATTTTCTTCTTCCATCCTTCAATTTACACAAAATATATATTTGGTTTCATATTTTCTTTTCCTTATGAAAATCCATTTCTTAGAAATGTAAATTTCTAATCCTATTATTTACATTGAAAAATGTAAATTTCTATCCCTATTTTATTTACATTTAGAAATGTAAACTTATATTTCAATATATTATTATATTGAAAATGTAACCTTTATTTCATATTCTATTTACATTGGAAAATGTAAATTCCTAATCATTCTTTTGTTTACATTGGAAAATGTAAATTCTTTTATTTGCATATAAAAAATACAATTTCTATTTCATCCTTATTTACATTGAAAAATGTAAGTTTCTATATTACACCAATTACATATAAAAATGTAACTTCCTATTTTCCTTTTATTTATATTAAAAAATGTAACTTTTCTAAATCTTATTTTCATTAAGAAAAATGTAAAACTTTTATAATCCTTATCTTATTACATTAAAAATGTAACTTTCTTTTATAAAAAACTTGGAGATGAAAATATTCATTTCATTATTAACACATAACGGTGTGAAAATAATGTCAATTTCTAATTTATCCATTTATATTTTAATATGGGCCAGACCTCTCACATTAGGCCTGCAACTTGTGGATGCTGGATAGGCCGGTCGGTTCCGAGCAGACTTCCACCACAAGTTGGGCTTAACCTCGTGTCTTGGCCCAATTTGTATTTGCGCACTTGGACCTCTCACATTAGGCCCAACATTTGTGGCTGCTGGATATGCCGGTCGGGTCCGGGCAGACTTCCACCACAAATGTGACCTAACCTCGTGTCCAAGTACAATTTTAATTAACCATTATAATTGTTCTACTAAAAATATTATTTTACAAGACACTTCTTAACATAATTGATGTTTTTTAATTCACGTGCCATTCTTTAATAAAGATGATGAATTCTAATGTCATATAAAGAGGATATTTTATATGTAAATATATTTTCTATGAATTCTAATGACCTTTTTAATCTAATGACCTTCTAGTTTTAATGACGTTATAACTTAACAACATTTTAATCTAGTGATATTCTAGTTTTAATGACATCCTAATTTAATGACATTTTCCATAAATGACCTTATAATATTTCAACATGAAGGGCAAGTTTATCCTAACATAAATGCCAATTTCAAATTTCCCTAAAATTGACAACTAAATTCCACATAAATGACAAATTTATTTCTACATAAATGACAAATTCAATTTAAACATAGATGACAAATTTATCTTACAAAACATATTTCTAATAAAAGTGTCATGTCTATCCTAATTAAACATTCTTGACTAAAATGATATTTCCTAACTAAAATGATATGTTTAACACAACATGATATATTCTTACAAAAATGTTGTTTAATTAGCACAGATATTTTTAATGTTTATTAATTCTAACAATTCATATATTAACATAAAAAGAATATTTTATGTTAAATCAATTCTATCATTTCATATATTAACATAAAAAGAATACTTTTATGTTAAATCAATTAAATCATTTCAACAAATATGATAATTTGGTTTCAACTCTCTTATTTCAACAAGTATGAAAATTTTAATCTAATGACCATTCCAATTTGAGGACATTTTTAATCTAACATAAATGATGTTTTTGAATCTTAACATAAATGTTCTTTTATTTTCTAATAAAAGATGACAACTTATTCTCTAATAAAAGATGACAATTTATTCTTTTAACATCACACAAAAATGTAATCTTTTTATTTTTAACATTACATAAAAATGTAATCATTTTTCTAATGTAAACCTTTTTCTAATGTAAACGCTTTTCTAATGTGATCATATTTCTAATACATTGACATTTTCAATATAGCAATTCTCATTTCAACATAAACGATGTTTTTATATTACAATTCACATTCAACATAAAAACGATGTTTTTATATAACAATTCACATTCAACATAAAACGATGTTTTTATATGATAATTCCTTTTCAACATAAAACGATGGTTTAATATAACAATTCTAATTTAACACATGACGGTGAAAATAATGTAAATTTCTTTTCTAACCATATTAACATTAAAAATGCCCCTTTTTAACTTACACTCAAAAATGATACTTTTGTACTTTGTTTCACTACACATAAAAATAAAAGTGATATTCTTTTTAAATGACAAAAATAAAAAGGGAATTCTTTTTATTTAAAATCCAAAGGTGAAATCTTTTTAAGTATAAAGAAAAGTTAAATCTTTTTAATTTGACAAAATGGTGATAAATAATAAAATTTTCCATTTTAACAAAAAGAATATTAAAAATATTCTTTTTAACTTTCACTAAAAAGTGAAAATTGTTTGTTAACTTTCAATACACAAACAAAAATGAATGTTTTCTTATTTTATTACAAAACAAAAATGAATCTTTTTTTTTTATTTACAACAAAATGAATCTTTCTTTTCCATTTTACAAAACCACGAAATTAATGTTACTTTTTCTTTTTTAAAAAATAAATTATAACTTTTTACAATAATCAACAAAATGACATCTTTTTATGATAATCAACATTACAGTGGAAATTTAATCTTTTATTTTCAATAAGGTTACATATCTGCATCCAACGATTTTGTTTCAAACACCAATATCACAGCATCAATCAATTTACATCACAATATCAATAAATTCAGATTTCCCAACTACAACCAATACAGATTTCATAACGTACATAGATGAAATTCATATCGCAAGAAATAATTAAACTTTTAATAATTAAATTCAGAAATCTCACAGATATTGAATTCTGCGCTGTTCAGATCCAAAATTAGTCAAAACTTCAACTTGCTCAGAATCAGGCCTAGTCAGTATCATCGCGTAGATCTCGATCTCACGATCGTGGCGCACCTGAAATCGTTCTATTTCGAGTTCGTATGAGTGAGACATGGTTAAATTAATATTGGTAAAATTTTGAATTAAACTAATTATTTGGTCAAAGTTCAAAAAGTCAACTCACCCTTCTTCCTCCAACGTTCAAGGCCGTTCCTTTTTGTTTCTTTGAACCCATTAGGCTCCAACTTAGGTATCCACTTATCTCGGAAATGGAGGAGCTTGAAGACGATCTGAAGGTGGCATATCGGAGAGGGAGGAGAGGGCTACGTGCGCCGGGAGAGAGGGGAGGTGCGGTGGGGTCCACAAGGGGCGGTGGGGCTGTTTTGGCCGTAGGTTGGGGAGCAATTTCTGGCCAATATACTTCAGTATATCTCATCATCTCCATATAGAATCGAAGTGGAGGAAGAGAGCTTTGATTTGGTATATGGTTTGTTGATTTTCATTGAGCGGATTGGAACAAATTAGAGAATGAAAATTGGATGTTCGTGGCCATAGAAGAGAGGGCGGCGGCTGATTTCTAGAGGAAGGGGATTAGGGTTTGGGATTAAGGTGTATATTTATATTATTATATAAATTAATTACTCAATAAAGCCCGATTTGGCCCTAACTCAGAATTAGGCATGCTTACTGTCTATCTTAATGCTTTGACATCTTCTGAACGCAATGGCGCTAGTGGCAAGGCCCAATTTCGAAGTCTACAACAGATTTACTTTATTTTTAATATAAATCACTTAATTTTTAATTTAACCGTACATGAAAATTCACCGAGGTCACAAATTAACTTCAAAAATTCCCGAAAAAATATATTTGACTATGTTTTGACGCTGCGGACCTAGGAAAATTAATTTCGTTCAATTCTGAGCCCGTATGAATTTTTAAAGTCAAAAATTGCCCGTTTACACTGAAAAATCAATTATAATTATATATTAATTCTAAAAATTACCGAAAAATCATTTTTAGCTTTGTTTTGACGATACGAACCCAATAAAATTAATTTTGTTCAACTTGGAGACCGTTTGCAAAATTTCAATTTTCAAGGCGTATATATTTAATATTACAGATAAATTTTTATACCAATAATTTCCGAAACTCAAAATATATAAGTGTTTATTGTTTTTCAATGCAGAAATGTCATTCTGAACTCAATGGAAGTGGTTTCGAGTTCAATTCCTTTGTATGCAAAAAGTGGCATTTTTGTCCTTTATATATTTCATAGCAACCTTTCTAAATTTTAATTTGGGCATAACTTTTGATTCCCGCTATGAAATTTCAATTTTTCAGATTCGTTAGAAAGATATTTTTAAGTAGATTCTAATATTTTTGGTTTCACTAAAATCCGTTAAATTTTGCATCTTGTATGATCAGTCAAAGTTCAAGTTTGACTTTTCAAACTACCGCGTTATTTCTAACTCCTTTTATAATTAAAATTAAATTATTCATCCTAACTTCGATTTAAATCAATTTTATTTTAAATAAATTATTTTAAATTTTAAAACCCATTAAAATTATTTAATATAAATTTTAAATTTACCCCCAAAATTCAGGGTTGTTACAGTTTCCCCCACTTAAAAACTTTTCGTCCTCGAAAAGGAACGAAACTAAAGTTGTTTAAGTATCCTATCTCATCTTTCATTCTTTAATCCGTTTCTATAATTTTATTAGTTGAACTAATAATTACACTACACAACCATCAATCAATTAGTTGATTAACTTTTAAAATGTATAACTTTTGTATATTCAAAAAACATATTTTCTAAAATAGATTATAATTACAAATAAGTATATTATAGGCTTGCTACTCTCAACTCATTCTAGGGCATTACTAACCCCATCTCTAATGAGTTTTCTCATTCTAGGATACTGCTGATCCTATCTCTAATGAGTATTCTTATTGGATATTACTAATCCAATCTCTGATGAGTCTTTTGTTCAGTTCCAACGAGTTGTACCCCAAAGATTTGAGCTAACCAGAGCTCTGATACCAAAATGAAACGGCCCGAAAATCGCCCTTGCGGGAGATTGCCGGATACGCTTACTTTGGACTACAACACATCAGAACAACAACAGCAGACTTTTATAAACATCATAATAATGTTACATAAGATTACAGAATATCATAGTACATCGAATAAAATTACAGCGGAAGATAAATTACAATAAATTATTGTACAATATAGTGCAGCAGAAATAAAATAACTAAGGCAGCGGAAAGCAACTACTCTCTGGACGCAGCTTTAAGCTTCAATCCAGGATTCTGCTTGAGATAAGAACCTGTAGACAACTACTCGACTGCCCGTGTGGAAAAGAGGGCACCCGAGTTTGTGAAGGTGGAAACAAACAACGGGTCAGTCATGGGACTGGTGTGAGAATTCTTAACTAATTTCACTAATAACAATAAGACAAATCCAAGGACCACGCCGCTAATGCGGAACGGGTTTACTCCAATGGATTGTTGTGCATAAATTAAAGTAAGTCGTTAAACAACGCAATGCTTTTTGGAAAAATGAAACCATCATAAGACTCAAGTCCCATCACACAATGCAACGCAAACCGGAGGATAGAGTTTTACCTTATAATGGTTAAAAATGCTTGATACGTTAAAAACGGATTTGATATTATTATTAGTGTGTGTATGTTTCAAAAAACATTTCAAAGTAAATGTATCAATCCTAGGAAGCATAGCTACCATATACTATGCCTCCATACTAGTAATACATTCAAAACCGTAGGATCTTATTGTGAATTGGGTTTCCATCATGAGTCAAGGCTAGGGAGGAGCTCCTTACCGATTCGAGACACTCTAGCTAATGTTTCAGGATTCCCCGCAGTTAACCCTTGGATCCTGCAGGGCCGGTCCACACATACAGCTTCGTGGATTGGCAATTCCTGAACACACGTTTCCCGGTCCTATAGGACCTATCATATGAGGCGCGCCACATTCCATCATCCACATAAGTAAATATCAGCTAGTTTAAGCACCGACACCACTTCTAGCTAGAAAGAAACGTGCTGCTCTCCCTGCGTTCCCTTCTCCGTTTTAGACTCAACCGGGTTGTGAGGCTCGCGAAGTAACGTTATAACCACAAGGCCTTCTTTTCAACAAAGCCTTGATCATCTTCATCTTAGCGTGCCACGTTGACAATTCACGCCATGCGATTGATAACTATTAATACACAACCTCTAAGGGTGTTGAGCAAGAGAATAAATTCTCCGCCACCAACAGTTGTATATTAATAGAAATCAATTTACATAGAACAAAATTCAACGTCAGACACACATTCCATTTATAAACTAATGCTCTGGGTCTGAGCGAAAGCCAAATCCGTACAAATCAGCACTACGTCCGGATAACTACTATTTTAGCCCCGTCTTGGGAGCAAATCAATCAAGGGCCTCAACACCAGTTACCCATTCGATGTGTAGATCGTCGGTCTTCAATCGCCGTCTTCAATTCTTCGAATGTCGTATCATTATTTGGAATGAGAGTAACCTCGGACTTTCCAAATAACTCTCGCATATATAAATTTGAAAACCATTTCATATCGTTGTTAATAATTTATAACGATCTATCGCTATTTTTACTTTACTTTACATACTCATCCTAAACATAACAAGGTTTATTTTCTTCTTCCATCCTTCAATTTACACAAAATATATATTTGGTTTCATATTTTCTTTTCCTTATGAAAATCCATTCCTTAGAAATGTAAATTTCTAATCCTATTATTTACATTGAAAAATGTAAATTTCTATCCCTATTTTATTTACATTTAGAAATGTAAACTTATATTTCAATATATTATTATATTGAAAATGTAACCTTTATTTCATATTCTATTTACATTGGAAAATGTAAATTCCTAATCATTCTTTTGTTTACATTGGAAAATGTAAATTCTTTTATTTGCATATAAAAAATATAATTTCTATTTCATCCTTATTTACATTGAAAAAGGTAAGTTTCTATATTACACCAATTACATATAAAAATATAACTTCCTATTTTCCTTTTATTTATATTGAAAAATGTAACTTTTCTAATTCTTATTTTCATTAAGAAAAATGTAAAACTTTTATAATCCTTATCTTATTACATTAAAAATGTAACTTTCTTTTATAACAAACTTGGAGGTGAAAATATTCATTTCATTATTAACACATAACGGTGTGAAAATAACGTCAATTTCTAATTTATCCATTTATATTTTAATATGGGCCAGACCTCTCACATTTGGCCTGCAACTTGTGGATGCTGGATAGGCCGGTCGGTTCCGGACAAACTTCCACCACAAGTTGGGCTTAACCTCGTGTCTTGATCCAATTTGTATTTGCGCACTTGGACCTCTCACATTAGGCCCAACATTTGTGGCTGCTGGATATGCCGGTCGGGTCCGGGCAGACTTCCACCACAAATGTGACCTAACCTCGTGTCCAAGTACAATTTTAATTAACCATTATAATTGTTCTACTAAAAATATTATTTTACATGACACTTCTTAACATAATTGATGTTTTTTAATTCACGTGCCATTCTTTAATAAAGGTGATGAATTCTAATGTCATATAAAGAGGATATTTTATATGTAAATATATTTACTATGAATTCTAATGACCTTTTTAATCTAATGACCTTCTAGTTTTAATGACGTTATAACTTAACAACATTTTAATCTAGTGATATTCTAGTTTTAATGACATCCTAATTTAATGACATTTTCCATAAATGACCTTATAATATTTCAACATGAAGGGCAAGTTTATCCTAACATAAATGCCAATTTCAAATTTCCCTAAAATTGACAACTAAATTCCACATAAATGACAAATTTATTTCTACATAAATGACAAATTCAATTTAAACATAGATGACAAATTTATCTTACATAACATATTTCTAATAAAAGTGTCATGTCTATCCTAATTAAACATTCATGACTAAAATGATATTTCCTAACTAAAATGATATGTTTAACACAACATGATATATTCTTACAAAAATGTTGTTTAATTAGCACAGATATTTTTAATGTTTAATAATTCTAACAATTCATATATTAACATAAAAAGAATACTTTTATGTTAAATCAATTCTATCATTTCATATATTAACATAAAAAGAATACTTTTATGTTAAATCAATTAAATCATTTCAACAAATATGATAATTTGGTTTCAACTCTCTTATTTCAACAAGTATGAAAATTTTAATCTAATGACCATTCCAATTTAAGGACATTTTTAATCTAACATAAATGATGTTTTTGAATCTTAACATAAATGTTCTTTTATTTTCTAATAAAAGATGACAACTTATTCTCTAATAAAAGATGACAATTTATACTTTTAACATCACACAAAAATGTAATCTTTTTATTTTTAACATTACATAAAAATGTAATCATTTTTCTAATGTAAACACTTTTCTAATGTGATCATATTTCTAATACATTGACATTTTCAATATAGCAATTCTCATTTCAACATAAACGATGTTTTTATATAACAATTCACATTCAACATAAAAACGATGTTTTTATGTAACAATTCACATTCAACATAAAAACGATGTTTTTATATGATAATTCCTTTTCAACATAAAACGACGGTTTTATATAACAATTCTAATTTAACACATGACAGTGAAAATAATGTAAATTTCTATTTAACACATGACGGTGAAAATAATGTAAATTTCTATTCTAACCAAATTAACATTAAAAATGCCCCTTTTTAACTTACACTCAAAAATGATACTTTTGTACTTTGTTTCACTACACATAAAAATAAAAGTGATATTCTTTTTAAATGACAAAAATAAAAAGGGAATTCTTTTTATTTAAAATCCAAAGGTGGAATCTTTTTAAGTATAAACAAAAGTTAAATCTTTTTAATTTGACAAAATGGTGATAAATAATATAATTTTCCATTTTAACAGAATATTAAAAATATTTTCACTAAAAAGTGAAAATTGTTTGTTAACTTCCAATACACAAACAAAAATGAATGTTTTCTTATTTTATTACAAAACAAAATTGAATCTTTTTTTTTTATTTACAACAAAATGAATCTTTCTTTTCCATTTTACAAAACCATGAAATTAATGTTACTTTTTCTTTTTAAAATAAATAAATAATAACATTTTATAATAATCAACAAAATGACATCTTTTTATGATAATCAACATTACAGTGGAAATTAAATCTTTTATTTTCAACAAGGTTACATATCTGCATCCAACGATTTTGTTTCAAACACCAATATCACAGCATCAATCAATTCACATCACAACATCAATAAATTCAGATTTACCAACTACAACCAATACAGATTTCATAACGTACATAGATGAAATTCATATCGCAAGAAATAATTAAACTTTTAATAATTAAATTCAGAAATCTCACATATATTGAATTCTGCGCTGTTCAGATCCAAAATTAGTCAAAAATTCAACTTGCTCAGAATCAGGCTTAGTCAGTATCATCGCGTAGATCTCGGTCTCACGATCGTGGCACACCTGAAATCGTTCGATTTAGAGTTCGTATGAGTGAGATATGGTTAAATTAAGATTGGTAAAATTTTGAATTAAATGTATTATTTGGTCAAAGTTCAAAAAGTCAGCTCACCCTTCTTTCTTCTCCAACGTTCAAGGCCATTCCTTTTTGTTTCTTTGAACCCATTAGGCTCCAAATTAGGTGTCCGCTTATCTCGGAAATGGAGGAGCTTGAAGACGATCCGATGGTGGCATATCGGAGAGGGAGGAGAGGGCTACGTGCGCCGGGAGGGAGGGGAGGTGCGGCGGGGTCCACAAGGGGCGGTGGGGCTGTTTTAACCGCGGGTTGGGGAGCAATTTCTGGCCAAAATACTTCAATACATCTCATCATCTCCGTATAGAATCGAAGAGGAGGAAGAGAGCTTCGATTTGGTATATGGTTTGTTGATTTTCATTGAGCGGATTGGAAGAAATTAGAGAATGAAAATCGGATGTTCATGGCCATAGAAGAGAGGGCGGCGGCTGATTTCTAGAGGAAGGGGATTAGGGTTTGGGATTAAGGTGTATATTTATATTATTATATTTATTAATTACCCAATAAAGCCCGATTTGGCCCGAACTCAGAATTAGGCATGCTTACTGTCTATCTTAATGCTTTGACATCTTCTTAACGCAATGGCACTAGTGGCAAGGCCCAATTTCGAAGTCTACAACAGATTTACTTTATTTTTAATATCAATCACTTAATTTTTAATTCAACCTTACATGAAAATGCACCGGGGTCACAAATTAACTTCAAAAATTCCCGAAAAAATATATTTGGCTATGTTTTGACGCTGCAGACCTAGGAAAATTAATTTCGTTCAATTCTGAGCCCGTATGAATTTTTAATGAATTTTTAAAGTCAAAAATTGTCCGTTTACACTGAAAAATCAATTATAATTATATATTAATTTTAAAAATTACCAAAAAATCATTTTTAGCTTTGTTTTGACGATACAAACCCAACAAAATTAATTTTGTTCAATTTGGAGACCATTTGCAAAATTTCAATTTTCAAGGCATATATATTTAATATTACAGATAAATTTTTATACCAATAATTTCCGAAACTCGAAATATATAAGTGTTTATTGTTTTTCAATGCAGAAACGTCATTCTGAACTCAATGGAAGTGGTTTCGAGTTCAAATTCCTTTGTATGCAAAAAGTGGCATTTTTGTCCTTTATATATTTCATAGCGACCTTTCTAAATTTTAATTCGGGCATAACTTTTGATTCCCGCTATGAAATTTCAATTTTTTAGATTCGTTAGAAAGATATTTTTAAATAGATTCGAATATTTTTGGTTTCACTAAAATCCGTTAAATTTTGCATCCTGTATGATCAGTCAAAGTTCAAGTTTGACTTCTCAAACTACCGCGTTATTTCTAACTCCTTTTATAATTAAAATTAAATTATTCATCCTAACTTCGATTTAAATCAATTTTATTTTAAATAAATTATTTTAAATATTAAAACCCATTAAAATTAGTTAATATAAATTTTAAATTTACCCCCAAAATTCAGGGTTGTTACAGTGAGGGGAAAGGAAGCTAGTCGATGATAGTAGGATTATGTTAGGTAGTTGGAATGTAGGGTCCTTAATAGGTAAGCTAAGAGAGATAGTTGATACTATGATTAGGAGACGTGTAAGCATTTTGTGCGTCCAAGAGACTAAATGGACGGGACAGAAGGCAAAGGAGGTGGAGAACACTGACTTGAAATTGTGGTACACGGGAAAAATACGTAACAAGAACGGGGTTAGCATACTGATTGACAAAAACCTTAAGAATGAAGCGGTCGATGTCAGAAGATGAGGGAACATGATCATTCTAGTTAAGCTTGTAGTAGGTAATGCGGTTCTGAATGTCATTAGTGCATATGCCCCACAGGTTGGCCTAAGTGAGGAGGCCGAGAGGAAGTTCTGGGAAGACTTGGATGTCATGGTTAGAAATGTGCCTAGTAGCGAGAAACTTTTTATAGGAGGAGACTTCAATGGTCATGTTGGCTCATCTAGCGGAGGATTTGAGAGAGTGCATGATGGTTTTGGCGTTAGTAGTAGGAACCAAGAGGGTGAAGAAATATTGAATTTCGCTTTGTCTTTTGATCTCATGATCGCTAATACATTCTTTCAAAAGAGACAATCACATTTGATTACCTTCAGTAGTAGCCAACATGCTAGCCAGATAGACTTTGTTCTGACTAGAAGGGACAGTAAACAAGATTGTGTTGACTGCAAGGTCATACCTAGAGAATGTGTCGTCTCACAACAACAGCTCTTGTTTTGCGTGTTCCGTCTTCAGGCGGTGAAGGATATGAGAGCGAAGATTAGTAGGACGAGATGGTGGAAACTCAAAGGAGACTACTTATGGGTGTTTAAAGATAGAGTGAGGGGAGAAGAGGCATGGAATGTGGAAGGCGAAGCAAATGTCATGTGGAATGAGATGTCAACTTGCATTAGAAGAGTGGCTATTGAGGTGTTTGGGAAAACAAGAGGAAGTATGCGTCAACCCAAGGATTCGTGGTGGTGGAACGACGAGGTGCAAAAGGCTATCAAAGAGAAGGAATGCTACAAATGCATACACCATCATAGGAGCGAGGACAACATACAGAAGTATAAAGTGTCAAAAAAGACTGCAAAGAGGGCAGTGAGTGAAGCAAAGGGTTGGGCATATGAAGATTTGTATCAAAGGCTGAGTACGAAGGAGGGTGAAAGAGACGTCTACAGAATAGCCAAGCTACGCGAGAGGAGGACAAGAGACTTCAACCAGTTAAATGCATTAAGGATGAGAACTATAGGCTTTTGGTGAAGGACAACGAGATAAAAAATAGGTGGAGAGCATACTTTGATAGACTTTTCAATGAAGGAAGTGATATCCCCCCGATCGAGTTGGAAGACTTTGCGGACATCACCGATAGACATTTCGTTCAGAGAATTCAAGAGGCGGAGGTAAAGGGGACATTGAAATAGATAAAGACAGGCAAATCGGTTGGGCCTGATGACATTCCTATTGAGGTGTTGAAATGCTTTGAAGATGCAGGGATTACCTGGCTAACTAAGTTGTTTAATAATATTTTCAAATCTAACAAGATGTCAGATGAGTGGAGGAGAAACATTTTAGTTCCAATCTTCAAGAATAAAGGAGATATTCAAAGTTGCACAAACTACAGAGGAATTAAGCTTATGAGTCATACAATGAAGCTTTAGGAGAGAGTTTGCGAACAACGTTTGAGGAGGTTGATAAGTGTCTCTAGGAATCAATTTGGTTTCATGCCTAGAAGGTCAACTACTGAGGCGATTGTCTTAATTAGACAGCTTATGGAGAGATACAGGGAGAAGAAGAAAGATTTTCACATGGTTTTTATCAATTTGGACAAAGCCCAAGGAAGGTTATGTGGTGGGCGCTAAAAAGGAAGAGGATGCCATCAAAGTACATTACCCTTATTAAGGATATGTACGAGGAGGCGGTGACTAGTGTCAGGGCATGCGATGGTGAACCCTATTACTTTCTCATTAACGTAGGGTTACATCAAGGTTCGGCTTTGAGTCCCTATATTTTTGCTTTAGTGATGGATGAAATCACAAAAGGTATATAAGGGGAGATTCCTTGGTGTATGCTTTTTGCTGATGATGTTGTGCTTATTGATGAAAGTATAATAGGGGTTAATAGACAATTAGAGTTATGGAGGGAGACCTTGGAATCGAAGGGTTTCAGAATTAACAGAACTAAAACGGAGTATATGAAGTGTGAGTTCAGCGGTGTCAGGTCAGATGATGGAGATGTCACCCTGGTCGGTCAAGTAGTACCTAAGAAAGAATCATTTCAATATTTAGAATCTATGTTGCAGTTTGACATGGAGATTGATAGGGATATTAGTTTTAGAATTCAAGCAGGATGGGTGAAATAGCGACTTGCATCTAGCATTCTCTATGATAGTAAGATCCCTCATAAGCTTAAAGGAAAGTTCTATAGAACAGCAATCAGGCTGACGATGTTATATGGTGCAGAATGTTGGCCTACTAAAAGACAACTTGTCCAAAAGATAAGTGTAGCAGAGATGCGTATGTTGCGTTGAAGCTGTGGGCATACTAGACGAGATCGAATTAGGAATGATGAAATTCGGGACAAACTTGGAGTTGCACCTGTTGAAGAGAAGTTAGTCCAACACCATTTGAGATGGTTCAGACACCTCCAACGAAGACCGCACGATGCACAAGTGCACATTGGAATCGCGCCGAAGGCCCAAGGAGAGATAGGGGTCGACCTAAAATGACATGAGAGGAGATAGTAAAAAGAGACTTAAGGAACCGGAACATATCTGAAGAGCTAGCTTCAGATAAGGGTGCATGGAAGTTAGCAATTCATGTACCAGAACCTCGGGGTTTTTTTTTCTCGACACTTTTTAATCTTCGTATTTGTCTTTTCAAACCTTTACTTTTACAGAAGATTTTAACTCCTTATTTTATTTTATTTTTCAAAACTTTTATTCCTCGTTTTTGTCTTTTTTAAACCTTTATTTTACCTTTACGGAAGATTTTCACTCCTTTATATTTTTATTTTTGGATTCCATGTCTAGCCAACACCAACTGGCTTAGTTGTTGTTGGAGCATGAAGATTATTTTGAATGTATGAATTATACATTCAACAGTAACAACAACAATAAATAAGCATTTTTGCCCCATTTGCAGTATATAGTTTGAGGCATCATTCCAAAGAACCAAAGCAACCTTACGTTAGCAATCATCATTTAGGTTGTCTTGCCACATTTTAACTTATTGATTTCATATTTCGTGTTCCAGTCAATGTAAACTTACACATGAGAATATTAACCCTGATTATTTTTTGATTCATTTACAATGAATAAATATGACATTCATCCTTATCTCAGCTGCTTAGAGCAAAAGACCATGATGCTAGAGGGCATGAGTTTGGTTTTGTCGGACTCATTTGCGAGGATAGTATGGTCCATATTATCAAATTTGTATATTGGTACCCAATTAAATAAATGAATAAATATTGAAAGAAATACTTTTATTTCCCTATACTCACTATGTTAGAACCTGAGTAGGTGTTAAGCATAAGAAATATACAACAAATTATTTATTTATATCAACCACATGCATTGATTTAGTCATAAACTGGCATTTGAAATATTTGATTTGTCAATCTTGGAGAACGAGGTTCGATTAATTCGACCTCGGCACCTTGAACCATGGGCGAACACTGTTGCCTTCGCTCTTTGTTCAAATACGTAATTTTTTCAATGTTTTTGAACAAAGAGTCAAGACCATAATTTTGAGTATACCAGACCGCAAGTCAAACCATGATCGTTCAAGATTCAAGGTTTCAAAGGTTGAATGGTGAAAACCGTGAACTTTTGCTTTCAAAATTAAATAAATCATTTCACTTTTTTATATAATACACTAAATTATATAAATTTGAATGATGTAAAATTATATGATATATATTATACTAAATCATATTATTAATGATATATGAAGTAGTGATAAACTGCTATATTTAAATCATAAATATATACTACAAATACACTCTATTACGACATCATTTTTTTTTGTAATATGGGTTTCACAACGTTTTCACAAATATAGTATCAGGTCAAGTTATAAAAAGGTCAAGTTTTTGCAATGGTTTTAAATGTTTGCAAAAATTTGTAGTAAATCTTGTTACAGTTGTTGTTGTATATTGTTTTACAGCTTTTTCTAAATGTCACAATATATTCTTTTATAATATATTCTAAATGTTGCAGTATACTTTTTAACAACTTTTTTTAAAATGTTGTGGTGCATTTTTTACTTTTAAAAAAACAAATTTGTATACATTTCAAGGTGTTTCTAAGATGGTATCATATATCCTCTTTATTATTATCATTGTAAATACTTCAACACGACACAAATTATGAGGAGTGCAAATTCAAATTATTTTCATTCAGATAAATCAATAATTTATTAACACAAATAACATGTACATTAATTTCAAAGAAATGTTCATATCAAATTAACTCAAAATCCTTATGAACTAGTTTGAGGCCCGTGCTTCGCATACGAGTAGCTAGAAATTTGTTGATGGGAAGTATGAGTGTCGTTATGTAAAAATGTTTAATATAACGTAATAAGTTATAATCATGAAAGTGGATGTTATTTCAATGTGTTTGTGAATTATATGCACGAACATGGGTGAACTCACTCGGATGAGTTGTTCGGAATAATATTTCACCGAATTTGAATGTGTGAACCGATTTAAAGGAGCAAACGTCGTAAGTGTAAATAAGTGTACGCACATATTTGTATTTTTGACATGCGAGAGCCTAGGCCGTTTCCTTTTTATTTTTGACATTTTGTTTAGGTATTTTTTAGCCTAAACCTTTCATTCTTCCTTATTTGTGTGAAAATTTGGTTAAAACATGTGATTGGACAATAATAGCGCAAACGGATAATAATAAGAAACATATATATAAAAAGGATGAATTGGGCTAAGTTAAAATTGTGCAAGAAAAAGAGAAATTGAAACAATAACTTTGATAATTGAATAAATTTTATTTGGATAGATGCAAATGACTGGGGTTAGGTTATACAATTAAAATAAACAAAAGAGATGTTAATTTACAACCTGTAAAGTAAAATTTACATACAAAACTATGAAATGGTAGAAAAGTTATGTGAAGGAAAGTGGGCTTATTGATAAACTTAAGATTAGCATTAAGTTTAAATATATAATTAATAAGCATGTGCAGTTGGAGTCCATTCCGACAGCGACGACTTATAATGGAAAATAAGAGGTTCATATTATTAGTTCGTTCCAGCACTGAGAGTAGACTTATTAAGGAAAATGAAAGACCAATTAAAATGATTAAAATGGGGGACTAAGCCGCTTATGTCGAATTGCATATTTTTGATTGGGGATTTGTATCAGTCAGTATTCCTTTTTATCACTACACCAAGATCTCATGAGGACGAGAAGGCATGCTTATACTGAACTGGGTAGTAAGAGGTCCAAAGGTTGTGTGTACGGGGTGTTCCGGCGGAGCAGTAAGCGTGCATTGCACCGATTAGGGAAGATAAGACGCTGTAACGTCAGTGATATTTGCTATGTCCTTAAAGCCGATGGATCGGGTCTGATAAACCGGGGACATGGTCGGCATGGGTTATCTCAACTATGGTTTAGGAGCTGATCGATTGGGTAGAATTGGGTGTAATCCTAATTTATGAATTATAATAATTGGTTCACAAATCGAATGATTTGACAATTAACTATCTTATCAAAATATACTCTTGTTCTTTATTACTATGTTGAGCTTCAGTTTATTATCATATCTAGATTTTCTTCTTTTTCACTCATGTTATAATTATTGGACTTGCCAAGCTTTATGTCTGACTAGTTTATTTTCTCTTCTTCCTTCCTTCCCCCCTAAAGGTTCTCAAGGTGAAGGGCCGAGCACTTGAGAGAGCTTTGACTCAGCTTGTAACACCCCGTAATTTTGACAACACATTAAAATGATAAACTAAGGAATAATTAATAAAATATTCAGAATTAAGTGAAATGGACTGCGTCATTGCGTTCATCTCGGAATTCTGGTCAAAATAGACACCTGGTTTGCGTGAAATGAACACCGTAAGAAGAAGTTATTAAGGTTTGAAGTTTGTATACACACAAAAGAATTATATATATATATATATATATATATATATATATACACAAACAAATAAAAAAAACTTTTCAAAACAACAAATGGGAAGCCGAAACGCGGAATTGACTCATCCTAGTGGGTTGACCCAGGCTCTTTGGGGTTGACCCCCAGACAGATCTGGGCAGATTCGACTTTTTGAATGTGGACTTGTTTTGTGGCTTGGTTCGTTGGTTTTACGCTATAAATAGGATCCCATTTCTCTTGTTTCTCCACACCTAAAACAATGGAGAACTAGATGCTGCCCCTGCCTATATTAAAATAGCCTATATTTCTACAACCACAAGAGTTAGACAAATTCAGAGATCTGCGCTTCAACATCTGCAACTATTCTTTTGTCTCTTAGATCTATTCTCTGTGAGTCTACGTTATTTTTAGATAAAAATAATTAAAATGCAATCTTGACATGCCTATGAATTAGATCTAAGTCTGTGACTATTGGAATCATATCAGATCTGCTATATTTGTATATCTAATTCACTAATTAGATCTCATCATGCCTGTTTATGATTATGACATTATGCATAATCAGTCTTGTTATTACATGTTCATCAGATCTATTCTTATATGCCTATTTCTGTTCATCAGATCTTTTCTTATATGCATATATATGTTCATCAGATCTGTTATTATATGCCTATTTCTGCTATCATATGCCCATTTCTGTTACTGTTGGTTTAATGCCTATTCTGTCCTTCTCTCTCTCATTCCCTTTTTATTTTATAGCCAAGCTACTTTCGAGCCTAGTCCGAATCGCTGAAATATGCGTACGAATGAAATTGGGTTGAATTGGAAATGATTGGAAATGGTAATCTTGGGGCATAACTTTTACTTTGAATCACGATTGGGATCCGGGGGCATAAGCTATATTGTGAAATTGGACTAAAAATTGTTGCATGATTTATATGGTAAATTATGACTTGTGGTTTGGGACACAAAAATCAGTAGGATTAATTTAAGATTAAGTGAAACATGTTATCGGAACTGTAAAAATCTGTGAAGCTTGTTTAATTCGTTAAAATTCGAGCATAACTTGTATTGGGAAAATTTGGGGCAGAACTTGAATTGAAAATATGAATATGGATCTGGGCATAAATCAAATAGTGATTTATATCCTAATTTGGGGCATGCGGTACATGATGAGCATGACTTGGGAAAGGGTTATGAAACTATAATGAAATAGGTATAATTAGTTAATAATGGAAATGCCTAGATTTATAGTAATAAGTAACTATAACCTGCTTGAACACAAAGTTATGATCACATTTATGGTAGAAGTCTTCCCGGACCCATGCGGCATATCCAGCGACTACAAGTGGTGAATCTAATGTGAGGGGTCTAAGTGCATAAAGTTGTGACGGCGCTAAGATACGAGGTTAAGTCCGACTTGTGGACGAAGTCTGCCCTGACCCGACCGACATATCCAGCATCCACAAGTGGTAGACTTAATGTGGGAGGTCTAGCGCATTATAACCATAAATGCATGTATGGCAATGTACTTGTAATACTTAACCTGTTTGAATCCATAAGGATTGTATGAGCCTGTTAAATCTGTAGGGTTAAGTAAACCCATTAAGTATGTGGGGTTAAGTAAACCTGTTAAGTATGTGGGGTTAAGTAAGCCTTTTAAATCTATGGGGATAAGTAAGCCTGTTAAATCTGTGGGGTTAAGTAAACCTATTAAATCTGTGGGGGTTATACGAACCTGTTAATTTAGAAAACTTAACCTGTTAAATCTGTTAGGGTTATATGGACCCGTTAACTTGTAAAGTTTAACCCGTAAATCTATAGGGGGTTCTGTGAGTTTGTTAAATTTGTTAGGCATAACCTGTCAAAATCCTAGTTAATTGGGGACAGAAGATCTGTAAGGGTTGGCTTGTGTCATCTGTTGTGTGGGACCCATATTAGTCAGTAACCCATTCTGGTATTAAAGGGGGACCCCGCACTAGGTAGGGGTCAGGGCACACTTACTGAACTGATTATAAGAGGTTCATCTGAGAGGAGGTGTGTACTGGCGCGTTCCAACGGACTCATGTGCGTGCATGAGTACGGCCTGCATCTAGGAAAATAAGCCGCTGTAGCACCAGTAAATCGGTTTGTGTCCTTCTGTAGGTTGCCACTTTAGGAAGTAATACACCCTACTATGAGGCCGACACAGGGTATTTACGGGATAAGGAGCCGATCGATTGGGGAAGGGTAGTAATTAGGGTACATCTAGTCATGTATGTTTCTGTGGAGTACCTGTATTTCTGTTTGGGTTAACACCCGTTATTTCTGTTTAGGTACCGGTTAATTCTATTTGGGTTAAAACCCGTTACTAGAGTACACCTAAAACTACCATTATATTTTTGTTGGGATCATCTTGTTTCTGTTAACCAATTAGGGAGTATGTAATCCTATTACATATCTTTTAATTAGTATTGGTGCGGAGAAAAGTACTTAAGAAGCGCAACATATCCAGTTCTGTTATCCTATTTATCCTGTTATACCTGCCTTATGACATTGTTATCTCACTCTTCAGTTTATATGCCTGTCATGATGCTTTTACTTATTTATATGCTAAAAGTTACTGGACTCGCCAGACTTTATGTCTAACCCATTTTGTTTCTTCTTCTCTCTCTTCCGTCCCCTCTCCCCCCAAGGTTCTAAAGGTGGGAATACTCGGGCTTGATTTGGATTCTCTGCTTTCATCTTGCTTGGAGCTGCCTAGATGTATTGCTCGATTTCTTGTCTCTCTACTATGGCTACATTTTGGGGATTATGCTTCTTTTATTATTGTACTATGATATTTTAAGTACTAGACAAAAGGTTTAATGATTTATTGGGTTTTATGCATTTCAGACATATGATGTAACCATGTTTTGAACTATGATGCTTTATGATCAATAAAGTTTTTAATTCCATTGCTATTTTATATCTATCTTGTAATGATTCTATTTATCTTTACCTATTACGCTTCACGAAACTTATGCATTCTCTTAATAAGTGACATTAATGGACGTGGGGTGTCACACAGCTTAGTCCTTTGTAGATTATCATCTTCCTTGTTCTTTGTGCTTACCTGTATTTTCCCATGTTTTATCTATTTTCTGTTCTTGATGATGATGAGGATAATTTTTATTTTGTTAATCCGATTTGTTGTTGTTATTGAGACATTTATGGTTTTTTTACTTATAATTCAATGGCACCTCTTATTTTATTTTAAGTAAAAATTGAAACTCCGTTGTGTTTATTTATTGTTGTCATGTAAATTTTGGCACTAATGATGTTTTTTATAATTATACTCTTCATATTTCTTAATAAAATCCTCATATGGGTCTTGTAGAAAAATATGGGGTATTAGTGGGCCCAAATATAGAAGTACAAGTGGAATTTACAACCTATAAAAATTCAAGATAATTTATTATCTCTCTCTAGTTAATACAAAAAAACTTCAGAATCATACTCGAAGCACTGAAATACAAGATATATCAAGCTAATTTTGTCAGAATCCCCGTGGTATATGATTTTCGAGATTTGAAATTCTTACTGAAGGAAATGGTTCATTTTCAAAATTTTATTATGAAGTTAAAACAAAGAATTGCTTACTGATTCATATGGAAGGAAAGTTAATTTTCCTCATTTTTTAAGTAATCACCAAGGAGTTATATATATAGGAAAGCACCATACATACTTATAGATAAAGCATCGATGAGTTCTTTCGATACAAATGAATATGACACACTTGTATCGAATAAAGCCTGAATCGAACGAACATGAAATAATAGTGAGCCTACAGGGATAGAAGGAGTAACTCGAGGCTGAGATTAACCGCCAAATGCATTAGATACATTAAGGTTTTCAGAACTAAAATTCATTTTCTTTTTAGTACAAACAAAATTCATATGCCCTGCTTGCTTACAATAGCGACAACTACAAGTCTTAGGACATTCCCTTGCAAAGTTATCACAATAACCACAGATGTAATACTTCTACATCCTAGTCTGTAGGGGTGCTACTTGAGAATATGAAATCGATCCTCTCGGCTTCTCCTTCTTATTTTGATGGAATGGCTTGTACTTTGAAATGCAAATCTCTTCTTGTTCAAATTTCTCCGAACCTCAAACTTAACATCACTATTCTTCTCATTTTTGACCGCTTCAAGATGAAGGGCTGCATCCACTAACTCCTCGAAAGTCAACTTAAGTTGCAACATTAGAGATTTCTTATGATATTTGTTGAGGTCACTCACACATTTAAGATTTGTTTTATATGAAGTGAAAATATGCTCTAGGCCGTATTGGGATAAGGCCTCAAACTAAGTATCATACTCAGACATGGTCGACTTTCCTTGCTTAAATCAAGGAAGCAATGAGCTAGAATTTCCTTCGCGGACTCAGGCACAAATTTAAGCTCAAATCTCTCCTAGAATTGTTCCCACTTTAAAGTGGACTCATTAACTTCTTCCACTAATAATTTGTACCAATCTAACACACGATCTTATAGCATACTCGAGGCTACAAGAATGCGTTGAAGATCTAAAATCTTCATACGAGTAAAGATATGCGCACAAGTATGGAGCCACGCCTGGATAACAAGAACCGGCTCATAGCCTTTGAATAGATTGCCTCCCAGGTGTAAAGTCATTGCACATGAGTGCAAATATGTATTCGCATAGAGGTGGATAATGGGAATCAGCAAGTGGTAAGTGAGGTAGATAATTCACAAGAGAGTAATTTCTATAGTAATGAAAGGAATCTTGTAACTTGGAATTCCACATAATAAATATGTAAGGGTCACTAAATTTACATATAAGTATCTCGTGCAATATTTTATGTTGCTTAGTTGTTCCATCAAATTTAAATTCCTCTTATTACACCACTATAATTTATAAGATTTATAAATTATATAAGCCATAAGATGGAAACCACAAAATTACACAAAACTAAAAAAATCATAAAAAATTCAGGTTGGATCCAAAACAAAAAAGATTGCACATGCATCAACAAAATAAAGCGATTTTGCCATTAGCGTCTATTACTATGACCCATCTCGGTCTAGTATAACTTCACTATGACATGTCTCGATAGAGTGCAACCTCACTATGGCCTACCTCGATTGAGTGTAATTTTACTATGACCCATCTCTATTGAGTATAACTTCAATCTTACCCATATTGATCGAATATATTAACTACAACCTGTCTTGATCGAGTATAACTTCACTGGGACCTGCCTCGGTGGAGTGAGCTTGACTACTTTGGTCAAGTGAATACATATGTATGTAAGAATCCACTGAATCTAGCTTCACTTTGAAGCAAGTACTGACAACGTAAAAGTGTGTCACTGACTTATAAATAGTAACTCAAAAAGTGAGAACAATACATCTCGTACTGCATGTTTCACTAATTGATTCACCATAAGTCCGCCCACTTCACACTGGAAATCAATAATTACTTCAGTAAAAGAGTCTGGAATTAATTGATATATCCTACGTGTTCCATACTACGTGGTTGATTATATCGTTTAAATCTGTTCCTCATCTTCTCACGGGTGCAAAAATGTGTTTATATATATATATATATATATATATATATATATATATATATATATAAGAAAATATAATTGAATTTGAGAAAACAAGTTTGTAAAATAATTTTAAAACCATTTGATTTGTTCTTATGGAAATCTTTACATAAATATATATATATATATGTATATATATATATATATATATATCGGAAAATAATGTATAAGCTATTGCCTTGAGATGATTTAATTTTGAGACAAAATAATGAAAATCATTTGTCTCAAAGCATATATATTCGTAAGCTCTTTATTTTAAACCATTTTATAAATTGTGTAAAGTGTCACGACATAAACAATGAAATTAATCATGGAAATCACATAAAATTTTACTAATTCGATGTGCAAACTGGGAATGATATTGGTTTATCTATCCAATAAGTAATCCTTAAAACAGCATCACACAATTTACCTTAGGAATTCACTAAAGAACTTGTAACGCATTCTCAGAAATTAAGCACAACTCAAACACAAGTTTGTTGGCTTCAGGAAATTTGAGGCAAGCAAATCAACAATCTGGGGTTGACTCGTATAATGCATGGGTTGACCTTCTCGAGCCTGGTTCGACCCATAGGTCGACTCAAAGAAGAATAGGGTTGACCTGGGCCTGCGATATTGCCTAAGCCATAATTCTTCTTCGGTGATAGTTTTGAGGCTTGTTTCAAGTTACCAAAAGATTTCCAATTAAACTGAAATTTTACATCACAAAGTATAAAACTAAATTACTAATTGGAAAAAGAATCATAGCATTCCGACAAGGAATGGAGAAGATATAAACTCACAAATATGCACTCATACCATGTTTGCACAACCTTAACAATTCATCACTTACAGTAAGCAAATTTCACAGGAAAAACAATGAATTCATTACAGAAATCTTGTGCAAGGTATAAATGTGTAAGGGAACCCTCATCGTGAGTTAGCATCAAGAATTATAGCGATTTACCGTAAAGATTGGATCAACACTAAAGCTTGGTTGATTAAACTGATGTCTCGGCACTTGTAAAAGACATTACAAAGACATGCAAGGAAGTTTTTCAACATACAATAATTAATTTTCACAAATCAGAGATAAAACTAAAAAGAGATTATGATTTTGATGGATTACCCTTGTTTAGATTTAGATGTAGCTTCTAATTTCTCTTTAGATTGATTTTGGAAGCTTGGATTTCAATTTGCAAGAGAGTTGACCATTTTTAAGTTTTACTGTAAATTTTTTAGGAGTATGTCCGTAGGAATTGATACGTTTAGTCCGGAGCATTGTCCTACCAATCGATGTGCTCATTAAGGCCTAACTAGAGTAATAAATTGCTAATTAAGGCTTATGTTTGTCAAATAGCCTTATTACCATGGGTTTAAGCCTTTTTTTACTAATTGTAATATTTGAAAGGCAATTTAATATATTCACATTATTCGAATCCAATTACAAGATCAACCTATAACCAACTATACACATAACTATACATAGCATTGAGAGAAAAAATTACAAAAAAATACAGAGAGACTCAAAAAAACTCAATACTATGCAAAAGAAACCTCAATGACAATACAGAATTTCAAAGTAAAACAAAATACTCAGCAAAAAGTAGCAGCTCCATCTACTTATCCATCCACAATCTCTTAGAAATAGCCCTCATGACAAATGAAAAAAAAATCTGATCAACACTTGATATGTTGGATGCAAAGATCCTTCGATTCCTTTCCATCCAAATTTCATAAACAAATGACTTTAAAACTCTTAACAGCAATAAAACTTTAAAGTCCTTCCACCTTGTAGCCTTAAACAACACAAACCATTCATCTTTGCTCGAGTTCACAGGGGAATGCAAATGGAAAGCCAACAGAATCCTTTTCCATATCTGAAATACAAAAGAACACTCAAAGAAAATGAGAGTACTACACTCAGTTTCAAGCCCACAGAAAACACATAAATCCTCTGAAATGATACCCAATCTGCACAACTTATCCTTAGTATTTAATGCGTTAGCCATCACCTTCCAAAGCAATAGATTTTGCTTTGCATTACTCATTATATTCCAAATACGCTTATACCATGGGAAAAGAGGCTTTTCACCTATAAGCAGATCATATACATGATTAATTGAATGTTACCTCCCTATCCATGACATTGCAACTCCATCAATCCTGAAATTTGTTTTTATTTGATCCCATAGCCTTCGAAGTAAAGCTAAACTGTTATGTGGCAAAATCAAAACATCATCATGGATGTAATCCTCCACTAAAGCATTATCTGGTATACCACTGTTCCTCCTCAGATTATAGTCCACTATCTTGCTTAAAATCATCCCATAACCTGACCAGGGGGCGTGCCAAAATGGCAACTCATTAAGTTTACCTGCATTACAACAAATACAAGGTAATAGCACATTTCTAAGTTTAAGGATATGTCTCCAACTCCAGCTGCAAGTATTAGGGATATCCATAGTCCAAAAATGCTTCCTTCCAATCAAATTGTTCTTAACAAATCTGGACCATAAACATTCATCCACTGAAAACAGTTTTTCAAAATACACTGAAATTGCTGCCTTATTCCACTGAAATAAATTGATCAATCCCAAACCTCCATTTCTTTTATCCTCACATAACTCGATAAAAGCAATGGGAATGATTTTCTTCTTGAAAGGATCTCCATGCCACAAAAACTTGTTAATAGCACTTACAATCATGTTAATAAGCTTCAATGGAAGAATATAGTGCCTAGTGTAATAAGTTGTCATAGTCAGCAATATAGAGTGAACAATAGTTAACCGGCCTGCTTGTGACAAACACAAGAGGACCACTGCTTCATCTTATCTATTATTTTTTCATAAAGTGGCATACAAATGTCCTTTGAAATTCTAGCAGTGAATAAAGGTAATCCCAGATATTTAAAATTTTCAGGAAGCTGCTTTAAACCAGATAATGTAACCAATTCTGTTATCTTATTAAAATCCAGACCAGCAATCTTAATATGAGTTTTGTGCAAATTTATTTCCAATCCTGTGATCTCATAAAATGACTTGAGTATGGACAGTAAGCATTGGATATTACTCAGAGTCGGCTTTGTGAAAAAAATTAAATCATCTGCAAAACACAAGTGAGTAATGACTCGATTCTTACATCTGGGATAGAGTTGAAAATTCCCTTTCTGAACTTGCTCATTAATTAAGACATTAAAAAGCTCCATAACAATGATGAACAAATAGGAAGAAAGAGGATCCCCTTGTCTAACTCCATGATTACTCTTAAAAAACCCATGAAGCTCACCATGCCTAGCTATAGAAAATACTGGATTTGAAATACAGGTGTAAATCCAAGCCATGAAAGGTTTTGGAAAGTTCATTCTTGATAGAATGGCTATGATTGATGACCAAGAGACACTATCAAAAGCTTTTTTAATGTCAAGTTTAATCATACAACGAAGGGAAATATTCTTACATTCATATCCATGGATCAGTTCCTGAGTAATTAAAATGTTATCACTAATTGATCTACCAGGAATAAAAGCTGATTGGTTACTAGAAATGATCAATGGCAGAACAACTTGAATTCTATTGGCCAACACTTTGGAAATGATTTTATAGAAGACACTACAACAAGATATAGGTCTGAAGTCAGACACACTATCAGGATTATCTATCTTGGGTATCAAAGCAATAAAAGTAGCTGTGAATGATTGAGGAAGAAAATTATGCATAAAAAAGAATTGAACAGCTTCTATGACATCTAAACCAATAATAGACCAGCTTTTTTGAAGGAAACAATCATTATACCCATCAGGCCCACCAGAACTTGAAGAATCAAGGCTAAACACAGTTATTTTGATTTCTTCAGCAGTTATAATATTGATAAGGTCAAGAGCATATGAATTGGAAATACAGGGAAGCTCTAACTGAAACAGAGGGTCGGCACAAGACAAATGAATTGAAATAGGTGTTAACTGAGATGTAAAATACTCTACGAAAGCATTATCAATATAACTTTGAGTGGACAAGATATTACCATTAGCATCCTTAATCATATGAATCCTTTCCCTAATTTTGCTAACCTTTAGTGAGTTATGAAAGCACTTAGTATTCCTGTTAGCTTCCATTTCCTTTTTAGCATATGAATTCTGCCAAGAAGATTGAAGCTCCATATCCAAAGCCTGCTTAAGTTTTCCTATAATTCCAACTCCATTGATTGTACTTGTGTATCATAAGGATTATCCATCTGAAAATTCTGAATCTCAATTAACTAAGTTCTAATCAAAGAAGATTGACGAGAAGCATCCCCAAAAGTATGACTAGACCAAGCTTTGAGATGAATCTTCAATAACCTCAATTTGAAACACAAAATTTCCATAGGATTTTTGCCACTTTTATTTGCCCAAGCATGCAATAAAATACTAGAAAAATCTATATGTGAGCACCAAAAATTAAAAAATTAAAAAGAGGGCTTCCCTTTGATAATAGCATCTGATTTACTCCAATATAAAAGTAAGGGACAATGATCAGAGATAGTTGGAGGTAGGATATGACAAAAGGAATTAGGCCAATCAAGAAAAAAAAAGAATTAGAAAACATATGATCCAACTTACACAAAGTAGGTTTACTAATGTGACTCCTGTTAGTCCAAGTAAAATCTGAACCATAGGAGTTAATAGGATAAAGATTGGAGGTGATCAGAGCTTGATTAAGAGGGGCAATATCTTTAACAACAAGGGCATAACCACCCAATTTTTGAGATGAGGCATACATACAATTAAAATCCCCTCCCCCCAATATCCAGGGTTCATTAGAACAATGTATATTACTCAAGTTTGATAGGAAAGGTATTCTAAGTGATGTAGCATTTTGAGCATATACAGAGGCTAAGAAGAATGAAGAATTAGAAGGAAGATAAACACAATCATAGTGAGTATATTGATCAGAAGAAGACAATTTGTGAAGCTTAAAGACAGAAGGATTCCATAGAGTAAGGAGATGACCAAAAGAAGCAGCATCAAGATTATGATCAAAACACCAATTAGGAGCAATGAATTTAGCAGCTAAAGCAGTAGAAGCTAAATCAAGCTTTGTCTCTGATAAGCAGATAAACTGAATATTATGGGTTTTGATTAAGAATTTAATCTCCTTTTGCTTTGAGGGAAGATTCATCCCTCGTACATTCCAAAATGATATGTTGTGAATCATGATAAAATATCAGAAAAATCAGTAACAGAGCTAGAATTAATCCTGGTACTCTTTCTTAAAAGCTTTTGATGATTACTTAGAGGGTTAACCTCCTCTTGAGTAAAGGAACGACCTTCATCTATGTATTTATCATCATTAACTTTAAGAATTTCCTTCTTTTTCCTGCCTCTCTTAGACTTCAGCACAACTTTGGAAGCTGATTTTGAGGATGACTTAAGAGCAGCATCCACATAATCACAAACTTTAGATTTAGAAGCTTTAGGAGTCTTGGCTGAATGAGAAGATGATTGATTATGAGGAGGGGGAGGAAGGGTGATACCTGCAGGAGGCGACAAATGAGAATAAGGAGAAGAAGAGCTATTAGAAGAATTAAGGGTTTTTGAACTAAATTTGGAATGAGGATCGAAATTGAGTTTGAGAGATGAACTTCCAAAATTGCAGTTAGAATGAGATAAAATAGGACAAAATTGAGTATTGATATGAGGGGAAAATTTTCTTGAACAAACAGGAATGGTAGATGATGAAGATGGCATGGCAGAGTGATCTGGAAGCAAGGAGAAAGGATTAAAGATGTTGAACTCATCATTTTCTTCATGCAAATCATTCACCACAACTTTTTCCTCTCCATTATTTTTCCCATTCAAATTTTCATCAGCAATGGAAACTTTCTTTTTCTGTAACGTGCATACCCCATTTTCATCCAATATCATGATATTATCTTCATTAGAAACTCTATTGCCACAATTAATATTCATTACATCATCTTTATTAATTCCAGTCTCCAAATTACCTTTACCACCTTTCTCAATTACTTCATCCAGATTGTTATTGACTTCATTATTACCGTCAGCTCCCTGTTTACCTTGCTTAATCTGCCAAACCATTTTCCTTTTACTATTTACTTTAGTCCATCCACTATTCTCCTGACCAACATAAGCCTTACCACTCAATTTCCTTCCAGGCTGATTAAAAGGTACTTGTTTGTTATCATTTTCTTCTACAATAGTGTAGTCATCTGCCTTAATACCAACATTATGCACATCACAATTACTAGTAGCATGACCAAAAACTTGACAAAGAGTACATATGGCTGGCTTCCAATCATAAGGAACAATTACAGGTGGACAATTATCACCTAATTCACCCAATTCAATTGACTGAGGTAATTCTGAATCTGCCTCAATCTCAACTAAAGCTTTAGCATGTCTAATCCTATGCATCCTTTCAGTATTTAAATCAAAACAAATTAGCCTACCAACCTGGCATTCAAGCCAATTTATACCCATCAACGTCCATAGCAATAGGGGAATACGACGTAGATGAATCCATATAGGAACTCTTTTAATATGAGATTGAGCACTTCCAATTGAAGGATCCCATCTAGTAATTATGAACATACGACCTCGAATGAAAATTGGATCAACTTTTAACACTTTACCTCGATCAAATTCATTTGAAAAATTAAAATAAAAATTGATCCCATCTGACTTAATGTCAACATCACCATGAAGAGACCAGAAATTCTTAAGAAAATTGACAACATAAAAGTATGATAATGAACCATCAAGGAAGAAACAAAACAAATATTGATCCCAGTATTTTATACCTTCAGCTTTAACAATTTCTGGAGGAATCTTCTTCTGACCATCTTTTATTTTCTCAAACTCCAAAGGCTTGTAAACACTAGCATTCCTTGGAAGTGAATTGAACAATGAAAGATAATCTGTTTTAGCAGTGGTGGAAAGATTCTTGGTTGAGCTCAAAGGAAGTTCAGGATTATGATTGAAAGTGGAAGGATTAGAACTAGTAGGAGGAGCAGGAAGACGAATAGAAGATGAATGAACAGATCCAATAGCAAAACCTTGATTATCCAACAAAGGAACAGAATTAACACCAACTTTATTACTTGAGGGCAAAGGGTTTGATTGATTGCCAGATCCAGAAATACTATCAATGAGAACCCCATTCCCATCAATAAAATCAACAGGAGGCTTTGAAGCTAGATCGACAACTCCAATCAGGACAGAATCCAAAATTTCATCTAAGATCTCAGTAGCAATCAAATACTAATTGTAATATTTATAACTTCCAACCTGATATTTTGACCCTAACCATTTTTCTAAAATACAAGACCATGTTTTAAAACGTTTTTTTAAACATTATTTTGGGTTATTTATATAAATTTTGCAACTTACATAAAAATGTACATTTTAAAGTTCGTTTGAACAAAATTTACAATTCTTAACGACATAAGTGTTCAAACCATATTATTTTGGCACAAATATATTCACAAACACATAAAATTTATTTTAACACACATATAAATATTTTTCAAAGTAAATTTTAATGTTTAACATTTATTTTTCAATCAAATTCATTCGGAAAAAACCTAGTTTGTTCAAAAATTCACCGTGTGCACTTATATTGCAATTTAATGTAATATGATATATAAGAATCTTATGAATTCTTATATTATCATGATTCTCATATTATAAAGTTTTCTAAAAACTTTATTTAGCATTTTCCAATTTATTGCACTCAAATATTGAGTTTTAACTCAATTTATCTTCAACTTTCTATTTAATTCAAAATTTACCACAAAATCTGTTTATTAATTTATTCTTCACCAGTACACATTATTTAAACTAATTTTAATCAAGTTTACAATAGACCAAAATAATTTTTTGCAAATTCTATATTTAATCGTTTTCAATGATTAAACAACCACTTTCTCAAATTTTCCCAAGTGGATTCCAAAAACCCATGTTCCAACTCAATCTTGGATAGTTATTTAAATTATCTATCCCAAAATATTTTTATCTCTTGATTCATAAATTATAATGTCATTATAATTTATTATTTTTGTTAGTCACAGGTAATCGCAAAACGAGGGTCGTTACATATATGTATATGTTTGTATATAATTTCAATTTGACTTGTATAAAATCTCAGTGTATAATTCTCATATTATGGTTTAAAATCATTGTATGGACTCATATAACCTATATGCATTAGAGTAGGTTACCTATGCATTTGGGTAAGTTAGTTTTGCATATTGATTGGAAGTTTCGTTAGTTAAAATAAAGTAAAATAAAAAATTTGATGATTTTGGACAGTTGAAAAAATCTAAATGTTCATAAAAGTAGCACTAGTGGTTTGAGGACTATAAGGAACTAGCATTAGTAACTAGTATATTGAAAGGATAGTAAATTCGAATATGTTTTAAATTGGTGAGACTTGTATTAAGTAAAAGAGAATTATGGAGTATTGACATGAGTTTAAGAAGTTAATAACTTAATTTTTATTAACAATTTTCATAAATAAATTTAGAAGTATTGAAATTGGTATACCGAAATTAATAGGGATAAGTATATAAGTTATACTTAAATAACATGTTCGAAATTCAGTTTTGATCTAAAGTTCGATTACATGACTTTAAGGTGTTCCATACCTGCTCGAATAAAGATTCATTACTCAATAGTTGACGACAAACACTTGATGAGAGTTATGTGAAACTAAAATTTTATGTTGTAGTATATGGTCATGCAATAAGAATAGAGGTTCCTAATCACCGAGCCTGACCAAAGTCCGCACCAGATACATCGAAAGAAAGACACAAATTCGGAAGGGAAGGTGTATATTTGAATAATGTTGGAATCATATATTGAGTATAGACATCATACGAGCTTATAGATCATTACATATTGTGGGGTTTATTTTCTAGTTTGGATATGGATGAAATTTAAGGGACTAAACTCTTTTGAGGGGTAAAGATTGTAATGACACAAAATTTCATCGATTTAACTTTGGATATTTAACTTGTCTTACTATTCAAATTATGTTTCGAATCAATTATATTCCCTGTAAATTCTTATTTGATAATAGGAAATGCATTTTAAAATTTTGGTTTAAATATATACACATAAATTTATATATTAAGATTTGGATGATAAATATATTTGTGTTTAAAGAAAAAACATTTTAGAATTATATTTATATATATTATTTGATATTACAATAATAAGTTTTCCAATTGTAGTTATACTCTACTAATATACAAAATAATAAGATTTGTAAACTTTATAATTTTTATATCTTATGATATGATGTTAAATTTCTAAAAAAGTATATATCTAAATCGCTTGTAAATGAAGACGAAAAGTATACCACATCATCCAAATAGTCCACTTATAGTACTGACTATCATTTTGCTAACTTAACTTCTAAGTTATACATAAAATAAAATGAATATTTAGGTGTCCAAATAAAGTACAAGCCTTATCCAAATTTCAAATACTAGTATAAGCTTGAATAATTATATTCTTGAATTGTTTTATAAGTATAAAATTGCAAGTTTAGCATAGTAACGAACCTTAGTGAAATTTTCACATATATTAACACCTAAAAAAGAAGAGAAGCTCTTTCTTTTAGTCGTTCACGCTTTAATTTCTCATTTACTTCCAAATTTTCATGGCAGCAAGTACGAATAAAAAAAAGACTGTAAAGGGAAGGCAACATAATGCAAAGAAATTCAGTAAATCATAGGTGTAGGAAGTTCTTAAAAATCAAATTTTTTTTGCTCCCCCTAAAATCATGAAATGTATCTATTCGTGTTTTTGGTGACTTAGGCGGTGTTATATTGTGTTTTATGCTTTAAGTGTTCAACATTAATTGCAAAAACTGAAGAAAAAATATTAAGGAATGATAGAGAGAATGGAAGAGTGATGGAGGGGACAACGGCGAGGATGGAGGAACGACAAAGGGATGAGTTTCCTCACGTTTTTCCATTACTTTCCAAAACACGGAAAGTAAGTAAAAGTTTTTTTTGTTCTATGCGTTAACTTTGTTCTCTAAAATGACCTTGTTTCATGATATACACGTGCCTCATATTTTATAAGGAAAAAAACCCAAAACTAAAAATGATATACCAAACACCAACTCAATCTTTAACTTGGAAATTTCCTCTGATGTTTAAATGTGATTTGAGCGGTTTGTAGGAGAGTTGCAAATAATGGCCAAAGACTATAGGGAGGAAATTTAAAAAAAGATTGAAATTCTTAGTGTTTAGTGAAGCGAGAGGTGTCACTGTTTGTCCCGATTGATTTCTCTTGATACTGGAGAAGTTTGATGAAGATCAAAGCAAAACTAAGAAGTGTAACATTATACAATGGAAGGGAGAGCTCTGGGGGCACAAATGATAAGGAAGAATCGGAGGTGGTGGTTAGAATAGCACACGGTAAAGGCGGCGATGGGTGGCATTTTATGGTCTAGACCATGAGGGATTGAGACCAAAGAGAGTGGATGTGCATGCAATAGTGCACACACAGGATTTCAAATTAAAGGAGGAGGAGAAAGGAGAATAAGAATAGGAGAAGGCAGGCTATTTGGTTAGGTTTGGCATAATGGGTCAACCAGTTTCAAATAATGTTGAGGAGTTTATAAAAACTAAACTTGTTTTTATATAATGATGTGTTAATACTTAAAATATAATAACTTGTTCATATTGAATTTGATTCACGAATGGATTTGGTGTTGGGTTCGCAACAGTGAATTGTAATGTAGTTTATCGGCAAATTTGGATTGGTAAAATTTTATAATATATTGAAATGAACATATTTTAATTAGTTTTTTTTATAACAATAACACTGTTAAATTACACATTCTTAGTCTATGTTGTTTATTTAGCAAAAAAGAATATGATCAAGTTAATTTGAATTGTATTGATCACGATGGATATCTACCGAGTAGCTTAAAAGCTCTTTTTCAGTGCCTCTTAATTAAATTAATAATTTATGCAATTAATTTAATTCTCGATTATTTAATATTGATTGGTTAGTTAATTAACTATTAACTATGAACTATTGAGTTCCAAAAGCTTGCTAGTCTATCTATGTTGTATATGATAGTGATAAGTGAACCCGTTTGGATTTAAAGACGAATGACAACTTATCAAAGTATTATTGAAATCACTAAGACTTAGATTTGAACTAAATTCAATTTTCTATTTTGTTAACATAACTTATCTTATAATAGCTAAGTAGATTTTGTTTGGAATGTTTTTTAAATTAACTTTCAGATACTTTAAGAATTTATTAAAAGTCTATTTGAATGTTTAAGATTAATCAATCATTTAGTTTTATTTTTGTTAGTTAAATGGTTAAAGTTGGTTAAATATTTCGTAAGGATAATTTATATTAAAAAAATATTTTTACTTATGATATTTTGATTAATATTTACTTTGTTTATGAGGTCTAAAAGGTAATTTATACTTAAGTGTTAATTGTTACGGAAGCAGATTAAGGATCTTAAGGCAAAAATAACACTAGAGGGAGGGTGAATAGTGTTTATAAGAAATTTATAGAAATCTTTAACTAACTTGAATTACTATATGAATCACATAATGATTATTACACCAGAAATGATCACAACACAGAAACAATCACAAATATAGATATAAGTAAATATAAAATGCAGAAAAGGAAAGAACACACCGAATTTTATACAGGTTCGGATTACTCCTATGTCCAGTCCCATTAAACACTGGATTACACAAAGTTTTATTAATACAAGTATCAACTTTACAACACCTGTAATCTCACGGCTACAAGGTTAACACCAATTCTACCACCCTTGATTTCACGGCTACAAGGTTCACAACGCTCCCTTTCCTTGATTTCCGGGCTACAAAAAACACACCCTTTCCCAAAAAATTCACAAATAATTACCGCAGGCCTAGAACTCTTCAATAGCACTTTCAATCAGAGAGTATTTGATAGAAATTGAGAAAAGAAGAAGTCTGATATAATTTGAGTAGAAATCGACAAAGTATAAGTGTAGAAATAAAAAAAATGTAATTATTAGTGGTTGGAGATAGAATAATGAGGGAGAAGAAGAAGTGACAAAAAATTCAAAATTAACTACTATTTATTGTGTTTAAAAGGTTGAAACGTTTCTGAAACATTTCAAAATATGAAAGGACACTTCCTTCGAAAACTGAAAATATGACAGTTATATGTCAACATGCTCAATTATGTACGTCGACATATACATAATAATTTAATTTTTAAAATCATTTTTCAAGTGTTAAAACCAATATATATTTTCTGGAAATTCTAGAATCAAAACTAATGTTTCAAATGAAGTTTCTAAAGTATAAAAACATATAAAAACATAGTGATATATAATATAAGCATGTTTATAAAATTATATGATATAAAACTATAAAACATATATATTATATACTTTATAAACTATAAACATATATATATATATATATATATGAAATCATAAGTAAAATCATAATAATTTGAAATCATTTCAGAATTGGAGTTTGAAATTATTTTGAAAAGGAATTTGAAAACAGAATTTGAAAGTGCTAACCAGAGTTTTACATATAAACTAAACTCTATTACTTGATAATCTTGAGCTTTTGAAATTTTGATTCTTGATACTCATGAGTCTTGAATTTTTGATATCTTGAATCTCCAACACTGTACAGTCTTCAATATTTATATCCTGCACATATATATCTTGCATATACGTATATATATATATATATATATATATATATATATATATATTCGGGACAAAGTTGTTACTATATATTTTATAATTAATAATGTTATTAATTAAAACAAAGTTGTTGTCATCAAAATTCCATTCTCCAACATCAATTAAGAAGATAGCCTTAATTAACTTAAACTAAATAAAGTTTAAATGAATCATTTGAGGACCAACTATTTTTTAGTTATTTGATTAAGATTAAATATTGACTTCATTTTAAGTAGTTGTTTTAAAATATCTATTTAATTACTAATTAAGATTTAAATCATTATCTAATTATTAATTAAATATTATTTGAGTTTTAGACTATTTACCTAAAGAGTAATTATTATTATTATTTATTTTAAGGTTAATTATATATCACGTTATTTATTCAAATGTTGATTAATATTTAATTATTTATTTTAAAAACTAAAAATTGATTAAGTTTTTGTTCAATTAATAACTGTATTATGATAAGCATTATCTTAATTACAAAGATTGAGTTAATTTAATTATTATAAATGATTATTTTAAGTCAATTAATTTATTAGTTAAGGATATTCATAAGTAATTAATTTCAAATGAGGAATTTAAGCTAATTGATTGTTTTAAATAACAAAGTTTTGAATTGTTAATTAATTTAAAAATAATTATTAAAAGTGGATTAATTTATTTAATAACAAGGTTTTATTTTAAATTAATCGCTTTTATTAATTGTATTTAAGGAAACTAATATTGTTTATGGTTCAATAATTAACTAACATGTTTAAGCTAATTCAATTAATTTGATAGCAAGCATTAAATTTAATAATGAATTTATAAAAGTGGATTTAAAGCTTATAAATTGATCATGATAAGGAATTTGCCTAACGAATGGAATTAAGTAAAATATGTGAGGAATGTGAAAGTGGTTTGAAATCTAAAGGAAAATGGTTTTATAAGACATTGATTTAGAATTAGATTTCATTTAGAACTTGGAAAATAATAAATTGAACATTTAAGATGTAACAAACTGGAAAATCAGAACCAATTTAAAATTTTTATTTTAGCAATTTTAGTGTATTCTAAATATTTAAAATGGTTTATTTTAAATAATAACAACTAAAAATTTATTTTGAATACAATTAGAACGTATAAATTTATAAAAATCAAAGTTAGAACAAATATATTTATTTTAAATATAAAAGGAGTTAGAAATAGCGCTGAAGTTTGAAAATTTGACTTTGAACTTTGACTGAATGTACAGGATTCAAAATAAACCGAATTTTAGTGAAACAAAAAATATTTAAATCTGTTTATAAATATCTTTCTAACAAATCTGAAAAATCGAAATTTCATAGCGGGAATCAAAAGTTATGGCCAGTTGAATATTCTGAATGGTTGTTATGGAATACATATAGCCCTGAAAATTAGCCATGTTGCAAATGACCTTCTTTTCGACGAAACCACTTTGGTTTAATCCCGAATGTGAAATTATTACTAGGTTTCAAATTCCATAATTTTTGGAGTTGATTTGTGAGCATGGCAAAGGAAAACGCATTTGGTAATTTCAATTTGAATTGGATCGACCAGAAAAAGTCCATTTTTCAAACGGTGTCCAAATTCAACGAAATTAATTTTGTTGGGACTGTATCATCAAAACATAGCCAAATTTATTTTTATGGAATTTTTGGAGTCAGTATGTGGTCCAGTAAATTAAAATGTACATTTAAATTCAATATATATATTAATTTATATTTTAATTTTGAAAAAAACTAATCAAAACATTAGAATCGGCCTACGAAACATATTCCATTGCGTTCGCAATGGGGGTATTTAGTTCTGGGTGATAGTCATTGGGTCTAGATCGGAGTCCAGATGTTAAATTCACTTCTTAGAATTAAAATTGAATTAAAAATAAAATAAATATTTTATTATAAATGGTCCCGTGGAAACCCTAACCCCCCTTCGTTTTTGCGCCGCCACAATCAAAATGAACAGCCACCGAGCTCGAAATTTTATACCCAAAAATGCCTAAAGCTAAATCATTTCAATCCAAACAATCAAGGGGGAAATTAGAGAGCTTTTCACGCTCTACTAATCCATTCCAGGATGATCGATTTTTGTGAAACGATGGGAGAGAATTTGCAGCAAATAGCTGCTGGGTTTGGGCGTGTTTTTCGAGAGCCATGGGGTTACGAGCTGGAAGCCCCACCGCGATGGCGGCGTAGGGGAAGGAGCTTCGAAGGGGTCAGCTCCGATCGTCGTCAAATGACCTATAGCGACGCAAATTCTGGTGGAAAGGAGTTTAGGGGGGAGTCGGTTTTCGTTCCTGGAAGAGAAGGGTAATTAACCCTTGTGATTTAATTAATAATGAAATTAATTAATTAGTTATATAAATTGTCATCAATGTATTAAACATCATAACTCTTCCATACGAGGTCGGAAAAATGCGAAACTGGATCCGTTGCGATCGTGGAGACGAGAGCTTCACAACAAGACTAACCGGGCCTAGTTTGGAGCACGACAGAATTTCAGACAAATTCAAAACCAATTCTTCAAAAATTTAGATAAAAACTGACGGAGTGAATACCAATGTGAGAACTTCTCACTATTATTTTTGTACAGTTATTTAAGTTATTTTGTAACTGCATATATGAACTGCTCCCCGTCGTCCGCTGACCATGGACAACTTGTTTGATTGTCCTGTGTTGTGGAAATTGATTATGATTGTGATGTGAAATGAACTAAATAAAATATTCATGTATTGAATAAAATATTTTATCGTTAAAAATATAATTTTTAACGTGTATATGGATAAAATAAATATTCATTTCCAAACCAGACGGTTTGTTTATGTACACTTATTTATCTGATATGGATTGGGACGATAAATTTACACATCGCCCAACTGCACAAATAATAAACAGTATTTGTTTGTTTGAAAACACCACACGGGTATTGGGATAATATTTGCCATACACTGATCCCAATAATTAGTGGTATGTCAATCGATGGGTTGACAGACTGTATAAGCGTTATTTATTTATTTATTTATTTTAATGCTTATACAGTTGTAAAATTCACTCTGAATGTTGTATGAATTTTTAATGATTGTTTATCGTTATTGTTGTATATATGTGATGTTGAAATCAATATAAGTAAAATTATATGGTAAGGGATTGAGTCTGATTCCAGTTCAGAATTAACGAATTTTTAAAATAATATTCAGTAATTATTGAAATGTGAAGCCGTGTTAAGTAGTTAAACGCCATTTTAACACGAACGGGATTTTCTGTCGATTTTATTCATTTTATAATAAATATCAAAAAGTGATTTCAAAATCTGATATTTTGAAAATATTATCGTTTTAATATTATAATGATATGAAATATTGAATTTTGATTTGAATTTGAAAATGAAATTGAAATCATTTTGAAATGAATTTAAAACGAAGTTATAAAGAATATTCAATTTTGATTTGAATTTGAAAATGAAATTGAAATCATTTTAAAATGAATTTAAAACAAAGTTATAAAGGATATTCAACTTTGATTTGAATTTGAAAATGGAATGGAAATGTTTTAAAAATGGATTTGAAACGAATTTAAAAGGAAAAGTTCAATTTTGATTTGAAACTGAAACAGAAGTGGAAATCGTTTTTAAAACGTATTTAAATGATTTATAAAATTCATTTTAAATGGAAATCGATGAAATATATAATATATATATATATATATACATATGAATATTATATATATTATAATGGCCTGAATAGAACTTGCCACGCAGCGAACGTTCGCGAATTTCGACCATTAACTTCCAATGGACGTTATGGAAGATCCGACCGTCGGATTCTCCTAAAAGCAGAACCGTTGGGTTCGTTTCGAAAAGAGCTTTCCAACGAATATGAGAGATTTGAAATCTAATGGTTGGACTAGGAATTATGTCCAAATAAAATTTTGAAAAGGTCGCTCTAATTGCAGTTCGATGACCGTTTATGGAAATCGACTGTACGGACCTTAATGAAATTATTAAAAATATCGATAATTTGTGTAAAATCATAATAAATGATTTGAAAGAATTAGGATGAAAAATTTCATATTTGAAAAGATAAAAATATATTTTTATCGAAATGAACCAGTTAGGAACTAGATTTGAAATCCAATAATTTTTAAAGCAAATAAATTGGATTTGTGAATGGTTTTTAATATAACCAGAAATTTCCAATATAAGATTTGGAATGGATTTGAATCGAAAGTATCTTCGGAATATTTCGATATTGGATTCCTTGATTATACGGATATTGTGGAGGAATTTGGAAGATATATATATATATCGTTATTCCAATACGATATTTGTTAGTTTCAGAATTTGATATTGAATATAAGCCGATATATTTTCTATTCAAAGCCTTGTATTTAATATCAAATGGGATTTTGGGTTGGTCGTAAACGGTGTCTTCATTAACGCTGTTCTTAAACCCAGTTGAGAAAAGATTAAATCTTTTTATTAAGATTTAATGAAGTTTACCAATTAATTAATATTTAATTGGAATTGAATTGAATTGAATTTTTGGTTTGTCGTGAATGGTATCTTTAAAAATGTTGTTCTTAAACCCAATGGAGTTAAGAAAGTTAGAAACTAATTGGAGATTAACTAAGTTGAATGGTTTCCTAGGTATTGATCTGATGTCGGTTTCGGCCTTCGAGATTAATAGTTAGCGAATTGTTCTCTTACTAATTTACGGTTAGAGATTGATGGAATGGTGTCTTCAATAACATTGTTCTTAAACCCCATGTGAAAAGAATAAATCTTTCAATTAAGATTATTAGAATTTCCAGTTACATTTAGTAATTGGAATAAAATGGAATGTGATTTTAGGTTTATCGTGAACCGTGTTTTAAATGACATGGATTCCTTAACCCAGTTAGAGATAAGATTAATTTCTTAACTTTGAATAGTCATTAATATTGATTTATGGGAAGATTAAAACTAAATGGAGTTTTAATGAATCTTTGATTAGATTGAAAAGTGAATGTGATAATTAAAATTATCAATTCAAGAAAATGATCGAGAATGGAGTATCACCAGTTTTGCTCCAAGCGATAGTTAAATCTTTAATTAGATTTGAACGTGAAATGGTAAATAATTTTTTATTGATAACACTGTGGTGTTAGATATGGAGTATTACCAGTTTTCTTCATGGGATGAATAGGTTGGGATTGGGAAAATAAAAGAAATGATCACATAGGTAGGGTGCGCTAATCCCGACTAGTTGATAAACCTTAATTTGGTTTAGAAATGATATGCAAAGGAAGATTAAAGAATAAATTTAAATAATTTATCTTTGATAAAATTAATGGGAACCTTTCCCAAAAGATAAGAATATTTGAATAAAAGAATATTCTGGATTGGAATGAGGTGTATGATATGTTGTTATAGCACTTGATTACAAGATACGCGAGTTATTCGGAAAGACCGGGTTTAACCCATTCTGAATAACTGATACGACGAAAAGTCGATGAGATTGAAGACGGTGCAAGACCGACGATCTTTACATCAAATGTATGGGTTGCTACTGATGCTCATGATTGGAGTAGCTACCTTGAAGGGGCTACAGTGGTAGCCGTCCGGACGTACTTGTTGATTGTACGAATATGCGAGGGCCTCTCTCCCGTATTGGACATACGGGACGATTAATAAGGTGCCTCTGGTTTCGTTTAGACCTAGAACGGACTTGTAAATGGATGGTGTGTCTGACATTGTATTCTTTTATACTATATCCATTGATCTCTGCTAAATATATATATATATATATATATATATCTTTTTGGTGGCGGAAAATTTATTCTCTTTCTTAACAACCTTCTCTGAGACATACGAGTTCAGAGGTTATATATCGGCAGAAATCAGTGGTACAGTATGGATTGATGGTGTGGCATGCTGAGATGCAGTGATCCAAACTTTTGTTGAAAAGCAAAGTTTGGTGGATGATGATCAAAGCACGGCTTTAATATAGCACAGTTTTGTGTAGCATTAATTCGCGAGCCTCACACACCGGTATGGTGGCAAACTGATGGTTAGATTAGTACGCTTTTGAGACGAGGATAAACACCCTATGGCTTTTCATGGATTCAGTCGACCGAGGTGATACTGGGTGTGGTCGCCCCACACCAGTAGGGATAGGGCACACCCCCCGATTCCCAGATGGATAGAGTTAGCGGTGTTTTCCAATGCTTGGACGTAGGCCGCAGTAACTTGTTTCCTGGATAGTGCGGATGTGCGCTACGACGTTTTCGCATGCCTACTACGTAAGCTGTTGGGAATTGTACTACGTGATAGATCTTTCGGATCAGGAGCCACCATGATGGAAATCCAATCTTCCAAATACAACATGTTGCGGTTTTGATTGTAGAGCCTAGTATGCGACATGATATATGGTACCCATGCCGTCTATGATTGATACATTTATATTTGAAGTTGATTTCTTCACTTATAGTAATAAAAAAAGATTTGTTTTAAAACATACCAGGCATATTTGGCTATTATAAGGTAGAACTCTATCCTCCGGTTTGCGTTGCATTACGTGATAGGACTTGAGTCTTATAATAGCTTCATTTTTCTTTATTTAGCATTGCGCCGTTTGTTTTAGGCACTGGTATTCTTGGGGGTAAACCAATTTCGTGTTATACGACGTGGTCCCTTGATTTACCTTATTCTAAAGTAAAGTTTTAAATAACTGTTTTAGTTCTCACACCAGTCCCATGACTGACCTGGAGTTTATTATTTTAACCTAAACTCTGGGTGCCCATATTTTCCACACGGGTAGCTAGTAGTTTTGGTTTTGCAGATTTATTTATACAGGATCCTGGATTTACAACAGGAGCTATATTCGGAACGCTCTATATCCGTTTAGTTCTTTCGGTTGTAATTGTTATAGTATTTTCCGCTACGTATTGTATTTATACATTTTATTTTCCGTCGCTTTGTATTTTAATGTCTAATATTTTCTATGTAATATTTATTCATACTCTGAATATTCTTGTACTCTGATGTGATTATTGTAAATAGCAATGAAATGTTCATCTGTTTGTGTTCCAATTTGTCTTGTTCTTGAAGCAGTCCGCCTTCTTGTTCGGTTTAGGCCGGCCGGGAAGCATGGATCACTACATTTGGTGTCAAAGCTTTGGTTTACAGAGCTCGAGAACAAGACACATTAGAACCGAACGAAAGAATTGATCAGAGATTGGATTAGTAATATCCAATGAGAATGACTCGTTAGAGATAGGATCAGTAGTATCCTAGAACGAGTGTGAAGAGTGTTATTTTTGAAATAAAAATGAAACAAACTTCGTTTTGAAATTTTAAACCTTATTATTCGCATTTGAATATTTATTTTATATTGAATTTGGACAATCCAATATATAAAGATCTTGCATATATGTCTTGTAAACGTGTACTCGAAGTCTCAAATATACTGGGTAGATATATAATCACACTCTAGTCGCCCAGAGATGATTATGATGATGCCGCGACATCATCAGCATTTATGTTCGAGTTTCGAAAGTGGGATATTTGTATAATTCCAATTGGCTAGTGTGAGAACCAAAACTAGATAGGGTTCATTGTTGTGAATTGGCATCAAAAACATGATTTTTGTACATATATCTAAAGTTATGAATGTGAAAATTAATCAACTAATTGATTGCTGGTAGTGTTGTTTGATTAATTAAAATTTTGAACCATTTAGCCAAATTGAACAAATATTGAACTAAATGGAAAATTTTGTGAAATTGCATACATATGTGCATGTATATATTGAACAGGTCATAAAAGGGAAGCTAAGCAGAGGAATAAAATTATATGTCCGACGAATAGGTACATGTTCACTAATTTATTGGGTTTTGGATGATTTTATGAGCTGATTGACTTTTTCTTTTTGAGACGAGAGGGCCTGTGTGGCGGTTTGGGGATTTTCTCGATGCAACCCGTATAAATGAGGTTATGGCGAAATTTTTCGAAAATTTAGGGTGTTAGCCAAATTTTTGAAAAATTAGAAATTCTTAGAAACTGAAAAGTTGAAGAGTAAAAGCCAGGATGAAAGTTGAGTTGGTTAGTTAAACAACTTTCAGCTCCGTTCATTTTCGAGGACGAAAAGATTTTAAGTTGGGGAGATTGTAACAACCCGGAAAATCAGAACCAATTTAAAAAATTTGTTTTAGCAATTTTTAATGTATTTTGAATATTTAAAATGATTTATTTTAAATAATAACGACTAAAATTTATTTTGAATAGAATTAGAATGTATAAATTTATTTAAATCAAAGGTAGAACGAATATATTTATTTTAAATATAGAAGAAGTTAGAAATAGCGCTGCAGTTTGAAATTTTGACTTTGAACTTTGACTGAAAGTACATGATTCAAAATAAACCGGATTTTAGTGAAACCAAAAATATTTAAATCTGTTTATAAATAACTTTCTAACGAATCTGATAAATCGTAATTTCATAGTGGGAATTAAAAGTTATGGCCAGTTGAATATTCAAAATGGTCGCTATGGAATAAATATAACCCTAAAAAATAACCATTTGGCAAATTACCGCCGTTTTCAACGAAACCACTTTGGTTGAATCCGGAATATCAAATTATTGCTAGGTTTCAAATTCCATAATTTTTGGAGTTGATATGTGAGCGTGGCAAAGGAAAACGCGTTTGGTAATTTCAGTTTGAATTGGATCAACCAGAAAAAGTCCATTTTTCAAACGCTCCAAATTCGATGAAATTAATTTTGTTGCGACCTTATCATCAAAACATAGCCAGATTTATTTTTCTTGAATTTTTGGAGTCAGTATGTGGCCCCAGTAAATTAAAATGTACGTTTAAATTCAATATATATTGATTTATATTTTAATTTTGAAAAAAAAAAACTAATCAAAATGTTAGAATTGGCTTACGAAACATATCCCATTGCGTTCGGAATGGGGGTGTTTAGCTAGGGGAGACAGTCGTTGGGTTTAGATCGGAGTTTGGATGTTAAATTCACTTTTTAGAATTAAAATTGAATTAAAAATAAAATAAATATTTTATTATAAATAGCCCCGTGGAAACCCTAACCCCCCCTTTGTTTATGCGCCACCACAATCAAAATGAACGCTACCGAGCTCGAAATTTTAGACCCAAAAATCCCTAAAGCTAAATCGTTTCAGTCCAAACGATCAAGGGGGAAATTAAAGAGCTTTTCATGCTCTACCAATCCATTCCATGATGATAGATTTTCGTGAAACGATGGGAAAGAATTTGCAGCGAAAAGCTGCTGGGTTTGGGCATGTTTTTCAAGAGCCATGGGGTTGCGAGATGGAAGCCACCACTGGCAATGGCGGCGCAGGGGAAGGAGCTTCGAAGGGGTCAGCTCCGATCGCTATCAAATGACCTATGGTGACGCAAATTCTGGTGGAAAGGAGTTGAGGGGGGAGTCGGTTTCCGTTCCTGGAAGAGAAGGGTAATTAACCCTTGTGATTTAATTAATAAAGAAATTAATTAATTAGTTAATAGAAATTGTCATCAATGTATTAAACATCATAACTCTTCCATACGAGGTCGAAAAAATGCAAAACTGGATCCGTTGCGATCGTGGAGACGAGAGCTTCACAACAAGAATAACCGGGCCCAGTTTGGAGCACGTCAGAATTTTGGACAAATTCAAAACCAATTGTTCAGAAATTCAGATAAAAACTGACAGAGTGGATACCAATGTGAGAACTTCTCACTATTATTTTTGTACAGTTATTTGAATTATTTTGTAACTGCATATATGAACTGCTCCCCATCGTCCACAGACCATGGACGACTTGTTTGATTGTACTGTGTTGTGGAAATTGATTGTGATTGTGATGTGAAATGAACTAAATAAAATATTCATGTATTAAATAAAATATTTTATCGTTAAAAATATAATTTTTAACGTGTATATGGATAAAATAAATATTCGTTTACAAACCGAACGATTTGTTTATGTACTCTTATTTATCTGATATGGATTGGAATGATAAATTTTACACATCGCCCAACTACACAAATAATAAATAGTATTTGTTGTTTGAAAACCCCACACGGGTATTAGGATAATATTTGACATACACTGATCCTAATAATTAGTGGTATCTTAATCGATGGGTTGACAGACTGTATAAGCGCTATTTATTTATTTTAATGCTTATACAGTTGTAAAATGCACTCTGGACGTTGTATGAATTTTTAATTATTATTTATCGTTGGTGTTGTATATTTGTGATGTTGAAATCAATATAACTAAAATTATATGGTAATGGATTGAGTCTGATTCCAGCTCAGAATTAACGAGTATTTTAAAATAATATTCAGTAATTATTGAAATGTGAAGCCGTGTTAAGTAGTTAAATGCCATTTTAACACGAACGGGATTTTCTGTCGATTTCATTCATTTTATAATGAATATCGAAAAGTGATTTCAAAATATGATATTTTTAAAATATTATCATTTTAATATTATAATGATATGAAATATTCAATTTTGATTTGAATTTGAAAATGAAATTGAAATCGTTTTAAAACGAATTTAAAACGAAGTTATAAAGAATATTCAATTTTGATTTGAATTTAAAATGAAATTGAAATTGTTTTAAAATGATTTTAAAACGAAGTTATAAAGAATATTCAATTTTGATTTGAATTTGAAAATGGAATGGAAATCGTTTTAAAAATGGATTTGAAACGAATTTAAAAGGAAAAAAATTCAATTTTGATTTGAAATTGAAGTGGAAGTGGAAATCGTTTTTAAAACGAATTTAAAATGATTTATAAAATAAGTTTTAAATGGAAATCGACGAAATATATAATATATATTATAATGGCCTGAACAGAATGCACCGCGCAGCAACCGTTCGCGAATTTCAACCATTAACTTCAAGTGGATGTTACAGGAGATCCGATCGTCGGATTATCCTAAAACCGGAACCGTTGGGTTCATATCGAAAATAACTTTCCAATGAATATGAGAGATTTGATATCTAATGGTTGTGAGATGACCCGAACTTCCCCGGTAAGGAAAGAGAGGATACTTTGAGAACAACACACAAAAGAACGTAGACGGAAGAACATTTCATTGTTAATTACAACAATTCCATCAGAATATAAAAATATACAGAGTATGAATAAATATTACACAAAAAATATCAGAGATTTAAATTAAATTTAAATACATCACTACAGCGGAAAATAATACAAAACACAACTGAAGGAGATATATGGATACAAAGCTTTCTGAATATCATTCTAGTTGTAAACCAGGATCCTGTGAATATAAATCTGCCAAACCAAAACTACTAGCTGCCCGTGTCGAAAATAAGGGCACCCAGAGTTTAGGTTAAAACAATAAACACCAGGTCAGTCATGTGACTGGTGTGAGAACTAAAACAATTATTAATCTTTATTTTAAAGTTAGGTAAATCAAGGGACCACGCCTTATAACACGGAACGGGTTTCCTCCCAAGAACACCAGTGCATAAAACAACAGCGCAATGCTAAATAAAGAACAATGAAGCTACTATAAGACCCAGGTCCCATCACACAATGCAACACAAGCCGGAAGATAGGGTTTTACCTTATAATAGCCAAAGAATGCTTGATACGCTAAATTTCATCTTTTATTATTACTATAAGTGAAGAAATCAATTTCAATCATAAATATCAATCATAGACGGCATGGGTACCATATATCATGTCGCCATACTAGGCTCTACAATCAAAACCGCAAAGTCACGTATTTGGAAATTGGATTTCCATCTATGAACCAAGGCAAAAGATAGTCCTTTACCGATTCGAGACTCTCTAGCCCGAGCCTCAGGACCCAGACACAGGTGAGCCCTTGGATCGTCAGGGCCGGTCCACCGATGTGGATTAAAATGTCTGAACACTGCGTTTCCCCACCCTTTGGGGCGTAAATGAGCCAACGAATGACTCCATCGGACCCGGATCGTCCGATCAAACCGAGGCGCCACGCAACAGCAACAACCACACAGGTGAAACTAATATAAATGTCAACCAGTTTAAGAACTGACACCACCTCTAGCTAGAAAGAAATGCATGTCCTCCCTGAGGTCCTCTCCCGTTTCTGGTTCACAACCAGGGTGTGAGGCTCGTGAATCAATGCTACACAAAGCTATGCTACACAGGCTGTGCTTTGATCATCAACCACAAGACTTTGTTTTTCAACAGAAGCCTTGATCAATTGCCATTTAGGCATGCCACACAGGCAATTCACTCCATGCGATTGATATCTATCAATATATAACCCCTGAGCTCGTACGTCTCAGAGAAGGGCGTTAAGCAAGAGAATAAATTCTACACCACCAAACAGATATATATTTAATAGAAATCATTCACACAGACTAAAATCCAATGTCAGACACACAGTCCATTTACAAGTTCGTTCTGGGTCTGAATGAAACCGGAGGCACCTTGTACCTCGCTTGTCCATCGATCTCCAAGTACGTCTGGACGATCACCAACTAATTCCCTTCTCTTGGGTGTACAACCCAATCAAGATCATCAGTAATCACCCAAACGATGTGAAGACCTCCGGCCTTCAACCACCGTCTTCATCCTCGACACCACGTCGAATCAGTTATTCAGAATGGGATAAACCCGGTCTTTCTGAATAACTCACGTATATAATACACAAGTGTTACACAAACACAACATACGCCTCATTCCAATTTAGAATATTCTTTTATTCAAATATTCTTTTACTTTGGGAAAGGTTCCCATTAATTTTATCAAAGATAAATTCTTTAAATTTATTCTTTGATCTTCTTTTGAATATCAATTCAAACTAGTCGGGATTAGCGAACCACACCACAGTAATCATTTGTTTTATTTTCCAATCCCAACCTATTCATCCCTGAAGTAAAACTGGTCATACTTCATATCTAACACCACAGTGTTATCGGTAAATTCAATTACCATTTCACGTTCAAATCTAATTAAAGATTTAACTATCGCCTTGAGCAAAACTGGTGATACTCCCATCTCGACCATTTCAATCTAATTAAAGATTCATTAAAACCCGACTTAGTTTTAATCTTCACAGAAATCAATTTCCTGCCTTTAACTGGGTTAAAGAACCAATGTCATCTAAAACACGGTTCACGGAAAACCCAAAATCACATTCCATTAATTATCGGGTTAAAGAACAAGTGTTATTTAAAACACCATTCACGATAAACCCAAAAATCAATTCAAATTCAATTCCAATTAAATACTATTTAATTGGTGCACTTCATTAAATCTAAATAAAAAGATTTAATCTTTTTCTCAACTGGGCTCAAGAACAGTGTTAATGAAGACACCATTCACGACAAACCCAAATCACATTTGATATTAAATACAAGGCTCTGAATAGAAAATATACCGGCTTATATTCAATATCAAATTCTACGACCAACAAATATCATATTGGAAATAACGATATTAATATATCTTTCGAAGTTCCATAACAATATCTGTATAATCACGAAATCCAACATCGAAATATTCCAAAGACAATTTCGATTCAAACCCACTCCAATTCAATTATTGGAAATTTCTGGTTATTTTCAAAACCATTTCAACTCCACTTTATTTATTTCAAAAATAAATGGTTTATAATTCTAGTTCAAAACTAGTTCATTTCGATAAAAAGTCAATTTTTATCAAATTTGGAATTTTTCACCCCAATTCTCCACAAATCGTTTCTTATGATTTTACACAAATTATTACTATTTTTAATAATTTTGTCAAGGCCCGTACAGTCGATTTCCATCAACGGCCATCGAACTGCACTTACAACGACCTTTTCTAAATTTGATTTGGACATAATTCCAAAATCCACCATTAGATTTCTAATTTCTAATATCCGTTCGAAAGCTCTTTTCGATACGAACCCAAGGTTCCGGTTTTAGGAGAATCCGACGGTCGGATCTCCCGTAATATCCGTTCGAAGTCAATGGTCGAAATTAGCGAACTGCCGCCGCGCGGCGCGTTCTATTCAGTCCATTATATTATATATATAATATGTATAATATATATTTCATCGATTTCCTTTTAAAACGTATTTTATAAATCGTTTTGAATTCGTTTTCAAAACGATTTCAACTTCCTTTTCAAATTCAAATTAAGATTGAATTTTTCAATATAAATTCATTTTACTTTCATTTCAAATCGATTTCAATTCAATTTCAATTTAATTCGAATTTCGATTCATTTCAATTTAATTCGAATTTCAATTCATTTCAATTTAACTCAAATTTTAATTCATTTCCATTTAATTCGAATTTCAATTTAATTCGAATTTCAAATCTATTCAATTTAATTCGAATTTCACATCTATTCAATTTAATTCGAATTTCAAATCTATTCAATTTAATTGGAATTTCAAATCTATTCAATCAAATCTATTCAATTTAATTCGAATTTCGAATCTATTCAATCAAATCTATTCAATTTAACTCGAATTTCAAATCTATTCAATTTAATTTGAATTTCAAATCTATTCAATTTAATTCGAATTTCAAAATCACTTCAATTTAAATCGAATTTCAAATCTATTCAATTTAATTCTATTTCAAATCTATTCAATTTAATTCGAATTTCAAATCTATTCAATTTAATTCGAATTTCAAATCTATTCAATTTAATTCGAATTTCAAATCTATTCAATTTAATTCGAATTTCAAATCTATTCAATTTAATTCGAATTTCAAAATCACTTCAATTTAATTCGAATTTCAAATCTATTCAATTTAATTCGAATTTCAAATCTATTCAATTTAATTCGAATTTCAAATCTATTCAATTTAATTCGGATTTCAAATCTATTCAATTTAATTCGAATTTTAAATCTATTCAATTTAATTCGAATTTCAAATCTATTCAATTTAATTCGAATTTCAATATCACTTTCAATTTAATTCGAATTTCAAGTCTATTCAATTTAATTCGAATTTCAAATCTATTCAATTTAATTCGAATTTCAAAATCACTTTCAATTTAATTCGAATTTCAAAATCACTTTCAATTTAATCCAAATTTCAAAATCACTTTCAATTTAATTCGAATTTCAAATCTATTCAGTTTAATTCGAATTTCAAAATCACTTTCAATACTCATTGAAAAATGAACAAAATCGATATAAATATCGTTCACGTCAAAATGGCGTCAATCTATCCAATACGGCTTTTATTCAACATATGAATGTTTATTCTATTCAACACATGAATATTTTCCAATTCAACACATGAATTTATTTTTAATTCAACACATGAATTCATTTTCTATATTGGAATGAGGCCCAATCAATTACCATATAATGTTAATTATATGGATTTTCTACAACACATGTATATAACAGCAACGATAAATAATCAACCATCATCCAGAGTGCACCACACAACTGCATAAGCATTAAATATAAATAATTAATGCTTACATAGTCTGTCAACCCATCGATTGACATACAACTAAACAATCGGGATTAGTGTACGTCAAATATCATCCCAATACCCGTGTGGGATTTCAAATCAACAAACACATATTTTATTTGTGCAGTTGGGCGATGTGTAAAATTTATCGTCCCAATCAATATCAGCCAAATCAGGGTATATAAAGAAATCGTCCGATTTGTTTATAAATATTTATTTTATATACACGTTAAAAATTATATTTTTAACTATAAAATATTTTTCACTATAAAATATTTTATTTCATTCACCATCACACAATCAAATTTCACTACACAACAATCAAACAAGCAAGTCATCCATGGTCTGTGGACGACGGGTGTCGGGTGCTACTAAACACCGTCTGCATCCTAGCATATATTTCAAACTAGAAATAAAAATAAAAGTGAGGAGTTCTCACCGACTAGTTAAACCAAACGCCACGACTCTTCTTATATAGAAATCTTCATCGTGCTCGCCTTCTGTCAATTTCACTGTCCGTAGCCACTATATAGATAAAAATTCTATTTTTACACCGCTACTATATAGATAAAAATTCTATTTTTACACCGCTTCTATATAGATAAAAATTCTATTTTTACACCGCTATTATATAGATAAAAATTCTATTTTTATAATGGTGTTCATATAATAAAGATTATATTTTTATATCGCCACTCATATAAAAATCACATCTTTGCTCCTTCTATATAATAAAGATCGAATTTTTAACGCTTTTATAATATAAAAATCATATTTTTAATCTTCTACTAATATAAAAATCATATTTTTAATCTTCTACTAATATAAAAATCATATTTTTATTGTCTCTACTATATAAAAATTATATTTTTATTCGCTATTTTATATATTAAAAATCAAATTTCTCTACTATGTTTTCTATAAAGAAAAACTGATTTTCAAACAATGTTTTATATAAATAAAATCAATAAAAAAGGAAACTCACAGATTTTCTTGTAGGGGGGACGCTGATGGCTCGCGGGTGGGGGTGGTTGCGGAGGGTGGTGCGCCGGACGTGGTGGGCCAGGGGAGGGGTGGCGGCGCCAGGTTTGGGTCGATTTGGAGTCGAGGGGAGGGGTTTGGGGGTCGCGGGTTCGTGTGGAGGAGAGGGGAAGGGCGGTCACGGTTGGTTGGATGAAGAGGGGAAGGAAGCTGAGGGGGTGGTGGCGTCAGAGGGGGGGCGGCGCTCCTAGTGGCGCGCGATAGGTCTAGGGTTTTTTTTCTTTTCTTTTTTAATTCTGGCGGTGGTTATGAGAGAGAGAGAGGTGAGTGTATTAATATATAATTTAATTATTTTAATTTATTTCTCCTTTAAAGTTGACTTTTCATCCGAACCCCGATTCGAACCCAATGACTGTCGACCCTAGCGTATTACCCCCATTCTGAACACAATGGGATATGTATCGTAAGCTGATTCGATCGTTTCGATCAGTTTTCATCAAAATCAAAATATAACTCTATATATTGAATTTGAACGCGCATTTCAATTTACCGGGGCCACATACGGACTATAAAAATTCCCGAAAAATATTTTCTAACTTCGTATTAACGATGCGGTCCTAATAAAACTAATTTCACCAAATTCTGAGACCGTTTGAAAAATGGCCATTTTCCAGTCGATTAAAATCAACTAAAAATGGTCAAACACGTTTTCCTTTGCCACGCTCACATATTGATTCGAAAAATTACGAATTTTGGAATCTAGCAATAACTTGACATCACGGATCCAACAAAAGTGGTTTCGTCAAAAACCGAGGCCGTTTGCAAAATTCCCATTTTTAAGGGCCAGAATTCCATAGCGACTATTCTAAATTTTCAACTGGATGTATCTTTTGATCCTCGCTATGAAATTTCAAATTTTCGAATTTGTTGGAAAGATATTCTCAATTAGATTCAAATATTTTTTGTTTCAATAAATTCCGATTTATTTTGAATCCTGTACATTTATTTGAAATCGAATTATCGAACTACCGCGCCATTTTCAATTCCTTTTATAATTGAAATAAAAATTTATATTCTAACGACGATTCAAATAAATATATACGTTCTAATTCTATTCATAATAAATTTCTCGTCGTTACTATTTAAAATAATACATTTTAAATATTCAAAATTCACTAAAATTGCCAAAATAAAATTTTTAAATTGGCTCGGATTTCCGGGTTATTACAATCTCCCTCACTTAAAACTTTTCGTCCCCGAAAAAGAATGAAGCCGAAAGTTGTTTAACTAACCCACTCAACTTTCATTATTTTCTTTACGGCTTAAGTTCTTCAACTTTTCAGTCTCTAAGAACTTTTCAAATTTTTCAAAAATTTGGCTAACACCCTAAATTTTCAAAAAATTTCATCAAAACCTCCCCTGCACCGGGGACTTTGGGATATTTCATATAGCCTCCCATGGCCTCCTTCCATCCAAAAGAAAAATCCTAGCAGCTAGCCAATCGGCTCATAAAATCATCCAAACCCAATAAATTCGTAAACATGTACCTATTTGTCGAGCAAAAATTTTTATTCTTCTGCTCTAGCCTCCTTGCTATGACCTGTTCACTGTAAGTACATGTATATGCATACAAATGTGATAAATTTTCAATACAACTCACTATTTGATCAATTTGGATAACGGTTCAACATTTAATTAATCAATCAATAATCAATCAACACAATCACCAATCAATTAGTTGGTTAGCTTTTGAAATTCATAACTTTGATATATAGTCCAAAAATCGGATTTTTGATGCCAAATCACAACAATAAGCCCTATCTAGTTTTGGTTCTCACACCAGTCTAATGGAAATAGATAGATATCAATCTTTCGACACTCGAATATAAATACTGATGATGTGGCCGCATCATCAGAATTATCCCCGGGCGACTAGAGTGTGACTCTATATCCATCCAGTATATTGGAGGCTTCCAATACACATGGATCAGATGTATATTAAAATCTCTATATACCAGATAGTCCAAATCAATATAAATAAATATTCAAATACGAATTATTGAATTAAATTTTCAAAACAAAACTTGTTTTCAACTTTATTTTTCAAAACAACACTCTTTACACTCGTTCTAGGATACTACTGATCCTATCTCTAACGAGTCATTCTCATTGGATATTACTAATCCAATCTCTGATGAATTCTTTCGTATGGTTCTAACGCATCTTGTTCTCTGAGCTTTGTAAACCAAAGCTCTGATACCAGCTGAGACGACCCGAACTTCCCCGGTAAGGAAAGAGCGGATACTTTGAGAGCAACACACAAAAGAACGCAGACGGAAGAACATTTCATTGTTAATTACAACAATTCCATCAGAATATAAGAATATACAGAGTATGAATAAATATTACACAGAAAATATCAGATATTTAAATTACATTTAAATACATCACTACAGTGGAAAATAGTACAAAACACAACTGAAGGAGATATACGGATACAAAGCTTTCCGAATATCATTCCAGCTGTAAACCAAGATCTTGTGAATATAAATCTGCAAAACAAAACAACTAGCTGCCCGTGTCGAAAATAAGGGCACCTAGAGTTTAGGTTAAAACAATAAACTCCAGGTCAGTCATGTGAATGGTGTGAGAACTAAAACAATTATTAATCTTTATTTTAAAGTTAGGTAAATCAAGGGACCACGCCGTGTAACACGGAATGGGTTTCCTCCCAAGAACACCAGTGCATAAAACAACAGCGCAATGCTAAATAAAGAACAATGAAGCTATTATAAGACCCAGGTCCTATCACACAACGCAACACAAGCCGGAGGATAGGGTTTTACCTTATAATAGCCAAAGAATGCTTGATACGCTAAATTTCATCTTTTATTATTACTATAAGTGAAGAAATCAATTTCAATCATAAATATCAATCATAGACGGCATGGGTACCATATATCATGTCGCCATACTAGGCTGTACAATCAAAACCGCAAAGTCACGTATTTGGAAATTGGATTTCCATCTATGAACCGAGGCAAAAGATAGTCCTCTACCGATTCGAGACTCTCTAGCCCGAGCGTCAGGACCCAGACACAGGTATGCCCTTGAATCGTCAGGGCCGGTCCACCGATGTGGATTAAAATGCCTGAACACTGCGTTTCCCCACCCTTTGGGGCGTAAATGAGCCAATGAATGACTCCATCGGACGCGGATCGTCCGATCAAAACGAGGTGCCTCGCAACAGCAACAACCACACAGGTGAATATAATATAAATGTCAGCTAGTTTAAGCACTGAAACCACCTTTAACTAGAAAGAAACGCATGTCCTCCCTGAGGTCCTCTCCCGTTTTTGGTTCACAACCGGGGTGTGAGGCTCGCGAATCAACACTACACAAACCTATACCACACAGGCTATGATTTGATCATCAACCACAAGACTTTTCTTTTAAACAGAAGCCTTGATCAATTGCCACTTAGGCATGCTACACAGGCAATTCACTCCATGCGATTGATATCCATCAATATATAACTCCTGAGCTCGTACATCTCAGAGAAGGGCGTTAAGCAAGAGATAAATTCTCCGCCGCCAAACAGATATATATTTAATAGAAATTAATCACACAGACTAAAATCCAATGTCAGACACATAGTCCATTTACATGTTCGTTTTGGGTCTGAACGAAACCGGAGGCACCTTGTACCTCGCATATCCATCGATCTCCAAGTACGTCTGGAGGATCACCAACCGATTCCCTCCTCTTGGGTGTACAGCCCAATCAAGATCATCAGTAATCACCCAAACGATGTGAAGACCTCCGGCCTTCAACCACCGTCTTCATCCTCGACACCACGTCGAATCAGTTATTCAGAATGGGATAAACCCGGTCTTTCTGAATAACTCGCGTATATAATACACAAGTGTTACACAAACACAACATACGCCTCATTCCAATTAAGAATATTCTTTTATTCAAATATTCTTTAACTTTGCGAAAGGTTCCCATTAATTTTATCAAAGATAAATTCTTTAAATTTATTCTTTGATCTTCTTTTGAATATCAATTCAAACTAGTCGGGATTAGCGAACCACACCAGAGTAATCATTTATTTTATTTCCCAATCCCAACCTATTCATCCCATGAAGTAAAACTGGTCATACTTCATATCTAACACAACGGTGTTATCGGTAAATTCAATTACCATTTCACGTTCAAATCTAATTAAAGATTTAACTATCGCCTGGAGCAAAACTGGTGATACTCCATTCTCGACCATTTCAATCTAATTAAAGATTCATTAATACCCCACTTAGTTTAAATCTTCACAGAAATCAATTTCTTGCCTTTAACTGGGTTAAAGAACACTGTCATCTAAAACACGGTGCACGGAAAACCCAAAATCACATTCCATTAATTATCGGGTTAAAGAACAAGTGTTATTTAAAACACCGTTCACGATAAACCCAAAAATCAATTCAAATTCAATTCCAATTAAATACTATTTAATTGGTGCACTTCATTAAATCTAAATAAAAAGATTTAATCTTTTTCTCAACTGGGCTCAAGAACAGTGTTAATGAAGACACCATTCACGACAAACCCAAATCACATTTGATATTAAATACAAGGCTTTGAATAGAAAATATACCGGCTTATATTCAATATCAAATTCTACGACCAACAAATATCATATTGGAAATAACGATATAAATATATCTTTCAAAGTTCCATAAATATATCTGTATAATCACGAAATCCAACATCGAAATATTCCAAAGACAATTTCGATTCAAACCCACTCCAATTCAATTATTGGAAATTTCTGGTTATTTTCAAAACCATTTCAAATCCACTTTATTTATTTCAAAAATAAATGGTTTACAATTCTAGTTCAAAACTAGTTCATTTCGATAAAAAGTCTATTTTTATCAAATTTGGAATTTTTCACCCCAATTCTCCACAAATCGTTTCTTATGATTTTACACAAATTATTACTATTTTTAATAATTTTATCAAGGCCCGTACAGTCGATTTTCATCAACGGCCATCGAACTGCAATTACAACGACCTTTTCCAAATTTGATTTGGACATAATTCCAAATTCCACCGTTAGATTTCTAATTTCTAATATCCGTTCGAAAGCTCTTTTCGATACGAACCCAAGGTTCCGGTTTTAGGAGAATCCGACGGTCGGATCTCCCGTAATATCCGTTCGAAGTCAATGGTCGAAATTCGTGAACTGCCGCAGCGCGGCGCGTTCTATTCGGGCCATTATATTATATATATAATATGTATAATATATATTTCATCGATTTCCTTTTAAAACGTATTTTATAAATCGTTTCAAATTCGTTTTCAAAACGATTTCAACTTCCTTTTCAAATTCAAATTAAGATTGAATTTCTCAATATAAATCCATTTTACTTTCTTTTCAAATCGATTTCAATTCAATTTCAATTTAATTCGAATTTCGATTCATTTCAATTTAATTCGAATTTCAATTTATTTCAATTTAACTCGAATTTTAATTCATTTCCATTTAATTCGAATTTCAATTTAATTCGAATTTCAAATCTATTCAATTTAATTCGAATTTCACATCTATTCAATTTAATTCGAATTTCAAATCTATTCAATTTAATTGGAATTTCAAATCTATTCAATTTAATTCGAATTTCAAATCTATTCAATTTAACTCGAATTTCAAATCTATTCAATTTAATTTGAATTTCAAATCTATTCAATTTAATTCGAATTTCAAAATCACTTCAATTTAATTCGAATTTCAAATCTATTCAATTTAATTCGATTTCAAATCTATTCAATTTAATTCGAATTTCAAATCTATTCAATTTAATTCGAATTTCAAATCTATTCAATTTAATTCGAATTTCAAATCAATTCAATTTAATTCGAATTTCAAATCTATTCAATTTAATTCGAATTTCAAATCTATTCAATTTAATTCGAATTTCAAAATCATTTCAATTTAATTCGAATTTCAAATCTATTCAATTTAATTCGAATTTCAAATCTATTCAATTTAATTCGGATTTCAAATCTATTCAATTTAATTCGAATTTTAAATCTATTCAATTTAATTCGAATTTCAAATCTATTCAATTTAATTCGAAATTCAAAATCACTTTCAATTTAATTCGAATTTCAAATCTATTCAATTTAATTCGAATTTCAAATCTATTCAATTTAATTCGAATTTCAAAATCACTTTCAATTTAATTCGAATTTCAAAATCACTTTCAATTTAATCTGAATTTCAAAATCACTTTCAATTTAATTCGAATTTCAAATCAATTCAGTTTAATCCGAATTTCAAAATCACTTTCAATACTCATTGAAAAATGAACAAAATCGATATAAATATCGTTCACGTCAAAATGGCGTCAATCTATCCAATACGGCTTTTATTCAACACATGAATGTTTATTCTATTCAACACATGAATATTTTCCAATTCAACACATGAATTTATTTTCAATTCACATGAATTCATTTTCTATATTGGAATGAGGCCCAATCAATTACCATATAATGTTAATTATATGGATTTTCTACAACACATGTATATAACAGCAACGATAAATAATCAACCATCATCCAGAGTACACCACACAACTGCATAAGCATTAAATATAAATAATTAATGCTTACACAGTCAGTCAACCCATCGATTGACATACAACTAAACAATCGAGATGAGTGTACGTCAAATATCATCCCAATACCCGTGTGGGGTTTCAAATCAACAAACACATATTTTATTTGTGCAGTTAGGCGATATGTAAAATTTATTGTCCCAATCAATATCAGTCAAATCAGGGTATATAAACAAATCGTCCGATTTGTTTATAAATATTTATTTTATATACACGTTAAAAATTATATTTTTAACTATAAAATATTTTCCACTATAAAATATTTTATTTCATTCACCATCACACAATCAAATTTCACTACACAACAATCAAACAAGCAAGTCATCCATGGTCTGTGGACAACGGGTGTCGGGTGCTACTAAACACCGTCTGCATCCTAGCATATATTTCAAACTAGAAATAAATAAAAGTGAGGAGTTCTCACCGACTAGCTAAACCAAACGCCATGACTCTTCTTATATAGAAATCTTCATCGTGCTCGCCTTTTGTCAATTTCACTGTCCGTAGCCACTACTTATATAAAAATCACATTTTTACACCGCTACTATATAGATAAAAATTCTATTTTTACACCGCTACTATATAGATAAAAATTCTATTTTTACACCGCTACTATATAGATAAAAATTCTATTTTACACCGCTATTATATAGATAAAAATTCTATTTTTATAATGGTGTTCATATAATAAAGATTATATTTTTATATCGCCACTCATATAAAAATCACATCTTTGCTCCTTCTATATAATAAAGATCGAATTTTTAACGCTTCTATAATATAAAAATCATATTTTTAATCTTCTACTAATATAAAAATCATATTTTTAATCTTCTACTAATATAAAAATCATATTTTTAATCTTCTACTAATATAAAAATCATATTTTTATTGTCTCTACTATATAAAAATTATATTTTTATTCGCTATTTTATATATTAAAAATCAAATTTCTCTACTATGATTTCTATAAAGAAAAACTGATTTTCAAACAATGTTTTATATAAATAAAATCAATAAAAAAGGAAACTCACGGATTTTCTTGTGGGGGGACGCTGATGGCTCGCGGGTGGGGGTGGCTGCGGAGGGTGGTGCGCCGCACGTGGTGGGCCTGGTGAGGGGTGGCGGCGCCGGGTTTGGGACGATTTGGAGTCGAGGGGAGGGGTTTGGGGGTCGCGGGTTCATGTGGAGGAGAGGGGAAGGGCGGTCACGGTTGGTTGGAGGAAGAGGGGAGGGAAGCTGAGGGGGTGGTGGCGTCAGAGGGGGGGGCGGCGCTCCTAGTGGCGCGCGATAGGTCTAGAGTTTTTTTCTTTTCTTTTTTAATTCTGGCGGTGGTTATGAGAGAGAGAGAGGTGAGTGTATTAATATATAATTTAATTATTTTAATTTATTTCTCCTTTAAAGTTGACTTTTCATCCGAACCCCGATTCGGACCCAATGAATGTCGTCCCTAGCGTATTACCCCCATTCCGAACACAATGGGATATGTATCGTAAGCTGATTCGATCGTTTCGATCAGTTTTCATCAAAATAAAAATATAACTCTATATATTGAATTTGAACGCGCATTTCAATTTACCGAGGCCACATACGGACTCTAAAAATTCCCGAAAAATATTTTCTAACTTCGTATTAACGATGCGGTTCTAACAAAACTAATTTCACCAAATTCTGACACCGTTTGAAAATGGCCATTTTCCAGTTGATTAAAATCAACTAAAAATGGTCAAACACGTTTTCCTTTGCCACGCTCACATATTAATTCGAAAAATTACGAATTTTGGAATCTAAAAATAACTTGACATCACGGACCCAACAAAAGTGGTTTCGTCAAAAACCGAGGCCGTTTGCAAAATTCCCATTTTAAGGGCCAGAATTCCATAGCGACTATTCTGAATTTTCAACTGGACGTATCTTTTGATCCTCGCTATGAAATTTCAAATTTTCGAATTTGTTGGAAAGATATTCTCAATTAGATTCAAATATTTTTGGTTTCAATAAATTCCGATTTATTTTGAATCCTGTACATTTATTTGAAATCGAATTATCGAACTACTGCGCCATTTTCAATTCCTTTTATAATTGAAATAAAAATTTATATTCTAACGACGATACAAATAAATATATATGTCCTAATTCTATTCAAAATAAATTTCTCGTCGTTACTATTTAAAATAATCCATTTTAAATATTCAAAATTCACTAAAATTTCCAAAATAAAAATTTTAAATTGGCTCGGATTTCCGGGTTATTGCAATCTCCCCCACTTAAAACTTTTCGTCCCCGAAAAAGAACGAAGCCGAAAGTTGTTTAACTAACCCACTCAACTTTCATTATTTTCTTTACGGCTTAAGTTCTTCAACTTTTCAGTCTCTAAGAACTTTTCAAATTTTTCAAAAATTTGGCTAACACCCTAAATTTTCAAAAAATTTCGCCATAACCTCCCCTGCACCGGGGACTTTGGGATATTTCATATAGCCTCCCATGGCCTCCTTCCATCCAAAAGAAAAACCCAAGCGGCTAGCCAATCGGCTCATAAAATCATCCAAACCCAATAAATTCGTAAACATGTACCTATTTGTCGAGCAAAATTTTTTATTCTTCTGCTCTAGCCTCCTTGCTATGACCTGTTCACTGTAAGTACATGTATATGCATACAAATGTGATAAATTTTCAATACAACTCACTATTTGATCAATTTGGCTAACGGTTCAACATTTAATTAATCAATCAATAATCAATCAACACAATCACCAATCAATTAGTTGGTTAGCTTTTGAAATTCATAACTTTGATATATAGTCCAAAAATCAGATTTTTGATGCCAAATCACAACAATAAGCCCTATCTAGTTTTGGTTCTCACACCAGTCTAATGGAAATATATAGATATCAATCTTTCGGCACTCGAATATAAATACTGATGATGCAGCCGCATCATCAGAATTATCCCCGGGCGACTAGAGTGTGACTCTATATCCATCCAGTATATTGGAGGCTTCCAATACACGTGGATCAGATGTATATTAAAATCTCTGTATACCAGATAGTCCAAATCAATATAAATAAATATTCAAATATGAATTATTGAATTAAATTTTCAAAACAAAACTTGTTTTCAATTTTATTTTTCAAAACAACACTCTTTACACTCGTTCTAGGATACTACTGATCCTATCTCTAACGAGTCATTCTCATTGGATATTACTAATCCAATCTCTGATGAATTCTTTCGTATGGTTCTAACGCGTCTTGTTCTCTGAGCTCTGTAAACCAAAGCTCTAATACCAGCTGAGACGACCCGAACTTCCCCGGTAAGGAAAGATCGGATACTTTGAGAACAACACACAAAAGAACGCAGACGGAAGAACATTTCATTGTTAATTACAATAATTCCATCAGAATATAAGAATATACAGAGTATGAATAAATATTACATAGAAAATATCAGATATTTAAATTACATTTAAATACATCTCTACAGTGGAAAATAGTACAAAACACAACTGAAGGAGATATACAGATACAAAGCTTTCCGAATATCATTCCAGCTGTAAACCAAGATCCTGTGAATATAAATCTGCAAAACAAAACAACTAGCTGCCCGTGTCGAAAATAAGGGCACCTAGAGTTTAGGTTAAAACAATAAACTCCAGGTCAGTCATGTGACTGGTGTGAGAACTAAAACAATTATTAATCTTTATTTTAAAGTTAGGTAAATCAAGGGACCACGCCGTGTAACACGGAATGGGTTTCCTCCCAAGAACACCAGTGCATAAACAACAGCGCAATGCTAAATAAAGAACAATGAAGCTATTATAAGACCAAGGTCCAATCACACAACGCAACACAAGCCGGAGGATAGGGTTTTACCTTATAATAGCCAAAGAATGCTTGATACGCTAAATTTCATCTTTTATTATTACTATAAGTGAAGAAATCAATTTCAATCATAAATATCAATCATAGACGGCATGGGTACCATATATCATGTCGCCATACTAGGCTCTACAATCAAAACTGCAAAGTCACGTGTTTGGAAATTGGATTTCCATCTATGAACCGAGGCAAAAGATAGTCCTCTACCGATTCGAGACTCTCTAGCCCAAGCCTCAGGACCCAGACACAGGTATGCCCTTGAATCGTCAGGGCCGGTCCACCTATGTGGATTAAAATGCCTGAACACTGCGTTTCCCCACGCTTTGGGGCGTAAATGAGCCAATGAATGAATCCATCGGACGCGGATCGTCCGATCAAACCGAGGTGCCTCGCAACAGCAACAACTACATAGGTAAAAATAATATAAATGTCAGCCAGTTTAAGCACTGACACCACCTCTAACTAGAAAGAAACGCATGTCCTCCCTGAGGTCCTCTCCCGTTTCTGGTTCACAACCTGGGTGTGAGGCTCGCGAATCAACGCTACACAAACCTATACCACACAGGCTATGCTTTGATCATCAACCACAAGACTTTTCTTTTCAACAGAAGCCTTGATCAATTGCCACTTAGGCATGCTACACAGGCAATTCACTCCATGCGATTGATATCCATCAATATATAACTCCTGAGCTCGTACGTCCCAGAGAAGGGCGTTAAGCAAGAGAAAAATTCGCCGCCGCCAAACAGATATATATTTAATAGAAATTAATCACACAGACTAAAATCCAATGTCAAACACATAGTCCATTTACATGTTCGTTTTGGGTTTGAACGAAACCGGAGGCACCTTGTACCTCGCGTATCCATCGATCTCCAAGTACGTCTGGACGATCACCAACCGGTTCCCTCCTCTTGGGTGTAAAGCCCAATCGAGATCATCAGTAATCACCCAAACGATGTGAAGACCTCCGGCCTTCAACCACCGTCTTCATCCTCGACACCACGTCGAATCAGTTATTCAGAATGGGATAAACCCGGTCTTTCTGAATAACTCGCGTATATAATACACAAGTGTTACACAAACACAACATACGCCTCATTCCAATTAAGAATATTCTTTTATTCAAATATTCTTTTACTTTGCGAAAGGTTCCCATTAATTTTATCAAAGATAAATTCTTTAAATTTATTCTTTGATCTTCTTTTGAATATCAATTCAAACTAGTCGGGATTAGCGAACCACACCGCAGTAATCATTTATTTTATTTCCCAATCCCAACCTATTCATCCCATGAAGTAAAACTGGTCATACTTCATATCTAACACCACGGTGTTATCGGTAAATTCAATTACCATTTCACGTTCAAATCTAATTAAAGATTTAACTATCGCCTGGAGCAAAACTGGTGATACTCCATTCTCGACCATTTCAATCTAATTAAAGATTCATTAATACCCCCACTTAGTTTAAATCTTCACAGAAATCAATTTCTTGCATTTAACTGGGTTAAAGAACCAATGTCATCTAAAACACGATTCACGGAAAACCCAAAATCACATTCCATTAATTATCGGGTTAAAGAACAAGTGTTATTTAAAACACCGTTCACGATAAACCCAAAAATCAATTCAAATTCAATTCCAATTAAATACAATTTAATGGGTGCACTTCATTAAATCTAAATAAAAAGATTTAATCTTTTTCTCAACTGGGCTCAAGAACAGTGTTAATGAAGATACCATTCACGACAAACCCAAATCACATTTGATATTAAATACAAGGCTCTGAATAGAAAATATATCGACTTATATTCAATATCAAATTCTACGACCAACAAATATCGTATTGGAAATAACGATATAAATATATCTTTCAAAGTTCCATAACAATATCTATATAATCACGAAATCCAACATCGAAATATTCCAAAGACAATTTCGATTCAAACCCACTCCAATTCAATTATTGGAAATTTTTGGTTATTTTCAAAACCATTTCAAATCCACTTTATTTATTTCAAAAATAAATGGTTTATAATTCTAGTTCAAAACTAGTTCATTTCAATAAAAAATCTATTTTTATCTTTTCAAATTGGAATTTTTCACCCCAATACTTCACAAATCGTTTCTTCTGATTTTACACAAATTATTACTATTTTTAAGAATTTTATCAAGGCCCGTATAGTCGATTTCCATCAACGGCCATCGAACTGCACTTACAACGACCGTTTCCAAATTTGATTTTGACATAATTCCAAATCCAACCGTTAGATTTCTAATTTCTAATATCCGTTAGAAAGCTCTTTTCGATACGAACCCAAGGTTCCGGTTTTAGGAGAATCCGACGGTCGGATCTCCGGTAATATCCTTTCGAAGTTAATTGTAGAAATTCGCGAACTGCCCAGGTGCGGCGCGTTCTATTCAGACCATTATATTATTCATATAATATATACTTCGTCGATTTTCTTTTAAAACTTATTTTATAAATCGTTTTAAATTCGTTTTCAAAACGATTTCAACTTTCTTTTCAAATTCAAATCAAGATTGAATTTTTCAATATAAATTCGTTTTAATTTCATTTCAAATCGATTTCAATTCAATTTCAATTTGATTCGAATTTCGATTCATTTCAATTTAATTCGAATTTCAATTCATTTCAATTTAACTCGAATTTCAATTCATTTCAATTTAATTCAAATTTCAAATCTATTCAATTTAATTCGAATTTCAAATCTATTCAATCTAATTCGAATTTCAAATCTATTCAATTTAATTCGAATTTCAAATCTATTCAATTTAATTCGAATTTCAAATCTATTCAATTTAATTCAAATTTGAAAATCACTTCAATTTAATTCGAATTTCAAATCTATTCAATTTAATTCAAATTTCAAATCTATTCAATTTAATTCGAATTTCAAATCTATTCAATTTAATTCGAATTTCAAATCTAATCAATCTAATTCGAATTTCAAAATCACTTCAATTTAATTCGAATTTCAAATCTACTCAGTTTAATTCGAATTTCAAATCTATTCAATTTAATTCGAATTTCAAATCTATTCAATTTAATTCGAACTTCAAATCTATTCAATTTAATTCGAATTTCAAATCTATTCACTTTAATTCGAATTTCAAAATCACTTTCAATTTAATTCGAATTTCAAATCTATTCAATTTAATTCGAATTTCAAATCTATTCAATTTAATTCGAATTTCAAAATCACTTTCAATTTAATTCGAATTTCAAAATCACTTTCAATTTAATTCGAATTTCAAAATCACTTTCAATTTAATTCGAAATTCAAATCTATTCAATTTAATTCGAATTTCAAAATCACTTTCAATATTCATTGAAAAATGAATAAAATCGATATAAATATCGTTCACGTCAAAATGGCATCAATCTATCTAACATGGCTTTTATTCAATACATGAATGTTTATTCTATTCAACACATGAATATTTTCCAATTTAACACATGAATTTATTTTCAATTCAACACATGAATTCATTTTCTATATTGGAATGAGGCCCAATCAATTACCATATAATGTTAATTATATGGATTTTCTACAACACATGTATATAACAGCAACGATAAATAATCAACCATCATCCAGAGTGCACCACACAACTGCATAAGCATTATATATAAATAATTAATGCTTACACAGTCTGTCAACCCATCGATTGACATACAACTAAACAATCAGGATTACTGTACGTCAAATATCATCCCAATACCCGTGTGGGGTTTCAAATCAACAAACACATATTTTATTTGTGCAGTTGGGCGATATGTAAAATTTATCGTCCCAACCAATATCAGTCAAATCGGTGTATATAAACAAATCGTCCGATTTGTTTATAAATATTTATTTTATATACACGTTAAAAATTATATTTTTAACTATAAAATATTTTCCACTGCAAAATATTTTATTTCATTCACCATCACACAATCAAATTTCATTACACAACAATCAAACAAACAAGTCATCCATGGTCTGTGGACGACGGGTGTCGGGTGCTACTAAACACCGTCTACATCCTAGCATATATTTCAAACTAGAAATAAAAATAAAAGTGAGGAGTTCTCACCGACTAGCTAAACCAAACGCCACGACTCTTCTTATGTAGAAATCTTTGTCATGCTTGCCTTTTGTCAATTTCACTGTCCGTAGCCACTACATATATAAATATCACATTTTTACACCGCTACTGTATAGATAAAAAATTCTATTTTTACACCGCTACTATATAGACAAAAATTCTATTTTTACACCACTATTATATAGATAAAAATTCTATTTTTACACCGCTACTATATAGATAGAAATTCTATTTTTACACCGCTACTATATAGATAGAAATTCTATTTTTACACCGCTATTATATAGATAAAAATTCTATTTTTATAACGGTGTTCATATAATAAAGATTATATTTTTATATCGCCACTCATATAAAAATCACATCTTTGCTCCTTCTACATAATAAAGATCGAATTTGTAACTCTTCTATAATATAAAAATCATATTTTTAATCTTCTACTTATATAAAAATCATATTTTTAATCTTCTACTGATATAAAAATCATATTTTTAATCTTCTACTAATATAAAAATCATATTTTTATTGTCTCTACTATATAAAAATTATATTTTTATTCACTATTTTATATATTAAAAATCAAATTTCTCTACTATGTTTTCTATGAAGAAAAATTGATTTTCAAACAATGTTTTATATAAATAAAATCAATAAAAAAGGAAACTCACGGATTTTCTTGCAGGGGGGACGCTGGTGGCTCGCGGGCGGGGGTGGCTACAGAGGGTGGTGCGCCGGGCGTGGTGGGCCAGGGGGAGGGCTGGCGGCACCGGGTTTCGGTCGATTTGGAGTCGAGGGGAGGGGTTTGGGGGTCGCGGGTTCGTGTGGAGGAGAGGGGGAGGGCGGTCGCGGTTGGTTGGAGGAAGAGGGGAGGGAAGCTGAGGGGGCGGTGGCGTTAGAGGGGGGGCGCTCCTGGTGGCGCGTGATAGGTCTAGTTTTTTTAATTCTGGCGGTGGTTATGAGAGAGAGAGAGAGGTGAGTGTATTAATATATAATTTAATTATTTTAATTTATTTCTCCTTTAAAGTTGACTTTTCATCCGAACCCGATTCGAACCCAACGACTATCGTCCCTAGTGTATTACCCCCATTCCGAACACAATGGGATATGTATCGTAAGCTGATTCGATCGTTTCGATCAGTTTTCGTCAAAATCAAAATATAACTCTATATATTGAATTTGAATGCGCATTTCAATTTACCGGGGCCACATACAGACTCTAAAAATTCCCGAAAAATATTTTCTAACTTAGTATTAAAGATGCGGTCCTAACAAAACTAATTTCGCCAAATTCTGAGACCGTTTGAAAAATGGCCATTTTCCAGTCGACTAAAATCAACTAAAACTGGTCAAACACGTTTTCCTTTGCCACACTCACATATTGATTCGAAAAATTACGAATTTTGGAATCTAGCAATAACTTGACATCATGGATCCAACAAAAGTGGTTTCGTCGAAAACCGAGGTCGTTTGCAAAATTCCCATTTTTAAGGGCTAGAATTCCATAGCGACTATTCTGAATTTTCAACTGGACGTATCTTTTGATCCCCGCTATGAAATTCCAATTTTTCGAATTCGTTGGAAAGATATTCTCAATTAGATTCAAATATTTTTGGTTTCACTAAAATCTGGTTTATTTTGAATCCTGTACATTCATTTGAAATTTGAAATCGAATTATCGAACTACCGCGCCATTTTCAATTCCTTTTATAATTAAAATAAAAATTTATATTCTAATGACGATTCAAATAAATATATACGCTCTAATTCTATTCAAAATAAATTTCTCGTCGTTACTATTTAAAATAATCCATTTTAAATATTCAAAATTCACTAAAATTGCCAAAATAAAATTTTTAAATTGGTTCGGATTTCCGGGTTATTACAGGTTCGATTTGGAATTATGTCCAAATCAAATTTAGAAAAGGTCGCTGCAAGTGCAGTTCGATGACCGTTTATGGAAATCGACTGTACGGACCTTAATGAAATTATTAAAAATATCGATAATTTGTGTAAAATCATAATAAATGATTTGGAAAGAATTGGGATGAAAAGTTCCATATTTGAAAAGATAAAAATACATTTTTATCGAAATGAACTAGTTATGAACTAGATTTGAAATCCAATAATTTTAAAAATAAATAAATTGGATTTGTGAGTAGTTTAACCAGAAATTTCCAATACAAGAATTGGAATGGATTTGAATCGAAAGTATCTTTGGAATATTTCGATACTGGATTCCGTGATTATACGGATATTATGGAGGAATTTGGAAGATATATATATCGTTATTCCAATACGATATTTGTTTGTTTCAGAATTTGACATTGAATATAAGACGATATATTTTATATTCAGAGCCTTGTATTTAATATCAAATGGGATTTTGGGTTGGTCGTGAATGGTGTCTTTACTAACACTGTTCTTAAACCCTGTTGAGAAAAAATTAAATCTTTTTATTAAGATTTAGTGAACTTTACCAATTAATTAATATTTAATTGGAATTGAATTGAATTGAATTTTGGGTTTGTCGTGAATGGTATCTTTAAAAATGTTGTTCTTAAAACCAATGGAGTTAAGAAAATTAGAAACTAACTGGAGATTAGCTAAGTTGAATGGTTTCCTGGGTATTGATCTAACGTTGGTTTTGGCCTTCGGGATTAATACTTAGGGAATTGTTCTCTTACTAATTTACAGTTAGAGGCTGATGGAATGGTGTCTTTAGTAACACTATTCTTAAACCCCATGTGAAAAGAATAAATCTTTTAATTAAGATTATTAGAATTTCCAGTTATATTTAGTAATTGGAATAAAATGGAATGTGATTTTGAGTTTATCGTGAACCGTGTTTTGAATAACATGGTTTCTTTAACCCAGTTAGAGATAAGATTAATTTCTTAGCTTTGAATAATCATTAATATTGATTTTTGGGAAGATTAAAACTAAATGGAGTTTTAATGAATCTTTGATTAGATTGAAAAGTGAATGTGATAATTAAAATTATCGATTCAAGAAAATGATCGAGAATGGAGTATCACCAGTTTTGCTCCAAGCGATAGTTAAATCTTTAATTAGATTTGAACGTGAAATGCTAATTAGTTTTTATCGATAACACTATGGTGTTATATATGGAGTGTTACCAGTTTGCTCCATGGGATGAATAGGTTGGTATTGGGAAAATAAAAGAAATAATTACTTTGGTAATGTGCGCTAATCTCGACTAGTTGATAAACCTTGATTTGGTTTAGAAATGATATCCAAAGGAAGATTAAAGAATAAATTTAAAGAATTTATCTTTGATAAAATAAATAGGAACCTTTCCCAAAAGATAAGAATACTTGAATAAAAGAATATTCTGGATTGGAATGAGGCGTATGATGTGTTGTTATAGCACTTGATTATAAGATATGCCGGGTTTAACCCGTTCTGAATAACTAATAAGACGAAAAGTCGAAGAGATTGAAGGCGGTGCAAGACCGGCGATCTTCACAGTGAATGGATGGGTTGCTACTGATGCTCATGATTGGAGTAGCTACCTTGAAGGGGCTAGAGTGGTAGCTGTCCGGACGTACTTGTTGATTGTACGAATATGCGAGGGCCTCTCTCCTGTATTGGACATACGGGACGAGGAATAAGGTGCCTCCGGTTTCATTCAAACCTAGAAAAATGGATGGTGTGTCTGACATTATATTCTTTTATAATGTATTCGTTGATCTCTGCTAAATATATATCTGTTTGGTGGCGGAGAATTTATTCTCTTGCTTAACACCCTTCTTTGAGACATACGAGTTCAGAGGTTATATATTGGCAGAAATCAGTGGTACAATATGGATTGATAGTGTGGCATGCTGAGATGCAGTGATCCAAACTTTTGTTGAAAAGCAAAGTTTGGTGGATGATGATCAAAGCACGACTTTAATATAGCACAGCTTTGTGTAGCGTTAATTCGCGAGCCTCACACACCGGTATGGTGGCAAACTGATGGTTAGATTAGTATGCTTTTGAGACGAGGATAGACACCCTATGGGTTGTCATGGATTCGGTCGACCGAGCTGATACTGGGTGTGGTCGCCCCACACCAGTAGGGATAGGGAACACCTTCGATTCCCAGATGGATAGAGTTAGCGGTGTTTTCCAATGCTTGGACGTAAGCCGTGGTAACTTGTTTCCTGGATAGTGCGGATGTGCACTACGGCGTTTTCGCATGCCTACGACGTAAGCCGTTGGAAATTGTACCATGTGATAGATCTTCCAGATCAGGAGCCACCATAGTGGAAATCCAAACTTCCAAATACAACATGTTGCCGTTTTGATTGTAGAGCCTAGTATAGCGACATGATATATGGTACCCATGCCGTCTATGATTGATACATTTATATTTGAAGTTGATTTCTTCACTTAAAGTAATAATAAAAGATTTGTTTTAAAACATACCAAGCATATTTGGCTATTATAAGGTAGAACTCTATCCTCCGGCTTGCGTTGCATTATGTGATGGGACCTGAGTCTTATAATAGCTTCATTTTTCTTTATTTAGCATTGCGCCGTTTGTTTTAGGCAGTGGTATTCTTGGGGGTAAACCCATTTCATGTTATACGACGTGGTCCCTTGATTTACCTTATTATAACGTAAAGTTTTAAATAACTATTTTAGTTCTCACATCAGTCCCATGACTGACCTGGAGTTTATTGTTTTAACCTAAACTCCGGGTGCCAATATTTTCCACACGGGCAGCTAGTAGTTTTGGTTTTGCAAATTTATTTATACAGGATCCTGGATTTATTGCTGGAGCTATATTCGCAACGCTCTGTATCCGTGAAGTTTTTTCTGTTGTATTTGTTATTGTATTTTCCGCTACGTATTGTATTTATACATTTTATTTTCCGCTGCTTTGTATTTTAATCTCTAATATTTTCTATGTAATATTTATTCATACTCTGAATATTCTTGTACTCTGATGTGATTGTTGTTAATAGCAATGAAATGTTCATCTGTTTGTGTTCCAATTTGTCTTGTTCTCGAAGCAGTCCGCCTTCTTTTTCGGTTTAGGCCGGCCGGGAAGCACGGGTCGCTACATAAGATTTAAGGTAGCAAGCTTCTATTATCCCGGAAGGTAAGAATGTTGTCGAGTCGAAATCTAAGAGGTGACAAAATTCCCAACTTGAACGATAGTATCGTATTAGTTTGAAATCGCAGGATATATTGGAATTAAATTTTAATTCCATAAGGATTTGTTTACTTTAAGATGACAAGTTTGGGTGTCAGATAGAATGCTTTGGGTTCCAACAACCTATATAATGTGATTTTGAAATGTGAATCTTTCTTGAAGGGTTTTGGCGAATATATTTTTACCGAAGGGTTAAGTACATGAACATTTTAGAAGCAAGGCTTATGAAATTAATTAAATGAGGCTTAGTGAATCCAATAGGGTTAATATATATGGTTGATTCGTGTCTATTTGGTAGTTAAATAACCGACTGTCAAATCTTACCTAAAATTTTACTTAGGAAAAGAAACACTTGAATTATATTATACAGACGTTCCTAACAATGATTTATGTATATGTAAGTCCCGTTTTGTTCTCCTAGGACAAGTGATAAGGAAATCCATCCCCAAAACTGTCAGGAGGTGAATTCTGCTCATATCGTTCGTCTGTTTATTTTCTGAAAAAAAATAGAGATTGAGTTTACTATGAACTACAGAAAGTTATTTTAAAGAGAACCGAGATCAGATATCTGAAAACAACTTGAATATAACTCAAGCGTTTCGATCTAAATTATCCTAAAGAGCATGAAACCGAAGATGGAGCTTAGAAATGCAAGGGCTATTTGTTTATAACCTTAACAGTGATTCCAAAATAACTGTAATGGAAGTAGTGCATTTGGTTTGTGCTATTCCTAGACAATTCGTATGGTTGAGTGTACGCCATTGCATTTCTAACCCATGTACATTAATTTTTACAAAGGTACATCCATTTGGTGGTAGGAGGTGAACCTTCTTATACTTAACATTCTTCCTTCAGGCATTCAAACTCGAGGGGTTATATTTTTTGTGGGAGCTGATTAATGTGTTGGAAATGAAGATGTGGTATTCTAAGTGTAATTTTCATATAAAAGATAAAATGTAGCCTCATATCCCATCAACCGGGAATGGCTAAATCAAGGATATGTTTCAAAGCTAAGTGGGTAATACTAGGTAGATTACTATAACCACCGATTTAGATTTGGAATTGACCATGATTATGTATTCTTTGATGTGGTTGTTGATCACATCGACAGTGGTAAAATATTCACTACCATTCAAAGAGGGGTGGACCAGTCCTAATTCGCAAGGGGTCATTGTGATGCTATCAGGTGCATTTTTCGTAAAGATGACAGTCTAGGTTGGTCACGTACCTAGTCATTGTATGAAATCCAAATTTCAATAAATGTCATTATGATTTTAATTGTATACTTATTATGCTAATATTTTATTACTCTAACAATTTCATCTAGAATGATAAGTATATGAATTCTAGACATTATTATAATATCACTAGATTTTGATGTAAAGTGTTTATGCTATCATAAGGTAAAATTTGTCTGTGTTTATATGTGGCATGGTCTTTCAAAATACATTTTATTTCAAAAGGCTTTATAATTCAAAGAATTAAATTCTGTGTGATATGAGTTTTCTCGTGTTGGTTTTTTAGACTAACTTGGGTTTTAATATGGAATAATGCTTAGGTCAGACTGAGCATTTTTGCAAGGTTAGATTAGATGCTTTGGATATATAGGAGAGGAGTTGGAGCACATGACATACTTTCATGGGTTCTTTATTTTCTACTCTGTGTATGTGTTTATTACTAATTATTATAAATTGTAAGAATAGGTTGTTATAATTGTCCATGGTTGGTGTTAGATTAGTTATTCTGAAGCAGTGCTTGTATATTGAAAGAATTTGTTTTTCTTTTGTAAAGTCATGATGTATATTACAAATTATTCGCTGTGATTATGAGATTCTTTTCTATTTTCTTTTTTTCTCACCCTTAAAGAATTAATTTTATGATACTTGAATGCTTGGCATGTGATATTACATACGCATTATTGTCGACTCTAGGATCAAAAAATCTGGTTGTTACATTTAATTAGATTTGGAACATATTTGAAGTGAAAAAAAAAATGATATAAACTACTTTTAATTAAAACTTCAGTAATTCACCAAAAGATTATGAGAAAAACTTTATAATGGGGAATTGACTTTAATACCAAACCTCTTATAAAAATGACTCTGCTAACACAGATATCCATTTCTACTACCAACCAATGATGTAAGGGCTCTTAGCCACATAGATATCCACTGTGCTCATCAATGCCTGAATCGAAGATGTGAATCGCCCAAGGCACATTAACATGGCCTACCCTTGTTGAATTAGAGTTTAAAACCAAACTTCTCCTCAGGAGTATAGATAGGGCAATTTAGGTGAGATCCAATGTAGATCAAAATTTCTATTCACTCGTAGGATCTGAGGGGACCACTGTAGCTCCTTTCTTCTTAAGAACTTGTACATCCTTTATCGGTGTATGAACATCTATCTCTCAAGATTAGATTTAGATGCGGCCTCAATGGAAAAATCGAACACCTAATAACACATCTTCACATACCAAAAACTAGGAGATCTCTCTTTTCATTTTAGGATGACGGAGGGATTATACAATCCGAGCAACACAGAAGAATATTTGCTAATATATATATTATAGTAATACAAATAAATTTGATTTTTATTTGTTTTCTTAAAAATAAGGACCCAAAGAGATTTTTATGCATAACTATCCAATCCCAAATCATATAAAATATATTCCATGGTAGTTGACTTTACATAAACTAATATATAAAACTAATATCATATAGAGAAAATCATAAATGGCGACAGGGAAATATCCTCTTTCTACATAAAATCGTATCTTCTCTCAACACCGCCTCTGCAAATCTCTCATATCCTCATAAAACTATTTTCATCATGCATGGTATTTCCTTCGTGTACCCAAACATCAATTTTAGATATGAGCTTTTACGTGGAAATCGATCTAAGCTCTGTTTTACCCAATTTCCTCGCCTCGTCCCTTTAGTACTTTTCAACTTGTAACCACTGCTGTTAACCTTCCCTTTCTCTACACTGTGACTACTTCAGGTAACTTCTTGCTTTTGCAAGTTCTTTGATGGACGTTACCACTTAGGAAGGGAGATGACACTGATGTGGAGTAGACATGGTGAGCAGTAACTCCTAAGTGCCGATTTATTTTCGTGTTTCGACATTTTTGTCTATGATGGGTCATTCTGGTATGTGGGTCTTCATTGATTACTATATCTTTCGTCTTATTAGTTGCTCTTGGCTTATCATTCTTGTGCTTTCTAGTTGGAACTTGTAATTTTAGGGGTGTCTGGTTTGTTTTATCTAGTAATTGAAGTTTGGATCTTAACATGAAATATGTTGTTTGCTTAGACACTGTTTGTTTCGTTCTTGGATGGGTAATCTATGACTAATGACAACTATTCATGAGATGTTTTGCACTGATTTTAGCTGTTGTTTGGTTGTTAATTTTTCTTGTCTACTGAATCTAGTGGCTTCACAATAGCTTTTTACGAAATTGTATGCTTGGCCTGAATGGATGGTGAGGGTGCTCTGGTTCAATGCTTGGCCATCAGCAACTTAGGGGAAGCTTATGCACACAATATTGTTGTTCATGGTCACCAATCCTCCTTTTCCTTTCCTGTTCATGGTCGAAGTTTCTACAATGTTTGTAGTCAACTTGTAAGCTCCATCTCATAGTTCATATGAATACAACGGTGTATTATTTTGAGATGGTATGGAAGAAACCATAGTAACCATGCTCTTTGCGTGGCACGTGATGCAAGGACTAACCCAGGAGGTCTACTGTAATTCTGACCCACTTGCTTTTGGGTGTGGCTCGAGAATTCAGAAGTGATGCTGACCTTCAGCGCATCCTATGCTATGTAATTTCACTCTATTCAATATGTGATCTACTCCCTGTGTGGAGTATTATTGTAGTCTAATAGTCAAGATAGCTCCAGGACTATAATCTAGTTTAGATTTTGTGGACGACCCAATATAAATGCCGTTGGCGGTGGACGATCCACCATAAAAACCGAATTTGCTGACTGTTAACTCTGATCACCTGTACTATTTTGTAATTTAATTATTAGTCATAATGAAAGAGCGTTACAGAAAACTATAAAAACCGGTTGGTTATGCCCCAAAAAAAATTGTTCCGCATATCTTCAATACTCAACTTCACATAGTATTCTTCATGGGCTCTACCTTTGTTTAGAAAATTATTCAGCATTCAAACAATCTAGTGATTCATACTCTCATTGAATAAGTACAGAATAAACAAATCAGAGTTACTTATTGTAGCGGCTTAATTCAAAATTCGGGTATGCCAAATTTTCTAGAAAATTTGAAAATATTATATCCGATTTAGACATTTAAGTATAATAAATACTTATATATATATATATATATGTATAAATACATACATAATATATAGTTTATGAATAAAATACAAATGGTATATGTGTACATATTCCAGAATATGGTAAATGGCTTAAAATAATAGGGACAGGTGTAGTCAAATGAAAGGAACACATGTCTTGTAAGTAAATAAGGTTAAGACACATATACGCATTAGGTGTCCATGTGTACAAACATCCAAAGACACCTAAGTAGGCATGTGTCTTCATCCTAAAGCTTGCATGAAGATAAGGAGGACAAATGTCCAAAAATAAATTACCAAACTAGCCTTGAAAACTATTATATAAAGGGTGGAAAAGTTCACTTCAATTCATGCATTTTCAAAACAAAAATAAAATAAGATAAAGCGGAGAAGTTTAAGAGAAGGCAATAGGATAAGTACAAGATCAAGATACAAGTTTAAGGTGAGAAAAACTATTTAAGTTCATGTATTCATTTCGTATTTTGAAGAAAATTTGAGAAATTTATGAATGAATGTTTGGATGTGAACCCCTGAAAATGACATTCGGTTATTTTAGGAATAACTTTTGCAATTCTTAATGAAAGTACGACTTCTCTATCAATTTGGAAAGCTAATTCAAAGGGCTAGAACTTTCACTTTGCACTTTTTTCTAATTCGGTCGTTTGCATACCCAAAAATTAGATGCAAAGTAAGGTAAAAATCAGTCTGAAATGGACATGTTAAAAATGCCTTGTATAGTTGAATTTTATTTATTGAACAGATAAATAATTTTAAGGGTTTATTTTCTTTTTATGACAATTAAGTAGACAAAGATAACTTTATACTATAAAAAATTTGGAGTCAAAATCTATTTTTATCATAGAGAAACAGCGTCAAGCATTTCACCCAAAAAATGGAAAAAAGAAGAATTTCCAAAATTTGAAACACTTTTGAAATCTGAAACCCTTGTTAGATGTTTCTAACGCTGAAGTGGGTCAAAACAGAACTTTTTAGAGCATTTCTGCAGCGCTGTCTTTTCTGAGTTACTTATGAAGTAATTCTAACAAGCTCAGAACTTTTCACAGCACATCTAAAACGTTGCAGTATTTTTTTTAAACCATTCCAAACTAACCAGAGCTTTCTATAGCATTTCTGAAGCGCTGTCTTTTCATTGAATTGATTATTAAGCCTTTAACGCGAACATAATATTTTATAGCAGGCCTGAAATGCTGTAATAGCTGTTTTAAGCCTAAAAACCACCCAGAACTTTTCATAGGACTTCTGAAATGCGATCTTTTCTATGAATCACGTATAAAGCTTTCTAATAAGCCCAGAGCTTTCCAAAGCACCTTTAAATGTTGCAGTTTTTATTTTTCATGCTAAAACTTTTTATAGCATTTTTTAAATGCAACCTTTTCATTTTCTTTTGAATTTTAAAACTTTAAGAGGTGGTTTTGAGGTTCTTCTTAACATAAAGCGGAATAATTTTGAGGTAGTTTTGGGTTTTATCTTGAACCCTTTAAAATATGAACTTGAAAAGTAATTTAAGATTACTTGTGAGATACATTTTATTAATTATATTTCTTCGATGGGGTGCTGTATAAACAACAGATCTTGGGTAGTGCACTATTACTCTATGTTTGTATAGAGCCGAGTAGAGTACGAGATGTTAACCGCAATAGGATAACATATCCTAATATCTAAACCAAGTCAAGGGTGTGGTTTAGATTCCTAACTATATATTTGATAAATTATGAGTTTTTGATGAAGTGAAGCTATCATAAATTTGTTTGGTTCAAATACCTCAAAGTATTCCTTGATTGTCGTTTTAAACTTTGGATGATGAAATCTTCGAAGAAAAGAGTCATGAAGTAACTATAATATTACCTACTAAGAAATGATATGAAAACTAAGCTTAAATAGATATCTCACTAGTTCTATGATGCTCGTGATGCTACACTTAAAAATTTTCAGGTTTAGATGGTTAGTTGGATGCTTTGAAGTGAAGACTTTTATTATGTACATTATCTCTTTATGTACCCCTATGTATAATTATTTAATGACTAGGCTCTTAGATCTCTGTAACTCTTTGCTATGCTGGGATGATTGTATAATTGTTCTTCCATTTAAAATCATGTACTATGAATGATTTTATATTCCGATAAGCTTTTGTTAAGTTGTGATATTGTTCTTTTAGCACCATGACTTATATGTAGCATCGCCGAGTGGGGGTGTTACAAAGTTGGTATCAGAGCCAAGGTTTAAAGGGTGCTTTTGGAAACTTTATAGTATCACAATTTAATTTATCGTAATAGGAAGTTTATGCAATTATTAACATAATTATGACTATTTGCAGTTATAAGTTATGGTTAGCAACAGAACTTGGTGTACGGGGGATTCATGGGATGGTGTTAAATGCACCACCACACCAAACGAACGATTAGTTACTACAAGTTGCACAACAGAAAAGCATGTGCTTAAAATGAAAGCCAGGACGATACTCCTCGATGAAATACACAAAGTCTATCATAGAGCTAATGAATATGAAGACGATCTAAAAAGAGATCTTATTCTTTACTGTCTGCGCCAGAAGATGAAACCCTTCGCAATGGCGATTAAACTGGCAGAACGTACTGACTATGGAGATGCTTTAGAATTTCTAAGGCAAAAAGGAGCATTACCACCACAAGGAGGGAATATAAGACGTAAACGACTTCCAAATAAAATAGTGGAACAATATGATGAAGAGGAGTCTGAGACAGTTGGCTCAAATGATTACTCTCAAGAAGTCACTGGACCTTCTCAAGCAGTAAAGAATGAAACGGGCCCTTCTTCATCAAAGGAAATAATAGTGATAGATTAATAATGAAATAGGAAGGTAAGTATTAAATAACATATCAGGTAGTGTAGATGACTATCTATATTTTTTGGGGGTTGTGGATAAACACCTAAATTTTGTTTGTAAATAAGGGTTATAAGTGATATAATATGTTCGTGTGTTCATGACTTGAGTATGTTCTTAGATATTCTAAAGGTGTATTTTATCCATGACCATAACAAGATATTTTTATTGAAGGTCATGGAAAATCAAAATAACTCGAGAACTCAAAGTCAAGGGGCTTAGTCCTCCGCACAAACAAATGCTATGGAATTGTTTGCATCTTTTGTCAAGCAGATGGAGCAAGTTTTTCAACATCTTCAACAAACCACCTTTTAAGCGGTTTTAAAAGTTTGAAACCTGACAAATTTGTTGGAGGTGCATATCCAGTTAAGGAAGTGCAATGGATTCAACATTTAGAGGATATATTTGAAGTTTTGGAATGTAATGAAGTCAACAAGAGGAAGATGGTTGCCTTTCAATTATCAAAGGAATCTCGAAATTGGTGGGAGCTAGTTCGAACAACTATTTCAGATGAGATGGAACAAATGACAATTCAAGATGAAGTTTATGGATAAGTTTTTCCCAGAGAATGAGAGAGAGAGAGAAGATGGAGACAAAATTTCAAAATCTTACTCAAGAAGGTATGTCAGTAGCTCAATATCAGAACAAGTTTGAAGCACTATCCTGATTTGGAAATCACTTAATTGATACACCTGAAAAGTGTTCTAGACGATTTGCGAAGGGGTTAATTCCCCCATAAGAAGACATGTTATTGGTGATAGATGTAAAACTTATGAGATGATAGTAGCTGAAGCTTTAAATCTGGAAGAAGACTGTCTTCAGTTCCAGCAAGAAATCAAACAAAATGAAACCAAATAGTCTTTATGACAATCAAAAGAAACCAAACTAGAAGAAGAAGAAACCAAACGGGGAAAGTAAAGGACTGATGGGACAACAAAAGGAGCCTGACAAGGTAAGGAGATGTTACCGGAGCAACGAGACTGGACACATTTCTCCGAATTGTACAAAGCCAATTGAATGACTATAACGTTCTGAAATCCCTCGATCTCTGAAGAGAAGGGAAAACAATGGATCGAGTTGAGAACACATCAAATCAGAATGCAAATGATAGAATATTTCATTGCTATTACAACAATTTACATCAGAGTACAAGAATATAACAGTATGGATAAATAATATACATCATAAAAATATCAGAGATTAAAATATATTACATAGCAGCGGAAAAATAATACATAACACAACTGAAAGAGATACATGGATACAAAGCTTTCCGAGTATAGTTCTAGCTGTAAATCCATGATCCTGTAGAATAGAAATCTGCAAAACCAAAACTACTAGCTGCCCATGTGGAAAATAGGGCACCCAGAGTTTAGGTTAAAACAATAAACTCCGAGCCAGTCATGGGACTAGTGTGAGAACTAAAACAGTTATTTAAAACTTTATTTTAAAGTTGGGTAAATCAAGGGACCACGCCTTATAACACGAAACGGGTTTACCCCCATGAATATCAGTGCACAAATCAAACAGCGCAATGCTTTTCGGAAAAATGAAGCTATTATAAGACTCAGGTCCCATCACATAATGCAACGCAAGCCGGAGGATAGAGTTTTACCTTATAATAGCCAAACATGTTTGGTACATTTAAAAAAATCATTTGATACTATTATTAGTGCATAGTGTTAAAAAAAACTTCAAATATAAATGTATCAATCATAGACGACATGGGTATCATATATCATGTCGCCATACTAGTTCTACAATCAAAACTGCACGTTGTCGTATTGAAAGTTGGATTTCCATCATGAACCAAGCCAACGGATCGTCCTTACCGTATTCGAGACAATCTAGCCTACCATGTCTCAAGCTCAGCTGCAACTACACCCAGAGCGCCAGGGCTGGTCCACACTTATGTTAGTGGATTATAATTCCTGAACAATACGTTTCACCACCCTATGGGGCGTAAATCTGGTCAGCATGTCGACCATGTCATCCATCGACCCTATAGTGACCGATATATCCAAGGTACCTCGCTTTCCATCATCCACATAAGTAAAAATGTCTGGGCTCCATACCATAACACCACTCCTATCTAGAAAGAAACACATGTCCTCCCTGAGGTCCTCTACCGTTTCTGGTTCATACCGGGGTGTGAGGCTCGCGAAGTAACGCTATAACACAAAGCTATGCTATTTAAAGCCGTGTTTTGACCATCAAGCATAAGGCTCTGCTTTTCAACAAAAGCCTTGATCATTTGCATCTCAGCATGCCACACTGACAATTCGAGCCATGCGACTGATGTCTATCGATATATAACCTCTAAGCTCGTACGTTTCAGAGAAGGGTGTTAAGCAAGAGAATAAATTCTCTGCCACCAAACACACACATATATATATATATATATATAATAGAAACCAATCAATACAGAAAAAAAAATCCAATGTCAGACACACATCCATTTACTAGTTCTTTGTGGGTCTGAACGAAGCTGGAGGCACCTTATTCCTCGTCCCATATGTCCAATACAGGAGAGAAGTCCTCGCATATCCGATCGATCTCCAAGTATGTCTGGACGATCACCACTTATTACCTTGTCTTGGGTGTACAGCCCAATTGAAACATCAGTAATCATCCAAACGATGTGAATAACTTCGTTCTTCAACCACCGTCTTCATCGTCGACTAATCGTCGAATCAGTTATTCAGAATGGACATAAACCCGATCATTCCGAACAACTTGCGTATTTTATAATCAAGTGCTATGAAAACACAACATACGCCTCATTCCAATTCAAAATATTCTTTTATTCAAATATTCATATCTTTAGGTAAAGGTTCCCATTAATTTTATTAAAGATATTCTTTTAAATTTATTCTTTAATCTTCCTTTAGGTATTAATTTCCAAAAGATTTTATTATATCCTTTTACAATTCTAAACCAAATTAAGGTTTATCTACTAGTCGGGATTAGCGACCTTTACTGAAGTAATCATTTATTATTTATTATCTCAATCCCAACCTATTCATCCCATGGAGCAAACTGGTAATACTCCATATCTAACACCCACGATGTTATCGGTAAAATCAATTACCATTTCTTGTTCAAATATAATTAAAGATTTAACTATCGCCTCGAGTAAAACTGGTGGTACTCCATTCTTGATCATTTCATGAATTCGATAAATTTAATTTCCTTATTTGCATTCCAATCTAAATAAAGATTCATTAAAACTCTAATTCAGTTTTAATCTCGAAAATCATTACTAAATGATTATTCAAATTTAAGAAATTAATCTTATCTTTAACTGGATTAAAGAACTAATGCCATTTAAAACACAGTTCACAATAAACCCAAATCAGCTTCCATCAACTATGGAATCTTCACGGAAAAACAAATTAATATATAATCGATATAAGTTCTCGTATCTAATCAATGCTACAAATGGAATAATGGCAAAGCCTTTTAAATTCCATATGTAATAACAGTCTTCCTTTACAAAATCTCATCTCGATTATTACCAAGTCGAATTCCATTCAATTCCAATTTAATATATTAAATTGGAAAACTTTACTTCGGAAAATTTCCATTAAAATCTTTATAAAAGATTTATAAATTCCAAATCACATGTCACTGTTAATTTGGTTAAAGAACGAATGTCGTTAAAAACACAGTTCACAATAAACCCAATTCACATTCCAATCCAATTCCAATTAAATATTAATTAATTGGTAAACTTATCTAAATCTTAATTAAAAGAATTATTCTTTTCTCAACTGGGTTTAAAGCCAGTGTTAATTAAGAAACCGTTCACGACAAACCCAAAATCCAATTTAATATTAAATACAAGGCTCTAAATAAAATTATATCGGCTTATATTCAATATCAAATTCTGAAACTAACGGATATCGTATTGGGAATAATGATATCTGTATCTTCCAAATTCCCATAACAATATCCGTATAACCACGGAATCTAATATCGAAATATTCCGAAGATTGTTTCCATTCCAATCCATTCCAATTTACTCATTGGAAAATTCCGGTTATTTTAAAATCATTTCAAATCCAATTTATTTATTTAAAAACACTGGATTATTATTCTAATTAATAACTAGTTCATTTCGATAAAAATATATTTTTATCTTTCCAAACGTGGGGTTTTTCATTCAAATTCTTTCCAAATCATTTACTGTGATTTTACACAAATTATTAATATTTTTAATAATTTTATCAAGGCCCGTACAGTTGGTTTCCAATAAAGGCCACCGAACTGCATCCATAGCGAACTTTTTCAAATTTGATTGGACATAACTCCAAATCCAACTGTTAGATTTCAAATCTCTTATATTTACTGGAAAGCTCTTTTCGATACGAACCCAATGGTTCCAGTTTTAGGAGAATCGGACAGTCGGATCTCCCGTTACGTCCATTTGAAGTTAATGGTCAAAATTTGCGAACGGTCGCTACGCGGCGCGTACTATTCAGGCCATTAAATATATATATATATATATATATATATTATTATATATATTTCATTGATTTCCATTTAAATCGTATTTTATAAATTCATTTTAAAAACGATTTCAACTTCATTTTCAATTTTAAATCAAAATTGAATATTTTATATCATTATAATATTAAAATGATAATATTTTCAAAATATTATATTTTGAAATCATTTCTTCTTCGATATTCATTACATAAATGAATAAAATCGATAAAAATATCGTTCGCGTTAAAATGGCGCAAATCTAATCAACACGGCTTCACATATTTTCCAATATTTTCGTGTCCATCCAAAATCGGACATCAAAATCATATTTTAATTCTTTATTGAATATTATTTTAAAATATTCATTATTTCTGAATTGGAATCAGACACAGTCAATTACCATATAATATTATTTATATGGATTTTATACAACACATGTACACAACAATAATGATACACAATCAACCATCATCCAGAGTGCATTACACAACTGCATAAGCATTAAATGTAAATAATTAACGCTTACAATAGTCTGTCAACCAATCGATTGACATACAACTAATACTGAATATTATTTGTGTAGTTGGGCGATGTGTAAAATTTATCGTCCCAATCAATGTCAGTTAAATGGGTGTACATAAACAAATCGTCTGATTTGTAAATGAATATTTATTTTCATTTCAGGAGAATTTTAAGTCATTCATATATACGTTAAAAATATTTTATTCAACACATGAATATTTTATACAGCTTATACATTCAATAAAAATGTTATTTTTATTGTTCAAACATTTCGTTCAACACATGAATTATTCTATATAGTTCATACACACATTAGAAATGATATTTTTATTGTTCAAATATTTTATTCATCATCAATTCACAATCAATTTTACAACCAAAATCCAAATTTCCACAATATAGTCCAAACAAACAACCATGGTTTGTACAATAAATAGTGTCGGGGGCTTCTAATCCCCTCTGCATCCTAGTATATATTTAATTGTAAAATAATTAGAGTGAGAAAGAGTTCTCACATTGGGATCCACTCCGCCATTCTTTATTTGCGATGATTTTATCTAAATTAAACCGAACGTTTAATTTAGTCAAAAATTCTAGCTTGCCCCTTTTCTGTCCGGCCAGTTCTGTTGCGAAGTGCTCGTTTTCACGGTTCTAACGAACTTCATTTCGTCCAATTCTGAGTTTGTATGCCAAAGATATGGATATTTGAAGATTGATTACACAATTAAATTAACTAATTATAATTAACCTAATTAATTTTCATTAATCAAAGGGGTTAATACCCTTTCTTCTTCCAGGCAATATACTGACCGTCGTTCACAGATTAGGGTTCATCACAGCCCCCTCCTCATGGCGCCGAAGGATCATCAGCCTCCTCCCCTTGAAGCGCGCCAACCTGCGCCGTCCACACCCCCAGTAGCGCCGAACTCGGCGCCGCCTCCTCCTCTAGAAACCCCAACGAGCGGCGAGTCTTTAGGGCAAAAATCCGACCTCCACAAATACCTAGATCCAATCACCACCGTCCTAACTGTAGAGCTCACGTAGCTCTACATGTTTGCCTTAGGAAATTACCATTTCTATTGAGTGGAGAGGGAGTAATTAAGGTGGGAAGGAAGGGATGATTCTGATCGTCGAAGTTGAATGGAGGCGTTGGGAACAATTTTGACCACGGAGCAAAAGGGTTGACTAAGGTTTGTGAAGAGCATAGGGTATATATAATATTAGACTCCAACTCAAACCCAACGACTGTCGCCCCTAGCCAAAAACCCCCATTCCAAACACAATGGAATATGTATCGTAAGCCAGTTCAACTATTTTAATCAGTTAGCACCAAAAACAAAATATAAATCAATATAGATTGAATTTAAACGTACATTTTTAATTACCGGGTCCACATACTGACCCCAAAAATTACAGAAAAAATTATCTAGCTATGTTTTAACGATACGGTCCTAACAAAACTAATTTCGTCGAACTTGGAGACCATTTAAAAAATGCTCATTTTCTGTCGATCCAATTCAAATTGAAATTACCAAAACGTTCAAAATTCACTGCACTCACATATTAGTTCCAAAAATTACGAAAATTGAAATCTAGCTATAATTTGACATTTCGGATCCAAAAAAAGTGGTTTCGTCGAAAATGGAGGTCGTTTGCAAAATGGCTATTTTTAAGGGCTATATATTATATTAAAATATATATAAATTCCCTAGCGACTATTTTAAATTTTAGACTGGGCATAACTTTCAATTTATATTATAAAATCTGGACTTTTCACATACAATAGAATGATATAATTAAACAGATTCAAATATTTCTGGCTTTACTGAAATCCGATTTATTTTGAATCCTGTACAGTCGTTTGAAATTAGAAATCAAAATTTCAAACTACCGCGCCATTTCAGGCTTGTTTTATAATTAAAATAAATTTATATGTTCTAATTTCGATTTAAATAAATTTTTAGTCGTTATTATTTAAAATAAATCATTTTAAATATTCGAAATCCACTAAAATAGCTAAATTTTAAATTGGTTCTAAAAATATGGGTTGTTACAGTGTCACAATTGCAACGAACCTGGGCACATTAGTCGGAATTGAAAGAAGCCAAGGAAGGATAAAAAGGAACAACACGGACGTGTGTATGCAACTGTTTTTGAACAAGCTGAAGTAGAAGGTACTGTGTATCTTTTTGACGTTCAAGCAAGAATTTTATTCGATACTCGTGCAACACATACTCTTATATCTGAAATATTTGATGCTATGATAGGATTACCTATTAAACAACTATCAAAACCTTTAATAGTATATAGTGTAGTAGGAGTGAGAACTAAACTTGAGAGTATGTGTAGGAACTGTATCCTTAATTTTGAATGTAAGGATATGGTGGCTAATTTAATTATCTTTCAAATGGAACATTTTGATATCATCCTTGGGATGGATTGGCATATAGAATATCAAGCGATCTTGAATTGTCACAACAAAACCATAAGTTTGACAATTCGAGAGCATGAAATCTTTGTTTACTCATGTGATAAAGTTGAAGACGCTTTTATATCTGGATATATTGCTCATATTAATATCGAGGATAAGGATCAAATGGTGGATCAAATCCCGATAGTAAAGGAATTTAAAGAAGTTTTTCAAGAAATACCAGGGTTAACACCAAAAAGAGAAATTTATTTTTGTATCGACTTAATCACTGGTACAACTCCTATTGCTAAAGTAGCCTATCGCATGTCTCCTACGGAAAATCAAGAATTAAAGAGATAAATTAAGGAGATGGAGGATCAAGGGTTTATTAGACCTAGTAAATTTCCTTGGGGAGCACCAGTGTTGTTTGTGAAGAAGCACGATGGAACGTTTTGGTTATGCGTAGATTATCGAGAACTTAATAAGGTAACAATTAAGAACAAATATCCATTACCTCGAATTGATGATTTATTTGATCAACTCCAGGAGCAACCATATTTTCAAAAATTGACTTAAGATCTAGGTATCATCAATTAAGAATAAAAGAAGAAGATATTCCAAACACAGCTTTCTGAACACGGTACAGATACTACGAATTCTTGGTGATGCCTTTTGACCTTACCAATGCTCCAGCAATATTCATGGATCTAATGAATCGTGTGTTCCGTCCATATCTTGATCAATTTGTTATTGTGTTTATTGATGATCTCCTTATCTATTCTAAGACAATAGAGGAACACGAATGCCATTTGCTTTTATGTCTCCAAACACTAAAAGAGCATCAGCTATATGCAAAATTAAGTAAATGTGAATTCTGGTTGGTGGAAGTAAAATTTCTTGGACATATTGCCTAAAAGAATGGAATAGGAGTAGACCTAGCAAAGGTTGAGGCGGTGATGAAATGGAACCCTCCGACAACACCAACAGAAGTTCGAAGTTTTCTAGGATTAGATGGATATTACCGAAGATTTATTCAAGATTTTTCAAAAATAGCATCTCCATTAACAAAACTAACTCATAAGGAAACCAAGTTTATTTGGGATGCAAAATGTAAGATAGCATTTGAAACCTTAAAGGAAAGATTGACAAAGGCACCAATTGTGTCTTTTCCAAGGAGTGGAGTCCCATATAAAGTATATTTTTGATGCATGTGGACAAGGATTAAGATGTGTACTAATGCAGGATTATAAAGTTATTGCTTATGGTTCTCATCAATTAAAGCCCCATGAAGTTAATTATCCAACTCATGACTTAGAATTGGCCGCAATTGTGTTTGCCTTAAAAATTTGGAGACATAACCTTTATGGAGAACAATTACATGTTTACTCTGACCATAAGAGTTTAAAATATTTGTTCTCTCAAAAGGAATTAAATATGAGACAAAGAAGGTGGATGGAATTCATAAAAGATTATGATTTTACATTACATTATCATCAAGGAAAGGCAAATATAGTTGCAGATGCATTAAGTCGAAAAAGCTATGGCGTATTAGCTCATTTAATGATAAGAGAATGGAGAACTCTAGAGACTCTTGCTGAGATGAACGCTTGCACAACGATGATTAATGGATCCATGATTAACAAAGTAGCATTTCTCTGTAATCTTATTATTCAACAACTCTGATAAGTAGATATTGAAAGCCCAACAAAATGATGAGGAATTAAAAGAGTTATTTATGAAAATGAAGGATAAGGAACCCATGGATTGGAACACTGATAAAGATGGTGGTTATAGACTTAAAAATCGACTTTGTGTTCCAAATCAAACTGAATTGAAAAATGAAATTCTTAGTGAAGCACATCGTTTAAGGCTAATGGTGCATTCAGAAAGCACGAAAATGTTTAAGGATCTTAAGGGTCAATTTTGGTGGAATGGAATGAAGAAAGATTTTGTTGAATTTGTGGCAAAAAGTCTTACGTGCCAACAAATTAAAGTAGAGCAGCAACGACCGGCAGGACTTCTGCAACCACTTCCTATTGCTGAATGTAAATGAGAGCATATAACAATGGATTTTATCACTGGATTGCCAATGACAAAACAAGGTCATGATGCAATATGGGTAGTGGCGGATTGCTTGACAAAGTCAGCACATTTTATACCATACAACATGACCTACTCAATGGAGAAATTGAGTAGACTCTATTTGAAAGAAAATTTTCGACTACACGGTATACCAGTTACCATAGTTTTAGATAGACATTCACAATTCACTTCAAGGTTTTGGAGAAGTCTTCTAAAAGCACTAGGTACATCACTAAACTGAGTACAGCCTTTCATCCTCAAACAAATGGATAAACTGAAAGGGTGAACTGGATCATAGAAGATATGTTAAGGTCTTGTATAACAGAATTTGAAATTACATGGGAAACTCACATACCATTAATCAAGTTCGCATATAACAATAGTTATCATGCAAGTATTGGTATGGCCCCATATGAAGCTTTGTATGGAAGACCATGTCGTTCTCCAATATGTTGGGCAGAAGTTGGAGATCGGGAGTTTCTTGGTCCAGACATAGTAAAGGAAATAACTGAGAACATTTCCATTATAAGAGAAAGATTGCAAGCAGCCCATAGTAGGCAAAAGAGTTATGCAGATCATAGAAGGAAGGATTTGGAATTCGAAGTAGGAGATCAAGTCCTTCTTAAAGTTTCTCAGGTACGAGGGTTAATGAGATTTTGAAAGAAGAAGGCAAAACTATCATCGAGATTTATCTGACCATTTCGTATTACCAGGAAAATTGGAAAAGTTGCATACGAACTTGATTTACCTGAAAACTTATCAAATATACATAATGTGTTTCACATATCAATGCTACGAAAGTATATTTCTGACTCATCTCATGTGATTGATTTAAGCGGCATTGAAGTTAAAAAGGGGACCAGGTACATGGAAAGACCTGTTTGAATTCTTGACAAAAAAATTAAGAAACTAAGAATGAAAGAAATTCCCTTAGAAAAAGTTCAGTGGAACCATCATAACGAAGACGAAGCAACATGGGAAGTGGATTCAAAAATTCGTAAAGATTATCCAGAATTGTTTGAAGCCTCGATTTCGAGGACGAAATCTTTTTTAAGGGTGGTAGAGTGTAACGGCCTAATTCAAAGTCCATGTATGCATAATTTTCTAGAAATCTTGAAAATATTATATCCGATTTAAACATTTAAGTATAATACATACATACATATATACATACATAACATTTAGTTTATAAATAAAATACAAATGGTATATGTGTACATGTTCTAGAATACGGTAAATGGCTTAAAATGATAGGGACACATGTCGTCAAATGAAAGGAACATATGTCTTGTAAGTAAATAAGGTTGAGACGCATACACACATTAGGTGTCCATGTGCAGAAATATCCAAAGACACCTAAGTGAGCATGTGTCTTCATCCTAAAACTTGCATGAAGATAAGGAGGACAAGTGTCCAAAACTAAATTACCAAACTAGCCTTGAAAACTACTATATAAAGGGTGGAAAAGTTCACTTCATTTCATGCATTTTTAAAACAAATAAAATAAGATAAAGAGGATAAGTTTAAGAGAAGGCAAGAGGATAAGTTCAAGATCAAGATACAAGTTTAAGGTGAGAGAAACTATATATGTTCATGTATTAATTTCATATTTTGAAGAAAAGTCGAGAAATTTATGAATGAATGTTTAGATGTGAACTCCTGAAAATGACGTTTGGTATTTTGGGCATAACCTTTGTAATTCTAAATGAAATTACGACTTCTCTATCAATTTGAAAAGCTAATTCAAAGGGCTACAACTTTCACCTATTTCACTTTTTTCTAATTCGGCAGTTTGCAAACCAAAAAACTGGATGCAAAGTAAGGTAAAAATCAGCCTGAAATGGGCATGTTAAAAATGCCCTGTATTGTTGAATTTTATTTATTGAATAGTTATATAATTTTAAGGGTTTCTTTTTATGATAATTAACTAGACAAATATTGCTTTATATTATACAAAATTTGAAGTCAAAATTTGTTTTTATCATAGAGAAAGAATGTCAAACATTTCACCCAAAAAACCGGAAAAAGACGATTTTCCGAAATTTGAAACAATTTGGAAATCTAAAACACTTGTTAGAAGTTTTTAGCACTGAAGTTTGTCAAAAAAGAACTTTTCAGAGAATTTATGAAGGGCAGTCTTTTCTGAATCACTTATGAAGTAATTCTAACAAGCTTAGAACTTTTCACAGCACATCTGAAACGTTGCAGTCTTTGTTTTAAACCATTCCAAACTAACCAGAGCTTTCTATAACGTTCCTGAAGCACTGTCTTTTCATTGAATTGATTATAAAGCCTTTAACACAAACATAACTTTTTATAGCACGCCTGAAACGCTATACTAGCTGTTCTAAGCCCTAAAAACCACCCAGAACTTTTATAGCACTTCTGAAATGCGGTCTTTTCTATGAATCACGTATAAAGCACTCTAATAAGCCCAGAACTTTCCATATCACTTTTAAACACTGCAGTTTTTATTTTTCATGCTAAAACTTTTTATAGCGTTTTTTAAATGCAACTATTTCTTTTGAATTTTAAAACTTTAAGAAGTGGTTTTGAGGTTCTTCTCAACATAAAGTGGAATAATTTTGAAGTAGTTTTGGGTTTTATCTTGAACCCTTAAAAATATGAACTTGAAAAATAATTTAAGATTACTTGTGAGATACATTTTATTAATTATATTTCTTTGATGGGGTGCGTTATAAGACAATAGATCTTGAGTAGTGCACTATTCCTTTATTTATAGAGCCGAGTAGAGTACATCCTAACTTAATGACGGGATGCCGACCGCAATAGGATAACATATCCTAATTTATAAACCATGTCAAGGGTGTGGTTTAGATTCCTAACTATATATTTGATAAATTATGAGTTTTTGATGAAATGAAGTTATCATAAATTTGTTTGGTTCAAATACCCCGAAGTCTTCCTTGACTGTCGTTTTAAACTTTGGATGTTGAAATCTTCGAAGAAAAGAGTCATGAAGAAACTATAATATAACCCACTAAGAAATGATATGAAAACTAAGCTTAAATGTCTATATCACTGGTTCTGTGTTGCTCATGATGCTACACTTAAAGCTTCTCAGGTTTAGATGGTTAGTTGAATGCTTTGAAGCGAAGACTTTTATTATGTACATTATCTCTTTATGTACCCCTATGTATAATTATTTAATGACTAGACTCTTAGATCTCTGTAACTCTTTGCTCTGCTGGGATGGTTGTATAATAGTTCTTCCATTTAAAATCATGTACTATGAATGATTTTATATTCTGATAAGCTTTTGTTAAGTTGTGATATTGTTCTTTTAGCACCATGGCTTATATGTAGCATCGCCGCTTCTGGATAAGTATACCAGAGTGGGGGTGTTACACTTGTAGTTGACGATCAAGTTACCAGTGCAAACAACCAATTGGTTTAGAATTGCTGAAAATCATTTAATTGCTCTTCAATCATCTGACATTCCTTGCAATTCAAATTTGTCAATCTCTAACTCTCCATCTCTCCATCTCCAACCCGTGACGTTTTAGCACGTACTTCATTGTAGTAATAAAATAAATACGTAAATGATTAAATACTAAACTTGTATTTATAGACCATTTCTTCGAGTTAATTTAATGATGTAAAACTATTTCAATTTTAAAACCATCGATGATTCTTATCGCATGCAAGACGATGATTTAAATATAACAAACAATGTTTTATATTGTAAAACTAGCGAAATGTTTAAGATTTAAATTATGAAAAGAGATGATTTTGGCATTGTAAGTGATAGAGTAGAATTTGGGTAATGTAGGAAGTGGGTAAAAAACAAATTGTTAGTAATATTATAACCATGTAGGTTAAAGAGTTTTACAAAATAGAAGTTTACAAGGGATACTATTTTACAGTCCATTTAAATTCATACGTGCAGAAACTAACTATCTTTTTGCAAGCGACTATTCTTTAGGCAACAAGTATGAAAATCCAGAAACCATAAAAAAATGCAAAGAACGAAGCACGACAATCAACGTTCGTGAATAAAGGAACAAAGGTAAAATCTCTCCAATTATCCCCTTAATCTTACACATGTCTCTTTTGGGTGCTCTAGCATCCTCTTTTCCATCATATATGTATATATAAGCAACTTTCAATGACAACCCAAAATTGAAGCACCCATTGAACCCTCTTCTTCCCATCTTTCGTTTATAGTTAAATAAGATGGTGGAGGGAGAGAGAAACCAGATATGTGGTGGAAAATAGAGGATCACTAGGGTGCTATCACTCTTTGGGGTTCTATTGAACGCTCGCTTATATGAGCAACATTCAATGCCACCCAAAGGTGAAGCACCCCTTTATCCCTCCTCTTCCCACCTTTCATTTATAGTTAAATAAGATGGTGGAGAGAGAGACCATATATGTAGTGGAAAACATGGGGACTGTTGGGGTGCTAGTAATGTTTGAGGTGGTACTGAACGCTCGCATACATATATATAGGGCCAGCCCAGTTGCCAACGCTGCCCTAGACGAAGTAAAAGGAAATAGTGTGAGGGAGAAAAAATTGAAGGGAAAAACGTGCATATTGGGAATCGATCCTTGGTTGCTATGCAAACAAGAAAGTATCATGCCACTGTGCCACACATAATTTTATGAAATCAATGCCCTATAATTCTTATACCTCAATATTTTTAAAAGCTTATAGCCCATTTTCCTGCCCCCTTCACCACCTCCGGCGTTGCTGCCCTAGGCGGCGGCCTTGCCTTCCTACCCTTTGGGCCTGTATGTGTGTGTTTTTTTGTCTATGCATATATGTATACGTATGTGTGTATATATATAGGAAAGTCTATTTGGACACAAATTTTTGACACAATTGGTGACACAATTGATCTCCACCATTGGATCGCCTCCTGAATTTCACTCCTCTACATAAGGACAAAAAGATCCAATGGTCGAGGCTTTATGTCTAATTTTGTGCTCAAATAGACACCCTTATATATATATATATATATATATATATATATATATATATGAGTAGCGTTCAATGACACCCTAAATAGTGCAACACTCATTTGACTACCTGATTTCCACCACTCATTATATTACTTTAAGTTAGTGGAAGGAGAGAGGGAAGGGAACAAGTGGTGGAAATTAAGGGGCCAAAGGGAACAAGTGGTGGAAATTAAGGAGCGTTCAATGACACCCCAAATAGTGTAGCATCCCTTTAGCCCCCCTGATTTCCACCACACATTCACGTTTCTGTCTCCTCCCACTAATTCTCTCCCTCTCCACTAACTTATTTAATTATAAATACTTGGTCACAAATGAGGTGCAAAAGGGAGGCCAAAAAAATGGGGTGCCTTATAACCCCCTTCTATGTATATATATATATATATATATATATATATATATATATATATATATATATATATATATAAGGAGGGTTCCATGACACCCCTATTCGGGAGCACCCTAAATGCACCCCATTTAAAGCCACATATTTATATTAAAAAAAGTTAGTGGGGGGAGAGAGAGGTAGTGGAAGGAGGGAGAAACAGAAATATATGGTGGAAATCAAGGGGCTAAAGGGGTGCTGCACTATTTGGGGTGCTTTTGATCCTATATCTCTCTCTCTCTCTCTCTCTCTCTCTCTCTCTCTCTATATATATATATATATATATATATATATATATATATATATATATATATATATATGGGAAAGTCTATTTAGACACAAAGATTTGACATAAAATGAGGAACACAAAATCTGAACCATAGGATTACCCCATGATTTCCCTCATATAGAGACAAATTAATCATGTGGTTGAGATTTTATGTCTCCTGATTTGTGTTAAAATTCTATGTTCATGTAGCCTCTTCATATATATATATATATATATATATATATATATATATATATATATATATATATATATAAAGCGTTCCGTGCCACCCGAAAAATGGAGCACCCCAAAAGCCCCCTGATATCCACCTCTCATTTATATTAAAAAAAGTGAGTGGAAAGTGAGGGAGTTAGTGAAAGGAGAGAGAAGGGGAGTTAGTGGGAAATGAGTGGTGGAAAAGTGGTAGGCTAAAGGGGTGCTCACTATTTGGGGTGTCATTGAACTTGCCTATATATATATATATGTGTGTGTGTGTGTGTAACTTTCTCAAAACAACACGTTCAATCATAGCGACATGCAAGGACTCCTAATACCCACGTTCTCCAAACTCTTTCTAGGCGGACCGAACAAAATACGGTCAAATCATGCGAAACGGAGACAAAAAGTTGGGGTTCCACCTCCTGCTTTTGAGGCGCAATTCATGAGGGGTCCTATTCATTTATCTCTCCCCCGTATTAACCGATGTAAAGTCCTTTGGTTCAGTTAGATTTATTGAACTCTAAACCGCCTTAACCATCAACCATTCCCTTTTCATCCTCCAACCCACCATCACCATCACTCTCAACCTACGCTGAAGCCCTTACAAGTCAGCGATATCCCCCACAGCAATCAATTACTGCTTCTACAAACCCCTCCTTACATGCATACCATCATCAACCCAACTTGCTTCTGCTTGTACACCGATTTCCAGTGATCTAAGATTTGTTAAGCCTCTCCAAGAATACGTCTTCATCCCCGAAGCAGTGTTCAACATGTCCAACAAATCTTGGGAATACATGATAGTTCTTCACCCTGTAGAGTTCATATTGTCAATGAAGAAACTTACGGAATATATCAACAAAGAATGGAAACCCACTGGCAAGTTTCATATCCATATTGCACCATCCTACATGTTCACTGTTCAGTTTGAACTGTCAACAGATTATGATAAGATTATACGATGTTCAACTTATTCTTATTTCGGTGAACTTTTAATGGTACATCGATGGCACCCTGGTTACCAATTCGAAAAGTTTATTACTACTGAAACTCATACGTGGATTAGGCTCCATCACTTAAACATGTAAATGTGGTCTACTGATGCACTATCCATGATCTCGAGTTTCATAGGCAAACCTGTCTACCGTGATGTTAATACAATTACTTGACAATTTACCAAATATGCAAGGATTTCAATTGCCATTGACGTTGAAACAGAGTTACTGAAACAAATACCTATTTTGCTCCATACTGGTCAGAAGAAACTAGTCACTGTTGAATATGAGTATGTGCCTGGAAAGTGTACAAAATGTAAGCATTTTGGTCACGAAAATAACATTCGTGAAGACAAAAATAATCATTAATGGATTTGCAAATCTCCACCCCAGGATACATCCTCTTCCTCACCACCACAGCCCAACAACCTGCATAAGAAGAAAATGGTGATTCATTGGACTTCCTCAATGTTAATCTCCCTTCAAATATCATTCAAGATGACATGCAACACGTTGCCGATGCATTGACTGAGGAGGTCCTAGAAGAGGAGGTCCCTTATATTTGTCATGGCATCACTAAAAATGTGGATTAACTACAATTAGAGAAAGGCAAGAGTAAGTTGGTTGACACTACTCCTTCTAAAAGAATTTTAAGGAGCAGCACAGCCAATAAACGATTTGGCTCACATGGAATCTTAGAGGCATGAACCCATCGCAGCGTATGTCTGACGTGTTCATTCTTCTAACTAAAACTAAGCCTTATGTAGCAGGCTTAGTTGAAAATAAACTAAATGCCAGGAATTTGGAAACTTTTAAATATAAAATTCCAACTAACTGGAATTATTTCCCATAATCTCTAATGCAATTCTCAGGGCGTATCCTTCTATTATGGGATACTATTGCATGGACTACATATATTTGGTCATCATCTGCCCAACGTTTAATTACATATGTTACTAATGCTGGGGGATTTTCAATGTTCTTTATTATTATATACAACAGTAATAGTTTTACTGAAAAACAAGAGTTATGGTACACTATAATTCAAGAAGCAGCTGCTATTGATGAAACTTGGGTGTTAATAGGAGACTTTAATAACTCCTCATCCCCTACCAACAAAAAAGGAGGTCTAGCAATCCCTTTCAATTACCATATCAGATCTTTTCAAAGTTGTCTGATGCAGGCTGGTTTAATTGAAATCAAGGCTACTGGCTTTAATTTTACTTGGAGAAGACGAGGGATGGATATTAATATTGAAAAGATTCTGGTTAACCATTCATGTTTACATAAGTTCACAAATATGACTACAATATCCTATTCCCTTCTTTCAAGTGACCATAACCCAAGTCTATTACATCTAATTCCTACTGGTTGTACCTTGGGTCTCCCTTTCAAATACAGGAATCATTGAAAAATATATGATGGCTACACAGAATGTATTAGTCGAGGGCTACAGGGTACTGCATGGGGTTTTGATCGTTATAAGTTCCAACACAAACTTCTTGCATGGAAGCATGAACTTAAGAAATGGAATAAACTTCGGGCTAAAGAAAATGCCATTTTAAAAGAAGCAGAATAAAGGTTTACAGATTGGAATTAGCTTTTGATAATGATCCTACTAATATTCATTTATATGATCAGGAGATGGTGATAGTTAAACACAGTGCCGGCCCGGGCTTCTGCTTTGCCCTAGGCAGAAACATAAGCAACAAAGAAATTGACAGCTGCGTTGCAGCAAGGAAGAAAGATAAGTGAAAAAAAAAGATAGCAGTAGGAATCGAACTTGCATCATCCTAACAAATAGTAAATGCTCAACCGCCAAACAAAGAACTAACTAGTAGGAACTTTAGCATCTTCATATAACATCTTTTATTAATAAAAACATAAACCTACACCACCTCCTCTGGTGCCCCTGCCGGATCGGATGCCCTAGGCGACCGTCTTGGTCGCCTTGCCCTAGGGCCAGCTCTGGTTAAACATCAACTATTAGTTCAACAGAATATAAAATTTTGGAATCTAAGGCAAAAATCTAAGGTTCTCTAGCTTCGACAAGGGGATTTAAGTTCCAAATTTTTCTACGCAAAAGGTCAATGCTCAAATATTCTAACAATATTAATGCACTTATTACATCCACCAGTAAGCTTATGTATAAACCTGAAGAGATTGAGTCTGAGGCCATCTCTTATTTCACTTCTCTTTTCAACGCACCAGCTAACCACGAGTTCCCTTCTTTTCAAGCTTTTGCAATTATTATTTTCATTGATCAACAAATGGTTCTTCAACCTATCTCCTTGGCAGAGGTTAAAGCAATTGTCTTCTCTTTTCATGATGAATCAAACCCTGGTCCTAAATGGCATCAACGTAAAATTCATGAAACTGCACTGAGATCAGATAAAACAGACTTGTTGTTGAAATTAAACTTGGTTTTATAAGGAAATACTAATTGTGCAACAAATTTAATGTTTGTATTTAGGAAAGTGAAAACTAAGTAGTAACTTATTTTAGGCCTTCAAATTAGAAAATTCTAGATAATGTTTTGTAAAGGGAAATATTGAAATTAGGGAGTGCAAGAAAAATCTAGAAAAGAAAAGTCTAGAAGCTGGCTATGTTATAAAAGGCATGTACTATCTCATTTGTTGTATGAAGAAAACTGAAGCAATAACAATGTAGTCGTTCAATTATTCTACTTTTAATCTCTCTTGTAACGACCTGGCTTTGAGACCGGTTCTCGCCGGTAATTAAACCAACTTAAACCGTTCATACAGGCGGATTGTTATGGATACTTACATATTTGCACAAAAATAACAGAACTTTTCATTTCATTATCGTAATATAACATCAGAGTTACAAGGAATACATCAAAGTACATCGATTTCACATGTGAAGAAACACTAATTCAGCGGAAGAATGTGAATGCTCCAAAACATATAGCTCTAGCTAAAACCAGAATCCTGCTCTAATCAACTCCAAGGCTAAATCTACGAACCAAACTACTAGGTTGTCCGTGTAAAAATTATGGGCACTCAGAGTTTAGGTGAGGGAACAATAAACTCTAGGTCAGTCATAGGACTGGTGTGATAACTCAAAAACTGTTGTTATTTAGGATTCATTTTAAAGTTAGGTAATTCAATGGACTGCGCCGCTAATGCGGAACGGGTTTATTCCATATGAATTCACATGCATAGAAATTCGCAATGACTCTTGAAAAATGAAACTACCATAAGGTCACGTGACACACACACAATGTAAACGCATACATGTGCGAGGTTTCTCCTTATGATAGTCAAAAATGCTTGATACATGAAAATCCTCTTTTAATACTATAATATAGTGTGAAAAATCCGTTTGAAAGTAAACGTATCAATCCTAGCCAGCACAGGTAGCATATACTATACTGACATATAGTTTACAATCAAAATCGTACGGGCTCGTAATGGAGATTGGGTTTCCAACAATGACCAAGTAAAGGAACTTCCTTCCGAACCGAATTTTGAACACCTCTAGAGGGATGTTCGAGGATCAACTAATGCTCCTCATGCCAACACAAGGTCGGGTTACCCCTTAACTGAATTACTTAGAGTATGCCGGAGTATGCCATCTCCCGGTCGTTACCGACCTTTCCGAGCGCGCCCCAACAACAACCACAAAAGTAGATGCTTTTACCACATAGGTTAATACCTGAGCTCCATACCATAGTACACCTTTTATCTAGAAGGAGACAACACCCCATAACCTTGCCGCATTTCTTCCTGTTTTGACCATTTACTAGGATGTGAGGCTTGCCGAGGTCACGATACACAAAGCTACGCTTAAATAAGCCATGCTTTGATCATCCATAACTCACGACATATCTTAAGTATGCCACATTATCAATTAACAACGCATCACTGATTTCCAATATATAATAACTAAGCTCATACGTCTTAGAGAAGGGTGTTAAGCAAGAGAATAATCCTCCGCTACCAAACAAATATATATTGATAAAACAGTGCTACACAGTTAATTACAATGTCAGACACACAATCCCTACAAGTCTGTTCTGGGTTTGAATGAAACACCAATACGAAAATCTCCAAATATATTCAAATGTCATGCCACTTATAACCTCGTACCGGGGGATCAGCCCAATCGAGCCATCAGCAATCAATCCAAACAATTCAAAGGATCCCTGTCTTCATTCGTCGCTTCCCAAATCTTGAATTGTTTCATAACGTCGTATTATTACTTGGAATGGTTTTCGAACATATATTCGATCCCAGTCTTTCCAAATAATAAGCGTACTTTTAAAAACACAATTATGGAACACACAACTTTCAACCAAATCACCTTCCATCTTGGATTTTGTTAAATTAAACTTCTTTAAACAAAATCCATATTTAACCTTTCTCTTTTAAAACACATCCCTTAAATTAAAGATAATTTAGCCTCGAAGCCTTAATTAATTTTCCATTTGATAACTCGTTATCAAAAACTTCGTTTCCTTTGAAAACCCTTACCCCACATTTCAACCCTAATTTCCAATTAAATTGGTTTCCGAATATTCAATTATGTAGTCTTAACTAAAAGATTATTCTTCCTTCCCAATTCCTTATTTTTAATTTCCTCAAATCAAAGATTTGGTTAAATCTCCAAATTACGATATGAATTTCCATAACTCAATCCCATTGGGTTTCAAGAATGATATTATTGAAGATATGATTCACGACAAAACCCAAATCAATCGATATTGAACATAAATTACATAGAAATTGTATCTACTTACATTCGATATCAATTCTCATAATCAACAAATACTATAAGTGGAATAACGATATAATAATAATATCTTCCAAATTCCTTAAATAGTATACGTTTACACCAAAGAATTTCATATCAAATATCGGAATATTATTTCTATCCAACTTATCCCAATCAAACTGGGAACTCGTATTTTATTTAAAAGATTTATCGAACTCTTTGACATTAGATCTGGATAGAAATATCATCAACTTATCCTCAATATTAATCACCGTATCTAACTCACACTATAAGCGGAATAATAGTGAACTACCTTTTAAATTCCTCAAATAGTAAGAGTCATCATCTACCGAATTAATATCAAACATCCGAAGATTTATCTCCAACCATATCTAATTATTTAAAATTGAAAACCCGTATTAATATCAAATTAAATTCCATAAAATATTTCCAATATTTTTAGACCTTTGAAAACATTCCACAAAATCATTACTTACCATTCGGAAAATAGTTTGCAGGTTAAAAACATCAAAATGGATTGTTTTCAAAGAAAGCGTTACAATAGCGTTTCAAAGGTAATACAAAAGCGTTACAAAATAGTTATCTTAACTATTTTGATCGTTTATCTTAGCCAAAACTTAAACTTCACAATTCAACACAATTTTACATAATTTTAATGATTTTACAAAAAAAATTCCATATTTTTAAAACATTTAGAACAACTGTTTATAGTTATGGTTGACAACTGCTCTTACAGCGACCCTTTTCAAAATGGTTTTAAACATAACTTGAAAATTATAACTCAAAATTAAAATCTGCTTTTATTCATTTGAAATCTCTTGCTAATGGAAACCAAACATTTTTCGTTTCATGGAAATCCGATTTAGATTGCAAAAGTTTTAAGTGTTTAAATTTGTAACTAAAATACACAAATTGCCATTATGCGACAAGCTCTATTTTAACCGTAATAACAATTATTCTTCAGTATTTCAAAACACCTTAGAAACCCATTATATACTCATGTAAACCATTTAAAGTAATTTACATTGACTTTCCAAATTATTTTGGATATAAAATTCAGCCTTTTTTCACTTAATATTTTTATTAAAAATCCAATTTTATTTCTAAATTCATATAACTTCAAATTAACTATCCCATCCGTCGGATTAGTTAGGGATAGCCAGGGAGAGCAGGAAACTATATTTCCAAACCCAAGCCTAGACACTTTTCTCTCTGTCATCCTAGAATGTTCCGGTATTTATTTATTCATTTAAAGAACTTTATCAATATATATATGAATTCATACATATGGTCTTTCCCAATTATTAACCTTCAATTTCAATAATGATATTGCTTCTAATTACAAAGGAGATTTGTCGATCACCAATGTGATACCATAATTGTTGTGTCATGATGTGTGCGAAACAACATCAACAACCATTATAAAACATCCATAGCAACCATCATCAACATAATTAAATAATCATAACTGTGCACAAGTGTTATAACACTAACGCTTAATAGTGTGTGTTCTAAACTATACAACCATCGTCCATCACAACAAACATCAACCATCATTAATCATTAATAATTCATCAATATATTTAAATTAGTCTAACTACTAATTAAATATATAAATTGTGGTTAAAGATTTCTCACCAAACAGCTTTCCAATCTTCACGGTAAGCAATCCTAGTTGAGCGAACCATCAGACGGTATTTTGGTGCAACGTCTTCTTCACCGATGTATATATAATATATACTAATTTCTCTCTCTTTCTATTATAATAGAAGGAGGAGGAATATGGCGACGAACTTTGGCAAGGTGGTGGTGGAAAAGAGGAAGATTTATGCCATGGAAATCATGGCTTTAAGTTTTAAGAAGAAGAGAGAAAGGAGAGAAGTGAGAATGAATGAACAAGTGGAAGGAAAGGGTGATATTTATAGGAAAAGTGAAGTAAAGAGAGTGTGACACCTAAAGGGGCAAGTGGAAAGCATGCATGAAAGTTTTCATTTTCATGCAAATATACAAGTGTCCTTACACTTGTCTTAAGGAGAGAAAGTGAACTTTTCGTAGCCCTTACCTTAAAACGTTATGAAAACTAAGAGCAACACTTCATTCTCATGCTACTAATTCATGTTGTGGTTTAACAAATCCGATCGAACGACAAATAGTATTAATAAATTCAAGCTTATTAATAATCATTCTCATTTATAATTCAAATAAAATCAATCAAAATTATTAAATATTCTTAACCATATATATTTATGTTAAATTCAAATTGAGTAATAAAAATTTCAATTTAAATTTGGTTAAAAACTCTGGATCATTACATCTCTCCTCCTCTCTATATCAAATTCTAACATGGTATCAGAGGTAGATTGATGAGAGGGGATAGAAAGATCTCAAACAGCAAAAAATCAGTTTTTTAAACAATTCAAAGACGGACCAGATGAAGAGCAAGAGAACATGGCACAAGTGGCTATGGAAGAGAATTTATTTTAAAGTTGTGGGTGAGAAGTGCACCATGGAGAGAAGTGCTCCAATATTCAAAGAGAGAGTTGAAGAGACGTGCTTCAACAATTGAAGGTGATGAGAAATGCATCACAAATAAAAAAAGGAAAAGAAAAAAAGGGATTTGAAGAGACATGCTTCAACAATTGAAGGTGATGAGAAGTGCATCACAAATCAAAGAGAAGAAGAGAATCAACGAATCTGCTTCGAGTAATAAAACCAAATTTAAGGGTGGATGTTGGAAATAAACTTGGTTTTGTGAGGAAATACCAATTATGCAACAAATTTAATGTTTGTATTTAGGAGAGTCAACACTAAGTAGTAACAAATTCTAGGCCTTCAAATTAGAAAATTCTAGAGAATGTTTTGTAAAGAGAAATATTGAAAATTAGGGAATGCAAGAAAAATCTAGAAAAGAAAAGTCCAGAAGCTGGTTATGTTATAAAAGGCATGTACTATCTCATTTGTTGTACGAAGAAAACTGAAGCAATAACAGTGTAGTCGTTCAATTATTCTACGTTTAATCTCTCTCTCCTCCTCTCTATATCAAATTCCAACACTTGTTACTTATTGTTAAGGATAGGTTCAAATCTTTCAAAATCCCAATCATACCTTTATCCCCAGCATTCTTAAGATTGAAAGGCCATCTGATATAACATATTATCGACCCATATCCTATTGTAACATGTTTTATAAGGTTTTCAGCAAGATTTGTGTAATTGGATGAAGCCATTTTTAGCACACTTGATTTCTCCAAACCAATGTGCATTTGTAAAAGGTCATTACATTATGACAATATACTTCTTGCTCATGAATTATTATGTGATTTCAAAAAGGCTAGCACCAATTTTTTTTTTGCGTCAAGGTTAATTTACACAAAGCATATGACATGATTAACCGAGAATTTATATGTCACATAATGCAAGGTATGAACTTTCCTTTTCACTTTTTTAACTTAATATAAAAATGTATTTCCATGCCCACATACTCCATATATTTCAAGGTATCCCAAAAGGGTTTATTCATTCTACTCGAGTGTAACGACCCGAAAATTAGCGACCTTGATTATCCGATATACAACACATATCGAACATCAAGAGTCGAAAATACCGGATGGTTAATGAAAGAAGTTAGAGGGTGAGGATAGATAAGATAGAAACATAGAATAGAAGAAGAAGAAGAAGAAGAAGAACACAACATCAGAGTAACACGAACCTCACAGTGGAACGAATATCATATAATAGATATAACATAACTTTGAAATATAAATCTGTACTTGAATATACATCATTATCAAAGTACAGCACTTACAACACAGCGGAAATAAACTATAGCTATATGATCCTGAAGCCTCCCGCTCTAGCTCTTCAAGTATCTGTAAATCCCGACTACCTGACTGCCCGTACAAAATTGGGCACCCAAGAGTTTAGGGAAAACAAAACAAAATAAACTCCGAGTCAGTCATGGGACTGGTATGAGTAAAACATTTTAGAACAGTTTGGACAAGTAAACGATATCTCATAAGACCACGACGTATAACGGAACGGGTTTTTCCCTTATGATAATCCAAATTATCTTTATATCAAAAACCTTTTGATATTATAATAATGTCTATCAACCACAATAATAATAATCATCTAGCAGAAACGCTTTCATCTCACGTTCTACATACATAGTATACAATCAAAATCGCAAGCACGTATTGGGTAATGGATTTTCAACTATGACATGGTATGGAACCACCTTTCGCTAATGTACGTCTACAGAGGAATACACTGGATTCAACAAGAACATCTTGCAACCCGACCACACATGCGACCACTCATTTCGCTTGAGTGTATCGAATGTATATCACCAACGGTTGGGATCAGCAACCGTTTCCCGAATGGGACAGCATCAACAATACATTTTTAGAAGTAAATGAAAATCTAGATCAGGTGATTATACACCCTAATAGGTGCGACCTACATAGCCATGTTGCCCGCCCGATTTCTGTCATTTACCGGATGTGAGGCTAGTAGCTACGCTTATCTTTTTACATATCATATTTTCATTCACTTAGAATGCCACATCGTCATACCCGCCAAATCACAAATTGATTTATCCAAATATAACATGGGTATACAGCTAAGAGAAACGAATTCCTCCGCCACCAAACGTGAATACGTTTGAAGAGATCAACCTACGTGATCTATTAGATGTACTCTGTCAGACCTTCGTCCATACAAGTTGTCCTGGGACTGGACAAACCAAAGGCACTATTCAGTACATCCATCTTAGGCACTGTTATCTAAGATTTATACAACAGCCCTTGCACTTTACTCCATCTTCAATTATCTTTGGCATATATGATTCGCAACGCTTATGCCAATGCAGAGTGGTTCTTCGGATAATAATCCAACCGGTCTCTCCATATTAACAACGTTAAAATGGTCAAAACTTTGATAGTCTGTGATTTAACTATCAAAGAAAAACACGTGTGCAAACAACGATATTATTTCCAGATGGAAATTATATCGATCAATCATCATTAATTATATATATATATTCACAATTCCTTATTTTTTTATGTTTAGAAAATATATGTTATTAACACTGGAAAACATTTCCATTTGTTTATTTACATATCACTATCATTTCACAACTATCAGTCCCTGACTGTAAACTAGTAGGAGAACAATTCTCTAATTATAAACCCCGAAGGCCGAAACCAACATCAGATCGATACTCAGAAAACCATTCAACTTAACAAGTCTCCAGTCAGTTTCTGATTTTTTTATTTGATTACATTTCTGATTTTGATTTGGAAAACATTTCCAAAACTTCTTAATTGGGATTTAAACAGATGTTTAAAACTATATTGCGATGACGACTCAAACCACTATACTAAATTACTAAATCCACTTAACCACTTCACACTCGAACCGTAACCATTTCTTAATTAAAAACGCAGTCAATCAAGTTGGGGTATAGCTACCTCTCAGACCTTAAATGAACCACCTTTCAAATCTCGAAATAGATAAGATTCACCTTTTTAACTCTTTAACACTTCCTTACGAACCCTCGAATTCTATTTACGAACCCCCTTCTTTTACAAATTTACGTGATTATAACAATAGTGTTATAATCTCCTGCATTCAAAATATATTATCTTTAATATGACTTTTATTTCCTAACTCGAATAATATAACGACAACTAATTTATTTACTCCTATTCGGTTAACTCTAATCTATAACTCTTATTTGAATTAACTCTTTTGATTCATTCCCTTTTGAATTTTCTCCTTGAGTTATCTCCTTTTGAATTATTCCTTTTCTATTTGTTTACTTAACAAATAACTATTACCTTTTCAATTCTATCTATTTAACCAATAATTTTTTTTTCTATTTATTTAACAAATAAATATGTCATTTATAACATTCTATTTATTTCCTATAAATAAATATTTCCATTTAACCTATTTGTAAATGTTTTACGAATATTTCCTTTTAAATCCTATTTGTAAATATCATCCTTTGTATTTGTTTTACAAATATATTCCCTTTATATTTGTTCTACAAATAATTTCCTTTATATTTGTTTTACAAATATATTTCCTTTTTAACTCTTTTGATTTTATAATTATTTCCTTATATAAAATCCTTTTTCCTTTTATATACAAAATCCATTGATTTTATATAAATAATTTATTTTCAAAATACACTTTGAAAATCCGCCTTTATCATTCTGGTATTTCTTATGGTATTTAACATACCATATAACAATGATCAGTATCATTTAAACATATAAAATCATCATCATATTTCATATCACATCATATAACACAATATATGAACAGAACAGTATTATAAATATTGAGGAGTCCAGTTGGACCCCTCCAACATGTTTCCCTGCATCACAGATGTTAAACAACACGAATATAAAATATTCTGATAAACAAAATCAAATATTCGATTTAACGATTTATATATATATCGTTATCTATATTTTCAACCAATACACAAACAATTCAACCAAACAGTTAACACACAGCAATCAACATATAATCATCAGTTTTAAGAATACGTTATAAAAATATAACTGTTCAGAGTTGGTGAGTTTTACTCACCTTGGACGATCATCGTTAATAACGATAACCATCGCTTGATTCAGCCGGACAATTTATTTTGCAATAAACTGTAATGAGCTCGGATTCACTCCCTGTCAGTTCCATGGTGTTGTCCTCGTCCATATGATCCCAACGGATCCTGTTTTGTACGATTCCGATTTCATATGGGAAAGTTATGTAACTTTAAAGTCATACGTATTTTAAATATAAATATTTCCTTGTTAAATCCTTAATGGGCTATACCTTTCATATTGGGCCCAACCTCACAAAGACACACCCGCCTCAAATACAATCGCATCTTCTTCTAGAACAATTACTGGAACGCTCTCCAAACCATGGCCATTCCCGTATTGTTCAACCACCCACGCTCCCTCCTCTTCTTAACGATAATTTGAATCAATCATACCATTGTCTTCCTCACTTTAAACTCCATCATCTCCTCTCAATTTCAGTGAACTCGCACTGTCCTTTTTGGTTCGCGGTTTACAGGTTTCCCCCGCCCTCAACAGTAACTACCGAACAAAAAGATCACACAACTCTCTAATAAAATCACACTCAAAGCTCCTTATCCTCCTAAACCCAAATACGAACACCCCCTTGCCAATCGATGCTTGTAGATCCCCGAAACCTTAACCCTAACTCCACGCAACAGCAGGTCATCGAAAGTATTGTGTTTCGAACCATTCCAAATGCATATAGAAGGGTAGAGAACCAGTCCACAAACTCAACTGCATTTGGTTTGGGATTTATAAACTTTTCTATGAATTTATTTTGAATTTTGAAAGATGGGATTTTGCTCATGGTTTTGCTGGACAAACGAGAATGGGAGTTACGGCCGTGCTTTACTGGTTTGGAGAAAAGAATGTGATTAGGTTTTGAAAGGGGTAGCTTATTTATAGTATTTAGTTTCTTTGAATTTGTGGAGGATGTTTCTCCATGTTAACCAAAAGTGCATATAGTCCAAACTGCAGACGTGAACAAATTTAGACCAAGATTTTAAAATGAGATCACATGATCATGCATATCTCTGGTGACTTCACCCAACTTTGAACGAGCTAATGCTTTAGTCTTAGCATAAAGAATTTAAATAGTTGATATTTTATTGTTTTCATATTGGAATAGTATTAAGTATAGATCTTCAGTATGCATCATCAACTCGAACTGTTTAATGTAATTTAAGGTTATAAAGTTTTACCGTACCCTATTACATGAAATTCCGTCCACCTAGGAACAAAAATAAAAATACCGTTGTGATGACCAAAGTGCCATGATCCCAAATATATAATAATATAGGTCCGTTAACTTATTTTGTGAAACCCCGAGAAGTTGATATAGGGTGTAAAATACTCTAGAAATAAAAAGTGCTTACTTAATTAATTAAAAATTTCAGTAAAATTCTAAAAATTAAATTATCACTACATCTCAAAAGAATCGTGTCTAAATTCGAAACCGGTATCTAGTTATATCTAATAAACCGTTATGGTCGATAAATGATTCTATAGCGACTATTTTAAAATTTGATTTGGACACAACTCACAATCTACCGGGCGAAATCTCGATTTTTCTCTTCCACTAGAAAAATATACTTCACCAGCTCCATACGTTTCTTGTTTCACAGAAATCCATTTAAAACGGACCCTGTACATTCAGTTGAAGTTCAAATCGCCAAATAGCGAACTGCCGCGCCACTTCGAGCTCGATTTTAATTATAATATATATTATACGTTCAGACTTCGTTTAAATAATATATTCGTTATTACAATTCAACTCTAAACTGAATTATATACTTTGAATTGTCCATTTCACACCATATTGTGAATTCCACTATTTCTGACTATTTCAGAATTAAATATATTATTTTGATTAAATATTCAATATTATTTTATTCAGGTCATCGATATCGCCACATCGATATTTAAATAATTAAATTGATTAACTATTATCCAGTGAAAAATACGGGTCATTACATTCTTCCCCACTTAAAATAATTTCGTCCTCGAAATTGCTAAGGTAGAAACCAAACCCTATCGACTGGCTAGACTATATTGTTCACTTCTCAACTTTAGTTTCCCCTAACTAATTTAATTTCAATTAAATTATTAAATTTAATTCTATTAACGAATATTTTCAAAAATCCTGAAAATTTCCTAACGCCTTAACTTTTTGAAAAATTTCGCCAGCACCTCCTTTGTACGGCTCAATTGGTACAACCACAACTCTCCTCTCTGGGCCATCTCCAACCCAAAAGAAAATCAAACAGCCAAGCGGCTTGCCAAATCGGCTCATAAATCTCATGCGTATATCAAATTTAAACTTGAACCTTTTTGTTGGGCATATCAACTCTATCACTTTCATCTGTTATCAGTCCACATATGCCAACGTCATCTCAACCAATTTCCAATCAGTTTGTATTTTCAACACAACCATTCGCTTTTATCCAAACCGAATCTCATTTCGAATTTCTATCCCACAAATCCAAATTTCTCGATATCCTTCTAATCCAATTCAATTCTAATTTGCTTTTGCAAATTCCAATTCAATTTGGTTTTAAATCAAACAACCTTTTCCTGGGAGTTTTAAACAGATTTGTTTTTCTCAAAAGCCGAACTTCCCTTTGTAGGATTCAAACAACTTGTTTTTTTCTAAATAATTTCAAAAACAATCTCTTTGGTAGTAATCTGTCACTTACAACTCGAAAATGAACATTGATTATGCTGCAGTCATTATCAGAATTATTTTCCAGTTATCGAAGTGAGTTCAATGCTATATCACTTCCAAAATCATTCTAAAACACTTTCATTTTGAAATCAGTCCAAAATATCATTCACAAATGCTTGGAATACAATTTAAAATCTCCCAGGATCTTAAAATTTACATATATTTAATCCAAATCTATTTACAAACACTTATTCAATTTTACAGAGTTTAATTTCAATTCTGATTCTAAATTCAGATTTTCTTCATCTTATTTCATATATTATTTTCATATGAATTCTGATTGGTTATTTACATAACCGTTTCACTTTTATAATCTTACTCGATTATAATAATAACCAATATATCCAATATATATCAAAATATACTTTGGGTAAAATTATTTTCATTTACCCTCTTTTCAAAAAATATCGTGTCAACCCATCGTATTCGAGTGTTTTAGAAACCCCTATCGATATTGTGGTGCCCCACCATCGACCAGAATCCATAAACAACTCAACCAATAAATCTACTTAATATAAAATCATTTTAATATTGAATAACAAATACGCGCTCATACATTATATATATATATATACTCAACTCAATCTAGGGTGTTACTAACCCCATCTCTACTGAGTCATGCCACAGAGCTAAGGTAATTCACTTAACCTTAAGCTCTGATACCAACTGTAACGACCAGAAAATTAGCGACCTTGATTATCCGATATACAACACATATCGAACATCAAGAGTTGAAAATACTGGATGGTTAATGAAAGAAGTTAGAGGGTGAGGATAGATAAGATAGAAACTTAGAATAGGAGAAGAAGAAGAAGAAGAAGAACACAACATCAGAGTAACACGAACCTCACAGTGGAACGAATAACATAAAATAGATATAACATAACTTTGAAATATAAATCTGTACTTGAATATACATCATTATCAAAGTACAACACTTACAACACAGCGGAAATAAACTATAGCTATATGATCCTGAAGCCTCCTGCTCTAGCTCTTCAAGTATCTGTAAATCTCGACTACTTGACTGCCCGTACAAAATTGGGCACTCAAGAGTTTAGGGAAAACAAAACAAAATAAACTCCGGGTCAGTCATGGGACTGGTATGAATAAAACATTTTAAAACAGTTTGGACAAGTAAACGATATCTCATAAGACCACGCCGTATTATGGAACGGGTTTTTCCCTTATGAGAATCCAAATTATCTTTATATCAAAAACCTTTTGATATTATAATAATGTCTATCAACCACAATAATAATAATCATCTAGCAGAAACGCTTTCATCTCACGTTCTACATACATAGTATACAATCAAAATCGCAAGCACGTATTGGGTAATGGATTTCCAACTATGACAAGGTATGGAACCACCTTTCGCTAGTGTACCTCTAGAGAGGAATACATTGGGTTCAACAAGAACATCTTGCAACCCGGCCACACATGACCGACCACTCATTTCGCTTGAGTGTATCGAATTTATATCACCAACGGTTGGGATCAACAACCGTTTCCCGAATGGGACAGCATCAACAATAGATTTTTAGAAGTAAATGAAACTCTAGATCGTGTGATTATACACTCTAATAGGTGCGACCTACATAGCCATGTTGCCTGGCCGATTTCTGTCATTTACCGGATGTGAGGCTAGAAGCTACGCTTATCTTTTTACATATCATATCTTCATTCACTTAGAATGCCACATCGTCATACCCGCCAAATCACAAATTGATTTATCCAAAAATAACACGGGTATACAGCTAAGAGAAACGAATTCCTCCGCCACCAAACGTGAATACGTTTGAAGAGATCAACTAACGCGATCTATTAGATATACTCTGTCAGACCTTCGTCCATACAAGTTGTCCTTGGACTGGACAAACCGAAGGCACTGCTCAGTATATCCATCTTAGGCACTGTTATCTAAGATTTATACAACAACCCTTGCACTTTATTCCATCTTCAATTATCTTTGGCATATATGATTCGCAACGCTTATGCCAATACAGAGTGGTTCTTTAGATAATAATCCAACCGGTCTCTTTATATTAACAACGTTAAAATGGTCAAAACTTTGATAGTCTGTGATTTAACTATCAAAGAAAAACACGTGTGCAAACAACGATATTATTTCCAGATAGAAATTATATCGATCAATCATCATTAACTATATATATATATATTCACATTTCCTTATTTTCTATGTTTAGAAAATATATGTTATTAACACTGGAAAACATTTCCATTTGTTTATTTACATATCACTATCATTTCACAACTATCAGTCCCTGACTGTAAACTAGTAGGAGAACAATTCTCTAAGTATAAACCTCGAAGGCTAAAACCAACATCAGATCGATACTCAGAAAACCATTCAACTTAACAAGTCTCCAGCCAGTTTCTGATTTCTTTATTTGATTACATTTCTGATTTTGATTTGGAAAACATTTCCAAAACTTCTTAATTGGGATTTAAATAGATGTTTAAAACTATATTGCGATGACGACTCAAACCACTATACTAAATTACTAAATCCACTTAACCACTTCACACTCGAACCGTAACCATTTCTTAATTAAAAACGCAGTCAATCAAGTTGGGGTATAGCTACCTCTCAGACCTTAACTAAACCACCTTTCAAATCTCGAAATAGATAAGATTCACCTTTTTAACTCTTTGACACTTCCTTACGAACCCTCAGATTCTATTTACGAACCCCCATCTTTTACAAGTTTACGTGATTATAACAATGGGGTTATAATCTCCTGCATCCGAAATATATTATCTTTAATATGACTTTTATTTCCTAACTCGAATAATATAACGAAAACTAATTTATTTGCTCCTATTCGGTTAACTCTAATCTATAACTCGTATTTGAATTAACTCTTTTGATTCATTCCTTTTTGAACTATCTCCTTGAATTATTCCTTTTCTATTTGTTTACTTAACAAATAACTATTCCCTTTTCAATTCTATCTGATTAACCAATAAATATTTCTTTTATCTTTTCTATTTATTTAACAAATAAATATCTCATTTATAACATTCTATTTATTTCCTATAAATAAATATTTCCATTTAATCTATTTGTAAATGTTTTACGAATATTTCCTTTTAAATTATATATGTAAATATCTTCCTTTCTATTTGTTTTACAAATATATTCCCTTTATATTTGTTCTACAAATAATTTCCTTTATATTTGTTTTACAAATATATTTCCTTTTTAACTCTTTTGATTTTATAATTATTTCTTTATATAAAATCCTTTTTCCTTTTATATATAAAATCCATTGATTTTATATAAATAATTTATTTTCAAAATACAATTTGAAAATCCCCTTTTATCATTCTGGTATTTCTTATGGTATTTAACATACCATATGACAATGGTCGGTATCATTCAAACATATAAAATCATCATCAGATTTCATATCACATCATATAACATAATATATGAACAGAACAGTATTATAAATTTTGAGGAGTCCAGTTGGACCCCTCCAACCTGTTTCCCTGCATCACAGATGTTAAACAACACGAATATAAAATATTCTGATAAACAGAATCAAATATTCGATTTAACTATTTATATATATCGTTATCTATATTTTCAACCAATACACAAACAATTCAACCAAACAGTTAACACACAACAATCAACATATAATCATCAGTTCTAAGAATACATTATAAAAATATAACTGTTCAAAGTTGGTGAGTTTTACTCACCTTGGACGATCATCGTTAATAACCATAACCATCGCTTGATTCATACGGGCAATTTATTTTGCAATAAATTGTAACGAGCTCGGATTCACTCCCAGTCAGTTCCATGGTGTTGTCCTCGTCCATATGATCCCAACGGATCCTGTTTTGCACGATTCCGATTTCATATGGGAAAGTTATGTAACTTTAAAGTCATACGTATTTTAAATATAAATATTTCCTTGTTAAATCCTTAATGGGCTATACCTTTCATATTGGGCTCAACCTCACAAAGACACACCCACCTCAAATACAATCGCATCTTCTTCCAGAATAATTACTGTAACGCTCTCCAAACCATGGCCATTCTCGTGTTGTTCAACCACCCACGCTCCCTCCTCTTCTTAATGATAATTTAAACCGATCATACCATTGTCTTCCTCGCTTTAAACTCCATCATCTCCTCTAAATTTAAATGAATTCGCACTGCCCTTTCTGGTTCGCGGTTTACAGGTTTCCACCGCTGATGCACCTGCACATAATCGTGATAATGAAGCACATGCCAACAACCACCCCAGGCGTAGCATCAGAAACCAGCACGATTTCTTGGCCAACAAGCTGCTGTTGAATGAAGAAAACAAGCTACTGTGAATGAAGACAAGGTAAACTCTCCAGTAATTCCAGAACGGCAGCAACAGTATGCTTTTTTTCTTCCTTTTTTCTGTTTTTGTATTCAAGCAGGTAGTAGGTACTCCTGAATTAAAGTATTAGTGTGTTCGACGTTCCTCTTTAGTTGTTAGAGATGAACGGTTAGGATTTCTATGCAGTGCTTATAAGAAAGTAGGATGTAATAGTGTGAAGATATGCAAAAATTATTACTTCTTCTTCTATCTTCCTATTTTCTTTCTTATTTCCTATTAATGGCAGTGCATGATTAACACCACTACATCAATTTGGTGCTTTCACTTCCCTCACTCCCCTCCCCTCTTCTTCACCATGGTTAATCCAACGCTAGATCGTAACCGAGCCATCGACGAAGCTATCTCCCAACTCCGTGAAGACTTCACCACCCACACAGCCTTAATAGACTCCATGCGTACCGACATCACTAACATATAAGCCTTCATGACCAATCTCACAAATATGATGCAAGACTTCACTTCAAAATTTCCCTTCACACCAACTCCCTCACAAACAAACCCGCAACCTTCACCAAGCAATGGATGGCCACCACCACTTCTTACAACTCCACTCCACACATCCCTTCCCCCTAACCGAATAGCCATCCGACACCCAAAATGCGAACTATCCTGATTCAATGGATCGAACCCATTAGATTGGATCTTCCAAACGGAACGATTCTTCATCTATCATTCCACCCCGGAGGAGCAACGGATTGAACCCTCTAGCTTCTACATGGAAGGACAAGCGCTAACATGGTATCAATGGATGTACCGAAATCAACAACTCTCTTCATGGACGGCTCTAACCAAGGCAATTGAACAAAGGTTCGGACCCTCAACTTTTATTAATCCCGAATCTTCTCTTTTTAAACTTCGACAAACCGGTACCGTCGATGACTACCAGGCATCCTTCGAAACACTAAGCAACCGCAACCGTATAACTTCCCTCTCCCTCGACTCATTCCTCCACTGTTTTCTCTCTGGATTAAAACCATCAATCAAAACTGAACTACATATCCTCCAACCAACAACCCTATCCAAAGTAATCGATCTCGCCAAGCTCATCGAAACAAAAATTACTGACCAACGCCCGCCGTATTACAAATCCCAGTCACGGCCTTCCCTAAACCAAAACCCATCTCCACCCTTACTAACCTCAACCACCCAGTCAAACAACACCACAAATCCTTCCACCATTATGCAACGTACCCAAACAAACCCGACAAACCCCCCAATCCAACGTCTTACGTCGTCTGAAATGGCCCAACAAAAAGCCCAGGGTCTATGCTTCCATTGCGACAGTCGTTACACACCTGGCCACCGCTGTCAATCCCCACGAGCCCTACTTCTACTCCCCGACACAACCCCAGATCCATCAGAACCTCCAAATAACACAATCGACCAACCTCATGAACCGGACGCGGAGAATTCCGAACCCCACAGTGAACCACAAATTGCTAAAACCCTAATTGTCCTCTCCAATAACACAACCGACTTCACTCTCCACTCCATGGTCGGCGCCGCCTGCCCACATGCCCTACGCCTCTCCGCCACCATCGCACGCCACCCCGTGCTAGCCCTAATCGATACTGGTTCCACCCATAATTACATCCATCCGCGGGTAGCCGCGTTTCTTAAGTTACCTGTTGAGGAGAAAACCCGATTTTATGTTACAGTGGGTAATGGGGCAAAGTTATTAAGCCTAGGGAAGTGCGCTTGTGTCCAATTTATCATTCAGCAAGTTGTCTTTGAAGCGGACCTGCATTTACTAGAATTTACAGGAGCAGATATCGTTTTGGGTATCCAATGGCTAGAAACGTTAGGCCTAATTACCACCGATCACAAATCACTCACCATGAGCTTCGTTCACAACCAAAAATTTATTACCCTATCCGGCCTCACTAACCTTTCCAACCCCCAAGAAATTTCAGTACACCAACTTAAACGCCTCAACTCTACAAACTGTGTTGCCTCTTATTTTCACTTACACATTAATCCATTGAGCCCTACTCCCCACATATCAACCGCAAAAATTCCACCTCTTATTCAAACAATATTGGACCAACACACTTCTATTTTTCAAAAACCAACCGAGCTACCTCCTCATCGCTCCCTCGATCACCACATCAACCTAAAACCAATAACCCACCAGTCAATGTCCGTACATATCGATATCCCCATTTCCAAAAAAATGAAACTGAAAAACAAATTCATGAAATGCTACACACCAAACTTATCCAACCCTCCACTAGCCCATTCTCCTCCCCGGTACTTCTCGTTAAGAAAAAGGACAGTACTTGGCGTTTTTGTGTTGATTACCGAGCTTTAAATGCCATCACAATCAATGATCGATTTCCCATTCCAACAATCGACGAACTCTTGGACGAACTTCATGGCGCCACATACTTCACCAAATTGGATTTGCGAAGCGGATATTTTCAAGTCCGTGTACACCCCATCCCCCCTTCCCCCCGATATTCCCAAAACCGTCTTCCGCACTCACGAAGGACATTTCAAATTTGTCGTCATGCCATTTGGCTTAACCAACGCCCCATCAACATTTCAAGCAACCATGAACAACATATTTAAATCCCACCTCCGCAAATTCATTTTGGTGTTCTTTGACGATATCCTTATATATAGCCCTACCCTTACTACCCACATCTCACACTTAAAAACCACCCTTCAAATCCTAACCGATCATAAATTCTTTATCAACCTTTCCAAATGTGCCTTTGCTCTCACCGAAATCGATTATTTATGCCACATTATTTCCGGCCAAGGAGTCCAATTTGATCCCAAAAAAATTCAAGTTATGGTTGATTGGCCCATTCCCCAAACGACAACGGAGGTCCGTGGATTTCTAGGCCATACGGGGTACTATCGCAAATTCATCCAAAATTACGCCAAGATTGCCAACCCACTCACCAATCTACTCAAAAAGGATGCCTTCTCTTGGACCAACTCCACCACCATTGCCTTCAACACCCTTAAACATGTCGTCTCCACCACACCAATATTAACCTTACCCGACTTCACCCAAACTTTCACCATCCACACCGACGCTTCCATTACCGCCATCGGTGTCGTTCTCTCTCAAAATAAACACCCAATCTCCTACTTTAGCAAAACACTTCCTCCACTCCTCCAACGAGCTTCCACATATAGTCGCGAAATGTATGCTATAACATCCTCCGTCAAACGTTGGCGACATTACCTCCTCGGCCGTCACTTCATCATTATCACCGACCATCAAAGCTTACGTCAACTCCTCACCCAAACCATACAAACCCCGGAACAACAACGTTGGTTAACTAAACTTCTTGGGTATAATTTTACAATTTTCTACCAATCGGGATGCACAAATTTGGTAGCTGATGCATTATCACGGCGGCCCACAACAATTCAGCCCAACACTATTGAAACCCAACAACATATACCTTCTTCCCCTGAACCCTTCATAATCCCCAATTCCACTTCAAATTCCATGCCGCACAAATCAATGTCCTCACGTCCACTTTCTACCACACCAACCCTAGAACCTCTACCGCCACATCCTCTGCTTCCTGCACCGCACCCTCACAGCAGCCATCCACCTGAACAACCACCATCCCTAACCTCACTTCTCAACTCACCGCCGATACAAACCCTCACATTCGATAGCCCGCAACCATCAAAACCCCAACCGCAACAACACCCTACCCAAACCGATTGCGCTGCAACTCCTGCCACGCCTCATTTTCTTACTCTCCTCACAACCAAATTCCGCCTCACAGACCAAATAAAAGACGCACTCACGACAGATTCTCATGCTCAACAATTAATGCGTGAAGCTTCCTCACACTCACCTCAGTTACAACTTCACAATGGTCTACTGTTATACAACGGAAAAGTATTTGGTCTTGAAGCTCAAAATCTCCGTCAGCAAATCATTGCTACTCTTCATGACTCCAAACTCGGCGGCCATTCAAGTATACAAGCTACTACTGCACGCATATCTTCTAATTTTTATTGGCCTCAGTTGTCTAGTTCTATAAAAGAATTCGTCAACCAATGCCCTACATGTTTAAAATCAAAACCTGAAAATACACCACCCAAAGTGTTTTTACAACCACTACCCATTCCCTCTCGCATTTGGGAAGATATCTCAATGGACTTCATCACCCATTTACCACCATCCTCCGGCAAAACCTCCATATGGGTCATTGTTGACCGTTTATCCAAGTACAACCATTTTATCGCCTTACCAACCTCTATTTCCGCTGCCCAATTAGCTCACTACTTTATCCAAGAATACGTATGTCTACATGGTTTTCCCCATTCCATTGTTTCCGATAGAGATAGATTATTTATTAGTAACTTCTGGAAAGAACTTTGTCGCATTCATGGCACCGAATTAAAGATAAGCAGCACCTACCACCCCCAAACGGACAGCCAAACCGAAGTTGTGAATCGTTGTTTGGAAACATATTTGCGAGAAGTCATTGGTGACACACCCAATCGATGGGTTCAGCTCTTACCATGGGCCGAATGGTGGTACAACACTAATCACCACTCTTCCTTAAACACCTCTCCCTTCCAAGTAGTATACGGTAGACCCCCGCCAACCCTTAAAGATTACAGCGAAAGTACCACTACTTTACACGACTTGGACGAATGGCTTACCGACCGTGATTCTCCACTTAAACAAATCAAAGCAAACTTGGTTAATGCTCAAATAAGAATGGCCAATCAGCATCGTACGGATAAGGAGTTCACTGTCGGCACTTGGGTCTTCGTTCGCCTCCAGCCCTATCTCCAAACATCCCTAGGCACTACACATCACAAACTAGCCTGCAAATACTTTGGTTCGTATGAGATAATCGAAAAAATAGGCGCAGTTGCTTACAAACTTCATCTACCACAAGACTCCAAAATTCATCCCGTTTTCCACATTTCTCTCCTCAAATACTGTCCTAATCCACACTCCACCACACCAACTACCCTGCCTCCACTTGCCTACGACGGACACCCAGTATATCAACCCGCCAAAATCCTTGCTCATCGACACCCAACCCCCACTACACATAAAGTTCTTATTCAATGGCAAGACTTGGATCCCACCGAAGCAACTTGGGAAGACTACGTACAAGTGACGAGCAGTTTCCCTCACCTTAACCTTAAGGACAAGGTTACTCTTGCAGGAGGGAGTATTGATGCACATGCACATAGCCGTGATAATGAAGCACATGCCAACAACTGCCCCAGGCGTAGCATCAGAAGACCAGCACGATTTCTTGGCCAACAAGCTGCTATTGAATGAAGACAACAAGCTGCTATGAATGAAGACAAGGTACCACTCTCCAGTAATTCCAGAACGCAGCAACAGTATGCATTTTTTTTTCTTTTTCTGTTTTTGTATTCAAGCAGGTAGTAGGTACTCCTAAATTAAAGTATTAGTGTGTTGGACGTTCCTCTTTAGTTGTTGGAGTTGAACGGTTAGGATTTATATGCAGTGGTTATAAGAAAGTAGGATGTAACAGTGTGAAGATATGCAAAAATTATAACTTCTTCTTCTTCTATCTTCCTGTTTTCTTTCTTATTTCCTGTTAATGGCAGTGCGTGATTAACACCACTACATCAACCGTCCTCAACAGTAACTACCAAACAAAAAGATCACATAACTCTCTAACAAAATCACACTCAAAGCTCCTTATCCTCCTGAACCCAAATACGAACACCCCCTTGCCAATCGATGCTTGTAGATCCCTGAAACCTTAACCCTAACTCCACGCAACAGCAGGTCATCGAAAGTACTGTGTTTCGAACCATTCCAAATGCATATAGAAGGGTAGAGAACCAGTCCACGAACTCAACTGCATTTGGTTTGGGATTTATAAACTTTTCTATGAATTTATTTTGAATTTTAAAAGATGGGATTTTGCTCACGGTTTTGCTGGACAAACGAGAATGGGAGTGAAGGTCGTGCTTTACTGGTTCGGAGAAAAGAATGTGATTAGGTTTTGAAAGGGGTAGCTTATTTATAGTATTTAGTTTCTTTGAATTTGTGGAGGATGTTTCTCCATGTTAACCAAAAGTGCATATAGTCCAAACTGAAGACGTGAACAAATTTAGACCAAGATTTTAAAATGAGATCACGTGATCTTGCATACCTCTAGTGACTTCACCCAACTTTGAACGAGCTAATGCTTTAGTCTTAGCATAAAGAATTTAAATAGCTGATATTTGATTGTTTTCATATTGGAATAGTATTAAGTATAGATCTTCAGTATGCATCATTAACTCAAAATGTTTAATGTAATTTAAGGTTATAAAGTTTTACCATACCCTATTACATGAAATTCCGTCCACCTACGGACAAAAATAAAAATACTGTTGTGATGACCAAAATGCCATGATCCCAAATATATAATAATATAGGTCCTTTAACTTATTTTGTGAAACCCTGAGAAGTTGATATAGGGTGTAAAATATTCCAAAAATAAAAAGTGCTTATTTAATTAGTTAAAAATTTCAGTAAAATTCTAAAAATTAAATTATCACTACATCTCAAAAGAACCTTGTCTAAATTCGAAACCGGTATCTAGTTATACCTAATAAACCGTTATGGTCGATAAATAATTCTATAGCGACTATTTTAAAATTTGATTTGGACACAACTCACAATCTACACGATGAAATCTCAATTTTTATCTTCCACTAGAAAAATATACTTCACCAGCTCCATACGTTTCTTGTTTCACAGAAATCCAATTAAAACGGACCCTGTATGTTCAGTTGAAGTTCAAATCGCCAAATAGCGAACTGTCGCGCCATTTCAAGCTCGATTTTAATTATAATATATATTATACGTTCAGACTTCGTTTAAATAATATATTCGTTATTATAATTCAACTCTAAACTGAATTATATACTTTGAATTGTCCAGTTCACACCATATTGTGAAATCCACTATTTCTGACTATTTCAGAATTAAATATATTATTTAATTATTATTTTAATTAAATATTCAATATTATTTTATTTAGGTCATCGATATCGCCACATCAATATTTAAATAATTAAATTAATTAATTATTATCCCGTGAAAAATACGGGTCATTACATCGAGGGATTAGACAGGGTGACCCATTTTTGCCTTATTTGTTTACAATTGATGTGGAGTACTTCACGTATCTACTTAATGAAGCAACTGTTAGCAAGGTATTTAGCCCTGTCTACAAAATTGACCATATAATATCCCATTTGATCTACGCTGATGACCTAATGGTTTATGGAAAAACTAATGTGCAAACTGCTTCTTCTTTACAACTTATTTTTTGATAAATCAAGCAGATTTTCTAGTCTTAATATATATATAACAAAGATATATTTTAGCAATTATGTAAGTAATATTTTGGAAATTCTACTGCCTTGGGATTTACTTTGGGTATTCTTTCCATCAGATACCTGGGTGTTTCACTATCTTCTAATTATGTGCATTATTCTGAATGCTCCTCTCTCCTGCAAAAAGTTCAAAACAAGCTTCAAGGATAGGATGTTAATTTTCTCAGTTTTGTAGGAAGGGCAGAATTGATCCAAATCGTGGTAACCCCTACTGTATTATATTGGCTTTTCGTGTATCAGCTTCCAGAGCATACTCTAGATAAACTATACTCAATATGTGTAGATTTTTTTTCTGGGGAAAATCTCAATACAAGGTCAGTTGGGAAAAATTGTGCAGGTCAAAAAGTGAGGGTGGGATTGGTTTAAAGTTGTTCATTGTTCCAAAAAAGGCTTCTACGATTAAATTATATATTATGGAATTTCCAACCACGAGAGACATTATGGAGCGAATGGATGAAAGCAAGATACTGTCGAAATAAACAATTATGGTCTATGGCAACCGACAATGACTCCTCTTGTACATGGAAGGCTTTGCTTCGCCTTTGTACACATGGTAATCAGTTGTTTAATAAAGTTACCACTAATGGTTTGAACACCTTCCTCTAGTTTGAATCTTAGATAAATTTTTGGTCGATTTATTGGGTTTCCACCGCTTTCAAGCTAGTGGAAACTCCAAATAGAAAGTTTCATCAATCATGTCTAACGATGTTCTAAATCCTACGGACACGCGACAAATAGGGAAATTGCACGCCATATTCAAGAAGTTCGGTTGCACCTCTCTACATTGCCTGATCATTACGGATGGTGCCAAGGTTGGGTCAACCCACTGGGTCGGGACAATATATTATAGTAGTTTAGTTAAATATGTTAGAATATAAAAAACAGATCTTCAAGAAATAATATTTGAGTATTTGGTCAAGTGGTAATAAGTGTTGCTTTCTAATTTGTAGTTGTTGTGCTGGGTTTGAATCTCATTGTAGGCATTTCCTTTTTTCCACAAAAAAGTTTTGCCTCATATACACATGTTGGGCAAGGGCATCAAAATCTTTGGGCCGACACTACACACACACACACACACACACACACACACACACACATATATATATATATATATTCACACTTGCTTATTTATTTATTTATTTATTTATTATTATTTTGCTTGGAACGACTAATTTATAATGAATATTAGTCATGGTAAGTAACAAGGCACATACGGAGATAACAACGTTGGTTACATTAAGGGTGCGTTTTTGACGAATGGTAACCGGACATTTGAGCGTGGCACTGTTGTGAATAGGGAATGTGTTTTTTTACTGTCAACGGGGTATTTGAACGTAGTATTTGTATAATGTGTTTTTAAATTTTTCTGCTTGGTTTGAAAATTAAATACTAATTGCATATAAAAAACAGCTACATTTTCAAATAAAAGGCAAACACAAAAGAAATACAATAATAAAATGACATGAACATCCTACTTGTTGGCACCACTTTGTTTTATCAGATAAGTTTGGTATTCTTTTGTGTGGCGTGTTTCTGCATTCCCTGATATCAACTAACTTTTCGCTATTTTGTCAGAAAGAACAACAAATACAACTTTCTTGTCGGGTTCAGTAACAAATAATATTGCTTCTGCAATATCAAATTCACCTTCTTCTCTAAGACGTTGAATGTGAGTAACCATATTTGCAAAAATTGTAGAACTTCACGTTGATTCTACGCTAGTATCAGTATTCGGACTATCAGATTCTTGCGTGATTTTTTCATCTGTCTCTCGTGCATTAGTCCAATGAGCTCAGCCATCTTGTCTTCATTTTCACGATGTCTTCTTTTGAAATCTTGACGTGATGTTGGTTGCGAAGGAAGATTTACTGGAATTTGGTGCGGAGGAGGATTCATTGAAATTTTATGAAATGGAGGATTCATTGGAGTTTCATGAAATAGAGGATTCATTGGAGTTTGTTGCAACGGGTGATTTGATGACGAACTCAAATTTGAAATATGTTCATTTTGTGTTTCATCCAATGGATCAAAAATCCCATCAAAAGCTTACGTTCTACCAAACGTGCTCTGTGTTGAAGGTGGTGTACCAGTCTGCGACGGTTGTACGGTAGCAACAGTCGTATACGACGATTGACTAGTAGTATTCATCCCATAAAATAATTGTCGCATCATCTCCAAATGATCAATCAGACGTTTCTTATATTTTATAACGGGACCAAATTCCTAAAAATAAAAAATAAATTTTAAGTAACTATCAATAAATAAATCGTAATAATTAAAGTTCACAAACCATTACACGTCTTCCCACCATTCGTCGCTATCCAACACCGTTTTTATTCATCAGCGCATCCCATTTGAGCCACTCTTGTCAAAGACTATCATATTTATTTCCAATTTTGCTTTCATCTATCAGTGCGATGCCCGGGTTGCTCGGGTACGTGTTGTTGAACTTTTCTGCTATTGCTTTGTGCACACCTTTTTTATTGCTACCACAAGCACCATAGGCTCTTCAACAACATATTGCAACATAATATGAGTTGCGTTGAACGACCGATGATGTGCAGATTTTCGGTCGGTCATACTGGAAAATACAAATGCAAATTGAATTAAAAAGAAATTAAAAAAAAAAACAGTATGTTGGATAACTTGAAAATAAAAAAACAACGTCATTAAATAAACCTGTTTTGATCCTCGGATTTGGTGGGAAGAAAGCAGAAGAAGTTGAGGAATTTAGTTGTTTGAAAGTGTAGAGAAATTGAATAAGGAGAGGGTACAAATATAGGTGCTGGCTGGGAACGTTAGAAATTGGATCGTTGGGGTTGAACGCGTCGGCGCCAACGATTCAATTTATAACGTTCGCTATCGTGTCTTGTGACCGTTTATGGAGATTGCTCATGTTCTGCGTGTCCGACGCAAACGCAACCGTAGCGGTCCAATTTTTTTTACTGCTGGGCCTAAGAGGAGAAAGGTTGACAAGCAAACTAGCGATAACAAGTGAAGAAGAAGAACATAATACGTCACGTCAAAAGCAGTTGGAGATGGTCCAGAATAAATAGGTTGGCTCTTGACATATTCGCAGATATCTCAGCTTCAAACAATAAAAACCAAGATATTTATGGCAAATGGTACAGTACTGGTAACTGCCTATATTTGTTTCTGCCCTGTAAACTTTATCTGCTTCGCACTGGCACTGCATATGTCCACCTCCCAACATAGGGTTTGCCTTAAAGTCCCGGCAGCCTGCCTCTGTAGTTTGTACTAGACATGCTCAAAGGAAGCATATGCATATGCATATGCCTGTTTTATAATTATTCCTGGACCATCAATTTTTGGTAGTTACCTTTCCCCATCCCATCTTATGTTATGTCTCACATAGCCTATCATGAGATAACCAATGTATATATAATTAACTAGGCATCCACCTTTCACAAGTCACAAGACAGTTCAAGACAAGAGAATAACAGAGTACGACTGCTTGAAAAAGAAAAATACGAAAGATTCAGCAAATAATTTGTATTTAGATTCAAACTGCCAGTTTAATAAATTCAAGGATAAACATATTACATCATCAACTGAAAGCTTGATAATGTGCAATACAACAAAATCTTAGAACATGGAAAACTGTACACATACACCTCATGGATATAAAATCAGAGACAGATCAATAATCTACCACTGAAGAATCAAAGCAACATAACATGATTATACACCAATGACATGCATTTTATATACGAATGACATGCCATATATTATCTAAAATCCATCATCTACGGAAAGATCGAGATATACTTTCTCTATCCCAAGCTGCTTTCAATACATCATAAGATAACTCCTGCACGGCTGCCGGAACACTGTGACGCCCGCTTCTATTTCCAGGATCAAAGCCCGGTGTCGAAGTATAATTTGATTCTACTAACATGTCTCCCTCCAATATTCGTAACACCTTTTTTCCGGAAGAAAAAAGAAAAGAAAAAAAAGATGGATGATTTGCTAAAAAATTGCACTAAATTTCAAAAGTTCAATCTGTACAATGGTACATATTCATTAACTGTACCATGCACTAAATTTTAATAAGAGTTCAGCTTCATTATAGTGTTCTGATAATTTTAAATATCATCATACCTATTCATGTTCCCTTTTTACACTGTAATTTACTGCTATCAAGGTCTTAGATGAAGTGGGTTTTTCAAGCAACAGTTCTTGGTGGAACATACCTTGTTCTTGTCATAATCAAACTGTTTACGCTCGTTTGATGCATATTAATGCACTACGGAAATGACTGTTCCTACAATAAATTCCAGGAACATCTGCATATGCGTGATGTCCATGAATACATTCATATAAAACCAATGTTATTTTGCATTTACGTAAAAATATAATATTCCAGTTATATCACTATGTTATATCTATATTTTCTTAAAATCCATTGACTATTTACGTGTTAAGCAAAGAGCACTGAACAATGAATTTCATGAATGATCAAAAGTAAAAAGTCTTATGGGATTAATTCATCATTCATAGCCTGTTGGAATTAGATTTCCCTAGATATTAATTGTAAAAATGATGAATATCCAAGAATTAAAAACACATGAAGGTTGTTTTAGCAGTACGAAAGCTTATATTTAAAGCAGATAGAATTAAGTATATGATGTGTTCCATTCAGAGATGAAACTTATATTATTTAAAGACTAAAGTACAGGGGAAAAGCATTTAAAGAAAGTAACAGCTTCTAAAAATTAAATTACTACAGTTCTGCCTATACAAACAAAAATAAAATGTATAACTTATACCATTCCAAGCAAATCCATTGCACACAAAGTTTGGTAAAAGAATAACATTACTGCGTGTGTGCACCCAGGTAAATCATAACATATTACGGCATGTGTGCACCCCTGATGGAAATATAGGTTCTTAGCAATTGGATTTACTGCTTGTCAACATTCCGCAACTAATTTTTCACAAATATAGGTACATCTATATTATTTAACCAAAATCATGACCTCCATAATGGTTGATGGAAATTTTGTGGCATATTTCATTACAAAATCTGATTTATCAACAACTCTCCAACAAACTAGTAATTAAGGACTTGTGCTCCAATACATACCATTTTATTTGTAGGTTTTGAGTATTAATACTCTATTTCTAACATCTGTATACATAGTTGAGATAGAAACACAATCTTTTGATCCAACCGTGAAGTTATAAAAATACCCTTCTAGTTAGGAGTTCAGATCCCACTGTAAACAAAAATTAACATCCAACTCCAAATAATATTTTTTTTACATATATAACTAACGATACAAGTTCAAATTTTTTAAACTAAAGAGTATAATTTTTGTTTATATGTTTTAGTTTATTTTTATCAAGCTACATAGAAATAACAAATTTAGTAATTTTGTAGGAAGCTTTTATATACACGTGCATTGCACGTGCCGAAATGTCCAGTTTTTACATGGAAAAGCTGTGAACTCATTTTTAAAAGATTCATACGATTTTATAGCATTGGTGTTGTAAGGTCATCAATGTATAATGGAGCTACTAATATTGTTGTATAACAGTGTTACCTGTGACATTTTAGGACGCTGGAGTGGATCGCGTCTGATGCACAATGAGGCTGCATGCAGCATGCAGCAAAGCTCATGTTCCGAGAAATTGTTCCCAAGTCGAGGGTCTATAAGCCCGTCGATAGCTGATTCTTCAAGTAGTGGGCGAGCCTGTTCCAAAATATATTATGATCATTTTATAATGAGAAATGCTACAATACCCGAAAATTTTTTTGTTAAAAAGTAAGAAATGGGGGTAAATCCGGAATTCAAGGGTGGCAAACATTGAATTCATGAGGGTATTTGTGTAATTCAACGGGTGGGCCTCCTATTTTCTTGTCTCTACCGTAGGTTTTGACAAAATGAAAAGCGGGCAAAGTAGCATTTTTGTTTTATAATTTAATAATTCAACACTTTTTATATACATCATATTGACAGATTCAAGCATATAAATGAAATTCTGAACAAGAATAATTACAAAAGGTTACATAACCCATAACAAATGTTACCTTATTTTGAAAAGGTAAAAAGTTCAGAAACAACTAAGAGCCTGTATATACGAGCCATGCAAAACCCCTTAATTTGAATTTGAAATTCAAATCAACCAAATTATTCCTTCATACCCACCCTACTTTAATAATTTCTTCAACATTTAAGGTTCATTCCTTTATGTCAACAAGACTACAACTTTCTGTATATCACGAACAGCTAAAAAGGGTAGGGATGTGCTTTGTGCTTTGTGCTTATAATATCTGCATAATAGTTTGCTTATATTCAATCTATAAAAAAGGAAAAAAGACAAATCAATATGTAAGTTGTTTCAAAAAACTATAGTCGTTGAAATTATGAGTTCAAACTTACTATCAAAGTGGCTTGGTATTGATGTTTCAAAACTAACATTCATAGCAATTAGCAACTAAACCACTATATATATGGTAATATTCTCTTTCTTTGCATCAAATTAACACATGCATTCCATTAATGAGTTTTAATTTCATAGCATCAACAAGTTCAGCCTTAATAACAAATTTGAACAAAGGCCTAAAGCGACAAAGCTTTTGAAAAACCTATTTTCAAAGATCCGTCCATTAATTAATTACTACCAAACAATTAAAATGTACAACTAACCCATTCTGTTAAACACTGCTGACCCTTTGGCCTACTGATATCTACAGCTTTTCGCCCAGTGACGAGCTCAACCAACACTACACCAAAAGAATATACATCTGCTTTTTCTGTAATTTGGCCAATTTCAGCATATTCAGGTGCTAGATACCTGGAAAAGCATGTATGGGTAAACCTCAAAATTTCACAAACAAATGATACAAGGGCTGGAACATAGTGTTCAAGGTCCATTTGATGTGATTGGTACGAGTAAATGGTATAAGCTAACAGTTCACAAAGAATATTACCCAAATGTTCCAATTACTCTAGTTTCAACGCCTAAGTCTCCATCAGGCTGCCATCTTGCCAATCCAAAGTCACCAACCTGTCAATGTTGTATTTTTCATATCAATATCCACATTAACCACCAATATCAAATCTATATGATTTATGATTCGGTTGGCCTAAGGTTAAGAAAATATACTTCTATATTGTACCATATGTAATTTACTTTGTGTGGAAAGGCAACATTAATCCAAACATATTCTAAGGGAAGGGGAATACCAAAGATTCAAAATCATGTGTGATGAGGATATTGTTTGGCCTCATATCACGATGTACGATGCAACCAACTCTGCACTCTTCATGAAGATATCTCAGCCCTCGAGCTGCTCCAACTGCTACTTTTTGTCTCGCCCACCATTCTAGTTGTTCTCTATTACGACCTACAAGTATTTAATGTGCTAATGAAGAAAACAATGCAAAGTGTAAATCGGTAAAACCATTACCAAGGCAACTGAAATCTGAAGATGAAACAAAGCAACAAAAATATTAGGACATTTTGTGACTTCCTTGTCACATGGCAGATGACAACTATGTTTTGATGTAACAAACATATTGTTTTATTGACAAGAGATGTTGACAGTTCATAAAATTTTACTGACTCCACTATACACAAAAATAGATCATTGTAACAGATTGCATGTTACAAAATATTTAACGTATTAGTGAAAATGCAGCTACAGTTTGTCACTTACCATAAAGATGTGAATCCAAGGACCCGTTGCATATGAATTCGTAAACCAGCAATCTCCTCTTATCCTCAACACAAAACCCAATAAGCATCACGACATTCCTATGCTGTGCACAACTCAATACTTCTACCTCTGAACAAAACTCATGATCGCCTTGTGAACTTGCCAATTTATGTTGTTTTACTGCAATTGCTTGTCCATCTGGTAGAATTCCTCTATGAACCGATCCAAACCCTCCTTCCGCTAAAAAATTTGCCTTAGAAAATCCATCAGTTGCTAATTCAAGCTCCTTGTAACCAAACACCTTTGGCGGTTTCCCAAATATGGGAGCTTTATGTTGACACAATGAACATAAAGGAGGTGCACCCAGTGGTGCATTTCTAGGCAAAGATACTCTATCTCTCATATTTCCACCGAATTCCGAATCTAAACTAATTGCACAGTGATTAATTCCAGCTTCTCTGTCTAGTTTACTAAATTTATCCCCCAAAGCTTTTGCCGATGAAATACGAGCGTTGTCATTAACCCTGTTGGATATGTCAACAAATTTTTTTGACCATGAAAGATTCAAACTATCGCTTTCAGAGTCAGAACTGGGTGCATTTGAACTCCTCCTAGTAATGGTTTTTGGTGTTTTGTTTGAAGTTGTTTTCGTTTCGTGCATAGAAAATGGGGAAACAGTGAGTTCTGAGCTTGAAACGGATGATGCACCTGCTTCTGTAGTAGTGAATGTTGTATCAATTTCAGGGCTGCTCGTTGGAGTAACCGATGGACCTTGGATTGAATTCCATGTAGAATCTTTTGGGTCAATTGACTGCTTGCCTATACTTCCATCTAAACGAGTTTCTGTCTCTGGCGATCCAATTAAATTCAAGCGGAGAATTTTAGGTTGAGAACGCTTCATAACAACAATATTACACTGTAAATCTTCAATGCATCTTTTCTCTTCGCTTTTCAACTGTCTGCAAACAAAAAGTGTAGGAGTAACTGTTGAGAATTTCTGAGATAAAAGAACCGTAGAACTCTTTTAGTGTACCTGTCTAACACCACCCAGTTAGCGTGAACTCTTTTAGATTCAGCAGCAACAGCACCACAAGGTGATCCTGAAACAACTTGAACTTTGATGTTAATCTACAAAAGAAAAGAAGAAAAAGTATTCAGAGAGAATTTGAAGATGCAAAGTAACTAAAGTACATGCGCCATGATTTGAAATTGAATTACACCTTGTTGGGGTCATACACATCATGTAGTTGAACCATCATCCGACAACATAGATCTTTGATATCACATTTTTGCTCTAAAATTGTTCCTAAATGCATTCTTCGATGACTACTAGCACAATCACCAGCAAATCTAGGAAAACCCCACAGCTTCTTGCCTGGATAATAAAATAAAATCAGAAGATCAGATGCATACAGAGGAGAACAAATTTAGCATTCAAATAACACATGAAAAGTTTCATCAAAGATTAAATTACATGTTTCAGAATTCAACTTTATTATAAGATAAAAAAACACACACACACACAGCTTCTCCACAAATGTAGTCATAAACTCTTTACAATTGATGTAAAGATTTCAACATAGTAAGCAATCATAACTTGACCTTAAATATTCACTACAGACATAGTTCAGTGTACAGAAGTGTACTAATAACACATCAATAGCAAGCAGTATATAAACATCAAAATCAAAAGGGGAGAGAAAAGAAAATGATACCTGAGCTTTGAGAAGGCATGACAACAAGAAGATAAACGCAATCACCAGGATGAACTACGTGGGTTAACGCCCAAACAAGAGCATTCTTTGATATATCTTTGGATTCTTTAACAGCTACTACAATTTTATTATCGCGCTTCTCCCTCTTCAAACAAGTAATCATCATTCAGCTTAACCCCAAAAATGTTCACAAATATTCAGACCCCCTTCCTTATATCAAAGCACAAGACATCTTCTTTTCTCATATACATTCAGTCTTCTTATTAAAATAACAGAGATTGCAACAAAAACTCAAGAAAGATGCCTGCCTGTTATCCTCAACTAACAATTTTGCACAAATGTTCGACTTTTGTCGCTTATTTATCTGAGAATCAAAGAGAAACTGTTTAACTGATTGCACTCTTATTTTATTACAACAACGGACAAAAAAATATATATAATAGTTCACTTTATTAAACGGTAACAAGTTCCAATATGATTTGATTAATAAAATATGATTTCAAATAACGAAGCTTCTAAGCGTAAAAGCGGTGAAAGAATTGCTAAACTTGTATCAAGTGGAGCCCTAAATAATAAAGCAGAGTATTTTACAAAAGCAAATGGGACAGTTTTATTGAATTTAATAAAAAATTATTTAATATCTTTAGAGTGGAATGGCGTCAAAATTGGGATTGGAGATTAGTAAATTGACTTTGCTTTGGAGGTTATTTACGCAAACACCATTTTAGTAGTTGAATAGGACAATAGAGCGATACGCGTTCGGTTTTTCTATTTGTCAATTTGAATATCATGAGCGGAAATTTCTTAGCACATGTGGATATAAGTTGGTTTCATGGCTACTGGGAATATTATAGTATAGAGTAGAGTTTAATACATTCCAATTCTAACTCCAATTTACCCTGCTCTTGATCGAAGTTACACAGCGAAACAGTGATTACGCCATGGTGCCGTATGAAAAAAAAAAAAAAAAAAAAAAAAAAACCAATAACATAGTGCAAAATTTGACTTTTTTTAAGCAACTAGTGACAATTTACGACCAACCAAAAACATTAAATAAAGTGGAGTTGATATTGTGATTCATTTGGCATAGCTCTTTTAGTACCGTGATTGGTACTATTGAAGATAACAATCTCGAGTAATGAATATTTCATATTTGCATATTGATTATCATGTATGTGTGTATGTGTGTGTCTATATATATATATATATATATATATATATATATATATATATATATATATATATATATATATATATATATATATATATATATATATAGTGTGTTGCTAAGGGCACTCCAATATGTTCTTCTTAATACCACGACTAAAAAAATAAAACTCATTAAATTTTGTATGTTTCCTAATACCACATTATCTCTCCATTCTAATCTTTAACTCAATCATTATTTGTCGAACTAATCACGTACTAAGCTAATTTAAATACTCTAATCTCTCTTAATCCTTGTCGTCTTCGCATCTCTCGTGAGAAAATTCAAATTTGTACAGTAATCTCTTAATTGTTTGGTGATTTGAAAACCCGAATCTCTCACTTTCTCTTTTAGTTTGCTTAATTTCAACTTTATTCATGGCTTTTGTATATTGCGGCGTCGAATTCGTTGATCTGTTATAGATCTAGGTTTAGCTCGTTGAACGGTTTTACAAATGAGGACAAACGAATATTGAGCGAAATAGAAATAATGTTAAACAGTGTGGTAGCCCCTATTTTTTAAGCATGTGGTATTAAGAAGAGTGTAATACTTATTCTTGTGGTATTTTTTTGTCGTGGTATTAAGAAGAACATATTGGGGTGTCATCATCACACACACACACACACTATATATATATATATATATATATATATATATATATATATATATATATATATATATATATCTATGTGTGTGTGTGTGTTATGTAAAATAACACAAGTGTAACTAAACACAACAAAAAAATGGCGGCCTCATCCATCCTCCCCGAAACTCTAGGCGAGAAAGAAGATGAAGGCGGAGGTGGCTAGCAGAAGGTAGGGCGGAAGGGACGGAAGGGAAAGCAAACGTTTGTTGATATCATACGTCAGTCCCCATGAATCCCTCTGTTGCGTAACGACGGTCGGAACAAAACCCCTCCCTTGCACGCATATGAGCTGACACACAACTCCCATATAACAAAAGGAATACCTAATGTTACGTGCCTACCAGCTCATATATGTACACAATTCCTTCAATATATTCCGTGATGTGGGACTATTGTATCCAAACAATCATTCCTCCTTAAGAACATGCGAGGCAATCCTAATAATCTCCCCCTTGACTCACATCCTACGAGTATCTTTTGAGAGCACTGTCTTACCTTCATGGCCCAGTCCGTAACTTTCGGCTTCGATACCATTGTTGCGTAACGACGGTCGAGACAAAACCCCCTCCCTTGCACGCAAATGAGCTGACACACAACTCCCATATAACAAAAGGAATCCCTAATGTTACCTGCCTACCAGCTCATATTTGTACACAATTCTTTCAATATATTTCGTTGTAGGACTATTGTATCCAAACGATCATTTCTTCTTAAGAACATGTGAGACAATCCTAACACCCTCAACATCCAAATTGGCTAAACCCTAGCTTGTGGGCTGATGCTTTTGAATCAAAACTCAAGATCTCTGGAGACTCGCAATACTTTGAGCCACTACAAACAGAAGATGTTAAGTATCAAGTCATAGATGAACTTGACTATGCTGAATCAAACAAATTTTGGGAGAACTCGATTTCTGCCTATATAGCAGGTAAAAGAACCTATTTTGTTTATTTCAATGCTTACATTAAACGCATGTGGAAGCCCAAATGGGAATGGGATGTTTTCCCTAGAGAAAATGTTTCTTTCTTATCAAATTTTAGTTAAAAGAAGATTACGAAAGGGTTTTGAAAGAGGGGTCGTGGTTCATGGATAGCAAGATCATCCTTATGCGCAAATGGAAAGAAAATTTCAATTTTGAAAAAGCGATGCTAACTCTGTATCCTATCTGGGTGAAATTCCTAAATTTGAACCTTGCTTTGTGGAATACAATATGTATAAGCAAACTAGCCATCATCATTGGCAAACCATTAGAGATCGATGAAAACACCAAAGTAGTGAAAAAAATTAGTTATGCTAAAATCCTAATCGAAATTATTGCTGATTCAGAACTTCCCAAATTCATCAAGGCATATGATAAAAATAACAACACATATGATTAAGCGGTAGAGTACGAGTTTGTCCCAACAAAATGCAATTCATGCAAGTATTTTGGGAATTCAGATACAAATTGTACAACTAAACAAGCAGAGGAAATATGGGTGGTAAATAAAAAGGCTACTGAAGTTAGCACTTCCAAAAATCTAGCCTCACCAAAAAGTGATGTACATGCTGAAGCTGGTGCTGCTACAGTTCCTACTGTTAGTCCTATTAGTTACAGTTAGTCCTAGGTGATGTACATACTAAATTCCACAAGTGCTTTAGTTGGTGTTGCTCCAGTTACTATGAGCAAAGCAACTGAGCTTTAATGTCGATCCTATGTTGGAATATAAGGGGTATTAACAACGACACTAGTCAGTTAGACCTCTGTAGCTTCAGGGATAAGTATAAGCCCACTATAATAGTTGTTTTGGAAAACAAATTTACACAAGAAAATTTAGAATATTTTAAATTCAGAATGGGAGACATATGAGACTTAAGTGATAACTTAAACTCTTCTCAAAAAGGTCGTATTGCCATCTTTTGGGAAATTTCGTGCTAGAAATGTGTAACAGTGAATAGTGGTGAGCAACAAGTCACTGTTTATGACAAGAATATTGGTGGTTTGGAGTTATTTATATCCTTCATCTATGTAACCTTCCATCAGAAAGAGCTAAACTATGGACCACTCTAGTTGATATATTTTCTAAAAGCATTCAATCCCCATGCCTTGTGCTGGGTGATTTTAATGCAATATTACGTACAATAGAAAACAAAGGAGGACTTACGCTCAAGCTTTCCCAAGTTTCAGAATTAAACAATTGTGTATTAGCAAGTGGATTGTCAGAGCTACCCCATTCAGTTCTGCAGTACACACGGAGAAATGGTGAGGCCAAGAAAATCACATCAAGACTTGATCGAGCCCTCGCAAATTCACATTTGTTAAACCAGATCAATGGTCTCAATGCTACAGTCTTAGACTCTTCTACAAGTGACCACTCCCCTTTGTTAACTCATTTCAATGATGCCAATAATGCTATAGTCTTAACCATTTCGATTTGCAAACCACTGGCATTTGACCCAGGGTTATGATGATGTTGTCAATATCATGAACTTCCCCATTCCAGAAGGCAACACCATGTTTAAAATGGTTATATTATTAAAGCAGTGCAAACTCAATCTTAAGAACTGGAATAAAACCAGACCTAAAGACGGAGATCATATCCAAAAAATTCAAGTTCAACTTGAACAAACACAGGAGTTGCTAGATGCAGATCCAATGAGTAAAGGACTCAACAGTGATTTTTATGAAATTCAAAGACAACTCAATGCAACATTGGATGTTAAATCTCTGGAAATTAAACAAAAAGCCAAAGAAAAATGGCTGGCGTAAAGAGATGAATGCACTAAATTCTTTTATACTAAAATGTCACAAAGAAAGAATTATAACAATCTTCTAAATTGTCTGAATGAACAAGGGGACTCACAACAGCAAATCAAACAATTAGAAGACACAACTATCTCCTACTACATAGATCTCTTCAATGGTAAGTATGATGATGACTTACTGCACATTGAGTGTCGAAGGCAGATCACTACTGATGGCAGGTTGATGCTGGGTGGTAAGATCGGCGTGAGGGAACTGAAGGATGATGTTTTCTCCATTCATAATGATTCCAGTCCTGGGCTTGATGGCATGGGAGCGACCTTCTTCAAATTGCACTGGGAACACCTGAAACATCACTTGTTAGTGGCCTATCAAGAAGCATTAAACACAGGTGAATTCATAAGAGAAATAAATCACACTTTTTTTTCACTCATCCCTAAAATTCAAAATCTAACTAGAATTGAAGATTACAGGCCAACTGCCTGTTGTAATGTGGTTTATAAAATCCTGAGTAAGATTATCTACAACAGACTGAATAGTGTTCTACCTGCCCTAATTTCACAATGCCAAAGTGCATTTATTAAAGGTAGATTTATTTCATAAAACTCCCTAATGGCACATGAATTAGTTAGAGACTTCAGCAAGAAAGGGACAGACAAATTGAGCCTTATGATAGACTTGCATAAGGCTTATGACAGAGTTAATAAAAGCTTCATCTCACACATGCTATGTTCACTGAGGTTACCAGATAACCTTGTCAAACTTATTGATTTCTATCTAAATACCCCTACCTTCTCTATTCTAATCAGTGGGGTCCTAAAAGGTTACATTGCAAGTTCAAGGGGTATCAGGCGGGAAACCCACTCTCCCTTACTTATTTGCAGTTGTAATGGAGTGGTTTACTCTGCAGATGGAACTTGCAACCGAATGTAATTTAATTATGCCAATGTACAACCATTTGCCTAAAGTCACCCATCTAATATATGATGATGATCTATTAGTGGTGTTCAAAGCTTCAAGAATTGCAATTGATTAACTGAAAAGTATATTTCATAATCTATAGAAGTGGGTGGGACTTAAAGTGAATGAACTCAAAACAAAATGTTATTTCAACAAGTTTCGTAGTCATAAACAAGAGTATCTAGATGCTATTGGGGTTCAAGAGGGTTCCCTTCCAGTCAAGTACTTAGGGGTACCTCTCTCAAACAGTACTATTACAGATGCTGAGTGTGGTAAACTCATGGATGACATTAGAGACAAACTACAAGGTTGGAGATCCAAATTATTGTCTTTTGAGGGGAGAGTTGAATTAGTGCATTCAGTTATAACATCAAAAGTCAGGTTTTGGTTGTAGACCTTCCAAATTCCTGATTGTTCTATTGCCAATATAAATTCAGTGTGTGCTAATTTCATTTGGAAAGGTGGGCTGCACAAAATCAGTTATAAACTACTATTAAGGCCCAAAATAGAAGGTGGAGTTAGGCTTAAAATTTAAAGGAGTTAAAAAAGGCATATGGGCTGAAATTGGTCTGGAAACTAATTTCCTCTGATAATTGTGGGTTGTCTGGATACGGTCTCGCTACATGAAGACAAACTTTTGGACAACAAACATTGATAATAATGCATCAGTGGTTTTGGAAAAATTGTTTGAAGCTTAGAAATGAACTCAAATCTGGAATTCAACGGGAAATTGCAAATGGTAACTCAACTGATCTTTGGAGAAACCCATAGCTAAATGGACAGAGCTTAATTGACTGATATGGTTAGGACATCTACTCAGCATATGGTGCACCCAATATGTTAGTTAATTCTATTATCTCAAGTCAAAGGTGGGAATGCAATAACAATTTAGTGGCTAGAAACTTGACTGAAGAATTAAACACTAAGCCTATCTATTCGGGAAGAAGTGAACACACATGGAGTTGGGCTAATGGAAACTTCAGGCTCAGTAAAGTGTGAGAGAGCATCAGAGAGACCCATCCTGATGTTCAATGGAACAAAGTTATATGGACACGTTCAAGCCCTCCTAAAATGGTTCAGACATTGTACAACGTTATTCTGGGAAGACTACCTACCAAAGAACGACTATTTAGTTGGGGAATAATTGAGTAAGACAGATGTGTGATGCACAATAGTTATCCTGAAACACATAATCACCTATTCTTTGAGTGCAGTTTCAGTAAATGCTTATGGACTATTCAAAAACTTAGGTGTTTCGACACAGAACAAATTGGTAGCTTAAAGAAAGAAATCAGCTACCTGAACAATGGAGGTCACGTGTCTTAGTTGATGATAGAGGTTGGCAAGGTTTGCCTCGCAGCCACAGTGTGGTAGACATGGAGAGAAAGAAATTCCCATACTTTCAAGAAGAAGATGAGAGACGTATTAGTGAATTCCGCCATAATCAACAGAGAACTTGCTGTAATAATCAGAAGAATTAACAAGAAGCTGCTTACCAACACAACGGAATGAGAACGATTTCTATTGGGGAGGTGGAACTGGAAGGAAGTGATTAGCGGAAGGAGACGAGAGAATTTACGTCCGCCATGACAGATTTGTTGTGCCCTAATTTTGCTTTTCGAGTTGCTTTTCTGAGAATGAAGAAGTAAAACGAAAAGTGGTCTGTTGGAAGTATTATGTAATGTTCCCTGTACGTTATAATGGATTGCAATTATGGGCCGAGCCAGCTTATTGGGCTTCAATAAAATATTAAGCCAATTTTAATATATATATATATATATATATATATATATATATATATATATATATATAGTGCATGGTATATTGCAAGATATACTATAGGAAATTGAAAGTAAAAACAATATGGTATCGAGATTAACGATTTAGATTGTCAATTCAAGAATATGAAGACTCATGAGTTTCAAGTGTTCAAGAATTCAAGATATTATAGAGTCTTAGAAATTATTTTAAAACTTGGATTGCACTTCAACGCGATTCGATCGATAATCTCCTTACTTTCTAAACACGAAACCAAAGTCAATCATAAAAGCTCTACAACAAAAAACGACGACGATTGGAATGCTATAAAGACAAATTTCATCTTCGACAAGGATGGTTGGGTGGAAGCGTCACGTAATGCTTGAGTTTACTTGTAACACCCCATAATTTTTAATGTTAATATTCACAGATTAAAGAATAACTAATCTCAGATTTGAGAATTAAGCGAAACGGGTTGTGCCATTGTGTTCATCTCGGAATTCTGGTTGAGATAGAGTCTGAGTTTGCGTGAATTGGACTTCGTATGAAGAAGTTATGGCCATTGGAAGTTTCAGAAAATTCAAAACCGATTTTAGAAAATTCAAATTTCAGAGTCAAACAGGCTAGGCGGGAAAATTCCCGCCAGGGCCAGGTCGACCATAGGGTCGACCTGGGGGTCGATCTCCCCCCCCCCCTTGGGCAGATTTGTTTGGTGACCTGTTTATGACTAGATGCTGACTCATTAGGGTTTCTGATCTGCTCTGATTGGCTGGGATTAATTCTGGGTTGATCAGACGGCTTAAACTAATCCTAAACTCTATAAAAACACCTATAGACTCAAACCCTAAAATCAAAACAAAATTAGATTCATGGCCTCCATGCCGTCACCTAGCAACTCAGCATAGCCGCCACCAATTAGAGAGGAAGAAAGCAAATCAAATTCAATCCTTTTCAACTCTAACAACGAATCTTCATCAAAGGAAAGCTAATACAACTTCAGAACTCAGAATTCAGAACTCGAGACCTTCTTTGAGTTGTGAGTTCGATAATTTTAATAAAATAATTAGCAATTTAATTGGATTAAGTTATGATGTGGATTATATTGATATGATGTGGATTATTGACCGCATATTATAATTTTGTTGTAAAATTGTGATGTTATCATACATGTTGTAAATTCTATGATCTTATGTTGTGATGTTATCATATATGTGGTAAATTTATGATGCTACCATCTATGTTGTAATTCTATGATTGGCTTATGTATAATCAAATAATCACGTGGTTCATATGCTAGTTTGGTTATGTTGATTCATATGATAAATCATATGTATGCAAGTTTAGATTTTGATTTAGACATGAATCATATGCAAGTTGGGTAAAATTATATGTGACCATACATGTTTATGACATCTAGTTTATGTGAAAATATTGATCAAAGGTTAGGCTATGACATGTGTGAGTTATATGTTAAATTCTACATGCTAGTTTACATGTTTAGATGTAAGTTCACACCATTTTTGTGTTGCATAAATCACATATGCAAGTTTATACAAATATATGTGTTTGGAATATGAATCATGTTATGCAAGTTTGTGGTTATTGCCTATGCAAGTTCTCACCTTTAGGTGTAGATTTATGTCATACATGATTTATGCAAGTTTGTGACTATCACCCAAACAAGTTTACACCTTTAGATTTGGACCTATGATATATGTAGTTTTATGCAAGTTGTAAATTTGGCCTATGCAAGTTTTAGATGTAGAACATCATTCACACATGCAAGTTCACCCCTATGTTTAGATCTAGTTTTATCTATACGTATGTTGTGATGTTTTTCTCTTTATTTCATGAGTTAGACTATTTGAGTCTAACGTATATTTTACGTTAAATGAACGAACGTACAACGTGGGGTAGTGGGATAATATTAAAAGATTTAATATTAAAAATTGGCATAAATGCCTTAAATGGCATAAAATTAATTTGTGATGAAAATTGGTATGATTTTGCATACCTTAAATAGATGGACATAATTGAGTCAATTATGGCCATAGTTAAATTTGGAATTGATTGATAATTTGAATAGGGAAAGTAATTCAAATTGGGGAATGGTTAATTAGGAATAATTAATCGTCTAAGACACGAGGTTAGGCTCTTTTGCAGTGTAAGACTGCCCGGACCCGCCCGGCAAATCCGGCTGCTACAAATGCCAGTCTAATGTGGGAGGTCTTAGGCATAAATTAAATACGTAACGATTGTAAAGACACGAGGTTAGGCTCATTTGTGGTGTAAGACTGCCCGGACCCGCCCGGCAAATCCAGCTGCCACAAATGCCAGTCTAATGTGGGAGGTCTTTATGAGGTTACGGTCTTAATGAATTAAGAAACACTTAATTAGATAAACTTGTAGTGGGACATGCGGGGGTTAAGTGGGTGCCTTGGGGTGGCATGTGGAATTAAGTGGGTGCCTTGGGGTGGCATGTGGAATTAAGTGGGTGCCTTGGGTGGCATTTGAAATACGATTAGACTTAACCGAAATTGAAACATGTAAGTGAACATGAGTAAGAAGAGGGTTAAGTGGGATGTACTAGAGGGGACCAAGCTTAGGTGGATAGCCTATGTCAAGTAATAGGGGCCCATTTCAACCAGTAACCCATACGTATCTTTGTGGGCTCGACCCAAGTTGAGGACGGGACACGCATACTGGGCTTGAATGTAAGAGGCCAAAACGGGTTAGCGGTGGCAACGCAAGTCCAACGGGTTCATATGCGTGTGTGGACCCGGGCTGGTCGGTAAGACGTTGCATCGTATAGGTATAAGCCGTGCATTACTTATGGTATCGGGTTGCCACTTTGGGGAGTGATACACCCCACTGTGGGGCCAGCACAGGTATCTACGAGCTAGGGAGTCGATCGCATTAGGGTAGTGGGTACACCTAGTGGAGATAGGGGCAGGCGGCACCTATGAACGCATCTAGGGGTGCACGAAACTACCATTATCATTGTTAAAGTCTTGTAGGCGGGATCAACCTTAGGGTAACTAGTGGTGGTGCAGTATAGTAGTGATGGTGCAGTATAGTAATTATCTTATAGTGATTTAGGTGCGCTTTAACGTTATCTTAGTTCAATCTTATTTCCTTATTTACTCTGTCTTACTCAATTGTTCACAGTCATTTCCTTATTTTCAAGCTTTTGCCTTAGCCTAGTTATTTTGGTAATTATATTATTAAAGTTATTGCACTCGCCAGACTTTATGTCTGACCCCCTTTGTTTCCTCCTCTTTTCTTCCTTTCCCTTCCCCAAAGGTGCTCAGGTTGGAACTAGCATCAGTGGAGCTTGATTTTGGACAGTTGTATTTCTTGCTTTTAGAATATTGCTTGGATCGCTGAAGTAAAGTTCAGCCTCTCTTATTTATGGCTATTCTCTATTGGGGATTATGTCTTTCAATTTATGTACTTTGATTTAGTCAAGATGGATATTATGCACTTGGCTCTGGTTTTGATGATGTAATCAAACATATGTATTTTCCGCTGCAATGAAATAAAGTTTTTAATTCTTCTAGTACTGTTTATATATGTCTTGTTGTTAAGTTTCTGTTCTATACTCACTTAAAACGGTCCATAGAAATTAATGCATTCCCTTTGTGAGTAACATTAATGGGCGTGGGGTGTTACACGTAGTATCAGAGCTGAAGGTTACCAGAACAGATACGAATTTTGAAAAGTGTTTTTGAAAAACAATTTTTATAAAGAAGTACTTTCAATAGTATGTTTTAAGGAAAGTATTTTCAAGAGAAAAGCTTGTTTTTGAAAGCATAACCCCAAGAGACATATATCTTTCCTTCGGTCCTTTTGTATTGAACCTTTCCTTTTTTCGTTTCAGTATGTCTGGAATTCCCGAGATACCCGAGGGAATAACGATACCAGGATGGTTTAGGAGGTATTTGGAGACTAGGGCCACCACTGCAGGTCCATCAAATCCTCTCCTCCTCCTCTTCCTCGCGTCGATACTTTCGCAAAGATATGTAAGGACTTTAGGGCAATGGGTGGAAAACCTTTTCACGGGACAGAGACATTTGTTGAAGCTCGTAATTGGCTAAAGGAGGTGAAAGAATTGTTTGGAATCTTTGAAGTGGATGATGGAAGAAAGGTCCAGTTAGCTGCCTGGCTAATGAAGGATGAGGCCTCGTTTTGGTGGGAGGTCACTAATGGAGAACGTCCAGTCTATACTTGGCCAGATTTTAAGCGGAGGTTTGAGGCGAAGTTTCTCTCACGGTTTGAAGAGAATCTATACATGGAAAGATTTTTGGCGTTGAAGCAAGGGAATCTGTCGGTGAAAGAATACGTCAACAAATTCAATCAGTTGGCGAGATTTGGCTTGGACTTGGTGAATACACCAGAAAAGAAGGCTCTAAGATTTGTGGGTTAGCTATGACACACATTCCCATGGGGGCTACCTTTGAGAGACTAGTTGACATGGCGCTTATGCATGAAGAGGAGAAGGGTGCCAATGCTAATAAGGCACCCGAGAAGTAAGGGGATCAAAAGAAACCGCAATAGCAACAACAGAACAAGAAAGGTGGTAAAGGCAACAATGCTAAGGGAAAGAAGAGATGCTTTAACTGTGGGACACCAGGCCATCTAAGCAAAGATTGTAGGAAGAAAAAGAAGACTGGCTGTTTCCACTGTGGAGAAGCGGGACATCTTATTAAGGACTGCCCAAAGAAGGGGCAGAGGGCAGGGTCTACCTCGGGAGGACATGTGCAGGCTCTTATGGCACCAGGGCAGGCAAGGGGACAAGTTCAGACTCTTGTGGTCCCACTGCTGCAAGAACGAGGTAGAGCAATTTTCGTTGAAAGTTTAGTTTTTCTTTTTGATCATCCTGTCCGTACTTTATTCGATTCTGGCGCATCACATTCGTTTATCTCTACATCATTAGTTGAAACACTGCACCTAGATACTAGTCTGGTTACGGATCCCTTAGTAATCTCAAATCCTATTGGTGGTTCGACTCATCTTTCTATGATCTGTCGGGATTTGAGAGTGTTTATCTTGGGCGTTGAGTTTGAATGCAACGCCTTTGTTCTTGGTTTCATGGGCTACGGCTTGATTCTAAGTATGGATTGGCTAACTAGATATGGGGCCATCCTAGATTGTGGAAGAAGGGTAGTTAGATTGATGACTTTTTGTGGAAAGACCCTTGATATTTCTTGTGACCCTAGAGGTCCAGTAATGCTTAGCTACCTAGAATCCCTTGACGCATCTGATGATATTTACATTCTGTTCGTATAGTCCGTGAATATGTTGATGTCTTCGATGAGGTGAGGGGTTTACCCACAAAACGTGAGATAGACTTTCGAATATATCTAGTAGATAATGCAAAGCCAGTTGCATTGCCAATGCGCCACATGGCTCCAAGAGAGAGAAGAGAACTCGATAAGCAAGTGAAGGAGTTGCTTGCGAAGGGGTTCATCAGACGTAGTATATCGGAGTGGGGTGCTCCAGCAGTATTTGCCACAAAGGCAGATGGGTCCCTTAGACTTTGTGTGGACTATAGAGAACTTAATAAGCTTACTAAGAAGAATAGACACCCACTGCCGAGGATTGACGATCTCTTCGATCAGTTAGTTGGCGCCTCAATGTTTTCGCAGTTGGACTTAGCCACTGGTTTCCATCAGTTGAGAGTGGCTGAGGATAGCATAGACAAGACTGCCTTTAGGACTCCGGATGGTTTCTTCGAGTGGCTTGTGATGCCCTTCGGTTTGACAAACGCCCCCGCATTTTTTGTTGACTTGATGAGTAGTGTGTTTAGGGAGTACCTTAATAAATTCGTGGTAGTCTTTGTGGATGACATCTTGATCTTTTCTAAGAGCGAGGAAGAGCATGCCCTACATCTTAGGGAAGTGTTGGAGACCCTTCGAGCGCATAGCCTTAAAGCTAAATTTTCTAATGTCACTTTTGGAGAAAGGAGGTGTGATTCTTAGAGCATGTGGTTTCCAAAGAAGGGATAGTTGTGGATCCTGCAAAGGTAGTGGCCATCCAAGATTGGAAGGTTCCTAAAAATGCTACCGAGGTGAGGAGTTTCTTAGGGTTGGCTGGCTACTATAGGAAGTTTATCAAGGACTTCGCAAAAATATCAGCTCCATTAACACGCTTGACGAAGAAGAACCTAGTTTTCACGTGGGACGTAGATTATGATGATGCGTTCCAACGTTTGAAGAGAGCTTTGACCACAACTCCAGTCTTAGTGTTGCCAGATGGGAGTAAGCCATTTACCGTTTATATCGATGCTTGTGGGACAAGACTAGGCACAGTCTTAATGCAAGAGGGAAGGGTAATAGCCTATGGTGGAAGGCAGTTGAGAGTGCATGAGAGAAATTAACCTACACATGACCTAGAGTTGGCCGCTATTGTTTTCGCGCTTAAGTCTTGGCGCCATTATCTTCTTGGCGAAAAATTCGAATTGTTCACTGACCACAAATCGCTAAAATACTTGTTCTCTCAGAAGGACTTGAACTTAAGGCAGCAAAGGTGGATGGAATTCTTAGCGTCCAATGATTTCGAGATAGCATATACCCCTGGCAAGGGTAACGTGGTGGCAGACACCTTAAGTAGGAAAAGGTTTTCCTTGAGTCCGTTGTTTGTTGAGCGACGAAGCTTAGAGTTCATATCTACGTTTGACTTTAGACCTTCCGTTGACTTTGTACCTGGTTTACTAGCATCCTTAGAGGTCAGACCTATGCTTTTGGGACGGATTGGTGAGGCACAGCGAGATGATCCACAATTGGTTGATTTAGTAGAGAAGCTCAAAAGAGGGGAGTCATCGAGCCATCTCTGTAGGTATACCCTAGATGATAAGGGTTGGTTATGTAGGGACGGTAGACTTTGTGTACCACGGGACGAGAATTTGAGGAAGACAATTCTTGATGATGCACATCGTTCGAAGATGACCATCCATCCCGGCGGGGACAAGATGTACATGGACATGAGACGAGTTTACTTTGGGCCGGCATGAAGAGGGATGTGGCCGAGTTTGTCGCTAAATGCTTGGTGTGCCAACAAGTAAAACCCGAGGAAACCCGGTGGGTTGCTTCACCCATTGGAGGTCCCACAATGGAAGTGGGAAAGTGTTTCGATGGACTTTGTTGACGGATTACCGAGATCGAGGAAGGGTAATACGAGGATTTGGGTTATGGTAGACAGACTTACTAAGAGCGCCCATTTCATTCCCGTGAAGAGTAAAAGGACTGCTCCATAGTTAGCCTCCGTATACATTCGAGAGATAGTTCGTTTGCACGGTGTTCCTTCTAGCATAATGAGCGGCCGTGATCCTATCTTTACTAGCGAGTTTTGGAAGAGCTTGCAAGAGGCGGTAGGACTCAGTTATGTTTGAGCACCGCATATCATCCTCAAACAGACGGCCAGACCGAGAGGGTGAACCGTATTCTAGAGGACTTGTTGAGATTGTGTGTCTTAGACTTCAGAGGTACATGGGAGGAACATCTTCCGTTGGTGGAGTTTGCACATAATAATAGCTTTCAGTCTAGCATTGGCATGGCACCGTTCGAGGCTCTTTATTGACGGCCGTATCATTCGCTTACTGTTGGTGGGAGTCTACAGATAAGATCTTGCTTTGGCCTGATCTGATTAGAGAGACTTTGGAAAAGATCGATCTGATTTGAAGGAGGATGGAGATGGCGCAAGATAGGCAGAAATCTTATGCAGACAAGAGGAGGACAGATCTTGAGTTTGATATTGGGGACATGGTCTTTGTCAAGGTGTCTCCATTACGGAATGTGCTTCGCTTTGGGTCTGTTGGGAAGTTTGCACCAAGGTTCGTAGGGCAGTTTCCTATTAAGGAGAGGATTGGACAGATGGTGTATAGAGTGGAATTGCCCGAGAGACTTAGTGGTGTACACGATGTATTCCATGTATCACATTTGACGAAGTGCCTGCACGAGACCGCGGAAGTGGTGGAGCCGAGCTTGCTTAGAGAGGTGGAGATTGAGCGTGATGTGATGATTCGACGAGCTCCTACGTGCATTCTTGAGTCGGAGATTTAGAAGTTGAGGAATCGAGAGGTCAAGCTAGTCAAAGTGCAATGGGGAGATGATGAGAGCAACACTACTTGGGAGACGGAAGAGAAGATGCATCCATTGTACCCTTTTCTTTTCGAGGGCATGTCTTTTAATTTCTCCTTTATCGCTTAGCTTGTACTTGTTTTATCTTTAGTATGTCCTCTCGCTAGTATCTTTGACCTTTAGATGGGGTAGTCCAATGGTTGAAACATGTATTTGAGACATGTTATGTATGATGGATGCATATGGATGCAAGTGTTTGCTAGTGGTTGCTCATGGATGCATATACACACACTTTAGGCACTAGATCAGCTCAGTCACTTCATATTGCATTGCATATAAACGTTTGTGCATATTTAAGTTAATAGTTGTATAATGATTGTACCATCATATGGATGTTGCATTTTGGTGAATGGCTGTGCACACATGTAGAAATAATATGTATCGATAGGGTTCTTTCGCATACATAATGGACGCATGGCACTATCATGGTTTGCATTAAGGAGGTCAACTGAATCAGTAGACTGCCTGATTTTGCATTAGATAAGGAACATATACACACACTTTTGCATATGTTCATACAGCATTAGGAATTTTATAAGGACAATGGATGCCCATGTTTGATGGTTGAGTAGATGGTTGTTTGGATGGTAGGATATGCATTCTCCTTAACATGGAGATTTCGGGGGCGAAATCCTTTAAGGAGGGGAGAATGTAGCACCCCGTAATTTTTAATGTTAATATTCACAAATTAAAGAAAATCTAATCTCAGATGTGAGAATTAAGGGAAACGGGTTGTGCCATTGTGTTCGTCTCGGAATTCTGGTTGAGATAGAGTCTGAGTTTGCGTGAATTGGACTACGTATGAAGAAGTTATGGCCATCGGAAGTTTCAGAAAATTCAAAACAGATTTCAGAAAAATCAAATTTCAGAGTCAAATAGGCTGTGCGGGAAAATTTCCGCCAGGGCCAGGTCGACCATAGGGTCGACCTACCCTGACCAGGTCGACCATAGGGTCGACCTGCCCCCCCCCCCCCGGGCAGATTTGTTTGGTGACCTGTTTGTGACAAGATGCTGACTCATTAGGGTTTCCGGTCTGCTCTGATTGGCTGGGATTAATTCTGGGTTGATCGGACAACTTAAACTAATTCTAAACTCTATAAAAACACCTATAGACTCAAACACTAAAATCAAAACAAAATTAGATTCATGGCCTCCATGCCGTCACCTAGCAACTCAGCATAGTCGCCACCAATTAAAGAGGAAGAAAGCAAATCAAATTCAATCCTTTTCAACTCTAACAACGAATATTCATCAAAGAAAAGCTAATACAACTTCATAACTCAAAATTCAGAACTCAAGACCTTGCTTGAGTTGTGGGTTCGATAATTTTAATAAAATAATTAGCAATTTAATTGGATTAAGTTATGATGTGGATTATATTGATATGATGTGGATTATTGACCGCATGTTATAATTTTGTTGTAAAAGATGTTATCATACATGTTGTAAATTCTATGATATTATGTTGTGATGTTATCATATATGTGGTAAATTTATGATGCTACCATCTATGTTGTAATTCTATGTTGGCTTATATATAATTAAATCATCATGTGGTTCATATGCTAGTTTGGTTATGTTGATTCATATGATAAATCATATGTATGCAAGTTTAGATTTTGATTTAGACATGAATCATATGCAAGTTGGGTAAAATTATATGTGACCATACATGTTTATGACATCTAGTTTATATGAAAATATTGATCAAAGGTTAGGCTATGACATGTGTGAGTTATATGTTAAATTCTACATGCTAGTTTACATGTTTAGATGTAAGTTCACACCATTGTTATGCCGCATAAATCACATATGCAAGCTTATACAAATATATGTGTTTGGAATATGAATCATGTTATGCAAGTTTGTGGTTATTGCCTATGCAAGTTCTCACCTTTAGGTGTAAATTTATGACATACATGATTTATGCAAGTTTGTGACTATCACCCAAACAAGTTTACACCTTTAGATTTGGATCTATGACATATGTAGTTTTATGCAAGTTGTAACTTTGGCCTATGCAAGTTTTAAATGTAGAACATCATTCACACATGCAAGTTCACCCCTATATTTAGATCTAGTTTTATCTATATGTATGCTGTGATGTTTTTCTCTTTATTTCATGAGTTAGACTATTCGAGTCTAACGTATATTTTACGTTAAACGAATGAACATACAACATGGGGTAGTGGGATAATATTAAAAGATTTAATATTAAAAATTGACATAAAATTAATTTGTGATGAAAATTGGTATGATTTTGCATACCATAAATAGATGAAAATTAGTATGATTTTGCATACCATAATTATGGCCATAGTTAAATTTGGAATTGATTGATAATTTGAATAGGAAAAGTAATTCAAATTGGGGAATGATTAATTAGGAATAATTAATCGTCTAAGACACGAGGTTCGGCTCTTTTGTGGTGTAAGACTGCCCGGACCCGCCTGGCAAATCCGGCTGCCACAAGTGCCAGTCTAATGTGGGAGGTCTTAGGCATAAATTAAATACATAACAATTGTAAAGACACGATGTTAGGCTTGTTTGTGGTGTAAGTCTGCCCGGACCCGCTCGGTAAATCCAGCTGCCACAAATGTCAGTCTAATGTGGGAGGTCTTTATGAGGTTACGGTCTTAATGAATTAAGAAACACTTAACCAGATAAACAAGTAGTGGGACATGAGGGGGTTAAGTGGGTGCCTTGGGTTGGCATGTGGAATTAAGTGGGTGCCTTGAGGTGTCATGTGGAATTAAGTGGGTGCCTTGGGTGGCATTCGAAATACGATTAGAAACACTTAACCGAAATTGAAACATGTAAGTGAATATGAATAAGAAGAGGGTTAAGTGGGATGTACTAGAGGGGACCAAACTTAGGTGGATAGCTTGTGTCAAGTAATGGGGGCCCATTTCAACCAGTAACCCATACGTATCTTTGTGGGCTCGACCCAAGTTGAGGACGGGACACGCATACTGGGCTTGAATGTAAGAGGCCAAAACGGGTTAGCGGTGGCAACGCAAGTCCAACGGGTTCATATGCGTGTGTGGACCCGGGCTGGTCGGTAAGACGTTGCATCGTATAGGTATAAGCCGTGCATTACTTATGGTATCGGGTTGCCACTTTGGGGAGTGATACACCCCACTGTGGGGCCAGCACAGGTATCTACGAGCTAGGGAGTCGATCGCATTAGGGTAGTGGGTACACCTAGCGGAGATAGGGGCAGGCGGCACCTATGAACGCAACTAGGGGTGCACGAAACTACCATTATCATTGTTAAAGTCTTGTAGGCGGGATCAACCTTAGGGTAACTAGTGGTGGTGCAGTATAGTAGTGATGGTGCAGTATAGTAATTATCTTATAGTGATTTAGGTGCGCTTTAACGTTATCTTAGTTCAATCTTGTTTCCTTATTTACGCTGTCTTACTCAATTGTTCACAGTCATTTCCTTATTTTCCAACTTATGCCTTAACCTAATTATTTTGGTAATTATATTTTAAAGTTATCGTACTCGCCAGACTTTATCTCTGACCCCCTTTGTTTCCTCCTCTTTTCTTCCATTCCCCCCCACGTGCTCAGGTTGGAACTAGCACCAGTGGAGCTTGATTTTGGACAGATGTATTTCTTGCTTTTAGAAAATTGCTTGGATCGCTGAAGTAAAGTTCAGCCTCTCTTATTTATGGCTATTCTCTATTGGGGATTATGTCTTTCAATTTATGTACTTTGATTTAGTCAAGATGGATATTATGTACTTGGCTCTGGTTTTGATGATGTAATCAAACATATGTATTTTCCGCTGCAATGAAATAAAGTTTTTAATTCTTCAAGTACTGTTTATATCTGTCTTCTTGTTAAATTTCTGTTCTATACTCACTTAAAACGCTCCATAGAAGTTAATGCATTCCCTTTGTGAGTGACATTAATGGACATGGGGTGTTACACTACTTGTTTAAAATACTTAAGTATGAATTTATTAAGGACACATTGGTTTGTACTAAACATGCGATTTGATTGGATTGATTGGTTTGAATGATTTGTTTAATGCAATTATGTGTGGATTAGATTGAAATGCCTGAATTCTTGTTTATGTTTTCATATGCTTATCTTAAATATCTATATATGATTTCTTATATTTATTCTTTAGAATACCCTTGTATTTAAATTTAGTATAAAATAAGTCAAAATATAGTCAATGTATATGTTATAGGTCATATTAAAATCAGTATTTCAGTAAAATCGGTTTATTCGTAAGTTGTGGTAGTTTTTTTAATGACAAAGCAGAAGAAAATATAAATTATGCATAGATTTAGTGGGAGTACATATTGAGGGGGAGCTAAAAAGGAGTTGAGATATTTTATAAAATGGTTGTCATCGTCAAAAAAGGAGAGACCGTTGGAATCATAGATGGTATTTTTGATGATAACGACCACAGATAGTGAATATTTTATATGTACATACTAACTATTATCCATATATATATATATATATATATATATATATATATATATATAGTCTCACACACACACATATGTACAAATATAACGCATAGTGCATTATATATTGTAGGATATTATGCAAGAAATTGGTAATCAAGACTGTACAGTATCAAGATTAAAGATTTTAATTGTTGATTCAAGAATATGAAGACTCACGAGTTCCAAAATTTTAAGAGTTCAATAATTCAAGATATTATAGAGTCTTAAAAATATGTTAAAACTCAGGTTGCAATTATCCCATCTCCGTCCTATTTAACAAAATGATTTGAAAAAATACTCCTGTTTTATTTTTAAATAAATTTGTGAAATAGGACGGAGATGGGATAAAATCATTTTAAAAAATACTCCTGTTTACTTCATTAAAAAAACCTCACTTTTGGAAACCTACGAAATGATTATTAAACAATTCCACTTTTGAAATTCTCTTTACTAAAAAATTAAAATATCCTTTGTTTTCGAAGAATACCTAAATGAAATTTTATGGCTTTTAAAATATCATTTTACTTTGAAATATTTTTATACTTATAATTTTACTTTTAACGACCTGAACTCCATGGCCGACTTAGACCTAACAAGAAGACGAGTTATTTGAGAACACACCGCATCAAAACACAGAACAATAGAACTTTTCATTGTTATTACAATAATATTACATCAGAGTACAAGAGTATCAGAGTATGAATAAATACACAACGGAAAAATAAATATCAAAGTATAAATTACAACAATGCATCGGAAATAAATTTGTATAAATACAATGCACAGCAGAAATAAATCAACTAACACAACTGAAAGAAATACACGGATACAAAGCTTTCCGAAGCATAGCTCTGGCCATAAATCAGGATCCTATTAAATAGAAATCTGAAAAATCAATACTACCTGCTCGTGTGGAAAATATGGGCACCTAGAGTTTAGGTGAAAACAGTAAACCTCAGGTCGGTCATGGGACTGGTGTGAGAACTTAAAACAATTACTAAACTTTACTTTAAAAGTCGGGAAAATCATGGGACCATGTCGTATGACATGGAATGGGTTTACTCCAAATGAATATTATATTAAAAGTAAAATTACGCAATCCTTATTGGAAAATGAAGCTATTATAAGACTCAGGTCCCATCATACAATACAACACAAGCTGGAGGATAGAGTTTTACCTTATAATACCAAAGATGCTTGATACTCTTTAAAACAAATATTTCGATATTATTATAAGTGCATAGTGCAGAAAACAACTTAGAATATAAATGTATCAATTATAGGCAGCATAGTACCTCATCTTACTATGTCGCCATATAGGTTTACAACTAAAACTGAACCATCACAAATTGGAAATTGGATTCCATCTATGAGTTGAGGCATGTAATCTTACTCACCGGTTTCACTCTAACACACGTTATAGGATATAAAGGTGAGATTTTTAGATGAGTATTCGAAAATAGAACAATGCAATGCTTTTTGAAAAATGAAGCTATTATAAGACTCAGGTCCCATCACACAGTGCAACGCAAGCGAGAGGATAGAGTTTTAAATTGTAATAGCCAAATATGCTTGATAAGCTTTAAAAAATATTTTGGTATTATTGTAAGTGCATAGTGCAGAAAACAGCTTCAAATATAAATGTATCGATCATAGACGATATAATACGCCATCCTACTATGTCGTCATATAGGTTTACAACTAAAACTGAAAAGTCGTGTATTGAAAATTGGATTCCATCTATGAGTTAAGGCAAGGATCCCACTCACCGGTTTCGGCCCATCTCTAACGGGATGCCCAAGGCTGCACGCAAGTTCCCTTGGATCGACAGGATCGGTCAGTCACATGTTGGTTATTTATGCCTAAATCATACGTTTCCCGGTCCTATCGGACAAACTATCTAGTTAGTAAATTGACCATATTAGCCTTTTACAGCCTATATCCAAGGCGTCTCACTTTCCATCATCCACATAAATGAATATGCTTGGGCTCCATAACATGACACTGCTTCTAGCTAGAAAGAAACACATATTCTTCCTGCTGTCCCTCATCTCGTTTTCAACTCATACCGGGGTGTAAAGATCGCGAATTAATGCTGTACACAAAGCTACACTATATTAAAGTCATGCTTTGATCATCATCCCTAAAGCTCTGATTTTCAACAAAAGCTTTGATCCATGCGTCTCAGTATGTCACATTGTCAATTCATACCATACAACTGATCTCATATGCCTTAAAGAAGGATGTTAAGCTAAATGAATGAATTCTCCACCACCAAATAGAAGTAGAGATTAATTAATATAGCACAAGATACAATGTCAAACACAAAATCCATTTGCAAGTTCGATCTGGGTATGAACGAAACTGGAGGCACCTTATTCCTCATCCCATTTGTCCAATACGGGAGAGTGGCCCTCGCATACCGATTGAACTCCAAGTACGTATGGGCGGTCATCACTTATAACCTCGCCTTGTATATACCGCCCAATCGAGACATCAGTAATCATATACAATGTGAAGATCTTCGGTCTTCAACCACCATCTTTAAACCTTCGACTTTTAATCGTCGTAACATTTATTCATAATGGGTTGAACCCGGTCTTTACGAATAACTCATGTATCTTTACGATCAAATGCTAAAAAGGTAACACACATCTCATTCCAATCTAGAATATTCATTTATTCAAATATTCATTTATTCAAATATTCATTAATTTGGGAAAGGTTCCCATTAATTTTATCAAAGATTCATATCATTTAAACTTTTGTTTAAATCTTCCTTTGTATATCATTTTAAAAGATTTTATTTTATCTTTTCACAACTTAAACCAGATTAAGATTTCATAAACTAGTCTAGGTTATCGAGCCTTACCGAAGTAATTATTCATTTTATTATACCAATCCCAACCTATTTATCCCATAAAGAAAAACTGGTAGCATTTCATATCTAACACCCATCATGTTATCGGTAAATTTAATTAACTCTTAACGTTCCTAGTCTCATTAAAGATTTAACTATTGCATGGAGTAAAACTGGGGGTACTCCATCTTGAATATTTTTTAGATTTAGTAAATTTAGTTACCTCATTCACATTTCAATCTAACTAAAGATTCATTAAAACTCCAAACTTAGTTTTAATCTCAAAATCCATTACGTAATAATTATTAAACTTCAGGAAATTAACCCTATCTTTAACCGGGTTAAAGAATAAATGTCATTTAAAACACTACTCACGATAAACCCAAAATTAACTTCCATTAATATGGAACCTGCATGGAAATCTAAACAATTTGTAATCGATATAAATTTCCGTATCAGACTAATACTATAAGTTGAATAGCGGCAAAGGCTTTTAAATTCCATAAATAGTAAATGCCTCCCTTTACAGTAGCTCATTTCGATTATTATTAAATCGAATTTCATTCAATTCCAGTTTAATTAAATAAATTGGAAAACCTCTCTAAACCTTAATTAAAAGATTTATTCCATTGACAAATAGGTTCAAGAATAGTATTATTGAGGATATCATTCACGACGAACCCAAAATCCAATTTGATATTAAATATTACCTTTGAAATGGAAATCATGTCGACTTACATTCAATACCAAATTCTGAAACTAATAGATATCGTATTGGAATAACGATATCTATATCTTTCAAATTCCTCAATGATATCCGTATAATACGGAATCCAATATCAAAAATATCCTAAGATAATTTCCACATAAATCCATTTCAATTTTTTCTTTGGAAAACTCTAGTTATATTAAAACCATTTACTAATCCAATTTATTAATTTGAAATCATTGGATCATTACTCTAGTTATAACTAGTTCATTCAAATAAAAATATCTTTTATCTTTTCTAATTTGTAGTCTTCATCCAAAATATTTTCAAATCATTTATTATGATTTTGCATGATTTATCTATATTTTTAATAATTCTATTAAGGCCCTTACAGTCGGTTTCCGATATCGGCCACTGAACTGCATCTATAGCGACCTTTTTTAAAACCGATTTGGACTTATATTAAGATCAAACCATTGGATTTCAAAAATTCTCATTTTATTGGAATGCTCATTTCATTAAGGTTCCAACAATTCCAATTTCAGAAGAATCCGACGGTCGGATCTCCCGTTACGTCAATTCGAAGCTAAGGTTGACGTTCGCGAACTACCATTGTGCGACACGTTCTATTAAAGCCCGAATCGATTTATAAATTTTAAATATAAATCGAAACGCTTATAAACCATTTTTATAAATTATATAAAATATATTAATTCACTTTTTGAAAACTTGTTTCATTCGTTTCTTGTAACGTCCCAGAAATTTCGACAACTGGAATGTGGAATTAATTAAATAAATTAACTATTAATTATAATAAATTTATATTGATACTTGGGTTAGAAATTAAAAATTGAATATATGGTTTCGTATATGAATTTAATTTAGAATGGTTGATTGGGAATCAAATATTTATTGTTGAATATTTGAATTGAATTTGTTTGATATTGGTTTGAAATTCGATTGGAAAATATAAATAAGTTAATTTAAAAATATACGTTATTAACGTTAAATAAATTTGGAAATTTTATTTGTTGAAATATATCAGAAATTGGCTTGGATATGTGTGTATCCATGTGTATAAAGATATGGAATTTAACATTTCAAATCTAGAAGCAAACGGAGTTGTTGGTGGACAAACGGAATAAAATCGGTGAACCGATGAATAACTTAAAATTAAAACAACATTGTATATAGACAAAGTCGGATGACAACCAAATTAATTTTATTGGGACTAGAACGTTGAAATGAAGGGGTACATATAATTTTTTTCACGTTTGGAGTTTGGGCTGGTGTTATGAGTTTAAAGTGGTTCGGGTATTCGCGGCAAGAATAAATATTTAATAAAACCTTCCTCAGTAAATAACTACACCGACCAATGTTCTGTGACTCGCGCCACTCAAAAATCTATAGATATTACGTTGTTTTTATCCCCACAAATTTTCTTCTATAAAAATGTTGCCTCTTTTCCATTTCTTCAGAAAAATAAAATCGCTTTTTCCTTCAAATTTTAATGGCCACCAAAGTAAACCTCTTTAAAAATCAAAACTTTCCCCAAAATTATTTTGTTCTAAATCATGGCCATCGTTAACTTAAATTCTCATTACCATTGTGTCAATCGGAAGCCATGTCACCTCCTGGCGTAGCAAACACTGCGTCGCTACCCTTGAGAGCATCCTAAATCGAGCTTCAAAACCCTAGACTATCATCGCCATGGTTGCAGGTGAGTTTTTAACTTATGATTGTTCTTTGATTCAAGTATTTTCAACCGAACTACGAAGCGATATCTAATAGTTGATTTGATGTTGTTGCCTCTGGGTTCGTGGGCCTTGGAGTTTGTTACGTTCCTTTTGTAATATCATCAAACGGTATGCCATACCCTCTGTTTCATACCCTTTTGAACACGGTTGCCTTTTGAACAGCAGGTTGCCAAATACTTATTTCATGACAAAATTTCATTGCTGTCCATTATGATTCATGTATTATTAACTATATATACATAAGAACATGCACCATGTTAGTGAAACATAAAGTATATTTGTCCTGCTTTGTTGGAAAATTGTGAACTTACCTGTTCTGTTTTTAAATCTGAAATACATATTCACAGTGTTTGCAAACTTATGTATTTAGCTTTTCATATTTTAAGGTGTGTCTACAGGTGTATATATTTATTTTCTTAGGCATATACATGTGTTTGGGTACACTGAATCATATATGGAAAATAGATTGGCCAAGTTCAAAACTGTTTACATTTTGAAACCTGAATATGAGTATGAATACTGGCATTTTACCTTGTAAACCCAAAATCCATATCTTGTTAGTTGATCTATGCCATGCTATGTTAAAACTGGTGAAACTATATATTTGACATGTTGTTATGTAAATTGCTCAAATTTAACCTGTGAGCCACTCTGAAAATTTGAGATCACCATGATGCCTTGATGTTTATATGCCATTGTATAACAGCTGAAATAGAGATGTTAGTCCATACACTTGGGTCTTGATATCTTACAAGCATAGTATGTACCACTGAATTTAACATGTTGGCATTTTTGGTTTTACAAGTATTTGGATGTTAGCTGCCTCCATTGAAATTGCACTGTTGCACCATGTTTTAGCCACAATATTGACGTGATGCTTCGTTTATCTTACTGGTTTAGGCATGAACATATTTTTGGCCCATGATAAGCATAATCTGATGTTGGTTGATATATACATATATGTTATATATCCTCTTGTTTTTTCATGAAATATTCGGGTTAGACACGAGTGTTACAGATATAGAGATAACAGTTACAGATTCAAAGATTGGAAAAAAAGTAGGGATTTCAAAGGCGGTGCACTCTGAAGATTTAATATAGTAAATATTTTCTTGTTTTCAAATTGTATTTTTACATTCTGCTGTATTAGAAAATTCTTGTATCAAAATTCTGATTATATATATATAATTTATTTCACTGTTCAATATTGTGTTATTTATTTATTCTCTGTTGTTTTCTATGATGATTCGGTTTTAAACTCTGTAAGCAAAATAACGATCCGTCGATTTAAATGACGTTTTAAGTTGGTTTAATTACCGATTTGAAGCAGTCAAAAAGGCAGGACGTTACATTTCTATTCAAAATTACGTTTTTCACTATAGGGTCAATTTTAAAATTATTTTAATAAATAAAAAAAATATTATTTTTCGAAAGTCATTATTTTACGTTCAAATTTTTCTTACAATCGTTGTAAAAATAAACGAAGAACTTTCGAAGGAAAACTTCTTTCAAAACGTTAGCTATATAGCTTAACTGGACTTCTCTTTGAAAAGTTACTACTCATTTTAATTTGAAAACTTCGATATGCCAAAATCAATTGAAAATTAATTCAAAACCATTCGTTACTGTTACGAAAATTCATCGATATCTTTATATCTACGCATCCATCCAAAATCAGACGTCTAAATCAAACTTCAATTTTTATTGAATATTATATTATTAAAATATTCATATTTATTCCGGATTGTAATAAAATCTCAATGGTCAATATCCATATAAATTAATTTATACGGATTTCATTCATCATATGCATCTAATAATTGTTGTAAACAACAACCAAACATCCAGTTAACATCCAATGTGCACTTACATCCATATAAGCCTTAAATTATTATTTAAGCTTATATTGATTTATCAATGATTCAATTAACATCCAATCTAAACACTTGAGATTAGTGTAAATAAAATATCATCCCAGTAACCATGTGGGATTTTCTACCAGTAAATTATCAATTAATAATCATTTATTCATTACAATCGATATCACATAAATAAGAGAACATAAACAAATCGTTCGACTTGTAAATGAATATTTAATCAAATTTCAACTACCACAAATAATTTAACATTGTTTTAACATTAAATATAAATCAATATAACATTAAATATTGAATTTGAACGTAGGTTTTAATTTACCATGATCACATATTGACTCCAAAAATTACGAAATTTGAAAGCTCGCTATTTTTTACTATTTTTTAACAAAAACACAAATATACAACAAAAAGAGAGGAGAATCTTGCCATTCCCCAACGGCTCACAAAAACAGACCTGTAGTGAGGGCTACATGATCTGTGCACAAAAAAAAGGAAATACAGTGCAACAATATAATAGAAGTGACAAAACTGTAGGTCAACAAACACAGAAAATGAGATAATCAACATGTCCAGAGCATAAGCAAATAAAGCAAGGTCCATGCTAGAACCACCCGACAAAGTGGCACATCCCAGAAGGCAAGGGCGAGAAAACTCCAAAGACAAAGAATTCCTCCCAACAGCAAGTGATAGGCATCCTACAGGGACTAACAACACCAGAGCCAGCTGAATAACACAACCAGAGCCATCTGAAAGCTTCTATCCAAGAAAAATACTCCAGGTCCCACTGATCCAAATGTCGGCGATCCTGAGAAAACTTGTAAATCCAGGCCCTACTGTACTAACGCACATAGCAGCGCTAAAAAGTTGGGAGGTGTGGACAGGAGAGCTGGAAAGTTCCCACTAACCTAACAAACCTAAGTTCAACCATTCCCAGCCCGGTTGACAGACGGTAGAGGCCAACCACCTCGAGCAGGAACCAAAAGAACCTCTAAAAGGTCTACCTCAAAACGCAAGGAACACATTGTTCCTTACCCTTTATATGATGGTAGAAGGGTCCATAGGCTGATCGTCAAAACATAGCCTTATTCTGCAAGCACCAAATATTCTAGCAGATAAGACACGGTAACAAACGAAACAGGATAGAACGAAATGATTTACCTGAGATTTCGGCCTACCAACATCTCAGCAAATTGAAAAGAGAAGATGCATTACCTCGAAGATTAACTAAGTTCCTGAAGTAATTCCAGATAGCTCTAGCAGTAAAGCCAAAGAAAACAAGTGAGCTTTGGGTTCCGTGTGACCAGGCCCACAACACCTGCAATAAGACACGATTGGGATGTCAATCCTCTGGTGGTTGTCGTCTAATGGTATTCCATTGTGCAGGGATCGCCACATAAACAGATAAAATTTCGGCAGAATACAGACATCCCAGATAAAAGAGAAAGGTTGGAGACATTGAGCTGGCGATCTTGTAGAGTTCCATGCCGTCCTAAGCGTAAAGGGACTGCCATCCCAACCGAATCCACCTCCATGTGAATCCGAGAAGGCCTTCATGGATTACATCTGCTTCCACGTATCGCTAGCGTATGTCGGGGCTTTGGAGAAATTCGCGACCTAAAGTCAACGGTACTTGGCATGAAGGAACGACGCCCATAAGGAGTCGTTAGCATCAAACCTAGCCCACAGTTTGCAGGCAAAGGCTGTGCAGGTATCCTTTGGATTTCAGTAGCCTTAACCCGCCTCAATTTTGGTACGACAAATGGTGCCCCATGAGTTCCAGTGGTATCGACTAGCATTGTCCTTTTTGCCCTAGAAAAAGGATGAAGCCAAAGACTGGAAAGAACGGAAGAAAAAAGAGTTTAGGGTCATAGCAGCAAAGACGTGCGATCACCAACTTTAGGAGAACCAGCCTTCTTGCTTGAGAGAGAAGAGCCGCATTCTAGCGGATGATCTTACCCCTGGCTCTATCAGTCAGAGGGTCGAAAATAGCATTAAGCTTATGACCTCTATACAAATTAATACCGAGGTATGGTAAAGGTAGGGTAGCAGCCTTGAAACCGGTGCAGGTCCCAATCCTAGAGGATCTAACCGTAGACAAGTCAACCTCAGGCACGAAGCAACTTTTAGCAGAATTCACAAGCTGTCCTGAGCCCTTCTCGTACTGATGAATGAAACTGACAAGGCAACGGACCGAACGACGGCTACCACTCATGAAAATGATAATGTCTTTAGCAAAAGATAAAGAAGAAATGATCAGGCAGTCAGAAGGGATGCCAAAACGATTAATCTGATTTGCTATCGTCAGTGACTGTAAGCCACGTATAAAGGCTTCAGCAGTGATAACGAAAAGAGAAAGTGAAACAGGATCTCCCTGACAAAGTCCCCATCCCGCCTTGAAATACCTGTTAGCTGACCCGTTAATTAAAACGGAGAACCAACAATTGGAAATGAGCCCTCAGATAATATCAATAAGGGGTTCGGGAAACCCAAAAGCCCTTAGAACCTTAATGATAAAAAACCACGACATGCGATCGTAAGCTTTAGCCATATCCAGCTTGACGACCACATTGGAGCCCCTGACCTTTCTATCAATCTGAGACACTAGTTCCTGAGCTAAAAGGACGTTATCTATAATCAATCGTCCTTTTACAAACTCAGCTTGAGAAGAGGAAACAATACGCTGTAGAAACGGAGCCATCCTTGAGGCTAGAACCTTAGAGATAACCTTGTTAGAGAAGTTACATAAGCTGATCGGACGAGAATACACACATGGAGGGGATTGTGCAAATTTTCGCACTTAAGGATAAGGACTGTGTTAGTGGAATTCCAGCTCTATGGAATATCTCCACCAGAGAAGAAAAACCGAATAACTAGGAAGAAATCAGACCAGATGATCGGCTAGACACTCCGAAGAAAACCCTGTTGAAGCCATCATGCCAACTAGCACTATCCTTACTAAGAGCGAAGATAGATGCCCATATCTCCTCAGAAGAAGGAGGAACAGCAAGATCATCACTCTCAAAAGGCAAAACCAACCTGAGGATGAAGGCTAGTAAAGACGGATCAGTTGCCGAAATAGAGGGGGTTGCAGGAAAGGTTTGGAAGTGAGAAAGGATGGTCTCTTTAACTTCCACGGAGTGGAGGCTACAGAGAGATTAGGACGCTGAATCTGTAGAATCATAAGAAGTTTGTTCTTCTTAGGAATGGAAGAGTAGAAGAACTTGGAGTTCAGATCTCCGTCGACTACCCACTTGATCCTCGCTTTCTGGCGAAGATAGTCGTTCTCGATGCGGAGCTCCGACGAATAGGCTAAATGGGATAACGCCCACGCCTCCTTGTTAGTAGAAGAGGGATCTTCATCGAAAGAGGCTTCTACTAGGATAAGAGATTCTTCGATCGCTCTATCACGATTGAATATATTCTTGAAAACTTGCAAGTTCCAAGACTTGAGACAACCCTTGATCCGTTTAAGCTTGCGTGAAAACACAACAGAAGGAGAGACAACAACCGGAGAGTTCCATGAGTCATCCAATAGCTGAAGGAGTGTGTTATGCGATCTCCACTATTATGGAATTTAAATGAGGAGGGGCCAGATTGAGCATGTGGAGAGCAGCATAGAAGCATAGGAGCATGATTTCAGAAGGTCGGATGCAGATAATAGACAGAGAATGAGAAGGGAAGGCCAAACCAACCTTCCAATTCTAACACTCTATCAAGCTTGGAGAGAATCTGATTAGATCCTTCTTGATTATTACACCAAGTAAAAGCCAAACCCACGAATGAGACATTGGAGAGACCTGAATCAACGATGAAGGCATTAAAATATGCCACCATAGAACGGTTTGCGGTAATGCCTCCCTGTTTCTTGGCTTGGCAGGTGGCTACATTAAAGTCGCCTCCTAAGACCGAGACGCCAAAGCTAAGGTCAAAGAAAGAGAGGATGTCGGACCAAAGATTCAATCTCTCTCAGTCCGATCATTTCTGGCATACACCGCCGAGAAAAGAAAAGAAGAGGAGAAGGAAGGAAATGAGAGGGCCACTGAAAGAAGCTAGTTGAATCAAAAACAGAGTGGATAACAACATTCTTCGACCAAAGAATCCAAATCTTCCCAAATACGTTGGCTAAAGCTCCACCAAAGCGAATAGACAAAACAACGCTGGTAATCTCTGCTGGACCTATTAAAGGTTCTTGAAGTGCAACCATGCAAACCGAATGTTCCCTAACAAAGCACGTCAAGCGTTCCATCGACGCATCGTTGCTATTACCTCGAACATTCCAAAACAGGAAGCTCGCCATCGGGGAAACCAGAGTACAAGAGGGATCTGCGAGAAGAGACTTATCGCAGAAGGAAACTCCCATCACCAGTCAGATAAAATAAAGCATGTGTCGAGTCAATCTAACGATCTGTTCGGATGCCGCTATAGAGCGTGTTCGAATGGTGCGGGGAGTGCATGGAATCGCCAATGGTCTGCGACGCCCAAATGAGGACTGAAAAATAGGAGTCATGACCACTCGCGAAACAACAGTATGCGACGAGAATGAATTCTTAGTAAGACGAGATAGATGATCATTCATGATCGCTATCTCCTCCTTATTAGAAGGGTGGGAGGGAAACAACAATAGGAGAGGAGACACTTCCCCTGCTGCTGTGGGAGGCAAAAAACAAAAGAGGGACAAAACTCTATAGAAATGTAGGGATGTGCAAGAGCGGCATCACCGATTCTTGTTTGGACATTACCAATACCGGGTTATCATTAGATTGACAACCCCATAGATGTGGTAACACCCGATACCGGTTGAGGACCATAACGAAAGCATACCAACCGAGATAGGAGAAACCAACATAACCTCAGGAAAGTTAGGTGGATTGCTCAACAAAGCGAGGTGAGCATGTAATAAGATAGTATAGTCGTCCAATAATTAGGAAACTATTCGGACAGACCAAAACTCCACACCACACCACCTGAAACAACCCGCACTAACAACCTAAAGCCCCCATCGACAATAGCCAACCACAAACATTCAACGCATGTTACACATAATACACTAGCAATCTTACTGTGACTGGACCAAGCAACAAAGGCCGACAAACGTGAAAAAGAGTTTAGGTCAAGCCGGTAGCAAAAGATGACCACCAAACCTGCAACTGAGAAAGACCAAACCGATAGCCAAACCCCCTAGAAGTCTAACACCAAAGAAACATTCTATGTTGCCAGCAAATGGGGACCACAGGTCACCCCATGCATGAGACAACACATATGATGCATAGCTCACCAAACAACCAGGACGTGGCAAAGAAGGAAATATCATTTCAGTTCGATCCAAACCAAGATACAATAGAACATCCTACCCAAAACATAGTAACACAATAAAGATATCTCAGCAGAGGCTACAACGATGTAAATGGAAAAGCATACCTGACATGGAGATAAACCATAAAAATAAAGGCCATAAGAGTTCAACACCAAGGCTGTGTCCACTTCAACTACCTCCTTTACCAAAGAACAACCCGAGAAAGCTTGTAGACACGAACTAACAAAGGAGGCTACCACAAGATCCTCAAACGATGGAACACTGCTAAAAGCAGGCATGCTACCACTTTCCTGAACCTCGACAAAAAAAATAGAAACTGAAGTAGAGGTGATGAAATCCTCTGCTTCATGAATAAAATCTTCATGGAGTGGTTGGTAATAACCAAATTGTTCAGACAACGAGCCAAAGCAAAGAGCGGAAAAGCTAAGGAAGATTGGGGAGACTTTTTACCTTTCAATGAGCGTCGAGGCAACCTACAACGCCTGCGAGAGCCAGTAGCCTTCCCCCAACCACCTTTACTTGGCACTGTCATGCCTGTAGAACAAGACTTTGGCGGTGTAGCAACATTGACACTCAACGGGGTGATTAAATTCCCATCAATTAAGTTCACTGCATCGTACACCTCAGAGAAGTCATTGTCGGAAACACCACCGCAGGACAAAGAGCCAACAACAAATTCAGGAACACAGAGAATAAACGGTCGATTTGATCCCTTGAAACACAACCTAGGTGCAAAAAAGGTGATCATATCCTCCATGCCTCTTATGCATTCAAAAGATCCACACCGATTCTCATCCAGTGGTTCAGCCATCAATCGCCTGCTAACAACAAGAGGAGGTTGCGAGACTAAGTTGCTTGAATACCATGGAATAAGTTCCATAAAATGCTCAATAACAAGAATGAAATGATGTCGTGCAAACCTTACAAAAGTTTCCAAATCCAGTACCCGAACCACCACAAAAAATTCTCGATAAAGCCACATGAAGAGGACTAATCTCCAATGCCTCCAAAGAGGCATAGATGACCTTTATCGGTGGACAGTTTGTTTGATAGGAACCACGTAAGGTGAACTTGCCATCGAAATCAGCCATCACTGAAGCCCTAGAAAAAAGGGATTCGTAGAACTCTCACGAGAATCCGGGAAATAGAGAGACCGAACGCACTAGGGGTAGGGAAAAAATCAGAGAGAGCGAAGAAAGATAGAAGAGAAAATCGATGGAAAAGCCTATCTCACTATGTTTTACAATTACGATTCTAACAAAATTTATTTTGTCGAATTTGGAGACTATTTGAAAGATGACCTTTTATCTAACTTATTTAAATTATAACTGAGTTTGAACATGCGTTTAAATTTACTAAGCTTACATACTAATTCCAATTGTCTTGAAATCATAAATTTGACAATAATTTGACGTTCCAGATCCAACAAAACTGGTTTCATCGAAAATGGAGGCCGTTTGCAAAATGGTTGTTTATAAGGCCTATATAATATTATTACAATATTATTAAATTCCAAAATTATTCAAATTAGTGATAAACTAATTATTGGTATCACATATATATTCTAATGAAATGTCATACAGTTGAAAAATATTCATACTTTAGTTTATAACTCGATATTACAATCTTCTAATAAAACAATGCTAATTTTACAATAAAAAATCCTTTGTTTACATATATTAAATCATTACAATTTATAAACGATTTCATAGCGACTATTTTAAATTGTTATTTGGACATAACTTACAATTTATAACTTTAAATCTCAGTTTATCACATTCGTTAAAAAGATATAATTAAATAGATCCCAACATTTCTTGTTTTATAGAAATCCAACTTATATTGGATTCTGTATATTTAATTGAAATTCAAAACTAAATTTCCAAACTATTGCGACATTACGAGCTTGTTTTCTAATTATATTGTATTTAAACATTTAAACTTCGTTTCAAATAAAATTTTGCGTTGTTTATTCTCAAAATAAATCGTTTAAAATATTTAATTTCTATTAAAATCAATTAAAAATAAATTTTAAATTGGTTTCAAGATTCAGGGTTGTTACAATCTTCCTCACTTAAAAACTTTTCATCCTCGAAAATGAAGACAGAACTGAAGGTCGTTTATTGAGTCAACTCAGCCTTCGTTCTAGCTCAAGTTCTTCAACTTTTTAGTTTCTAAGAACTCTCCAATTTCTCGAAATTTGGCTAACGCTTTAAATTTTCAAAAAAATTCACCATAACCTCCTTTGTATGGGTTGATATGTACAAATATAAATGGCCTGTACAGGCGCTCATAAATCAATATACCAATATACAAACCAAACAAAACAATTGTGACTTATCTACACCCAAGGGAGATATGTCAAAATTTAACAACCTTTAACCCTGTGATAGGGATTATCTCGTGATCCATGTGCCTTACACACACAAGAGAGACATGTATATTTCTGAAATCCTAAGACTTTTGTGGGGTTTGTTATTAAGTCCTACGATTTATCGTTATATGTTTATTAAGTCCAGAACCAGTCCACAATTCAGTCCTCTTCATATAAGCATCAAACAGTTACATGATTATATGGATATGTTATGCGGTGTAGTCTACAATTATTGTCATCTATCCAATGGTGTATTTTAATTACACAAGCAATCGTCACAGTGCATCCAATTCACACACAACAATAGCATTTATTAAATTGCACAATTAATACAATAAATATGCACTTTTTTGTCGGACATGCAATTCTATCCCTCTTCTTAACTTCAAATCAATAACCTGTTCAACATATATATATATACATATATATATATATACATACATACATACATACATAAATCCAATTCTAACTAATTTCAAATGAATTCAACACTAAATTTGATTTTGCTCAATTTACCTTCTATTCTCATATTGGTTTTATTATTCCAATTTTATTTAACTTAACTTAAGTTAAATTTTAATTCATTTGATTCACGTTTACTTTTTCAATCTATTTAACTTGTGTTAGTTAAACTTAAAACTCATATCACTTCCAAATACTTACTTAAATTGGTTCAAGTATATTTCGACGTTTCAATTGGAATTATGTAGTCATCCCACTTTCGAAACTAAAAAAAAACACTGATGATGCTTGAGCTATCACCGGAATCTTCCTCAAGTGACGAGAATGTGATCCTATATCAATCAAACATACTCAAGATTTCAGATATACGCTAGCTAGGCGTATATGTAAAATCTTCTTATACTCGATAGTCCAACCTCGATGTCAAATAACATACTCAAATCTTATTATAAAATATATATAATCTTCCATAATCAAATTCATTTCTCTAAATACGAAAAATTATTCTTTTTTATATATAACACTCTTCCAACTCATTGTAGGGCATTACTAACCCTACCTCTAATGAGTTACTCATTCTAGGATACTACTGATCCCATCTCTAACGAATATTCTTTCATAATAAATTTTTAATCCTACCTCTGATGATTTCTTACGTCTAGTTCTAATGTATATTGTTCTCGAGCTTTGTAAACCAAAGCTCTGGTACCAACCTCTAACGACCTGAACTCCCTGACCAGCCTAGATCGAACAAGAAGACAGATTATTTGAGAACATGACGCATCGGAACACATAACAATAGAAATTTTCATTTTTATTACAACAACATTACATTAGATTACAAGAATATCTGAGTACGAGTAAATACACAGCGGAAAATTAAATATCTGAGTATAAATTACAATAATGCACTAAAAGAAATACACAGATACAAAGCTTTCCGGAGTATAGATCCATCCATAAATGAGGATCCTGTTAAATAGAAATTTGCAAAACCAAAACTACTAGCTTTCTATGTGGAAAATATGGGCACCCAAAGTTTAGGTGAAAACAATAAACCCCAGGTCAGTCATGGGACTGGTGTGGGAACTTAAAATAATCATTAAAACTTTACTTTAAAAATCGGGAAAATCATGAGACCACGCCGTATGACATGGAACATGTTTACTCCATATGAATATTAGTTTAAAAATAAAATAACCGACACTTTTTGAAAAATGAATCTAATATAAGACTCAGGTCCCATCACACAATGCAATGCAAGCCGGAGGAGAGCGTTTTACGTTATAATAGCCAAGAATGTTTGATACGCTTTAAAACAAATATTTTGATATTATTATAAGTGCATAGTGCAGAAAACAACTTCGAATATAAATATATCAATCATAGACGACATAGTACCCCATCCTACTATGTCGCCATATAGGTTTACAACTAAAACCGAAAAGTCGTGTATTGGAAATTTGATTCCATCTATGAGTCGAGGCAAGGGATCTTCCTTACCGGTTTCACTCTAACACACGTTATAGGGTACAAAGGTGAGATTTTTAGATGGGTATTCGAAAATAAAACAACGCAATGCTTTTTGAAAAATGAAATTATTATAAGACTCAGGTCCCATCACACAATGCAACCCAAGCCGGAGGATAGAGTTTTACCTTATAATAGCCAAAGATGCTTGATACGCTTTAAAACAAATATTTCAATATTATTATAAGTGCACTGTGCAGAAAATAGCTTCGAATATAAATGTATCGATCATTGATGGCATAATACTCCATCCTACTATTTCGCCATATAAGTTTACAACTAAAACCAAAAAGCCACGTATTGAAAAATTTGATTCCATCTATGAGTCGAGGCAAGGTATCTTCCTCACCGGGTCCGGGCCATCTCTAGCAGGATGCCTTGGGCTGCACGCAAGTTCCCTTAGATCGACATGGCCGGTTAGTCACTACATCGCAAATTATTTATGCCTGAATCATACATTTCCCGGTCCTATCGGACCTACTATCTGGTCAGTATTTTGACCATATGAGTCTTTTACGGCCCTATATCCGAGGCACCTCACTTTCCATCATCCATATAATTAAATATGCCTGGGTTCCATACCATGGCACTACTTCTAGCGAGAAAGAAACATATATTCTGCCTATTGTTTCTCATCTTGTTTTTGACTCATACCTAGGTGAGAAGCTCGCGAATTAACGATATACAAAAAACTACGCTATATTAAAGTCGTGCTTTGATCATCACCCCCGAAGCTCTGCTTTTCAACAAAAGATTTGATCCATGCATCTCAGTGTGCCACATTGTCAATTTGTACCATACAACTGATGTCTACTGATATACAAGCTTTGAACTCGTATGTCTTAAAAAAAGGTGCTAAGCTAAGAGAATAAATTCACCGCCACCAAATAGATATATATTTATTAGAGATCAATTGATATAACACAAAATACAATGTCAGACACACAATCCATTTGCAAGTTCATTCTGTGTCTGAATGAAACCAGAGGCACCTTATTCCTCGTCCCATATGTCCAATATAGGAAAGAGGCCCTCGCATATCCGATCGATCTTCAAGTATGTCTTGACGATCACCACTTATAACCTTGTCTTGGGTGTACTGCCCAATCGAGACAACAACAATCATCCCTACGATGCGAAGATCTCTAGTCTTCAACCATCGTATTCAAATCTTCGACTTTTAATCGTCGTAACAGATATTCAGAATGGGTTAAACCCAGTCTTTCTGAATAACTCACGTATCTTTACAATCAAATAATAAAAACATAACACACATCTCATTCCAATCAAGAATATTCTTTTATTAAAATATTCATTAATCCGGGAAAGGTTCCCATTAATTTTATCAAAGATTCATATCATTTAAACATTTTTGTTTATATCTTCCTTTGGATTTCATTTCAAAAGATTTTATTTTATCTTTTCATAACTTAACCTGATTAAGGTTTATTAAACTAGTCGGGATTATCGAGCCTTACCAAAGTAATTATTCATTTTATTATCCTAATCCCAACCTATTCATCCCATGGAGCAAAATTGATAGTACTCCGTATCTAACACCCATTGTGTTATCGGTAAATTTAATTGCCTCTTAGGGTTCTGAATCTCATTAAACATTTAACTATTGCATAGAGTAAAACCGGTGGTAGTCCATCTCGAACACTTTTCAGATTGGTAAATTTAATTACCTCATTCACATTTCAATCTAATTAAATATTCATTAAAACTTCAAACTTGGTTTTAATCTCAAAATCCATCACTTAATAATTATTTAACTTTAGGAAATTCCTATCTTTAACTGGGTTAAGGAAAAAAATGTCTTTTAAAACACTGCTCACGATAAACCCAAAATCAACTTCCATTAATGTGTAATCTTCACGGAAATCTGAACAATTTATAATCAATATAAATTTTTATATCAGACTAATACTATAAGTGGAGTGGCGGCAAAACCTTTTAAATTCCATAAATAATAAAAGCCTTCCGTTACAGAAGCTCATTTTGATTATTATTAAATCGAATTCCCTTCAATTCCAATTTAACTAAATAAATTGGAAAACTTATTTAAACCGTAATTAAAAGATTTATTCCATTCACAAATGGGTTCAAGAACAATATTATTGAAGATACCATTCACTACAAACCCAAAATCCAATTTGATATTAAGTATAAGGTTCTAAATGGAAATAATATTGACTTACATTTAATACCAAATTCAGAAACTAACAGGTATCATATTGGAATAACGATAGCTATATCTTCCAAATTCCTCAATGATATCCGTATAATTACATAATCCAATATCAAAAATATCCGAAGATAATTTCCATATGACATTCCAATTTATTCATTAGTAAATTCTAGTTATATTAAAACCATTTACTAATCTAATTTATTAATTTGAAATAATTAGATTATTACTCTAGTTATTAACTAGTTCATTTAGATTAAAACATGTTTTATCTTTTTTAACTTGGAGTCTTCATCAAAAATCTTTCCATATCATTTATTATAATTTAACATAATTTATTTATATTTTTAATAATTTTATTAAGGCTCTTACAGTCAGTTTCCAATATCGACCACCGAACTACATCCATTGCGACCTTTTTCAAAACTGATTTGGACTTATATAAAATCAAATCGTTGGAATTCAAAATTTATCATTTGATTGGAAAGTCCATTTCATTACGGTTCCAATAATTCCAATTTCGGGAGAATCCGACAGTCGGATCTCCCGTTACATCAATTTGAAGCTACGGGTTGACGTTTGCGAACTGTCGCTGTGTGACATGTTCTATTCAAGCCTAAATCGATTTAAAAATTTAAATATAAATCGAAACACTTCTAAACCATTTTTATAAATTATATAAAATATATAAATCATTTTTTGAAACTTGTTTCAGTCGTTTCTATATAAAATTACATATTTCACTGTATGGTCAATTTTAATATTATTTTAATGAATAAGATAATAAATATTATTTTTCAAAAGCCATTATTTTACGTTCACAGTTTCCTTACAGTCATTGTAAAAACAAATGATGAAATTTTGAAAAAAAACTTCTTTTAAAACGTTAGTGTAACGATCCGTCTTTTTGTTCGATTCTCGCTAGTAATTAAACCAACTTAAACCGTTCACAAAGACGAATGGTTATGGGTACTTACACATATTGAACAAAATAACAGAACTTTTCATTGCATAATACAATATTACATCAGAGTTATATAGAATATCAGAGTTACAATTTATACAGCGAAGAAAAGTAAATATACTCTCAACGGAAGAAACAATATGATATAGCGGAAGCTCCAAACTCTAGCATGAACTCCAATCCAGAAAGAGCTTCGAAACTAGCTCCAAAGATCTATAACTGTAAAATTAAACTACTAGCTGCCCCCATGTAAAAATTAGTGGGCACCCAGAGTTTAGGAAGGAATAATAAACTCCAGGTCAGTCATGAGATTGGTGTGAGAATATTAAAGCATTTGCTTTAAGGTTAATTTTAAAGTTGGGAATTTCACCAGACCACACCGCTAACGCGGAACAGGTTTACTCCATGTGAACACCGTTTCATATAAATACGCAATGACCTTTTTGAAAATGAAGCTATCATAAGCTCGTCCCACATCACACAATGCAAGCGCACACCAAATGGGCGAGTTTTATCTTATGATAACCAAAAATGCCTTCATACGTAAAATCCTCTTTCATATTATTATTACGTAGTATGGAAAACCATTTTGCAAATAAATGTATAAATCCTAGATGGCATAATACCCATAATATTATGTCGCCATATATATACAAACCAAAACCCTAATCTCAATTGGAGATTAGGTTTCCAACTTGATGATTCCTGGCACGAAAGATCAATCAGGGATATGAAGCAAAGTGCGTCACGGCTTTTTCGTCCATCACGGACACCAACTACAAATCGCAGGGCATATCAACAGTTTTCGACCAGACACGGCCCCCCGAACATACCCAACTTCCCCAAGTTCATAAGTGGTTTCCCACTGCTGCAGCTTCATCATCAATTCATATATAAGTTTACAACCTAACCGCCAGTTTTTCATTAATCCGGGGTGTGAGGTTTGTCGATGTCACGTCATACCCAAAGCATGCCTAGATAAGCAATGCCCTGATCATACAAGCTCATTTCATATCTTAAGTATGTCACATTGTCCATTCACAACATGACCATTGATTTCCATTCATACATAACCACTTCGAGCTCGTACGTCACAAACCAGATACATATCAACATAAATCAGTGTTGTGTCGTCAATCACAATGTCAGACACACAATCCATACAAGTCCATTCTAGGTCTGAACGGAACAAAATCCGAAAATTCTCCAAATATGTTCGGACTTTCTGCCACTCCGGTAATGGGGCATCTCTTTACTGTAGCTATTAGTAAAGAAACCAATCGGCAGGCAGTCCACTCGATGTAAAGAACCACGGTCTTCAGTGGTTACTTCTACGTCTTCATTATTACGTCGTATGGTTATTTCGAATGGTTTACAGAAAATAAATTCCGATCCCGGTCTTTCCAAATAACCAGCGCTTCATATTTTAAAACAAGTGATTTCTGTCATATGTATATACACACATACATCTCTTAATTCTTTTCTAAATCTAGAAATGATTATTAAGAGATGACCATTTATAAATAGTCTTTTTCTTAATGCCTTACTTTCAAATAATCAATATAAACCAAGGATCACGATTTCAATATTTCCTTCGTTCAAATTCATTGAAATCATTCAAATGGATTCATTATATTCAAATCAAAGGATTCAGGACCGAAACAATTCCAAATTTAATTAAATAAAATATTTTAAAATAATACATTTGTCATAAACTAATTTATATGTATATAAATATGTACTAACTTTAAAAATGGAAATGGTTAAAATAATTACTTGACATATATTTACTTTGAAGAAGTATACAAATGTAATACCTTTAAACATATACATATCTTTAAAACAAATAAGTTTTATTTAAATATTTTTGAAATTAACATATAATGTTTAAATAGATGAAAACCTATATAAATATACAAATACTTTAAATTGGAATTGTTTCCTTCCCATGCCGATGACTTGCATTCATATTCATACTCGAAAAGTATACTAGTTCTAAAAAAAATCTTGAGTTAATCAAATCGATTCGAAGACATTCCACTTTCTTCTTTCGTTCATTTAGTCCCATAATAACTTCCATAATTAACTCAAACCTTACTCGGCTAAAACAATATTATTACCATATCATTCACTTATTCCAAAAAATTCATACTAGATATATACGATCGATTAGAAATCGAACTTCTTATATCTGATATATGTTTCTGTATTAAACCGATATTATAAGCGGAATTACAATATTTCCACTATTTAATTCCACAAATAGTATTAGTCATCATCCACATAAATTATATCAAATATCCGAAGATTGCTTCGTCCAAACCAATTTAACCAAATTTTACATTGAAAACTAGTTGTTATATTTAGCACTTCACAATATTCGATATTCACTTAAATTTTCCAAAACTAGTAACAGAACAAACTTACTTGTTAACCCGAAACTTAGGCTATGTTTCTTATTTTAAACTTTAAATCCACAACATTACTCGTAACAATTTATAATCTATGATTATAAATGTTTCTCTAGACTTGCATCAAATTTCATAACCAAATAATTCAAGTTCCAATATCTTCCGCAAAATTTTCTGATCTTATTTCAAAATTGTGATCTAAAGCCATCTTAGATTTTAAATTAGAAAACTAGAGTTTGCTTTTTTTCATCAACAAATCATAAATTAAAGTTGTAACTAAATTCAAAATCGACCATTCAAATTCGATGATGACTTATTTTCTCAATCTACATTGATAATAACATATTAATCAGTTCTTCTTCCATTTATACTATTGAAATCTGATTCAAAATTTAACTTCCAATCATTTATTCTAATAATAAAACATTACTTGCGTGGAAAGGAGATTTAAATGATTTTCCGCATAAATCCACCATTACGGTGTGTGTTTTTCATACAATCAAAATCAATCATATCAATTAACCAAAAAACAGGCATGAATTCAGTCAGTTAAACACAATAATTAAAACAACTAATTGATTGTGTGTAAAGCGTTACAATCAGTAACGCTTGGTGTTCGGCGTGTTTTCAATGACGTAACTGTCCATCAAGCATTTCATACAACCATCCATATCCACACACAAATCAATCAAAATTGACTAATTATAACTTAACATCGCTACTAATTTAAAAGTAATTTTAGATAAAGTTCTAACCTAATGCTCTCCAGAAATTGCACCGCTTCTTTGTTTTTGTACCAATACGTCCCAATCTCCAATGTTTCCTGAGCGCTTTCTCTTTTCTTTCCTTTCCCTTTTCTTCTTGTTTTCACCCTTCTTTTTTTTTCGCGCTCTTAAATCCGCAAACAACATTCGCGTCTGCATGCAAAGTCAGCTAGGTGAGCACGGTTTCACGCTTGCATTTTTCTTTCTTTCTAACTCACGCCATATGTAAACTCACCCATATCCAAACTACAAGCCCAAAATGCACGCACAACATGTATCCCATCTTCATTTCTGTTAACTCCAAAAACTTCCCTTCCACACTCATGCGGTTCCCATGCAAGCTGCATGTTGTAACCGAAATCCAAGCCTCATTTTGCAATATTTATCATGCACGCCTACACTGGACGACACATATATGTATGGTTACATGCACTCTTCCGCTTCCATCGTAGAACCCAGTAAGTCAAATACATGCATGTATATATGCTGAAACAAATATGGATAAAATAGTGTGCTTTGGATGACTAAGGTGATGGATGATTTCTGGTAGTGGAGGAATTTGCCGGTTTTCACTATGCATGCATGCTTACTTAGGTTTTTTTCTATGGAAAAAGGGTCAAAGCTTATAAGGAGAGAAAAATGGATGGAGTTTGCAAACGAGGCTAGCAGTGTTGAGGTTAATGACGGATGAAGACTGAACGACGAGAGGAAGTGGACTGACAGCATTTGCAGCGCACGACTGGCTTCCTTGAAGCTGGGTCAAAAACATGCAAGAGGAGGGAGAAGGATCAAGTGAGTGGGGAGTTTAGGCATACACGGTTTCACGTTTAAATCTTTATTATTATTATTGTTTGTTGTAAAAGTGGTGAAGGTATGCAAGAAAGAAAAAATGGAGAGCAAGGTAACGGCAGAAGAAGGAAGTGGGAGAGAGAATGGAAATGAGCAGATGGTTTTAAAAGAAATGGAGGAAGGTGGTTGAAGAAAGGATTTTACAGCAAGCAAGTTGCAAAGTAATGTGAGCATGTGTCCAAGTTTGAGGACAAATGTCCTCTTCCGACCTTGTTTACTATACATGCATTATCAATATATATATATTTCTCTCTCTCTCTCTCTCTCTCTCTTTTTTTATAGATGTTTTTCTTCCATGTGTTAGGTGAAAAAATAAAGTTGAATTTGTTCCATTCATAATTGAACGTTACTTTTATTTGGAATGTGTACACCAAACTTTTCCCTTTCAATTTCCTTTGTTTTAAATTATCAGTAGCTAGTAACACCAAATTAACAATATTATCATGTACAATAACGTACCGCAATCCCAAAATAGTCAGAAAATACACCGGTTGATTAATTCTGTAAGGCGTTAAAAGGGACCACAATTAGCCTAAAATACGCTAGAAAAATATATGCATATTTTCCAAAATAAAAATTACCGAATTTTTTTATAAAATATTTTAAGACTACGCGAACAGAAACTGAATAAAAACTTGTAACGAATATTAAATTATAATTTAATTTCAAATTTTGATCGTTTTTTAGCAACTGAACTACAATTCATTTTGATAATTCGATTAACGACGAAACATTTTCTCCAAACAACATTGTCATAACTAATTTCACAATAAATTAATTTCAATCGTTTAAAATACTATTATCGCTTAAAAATTTGATTCAACAATTCGTTAAACTTTTAAACATTATTTAAAATTCGTATTAAATTCAATTTGATTTTCAAAATCTTAGATCGTTACATTCTCCCCCACTTAAGGCTTTTCGTCCTCGAAAAGGAGAGCTCATGAAATTACACATAAGCAAAATAGATCTTTCATATAAATTTGTTAAACTTACATATTCTTATATTAAGTCTAAAGCTTATCAAGCCACTTACAGGAAAACTTACTTATGATTAAATTTGCCAAATGCTTTTATATCCAAGCTCGACTGTACTAAACTTAAATCGTCATGTCAGAAAGATAAAATTTTGGAAAAGTTAATTAAAGAAGCTTGGGTTTATATTCTGATTGCAAGTTGTCATTTGCAATGCATTTTGATAATCTCAAAATGATTTCTCTGACTTAGAATCCCATTTTCAACACAAACCATTGAAATATTATATATTTCTTCCATATACATAAGTTACTTTAGGATTTTCAAAACCAAATTTGCTTTCAATGTTTCAACATACCCTAATCAAATCTATATGTTATTTGTTCGAGAAATTCTTCCTCATGACAGGGCCACTGAGTACCATCCATCATACGCAATCAAATACCTCATCACAACCCAGTTTTAGTCACTGTTACTCTAACAAACCATATCATTTCATATCTCGAAGTTGTAAATCATTTTGCGACCATATTTTACAAATACTTGTCGTTTTCAAAACATTTCAAAATATCGGAATTCCAGTCGTCGAAATCTCTTTTATAAACTATTCATCATATCTAAACTAGTTGGAAACCAAATTCTTCCAATTAAAAATAAAATTTTCAATTTCCAAGTATGCGATTTATGTTTCATATTTCGAAATCTACGATCATACTTAAACTATTCGAACCTTTCAAATCTAATTTCATATGAATTCAATCCTTTCTAGTTTTCGAAGTTTTCGAAAATTGTTTACACTTCCTTCATTTCAAATATCTTCATATATCATAAGATAGAATATTTCAAGAGCCACAAGTCGAAATCTCAGAAATCCCTTTACGATTCAAATAGTTGCACCTTTTTTTCTTTTCAAACATAACTCATTTTAACCATACTATAGGGCTTTATTCATCTTATTCAAATATACCATCACGCTTTCGCTGCGCACTCTAATTTAGTACATGCATGTTTCAAACCATCATTATTCGAACATTAGAAATAAGTTTCAATATTCGGAACCAAATCCTTACAGTTCATCTTCAAAAATCCATTTTCCTTGCATAATTAAATTATATATTTCAAATACTTCCAAATTTCTATGGAAAACTTATTTGTTAATTGTAACAACCCGGAAAATAAGAGCCAATTTAAAATTTTTAAATTGGATATTTTAAAGGAATTTAAACAATTGAAATAGAAGATTTCAATAAAATAGTGAATTAGGAATCATATGGCAGTTTGAAAATTTGAATTCAAACTTTGACTGATTGTACTGGGTGGAAAATATAACAGATTTTGGTGAAACTAAAAATATTTAAATTTATTGAGGAATATCTTTCTAACGAATCTGAAAAATCGAAGTTTTATAGCGGGAATCAAAAGTTATGGCCAAATGAATTTTCAGAAAGGTCGCTATAAAGAATATTCAACCCTTGAAAATAGACATTTTGTAAACGACCTCAGAACTCGACGAAACCACTTTTGTTGGATCCGGGATGTCAAATTATTGCTAGGTTTCAAATTCCATAATTTTTGAAGTTAATATGTGAGCGTGGCGAAGGAAAATGTGTTTGGATGATTTCAGTTAAATTGGATCGACCAGAAAATGACCATTTTTCAAACGAGCTCGGAATTCGACGAAACTAGTTTTGTTGGGACCGTAGCGTCATAACATAGCTATATTTATTTTTCTGGAATTTTTCAAATCAGTTTGTGGCCCTGGCAAATTGAAATATATGTTCAAATTGAATATAAAATGTTATATACTTTAATTTGAAAAATAACTGACTGTAACAATCGAATTGGCCTACAAAACATATCCCATTGTGTCCGGGATGGGGGTATTTAGGTAGGGGCAACAGTTGTTGGGTTTGAATTGGTGTCCTTGTGGAGAAACGCTATTTTAAAATTTAATAAAACACTCGGCCAATAGAATCTCTCCATTCATAATAAAAAATATATCTGAAACCCCCGATTCCCCCCCCCCCCCCCCCCGAACGACGGAAGTCGCTCCTCCCTTCCCAACCAAATCGCCGCCGCCACACTCCACGATACCCTCAGCCACCACCCGATCTTCAAAGCCCATCGCCTCCTCTTCAAATCAACACCAGTAGCACCTCGTATCGTCGCCTCAATCAAACGCAGCGCCTCGTCGAAGTTCTGGCCTTCAAGCCATCGCTGCGCCTGCCACGTGCCACCAAGTGGGACCACCCCTACCTCGTTCTGAGCGCCTCTCTGGCCTCTTCGATGTGGTATAACCCAATTACAACATCATGCTTCAGATTTGCAGTAATCTCGAACCCTAAGTTTGAACCCTTCGTGAAAGGTACGACCTTTGATTTTAGAACTGATTAATAACACTTTTATGTGTTGTTAATTTCGATCTTCGTTTAAAAATCGTATCCTTTTGATACGTTAACGAAATTCGATGAAACAGGAGACATCGTGACCGCAAGGAGGCTCTCTACCACCTAGAAGAGACCGTGGATTTTTCTGAGCTATCTACGATTTTTAGCACCTCGAAAACCAAAGTGAGAATTCTAAATTGAAATGAGTGAATGAAATCGTGTTGTATAAATTGTATAAGCGAAGTGTAAATTATATACGCATTGTATACCTCATGTACATGTGTTGTATAAGTCATATGAGCGATGTATAAATTATACAAGCGTTGTATGAAACATATATGCTTTGAATTATGTTGAAATGCAAGTGAAATGTAGAAAAAATATAAATATATATACTCTCCCCTCGTCCACAAACCATGGATGATATTTATTTATTGTGAATTGGTGTGAAAAATTTGGTGAATAATGCGAATGGTTGATAGAATTGTTTGTGGTTGATATTGTTAGGTTGTGGTTGAAAAATACCCATTGGTGATTGAAACAAATTTGAAATAACTGTGGAAAAGAAAATCATACTCGCCGGCGTGCAAATTAGATGTATGAAATCCCCATTGTCAAAAACCGCGAGGTTTTAAGGTAGAGCGAGGAGCCGTATTCGGGACGGTGCCGGTTTTGACTACCCTGCCGTTATGCTGCCGAAATTTTGAATAATATTCATGTGTTCGAATTATTTTCATATGTTGAAATTATTTTCATGTGTTGAAACCAAAGTCATGTGTTGAAAATATCCATGTGTGGAAAATGCTCATGTGTTGAGAAGTCATGTGTTGAAAATTAAATTCATGTGTTGAATGAATAAAGTGTTTAAACAATAAAAATCACATTTTCATAATACATATGAAGTATGTGAAATATTCACGTTATAAATAAATTGTTTCAACAATAAAAATTACATCTTTCTTATATGAACAAACTATATAAAATATCCATGTGTGGAAATGCTCATGTGTTGAGAAGTGCGTGTGTTGAAAAGGTTCATGTGTTGAATAAAAAGATCGAGCAATAAAAATTACCTTTTATTGAAATTATGAAGTGTTAAAAACATTCATGTGTTGAATAAATATTTTAGATGATAAAATACCATTTTTATCATGTATGTGATTTGCTAAAAATACACGAGTGTTGAAATAAATATTTATTTGCTATGAATATTATTTTTAACATGTATAGGATCTATATGAAATAGTCATGTGTTGAAATATATTTTAGTTCGCCAAAGATATCATTTTTGAAATGTGAAGTGTTAAAAATAACCACTTGTTCAAATAAATATGCATGAGTTGATATATTCATTAATTAGCTAATGATATGATTTTTGCTTGTGTATGCAACATTAGAATGAATGGTGACTTTAAACCAAATTGAATCAAATATGAAGTTGAATGGAAAATGATAAGTGATAAGAATTGCACATACGTACATGCATATTTATTAAATAGGTTATAGCAAAGAGGCTAGAGAAGAGGAATAAAATTGTGTGCCCGACAAATAGGTACATGTTTACTGTTTTTCTTGGGTGATGATTTTATGAGCCTATTTGCTAGCCGCTTGGCTTTTTCTTTTTCTTTTTGAGATGAGACGCCCATGTGGCTATTTGGGAATTTTCCTAGCCCCTCCCGTACAAAGGTGGCTATGGCGAAATTTTCCAAAATTTAAAGGCGTTAGTGAAATATTTGAAGTGAAAACGATATAGAAATCGTCGAATGAACTATATATATATATATATATATATATATATATATATATATATAATTAAAACGAATCATGGCCGTGCAGTTCGTGTTTTGAAACCGCGATTTCAAACGATTAGTGCGGGAAATCCGACCATCGGATTTTCCTGAAACCGCAACCGTTGGGTTCGCCTTGGAAATATCTTTCCGACGACACCAACTTTGTAAAGATCCGACGGTTGGATTCTCTGCAGTGTTTAATTCAAATCTAAAGAAAAACAGCGCCAGAATCGATTATATTTATATATAAATATAAATATAATTAAAATAAATCGAATAACGACGCTGCAGTTCGTATTTTGAAATCGTAACTTCAAACGACTAGTGTGGGAAATCCGACCGTCGGATTTTCCCAAAACTGAAACCGTTGGATTCGTTTTGAAAGGATCTTTCTAATGAAATAAAATTTGTGAAGATCCAACGGTTAGATTTTCAGATATGTGCAAAACAAATTTAGTGAAAAACAGCGCCTGTGCCTCGGCATGATCTGAAATGCCGTTTAATTAAATATGGCAGTTTTTAAATTAATAAAAATGGCGATATATCGTTATAAAATATTATGAACGATATAGAATGGAAATAAACCGATTTTGCTGGGTTTGCTTGATATGTGAGTGTTGAATGTATTTAACATGAAAATTATACAAAGAAATTGAAATGTGAATGTTGAGTAATTTAACCATGTGAAGAATTGATTTGAAAATCTAAATATACGTGGATTATTTGAAAAGACCGAGTTAATTCTCATTTCAAATAATTGATCGACGGTGAGAAGTCGAAGAGATGAAGACGGTTCAAGACCGACGATCTTCACATTGGATGGATGGGTGCTACTGATGCTCATGATTGGAGTTGTTACCTTGAAGGAGCTGAAGTAGTAACCGTCCGGACGTATTGTTGATTGTGCGGATATGCGAGGAATATGGTGCCTCCGGCTTCGTTCATACCCAGAACAAACTTGTAAATGGACTGTGTGTCTGACATTGGATTTTGTTCTGTGCTGATTGATCTCTGTTAAATAGGTATCTGTTTGGCGGCGGAGAATTTATTCTCTTGCTTAACGCCCTTCTCTGAGACGTACGAGCTTAGAGGTTGTATATCGATGGAAATCAATCGCATGGGAGTGAATTGCCTATGTGGCACGCCTAAGTGGCAAATGATCAAGGCTTCTGTTGCAAAGCAAAGTCTTGTGGTTGATGATCAAAGCATGGTCTGTGTGTAGCATTGTGTATAGCGTGGATTCACGAGCCTCACACCCCGGTATGAGTCAAGAACGGGAGAAGGACTGCTGTGAGAACACGACGTTTCTTTCTAGCTACAGTGGTGTCAGTGACCTACCAACCCTGACATTTATATATACTTTTCACCTGTGTAGTTGTTGGAATGCGAGGCGCCTCGATTATAGGTCTGTAAGGACCAGGAAACGTGTGTTCAGGAATAACTAATCCTCAAAAGTAAGAGAGGACTAGCCCAGCCGATTCCAAGGACCACTGTGTGCGATCCTGAGGCATTTGCTAGAGTGTCTCGAACGAAGAGGAGCTTGCCCCTTGCCTCGATTCATGATGGAATCCAATTTGCGATACGAAATTGCGGATGTGATTGTATTATTAGTATGGAGACATAGTGGTATGGGTCATTTATGCCGTCTATGATTGATATTTATGATTGAAATCGTTTTTGAAACATATATGCACTAGTAATAATATCAAACACTTTTGTTTTATTCGTATGAAGCATTTCTTAGCCATTATAAGGTAAAACTCTATCCTCCGGCTTGCGTTGCATTGTGTGATGGGACCTGAGTCTTATAATGGCTTCATTTTTATAAAAAGCATTGCGATGATTTAATCATTTACTTTATTTCATGCACTATCACTCATTGGAGTAAACCCGTTCCGTGAAAGTGGCGTGGTCCTTTGATTTGCCTTATTATTGTTGTTTAATAAGTTAAGTAGATTTCTCATACCAGTCCCATGACTGACTCGTAGTTTGTTTCACCTTGCAAACTCAGGTGCCCTTATTTTCACACGGGCAGCCTAGTTACAGGTAGCTGGCATATTTTGGCTTGGCACCGTAGTAGAGGTGCACTTTTGGGGCTCATGGCGAGGCTTGACTACATTGTGATGACTGTGACTTTTCCGCCATTATTTTATATGTATTATGATTCCACCACAGGCGATGTAGACTGATTTTTAGTTTATGTACTCTATATGTATGATTCCGCCACAGGCGATGTAAACTGATTATATATTGTTATGCACTAAGTTGTATCCTGCACTGTGCTCTCTGATGTGGTGATATATATATGATTCCGCTGTCATATTTGTGTAAATTATTCTATTTCTTGTTTATGTTATTATCTGTACTCTGCTAATGATGATTAATGTGTTCTATTCCAATGATTATCCTTAACACTGTAGTACGGGGTTTTGGGATCATCACAGCTGGTATCAGAGCTTTGGTTAACCTTAGTTCTGGAATTTAACACATTAAACACTTTGTCAGAATAGAATCAGTAGTATTCTAAGGCGAGTAGCTCATTAGAGATAGGACTAGTAATGTCCTGGAATGAGCTAAACAGAATAGGAAAAACAATTTGATCAGTACATCATTGTCTTTCCTTAAGTTCTTCTGCTTTACCATACAATAAAATTATCGTTTCTGTAGACTGTCTCTTTTCTTGCTTATACAGAACTTGAACAATGGCTACCCGAGCAGCCGCTGGTAGAGGAGGCCGAGCTGGCCGTGTCAGAGGATGAGGAGATGTCCCGGCTGAAGAGGGACCCTTAATACAACCCCCGACCGCTCAACCATTCGAGCTCGACCGCGTGGCTAAAAGGTACAGAACCTAGGAGGCATAACCTTCTCTGGAACGGGCACTGTGATTGAGGCCTTGGCATGGCTGAAAACGTGCAAGAAGATATTAAGAGGCCTGAGGCTAGGTGATCAAGACAAAGCTTTCATGGGTGCTTGGCTTCTACAAGAGGAAGCCAAATTATGGTGGGAAGCTCTTACTGCAGCGAACAGAAATGCTGGTAGGACTTGGGACGAATTCAAAGAATTATTCAAAGAGAAGTATGTCCCAGAGCAAGCCCATGAGTGCATGCACGATGAATTCGCAAACCTCCAGCAGGGGGATCTCTCGGTGCAAGACTATCTGAACAAGTTTACACAATTATCCCGCTATGCTCCCGAGTTCATCGCCACTGCTAAGTCCAAGAACAAGAGGTTCATCCTCGGGCTGAAGCGAAAGTACCAAGACAGGGCAATGGCCCACATCAAGCTGACATTTATTGAATTAGTGGAGATGGCGTGCAACTATGAGGACTTGGATCAAAGGCACCTGGATCTGAATCGCGCTAAAAGCCAGGCGGGGAATAAGCACAAGCCCGCTATGAACCAGCCAGAATCAAGCAACGCGGCGTCCTCGAATCAGCAGATTAGCAGGCCGCCAAAGGGAAGCTGCTACAATTGTGGCATGGTGGGGCACTACTCAAATGTTTGCACAACCCCGAAAAGGCAGAAGACCGACTCTCAAGGTTCAAGCCAAGGCTCTCAGAACCCTCGCTCATGCTTTAATTGCCGCAGGACAGGTCATCTTGTTAGAGACTTTCCCTTGCTTAAGAAGGTCGAGGTTGCTCACGTATATGACGGGACGAACCCGCCGGCTGCTTCCGATGGAGCAGATAAACCCGATGTTTTGGGAGGTACCCTTACAATTAAAAATATTCCTGTCTCTATATTATTTGACATGGGTGCATCACGTAATTTTATTGCTAGTAACACAGTTCACAAATTAAAGTTAAAACAAAGGAAGCTTACAGAATCGGTTGAAGTTCATAATCCAATAGGGGGTTCTATTATTCTCGGTTCGTATTGTAAAGTACCTGCTTCTTTTTTTCGATACCAGTCTCCTTTTAGTCTAGTTGTTTTGGACTTTCCCGAATTTGATATCATTCTCGGGCTAGATTGGTTAACGAAATATGAAGTTGAAGTAAAGTGTGCAGAAAGGATAGTAAAAAATTAGAACGAAGCTTGGATATATTACTGTACCATGCCATGGTTCGAATCCAAATAAAAAGGAATTTTGGTCTGCGTTAGAAGTTATCCCCACTTCCTTAGAAAAGATTCCTGTTGTTAGAAACTATGCGGATGTGTTTGAATAAGTCGAAAACTTACCTCCGCAAAGAGAAATAGAATTCAGAATCCATCTAATTCCCAATGCCAGACCAGCGGTACATCCAATTAGAAGAATGATTCCAAAAGAAAAGGAAGAATTAGGCGATCAAACTCGTCAACTGCTATGGAAAGGTCTGATCAGACCTAGCTTTTCTAGTTGGGGTGCAGTTGTAGTGTTTGTCCCAAAGTCAGACGGTACTCTTCGATTGTGTGTTGATTACCGAGACCTCAATAAGAAGACGCTCAAAAACAAATACCCATTACCCCACATTGATGATCTGCTAGACCAATTAAATGGGGTGAGAGTATTTTCCCGAATGGACCTAGCTACAGGTTTTCATCAATTGAGAATTGCCGAAGAATGTGTTCCTTTGACAGCTTTCAGAGGTCCAGACATATTTTATGAATGGTTAGTAATGCCGTTCGGCTTATGCAACGCTCCAACATACTTTGTCGATCTAATGAATAGAGTGTTCAGGGGAGTTCTGAATAAATTTGTCCTCGTATTCATCGATGTTATTTTAATCTACTCCACATCAAAACCTGAGCATGAAAGACATTTAGAACAAGTATTGGAGATTTTGAAAAAGAACGTCTTCAAAGCCAAATTCTCTAAATGTGTCTTCTGACAAGAAGAAGTGAAGTCCCTTGGCCAAGTAGTGTCAAAGGAAGGGATTTCTGTAGATCTAAGCAAAATTACAGCAATTCAAGACTAGAAACAGCCTACCACACCCACAGAGTTTAGAAGTTTTACGGGGTTGGCTAGTTATTATCGAAAGTTCGTTAAGGATTTTTCGAAGATATCTGTTCTATTGACGAAGCTTACGAAGAAGCACGAGAAATTTAAGTGGAGTTCCGACTGTGAGGAAGCTTTCCAGGCATTGAAATCGAAATTGACAACTGCTCCTGTGTTAACCATTATCGATGGCAATCGGGATTTGACGGTTTGGACAGATGCTTCTATTAGAGGTCTTGGTGCAGTGTTTATACAAAGAGGCCAGGTAGTTGCTTATGCAAGCCGCCAACTGAAACCGCATGAGAAGAATTATGTAACTCATGATCTTGAGTTGTTAGTTATCGATTTTGCTTTGAAAATCTGGAGGCATTACTTATTGGGTGAGAAATTTGAACTGTTTACAGATCATCAATCATTGAAATATTTGTTCACCCAGAAAGATCTGAACTTGAGGCAGCAGCGTTGGCTAGAATTTCTTGCAGCGTACGAGTTAGATATCCTGTATATGCCGGGAAAGGCTAATGTTGTAGCTGATGCACTCAGTAGAAAGAACGAAATCATCGCCAGTTTTATTGTTACGTCTTCGTTGAATGACAAGATCTCTATTCTTCAGAAAAACGACAATTTTGTTAAACATATGATTGAAAGAATTCAAAGGGGTGAAAGCTCTAGTTTCCAAGTGGACAGTGAGGGAGTTTTGAGATTGAATGGAAGAGTTTGTGTTCCCAACATCCCTGAGCTCAAAAGAGAGGTGCTCGATGAATGCCATAAATCCAAGCTTACCATTCATCCTGGAGTAAGTAAAATGTACAACGATATCAAACGCACTTTTTGGTGGAAGGCGATGAAGAGGGACATTTCTTTATATGTTAGCAGATGCCCTACTTGTCAATTAGTCAAGAGTGACCAACAAAAGCTAGCCGGATTGTTGCAACCGTTGGAAGTCCCAGGTTAGAAATGGGAACAGATTTCAATGGATTTCATAGATGGTTTGCCCCGAACCAAGAAAGGTAATGACAGTATTTGGGTGATCGTAGATCGCTTCACGAAGACTGCCCATTTCATACCTGTCAGATCCAATAGAACCGCTCAAAGTCTAGCACAGATATATTTCAAAGAAATGGTTAAGCTGCATGGAGTTCCCATCAGCATAGTCAGTGATAGAGACCCAATATTTGATAGCAAATTCTGGGAAGCATTCCAGATAGAATTGGGAACAAAAATGAACATGAGCACCGCTTATCACCCTCAGACAGATGGCCAAACTGAGCGAGTGAATAGAATTCTAGAAGATTTACTACGGGCTTGTATTATTGATTTTGGTGGGTCATGGGAAGATCACTTGCATTTGGCAGAATTCTCATATAACAATAGCTATCAAGCAAGTTTGGGAATGTCGCCATTTGAAGCATTATATGGCAGACCGTGCAGATCTCCAGCATGTTGGGTAGAACCTGGCAACAGACTTGTGTTGGGACCCGATATGATTAGAGAAGCATCTGATAAATTCGATTTCATCAAGAAGCGATTGAAAACCACGCAAAGCCAACAGAAAAGTTATGCAGATTCTAGAAGAAGAGAGTTGACATTTGCTGTTGGTGATCATGTTTATTTGGAAGTTTCTACGATGAGAGGAGTCATCCGATTCGGTAAAACTGGGAAGATTTATTGGTCCCTTTCCTATACAAGAACGAATTGGAACTCTTGCTTATAGGGTTCAATTACTAGATTGGTTACTTGGAGTGCATAATGTATTTCATGTATCTCAACTTAGAAGACATGTGCATGATCTGGATCTTGTTGTGGAAGAAGCAGCGCAACAGGACTTGGAAATTACTCCAGAATTAGCAGTCAGAAGAGAGCCATTAAAGATTGTTGGCAAAGAAACTAAAGAGCTAAGGAGCAAGAAAGTTCAATTAGTTAAAGTGCAGTGGAGTAGTGATCCTAGAGACTATACTTGGGAGACTGAGGAAAGCATTAAGCAAGCTTACCCCAAATGCAGAGTGGACATCTCTGACTAACTCCGGTGCAAGGTACCTTCACAATATTTTGCATTTACATTTTTGTTTCCTACTATGCTGCTGTTTCCTTTTCGGGGACGAAAAGTTTTAAGTGGGGGAGATTGTAACAACCCAGAAAATACGAGCCAATTAAATTTTTTTAAATTGGATATTTAAAGGAATTTAAACAATTGAAATAGAAGATTTCAATAAAATAGTGAATTAGGAATAATATGGCAGTTTGAAAATTTGAATTCAAACTTTGACTGACTGTACCGGGTGGAAAATATAACGGATTTTGGTGAAACCAAAAATATTTAAATCTGTTGAGGAATATCTTTCTAACGAATCTGAAAAATTGAAGTTTCATAGCGTGAATCAAAAGTTATGGCCAAATGAATTTTCAGAAAGGTCGCTATAGAGAATATATAGACCGTGAAAATAGACATTTTGCAAACGATCTCAGAATTCGACGAAACCACTTTTGTTGGATTTGGGATGTCAAATTATTGCTAGGTTTCAAATTCCATAATTTTTGAAGTTAATATGTGAGCGTGGCGAAGGAAAATGTGTTTAGTTGATTTCATGTTAATTGGATCAAGAAGAAAATGACCATTTTTCAAACGACCTCGGAATTCGACGAAACTAGTTTTGTTGGGGCCGTAGCATCAAAACATAGCTAGATTTATTTTTCTAGAATTTTTCCAATCAGTTTGTGGCCCTGGCAAATTGAAATATACTTTCAAATTGAATATAAAATGTTATATACTTTAATTTGAAAAATAACTGACTGTAACAAATGAATTGGCATATGAAACATATCCCATTGTGTCCGGGATAGGGGTATTTAGCTAGAGGCGACAGTCATTGGGTTTGAATTGGTGTCTGTGTGGAGAAACACTATTTTAAAATTTAATAAAACCCTCGGCCAATAGAATCTCTCCATTCATAATAAAAAAATATATCTGAAACCCCCGATTACCCTCCCCTCCCCCCACGAACGACTGAAGTCGCTCCTCCCTTCCCGACCAAATCGCCGCCGCCACACGCCACGATACCCTCAGCCACCACCCGTCATCTCCTCCTCTTCAAATCAACACCAGTAGCACCATGTATCGTCGCCCCAATCGAACACAGCGCCTTGTCGAAGTTCCGGCCTTCAAGCCTTCGCTGTGCCTGCCACGTGCCACCTAGTGGGACCACCCCTACCTCGTTCTGAGCGCCTCTTTGGCCTCTTCGACGTGGTATAACCCGATTACAACATCGTGCTTCGGATTTGCAGTAATCTCGAACCCTAAGTTTGAACCCTTCGTGAAAGGTACGACCTTTGATTTCAGAACTGATTAATAACACTTTTATGTGTTGTTAATTTCGATCTTCGTTTAAAAATCGTATCTTTTTGCTACGTTAACGAAATTCAATGAAACAGGAGACATCGTGACTGCAAGGAGGCTCTCTACCACTTAGAAGAGACCGCGGATTTTTCTGAGCTATCTACGATTTTTAGCACCTCGAAAACCAAAGTGAGAATTCTAAATTGAAATGTGTGAATGAAATTGTGTTGTATAAATTATATAAGCGAAGTGTAAATTATATACGCATTGTATACCTCATGTACATGTGTTGTATAAGTTATATGAGCGATGTATAAATTATACAAGCGTTGTATGAAACATATATGCTTTGAATTGTGTTGAAATGCAAGTGAAATATAGAAATAATATATATATATATATATATATATATATATATATATATACTCCCCTTGTCCACAAACCATGGATGATATTTATTGATTGTGAATTGGTGTGAAAAATTTGGTGAATAATGCGAATGGTTGATAGAATTGTTTGTAGTTGATATTGTTTGGTTGTGGTTGAAAAATACCCATTGGTGATTGAAACAAATTTGAAATAATTGTGGAAAAGAAAATCATACTCGTTTGCGTGCGAATTAGATGTATGAAATCCCCATTGTAAAAAACCGGGAGGTTTTAAGGTAGAGAGAGGAGCCGTACTCGGGACGGTGCCGGTTTTAACTACCCTGCCGTTATGCTACCGAAATTTTGAATAATATTCATGTGTTAGAATTATTTTCATATGTTGAAATTATTTTCATGTGTTGAAACCAAAGTCATGTGTTGAAAATATCCATGTGTGGAAAATGCCCATGTGTTGAGAAGTCATGTGTTGAAAATTAAATTCAAGTGTTGAATGAATAAAGTGTTTAAACAATAAAAATCACATTTTTATAATATATATGAAGTGTGTTAAATATTCGCGTTATAAATAAATCGTTTCAACAATAAAAATTACATCTTTCTTATATGAACAAACTATATAAAATATCCATGTGTGGATATGCTCATGTGTTGAGAAGTGCATGTGTTGAAAAGGTTCATGTGTTGAATAAAAAGATCGAGCAATAAAAATTACCTTTTATTGAAATTATGAAGTGTTAAAAACATTCATGTGTTGAATAAATATTTTAGATGATAAAATACCATTTTTATCATGTATGTGATTTGCTAAAAATACACGAGTGTTGAAATAAATATTTGTTTGCTATGAATATTATTTTTAACATGTATAGGAACTAAATGAAATAGTCATGTGTTGAAATATATTTTAGTTCGCCAAAGATATCATTTTTGAAATGTGAAGTGTTAAAAATAACCACTTGTTCAAATAAATATGCATGAGTTGAAATATTCATTAATTAGCTAATGATATGATTTTTTCTTGTATATGCAACATTAGAATGAATGGTGATTTTAAACCAAATTGAATCAAATATGAAGTTGAATGGAAAATGATAAGTGATAAGAATTGCACATATGTACATGCATATTTATTGAACATGTCATAGCAAAGAGGCTAGAGAAGAGGAATAAAATTGTGTGCCCAACAAATAGGTACATGTTTACTGTTTTGCTTGGGTGATGATTTTATGAGCCTATTGGCTAGCCGCTTAGCTTTTTCTTTTTGAGATGAGACGCCCGTGTGGCTTTTTGGGAATTTTCACAGCCCCTCCCGTACAAAGGAGGTTATGGCGAAATTTTCCAAAATTTAAAGGCGTTAGTGAAATATTTGAAGTGAAAACGATATAGAAATCGTCGAATGAACTATATTCACACACACACACACACACACACACACACACACACACATATATATAATTAAAACGAATCGTGGCCGTGTAGTTCGTGTTTTGAAACCGTGATTTTAAACGATTAGTGCGGGAAATCCGACCATCGGATTTTCCTGAAACCGCAACCGTTGGGTTCGCCTTGGAAATATCTTTCCAACGGCACCAACTTTGTAAAGATCCGACGGTTGGATTCTCTGGAATGTTTAATTCAAATATGAAGAAAAACAGCGCCAGAATCGATTATATTTATATATAAATATAATTAAACTAAATCGAATAACGACGCTGCAGTTCGTATTTTGAAATCGTAACTTCAAACGACTAGTGTGGGAAATCCGACCGCCGGATTTTCCCTAAACTGAAACCGTTGGATTCATTTTGAAAGGATCTTTCTAATGAAATAAAATTTGTGAAGATCCAACTGTTAGATTTTTAGATATGTGTAAAATAAATTTAGTGAAAAACAGCGCCAGTGCCTCGACGCGACCTGAAACGTCGTTTAATTAAATATGGTCGTTTTTAAATAAATAAAAATGGCGATATATCATTATAAAATATTATGAACGATATAGAATGGAAATAAACTGATTTTGCTGGGTTTGCTTGATATGTGAGGGTTGAATGTATTTAACATGAAAATTATACTAAGGAACTGAAATGTGAATGTTGAGTAATTTAACCACGTGAAGAAATGATTTGAAAATCTAAATATACGTGGATTATTTGAAAAGGCCGAGTTAATTCTCATTTCAAATAATCGATCTACGGTGAGAAGTCGAAGAGATGAAGAAGGTTAAAGACCGACGATCTTCACATTGGATGGATGGGCGCTACTGATGCTCGTGATTGGAGTAGCTACCTTGAAGGTGCTGAAGTAGTAGCCGTCTGGACGTATTGTTGATTGTGCGGATATGCGAGGAATATGGTGCCTTTGGCTTCGTTCATACCCAGAACGAACTTGTAAATGGACTGTGTGTCTGACATTGGATTTTGTTCTGTGCTGATTGATCTCTGTTAAATATATATCTGTTTGGCGGCGAAGAATTCATTCTCTTGCTTAACGCCCTTCTCTGAGATGTACGAGCTTAGAGGTTGTATATCGATGGAAATCAGTCGCATGGAGGGGATTGCCTGTGTGGCATGCCTAAGTGGCAAATGATCAAGGCTTCTGTTGCAAAGCAAAGTCTTGTGGTTGATGATCAAAGCATGGTCTGTGTGACGTAGCTTTGTGTATAGCGTAGATTCGCGAGCCTCACACCCCGGTATGAGTCAAAAACGGGAGAAGGACCGCTGGGAGAACACGACGTTTCTTTCTAGCTACGGTAGTGTCAGTGACCTACCAACCCTGACATTTATATATACTTTTCACCTGTGTGGTTGTTGGAATGCGAGGCGACTCGATTATAGGTCTGTAAGGACCGAGAAACGTGTGTTCAGGAATAACTAATTCTCAGAAGTAAGAGAGGACTGGCCCAGCCGATTCCAAGGACCGCTGTGTGCGATCCTGAGGCATTTGCTAGAATGTCTCAAACGGAGAGGAGCTTGCCCCTTGCCTCGACTCATGATGGAATCCAATTTCTGATAAGAAATTGCGGATGTGATTGTATTACTAGTATGGCGACATAGTGGTATGGGTCATTTATGCCGTCTATGATTGATATTTATGATTGAAATCGTTTTTGAAACATATATGCACTAGTAATAATATCAAACACTTTTGTTTTATTCGTATGAAGCATTTCTTGGCCATTATAAGGTAAAACTCTATCCTCTGGCTTGCGTTGCATTGTGTGATGGGACCCGAGTCTTATAATGGCTTCATTTTTATAAAAAGCATTGCGATGATTTAATCATTTACTTTATTTCATGCATTAGCACTCATTGGAGTAAACCCGTTCCGCGAAAGTGGCATGGTCCGTTTTGCCTTATTATTGTTGTTTAATAAGTTAAGTAAATTTCTCATACCAGTCCCATGACTGACTCATAGTTTGTTTCACCTTGCAAACTCGAGTGCCCTTATTTTCACATGGGCAGCCTAGTTACAGGTAGTTGACATATTTTGGCTTGGCACCGCAGTAGAGGTGCACTTTTGGGGCTCATGGCGAGGCTTGACTACATTGTGATGACTGTGACTTTTCCACCATTATTGTATATGTATTATGATTCTTCCACAGGCGATGTAGACTGTTGTTTAGTTTATGTACTCTATATGTATGATTCCGCCACAGGTGATGTAGACTGATTATATATTGTTATGCACTAAGTTGTATCCTGCACTGTGCTTTCTGATGTGGTGATATACATATGATTCCGCTGTCATATTTGTGTAAATTATTCTATTTCTTGTTTATGCTATTTTCTGTACTTTGCTAATGATGATTAATGTGTTCTATTCCAATGATTATCTTTAACACCATAGTACGGGGTTTTGGGATCGTCACATTAAAGTTCCGTTAACATAATGTCTTGGATAAATCGAAGTTATTTAGTTGAACTCGATCTTGGTTTCATTAGAAAACCGACACAAAAGGGTATACATACATGGATCAAGTTAAATTCCATGTATTCAAAACAAAATCTTAATATCAAATGAGCATCAAAAGGTATAATGGCCTAGATTAAAACACGCCTAAATCAAAAGATGAACTACTCAAGATCAAATGAGTTGGTCCAAATTCTCGAACATGATCAAGACAAGAAAGTCAAGTACGCCTAAGGATGCGAGTATAGGCAATTCAAAGTACAATAATTCAAGTCAAGATATTCAACCAGGCTTAAGTAAAGGTAAATGAACAACGCTACTCAATGGTTCAAATTTAAACGATGGAACTAGCCTAAGCCAAGATAAGAAAGTCAAGAGCTCCTAAGGATACAATCCTAAGTAGTTTATTCTTGGGATACTCTTCTTTATTTATTTATTTATTTTAAATATACTTTTAAGCAACTTAGTTTGGCTTGTATTTGTCATTCACAATTCATACTTGGTATACATGCGAATCGATTGCTTATATTTGTCGAGATGGCTAAAATGATATCTTACTAGATCTTCATATTCAAATCTTGTCACGATTTGATCTACTACCATTATCATTCTAAAAGATGCAGTGATACTTCAACATGTCTTAAATGTAATGTCTTATATATTATTTTACGTACGTGCACTTCCAAAATGTATATTTCCAGTCATCGACAAAATGGTTTGATCTTCATTTATACTTATTACCCGCCTTATTTTGGATTTATTTAACATACATAACATTTGTCAAAATAGTATTCCTCGACGTCCTAACCAGAATCATATAGTCATCCCACTTCGAAACTCGAAAATAACTACTGATGGTGCCATGGTCATCAGTAGAATCATCCTCGAGCGACTAGAGTGTGACCCTATATCTATTGCGTACGTATAAGGCTTTGTACATACATCGGCCCTGCGTATATTCAAAATCTTCATATATACCAATAGTCCTATCACGACGTCGATTAAAATACTCAAAAGTCTTATTAAAAGTTATTTCAACATGATTTACTTAGTTCCAAATAATTCACTTTCAAAAGACGCTCTCTCACCGAACTATTCCAAATCTCATTCTAGGGTATTTCTAACCCTATCTATAATGAGATATTATAACTCTGATGAGTTCTATCTTCTATTCAAAATATGTCGTACCTCGTAGCTTTGTATGAACCAAAGCTCTGATACCAACTGTAATGACCTGTCTTTTTGCTCGATTCTCGCTGGTAATTAAACCAATTTAAACCGTTCACAAAGGCGAATGGTTTGGGACACTTAAACATATTGAAAAAAATAACAAAACTTTTCATTGCATAATACAATATTACATAAGAGTTACATGGAATATCAGAGTTACAATTTATACAGCGGAAGAAAAGTAAATATGCTCTCAGCGGAAGAAACAGTATGATATAGCGGAAGCTCCAAACTCTAGCGTGAACTCCAATCCAGAAAGCGCTTCGAATCTTGCTCCAACGATCTATAACTGTAAAATTAAACTACTAGCTGCCCCCGTGTAAAAATTAGTGGGCACCCAGAGTTTAGGAAGGAACAATAAACTCTAGGTCAGTCATGGGACTGGTGTGGTAACATTAAAATATTTGCTTTAAGGTTTATTTTAAAGTTGGGAATTTCACCAAATCACGCTGCTAACGCGGAACAGTTTTACTCCATGTGAACACCATTGCATATATATACGCAATGACCCTTTTGAAAATGAAGCTATCATAATTCGTCCCACATCACACAATGCAAGCGCACACCAAATGGGCGAGTTTTATCTTATGATAACCAAAAATGCCTTCATACGTAAAATCCTCTTTCATATTATTATTACGTAGTATGGAAAACCATTTTGCAAATAGATGTATAAATCCTAGACGACATAATACCCATAATACTAAGTCGCCATATATATATACAAACCAAAACCGTATGGCTCGTATTGGAGATTAGGTTTCCAACTTGATGATTCCTGGCACGAAAGATCAATTAGGGATACGAAGCGAAGTGCATCACGGCTTTTTCGTCCATCACAGACACCAACTACAAATCGCAGGGCAGATCAACGGTTTTCGACCAGACACGGCCCCCCGAACATACCCAACTTCCCCAAGTTCATAAGTGGTTTCCCACTGCTGCAGCTTCATCATCAATTCATATATAAGTATACAACCTAATCGCCAGTTTCTCATCAATCCGGGGTGTGAGGTTTGTCGATGTCACGTCATACCCAAAGCATGCCTAGATAAGCAATGCCCTGATCATACAAGCTCATTTCTTATCTTAAGTATGTCACATTGTCCATTCACAACATGACCACTGATTTCCATCCATACTTAAACCACTTCGAGCTCGTACGTCACAAACCAGATACATATCAGCGGAAATTAGTGTTATGCCGTCAATCATAATGTCAGACACACAATCCATACAAGTCCATTCTAGGTCTGAACGGAACAGAATCCGAAAATTCTCCAAATACGTTTGGACTTTCTGCCACTCCGGTAAAAGGGGCATCTCTCTACTGTAGCTATTAGTAAAGAAACCAATCGGCAGGCAGTCCGCTCGATGTGAAGAACCACAGTCTTCAATCGTTACTTCTACGTCTTCATTATTACGTCGTACGGTTATTTCGATTGGGTTACGGAAAATAAATTCCGATCCCGGTCTTTCCAAATAACCAGCGCTTCATATTTCAAAACAAATGATTTCCTTCATATGTATATACACACATACATCTCTTAATTCTTTTCTAAATCTAGAAATGATTGTTAAGAGATGACCGTTTATAAATAGTCTTTTTCTTAATGCCTTAGTTTCAAACAATCAATATAAACCAAGGATCACGATTTCAATATTTCCTTAATTCAAATTCATTGAAATCATTCAAACAGATTCACTATATTCAAATCAAAGGATTCAGGACAGAAACAATTCAAAATTTAATTAAATAAAATATTAGAAAATAATACATTTGTCATAAACTAATTTATATGAATATAAATATGTACTAACTTTAAAAATGGAAATGGTTAAATGTGACGACCCCATTTCCCGTACAGATGGAGACAAGGGTTATTTTGGAATATAACACAGAAACAGATAATAGCAGAACAGAATTAAATAAATACACCAGATAATAAACAATAGAATATACTGGATAAACGTAATCATCAGAGTTACACAGTATACAGGATCATACTTAGTACAAATACAATTCAACTATACATAAATGTCTACAGCGGAAACAAACAAAATATGTACAATAGGAGCTGAACAGCATAAAAAGATATAAATAATAGAATCCATCTTCAGCTCCATCTATCCAGAGAAAGCCAGCTAAACCTGAATACAAGACTGCCCGCGTAGAAAAAGGGGCACCCGAGTTTGAAAGTGAAACAAACTACGAGTCAGTCATGGGACTGGTATGAGAAATCAACTCAACACATTTATAATATGGCTAATCACAGGGCCACGCCACTTTCGTGGAACGGGTTTACTCCTTTGGATTGCCAGTGCTTTAAAAAAAAAATCTTTCTTTTAAACATCGCAATGCTTTTTATAAAAATGAAGCCATTATAAGACTCAGTTCCCATCACACAATGCAACGCAAACCGGAGGATAGAGTTTTACCTTATAATGACCAAAATATGGTTGATACGAATAAAACAAAAGCAATTGATATTATTACTAGTGTTTACATGTTTCAAAACAACTTTGAATCATAACTATCAATCATAGAAGGCATGGGTACCATATATCATGTCGCCATATATATATATATATATATATACAATCAAAATCGCACGATGTCGTATTTGAAAATTGGATTTCCGTCATGAACCAAGGCAAAAGATAGTCCTTACCGACTTCGAGACAATCTAGCCCATGTCTCAGGGTCAGAGCACATCGACCCTTGGGATCGTCAGGACCGGTCCACCGATGTGGATTATTATACCTGAACACTACGTTTCCCCGCCCTTTGGGGCGTAAACGAGCCAACGAATGGCTCCATCGGACCCGGATCGTCCGATCAAACCGAGGCGCCTCGCAACAGCAACAACCACATAAGTCAAACTCGTCAGGGCGGGCATAACCACTGGCGCCACTTCTAGCTAGAAAGAAACGCAGGCCCTCCCTGATGTCCTCTCCCGTTTCTGGTTCATACCGGGGTGTGAGGCTTGCGATTTTACGTTTTACACAAAGCTATGCCACAAAGACGGGGCTTTGATCATCACCACAAGACTTTGCTTTTCAACAGAAGCCCTGATCACTGCATCTTAGCATGCCACACAGGCAATTCACACCGTGCAACTGATGGCTATCAATCACACAGAATAAATTCCAATGTCAGACACACTGTCCATTTGCAAGTCCATTCTGGGTCTGAACGAAACCGGAGGCACTAAATACCTCGCAAACCCATCGATCACCACGTACGTCTGGATGATCACCACTCATTATCCATATTTCGGGATGCCTCCCAATCAGGACCTCAGTTACCATCCAAACGAGGTGAAGATCTCCGGTCTTCGACCACCGTCTTCATCTTCGATTTCTTATCGTCGATTCAGTTATTCAGAATGGGATAAACCCGGTCTTTCTGAGCAACTCGCGGATATAATAAACAAGTGCGACACTAACATATACACGCATCATTTCAATTCATTAGTCACTAACCGTCAATCAGTAAGAGAGCGATTTCTCAAATATTAACCCCGAAGGCCGAAACCAACATCAGATCAACACCCAGGAAACCATTCAACTTAGCCAACCTTCAGTTAATTTCTAAATCTCATCCATATCATTTATAATATTTTATAACGATTTATCGCCATTTTTATTTATTTTAAAATAGCCATTTTATTCAAAACGACGCTTCGGGCCATAACGCGGCCGTTGCGCTGTTTTTCTTCGGATTTGACTTACACATATCTGAAAATCTAACCGTTAGATCTTCTCAAAATTTACATCATTAGAAAGATCTTTTCAAAACGAATCCAACGGTTCCAGTTTTGGGAAAATCCGACGGTCGGATCTCCCGGTACAATCGTTTGAAGTTTCGATTTCGAAATACGAACTGCATCGTCGTTATTCGATTATATATATATATATATATATATATATATATATATATAATCGATTCTGGCGCTGTTTTTCTTCAGATTTGAATTAAACATTCCAGACAATCCAACTGTTGGATTTTTACAAAGTTGGTGCCGTTGGAAAGATATTTCCAAAGCGAACCCAACGGTTGCGATTTCAGGAAAATCCGATGGTCGGATCTCCCGGTATAATCGTTTGAAATCACGGTTTCAAAATACGAACTGCAGCGTCGTTATTCGATATATTTTAACTCTATTTCTCTATATATATATATATATATATATATATATATATATATCGATTCTTCGATTTCAAAGCTATATTCTTTTCATACATTTGATAAAAATGATATTTTTATCTAACTGTCTTCTATTTCAACACTTCACTATATTTAGCAATTCATGTATATAACAAAAATGTGATTTTTATTGTAAAACATTTCTTTCCAAAACACTATTATTTTATATAGTTTATATAGGTAATAAAAATAGGATTTTTATTATAAAACATTTCTTTTAAAACAAGGTCATTTTACATAGTTCATATAGGTGATAAAAAAAGTGAATTTTATTATAAAACAATTTATTTCAAAATATGAATACCATTCAACACATGAATTTCAATTCAACGAATGAATATCGATTCAACACATGAAGGTTTTCTATAGTTTTGATATATAGATAAAAATGTGATTTTTATATTTAAAACACGAACACCATTCAACACATGAATTTCAATTCAACGAATGAATATCGATTAAACACATAAAGGTTTTCTATAGTTTAGATATATAGATAAAAATGTGATTTTTATATTTAAAACACGAACGCCATTCAACACATGAATTTCAATTCAACGAATGAATATCGATTCAACACATGAAGGTTTTCTATAGTTTAGATATATAGATAAAAATGTGATTTTTATATTTAAAACACGAACACCATTCAACACATGAATTTCAATTCAACGAATGAATATCGATTCAACACATGAAGGTTTTCTATAGTTTAGATATACAGATAAAAAAGTGATTTTTATATTTAAAACACGAACACCATTCAACACATGAATTTCAATTCAACGAATGAATATCGATTCAACACATGAAGGTTTTCTATTCAACGAATAAATATAGTTTCAACAAATGAAAATAATTCAAACACATGAATATTATTCAAAATTTCGGCAGCATAACGGCAGGGTAGTTAAAACCGGGACCGTCCCTAGTATGGCTCCTCGCTCTACCTTAAAACCTCGCGGTTTTTGAAAATGGGGAATCATGCATCTAGTTCGCACGCAGGTGGCATGTATATATTTATTTCATTTCCACAGACTAATCCTATGTGGTTTCAACCAAATATTTCTCAACCACAAACGGGTATTTTTCAACCACAATCAATCAATATCAACCACAAACAATCCGAATCAACCATTCGCTATCAATCAATTTTCACACCAATCACAACCAATAAATATCGTCCACGGTTTGTGGACGAGGGGTGTATATATATTTATATTTATATTTATATTTATATATTTATATTTATATACAGCAATTCACTTCTATTTCAACACATATATAATTTTTACAACGCATATACAACTTATACATCGAACGTACAACTTATACAACGCTTATACAAGAGGTGTACAACGCTTATATAACTCATACATCGACTATATAATTTATACATCGTCGTTTTCCATATCGTTTATAAATTAGAAATCTCACATTGGGTTCCACTCCACCAAAAATAGCAGAAGGCTTAGAAAAAAATGCGGTCTCTTCTAGAATGTAGAAGACGTCCACGCGAGTCCACTGTCTCTTGTTTCACTAAATTTCGACCACATAGAAAAAAGATATGATTTTTACAAGTTTGCAACGATTTTAAACTGTTAAAACTGTTGAAAATAAATATGGCCGTATACCTCATTTTGATGTTCAAAACTAGGTCTTCAATTCTTACCAAACCGTGAAGTATTACCACGATCGGACCACGCAGCATTGACCAGCCTCGAGAGGCGCGCCTGAGGTGCTGACGACGTCGAACTCGGAGGTCTGGGGGAGGCGGAATCGACCTGCGAACGGCGTGACTTCCCGAGCTCCGTTCTTGATGCTGACGCCACCTGACGAGGCGTGAAGGGTATGGATTGGAAGAGGGGAGAAAACTCTACAAAATCTTCCAAAGGAGCAAGGGGGATTAGTGAGAGGAATCGCCGGAATTTGATCGGGAAGTTTTGAACTAGATTCCGCCGACGATCATGTTACGGGGAGAGAGAAAACGAGGGATTTTCCTTTTTTTATTTTAAAAAAAATATGATTGGCCGGGGGAGTTTTAAAGTGGTTTTCTAACGCGACCACCATTCTAAACCCAACGACTGTTGTCCCTAGCGGTTTACCCCCATTTCGAACCCAATGGGATATGTTTCGTAGGCCCATTCGATTGTTTCAGTCAGTTTTCCTTCAAATTAAAATATATTTCATTCAATATTCAATTTGAACGAACATTTCAATTTGCCAGGGCCACAAACTGATTCTAAAAATTCTAGAAAAATAAATCTGGCTATGTTTTGACGATACGGTCCCAACAAAACTAGTTTTGTCGAATTATGAGACCGTTTGCAAAAAGGCCCATTTCTGGTCGATCCAATTTAACTGTAATTGATCAAAACACGTTTTCCTTTGCCACACTCACATACTAGCTTCAAAAATTATGAAATTTGCAACCTAGCAATAACTTCACATCCCATATCCAACAAAAGTGGTTTCGTCGAATTCCGAGGTCGTGTGCAAAATGGCCAATTTCACGGGCTATATAAATTCCATAGCGACCTTTCTGAAAATTCATTTGGCCATAACTTTTGCTTTCCGCTATGAAAATTCGATTTTTCAGATTCGTTAGAAAGGTATTCACTAACAGATTTAAATATTTTTTGTTTGACTCAAATCCATTTTGTTTTGCACCTGGTACAGTCCGACAAAGTTTGAATTCAATTTTTTGAAACTACCGCGCCATTTCAGGCCTTGTTTTATAATTAGAATTAATTATATTCGTTTTCAATTGTCGATTCCAACTCACTTTTCATCGCTATTATTTAAAGTATTTATTTTAAATATTTAAAATCCATTATTTTAGCCAATTAAAATTTTTTAAATTGGTTCATATTTTCTGGGTCGTTACAATCTCCCCCACTTAAAACTTTTCGTCCCCGAAAAGGAACAAAGTCGAAAGTGGTTTGATTAATCAACTCTACGTTCGATCTGGCTTCAATTCTCCAACTTTTCAGTTTCTGAGAATTTTCAAATTCTTCAAAAATTTGGCTAACACCCGGAATTTTCGAAAAATTTCGCCATAACCTCCTTTGTACGGGGAGGGGTTTGGAAATTTATTGGGCCGTATTAGGTACCCAATAAATCCTAATAAGCATACGCATATTTATAGTGATATATTCTGGTGTTTACAGGGGGGCGTGTATTGATAATAACTCCAGAGAATAAATTCTCGTCACCCTATCAAAGCCTGAGGGAGTGTGCATTTTAAATGCTCCAGAGGATAATTCCTCGTCACCTCGTCCCGTGTGGGAAATAAATAGTCCATGTGCCGTATCTAATAACTAGAGAGACGTGATTATTGTCAACTCCAGACCTGTGTGGTTTTTTTTATTAATCTGGCAATTTAATCGTTACAATTTAAATAGTCCATATCAGTCATCAGTTCAACCTGTAAAATAAATTCATCGCCATACAAGCCTCTCGCTCGTATGGTAAATCTTCCACCTCGTCACACAAGCTCCAAATGCTAATGTGGTATATGATGAAGTATGCTTATCCTCAGAAGTATGTCATGTAATGTAGTTCATAATTAATTGTTACTATCCTATGGCGATGTTTATTATTTCACACAGAACAACCAGCACTCCGCATCCAATGGCATTCACAGGAGTTGATATAATAATATTTCACATCCAACTCATTAAGGTTTACCTATTTGTCGGACACGCAAATAAAATCTTTACTCAACAGCTAATCCATTTACCTGTTCAAACATATATAATGCACATGTATATATTTCTATCTATTTTTAAATCAGTTAAATGTGCGATATAATTGAATAAATTCTACCATTCATTCTCTTATTAATTAAATTAACTATCGTTTCAATAATTTAATTAATCTAATTTACTATCACACAACACAAACAGCAATCAAATGGTTTTTAACTTTTCAAAATCATACAAATTAATTTCTATATTCTTTTAAAATCATTCAGACTATAGAATTAAAAGTACACATCCATGGAAAGAAAATAACAACAGAGTAGAGAACTGATTGGTAATGCAAAGTATGTTAAATGTACCTTGCACCGGAGTCAAACAGAGATATCCACTCGGCATCTAGGATAAGCTTTCCGAATGCTCTCCTCAGTTTCCCAAGTACAATCTCGCGGATCTCTACTCCATTTCACTTTGACTAAGCGAACCTTCTTGTTCCTCAGCTCTTTGGTTTCTTTGCCGATAATCTTTAGCGGCTCTCTTCTCACAGCTAGTTCTGGAGTAATTTCAATATCCTGTTGAGCTGCTTCTTCCACGATCAAGTCTGGGCCATGAACGTGCTTTCGAAGTTGAGATATGTGAAATACATCATGAACTCCAGGCAACCAATCTGGCAATTTAACCCTATAAGCGAGAGTTCCGATCCATTCCAGAATAGGAAACGGACCAATGAATTTGGGCGCCAATTTTCCTGTTTTACCGAACCGGATTACTCCTCTCATCGGCGATACTTTCAAATATACGTAGTCGCCAACAACAAATGATATATCTCTTCTTCTTCTATCGGCATAGCTCTTTTGTCGGCTTTGAGCGGTCAGTAATCGTTTCTTTATAAAATCGACTTTGTCGGCAGCTTCTCGGATCATGTCTGGTCCCAATACAAGTCTATTACCGGGTTCGACCCAACAAGCGGGAGATCGGCACGGTCTACCATACAATGCTTCGAATGGCGACATTGTTAGGCTCGCCTGGTAGCTGTTGTTGTATGAGAATTCAGCCAAATGCAGATGGTCTTCCCACGATCCACCGAAATCTAGAACACACGCCCGCAATAGATCTTCTAAAATACGATTCACCCTCTTAGTCTGACCGTCTGTCCGAGGATGATAAGCGATGCTCAAATTCAACTTTGTTCCAGCTCGACTTGAAATGCCTACCAGAATTTGCTAGTGAATATCGTATCTCTATCACTGACTATACTGAGCGGCACTCCATGAAGTCTAACAATTTCCTTGAAGCATATCTGCGCTAGACTCTGAGCAGTTCTGTTTGATCTGACAGGTATGAAATGGGCGGTCTTCGTGAAGCGATCTACGATCACCCAAATACTGTCATTTCCTTTTCTGGTTCTGGGCAAACCATCAGTGAAATCTATAGACATATGTTCCCACTTCCAACCAGGAACGTCTAGCGGTTGTAACAATCCAGCCAGTTTCTGTTGGTCGCTTTTGACTAGCTGGCAAGTAGGGCATCGACTGACATATAAAGAAATGTCCCTCTTCATCGACTTCCACCAGAAAGTGCGTTTGATGTCATTATACATTTTGCTTACTCCCGGATGGATACTAAGTTTTGACTTGTGGCATTCATCTAGTACTTCCTTTCGAAGCTCAGGAATGTTAGGGACACAAATTAGACCTTTGAGCCTTAGAATTCCATCATTATCAACTTGAAAACTCGAGGGTTCGCCTTGTTGAATTATCTCTCTGATCTTCTGAATGAAGTGATCATCCTCCTGAAGAGAAGATATTTTATCTATCAGTGAAGTCGTGATAATAAAACTGGCGAACATTTCATTCTTTCGGCTTAACGCATCGGCCACGACATTGGCTTTCCCTGGAGTGTATATAATTTCAAAGTCATATGCTGTAAGAAACTCCAGCCAACGTTGCTGCCTCAGATTCGTCTTTCTGAGTGAACAGATACTTTAACGATTGGTGATTTGTAAATAGTTCAAATCTCTCACCCAAAAGATAGTGTCTCCAGATTTTCAAGGCGAATACTATCGCCAATAACTCAAGATCATGAGTGACGTAGTTTTTCTCGTGCGGCTTCAGCTGACAGGTAGCATAAGTAATCACTTGACCCCTTTGCTTTAACACTGCGCCAAGGCCTTCTCTAGAAGCATCAGTCCAGACTTTCAAATCCTGATTGCCATCGATGATGGTTAACACTGGAGCAGTTGTTAATCTCAACTTTAGCTCTTCAAAAGCCTCTTCACTCTCTGGAGTCCATTTGAATATAGAGTGCTTCTTTGTAAGCTTCGTTAAATGACCAGATATCTTCGAAAAGTTTTTAACGAACTTCCGGTAATAGCTAGCCAATCCGAGAAAACTACGGACTTCAGTGGGGGTACTGGGCTGTTTCCAATTCTGAATAGCTGTGATTTTGCTTGGATCCATAGCAATTCCTTCTTTTGATACGACATGGCCCAGAAATTTTACTTCCTCTTGGCAGAATATACATTTGGACAGTTTGGCTTTCAATACATTCCTTCTGAGGATTTCCAGAACCTGTTCCAGATGCTTTTCATGTTCGGCCTTTGATTTAGAGAAGATTAGAATATCGTCAATGAAAACCAGAACAAATTTATTCAAAACCCCTCTGAACACTCTATTCATCAGATCGACGAAGTAAGCTGGAGCGTTACATAAGCCGAACGGCATTACTAACCACTCGTAGAATAAGTCGGGACCTCTGAATGCTGTCATTGGAACACACTCTTCGGCAATTCTAAGTTGATGGAAACCTGTAGCTAGGTCCATTCGTGAAAATACTTGTGCGCCATTTAATCGATCCAACAAATCATCAATCCGCGGCAATGGATATTTGTTCTTTATGGTCTGCTTGTTCAAATCACGATAATCCACACATAGCCGTAGAGTACCGTCAGATTTTGGGACAAATACCACTGCTACTCCCCAATCAAAGAAACTAGGCCTGATCAGACCCTTCCATGCAAGCTGTCATGTTTGATTATCTAATTCCTCTTTCTCTTTCAAGGACATTCTTCGAATAGCGTAAACTACTGGCCTTGCATTAGGAATCAAAGCAATTTTGAAATCTATTTCTCTCTGCGGAGGTAAGCGAACAACTTCTTCAAACACATCCGCATAATTTTTGACGACAGGAATGTCTTTGATGAGTTCAGGAATATTCTCTGTGACTTCAGGGATATTTTCTATTTGGGCTGGAGAAATATCGAGAGCTGCCCAGAAGTTTTTTCTATTAGATTTCTGACCTTCACAGGGAATGGTTATATAACCACCTGATTTTATCTTTGCCTTTTCGACCCTGTCGGCGCATCTAACCTCTACTTCATATTTGGTTAGCCAATCCAATCCCAGAATAAGATCGAATTCATTAAAATTCATGACGATAGAGATAGTAGGGAATTTATAGCATGAGAAAGAGACAGGTACTGCACAAACCCAACTGAGATCGATGGAACCCCTGACCGGATTTTGGACATTCATTGGTTCTTTAAGCTTGCTCAATTTCAAATTCAACTTCTTGACTGCACTCTTTGCAATAAAGCTTCGTGACGCGCCTGTGTCAAACAGTACTTTGACTGGAATGTTTTTGACAGTAAGCGTTCCTTCTAAAACATCAGATCTTCCTTGACTTGCTGAGGGATCAGAAGTTTCTGCTACTTCATTCACTTTAACTACCTCAGGCTTCTTTAAGAGCCAACAATCCTTTGCAAGATGACCCATCTGATGGCATTTACTGCAACCCCTTTTTTCTTGAAACTCCCCATCAATTTTAAACCTTTTCTTCTTTTGCTTTCGATTAGCCCTATATCCATCCTTTGTTTGTTACTTTAAAGATCTGCAATTCCCTTGCAAATGCCCTTGCTTATGGCAGTTATTGCATACAGTTGTCGTTACTGGTTTCTTCTCAGATTTGGCCCTTTTCATCTTGGCACTGGGCTTCTTACTGACCTCAGACACTGTACTGGCCTCAGGACGATCAGTTTTGGACTCAATTTTATTACTAGAGCTGACTTCCTCTTCGTACTGTAACATACCTTTCTTGTCGAGATCCTCGTACTGGTAAGCCATGTATATCATTTCAGAAAAGGGGAGCTTCACGTTCCTCATTACACTGTTCTGATGTTTTCTTTGAAGCCCATTGATAAATCTCATATTCTTCCTCTTCGGATTTTCAATTAGATGAGGGGAAAAGTGAGAAAGTTCATTGAATTTCTTATGATATTCGGGAATGGTCATATCTCCTTGTATCAGATAAGAAAATTCATCACATAGCCGTTCAATTGCTTCTGGAGGAGTAAATCTTTCTAGGAAAATCATTTTGAATCTATCCCAGGTGATATCACCTTCTGGATTATCCTTAATAACAGAATCCCACCAGAACAAAGCTTCGTCTATGAGTGCCCAGGAGGCCAGTAATCTTTTCTGGTCATCCCTCAGCTTTAATCCTTCGAAGATTTTCTCAACCGAACGAACCCAAGCTTGTGTTCTCATAATTGATTCCTCACCCGAGTAGGGTTTTCCACCCAAATTTCTATATTTCTTAAATAGAGCTTCTATATCTGGGTCAGTATCACTTCTTCTATTTCTGGCACTCATTTTCTAGTATGTCTGCAATTAGCAGACAATGTGTCAGGTCAACAGAAAAGATATTTCAAAATATAGAGACAAATACTTGAATTTAAATGTCTATCGAGGTGTAATTTCATTCTGCTTTACTTATACTAGGATATTACTGATCCTATCTGTATAGAGTTACCCGTCCTAGAACACTACTGGTTCTATTTCCGACGAGTTCGTTCATATGTTATATTCCAGAACTAAGCTTAACCGAAGCTCTGACACCACGTAGTGACGACCCCATTTCCCGTACAGACGGAGACAAGAGTTATCTTTGGAATATAATACAGAAATAGATAACAGCAGAACAGAATTAAATAAATACACCAGATAATGAACAATAGAATATACTGGATAAACGTAATCATTAGAGTTACACAGTATATAGGATCATACTTAGTACAAATACAGTTCAACTATACATAAATGTCTACAGCGGAAACAAACAAAATATGTACAATAGGAGCTGAACAGCATAAAAAGAGATAAATAATAGAATCCATCTTCAGCTCCAGCTATCCAGAGAAAGCCAGCTAAACCGGAATATAAGGCTGCCCGCGTAGAAAAAGGGGCACCCGAGTTTGAAAGTGAAACAAACTACGAGTCAGTCATGGGACTGGTATGAGAAATCTACTCAACACATTTATAATATGGCTAATCACAGGACCACTCCACTTTCGTGGAACGGGTTTACTCCTTTGGATTGCCAGTGCTTTAAAAACAAATCTTTCTTTTAAACATCGCAATGCTTTTTATAAAAATGAAGCCATTATAAGACTCAGTTCCCATCACACAATGCAACGCAAACCGGAGGATAGAGTTTTACCTTATAATGGCCAAAATATGGTTGATACAAATAAAACAAAAGCAATTGATATTATTACTAGTGTTTACATGTTTCAAAACAACTTCGAATCATAACTATCAATCATAGATGGCATGGGTACCATATATCATGTCGCCATATATATATATATATATATATATATATATATATATATATATATATATATATATATATATACAATCAAAACCGCACGATGTCGTATTTGGAAATTGGATTTCCATCATGAACCAAGGCAAAAGATAGTCCTTACCGACTTCGAGACAATCTAGCCCATGTCTCAGGGTCAGAGCGCATCGACCCTTTGGATCGTCAGGGCCGGTCCACCGATGTGGATTACTATACCTGAACACTACGTTTCCCCGCCCTTTGGGGCATAAACGAGCCAACAAATGACTCCATCGGATCCGGATCGTCCGATCAAACCGAGGCGCCTCGCAACAACAACAACCGCATAAGTCAAACTCGTCAGGGCGGGTAAAACCACTGACGCCACTTCTAGCTAGAAAGAAACGCAGGCCCTCCCTAATGTCCTCTCCCATTTCTGGTTCATACCGGGGTGTGAGGCTCGCGATTTTACGTTATACACAAAGCTACGCCACACAGGCGGGGCTTTGATCATCACCATAAGACTTTGCTTTTCAACAGAAGCCCTGATCACTGCGTCTTAGCATGCCACACAGGCAATTCACACCGTGCAACTGATGGCTATCAATCACACAGAATAAATTCTAATATCAGACACACTGTCCATTTGCAAGTCCGTTCTGGGTCTGAACGGAACCAAAGGCACTAAATCCCTCGCAAACTCATCGATCACCACGTACGTCTGGACGATCACCACTCATTATCCATATTTCGTGATGCCTCCCAATCAGGACCTCGGTTACCATCCAAACGAGGTGAAGATCTCCGGTCTTCGACCACCGTCTTCATCTTCGATTTCTTATCGTCGATTCAATGATTCAGAATGGGATAAACCCGGTCTTTCTGAGCAACTCGCGGATATAATAAACAAGTGCAACACTAACATATACACGCATCATTTCAATTCAGTAGTCACTAACCGTCAATCAGTAAGAGGACGATTTCCCAAATATTAACCCCGAAGGCCTAAACCAACATCAGATCAACACCCAGGAAACCATTCGACTTAGCCAACCTTCAGTTAATTTCTAAATCTCATCCATATCATTTATAATATTTTATAACGATTTATCGCCATTTTTATTTATTTTAAAATAGCCATTTTATTCAAAACGACGCTTCGGGCCATAACGCGGCCGTGGCGCTGTTTTTCTTCGGATTTGACTTACACATATCTGAAAATCTAACCGTTGGATCTTCTCAAAATTTACATCATTAGAAAGATCTTTTCAAAACGAATCCAACGGTTTCAGTTTCGGGAAAATCCGACGGTCGGATCTCCCGGTACAATCCTTTGAAGTTTCGATTTCGAAATACGAACTGCAGCGTCGTTATTCGATTAAATATAATTATATAAATATATATATATATATATAATCGATTCTGGCGCTGTTTTTCTTCAGATTTGAATTAAACATTCCATACAATCCAACCGTTGGATTTTTACAAAGTTGGTGCCGTTGGAAAGATATTTCCAAAGCGAACCCAACGGTTGCGATTTCAGGAAAATCCGATGGTCGGATCTCCCGGTATAATCGTTTGAAATCACGGTTTCAAAATACGAACTGCAGCGTCGTTATTCGATATATTTTAACTCTATTTCTATATATATATATATCGATTCTTCGATTTCAAAGCTATATTCTTTTCATACATTTGATAAAAATGATATTTTTTATCTAACTGTCTTCTATTTCAACACTTCACTATATTCAGCAATTCATGTATATAACAAAAATGTGATTTTTATTGTAAAACATTTCTTTCCAAAACACTATTATTTTATATAGTTTATATAGGTAATAAAAATAGGATTTTTATTAAAAAACATTTCTTTTAAAACAAGGTCATTTTACATAGTTCATATAGATGATAAAAAAAGTGATTTTTGTTATAAAACAATTTATTTCAAAATATGAATACCATTCAACACATGAATTTCAATTCAACGAATGAATATCGATTCAACACATGAAGGTTTTCTATAGTTTAGATATATAGATAAAAATGTAATTTTTATATTTAAAACACGAACACCATTCAACACATGAATTTCAATTCAACGAATGAATATCGATTCAACACATGAAGGTTTTCTATATTTAGATATATAGATAAAAATGTGATTTTTATATTTAAAATACGAACACCATTCAACACATGAATTTCAATTCAACGAATGAATATCGATTCAACACATGAAGGTTTCTATAGTTTAGATATATAGATAAAAATGTGATTTTTATATTTAAAACACGAACACCATTCAACACATGAATTTCAATTCAACGAATGAATATCGATTCAACACATGAAGGTTTTCTATAGTTTAGATATACAGATAAAAATGTGATTTTTATATTTAAAACACGAACACCATTCAACACATGAATTTCAATTCAACGAATGAATATCGATTAAACACAAGAAGGTTTTCTATTCAACGAATAAATATAGTTTCAACAAATGAAAATAATTCAAACACATGAATATTATTCAAAATTTCGGCAGCATAACGGCAGGGTAGTTAAAACCGGGACCGTCCCTAGTATGACTCCTCGCTCTACCTTAAAACCTCGCGGTTTTTGACAATGGGGAATCATGCATCTAGTTCGCATGCAGGTGGCATGTATATATTTATTTCATTTCCACAGACTAATCCTATGTGGTTTCAACCAAATATTTCTCAACCACAAACGGGTATTTTTCAATCACAATCAATCAATATCAACCACAAACAATCCCTATCAACCATTCTCTATCAATCAATTTTCACACCAATCACAACCAATAAATATCGTCCACGGTTTGTGGACGAGGGGCGTATAAATATATATATATATATATATATATATAGCAATTCACTTCTATTTCAACACATATATAATTTTTACATCGCATATACAACTTATACATCGAACGTACAACTTATACAACGCTTATACAAGAGGCGTAGAACGCTTATATAACTCATACATCGACTATATAATTTATACATCGTCGTTTTCCATATAGTTTATAAATTAGAAATCTCACATTGGGTTCCACTCCACCAAAAATAGCAGAAGGCTCAGAATAAAAATGCGGTCTCTTCTAGAATGTAGAAGACGTCCACGCGAGTCCACTGTCTCTAGTTTCACTGAATTTCGACCACATAGCGAAAAGATATGATTTTTACAAGTTTGCAACGGTTTTAAACTGTTAAAACTATCGAAAATAAATATGGCCGTATACCTCATTTTGATGTTCAAAACTAGGTCTTCAATTCTTGACCAAACCGTGAAGTATTACCACGATCGGACCACGCAGCGTTGACAAGCCTCGAGAGGCGCGCCTGAAGTGCTGACGGCGTCGAACTCGGAGGTCTGGGGGAGACGTAATCAACCTGCAAACGGCGCGACTTCCCGAGCTCCGTTCTTGATGCTGACGGCACCTGACGAGGTGTGAAGGGTATGAATTGGAAGAGGGGAGAAAACTCTACAAAAATTTCCAAAGGAGCAAGGGGGATTAGTGAGAGGAATCACCAGAATTTGATCGGGAAGTTTTGAACTAGTTTCCGCCGACAATCGTGTTACGGGGAGAGAGAAAATGAGGGATTTTCCTTTTTTTTTATTTTTTAAAAAAATATGATTGGCCGGGGGAGTTTTAAAGGGGTTTTCTGACGCGAGCACCAATCTAAACCCAACGACTGTCGTCCCTAGCGTTTTACCCCCATTCCGAACACAACGGGATATGTTTCGTTGGCCCATTCGACTGTTTCAGTCAGTTTTCCTTCAAATTAAAATATATTTCATTCAATATTCAATTTGAACGAACATTTCAATTTGCCAGGGCCACAAATTGATTCGAAAAATTCCAGAAAAATAAATCTAGCTATGTTTTGACGATACGATCCCAACAAAACTAGTTTCGTCGCATTCTGACACCGTTTGCAAAAAGGCCCATTTCTGGTCGATCCAATTTAACTGTAATTGACCAAAACACGTTTTCCTTTGCCACGCTCACATACTAGCTTCAAAAATTATGAAATTTGAAACCTAGCAATAACTTCACATCCTGGATCCAACTAATGTGGTTTCGTCGAATTCCGAGGTCGTATGCAAAATGGTCAATTTCACGGGCTATATAAATTCCATAGCGACCTTTCTGAAAATTCATTTGGCCATAACTTTTGCTTTCCGCTATGAAAATTCGATTTTTCAGATTCGTTAGAAAGGTATTCACTAACAGATTTAAATATTTTTGGTTTCACTCAAATTCGTTTTATTTTGCCCCCGGTACAGTCCGACAAAGTTTGAATTCAATTTTTTGAAACTACCGCGCCATTTCAGGCCTTGTTTTATAATTAGAATTAATTATATTCGTTTTCAATTGTCGAATCCGACTTACTTTTCATCGCTATTATTTAAAATATTTATTTTAATTATTTAAAATCCATTATTTTAGCCAATTTAAAAATTTTAAATTGGTTAAGATTTTTTGGGTCGTTACATTAAAATAATTACTTGACATATATTTACTTTGAAAAAGTATACAAATATAATACCTTTAAACATATACATATCTTTAAAACAAATAAGTTTTATTTAAATATTTTTGAAATTAACATATAATGTTTAAATAGATGAAAACCTATATAAATATACAAATACTTTAAATTGGAATTGTTTCCTTCCCATGCCGATGACTTGCATTCATATTCATACTCGAAAAGTATACTAGTTCTGAAAAAAATATTGAGTTAGTCAAATTGATTCGAAGACATTCCACTTTCCTCTTTCGTTCATTTAGTCCCATATTAACTTCCATAATTAACTCAAACCTTACTCGGCTAAAACAATGTTATTACCATATCATTCACTTATTACAAAAAATTCATACTAGATATATATGATCGATTAGAAATCGAACTTCTTATATCTGATATATGTTTCTGTATTAAACCGATACTATAAGCGGAATTACGATATTTCCACTATTTAATTCCACAAATAGTATTAGTCATCATCCACAGAAATTATATCAAATATCCAAAGATCGCTTCGTCTAAACCAATTTAACCAAATTTTACATTGAAAACTAGTTGTTAACCCGAAACTTAGGCTATGTTTCTTATTTTAAACTTCAAATCCAAAACATTACTCGTAGCAATTTATAATCTATTATTTTAAATATTTCTCTAGACTTGCATCAAATTTCATAACCAAATAATTCAAGTTCCAATATCTTCCGCAAAATTTGCTGATCTTATTTCAAAATTGTGATCTAAAGCCGTCTTAGATTTTAAATCAAAAAACTAGAGTTTGCCTTTTTTTCATCAACAAATCATAAATTAAAGTTGTAACTAAATTCAAAATCGACCATTCAAATTCGATGATGACTTTTTTTCTCAATCTACATTGATAATAACATATTAATCATTTCTTCTTCCAAATAAATTATTTATACTATTGAAATCTGATTCAAAATTTAACTTCCAATCATTTATTCTAATAATAAAACATTATATGCGTGGAAAGGAGAATTAAATGATTTTCTGCATAAATCCACCACTATGGTGTGTGTTTTTCATACAATCAAAATCAATCATATAATTAACCGAAAAACATGCATGAATTCAGTCAGTTAAACAAAGTAATTAAAACGACTAATTGATTGTGCGTGAAGCGTTACAATCAGTAACGCTTGGTGTTTGACGTGTTTTCAACGACGTAACTATCCATCAAGCATTTCATACAACCATCCATATCCACACACAAATCAATCAACATTGACTAATTATAACTTTACATCGCTACTAATTTAAAAGTAATTTTAGATAAAGTTCTCACCTAATGCTCTCCAGAAATTGCATCGCTTCTTTGTTTTTGTACCAATGCGTCCCAATCTCCAATGTTTCCTGAGCGCTTTCTCTTTTCTTTCCTTTCCCTTTTCTTCTTGTTTTCACCCTTCTTTTTTTTCGCGCTCTTAAATCCGCAAACAACATTCGCGTCCGCATGCAAAGTCAGCTAGGTGAGCACAGTTTCACGCTTGCATTTTTTTTCTTTCTAACTCACGCCATATGTAAACTCAGCCATATCCAAACTACAAGCCCAAAACGCACACACAACATGTATCCCATCTTCATGCCGGTAAACTTCAAAAACTTCCCTTCCACACTCATGCGGTTCCCATGCACGCGGTATGTTGTAACCGAAACTCAAGCCTCATTTTGCAATATTTATCATGCATGCCTATACTGGATGACACATACATGTATGGTTACATGCACTCTTCCGCTTCCATCGTAGAACCTAGTAACTCAAACACATGCATGTATATATGCTGAAACAAATATGGATAAAATAGTGTGCTTTGGATGACTAAGGTGGTGGATTATTTCTGGTAGTGGAGGAGTTTGCCGGTTTTCACTTTGCATGTACGCTTACTTATGTTTTTTTCTATGGAAAAAGGGTCAAAGCTTATAAGGAGAGAAAAATGGGTGGAGTGTGCAAACGAGGCTAGCAGTGTTGAGGTTAATGACGGATGAAGACTGAATGGCGAGAGGAAGTGGACTGATAGGATTTCCTGCACGTGACTGGCTTTCTTGAAGCTGGGCCGGAAACATGCAAGAGGAGGGAGAAGGCTCGAGTTAGTGGGGAGTTGAGGTATACATGGTTTCACGTTTAAATCTTTATTATTATTATTATTATTATTATTATTTTGTTGTGAAAGTGGTGAAGGTCTGCAAGAAAGGAAAAAAATGGACAGCAAGGTAACGACAGAAGAAGAAAGTGGGAGAGTGAACGGAAATGAGCAGATGGTTTTAAAAGAAATGGAGGAAGGTGGTTGAAGAAAGGATTTTACAGCAAGCAAGTTGCAAAGTAATGTGAGCACGTGTCCAAGTTTGAGGACAAATGTCCTCTTCCGACCTTGTTTACTCTACACGCATTATCAATATATATTTCTCTCTCTCTCTCTCTCTCTCTCTATAGATGTTTTTCTTCCATGCGTTAGGTGAAAAAACAAAGTTGAATTTGTTCCATTCATAATTGAACGTTACTTTTATTTGGAATGTGTACACCAAACTTTTCCCTTTCAATTTCCTTTGTTTTAAATTATCAGTAGCTAGTAACACCAAATTAACAATATTATCGTGTACAATAACGTACTGCAATCCCAAAATAGTCAGAAAATACACCGGTTGATTAGTTCTGCAAGGCGTTAAAAGGAACCACAGTTAGCCTAAAATATGCTAGAAAAATCTATGCTTATTTTCCGAAATAAAAATTACCGAATTTTTTTATAAAATATTTTAAGACTACGCGAGCAGAAACTGAACAAAAACTTGTAACGAATATTAAATTATAATTTAATTTCAAATTCTGATCGTTTTTTAGCAACTGAACTACAACTCATTTTGATAATTCGATTAACGACGAAACATTTTCTGCAAACAAGATTGTCATAACTAATGTCACAATAAAATTAATTTCAACCATTTAAAATACTATTATCGCTTAAAAATTTGATTCAACAATTATTTAAACTTTTAAACATTATTTAAAATTCATATTAAATTCAGTTTAATTTTCAAAATCTTAGATCGTTACAGTTAGTTACATAGCATAACTGAACTTCACTTTGAAAAGTTACTATTCATTTTAATTTGAAAACTTCGATATGCCATAATCAATTGAAAATTAATTCAAAACCATTCGTTACTGGTACGAAAATTCATCAATATTTTATATCTGCGCGTCCATTTTAAATCGGACTTCTATATTAAACTTCAATTTTTATTGAATATTATATTATTAAAATATTCTTATTTATTTCGGATTGTAATAAAATCTTAACCAATGTAATGTCCCTTTTTTTAGTGGTTAGATATTTAAATTATTTTATTTCGAATATTTATGGATTTTAATATCAAATTCATTTACTAAAAATGAAGTTTGATCATAAATTTACATTTAAATTAAAATGAGCTCGAAATGGTGTAGTAATTCGTAATATTGAGTTTTGAACTTCAATTAAATATACAGGATCCGATATAAGTCATATTTCTGTGAAACAAGAAACATTTGAATCTTTTTAATTATAATTTCATATGAAAAGAAAAATCGAGATTTCGTGTTATAGATTTGTTAGTTATGTCCAAATCAAATTCAAAATAGTCGCTATGGAAATCGTTAATAAACGATAATGTTTATTAAATAAATTAATTAGGTTTTTTTTATATATTTTGGTATCTTTTAATTCGAAATTGATGATATTGAGTTGTATAATTTATATTTTAAGCTATACGATATTTCTATTTGGATATTTATGATAATAGTTAATAAACGATAATAAACATAGTCGCTATGGAAATCGTTAATAAACGATAATGTTTATTAAATAATCTATTATCATTTAATTATATTATTTTGGAATTTATCTAATATTTTATCGATATTAATATAAGCCTTAAGAAGGGTCATTTTACAAACGGCCTCGGTTTTTGATGAAATTAGTTTCATTGGTATTGTATCATTAAGTTATTGTACGAAACCAAATTCCGTGGCATTCCGATGTTGTATGTGACAACAGTAGCCGAAAACGCCTCAGTTTTTATTTAATTGTTTTGTTGATTTAAATTAAAAATTAGAACAACTGGTTATCTAACGAACACCGTTGTAATAACCCAAAATTCTGAACTAGTTTAAAATTTTTATTTTGGCAATTTTAATGAATTTTGACTATTTAAAATAGATTATTTTAAATAACATCGACGAGGAATTTATTTTGAATATAATTCGAACGTATATATTATATACGTCGTCGTTAGAATATAAATATTTATATATAATTATAAATAGAATTGAAAATGGCGCGGTAGTTCGATAATTCGATTTCAAACTTCAATTGAATGTACCGGGTGCAAAACAATCCGGATTTTAGTGAAACCAAAAACATTGGGATCTAATTGATAATATCTTTCCAACGAATCAGAAAAATCAAAATTTCATAGCGGGAATCAAAAGATATGCCCAGTTGAAAATTCTGAATAGTCGCTATGGAATTCAGGCCCTTAAAAATAGCAATTTTGCAAACGACCTCGGATTTCGACGAAACCACTTTTGTTGGATCCGTGATGTTAAATTATTGCTAGGTTTCAAATTTCATAATTTTTCGAATCAATATGTGAGCGTGGCAAAGGAAAACGCGTTTGACCAGTTTCAGTTGATTTTAATCGACTGGAAAATGGCCATTTTCCGAACGATCTCATAATTCGACGAAACTAGTTTTGTTAGGACCGTATCTTCAATACGAAGCTAGAAAATATTTTTCTGGAATTTTTCAATCTAGTATGTGACCCCGGTAATTTGAAATGTACGTTTAAAATTCAATATAGTGATTTAAATGTAAATTCAACGAAAACTGATCGAAACGATCGAATCAGCCTACGATACATATCCCATTGAGTTCGGAATGGGGGTAATTAGCTATGGACGACAGGCGGTGGGCCTTGTTTCGAGGTCGATAGGAAAAGTTACTTTTTTTAGTAAATAAATAATTAAATAATTGAAAATTTAAAGTTCTCTCCCCTCCCCCTTATTTCATTCTGCCCCCCCCCCCCCACGTTCAAAATCATTTCAAAGTAGAAAAAAAAGAAATCGAGCGCGGAGAGGAGCATCGCGCCCCCCTAGGGCAGCGCCGCCCACCGCCGTGCCCCAGGTGGCGGCGCGCCACATCCGAAGCCCCCCACTCGCGATTGCCGATCAGACCCCCCCCAAATCCTCTTGCGCGATCGACAAAAACCCGCACCCCCTAGAAGCCGCGCCACCTCCTTCCTCCACCTAAGGCGATGCGCGCCCCTATCCTCCTCCACAGTTCGAAATTCCCCCCATCTCTCTGCAAAAGATCACTGTAAGTTTTGATTATATTTTTATTTATATTTATAAAATCAGTTTTTGCATATAATAATTTATTATAAAAAGGTGATTTTTAATTTACAAGTAGAGTTATTAAAAATACGATTTTTTATGAGGTGAAGAGCGTATGGAAAATTTCGAGATTTTTAATATGTGAAAGACGAGATTTTTAATATGTGAAAGACGAGATTTTTAAGAGGCAGAAGATTAGATTATTAAGAGGCAAAAGATTAGATTTTTAAGAGGCAAAAGATTAGATTTTTAAAAGGCAAAAGATTAGATTTTTAAGAATGAAAAGGCGAAGTCTTTATATTGAAAAAGGCGAAATCTTTATATGGTGAAGAGCGAAGAGAAAATTTGATTTTTATATAGAATAGCATAGTAAAAATTTGATTTTTATATATTGAATAGCATAGTAAAAATTCGATTTTTATATATATAGTGACTACGGGCGACGAAAGTGACGAAAGGCGAAAACGACGAAGATTCCTACATTAGAAGAGTCGTGGTATTGGATAGCTATCAGTGAGAATTTCTCACCTTTCAATTTCTTTTTCTAGTTATATATATATATATATATACTAGGATGCAGACGGTGTTTAGTAGCACCCGACACAATCGTCCACAGACCATGGACTTGTTTGTTTGATTGCAAAAATTAGTTAGATTATTTGATTGGATTGAATTGTTTGGTGAAATGAAATTGATTTGATTGATGTGTGAATGGCGTGGGCCTTCACTAGACCGGGGATAAGGCTAGGCCTTGTCCCGTTTCTAGTATCGTGCCGTTATGCCGCCGAAATTTTCTAAAAATAAAAATATCATTTTTATTGAATAAATGAACTGAATAGAAATTCATGTGTTAAAATAAAATGTTTTATCGTTAAGCATATAATTTTTAACGTGAAAGTGAATAAATAAATATTTATAAACAAATCGTCCGATTTGTTTATATACACTGATTTGACTGATATTAATTGGGTCGATAAATTTTACACATCGCCCAACTGCACAACTTAATCTGTGTTTGATTATTTGAAACCCCACACGGGTATTGGGATGAAATTTGAAGTTCACTCATCCTGATTGATTAAATATTTCGATCGATTGATTGACAGGCTGTTATAAGCGTTAGATATCTATATTTGATGCTTATACAGTGTAATGCACTTTGGTTGATGGTTGATTATTTTTCAATGCTACTATATACATGTGTTGTATGAAAATCCATATAAATAATTTTATATGGTAATTGATTGGGCCTCATTCCAATTTAGAAGATAAAGAATATTAAATAAAGGTTCATGTGTTGACTGTACTCATCCGTTGAGATTAGTCATGTGTTGAACGTAATATTTTAACAATAAATTTTATATCCTTATCACTATAAAATAAAGGTTGATGTGTTGACTGTACTCATCCGTTGAGATTAATCATGTGTTGAACGTAATATTTTTACAATAAATTTTATATCCTTATCACTATAAAATAAAGGTTCATGTGTTGACTGTACTCATCCGTTGAGATTAGTCATGTGTTGAACGAAATAATTTAACAAAAATAGTCACACGTGGACAGTACTCGTTCGTTGAGATTAGTCGTGTGTTGACAAAAATAAATATTCATTTGTTGAATAGAATGAAGGAATATATGAAGCCGTGTTGATTAGATTAACGCCATTTTGACGTGAACGATATTTATATCGATTTTATTGATTTCGAAATGAATTGAATAGAAAACGATTTCGAAATGAATTGAATATAAAACGATTTCGAAATGAATTGAATATAAAACGATTTCGAAATGAATTGACTAGAAAACGATTTCGAAATGAATTGATTAGAAAACGATTTCGAAATGAATTGATTAGAAAACGATTTCGAAATGAATTGATTAGAAAACGATTTCGAAATGAATTGAATAGAAAACGATTTCGAAATGAATTGATTAGAAAACGATTTCGAAATGAATTGAATATAAAACGATTTCGAAATGAATTGATTAGAAAACAATTTCGAAATGAATTGAATAGAAAACGATTTCGAAATGAATTGAATATAAAACGATTTCGAAATGAATTGATTAGAAAACGATTTCGAAATGAATTGAATAGAAAACGATTTCGAAATGAATTGAATATAAAACGATTTCGAAATGAATTGAATATATAATGAATCGAATTCGAATTGAATTGAAAACGAATTGAATTCGAATTGAATATATAACAGATTTGATTTCAATTGAATATATAATGAATTTGATTCAAATAGAAAACGAAACAAATTTGATTTGAATAGAAAATGAATCTGAATAGAATAGAAAATCAATTGAATTTGAATAGGATAGGAAACGAATTCGAATTGAATTGAATAAATAACGAATTCGAATTGAATTGAATAAATACAGAATTCGAATTGAATTGAATAGATAACGAATTTGAATTGAAACTTGAATTGAATAGAAATGAATTTTAAAACGAATTTATAAGAAGAATTCAATTTTGCTTTGGATTGAAATGGAAGTTGAAATTGTTTTTGAAACGAATTTAAAACTATTTATATAATTCATTTTAAATAGGAATCGACGAAATATATATTATATATATAATATAATGGCCTGAATAGAACGCGCCGCGCCGCGGCAGTTCGCGAATTTCGACCATTTATTTCAAACGGACATTACGGGAGATACGACCGTCGGATTCTCCTAAAATCAGAACCGTTGGGTTTGTATCGAAAAGAGCTTTCTAACGAATATTAGAAATTCAAAATCTAACGGTTGGATTTGGAGATACGTCCAAATCAAATTCAGAAAAGGTCGCTGTAAGTGCAGTTCGATGGCCATTGTTGGAAATCGACTGTACGGACCTTGATAAAATTATTAAAAATATCAATAATTTGTGTGAAATAATAAGAAATGATTTGGGAAAAATTGGGATGAAAAACTCCATATTTGAAAAGATAAAAATAGATTTTTATCGAAATGAACTAGTTTGAACTCAATTTAAAACCTGGGTTTTTTTATTTTTAAATAAATAAATTAGATTTAAAAAGGGGTTTTAAATGATCGGAATTTCTAACATATAACGATTGGATTTGAGATGGGTTTATCGTGAACTGTGTTTTAAATAACTCTAGTTCTTTAAACCGATAATAAATAGAATGTGATTTGGGTTTGTCGTGAACTGTGTTTTAAATAACACCTAGTTCTTTAACCCAGTAAAAGGAGTTTTAATGAATCTGTAATTAGATTGAAATGTGAATCTATAATCTAAATTATCAAATTTAGAAATGAGCGAGAATGGAGTATCGCCAGTTTTACTCCAAAGCGATAGTTAAATCTTTAATTAGATTTGAACGTGAAATGGTAATTAATTTTTCCGATAACACCATGGTGTTAGATATGGAGTATCACCAGTTTTGCTTCATGGGATGAATAGGTTGGGATTGGGAAATAAAATAAATAATTACTTCGGTGTGGTTCGCTAATCTCGACTAGTTCAGAAAACCATAATTTGGTTTGAAACGACATCTAAAGGAAGATTAAAGGATAAATTTGAAAGAATTTCTCTTGGATAAAATTAATGGGAACCTTTCCCTAAATATGTGATTTTATGAAAAAAAGAATATTCTGAATTGGAATGAGGTGTATGTTGAGTTTGTGTAACATTTGTTTTTAATATACGCGGGTTGTTCGGAAAGGCCAGGTTTATACCCATTCTGAATAACTGATTCGACGATATGTCGAAGATGAAGACGGTGGTTGAAGACCGGAAGTCTTCACATCGTTTGGATAATTACTGACGATCCTGATTGGGCAGTACACCCAAGAGGATGGAAATAGTTAGTGGTCGTCCAGACGTACTTGGAGATCGATGGATATGCGAGGAAAGTGCCTCCGGTTTCGTTCAGACCCAGAACGGACTTGTAAATGGATTGTGTGTCTGACACTGGATTTTATTCTGTGTTGATTGATTTCTATTAAATATACATCTATTTGGCGGCGGAGAATTTATTCTTTTGCTTAACGCCCTTCTCTGAGACGTACGAGCTCAGAGGTTGTATATCGATGGACATCAGTCGCATGGCATGAATTGCCTGTGTGGCACGCTAAGATGCAATGATCAAGGCTTTTGTTGAAAAGCAGAGTCTTGTGGTTGATGATCAAAGCACGGCCAACGTGGCAGCTTTGTGTATAACGTGAATTCGCGAGCCTCACACCTCGGTATGAGTTAAAAACGGGATACGGACTGCAGGGAGAGCACGACGTTTCTTTCTAGCTTTGGTGGTGTCAGTGACTTACCAGCCCTGACATATATATACTTTTCACCTTTGTGGTTGTTGGATGAGGAGCCTCGATTATAGGTCTGTAAGGACCGGGAAACGTGTGTTCAGGAATAACTAATCCTCTAACGTAAGTGAGGACCGGCCCTGAAGCATCCAGGGGTTGCCCAAAGTGCGTAGCCCTGGGACATTTGCTAGAGTGTCTCGAACGCGGAGAGGAGCTTGCCCCTTGCCTCGACTCATGACGGAAATCCAATTTCCGATACGTGTATTGCGGTTTTAATTGTAGAACTAGTATGGCGACATGATATATGGTACCCATGCCGTCTATGATTGATATTTATGATTGAAATTGTTTTGACACTATACACTTATTATAGTATCAAATGATTTGTTTTAAACGTATCAAGCATGTTTGGCTATTATAAGGGAAAACCCTATCCTCCGGCTTGCGTTGCATTGTGTGATGGGACCTGGGTCTTATAATAGCTTCATTTTTCGAAAAAGCATTGCATTGTTTATTCTATGCACTGGTATTTTTGGGAGGAAACCCGTTCCGTGTTTTACGGCGTGGTCCCTTGAATTACTCTCTTTTAAAGTAAAGCTTTAAATAACTGTTTTATTTCTCACAACAGTCACATGACTGACCTGGAGTTTATTGTTTTAACCTAAACTCTGGGTGCCCCTATTTTCCGCACGGGCAGCTAGTAGTTTTGGTTTTGCAGATTTATATTCACAGGATCCTGGTTTACAGCTGGAATGATATCCGGAAAGCTCTTTATCCGTATATCACCTTCAGTTGTGCTTTGTATTATTTTCCGCTGCTATGTAATTTATTGTAATCTCTGATATTTATCGAATGTAATTTATTCATTTATACTCTGTTTATTCTTGTATCTGATGGAATTGTTGTAATAGCAATGAAATGTTCTTCTGTCTGCGTTCTGATTTGTTGTGTTCTCAAAACGATCAGGGGTTTCGAACGGTCTAGATCGGTTTAACGACTGATTCGGATCGAGCGAAATTCCTGGTTGTCACAGTGGTATCAGAGCTTAGGTTTACAGAGCTCGAGAACAAGACACATTAGAACCATACGAAAGAATTCATCAGATATTGGGTTAGTAATATCCAATTAGAATGACTCGTTAGAGATAGGATCAGTAGTATCCTAGAACGAGTGTGAAGAGTATATTTTTCAAATGGAAACAATTTTGTTTTTAAAATTTTAATCGTTTTATACGTATTTGAATACTTATTTATTTTGAATATGGACAATCCAATATATAAAGATTTTTCATATACGCGTCATGAACGTATATTCGGAGTTTTATTATACTGGATAGATATAGAATCATATTCTAGACACCCGGAGATGATTCTGATGATTGATATATCATCATCATAATTTGTGTTCGTGTTTCGAAGGTTTGATTTCTATATATTTCCATTAGGCTGGTGTGAGAACCAAAACTAATATATTTAGAACACATTGTTGTGAACTGGCATCAAAAACATGATTTTTTTTATATATGTCAAAATTATGAATTTGAAACGTTAATTCACTAGTTGATTGATGTTTGTGTTGTTTGTCTATTTGTTTGCTAATTTTGAACCATTATGCCTAATAGAATCAAATATTGAATTGTGTTGAAAATTAGTCGCATTTGCTTGCATATACATGTTCTTACATTGAACAGGTCATAGCAAGGAGGCTAGAGCAGAGAATAAAATTTGTTTGCCTGACAAATAGGTACATGTTTACTACATAATTTACTGTTTTGTTTGGGTGATGATGATTTTATGAGCCTATTGGCTAGCCGCTTGGCTTTTTCTTTTTCTTTTTGAGATCAGAAGGCCTATATGGCAATTTCGGGATTTTCCCGTGGCTCCCGGTGCAGGGGAGGTTATGGCGAAATTTTTCGAAAATTTAGGGTGTTAGCCAAATTTTTGAAAATTTGAAAATTCTCAGAAACTGAAAAGTTGGAGAATGGAAGCCAGATCGAACGTGGAGCTGATTAATCAAACCACTTTCGACTTTGTTCCTTTTCGGGGACGAAAAGTTTTAAGTGGGGGAGATTGTAATAACCCGAAATTCTGAACCAGTTTAAAATTTTTATTTTGGCAATTTTAATGAATTTTGACTATTTAAAATAGATTATTTTAAATAATATCGACGAGGAATTTATTTTGAATATAATTCGAACGTATATATTATATACGTCGTCGTTAGAATATAAATATTTATATATAATTATAAATAGAATTGAAAATGGCGCGGTAGTTCGATAATTCGATTTCAAACTTCAATTGAATGTACCGGGTGCAAAACAATCCGGATTTTAGTGAAACTAAAAACATTGGGATCTAATTGATAATATCTTTCCAACGAATCAGAAAAATCAAAATTTCATAACGGGAATCAAAAGATATGTCCAGTTGAAAATTCTGAATAGTCGCTATGGAATTCAGGCCCTTAAAAATAGCAATTTTGCAAACGACCTCGGATTTCGACGAAACCACTTTTGTTGGATCCGTGATGTTAAATTATTGCTAGGTTTAAAATTTCATAATTTTTCGAATCAATATGTGAGCGTGGCAAAGGAAAACGCGTTTGACCAGTTTTAGTTGATTTTAATCGACTGGAAAATGGCCATTTTCCCAACGGTCTCAGAATTCGACGAAACTAGTTTTGTTAGGACCGTATCGTCAATACGAAGCTAGAAAATATTTTTTTGGAATTTTTCAAGTTAGTATGTGACCCCGGTAATTTGAAATGTACGTTTAAAATTCAATATAGTGATTTAAATGTAAATTCAACGAAAACTGATAGAAACGATCGAATCGGCCTATGATACATATCCCATTGAGTTCGGAATGGGGGTAATTAGCTATGGACGACAGGCGGTGGGCCTTGTTTCGAGGTCGATAGGAAAAGTTACTTTTTTTAGTAAATAAATAATTAAATAATTGAAAATTTAAAGTTCTCTCCCCTCCCCCTTATTTCATTCTCCCCCCCCCCCCCCCCCACGTTCAAAATCATTTCAAAGCAGGAAAAAAAAGAAATCGAGCGCGGAGAGGAGCATCGCGCTCCCCTAGGGCAGCGCCGCCCACCGCCGTGCCCCAGGTGGCGGCGCGCCACCTCCGAAGCCCCCCTCTCGCGATTGCCGATCAGACCCCCCCCCCAAATCCTCTTCCGCGATCGACGAAAACCCGCACCCCCATAGAAGCCGCGCCACCTCCTTCCTCCACCTCAGGCGATGCGCACCCCTATCCTCCTCCACAGTTCGAAATTCCCCCTATCTCTCTGCAAAAGATCACTGTAAGTTTTGATTATATTTTTATTTATATTTATAAAATCAGTTTTTGCATATAATAATTTATTATAAAAAGGTGATTTTTAATTTACAAGTAGAGTTATTAAAAATACGATTTTTTATGAGGTGAAGAGCGTATGGAAAATTTCGAGATTTTTAATATGTGAAAGACGAGATTTTTAATATGTGAAAGACGAGATTTTTAAGAGGCAAAAGATTAGATTTTTAAGAGGCAAAAGATTAGATTTTTAAGAGGCAAAAGATTAGATTTTTTAGAGGCAAAAGATTAGATTTTTAAAAGGCAAAAGATTAGATTTTTAAGAATGAAAAGTCGAAGTCTTTATATTGAAAAAGGCGAAATCTTTATATGGTGAAGAGCGAAGAGAAAATTTGATTTTTATATATAGAATAGCATAGTAAAAATTTGAATTTTGTATATTAAATAGCATAGTAAAAATTCGATTTTTATATATATAGTGACTACGGGCGATGAAAGTGACGAAAGGCGAAAACGACGAAGATTCCTACATTAGAAGAGTCGTGGTATTGGATAGCTATCGGTGAGAATTTCTCACCTTTCAATTTCTTTTTCTAGTTATATATATATACTAGGATGCAGACGGTGTTTAGTAGCACCCGACACAATCGTCCACAGACCATGGACTTGTTTGTTTGATTGCAAAAATTAGTTAGATTATTTGATTGGATTGAATTGTTTGGTGAAATGAAATTGATTTGATTGATGTGTGAATGGCGTGGGCCTTCACTAGACCGGGGATAAGGCTAGGCCTTGTCCCGTTTCTACGATCGTGCCGTTATGCCGCCGAAATTTTCTTAAAATAAAAATATAATTTTTATTGAATAAACGAACTGAATAGTAATTCATGTGTTAAAATAAAATGTTTTATCGTTAAGCATATAATTTTTAACGTGAAAGTGAATAAATAAATATTTATAAACAAATCGGCCGATTTGTTTATATACACTGATTTGACTGATATTAATTGGGTCGATAAATTTTACACATCGCCCAACTGCACAACTAAATCTGTGTTTGATTATTTGAAACCCCACATGGGTATTGGGATGAAATTTGAAGTTCACTCGTCCTGATTGATTAAATATGTCGATCGATTGATTGACAGGCTGTTATAAGCGTTAGATATCTATATTTGATGCTTATACAATGTAATGCACTTTGGTTGATGGTTGATTATTTTTCAATGCTACTATATACATGTGTTGTATGAAAATCCATATAATTAATTTTATATGGTAATTGATTGGGCCTCATTCCAATTTAGAAGATAAAGAATATTAAATAAAGGTTCATGTGTTGACTGTACTCATCCGTTGAGATTAGTCATGTGTTGAACGTAATATTTTAACAATAAATTTTATATCCTTATCACTATAAAATAAAGGTTCATGTGTTGACTGTACTCATCCGTTGAGATTAGTCATGTGTTGAACGTAATATTTTTACAATAAATTTTATATCCTTATCACTATAAAATAAAGGTTCATGTGTTGACTGTACTCATCCGTTGAGATTAGTCATGTGTTGAACGAAATAATTTAACAAAAATAGTCACCCGTGTACAGTACTCATTCGTAGAGATTAGTCGTGTGTTGACAAAAATAAATATTCATTTGTTGAATAGAATGAAGGAATATATGAAGCCGTGTTGATTAGATTAACGCCATTTTGACGTGAACGATATTTATATCGATTTTATTGATTTCGAAATGAATTGAATAGAAAACGATTTCGAAATGAATTGAATATAAAACGATTTCGAAATGAATTGAATATAAAATGATTTCGAAATGAATTGATTAGAAAACGATTTCGAAATGAATTGATTAGAAAACGATTTCGAAATGAATTGATTAGAAAACGATTTCGAAATGAATTGATTAGAAAACGATTTCGAAATGAATTGAATAGAAAACGATTTCGAAATGAATTGATTAGAAAACGATTTCGAAATGAATTGAATATAAAACGATTTCGAAATGAATTGATTAGAAAATGATTTCGAAATGAATTGAATAGAAAACTATTTCGAAATGAATTGAATATAAAACGATTTCGAAATGAATTGATTAGAAAACGATTTCGAAATGAATTGAATAGAAAACGATTTCGAAATGAATTGAATATAAAACGATTTCGAAATGAATTGAATATATAACGAATCGAATTCGAATTGAAAACGAATTGAATTCGAATTGAATATATAACAGATTTGATTTCAATTGAATATATAATGAATTTGATTCAAATAGAAAACGAAACAAATTTGATTTGAATAGAAAATGAATCTGAATAGAATAAAAAATCAATTGAATTTGAATAGGATAGGAAACGAATTCGAATTGAATTGAATAAATAACGAATTCGAATTGAATTGAATATATAACGAATTTGAATTGAAACTTGAATTGAATAGAAATGAATTTTAAAACGAATTTATAAGAAGAATTCAATTTTGCTTTGGATTGAAATGGAAGTTGAAATTGTTTTTGAAACGAATTTAAAACTATTTATATAATTCGTTTTAAATAGGAATCGACGAAATATATATTATATATATTATATATATATATAATATAATGGCCTGAATAGAACGCGCCGCGCCGCGGCAGTTCGCGAATTTCGACCATTTATTTCAAACGGACATTACGGGAGATCCGACCGTCGGATTCTCCTAAAATCGGAACCGTTGGGTTCGTATCGAAAAGAGCTTTCTAATGAATATTATAAATTCAAAATCTAACGGTTGGATTTGGAGATACATCCAAATCAAATTCAGAAAAGGTCGCTGTAAGTGCAGTTCGATGGCCATTGTTAGAAATCGACTGTGCGGGCCTTGATAAAATTATTAAAAATATCAATAATTTGTGTGAAATCATAAGAAATGATTTGGGAAAAATTGGGATGAAAACTTCATATTTGAAAAGATAAAAACAGATTTTTATCGAAATGAACTAGTTTGAACTCAATTTAAAACCCGGGTTTTTTTATTTTTAAATAAATAAATTAGATTTAAAAAGGGGTTTTAAATGATCGGAATTTCTAACATATAACGATTGGATTTGAAATGGGTTTATCGTGAACTGTGTGTTAAATAACACAAGTTCTTTAACCCGATAATAAATAGAATGTGATTTGGGTTTGTCGTGAACTGTGTTTTAAATAACACCTAGTTCTTTAACCCAGTAAAAGGAGTTTTAATGAATCTGTAATTAGATTGAAATGTGAATCTATAATCTAATTATCAAATTTAGAAGTGAGCAAGAATGGAGTATCGCCAGTTTTTCTCCAAAGCGATAGTTAAATCTTTAATTAGATTTGAACGTGAAATGGTAATTAATTTTACCGATAACACCATGGTGTTAGATATGGAGTATCACCAGTTTTGCTTCATGGGATGAATAGGTTGGGATTGGGAAATAATATAAATAATTACTTCGGTGTGGTTCGCTAATCTCGACTAGTTCAGAAAACCATAATTTGGTTTGAAACGACATCCAAAGGAAGATTAAAGGATAAATTTGAAAGAATTTATCATGGATAAAATTAATGGCAACCTTTCCCTAAAAATGTGATTTTATGAAAAAAAGAATATTCTGAATTGGAATGAGGTGTATGTTGAGTTTGTGTAACATTTGTTTTTAATATACGCGGGTTGTTCGGAAAGGCCGGGTTTATACCCATTTTGAATAACCGATTTGACGATATGTCGAAGATGAAGACGGTGGTTGAAGACCGGAAGTCTTCACATCGTTTGGATAATTACTGACGATCCTGATTGGGCAGTACACCCAACAGGATGGAAATAGTTAGTGGTCGTCCAGACGTACTTGGAGATCGATGGATATGCGAGGAAAGTGCCTCCGGTTTCGTTCAGACCCAGAACGGACTTGTAAATGGATTGTGTGTCTGACACTGGATTTTATTCTGTGTTGATTGATTTCTATTAAATATACATCTGTTTGGCGGCGGAGAATTTATTCTTTTGCTTAACGCCCTTCTCTGAGATGTACGAGCTCAGAGGTTGTATATCGATGGACATCAGTCGCATGGCATGAATTGCCTGTGTGGCACGCTAAGATGCAATGATCAAGGCTTTTGTTGAAAAGCAGAGTCTTGTGGTTGATGATCAAAGCACGGCCTACGTGGCAGCTTTGTGTATAACGTGAATTCGCGAGCCTCACACCTCGGTATTAGTTAAAAACGGGATACGGACTGCAGGGAGAGCACGACGTTTCTTTCTAGCTTTGGTGGTGTCAGTGACTTACCAGCCCTGACATATATATACTTTTCACCTTTTTGGTTGTTGGATGAGGCGCCTCGATTATAGGTCTGTAAGGACCGAGAAACGTGTGTTCAGGAATAAATAATCCTCTAACGTAAGTGAGGACCGGCCCTGAAGCATCCAGGGGTTGCCCAGAGTGCGTAGCCCTGGGACATTTGCTTGAGTGTCTCGAACGCGGAGAGGAGCTTGCCCCTTGCCTCGACTCATGACGGAAATCCAATTTCCAATACGTGTATTGCGGTTTTAATTGTAGAACTAGTATGGCGACATGATATATGGTACCCATGCCATCTATGATTGATATTTATGATTGAAATTGTTTTGACACTATACACTTATTATAGTATCAAATGATTTGTTTTAAACGTATCAAGCATGTTTGGCTATTATAAGGGAAAACCCTATCCTCCGGCTTGCGTTGCATTGTGTGATGGGACTTGGGTCTTATAATAGCTTCATTTTTCGAAAAAGCATTGCGTTGTTTATTCTATGCACTGGTATACTTGGGAGGAAACCCGTTCCGTGTTTTACGGCGTGGTCCCTTGAATTACTCTCTTTTAAAGTAAAGCTTTGAATAACTGTTTTAGTTCTCACACCAGTCACATGACTGACCTGGAGTTTATTGTTTTAACCTAAACTCTGGGTGCCCCTATTTTCCGCACGGGCTGCTAGTAGTTTTGGTTTTGCAGATTTATATTCACAGGATCCTGGTTTACAGCTGGAATGATATCCGGAAAGCTCTGTATCCGTATATCACCTTGAGTTGTGCTTTGTATTATTTTCCGCTGCTATGTAATTTATTGTAATCTCTGATATTTATCGAATGTAATTTATTCATTTATACTCTGTATATTCTTGTATCTGATGGAATTGTTGTAATAGCAATGAAATGTTCCTCCGTCTGCGTTCTGATTTGTCGTGTTCTCAAAACGATCAGGGGTTTCGAACGATCTAGATCGGTTTAACGACTGATTCGGATCGAGCGAAATTCCTAGTTGTCACAACCGTTTCCAGCGAAATTAATTTTGTTAAATTTGTAATGATTTATAATTATAGTATTTCAATTTTATATATTTTTTTATTTTATTTGTGGTCATACGCAATTTAAATGTGTATCAATTCGCTTATATCAGTTTTAAAGGAATTATCACAGACAATCTCTGAACTCGACGAAATCGGTCCTATCGTGTTCGGAATATTGTTTTATGGTAGGGGTGTGAAATTTCATTTTGATCGGAAGTCGTTTGTGATGGTTTTTGAATGTTACTTTATGGAAAAATAAATAAATAATATTATATTATATGGGTTCACTATATATAAGGGGGTCATAACCCTAATGTTTTCCCTTCTGTGGTCAAAGTATATACAGCCGACACTCAAACTATTCGAAATGCCAGTATTGTTCAAATTTGTTCCTTTCCAATCTCTAAATTCTTTCATCAATTCGAAAAAATCTCAACTGCGAACCTCTAGAGCTCGACAAGAGATTTTTCTTTAATGGGTGCGATGGGTTAATGATTGTTGGAGTGGTCGGAAAATGGGTTCAAAGCGCTGGCGTTCGTGATCGACTTAGAGGCAGTGAACGGAACTGGGATCGACGAGGTTTGGGTCTAAGGTTTGGAGAGGTGGGGCGCGACGGCCGGTCGGGTTGATGGTGTTACCAAGGTCCATAGGCGGTGGCTAAATTCAGGTGATGTCGAGATGTTGAACGGAGTAACGAAGATTAGAGTTTTGCAAAAGAAAAGTCAGGTCTGGGGAAATTAAGTTAGCCATTACTTTTAATTAAAGTGTAATTAGTTTTAACTAATTAAGTGATAAATTATATTAAACTAAGTTTACGTATTGCTATTAAATTATATGAACTAAGTCACATTTTTTGTACAGGCGTGATTAGAAGAAGGGTTTGAAGCATGAATGAACATGAAGAACGAGGAGAAAGCATTTTTAACTAGTCTATTATATTTATTCAACTAAGTACTTAAAGCTAACTAAGCTTCAATTAGATAAATAATTATGTTTGATTTAAAAATACACTGATATCAGCCTTATTTTTGTACAACATGGGATTGGGATGATATGAAGCAGCAGGGAAAGAATTACCAAGTGTTTGGAACAACAAAGAAGGCTTCATAAACATAGCAGTTAATTCCATACTTAATACATAATTAAAGTTAAATAATTAAGTGTGATTGAAAACATAGTTAAGAAAAATAATCGTTTTATTTAATCATTTTAATATCAGACAATTTTAAACAAATGCTAGCATAAGGTTGGAAGCCACAGTAATGAACGAAGGAACAAAATAGAATTGACCGGCCTGATTCTATTTTACAAACATAATTAGATTTAATAATTTAGTAATCAAGGGAATTAATCTTTTTAATATTATAATCATATAGTTACAAAATTGTATAACTTGTACATATCTTATCAGAATTGGACAAACAATGTGTAGTTGGAACCTTCTTGACGATTACTATGCTATGGAATAGAAATGGACGGAATTGGAATCAACTAATATTTTCAGTAAAATTAAACGTTGTTTAATTTAACTGAAAAACAAGTTGTTTTAACGATATATCAGATCAAGGTGAGTTAAACTCACTGAATTCTTTCCACTTGTATTTTATATAGTAGGGCTTTATAATTGTGTGCTATGGTTACTAATGGTTGATGTTTGTTAATTATATATTCATTTGTTGATTTAACCGATGAAATTAACATTGTTTAATTTCCATGAAACACTAAATTGTTATTCTAACGATTGGAACCAATTGAGGTAACGTACCCTATTAGTCATGTTTATAATAGTATAAACGTGTTTTTAATTTAATTGTTTGAATTGTTTGAAATAAATTGATTGATGTTAAATAGTTGTTATTTACTGCTATTAGTTGAAATTCAATCATTCTTATTTAATAATTGTATTTGAAGTAACCGTATTTGGATGTAGAGATTAAAGGTTGGAGGGATCCGATTGGAATCCTTAAATTTATTAATATTTTCATATTACAATTATATGAACTATTTAACCAATATGGATTGGACAAATTAATTTAGTTGTTGATTGGAATTCAAAATTTGTGTGGATTTAACCAATGGGTAATATTGGTTGAGTAATTGGAATCAGATGGCTTAAAAATCAGTCCTTTTTAAAATGGATTTACCGTCAGGTGAATCGACAGAAATAAAGTTATAAATTTTACTTTATAACTAAAGAAAGATTTGGAATCTATTAATTTGAACAAAAGTTTATTTAAAAGAAAAAGTATATTTGTTATTTAAGTTTTTAAATAATTATTAAGTGTTTTTTTAAATCAAATTCTTATGTTAATTAGATTTATAAGTAGTAGAGCAGAAATTAAAGTAATAGTTAAGAATTGGATTAATTGTTCTAAGAAACAATTAAATGAGGTTATTTAAATTAGTTATATTATTAATTATTTTAAAAGAGGAATTAATTGGAATTGGTTAATAATCGTGTTTCGAGTTGACCAAGTCGACCGTTTCAACTGGAATTGATTATTAAATTGGTTTATCGTCATTAACCGAATGAAATGATTTAATGGATATTTATTTTATGTTAATTTTTTTTTAAAAAGGAATTTACCGTTTAGTTTAGTTAATAAAGAATTTAATTACTTCAATAGTAGTTAATGATGAACAAATTTTTATTCTAATTAGTAATATTTAAGAGATCACAATTTAAGTGAAATTTATTTACGAAAATAATCAAGTTTGAAATGGAGTATAGTTAAATTGTTAAAGGAGGTTATAAACTAGTTTTATATTAAAACCCGAGTTTTATGTAGTAAGTAATAAAAGAGATTTTAAGCAAACACGATAGCATAAAATAAATATTTACTTAACGTTTGCATTAAGTAAAAGAAGTTGAGATAAGAAAAGGTTTATATTACTACCTGAGATTTTTAAACAAGGTTTTTAAAGGAGATGTAAAGTCGAAGTGTTGATTTGAAGTGGGCGATACTTAATAATGAATTAAGTGAAAGAAATGGAATTATATCGATATTTTCAAGTGGAAAAATGGTTGAATGGATTAGAAAAAGGGATTGTTAAAATGTATTTGGCAATGGAGTGAGTAATACGATTTCTGGAACAAAAATTCTAGTTATAAAACGAATTGATTAAAGAAGTAGACATCAAAAAGGTAATGTTTAGTAAGAAATTATTTAATCAACAAATTAAGAAATAATAGTTGTATTTGAAAAGAGGATTTTCAAAAATAATAAACGGATTATAAAATCGTAGTTTAAGTAATATAGTTAAAAAGATATGTTTTGATATTAGAATGAATATTGGTATTTCAATTACAACTCATATCTATCTTAAGATAAGAACGTTGTTGATCAAGGTCTGAGTGGTAATTAAAATACCCCAACTTGAACGACTTCAGAATTATCTGAGGATGATATTACTTGTAATGGTAAAGAGTTTAGCAATAATTTGTTTTTCGTAAGAGAAATAATAATGTAACGTTAATAAAAAGGACTCGAGAATATATATAATGGGATTTCCAACGTAACGGAAATGAAATGACTTGAGAATGCGAGTGTATATATATATATTTATATGTATATGTATAATGAAATCTTCGATATAAAGGAAATAAAAGGAAATTGTGTGAAATGTAACAATGAAAAGTGGAGTTTTGGAATGGGATTATTCTAAAGGAATAAGGGTTGGTTTATTGTTTTTCAAGCAAAGAAGTAAAAGAGATTTCGTAAAATTATTTTACGAAAAATAAGATGAACTGATTTCCCATTACAAATAACAAATAATGAGGTAGATAATGTTTTGCAAATGATAGTAAGATGGGAAACATGATTTGATTATAAAATATTTTTCTAAGTATATAAAAGGAATGGATTTTTAATATATTCATATATTAAAATAAGGAGTGGAAAACCATGTTCGAATTATTGAAAGATTTCGAAGTTTTTAAATTAACCCTTGTTTAATCATGTTTAACTAAAAAAGCCAAGTAATGCTGAATACTGAACCAATAGAATCTATTTTTATTTTTATGATTGAATGATTGTTTATTTGATAGTTAAATAGTCGACTATCAAATCTGGCCTATACGATTATTAGTACTGAAAGACCGGGATCGAATTTATATCAAGATGGAGCATGTGAAGACCATGGATCTTCATAAGCGGAAGGATTACTCAAATTCTATTGTTCGCTCTCGGAGATAAACTGTGATTTTTTCGTGGTTGAAATCTACGAATTTGCATGGACTACTGGCTATTGATTTGTAGAGTGATTCCTTGGATATGGTAGGAGGGTACCTTTGGTTCATCCTGTTCCTGGATGACTTGTATGGATGAATGTCTAACAAAGTATTTCCTAAAAACTACATGCATTGATTTTTACAAATATACCGAGTTCATGGCAAAGAAGGGCACTTCTTTTACATCCAGGGTATATTTGTGGACGTTAATTAGTGATTTGATGGATCTGACGAGGTGGCATTCAAAGTGAACGGTGACCATATGTTTTGAAAAGCTAAATTAAACCTCAAGCCTCATTAACCAGGAAATGGTAAAAATCAGGTAGGTCGCATGGCTATGTGGGTCGCTCCCATTAGGGTGTATTGTCACCAATCTAGAGAATATTCATATTGTTCTTCTTTTCTCTTCTGTATCTCCCGCGAATGGTTATGATGGATCCAACCGTAGGTGACAGTATACTCGGAACATTCAATGTTAAGTGAATGGCCGGTCATGTTAAACCTGAGTTGCAAGATGTTCTTATTAAACTTGGTGTATTCTTCTCTCGAGATACACCATCAGTAAGGGGTTTCCCATACCTAGCCATGGAAATCCGTACTCCAATAAGCACCCACGGTTTTGATGGTATTCTATATATGTAGAGTGTGAGATGCAAGCGTTCTACTAGATGATTATTTATTTGTATTTAGACATTATTATAATATCAGAAAAGATATGATTTCCAAAATATTCTGGGTTATTGTAAGATAAAAACAATTCATGTTTATGTGTGGATTTGGTCTTACGATTATCCATTTATTTCAGAAAAGATTTGATAACTTTAAAATCAAGGTGGATGTAGTTTATAAACTTAGTTGGTTTCTAACTCGGGTTCACCAGACTGATCCGACGTTTGTAATTCTCGTGTTAGATCGAGTTTTATAGGTTCAGGTTATCAGATGTTGTGAAGAGACGAGCTGGAAGTGTTCAGACGTATGATATTATAGTTAATATTCCACTTTGTGATTGTGTATGTGGACATGTTGTTATAACTGCCTAGATGTGATGTACTCTAATAATTGTAAGTTTTATTTAAAACTCTCAGTAAAGATTTATTTCTATGTTATATTTTGTTCCGCTGTGATATGAGACTCTTGTTGTTCTTCTTCTTCTATTCTAATATTTTTTTCCCATCTCACCCTCTAATTTCTTTCTATTAACTATCTGCTTTTCGATGCAATTTGGGTTGACATGGGTTGTTAAATGTCGGCTTAAAATGTATGGAAAAAGTGGGTCGTTACACTTGGTATCCAAGCAGAAGGTTTAGTGATACGCTTGACTCTGTGGCGTAACTCAATAGAGATGGGGTTAGTAATATCCTAGATTGAGTTGAGTGTTTTTATATGAAGCGTATTTGTAAATTTTATATACAAATGTTTTGTATTGTGTTGTTTGATCGGTTCAAGTGTTGAGAAGCATTGAACTAACAATGGATACAATATTGTTTTATAAAGAGGGTAAATGAAATAATTTTACACAAAATATATTTTTGTACAGAAAAGAAATAATTTTATTAAGTTGTTGGTGTGTTTGGTCGATTTGAATGAAATTCAATTTAGATTAAAATTTTGAAATGGTTTATTATAACCCAAAAGAGATTCTTAATATGAAATAAGAGAATGAAATTGAATAGATCAGAACTTGGATTGTGAAATAAAAATGAACTAATTAGAATAATAAATTAGTTAATTGGATTTGAAATTGTAATTTAACTTTTGTTAAGTGAAGTTCAGAATGGATATTGAAACTAAATAAAGCTGATTTGGGACTTGGAAAATTTAATGAATAATAATTAATGAGAAATCAATAGGATATTAACCAACTGTTGTTCAAATATGTTAAATCAGCGTAAGCATTAATATTGAGAGTAAAATTCAATTGATTTGAATGAATTGGTTGTTTATTGGTTGTTGATTGTTTGAATAAAATTTATCAACATCTTAATTGAAATAAATAAATGGAAATCCAAGAAAATAAATTCCATTATAATTAAAGTGGAATGCAAATGCATATAAATTGGAATTAATGGTTTAGTCGGTATTTTCAAATGAATAATGTTTTATGTTTGGTTTTGGGGATTGATGAAGTTATATCTGCTGATTAATGAAGTATTGTTTAATATTTCACGAAAGTATTACTCATATGTCAAATTGATTTGAGTACGGGTGCCAAATGGCTTTGAGGAATAGATTTTGGTTGAGAGGATCACAACGAATTAAGAAAGTATGCTCAATAGCATTCGTAAAAGGTACGCCTACGCGAAAATATAAATTTTGGTTTTTGATTTTTCCGACCGTGTGGGTCGATGTTTATATATTATTTGTTCCTGCGATATCGAAGATGTCACTATGTATAGGGGAGACTCTACTGAATTTTTCTCAGAATTTAATGTGTCAGAAAACTTTGGGTACTTTTTGGAATTTATTTTATTAACGATATTGTATTGGTTTTTGATTTATAGTAAATTGGATTTTGAAAATTAATGGTTTCCAAGCATTTTTCCTACCTTGTTAATTTCGGGAACGAAATTTTTTAAGGGGGGAAGACTGTAATGTCCCGTATTTTTAGTGGTCAGATATTTAAATTATTATATTATTTTAAATATTTTATTTGGAATATTTATGGATTTTAATATTAAATTCATTTATTAAAAACGTAGTTTGAACGTTAATTTATATTTAAATTAAAACGAGCTGGAAATGACACGGTAGTTCGTAATATTGAGTTTTGAACTTCAATTGAATATACAGGGTCCGATATAAGTCGGATTTCTGTGAAACAAGAAATGTTTGAATCTTGTTGATTATAATTTTCATATGAGAGAGAAAAATCGATATTTCATGTTATAGATTTTTATTTATGTCCAAATCAAATTTTAAAATAGTCGCTATGGAAATCGTTAACATACGGTAACGTTTATTAAATAAATTAATAAGGATTTTTATATATTTTGGTATTGTTTAACTCAAAATTGATGATACTGAGTTGTATAATTTATATTTGAAGCTACAAGATATTTCTATTTGGATAATTATGATAATAGTAATTTATTATTATTTAATTATGTTATTTTGGAGTTTATATTATACTTTATCGATATTAATATAAGCCTTAAGAAGGGCCATTTTGCAAATGGCCTCAGTTTTTGATGAAATTAGTTTCATTGGAACTGTATCGTTAAGTTATTATATAAAACCAAATTTCATGGCATTTTGATGTTGTATGTGACAACGGTAGCCGTAAACGCCTTAGTTTTTATTTAATTGTTTTATTAATTTAAATTGGAAAATTAGAGTAACTGATTATCTAACTAACTCCGTTTCTAGCAAAATTAATTTTGGTAAATCACTAATTATTTGTAGTTGTAGTATTTCACTTTTCAAGATATTTGAATTTTATTTGTGATCGTATGCAATTTAAATGTGTGTCGATTCACATATATCAGATATGAAGGAATTATCACAGAGATCTCGGAATTCAACAAAAGTTGTCCCATTGTGTCCGTAACATGTTTTATTCTAGGGTTATGAATTTTCATTTTGATCGAAAGTCATTTATGATGGTTTTTGAGTGTTACTTCACGGAAAAGTAAATAAATAATATTATATGGCTTCAATATATATAAGGGGTCATAACCCTAATGTTTTCCCTTCCACTGTCAAAGTATATACAGCCGCCACTCAAACTATTCGATCGACCAGTATTGTTCTAGTATGTTCCTCTCCAATCTCGAAATTCCTTCACTAATTTTATAAATCCGGACTATAAATCTCTAGAGCTCGACAAGCGCTTTCTCTTCAACGGTTGCGATGGGTTAATTATTGTCAAAGTGGTCGGAAAATGGGTTCAAAGAGCCGGCATTCTTGATCGTCTTGGAGGCAGAGGACAGAACTAGGATCGACGAGGTTTGGGGCTGAGGTCTAGAGAGGTGGGGGGCGCCAGCCAGTCTGTGCTGATGGTGGTCCGAAGGTCTACAGGTGTGGTTAAATACAGACAATGTTGAGATATTGAACGGAGTAACGGAGAGCAGGGTTTTGCAAAAGAAAAGACGGGCCGAGGGAAATTAAGTCAGTTGTTACCTTTAATTAATATGTAATTAGTTTTAACTAATCAAGTGATAAATTATATTAAACAAAGATTAAGTGTTGCTATTAAATTATATGAACTAAGTCATGTTTTTGTACAGACGTGATTAGAAGGGTCTGAAGCATGAATGTACATGAAGAACAGGGAGAAAGCATTTTTAATTGGTGTGTTGTATTTACTCGACTAAGTACTTAAATTAAATTTCAATTAGGTAATTAACCATGTTTGATTTAGAATACACTGGTATCAGACTTATTTTGAACAATGTGGTATCGGGATGATATGAACCAGTAAGGAAATAATTATCGGTTGCTTGGAACAACAGAGAAGGCTTCATAAACGTGGTAGTTAATTCTCTACTTAATACGTATTTAAAGTTAAATAATTAAGAGTGATTAAAAACATAGTTAACAAAAATAATCGTTTTATCGTTTTATTTAATTATTCTAATATCAGACATTTTGAAACAAATGTATGCGTAGTGTTGGAAGCCGCAGTAATGAACGAAGGAACAAAACATAATTGACCGACCTGATTGTATTTTATAAATGTAATTAGATTTATTATTTTAGTAATTAAGGGAATTAATATTTTTAATATTATAATTGTATAGTTACAAAATTGTATAAATTGTACATTTTTTACCATAATTGGACAAATAAGGTATCGTTGGAACCATCTTGACGAATACTATGCTATGGAACAGAAACAGACGGGATTATAATCAACTACTAATTTTAGTTAAATTAGACGTTGTTTAAACTGAAAACAAGTTGTTTTAACGATAAATCAGATCATGGTGAGTTAAACTCACCCGGTTCTTTCCACTTATATTTTATATAAGTCGGGTTTTACAATTGTGTGCTATGGTTGATTGTTTGTTAATTATATATTCATTTTTGATTTAACCAATGAAACTAAACGTTGTTTAATTTCCGTGAAACACCAAATCGTTATTCTAACATTTGGAACCAATTATGGTATCTTACCTTGTTGGTCACGTTTATAATAATTAAACGTGGTTTTAATTTAATTGTTTGAATTGTTCGTTAAATAAATTGGTTGATGTTAAATATTTGTTATTTACTATTATTAATTTAAATTTAACCATTCTTATTGAATAATTGTATTTGAAGTGACTGTATTTGGATGCAGGGAATTACAGGTTGGAGGGATCCAACTGGATTCCTCAAATGGCTTAAAATCAGTCGTTTTTTAAATGGATTTACCGTCAGGTGAATCGACAGAAATAAAGTTATAAATTTTATTTTATAACTGAAGATAGATTTGGAATCTATTTATTTGAATAAAAGTTATTTAAAAGGAATTTTATATTTATTATTTAAGTTTTTAAATAATTATTAAATGTTTTTATAAATCAAATTCTTATACTAATTAGATTTATTAGAAGTTGAGCAGAAATTGAAGTAACAATTAAGAATTGGATTAATTGTTCTAAGAAACAATTAAATGAAGTTATTTAAACTAATTATATTATTAATTATTTTAAAAGAGGAATTAATTGGAATTGGTTAAAGAAATAATCATGTTTCGAGTTTGTAACGTCCCGTATTTTTACGGTATTATAAATAATTTATTTAATTATTTAAATAACGGTTCGGTAATTTAAAAAGGTCGTTTAATTAATTATATTGAATATTTAATTAATATGATTAATAAAATAATATATTTAATTTCGAAATAGTCAAAAATACTGAATTGACTTGTGTGAATTGGACAATTTAAAAAATATATATTCAGTTTAGATTGAATTATATTAACAAATTGTTTTATAAATGTCAGTTGAACGTATAATTTATATTATAATTTTAATCGAGTCCGTAATGGTGCAATAGTTCGTAATTTGGCGATTTGAACTTTAAACAAATATACAGAATCCGTTTTAAGTCGGATTTCTATGAAACAAGAAACGTTCGAAGCTGGTGAAGTATATTTTTCTAATGGAAGAGAAAAATCGAGATTTCGTTGTGTAGATTTTGAGTTATATCTAAATCAAATTTTCGAAAAGTCGCTATAGAATTCCTTTATAATTTATAACGATTTAATTATATTATAAAAGGGGTTTTAATATAAATTGGGTATCGATTTAACACTGGATTTGAAATATGGAGTTGTAAATCCAGATATGTATATTTAGAAGCCGGATAATATTCTGTTGTGAATATATACGATAATATTAATTTACTAATATTAAATTTAATTATTTTCAAATATATTAATATTTAAATGGTATTATTTATAGCTTTAAAAATAGCCACTTTTGCAAACGAGATCCGTTTTTGAAGAAACTAATTTTATTAGATCCAGAATAATAAATTATTGTTAGATTTCAATTTTCGCGATTTTTGAAGTTAGTATGTGGTCGTACGGGATGTGAAATACAGTCAATAATTTGACTTTAAAAATACGTTATGTGAGCAAACGAATTCAGAATTCAACGAAACAAGTTTTGTTGGGTCCGTAATGTCAAACTGTAGTTGCATGCCCATTTTAATGTTTTTTGGGTATTGTATGTGATCATACAGATTTTTAGAAGACAAATATAAGTAGCGTTGACCATATAAATTAATATAAAAATATATATGAAGCTTCCTATACAAGCCAACTAACCCTATAAATACATTACCATTTTCCTAAACCTAATTTTACATTTCTCTGGTCACACAGATTCCGCCTCTGTTCGTTTTTAATTTTACAATGAAACCGAGAGTTTAAAATCAAAATCAAACAAAAGAAATTGTTATAAATTCTGAAATTTATATTAATGGGAGCGTTGATTTAAGAGCTTCGATCTGATACTAGTTCCGAAAGGTGCGACGGCCATTTCCAGAGCTCGACATTTAGGCACAACACCTAGGGTTAGCGATTTCTGTTGATTAAGTAGGAGTTTGTTGTTTTCGAATATGATATTGAGTTCGTGGTGATTTCTACCATCTCATGTGAATTTCTGGGATTTTTCTAGAATTAAAAGTGTCGATGTGGTCATGGTTCAGCGCGTGAATAGCTCGATTTCGCGATCAACTTGGAGTGTGCGAGTTGTGTATTTTGAGGCGTAGTGTATTGAGAAATGGAAAAGGAGTTTGTTGGAGGGGTTCTTGTTGAGATTCGGTGGACACAGAGGGAGAACGGTGAGGTAGGAGACGCAGTGGCTGACCTGTAGTTGAGATGGAGAGGATGAACACGGGTTGAGGTTAGAGTGATGGAGAGATTTGTCTTGCGAATTGCAGGAAGTCGGTAATGTTTGATTTGACTTTTTTGGAGAAAGGAGTTCCAAAAAGGGGATGATAATTTGGAAAATCACGGAGGCTTACTGGAGCATGAATTATGCATGGTTAGGGAAGAGGACAGAGTGGGCGTGGATTGTGAAGTAGGGTCATGGGCCAGGTTCAAAAAGTAAGGCCCAGATTTATAATTAAATTCAGTTTAGATTAAATTAAATAGTACATTAACTTGTTAAATAAATAAGTTCTTCGTACATGATCAGAATTGGACGAAATCAGATCCATTGGGATCGTATGGACGGCGGCTACGCAATGGAACTGACTGCATGTGGATTGGAGTTCGTTACAATTTGTAGCGAAATAAATTGTATGTGTGAATCAACCAACAATTATAGTTATTTAATGATGATCGTCCAATGTGAGTAAATCTCACTAACTTTGTACCGTTTATACTTTTATAAATATAATCAAGTATTGATAAATGATGATTGATTGTTGTGTGTTGATTGTTTAGTTAAATTGCTAATGTACTTGTTGACATTATATATAACGATATATATAAATCTTTAATCAAATATTGATTCTGTTTATCAGAATATTTCATATTGAAATGAAATCGATGTTATTTATATCGTTTAAAATCTGTGGATGCAGGGAAACAGGTTGGCGGAATTCAACTGGATTCCTCAATATTTATAATACTATTTGTTTTCATATATTGTGATATATGATGTGATATAAACCCTGTAATTGATTATGATGACACTTGTCTGTTTAATTGGTATTTTAAATACCATAAGAAATACTATAATGTAAAAGGGATTTTTCAAAGTGTATTTTGAAAAGGATTATTTATTTAGGAAGTAAATAGAAATATAAAAGGAATATTTGTTTAGAAAATAAATAGGATTATAAGTGTTAGAAGAATAAAATGAGATTTTATATGTATAATTCTATAATTAAAAGTATAAATAGAAAACTGTTTTGATTGCAAAGAAGAAATGTTATTCACATTTAATGTGAATAAAGGATTTAAATAAATATTTTGTAGATGAAAATATTTATAAAGGAATTTTGGTTTTGAAATAGGAATTTAAATGGAATTACTGAAATTAGAAACTGACTGGAAATTAGTTGAGTTGAATGACTTTCTGGGTATCGATCTGATGTTGGTTTCGGCCTTCGGGTTTATACTTGGGAAGTTGTTCTCTTACTAGTTTACAATTAGAGACTGATAGAGGTAGGAAGATATTGATGCATGAATCAGAAATGGAAACGTTTTCCAAAGTTAATAATGTATATTTTCTAATTTTTAGAAAATAAGGAATTTATGGATATATGGAAATAATAAATGGGAAATTGGGAAAAGAAATGATGATTGATCGATAAGATTTCCATTTGGGAATACGACCGCTGTTTGTACACATGTTTTCCTTTGGTAGTTAAATCACCGACTATCAAAGATTTTGTCCATTTCCGTTGTCAATATGGAGAGACGGGATCAGTTATATTATCTGAAAACCACTCCGTATGGCATTAGCGTTGCGAATCAAATATGATGAAGGTAATTGAAGACGGAGTTATGCAAGGGCTGCCCTGTTTACATAATAATGCCTTCGAGTTGTCCAGTCCCAGGCCGACCTGTATGGAAGAATGTCTGACAAAGTATATTTAACAGATCACGTAAGTTGATCGTTTCAAATGTATTTACGTTGGTGGTAGAGGAATTCGTTTCTCTTAGCTGTATACCCGTAGTATTTTTGGAGAAATCAATTTGTGATTTGGCGGGTTTGACGATGTGACATTCAAAGTAAATAAAGGCGTGATCTGTACGTTTTGGCTTCAAGCCTCACAACAGAGAAATGGTATAAAATCGGGTAGGTCGCATGGCTAAGTGGTTAGCTGCCAATTAGGGTGTACTGTCACCTGATATAGAGAAATTCCATTTACTTCTATAATCTATTTTGATGTTGTCCCTTTCGGGAAATGGTTACTGATCCCAACCGTTGGTGATAATACATTCGGTACACTCAAGCGAAATGAGTGACCGTCATGTTTAGCCTGAGTTACAAGATGCTCTTGTTGAACCCGGTGTATTCCTCTCTAGAGAAACACTGTTGGAAGGTGGTCCCATAACTTTCCAGTTGGAATTCATTACCCAATAAGCGCCTGCAGTTTTTGATTGTATATTATGTATGTGGAACGTGAGATGAAAGCGTTCTGCTAATGATTATTTAGTTGTGGTTGATAGACATTATCATAATATCAAATGTATTTTGATATAAAGATTATCGTTCTTTCAAAAGGATTTTTGAATGTTGAATTAAGTGTTTTGGATTCACATAAGGTAAAAATCCGTTCCGTGTTATACGGCATGGTCATATGAGATATTGTTATTTCCTCAAACTGTTTTAAATTGTTTACTCATACCAGTCCTATGACTGACCAGGAGTTTATTTTGTTTTGTTTCCCCTAAACTCTTGGGTGCCCAAATTTGTACGGGCAGTCAAGTAGTCAGGATTTTACAGATATACTGAGAGCTTGGAGCAGGAGGCTTCAGGATTATGTCGCTATAGTTATTTCCGCTGTATTGTAAGTGTTGTACTCTGATAATGTTATTGTATAAATATATTGATTTTATTTCAAAGTTATGCTATATTTTATTCGTTCCGCTGTGAGATTCGTGTTACTCTGATTCTGATGTTGTATGTTCTTCTTCTTCTATTCTAAGTTTCTATCTTATCTATTCTCACCCTCTAATTTCTTTCATTAACTATCCGGTATTTCCGATGCTTGAATAGTCGACATTGAGTTTATGTCGAATACTCAGGATCACGAAAACCCGGGTCGTTACAGAGTTGACCAAGTTGGTCATTTCAACTAGAATTGATTATTAAATTAGCTCGTCGTCATTAACCTAATGAAGTGATTTAATGGATATTTGGTTTATTTTAATAAAATTTTAAAAACAAATTTACAATTTAATTTAGTTAATAGAGAATTTAATTACTTCTACAGTAGTTAATGATGAACAAATTATTATTCTAATTAATAATAATTTAAGAGACCACTATTTAAGTGAAATTTATTTATGAAAATAATCAGGTTTGAAATGGAATATAGTTAAATTGCTAAAGGAGGTTATGAACGGGTTTTGTATTAAAACCCGAGTTTTATGAAGTAAGTTATAAAAAAGATTTTAAGCGAACATGATAGCTTAAAATAAATATTTTCTTAACGTTTGCATTAAGTAAAAGAAGTTGAGATAAGAAGGGGTTTATATTACAACATGAGATTTTTTAAACAAGGTTCGTTAAGGAGATGTGAAGTCGAAGTGTTAATATGAAGTGGGTGATACTTAGTAATGAAATAAGTGAAAGAAATGGATTTGAAACTATATTTTCAAGTGGAAGATGGTTGAATGGATTAGAAAAGGGATTGTTAAAATGAATTTGGTAATGGAGTGAGTAATACGTTTTTTGGAACAAAATCCAAGTTACAAAACGAATTGTTTAAAGAAGAAGATAAAAAGGTAATGTTTAGTAAGAAATTATTTAATCAATGAATTAAGAAATAATAGTTGTATTTGAAAAGGGGATTTTCAAAAATAAGAAATGGATTACAAAATTGTAGTTTAAGTAAAATAGTTAAAAGAGAATGGATTTTTATTAGAATGAATAACGGTTCTTGAATTAGAACTCATATCTATCTTAAGATAAAAGCGTTATTGATCAAGGTCTAAGAGGTAATTAAAATACCCCAACTTGAACGACTTCAGGATTCTCTGAGGAAGATATTAGTTGTAATGGTAAAGAGCTTAACAATAATTTATTATTTACGTAAGAGAAATAATAATGTAACGTTGATAAATAGGACCCGAGAATATATATAATGGGATTTCCAAAGTAACGGAAATGAAAAGACTTGAGAATGTGTGTGTGATATGTGTATATATAATGATATCTCTGATATAAAGGAAATTGTGTGAAAATATAACAATGGAAAGTGGAGTTTTGGAATGGAATTATTATAAAGGGACAAGGGTTGGTTTATTGTTTTTCAAGCAAAGAAGTAAAAGAGACTTCCTAAAATTATTTTATGGAAAATAAGATGAACTGATTTACCAGTTATATAATAAATAATGAGGTAGATAATGTTTTGTAAATGATAGTAAGATGGGAAACTTGATTTGATTATAAAATATTTTCCTATATATATAAAAGGAAAGGATTTGTAACGTCCCGCGTTTTTATCGGTTTATATTTGAATATTTAAATCATTTTAAATATTGAATTCGTAATATAAGTGGATTTATATATTAATTAAAACGAATTTGAACGTATAAAAATATATATTAAATATAATCGAGCCCGTAATATCGCGGCAGTTCGTAATTTAACGTTTTGAACTTCAAATGAGTGTACAGGGTACGTTATAAACTGGATTTCTGCGAAACAAGAAACGTTGGAATCTATTGAACTGTATTTTTCTAATGAAAGTGAAAAACCAATATTTCGTGTTACAGATTGTGAGTTATGCCCAAATCAAATTTTCAAATAGTCGTTATAGAATCGTTTATCGATCGTAACGGTTTATTCGATATAACTAGATATCGGTTTCGAATTTGAACAAGGTTCTTTTGAGACATAGTGATAAATTAATTTTTAAAATTTTACTGTAATTTTTAATTAATTAAATACGCAACTTTTATTTGGAATATTTCGCACCCTATATCGATATTCCAGGGTTTCTCAATTTGAGTAAACCTACCGATATTATTGTTTTTTGGGATCGTGGCATCTCATTGGACACAACCGCAATCTTACTTCTGTCTGTAGCATCTCGGACATGAACAAAATTTTATGTAACGCGGTACACTAAAATTTTAAAACATGAAAAGATATTTTCCTTTGTGTGAATTTTATCTTCTTTATCAAATTACACTTTGACGGAAGTTCATGTAATATAAACAAAAGAAAAAAATGCTAATTCAATTTATTAAAGTGTACAACCAAAGCTAATTAAATCAAAGTTGTGCAAAATGAAATACCGTGAAAGACTAATTTTTTTTTCAATACATATGCACGTGTATTATGATCCCATGCTTTTGAAACTAATGGAATATGACCAATTAAAGACACTAAGAACTTGTATATACTAACACATCCACTAGAAATGAGGCATACACCCAAAACATTCTTCTAATATTAGGTCACTATAGTATGGATCCTGCCAATTGGCAGTTTCAACCCATAGCTCACCACTTGCAGTCACCACCATGAACTACGGCATCAACGCATTTGCTGCCCATCTCTTTCCATGTGAACAATTTATTCCGTAAAAACATAAATGTGACATTAGTATGGGTGGTGTTCATATTTAATGCAAACAATGTTGAAAAGGAGGAGCATGTGGATTCATCCTTAATTAACAATTAAGCTTCCATAAATATATGTATATACTATCCTTAGAACCAAAGCTTCATACACTACTGTCGAAGGCCTAAGAAGCTTTGAAAAAGAAACCTATGATGTGAAAAATCATGACAGCTTTGATGAAAAGAAAACTCACTGATGTGCTATGCATACTTAAGTCCTATGCTGTAGTTTCGACAGCTATCAGCACCTTATTTTCTTGGCAGAAAAATTCATACCTCCTCACCGGATATTTATATACGCTGCATTCATATTACTAGCTAAGTTTACGGGCCTACCAATCGATAAATGTTAATAATATTTAATAAATAACATTGTATATTTTTATCTAATATTTATTGGATATACACTGACGAACCCAGAACCTTTAGTTACATCCAGAGAAGAGATATAACAATAAAGTAGGATTTAGTTTGAAAACAGAGTTTCGTTGTTCAGGCCTAAAGGAGCTAAATAGGACCTATAACCCTGATACCTCACGCTAAAGCAATCCAAACCTGGGACAGTTCAATGCAAACCGTACTTGGAACCATACGCATTACAGCCTATACATGGGAAATACAAACTACCTACCTCCCTGTTCCTTCACGCTGAAGTCTCCCTCTGCTTATATAAACGAAAGCTCCATTCGTGGTTTAAGAAAAATGAAACTAGAAGGATAAAATAACCAAAAATCAAATACTACTCCATAAAATCCACTAAATAAATTGAAACAAATATGCGTCTGTATGGGAGAGACGCTGCTTTAGTATGTGTTTGTATAGGGTAGTGTGCTTTATACTGGGAGGTTGTTTCTGGGCGAAGGGGTGAATGATGTTACTGGAGTATGAGTTAAGTGTTGTGGCGGCCATTTCTTTCTTACATGATGTATCACGTATAGCAATAGGGGATGTGTTTGTAGGATGGTGAAGAATACAAGTGGCGCCGTTTGGTGAGAAGGAGGCCAATGCCGGTTTCATTTCTGGGAACGGAGGGGGGGTCTGTGTTAGTGAAGCACGTTATGAAGTAAGCTACTGTACGGTAGCTGCATGGGTTGATTTTGTACATGAAGTGGGTATTTTCATGGTGACGTGGGGACTTAGGTGATGTGTTGGGTGTGTTTTGTGAAGAGGGGTTATTTGGGAAAATGAGACCTGCATTTCCTTCCTGGAATGGTGAGGCATACCAACAGTTCATGTTGGGATTTTATAGGAGCTTCATGGTGGTATGTATGGGAAAAGGGAGTGCAGCGTGAACATCATGTTTTTGTAAGGAGACAGCGCATATATTGGATGAATGATGAAAATGCAGAATGGGTATGAGGTGCTGTTAATATTGAAGTGTGGGTGAGTTCCTATAGTTGCATGACAGTGGGAGGACGTGGAAGGAAAGTTGCGGAAATTAATTATATAAATGAACACGCTGTGTTTATGGGAGTATTCGGTGACTTGACTTGCGTCAACCATTTCCTTGATTACGTGATGGTCGGTAAGGGGTAGAACTGAACCGTGAGCAATGCATTCGACAGGGATGAGCTAAATGGTGACATTATGGTTCGTTGTACACTGTTTGCATGGCAGCGTTGGTCAGACACCGCATGTGAAAAAGAACGCATTCCAGTTTGTCAGTAATGGCATGGGAAGATCTGAAGCAGGGTAAACGGTAGAAGAAGACGGCGTAATTGGTGAACGGACAACGGTGATTAAGGACTAATTTATAATGATGGTGAAACCAAAATGAGAAAGGGAGAAGAACAGACGAGGACGTGAATCATTAGAAAGCAACGGGTATAATCGACTAACGCAAATCGTTATTTAACGGTTAACGCGCCAAGATAAGTAAATTCACTAACTCTGTTTTAATTAAAATATTTTAATTATATTTTAAATAATGGTTGAATGTTGTGTGATGGTTGTTTAGGCAGATTATGGTTAAATTGGTTGAAATATTATATATCGTTGCATATGTACACATCACCGGTTGAATACTGATTCCATCGATTATAATATTCCCTATAATGGAACCAGTGATAATTTTTGACTAACATCTGCGGATGAGGAAACCGGTTGGAGGAATCCAACCGAATTCCTCAATATTTATATGTACTGTTTGTTTTATATAGATGCACTGTTTGAACCCAAATGACTTTTGAAACCTTGTGTTGATATTAGCGTTGAATGGAAATTCAAGCGTTATTTTGATTTAATCAATAGATGATATCGATTAAGAAAGTGGCAACAACCAACCATAAATGTGTCATTTGTTTTAACCGCTATTGTTTTACTGAAATCCCACCGTGTGCGAAGCACGTGTTTCACCATACTTACTAAATGATTTGGTAAAGTGGATTCTTATATTAATAAGATTAATAAGTAAGTAGGCGGAGATTAACTTGATGATTAATAACAAGAATTTATTGTTTTAAGAACAATTAAATGGGATATTTACAAATAGATTATGGTAGATTTCATATTAAGTAAGATTAGTTAGAATCGATTATTGTTTATTTAATAGTAAATGAGGTTATTTATAAATAAATTATTATTTTTATAGTAATCGATACAAGTGAAATTATTTGGATTAATAAATGTTATTTATTCAAAATGAAAAGATTTGTTAGAATTGATTAGTGGGTTAATCATGGCTAAATATTTACCAAGCAAACTGTTTTGATCAATAATTGGTTATTTAATTAAATTAGATTGGGCTGATTAATCTAATGTAATAAATTAACGAATAGATGGTTTAGTTTAAATAAGATTTTAAAGTATAAGGGATTTGTCTAAAGAAGACAAAGCGAAGAGGAATGTTTAATAAGGGATTTGTCTAAGAAAGACGAAGCGGAGAGAAATGTTTAAAAATGGATTTGTATAAGCTAATATAAATAACCGAGTTTTCAAAATAAGGATATGGCGTCATAAAACCATATTTAAAATATAGCAAGAAGCATGTTTACGGATTTTAAAGTATAAGGGGTTAGAGTTACGAATCTATTCTAAGATAAGAATGTTGTTGATCAAGGTCTGAGAGGTAATTAAAATACCCCAACTTGAACGACTTCACTATTATCGAAGGATGGTATTTGTTTGTAACGGAAAGAGATGTCAAGATTTTTTTAATGGGAAGAGATGTCAAGATTTTTGTAACGGGAAGAGATGGCAAGATTTTTGTAACGGGAAGAGATGGCAAGATTTTTGTAATGGAAAGAGATGTCAAAATTTTTGTAACGGAAAGATATGTCAAGAATTTTGTAACGGAAAGAGATGTCAAGATTTTTGTAACGGAAAGGGATTTCAAGATTAGTTATAAAGAGAATATTACAGCGTATGACAAGTCCTAGAACTATAGCGATAAAATAACGCTGTTGACTAAGCTTAAGCATGACTGTGATATCAAGATTAGTATAAAGGAAATATTATAGCGTATGATAAGTTTTAAACTATAACGATAAATTCGCGCTGTTAACCAAACTTAAGCGTGATTGTATGATGTTTAGTTATACATTAGAATGGATGGTTGTTTTTACTTCGATAGTTAAATAACCGACTATCGAAGTGTTTTGACCATCGTTGTCAATACGGAGAGACCGGTTGGATATATTATCGAAAACCACTCCGTAAAGGCATAAGCGCTGCGAGTTTGATTATGCTGAAGAAAATTGAAGACGGAGTGAAATGCAAGGGTCGTCCTGTTTCAGAATGGTGTTTTCTGTTTGTCCAATCCCAGGACAACTTGTATGGACGAATGTCTGACAAAGTATTCCTAACGATCACATAAGGCGATCTTTTCAACTTATTACGTCTGGTGGCGGAGAAATTCGTTTCTTTTAGCTTTTATACCCGTAATATTTTTGGGAAGATCAACTAGTGATTTGATGGGTTTGACGATGTGGCATTCAAAGTGTATGGTGGCCAGATGTTCTAAAAGATAGACATAGCCTCAAGCTTCACGACCGGGAAATGACAAAAATCGGGTAGGCAGCATGGCTATGTGGGTCGCTCCCATTAGGGTGTATAATCACTATCTAGAGAAATTACTTTTACTTCTTAATCTAGTTCGATGCTGTCCCTTTTCAGGAAACGGTGGTTTGAGCCCAACCGTTGGTGATATACATTCGATACACTCAAGCGAAATGAGTGGTCAGTCATGTGTGGGCCGGGTTGCAAGACGTTCTTGTTGAAACCAGTGTATTCGCCTCTAGAGATACACTATCGGTAGGTGGACCCATACCTTGTCATAGTTGGAATCCAATCTCCAATAAGCGCCCTGCGGTTTTTGATTTTATACCATGTATGTAGAGCGTGAGATGCAAGCTTTCTGCTATTTGGTTATTTACTTGATTAGACATTATTATAATATCACTGGATTTTGATATCAAAATGTTTTGGGTTATAGTAAGATAAAAACCGTTCATGTTTATGTGTGGGCTGGTCTTACTGTTATCTTTTCTTTTAAAAGGGATTTCAAAGTTAAACCATATGGTTGGAATTACTCACACCAGTCCCAAGACTGACCCAGAGTTTATTTTGTTTGTTTTCCCCTAAACTCTTGGGTGCCCAAAATTTGTACGGGCAGTCAAGTGTTTCAGGAGTTTGCAGATTCACTTGGAGGAGCTCGAAGCAGGTGGCTCCAGTGATGGTTATTTAGAGTTATTTCCGCTGTATCAAATGCTATGTTGTACTCTGATATGGAATGTATATACAAAACAGATTTGTATTTCAAAGTTATGTTATATAATATATTCTACTCGTTCGCTGTGAGATTCGTGTTTACTCTGATTATGTTCAACTGTGATCTTCTTCTTCTTCTTCTTCTTCTTTTATTCTATTAGTTCTATCTTATCTTTCTCATCCTCTTATTTCTTTCTATCAATGATCTGAATTTTCGTGCACTTTAAGTTGAATGTGTAGATATTAGCCAACTCAAATGGGTACGGATTTGCGGGTCGTTACAGGATTTTTAATATATTCATATATTAAAATAAGAAGTGGTAAACCATGTTGAATTATTGAAAGATTTCAAAGTTTTTAAATTAACCATTCATTAATCATGTTTAATTAAAGAAGCCAAGTGATGCTGAGTACTGAACCAGTAGAATCTATTTTCATTATTGAATGATTGTTTATTTGATAGTTAAATAACCAACTATCAAATCTGGCCTGTATGATTATTGGTACGGAAAGACCGGGATCGAATTTATAATTGGGGTGAAATATTTCCAAATAAACTGTTTCAAGAGATTTTGTGAATATTTTGAATAATGAGACCTTTCCAAACGAAAGCTATATATCTGAAATCGAAATGAAAAAAATCCTATATCATATAATGTAAAGACTTTTGGAGACGAATTTGAAACGGAAAGTATACGATTTGATGAGTATCTTGAAAAATATTATCTTTTGTATAATTGTTGATATTTCGAAATTATTTGAAATTTACTTTCATAAAACTCGAACCTTGAACCTTTCGACAGTACATTGTTTTATTTGGCCGAGCTACTTGAATTTGCTGGAATTTGTGATGATGCCTGATGGTTGCAAAGCCTAGGGTCGTTACATGTGGTATCAGAGCTATTATATGGTTTTTTGTGATAGGAATTTGAATTTTGAATTACGTATATTGAAATGCAGCAGCTATGAAAATTTCATCGGAAAATTTGAATGTTTGTCGGTCGCGCAATTTTCAGTGCAAAGCTGCGCATAACAGTTCAAATTTTACCGATATTAAAATCTTTTTGAAACCAATTCGGACAAAAATAAAAAGTATTCTATTCGATGTCACGAATCCAATGGAAAATTTTGTTTCACGAAAATCAGATGTTTTGACCTCCGTTTAATTGTTTTTTAGCCCGAATTTTACGTTTAAAGGAGTCCATAACGCGTTTTTGACCAGAGCATCCCGACGCAACAAACTATATACCGTTGTGTCCGTCTCGTCGCGTTGATTTCCGCAATATATTCATTTGTCAGATTCGGTGTTCGGTTCGTGTTGAAATTGTGAAATACTTGTACAGTTCATTTTTGAAACAAAGTCATTTGAGTTCGATGTGTCCCTTTTCCGATCTTACATACATTTCTATCCATTATGGGTCTGCAAAACCTGTTTTTTATTTCAATAAACTCCCTTTTTTTTCTTAGGCTTGTATGGACATATACATTTCAAGAAATGGAAACATTTTCATGTACACATCACCTTTAATTCCATTCACATGCACTAAGGTTACCCTTCGATTTTCCTTCCCAAACCATCGTTCTATCCTTTGTTTTTTTTAATGTGTGATCTAGTGAAAAAAAAAATTGAAAGGCATAATGTGCTACAAAAGAAATGGGATAATTTAAGTAGCATGCGTGCATGTATGCATTCAAATTATCTAACCATGCATGCACCTACGTTACACTCTCATTTTCACAAGATATGCATCCCTTTTCTTTGAATTCCAAAAACCATGTATACGATTTTTCTTTTCTTTTTGCAATGCCACATTCCTAATAAAGTGTTTTCCAGAAGATTTGTTTAACTCCAATAGCATTCATTTTATATTTAAATTTTCTTTTACTCGTTCCTTGATCCGCATGTTCCTTGCTAACTAAAATGTAGAGATTCCCCCTTCTTCTTTTATAAATACAAATACCAATTCCATAAACCAGCTCCTTTACCATCAGCCTTCCCCATTGAGTGGTTCTCCCTCAAATTCCCATTTGCTCTTCCCTCCTTCCATCCCGAGCCCCTCCACCTGCGGCCTTTCTTCTCCGTTCAAAGTTCCATTCCACTGACCAACTGCTGATTCAAGCCACCACCTGAGCCACCCAAGTCTGATGTCGAACCATTCCTATGGCCTTCCTGCCCCATATCGAGCCTCTCCTCTCATCAACTCGTGTCCTTCTCCTCCGTCCACGGCTCCGACCATCACCCGCCTCCCTATACGAAGTCGACACCTCAGTTTTCACCGAGCCTCCCTCTTGCTGCCTGAAGCCCCACTCCACCCCCACAATGGCCGCACCAACCTGATCTCCCACGCCATCCCGTGACTCCCCTCTCCGCTTGGCTTTCCTCCGCATTCACCCCTGCTCCCCGACAAAACCCAACTACCCTGTCCTTGCGTGTGTGCATTGAATGGGTGTATGCCGGTTTGTATGTGCGTTGAGTGATTATTTAGTGTACTGTCTTTATTTTTTTATGCTGCATAATTGTTTTTTTAGTGTCTGTTTGGGTGTCTTGCGTGATTTTGAGGGTACCATGTTGTTTTCTTTTAAGTATTCTTGTTGCAAGAGTTTTTCTCATGTATATTTTGTGTTAAGAGCCGTGTATTTTGTGCATGTGTTGTTTTTGGTGTGTGTGTAAATTTTGGTATGAGTAAGTTATAATATACATATATATAGTTTTGGCATGGGTGGTGTATTATATATATACATATGTTTTTTCGTGTGTGTATTCATATCAATTTATATTTATATAAAGATTTGGTGTGAGCGTTGAATTTCTAATATATATATTTTATAAATTTATTTTGAGTTTTCATATATAGAAATATTATATAATATTTTATTTTACTGTGTGTATCTGTATATAAATATAAATTTGTTTGTAAAATTTGTGATGTATATTCTTTTTTGTTAAGTGTGGTGTTGAGTCCAGGAACCATTTCTCAAACCCCAATAGTCGTACCAATTCGATGAGAAACCCTCACTGCCTCTTATAAAATAAAATAAATATCAAGTGGTTACCAAATTAAATCTATTCTGAATCATGTCTGGAAGTCAATGTTTCAATTTGCATCCGTCCATCTGTCGTCTTCAGTTCTGTGCCACGAAAGGTGAGTTTATCTCACACCTGACTTAACATTTTTCATTGATGTTTGATCAATAATGAACTGTTATATGAAATGTATAGGATTGCTGATAGATATTGGTTGATTTGATATATATATATATATATATATATATGCACATTTCATATACGACACGATATATTCATATGACACGTAGTTGCACTGATGATATATATGTTGTGATTGTTGTTTGTGATTTTTGATACTCTTAGTTTAGGAAAAATCACTAAGGGTTGAAATGATACATACCCGAACGGACATTAGAATAGGGAAAAAGCGTTATGAGTTGAAATGATTGAACTGAATGACTTTTATTGAATTTGGGATTGCGGGCTGAAATGATAGACCCGTAGAAATTTTATAAATTGCGGGTTGAAAAGATAAATTGAGACGACCCCATTTCCCGTACTAACAGAGACAAGGGTAATCTTTGGAATATAACACAGAAATAGATAATAGCAGAACAGAATTAAATAAATACACCAGATAACGAACAATAGAATATACTGGATAAATGTAATCATCGGAGTTACACAGTATACAGGATAATACTTAGTACAAATACAGTTCAGCTATACATAAATGTCTACGGCGGAAACAAACAAAATATGTACAATAGGAGCTGAACAACATAAAAAGAGATAAATAATAGAATCCATCTTCAGCTCCAGCTATCCAGAAAGAACCAGCTAAACCTGAATACAAGGCTGCCCGTGTAGAAAAAGGGGCACCCGAGTTTGAAAGTGAAACAAACTACGAGTCAGTCATGGGACTGGTATGAGAAATCCACTCAACACATTTAATATATGGCTATTCACAGGACCACGCCACTTTCGTGGAACGGGTTTACTGCATTGGATTGCTAGTGTTTTAAAAGCAAATCTTTCTTTTAAACCTCGCAATGTTTTTTATAAAAATGAAGCCATTATAAGACTCAGTTCCCATCACACAATGCAATGCAAACCAGGGGATAGAGTTTTTACCTTATAACGGCCAAGATATGCTTGATACGAATAAAACAAAGGCATTTGATATTATTGCTAGTGTTTATATGTTTTGAAAACAATTTCAAATCATAACTATCAATCATAGATGGCATTAATGCCCCATACCACTATGTCTCCATATATAGGTATACAATCAAAACCGCACAGCCACGTATTTGGAAATTGGATTTCCGTCAAGAACCAAGGCAAAAGATAGTCCTTACAGAATTCGAGACAATCTAGCCTACCATGTCTCAGGATTAGAACGCATCGACCCTTGGAGCGATAGGGCCGGTCCACCGATGTGGATTAAAATGCCTGAGCAATACGTCTCCCCGCCCTATGGGGCGCAAATGAGCCAACGAATGACTCCATCGGACCCGGATCGTCCGATCTAGCCGAGGTGCCTCGCAACAGTAACAACCACATAAGTAAAATGTTAGGCCGTGTAAAAACACTGACACCACTCCTAGCTAGAAAGAAACGCATGCCCTCCCTGAGGTCCTTCTCCCGTTTCTGGTTCATACCGGGGAGTAAGGCTCACGAATTCACGTTATACACAAAGCTACGTCACACAGGCGGTGCTTTGATCATCACCACAAGACTTTGCTTTTCAACAGAAGCCCTGATCATTTGCCACTTAGGCGTGCCACACTAGCAATTCATGCCATGCGACTGATGTCCATCGATATACAACCTATGAGCTCATGCGTTTCAGAGAAGGGCGTTAAGCAAAAGAATAAATTCTCCACCGCCAAACAGATGTATATTTAATAGAGATCAATCAACACAGAATAAAATCCAATGTCAGACACGCAATCCATTTACAAGTCCGTTCTGGGTCTGAACGAAACCGGAGGCACTAAATACCTCGCAAACCCATCGACCACCACGTACGTCTGGACGATCACCACTCATTATCCATATTTCGGGATGCCTCCCAATCAGGACCTCGGTTACCATCCAAACGAGGTGAAGATCTCCGGTCTTCGACCACCGTCTTCATCTTCGATTTCTTATCATCGATTCAGTTATTCAGAATGGGATAAACCCGGTCTTTCTGAGCAACTCGCGTATATAATAAACAAGTGCAACACTAACATATCCACGCATCATTTCAATTCATTAGTCACTAACCGTCAATCAGTAAGAGAACGATTTCCCAAATATTAACCCCGAAGGCCGAAACCAACATCAGATCAACACCCAGGAAACCATTCGACTTAGCCAACCTTCAGTTAATTTCTAAATCACATCCATATCGTTTATAATATTTTATAACGATTTATTGCCATTTTTATTTATTTTAAAATAGCCAATTTATTCAAAATGACGCTTCGGGCCATAACGCGACCGTGGCGCTATTTTTCTTCAGATTTGATTTACACATATCTGAAAATCTAACCATTGGATCTTCACAAAATTTACATCATTTGAAAGATCTTTTCAAAACGAATCCAACGGTTCCAGTTTTGGGAAATTCCGACGGTCGGATCTCCCGGTATAATCATTTGAAGTTTCGATTTCAAAATACGAACTACAGCGTCGTTATTCGATATATTTTAATTCTATTTATATATATATATATCGATTCTTCGATTTCAAAACTATATTCTTTTCATACATTTGATAAAAATGGTATTTTTATCTAACTGTCTTCTATTTCAATGCTTCACTATATTTAACAATTCATGTATATAATAAAAATGTGATTTTTATTGTAAAACAATTCATTTCAAAAACACTATTATTTTATATAGTTCATATAGATGATAAAAATAGGATTTTATTATAAAACCATTCCTTTCAAAATAAGATTATTTTATATAGTTCATATAGATGATAAAAATGTGATTTTTATTATAAAACAATTTATTTCAAAATATGAATACCATTCAACACATGAATTTCAATTCAACGAATGAATATCGATTCAACGCATGAAGGTTTTCTATAGCTTATATATATAGATAAAAATGTGATTTTTATATTTAAAACACGAACACCATTCAACACATGAATTTCTATCCAACGAATGAATATCGATTCAACACATGAAGGTTTTCTATTCAACGAATAAATATAGTTTCAACAAATGAAAATAATTCAAACACATGAATATTATTCAAAATTTCGGCAACATAACGGCAGGGTAGTTAAAACCGGGACCGTCCCTAGTACGGCTCCTCGCTCTACCTTAAAACCTCGCGGTTTTTGACAATGGGGAATCATGCATCTAGTTCGCACGCAGGCGGCATGTATATTTATTTCATTTCCACAAACTAATCCTATGTGGTTTCAACCAAATATTTCTCAACCACAAACGGGTATTTTTCAACCACAATCAATTAATATCAACCACAAACAATCCCAATCAACCATTCGCTATCAATCAATTTTCACACCAATCACAACCAATAAATATCGTCCATGGTTTGTGGATGAGGGGCGTATATATATTTATATATAGCAATTCACTTCTATTTCAACACATATATAATTTCTACAACGCATATATAACATATACATCGAACGTACAACTTATACAACACTTATACAAGAGGTGTACAACGCTTATATAACTCATACATCGACTATATAATTTATACATCATCGTTTTCCATATCGTTTATAAATTAGAAATCTCAAATTGGGTTCCACTCCACCAAAAATAGCAGAAGGCTCAGAAAAATATGCAGTCTCTTCTACAATGTAGAAGACGTCGACACGAGTCCACTGTCTCTTGTTTCACTGAGTTTCGTCAACACACGAAAAAGATATGATTTTTTAAAGTTTGTCATGGTTTAAAGGTGTTAAAACAGTTGAAAATAAAACAAGCCGTACCTCAGCTGATTTGTTCAAAACTAGGTCGCGATTTATTTCCAATCCGTGCAACTATTCGTCGATCGGCCTTCACAGCGTCGAAGAGGGAGGAGAGGTGCCTGTTCGCCTGGAGGTGGGGCCAGTTCGACGGCCTCAGGCGTGCGTGGCGGCGGTTGGAAGTCGATAACTTCCTGGGCTCGAAACTCGACGATGGCGCAGCGATAGAGGATGCTCCAGGTATGGATTTGAAGAGCTCGACGAGGGCTACAAAATCCTCAACTGGGTCGAGGCCTAATGGTGCGTGGATTGATCGGAAAATGAGGGGGAAGGTTGGAGCAATTTCCGTCGTTCGCGATTTTGATTATCGGGGAGAGAGAGTTTACGTTGACCAATGAAATATTTTTTTTATATTTATAAATTTTTAAAATCCAAAAATAACCCCCTTCATGTACTAACACCAATCCAAACCCAACGACTGTCGTCCTTATTGTTTTACCCCTATTCCGATCACAACGGGATATGTTTCGTAGGACCATTCGACTGTTTCAGTCAGTTTCCATTCGATTTAAAATATATAACATTCAATATTCGATTTGAACGTACATTTCAATTTTCCAGGGCCACAAACTGATTCGAAAAATTTAAGAAAAATAAATCTGACTATGTTTTGACGATACGGTCCCAACAAAACTAGTTACGTCGAATTCTGAGACCGTTTGCAAAAAGGCCCATTTCTGGTCGATCCAATTTAACTTTAATTGACCAAAACACATTTTCCTTTGCCACGCTCACATACTAGCTTCAAAAATTATGAAATTTGCAACCTAGCAATAACTTCACATCCCGGATCCAACAAAAGTGGTTTCGTCGAATTCCGAAGTCGTGTGCAAAATGGCCAATTTCACGGGCTATATAAATTCCATAGCGACCTTTCTGAAAATTCATTTGGCCATAACTTTAGTTTTCCGCTATGAAAATTCGATTTTTCAGATTCTTTAGAAAGGTTTTCACTAACAGATTTAAATATTTTTTGTTTCACTCAAATCCGTTTTGTTTTGCACCCGGTACAGCCTGACAAAGTTTGAATTCAAATTTTGAAACTACCGTGCCATTTCAGGCCTTGTTTATAATTAGAATTAATTATCTTCGTTTTCTAACGTCGATTCAAACTCACTTTTCATTGCTATTATTTAAAATATTTATTTTAAATATTTAAAATCCATTATTATAGCCAATTTTAAAAATTTAAATTGGTTCAGATTTTCTGGGTCGTTACAATCTCCCCCACTTAAAACTTTTCGTCCCCGAAAAGGAACAAAGTCGAAAGTGGTTTGATTAATCAATTCTACGTTCGATCTGGCTTCCATTCTCCAACTTTTCAGTTTCTGAGAATTTTCAAATTCTTCAAAAATTTGGCTAACACCCGGAATTTTCGAAAAATTTCGCCATAACCTCCTTTGTACGGAGAGAGGTTTGGAAATTTATTGGGCCGTATTAGGTACCCAATAAATCCTAATAAGCATACACATATTTATATTGATATATTCTGGTGTTTACAGGGGAGCGTGTATTGATAATAACTCCAAAGAATAAATTCTCGTCACCCTGTCAAAGCCTGAGGGAGTGTGTATTTTAAATGCTCCAGAGGATAAATCCTCGTCACCTTGTCCCGTGTGGGAAATAAATAGTCCATGTGCCGTATCTAATAACTAGAGAGACGTGATTATTGTCAACTCTAGACCCGTGTGGGTTTTTTATTAATCTGGCAATTTTATCGTTACAATTTAAATAGTCCATATCAGTCATCAGTTCAACCTGTAAAATATAGTCATCGTCATACAAGCCTCTCGCTCGTATGGTAAATCTTCCACCTCGTCACACAAGCTCCAAATGCTTATGTGATATATGATAAAGTATGCCTATCTTCAGAAGTATGCCATGCAATGTAGTTCAAAATTAATTGTTACTATCCTATGGCGACATTTATTTTTACACACAGAATAACCAACACTCCGCATCCAATGGCATTCAAAGGAGTTGATATAATAATATTTCGCATCCAACTCATTAAGGTTTACCTATTTGTCGGGCACACAAATAAAATCTTTACTCAACACCTAATCCATTTACCTGTTCAAACATATATAATGCACATGTATATATTTCTATCTATTTTCTAATCAATTAAATGTGCGAGATAATCGAATAAATTCTACCATTTATTCTCTTACTAATTAAATTAACTATCATTTCAATAATTTAATTAATCTAATTTACTATCACACAACACAAACAACAATCAAATTGTTTTTAACTTTTCAAAATCATACAAATCAATTTCTATATTCTTTTAAAATCATTCAGACTATAGAATTAAAAGTGCACATCCATGGAGAGAAAATAACAAAAGAATAGAGAAATAATTGGTAATGCAAAGTATGGTAAATGTACCTTGCACCGGAGTCAATCAGAGATATCCATTCGGCGTCTAGGATAGGCTTTCTGAATGCTCTCCTCAGTTTCCCAAGTACAATCTCTCGGATCTCCACTCCATTGCACTTTGACTAAGTGAACCTTCTTGTTCCTCAGCTCTTTGGTTTCTTTCTCGATAATCTTGAGCGGCTCTCTTCACACAGCCAATTCGGGAGAAATTTCAATATCCTGTTGGGCTGCTTCGTCCACGATCAAGTCTGGATCATGAACGTGCTTTCGAAGTTGAGATACGTGAAATACATCATGAACTCCGGGCAACCAGTCAGGCTGTTTGACCCTATAAGCGAGAGTTCCAATCCGTTCCAGAATAGGAAACGGACCAATGAATTTGGGCGCCAACTTTCCAGTTTTACCGAACCGGATAACTCCTCTCATCGGCGATACTTTCAAATATACATTGTCGCCAACAGCAAATGATATATCCCTTCTTCTCCTATTGGCATATCTCTTTTGTCGGCTTTGAGCGGCGAGTAATCACTTCTTAATAAAGTCGACTTTGTCGGCAGCTTCTCGGATCATATCTGGCCCCAACACAAGTCTATTTCCGGGTTTGACCCAACAAGCAGGAGATCGGCACAGTCTACCATATAACGCTTCGAATGGAGACATTGTCAGGCTCGCCTGGTAGCTGTTGTTATTTGAGAATTCAGCCAAATGTAGATGGTCTTCCCATGATCCACCAAAATCTAGAACACAGGCCCGTAATAGATCTTCTAAAATACGATTCACCCTCTCAGTTTGACTGTCTGTCTGAGGATGATAAGCGATGCTCAAGTTCAACTTCGTTCCCAGCTCGACTTGAAATGCCTCCCAGAATTTTCTAGTAAATATTGTATCTCTATCACTGACTATACTGAGCGGCACTTCATGTAGTCTAACTATTTCCTTGAAGTAAATCTACGCCAGACTCTGAGCAGTTCTGTTTGATTGACAGGTATGAAATGGGCGGTCTTCGTGAAGCGATCTACGATCACCCAAATACTGTCATTTCCTTTTCTGGTTCTGGGTAGACCATCAATGAAATCCATAGAGATATGTTCCCACTTCCAACCTGGAAGGTCTAGCGGTTGTAACAATCCAGTCAGTTTTTGTTGGTCGCTCTTGACTAGCTGGCAAGTAGGGCATCGGCAAACGTATATTGAAACGTCCCTTTTCATAGCCTTCCACCAGAATGTTCGCTTGAGATTGTTATACATTTTGGCTACACCAGGATGGATACTCAGCTTGGACTTATGACACTCGTCTAACACTTCCCTTTTTAACTCTGGGATGTCAGGAACACAAATCCTTCCTTTCAACCTCAGGGTCTCGTCGTTATCTATTTAAAAACACGAGGGTTCGCCTTTCTGAATCCTTTTGATCATATTCTTAATAAAATTATCCTCCTTCTGAAGAATAGATATTTTGTCAATCAAGGAAGTCGTAATAATAAAGCTGGCGATCATTACATTCTTTCGGCTTAACGCATTGGCCACGACATTGGCTTTCCCTGGAGTGTATATAATCTCAAAGTCATATGCTGTAAGAAACTCTAGCCAACGTTGCTGCCTCAGATTCAAGTCCTTCTGGGTGAATAGATACTTTAGCGACTTGTGATCTGTAAACAGTTCAAATCTCTCACTCAGAAGATAGTGTCTCCAGATTTTCAAGGCGAATACTATAGCCAATAACTCAAGATCATGAGTTACGTAGTTTTTCTCGTGTGGCTTCAGATGACGGCTAGCATAAGCAATCACTTGACCCCTTTGCATTAACACTGCGCCAAGGCCCTATCTAGAAGCGTCAGTCCAGACTTTCAAATCCTGATTGCCATCGATGATGGTTAACACTGGAGCTGTCGTTAATCTTAAATTTAGCTCTTCAAAAGCCTCTTCACTTTCTGGAGTCCATTTGAATTTAGAGTGCTTCTTTGTAAGCTTCGTTAAGTGACCAGATATCTTCGAAAAGTTTTTAACGAACTTCCAGTAATAACTAGCCAATCCGAGAAAACTGCGGACTTCTGTAGGGGTACTGGGCTGTTTCCAATTCTAAATAGCCATGATTTTACTTGTATCCAATGTAATTCCTTCTTTTGATACGACATGGCCCAGAAATTATACTTCATCTTGCCAGAATATACATTTGAATAGTTTGGCTTTTAATACATTCCTTCTGAGGATTTCCAGAACCTGTTCCAAATGCTTTTCATGTTCGGCCTTTGATTTAGAGAAGATTAGAATATCGTCAATGAAAACCAGAACAAATTTATTCAAAACCCCTCTGAACACCCTATTCATCAGATCCACGAAGTAAGCTGGAGCGTTACATAAGCCGAACGGCATTACTAACTACTCATAGAATAAGTCGGGACCTCTGAATGCTGTCATTGGAACACACTCTTCGGCAATTCGAAGTTGATGGAAACCTGTAGCTTGGTCCATTCGTGAAAATACTTGTTCACTATTTAATCGATCCAACAAATCATCAATCCGCGGCAATGGATATTTATTCTTTATTGTCTATTTGTTCAGATCACGATAATCCACACATAGCCGTAGAGTATCGTCAGAATTTGGGATAAACACCACTGCTGCACCCCAATCAGAGAAACTAGGCCTGATCAGACCCTTACATACGAGCTGTCGTGTTTGATTGTCTAATTCCTCTTTCTCTTTCAAGGACATTCTTCGAATAGCCTGAACTATCGGCCTTGCATTAGGAATCAAAGCGATCTTGAAATCTATTTCTCTCTGCGGAGGTAAGCGAACAACTTCTTCAAACACATCCGCATAATTCTTGATGACAGGAATGTCTTTGATGAGGTCAGGAATATTCTCTGTGACTTCAGGGATATTTTCTATTTGAGCTGGAGAAACATCCAAAGCTGCCCAGAAGTCCTTTCTATTTGAAGTCGGGCCTTCACATGGTATGGTTATATAATTCCCCGATTGGGCCTTTGCCTTAACAACTCTCTCGGTGCATCTAACCTCTGCTTCATATTTGGTTAGCCAATCCAATCCCAGAATAAGATCGAATTCATCAAAATTCATGACGATAGAGATAATAGGGAATTTATAGCAAGAAAAAGAGACAGGTACTGCACAAATTCAACTGAGATTGATGGAACCCCCAACTGGATTTCGGACAGTCATTGGTTCTTTGAGCTTCTTCAACCTCAAATCCAACTTCTTGACTGCACTCTTTGCAATAAAGCTTCGTGACGCGCCTGTGTCAAACAGTACTTTAACTGCAATGTTCTTGACATTGAGCGTGCCTTCTAAAACATCAGACCTTTCCTGAGCATACGAATATGCAGGTAGTTCTACCACTTCATTTACATGCGCTGCTTTGGACTTCTTAAATTTCCTGCAGTCCTTTTCAAGATGGCCAGTTCGACGGCATTGAACGCACTTTCTATTTTCCTGAAAATTTTTCTCAGATTTAGACCCACCATTCTTTCGCCTATTCGAAGATCTGCAGTTCCTCATCGAATGCCCTTGCTGATTACACTTTAGACAGACGACTGCCTTTACCTTCTTCTGACCGACTTTGGCCTCTTTCTGGTCTCAGCCTTTGTACTAGCCTTAGGCTGCACACTTGTCTCTGGGCTATCAACTTCGAATTTTCTTTTGCTGCTAGAACTGATTTCTTCTTCGTCTCGCAACATACCTTTTCTATCGAGATCTTCATACTGATAAGCCATATAAATCATTTCTGAGAAAGGAAGCTTCACATTCATCATCACACTATTCTGATATTTTCTTTGCAGGCCATGAATAAATCTCAGATTCTTCCTCTTTGGGTCTTTAATTAGATGAGGAGCAAAGTGAGAAAGTTCGTTGAATTTCTTTTGATATTTTGGGATGGTCATATCACCTTGTAACAGATAAGAAAATTCGTCGCATAATCGCTCGGTTGCTTTGGGAGGAGTAAATCTTTCAAAGAAAATCACTTTGAATTTATCCCAGGTGATATCACCTTCTGGATTATCTTTAACAACTGAATCCCACCAAAAAAAAGCTTCTTCTTTGAGTGCCCAAGACGCCAGTAATCTTTTTTGATCATCTCTCAGCTTTATACCCTTAAAGATTTTTTCTACAGAACGAATCCAAGCTTGTGTTTCCATAATGGACTCTTTGCCCAAGAATGGTGATCCACCCAAATTTCGAAATATCTTGAATAGAACTTCTATATCTGATTCTGGCTACGGGAGCACAACTGGCTCATTGGTTGGTTGAGCCATACGATTATCTCTTCTGTTCCTGTCACTCATTTTCTAGTACGTCTGCAATTAGCAGACAAAGTGTCAGGTCAACAGAAAAGATATTTCAAAATATAGAGACAAATACTTCAATGTAAATGTGTCTACTGGGGTGTATTTCATTCTGCTTTACTTATACCAGGATATTACTGATCCTATCTGTATAGAGTTACCCGTCCTAGAACACTACTGGTTCTATTTCTGACGAGTTCGTTCATATGTTATATTCCAGAACTAAGTTTAACCAAGGCTCTGATACCACGTTGAGACGACCCCATTTCCCGTACTGACGGAGACAAGGGTAATCTTTGGAATATAACACAGAAACAGATAATAGCAGAACAGAATTAAATAAATACACCAGATAATGAACAATAGAATATACTAGATAAACGTAATCATCAGAGTTACGCAGTATACATGATCATACTTAGTACAAATACAGTTCAGCTATACATAAATGTCTACGGCGGAAACAAACAAAATATGTACAATAGGAGCTGAACAGCATAAAAAGAAATAAATAATAGAATCCATCTTCAGCTCCAGCTATCCAGAAAGAACTAGCTAAACCTGAATACAAGGCTGCCCGTGTAGAAAAAGGGGCACCCAAGTTTGAAAGTTAAACAAACTACGAGTCAGTCATTGGACTGGTATGAGAAATCCACTCAACACATTTAATATATGGCTAACCACAGGACCACGCCACTTTCGTGGAACGGGTTTACTCCATTGTATTGCCAGTGTTTTAAAAACAAATCTTTCTTTTAAACCTCGCAATGCTTTTTATATAAATGAAGCCATTATAAGACTCAGTTCCCATCACACAATGCAATGCAAACCAGGGGATAGAGTTTTTACCTTATAACGGCCAAGATATGCTTGATACGAATAAAACAAAGGCATTTGATATTATTGCTAGTGTTTATATGTTTTGAAAACAATTTCAAATCATAACTATCAATCATAAATGGCATTAATGCCCCATACCACTATGTTACCATATATAGGTATACAATCAAAACCGCACAGTCACGTATTTGGAAATTGGATTTCCGTCATGAACCAAGGCAAAAGATAGTCCTTACCGAATTCGAGACAATCTAGCCTACCATGTCTCAGGATCAGAATGCATCGACCCTTGGAGCGACAGGGCCGGTCCACCGATGTGGATTAAAATGCCTGAGCAATACGTCTCCCCGCCCTATGGGGCGCAAATGAGCCAATGAATGACTCCATCGGACCCGGATCGTCCGATCTAACTGAGGCGCCTCGCAACAGTAACAACCACATAAGTAAAATGTCAGGCCATGTAAAAACACTGACACCACTCCTAGCTAGAAAGAAACGCATGCCCTCCCTGAGGTCCTTCTACCGTTTCTGGTTCATACCGGGGAGTGAGGCTCGCGAATTCACGTTATACACAAAGCTACGCCACACAGGCGGTGCTTTGATCATCACCACAAGACTTTCCTTTTCAACAAAAGCCCTGATCATTTGCCACTTAGGCATGCCACACTAGCAATTCATGCCATGCGACTGATGTCCATCGATATACAACCTCTGAGCTCATGCGTTTCAGAGAAGGGCGTTAAGCAAAAGAATAAATTCTCCGCCACCAAACAGATGTATATTTTATAGAGATCAATCAACACAGAATAAAATCCAATGTCAGACACGCAGTCCATTTACAAGTCCGTTCTGGGTCTGAACGAAACCGGAGGCACTAAATACCTCACAAACCCATCGACCACCACGTACGTCTGGACGATCACCACTCATTATCCACATTTAGGGATGCCTCCCAATCAGGACCTCTGTTACCATCCAAACGAGGTTAAGATCTCCGGTCTTCGACCACCGTCTTCATCTACGATTTCTTATCGTCGATTCAGTTATTCAGAATAGGATAAACCCGGTCTTTCTGAGCAACTCGCGTATATAATAAACAAGTGCAACACTAACATATACACACATCATTTCAATTCATTAGTCACTAACCGTTAATCAGTAAGAGAACGATTTCCCAAATATTAACCCCGAAGGCCGGAACCAACATCAGATCAACACCCAGGAAACCATTCGATTTAGCCAACCTTCAGTTAATTTCTAAATCACATCCATATCGTTTATAATATTTCATAACGATTTATCGCCATTTTTATTTATTTTAAAATAGCCAATTTATTCAAAACGATGCTTCGGGCCATAACGCGACCATGGCGCTGTTTTTCTTCAGATTTGATTTATACATATCTAAAAATCTAACCGTTGGATCTTCATAAAATTTACATCATTAGAAATATCTTTTCAAAACGAATCCAACGGTTCCAGTTTCGGGAAATTCCGACGGTCGGATCTCCCGGTATAATCGTTTGAACTTTCGATTTCAAAATACGAATTGTAGCGTCGTTATTCGATATATTTTAATTCTATTTATATATATATATATAGATTCTTCGATTTCAAAATTATATTCTTTTCATACATTTGATAAAAATGATATTTTTATCTAATTGTCTTCTATTTCAACACTTCGCTATATTTAACAATTCATGTATATAATAAAAATGTGATTTTTATTGTAAAACAATTCATTTCAAAAACACTATTATTTTATATAGTTCATATAGATGATAAAAATAGGATTTTATTATAAAACCATTCCTTTCAAAACAAGATTATTTATATAGTTCATATAGATGATAAAAATGTGATTTTTATTATAAAACAATTTATTTCAAAATATGAATACCATTCAACACATGAATTTCAATTCAACGAATGAATATCGATTCAACACATGAAGGTTTTCTATAGCTTATATGTATAGATAAAAATGTGATTTTTATATTTAAAACATGAACACCATTCAACACATGAATTTCTATCCAATGAATGAATATCGATTCAACAGATGAAGGTTTTCTATTCAACGAATAAATATAGTTTCAACAAATGAAAATAATTCAAACACATGAATATTATTCAAAATTTCGGCAGCATAACGGCAGGGTAGTTAAAACCGGGACCGTCCCTAGTACGGCTCCTCGCTCTACCTTAAAACCTCGCGGTTTTTGACAAAGGGGAATCATGCATCTAGTTCGCACGCAGGCGGCATGTAAATTTATTTCATTTCCATAAACTAATCCTATGTGGTTTCAATCAAATATTTCTCAACCACAAACGGGTATTTTTCAACCACAATCAATCAATATCAATCACAAACAATCCCAATCAACCATTCGCTATCAATCAATTTTCACACCAATCACAACTAATAAATATCGTCCATGGTTTGTGGACGAGGGGCGTATATATATATATATATATATATATATATATATATATATATATATATATATCAATTCACTTCTATTTCAACACATATATAATTTCTACAACTCATATATAACTTATACATCGAACGTACAACTTATACAACGCTTATACAAGAGGTGTACAACGCTTATATAACTCATACATCGATTATATAATTTATACATCGTCGTTTTCCATATCGTTTATAAATTAGAAATCTCATATTGGGTTCCCCTCCACCAAAAATAGCAGAAGGCTCAGAAAAAAATGTGGTCTCTTCTAGAATGTAGAAGACGTCCACACGAGTCCACTGTCTCTTGTTTCACTGAATTTCGTCAACACACGAAAAAGATATGATTTTTCAAAGTTTGCAACGGTTTAAAGGTGTTAAAACAGTTGAAAATAAAACAAGCCGTACCTCAGCTGATTTATTCAAAACTAGGTCGCGATTTATCTTCCAATCCGTGCAACTCTTCGTCGATCGGCCTTCGCAGCGTCAAAGAGGGAGGAGAGGTGCCTGTTCTCCTGGAGGTGGGGCCATTCGACGGCCTCAGGCGTGCGTGGCGGCGGCTGGAAGTCGATAACTTCCTGGGCTCGAAACTCGACGATGGCGCAGCGATAGGGGATGCTTTAGGTATGGATTTGAAGAGCTCGACGAGGGCTACAAAATCCTCAACTGGGTCGAGGCCTAATGGTGCGTGGATTAATCGGAAAATGAGGGGGAAGGTTGGAGAAATTTCCGTCGTTCGCGATTTTGATTATCGGGGAGAGAGAGTTTACGTTGACCAATGAAATATTTTTTTTATATTTATAAATTTTTAAAATCCAAAAATACCCCCCTTCACGTACTAACACCAATCCAAACCCAACGACTGTCATCCCTAGCGTTTTACCCCAATTCCGAACACAATGGGATATGTTTCGTAGGCCTATTCGACTGTTTCTGTCGGTTTCCATTCGATTTAAAATATGTAACATTCAATATTCGATTTGAACGTACATTTCAATTTGCCAGGGCCACAAACTGATTCGAAAAATTCTAGAAAAATAAATCTGGCTATGTTTTGACGATACGGTCCCAACAAAACTAGTTTTGTCGAATTCTGAGACCGTTTGCAAAAAGGCCCATTTCTGGTCGATCCAATTTAACTGTAATTGATCAAAACACGTTTTCCTTTGCCACGCTCACATACTAGCTTCAAAAATTATGAAATTTGCAACCTAGCAATAACTTCACATCCCAGATCCAACAAAAGTGGTTTCGTCGAATTCCGAGGTCGTGTGCAAAATGGCCAATTTCACGGGCTATATAAATTCCATAGCGACCTTTCTGAAAATTCATTTGGCCATAACTTTTGCTTTCCGCTATGAAAATTCGATTTTTCAGATTCGTTAGAAAGGTATTCACTAACAGATTTAAATATTTTTTGTTTGACTCAAATCCATTTTGTTTTGCACCTGGTACAGCCCGACAAAGTTTGAATTCAAATTTTGAAACTACCACGCCATTTCAGGCCTTGTTTATAATTTGAATTAATTATCTTCGTTTTCTAACGTCAATTCAAACTCACTTTTCATTGCTATTATTTAAAATATTTATTTTAAATATTTAAAATCCATTATTTTAGCCAATTAAAAAAAAATTTAATTGGTTCAGATTTTCTGGGTCGTTACATAAATATCCGTATCACTTGGCCATAGGGTAGAAAACTATATACGGACACCATCGGTCATGTTTTCGAAGTATTATGATTTGGGATTTTTTAAATAATAACTTAAGATTTTATATTTTATATATATTATTTTTAAAGGTTTTTAAACTTAAATTTTATAAATTTTGAATTATATTTTTTAGAATGATTTGTTAAGTAAATATTGATTTAAATACTTATTTAAGATTTTACTTATAATTTTATTATTTTAAATTATATAATTTAGTCATGTAAGTATTTTAAACCTTTACATTATTACAAATAATTATTGTAAACTTATTTTCTATATTATTTTAATCTTATATATGTTTATAATGTATATTCTAATTAATTTTAGAATTTTATGAACTTATATATATATATTCAAAGTTAAATTTCCTTATATATATATATATAATTTATAAACTTTAATAATAAACTAAAGGTGAATAAGTTAAGGTTTCCACGATTTGAATTCGAGGTTTAAAGAATTTAAATTTATATAACGGTATTGATTTAATTAATGAACTGATATAAGATAGAATTTGGATTCGAACTAATTTGAACTTATAAGAGGAAACTTTGAATTGCGAAATTATTTTCTAAGTTTGAATTTCCAAATTTAAGGAATAAATTGGAACCTATAATGGATATGAAACGAATTCGATTATAAATCAACTGAATGCATAGTTAAATTGGTAAATATTGAACTTTATAAGAAATGAAAGTGAATTTGTGTAAATTGATTTCTATTTGAATTTATAAGTAATTAAATTTTATTGATTTGACTTGAATGGTAAATATGACTGTTGAATTTGAGATATATGATTTGTATGAATTGTTTGAATGTATCAATAACGATTTCGAATATATGACTTGAATATAATTTGTTTAATTTGGAAATGTAAACTTTTGACTTGAATTGTATATTTCAAATTCGAACCAAATGTTGGATTTAAATGAATAGACTTGAAACAATTTCTTATAAAAGGTAAAATTTGAATCATTTGAGGGTTTGAACTCAAATTTTGATGAATATAAAACAAACCAAGATATTATCAAATTTAAATGTTTTGGTATTGATATAGATGTAAAATAAGACCTTTAAGATATGATTTTCATATAAGTCATTTTGAATTGAAATTTGTATACGAAAATAAAAAATCGAAGTTAAATGTTATAGTATTACTGTATTAGCCTATACTATATTGGAAATCTTTCGATATGGTTCTAAATCGATTTGGTTTACGCAATTTGAGTTGTTTTCATAATTGAATATATTCGAAGTTATATATTTAATTTTGAATTCAAATTCAATATGAGCTTTCGTCTAAATGATTTTATAAAGTGATTTATAAAATAATGGCCACGGTGAGAAAACGGTAAACGTTTGGTTGTTAAAGAGACCGGGATCGGCTATTGACGTACTCTCTGCCAATACCAAAAACCAGTTTAACAACTGTGTACGCGGTGGAGTTCCAAAATGAAGGGATGATTTGGCGAACGACTCCATTTTATTTTGTTTCATATTTATTTAGATACTCTAACTACCTTGAGTCAGCTTGATGTGGCTAAACTAGGAGCTATGCACGGACCAAATGAGGTCATACCTCTTATCTAACACAGTTTTTCGATATTATTCTATTACTGTTGAGATTCAATTTGGGCCCTTTTGATTATGGGAGTGTGTATCGAGGTGGGCGGTAGTAGCTACTATGCGTTACCACCAGTCCGACTCTACAAACGGTGAATCCACCCTGGCATTCCTTGCGTGCCTTGTCACATGCCTTATACGATCCCACTAGGACTTTGTTTTGTACTGTTTTATATGAAGTGCCCACTGATCAACCTCTAATTTACGGAGGAATTACGGTACTGTATATACTATGGGAATATATAAATGGTGTATGGGTAATCATGGTAATCTCGCTTGCGCTATTTTGATATTTTACTCTACTGATAGACACAATTGTATATAGTGTATTATACTATATAGTATTAGTTTAACGGATCCTCAGAGGATGGTTATCCCAAACATCTTTTAAGTTACTGATTGCATTTCATTGAATATTTCATTTGGGTTGATTTACTTCCATGAGAATGTCAGTCCTGATCCGAGTTTTTTTTTTGCATTATTACGCTGGTCAGATCGAGTATTCCAGTTTCGATATTCATCTTTGGAGTTTGGAGCGTATATTGGATTTTTGGCTAACCTATACCTACTTGTTGATCAGTTGTTTCAGTCGTTCAGTTATTTCTGTCATTCTGTTTCAGATAGTTACCAATTATTTATTGTACTAGATTTCCGCTGTATTATTTATGTAAACTCTGATGTAAAAATTTATTTAGTGGCTTCACGAAGTACTATTGTACTTTGTGTTTTCCGCTGCGAGATATTATATTACTCTGTATATGTGATCTGTTATTCTGTGATTTATTCTGTTTACCTCAGAAGCTAATAACAATATGTTGTTTTGGACGGTCCGAGTTGACATGTTTTGTCGATTCATCACGGTCAATATGGTGGGTCGTTACATGTGGTACCAGAGCCAGGTTTATCAAAGATTTAGCTTATGAGGTAAAAGCCCATTAGAGATAAGGTAGTGATACCCTAGAATGAGTGAAATCTGTCGCAGAATCATTCTTAAGAGAGCGTATTTTTAAATATAAATGGCTTTTAAAATGGTTTTAAACAAATATTTTCGGATACAAAGTTTTGTTTAAAATTTAAATCATCTTTTGAAATTTCTCTTCCGTTTGAATCCATCTTCCTTCGTAGATCCTCTTTGATTAGGTTCTTTCGTTCATTCAGCCTTTACTCGAATTCTATGACTTTTCCTTGTCCATAACAAGGTAAGCATTAGAGGGAGAGTAAATATCTTCTAGCTAGTTCATTCCTATTCAATATTGGTTTGAAATTAGTATTTTGAAAATTATTATAATATGATATTTTCTTATAATATGAAATTTTGATATATTTGTGGAAGATATATATATTTGTAAATAACCTTATGTTTTAGGAATACAAATATTTTGTAACGATTTTATATTTACACTTTTAGATTATTTTGAACTATATATTTTGAATAGTATTTAAAGATTTAGATTTATAAGAAAATGATTTTATATTGGTTAGAATCTATAATGGTGTTTATAAATGTATGTATTCAAAGGAATTTATAAATTAAATGGGTTTTTAAAGACTTTAAGTTTGTGATGTATATATATGTTGAATTTATGAAATTAAATAAGTTTTATAAGTTTAAATATAGATAACTTGTTTTTGAAAATATTTATATATACTACAGAATATTATTGTTATGTATTTGATTGAATTATAATAACATTTGTATATTTAATGAGGTTGAATTTTAATAAATAGATGAGTGGGGGAGAGATATAATTTTCCCTACTTCAAATTTTAATGATTTGATATATATTACTTATAACATATGATATGAAAATTTTGGTATATATTCTGTGTAAATATAGATAGATGTTTTGAGTATTTAATTGACGTTAAAATTGGCCTATCAATTACCTACTGATTTACATATACGTCTGATCAATGTATATGTTAAATCCTATATGTACTAGATAGATATAGAGTCCCACTTTAGTCGCTTGAAGATGATTTTGGTGATGACTGCGGCATCATCGATATTTATTTTTAGGTTTCGAAAGTGGGATAGATATATATAGCCAATCGAGACGTCGAGTGAATACTTCAAACTATTTTAAAAATAAAGTCTGAAAATATTTTAACTTTGATTTATATATATTTCAAATTATATAGGAATGATAATAAATATGAACCATTTGTTTAAATATATTTAAATTATTTAATTAGTATTTCTCTACCTCGTTCCTTTTCGGGGACGAAAAGTTTTGAGTGGGGGAGAATGTAACATCCCAATATTTTAACGATGCAAATTCCGATTTAAATCGAATTTTATTTTGTAAATATTCTATGGTTTTTCATAAAGGAAATGTGAATTTTGAAATACGTATAGTGAAATGTAGCAGCTGTGAAAATTTCATTGGAAAATTTGAATGTTTGTCGGTTGTGCAATTTTCAGTGCAAAGCTGCGCATTAACAGTTCAAATTTTAGCGATTTTAAAATCTTTCCAAAAATAGTTTGGAAAAACATGAAAAATATTCTGTTCGATGTCACAAGTCCGATGGCAAATTTCGTTTCACGAAAATCGGATGTTTTGACCTCCATTTAATTGTTTTTCTGCCCGAATTTTACGTTTAAAGGGGTCCTAACACGTTTTTGAACGGAGCATCCTTACACTGCAAACTATATACCGTTGTGTCTGTCTCATTGCGCTGATTTTCACAATATATTCATTTTTCGGTTTCGGTGTTCGGTTCGCGCTGAAATTGTGAAATGCTTGTACAGTTCATTTTTGAAACAAAGTCATCTGAGTTCGATGTGTCCCTTTTCCGATCTTGCATGCATTTCTAGCCATTTTGGGTCTGCAAAACTTGTCTTTTTATTTCAATAAAACTCCCATTTATTTTTTTATTTATTTTCTTAGACTTGTATGGACATACACATTTCAAGAATTACACATCACCTTTAATTCCATCGCATGCGCTAAGGTTATCCTTCCATTTTCCTTCCAAACTATCGTTCTACCCTTTGCTTTTTTTTAACGTGTGAGCTAGTGAAAAAAAATTGAAAGACATAATGTGCCACAAAAGAAATGGGATAATTTAATTAGCATGCGTGCATGTATGCAGTCAAATTATCTAACCATGCATCCACCTACGTTACACTGTCATTTTCATAAGGTATGCGTCCCTTTTCTTTGAATTTCAAAAACCATGCATACGATATATTTTTTTATTTTTGCAATGCCATGTTCCTAATTAAGTGCTTTCCAAAATACTTTTTCAATTCCAATAGCATTCATTTTATATTTAAAATTACTTTTACTTGTTCCTTGATCCGCATGTTCCTTGCTAACTGAAATGTAGAGATTCCCACTTCTTCTTTTATAAATACAAATACCAATTCCATAAAATTGCTCCTATACCATTATCCTTCCCCATCGAGGGGTTTCCCCTCACATTCCCATATGCTCTTCCCTCCTTCCATTGCGAGCCCCTCCACCTGCGGCCTCTCTTCTCCGTTCAAAGTCCATTCCACTGACCAACTGCTGATTCAAGCCACCACCTGAGCCCCGCAAGTCTGACGCCAAACCATTCTTATGGCCTTCCTTCCCTATCGCGAGCCTTTCCTCTCATCAACTCGCATCCGTTTTTTCCGTCCATGGCTCCGACCATCACCCGCCTCCCTATATGAAGCTGACACCTCAGTTTTCACCGAGCCTCCCTCTTACTGCCTGAAGCCCCACTCTGCCCCCACAATGGCCGCACCAACCTGATCTCTAACCCCAGCTCATGACTTCCCTCTCCATCTGGCTGTCCTTCGCATCGACCCCTGCTGCCCGACCAAACCCAGCTACTCTGTCCTTGCGTGTGTGCGTTGAATGGGTGTATGCCGGTTTGTAGGTGCGTTGAGTGATTATTTAGTGTATTGTGTTTAATTTTTTATGTTGTGTAAGTGTTTTTTTAGTGTCTGTTTGGGTGTCTTGTGTGAGTTTGAGGGTACCATGTTGTTTTCTTTTAAGTATTCTAGTTGCGTGAGTTTTTCTTGTGTATATTTTGTGTTAAGAGTCATGTATTTTGTGCGTGTGTTGTTTTTGGGGTGTGTGTGTAAATTTTGGTGTAAGTAATTAATAATATATATATATACAGTTTTGGCATGGGTGGTGTATTATATATACATATGTGATTTGGTGTGTGTATTCATATCAATTTATATTTATATAATGATTTGGTGTATGCTTTGAAATTTTAATATATATATTTTATAAATTTATTTTGAGTTTCCGTATATTTTATTTTACTGTGTGTATCTGTGTATAAATATAAATTTGTCTGTAAAATTTGTGGTGGATATTTTTTTTGTTAAGTGTGATGTTGAGTCTGGGAACCATTCCTCAAACCCAAATAGTCGTACCAATTTGATGAGAAACCCTAACCGTCTCTTATAAAATAAAATAAATATCGAGTGGTTACCGAATTGAATCTATTCTGAATCATGTCTGGAAGTCATTGTTTCAATCTGCCTCAGTCCGTCCGTCGTCTTCAATTCTGTGCCATGAAACGTGAGTTTATCTCATACCTGACTTACATTTTTCATGGATGTTAGATCAGTAATGAATTGTTATATGAAATGTATAGAATTGCTGATAGAAATTGTTTGATTTGATATATATATATATATATATATATATATATATATATGCACATTTCATATGCAACACAATATATTCATATGGCACGTATTTGCACTTATCATATATATGTTGTGATTGTTGATACCCCTAGTTTAGGAAAAATCACTAAAGGTTGAAATGATACATACCCGAACAGATATTAGAATAGGGAAAAAACATTATGGGTTGAAATGATAGACCTGAACGACTTTTACTGAATTTGGGATTGCGGATTAATATGATAGACCCATAGAAATTTTAGAAATTGCAGGTTGAAATGATAAATATCCGTATCACTTGACCATAGGGTAGAAAACTATATACGGACACTGTCGGTCATGTTTTCGAAGTATTTTGATTTGGGAATTTGATTTTTAAGTAATAACTTAAGATATTATATTTTATATATATTACTTTTAAAGATTTTTAAAATTAAATTTTATAAATTTTAAATTTTATGTTTTAAAATGATTTTACAAGTAAATATAGATTTAAATACTTATTTTAAGATTTTACTTATAATTTTATTATTTTAAGCTATATAACTTAACCATATAGGTATTTTAAACCTTTATATTATTACAAATAATTATTGTAAACTTATTTTGTATATTATTTTAATCTTATATATGTTTATAATCTATATTCTAATTAATTTTATAATTTTATGAACTTATATATTTATCTATTTTCAAAGTTAAATTTCCTTATATATATACTTTATAAACTTTAATAATAAACTAAAGGTGAATAAGTTAAGGTTTCCACGATGTGAATTCGAGGTTTAAAGAATTTAAATTTATATAACGGTATTGTTTTAATTAATGAACTGATATAAGATAGGAATTTGGATTCGAACTAATTTGATCTTATAAGAGGAAAAATTGAATTGCGAAATTATTTTCTAAAATTGAATTTTCAAATTTAAGGAATAAGTTGGAACCTATAATGGATATGAAACGAATTCGATTATAAATCAACTGAATGCAAAGTTGAATTGGTAAATATTGAAATTTATAAGAAATGAACGTGAATTTGCGTAAATTGATATCTATTTGAATTTATAAGTAATGAAATTTTATTGGTTCGACTTGAATGGTAAATATGACTTTTGAATTTGAGATATATGTTTTGTATGAATTGTTTGAAAGTATCAGTAACGATTTCGAATATATGACTTGAATATAATTTGTTTAATTTGGAAATGTAAACTTTTGACTTGAATTGTATATTTCGAATTCAAACCAAATGTTGGATTTAAATGAATAGACTTGAAACAATTTCTTATAAAAGGTAAATTTTGAATCATTTGAGGGTTTGAACTTGAGTTTTGACGAGTATATAACAAACCAAGATATTATTGAATTTAAATGTTTTGGTATTAATATAGATGTAAAATAAGACCTTTTAAGATATGATTTTCATATAAGTCATTTCGAATTGAAATCTGTATGCGGAAATTAAAAATCAAAGTTAAATGTTATAGTATTAGCTTATACTATATTTGAAATCTTTCGATATGGTTCTAAATCGATTTGGTTTACGCAATTTGAATTGTTTTCATAATTGAATATACTGAAATTTAGATATTTAATTTTGAATTCAAATTCAAATATGAGCTTTCGTGTAAACGATTTTATAAAGTGATTTATAAAATAATGGCCATGGTGTGAAAAATGTAAATGTATGGTTGTTAAAGAGACCGGGATCGGCTATTGTCATACTCTCTGCCAATACCGAAAACCACGTTAACAACTGTGTATGCGGTGGAGTTCTAGAATGAAGGGATGATTTGGAAAACGACTCCATTTTATTTTATTTCGTATTAGTTACGATACCATGACTTACTTGAGTCAACTTGATGTGACTAAAACATGAGCTATGCATGGACCAAGTGAGGTCATACCTCTTATCGAGCACACTTCTTCGATATTATTCTATTGCCGTTAAGATTCTATTCAACCCTTTTGATTATGGGAATGTATATCGAGGTGGGCGGTAATAGCTACTATGCGTTACAACCAGTCCAGCTCTGCAAATGGTGAATCCACCCTGGCATTCCTTGCGTGTCTTATCACATGCCTTATACCATCCCACTACGACTTTGTTTTGTACCATTTTATATGGAGTGCCCTCTTATCAACCCCTAGTTTATGGAGGAATTACAGTACTATATATACTACGGGAATATATAAACGGTGTAAGGGTAGGTAATCCCACTTACGCTATTTTGATATTTTATTTTACTAATAGACACTATTGTATATAGCTATTATACTATATAGTATTAGTTTGATGGATCCTTAGATAATGGTGATCCCAAACATCTTTTAAGTTACTGATTGCATTTCATCGAACATTTCATTTGAGTTTATTTACTTCGATGAGAATGTCAGTCCTGATCCGAGTTGTTTTGTTTTGCATTATTACTTGGGTCAGATCGAGTATTCCAGGTTCGAGATTCATCTTTGGAGTTTGGAGCATATATTGGATTTTTGGCTAACCTATATTTACCTGTTGATCAGTTGTTTCATTCGTTCAGTTATTTCTGTCATTTTGTTTCAGACGGTTATCAGTTATTTATTGTATTAGATTTCAGCTGTATTATTTATGTAAACTCTGATGTAAAATTTTTTTAGTAGCTTCATGAACTACTATCGTATTTTGTATTTTCTGCTGTGAGATATTATATTACTCTATATATGTGATCTGTGATTTTGTGATTTATTCTATTTACCTCAGAAGCTAATAACAATTTGTTGTTTTGGACGGTTCGAGTTGACATGCTTTGTCGATTCGGCACGGTCAAAATGGCGGGTCGTTACATCAAACCTAGCTTATACGATTATTGGTACGGAAAGACCAGGATCTAGTTTATATTCGAAAACCATTCCGACCAATAAATATGAATAGATAGAAGATATCAGATGCTTATCAAGATAGAGCATGTGAAGACCGTGGATCTTCATAAGCGGAAGGATTACTCAAAATCTTTGTTTAACTCCCGGAGATAAACCGTGATTCTGTTGTGTTTGAAATCTACGGATTTGCAAGGATTACTTTTTGCTGATCTATAGTGTGATTCCTAGGATGTAGTAGGAAGGTACCTTCAGTTCATCCTGTTCCTGGACGACTTGTATGGATGATTGTTTAATAGAGTATTTCCTAAAAATCACGTACATTGACTTTTACAAATATACCAAGTTGGTGGCGAAGAAGGGCACTTCTTTTACGTTCAAAGTATATTTGTGGATATCAATTAGTGATTTGACAGATCTGACGAAGTGGCATTCAAAGCGAATGGTGGCCAGATGTTTTTAAAAGGTAATTTAAACCTCAAGCCTCATCAATTGGGAAATGGTAAAAATTGGGTGGTTCACATGGCTATGTGGGTCGATCCCATTAGGGTGTATTGTCACCAATCTAGAGAATATACATACTGTTCTTCTTTTCGCTTCTGTATCTCTCAGGAATGGTTATGTTGGATCCAACTGTAGGTGACAATATATCCAGAACATTCAAGGTTAAGTGAATGGCCGTTCATGTTAAGTCTGATTTGCAAGATGTTCTTGTTGAACTTGGTGTACTCCTCACTAGAGATACACTGTCGGAAAGGTGGTTTCCCATACCTTGCCATAGAAATCCATTCTCCAATAAGCACCTATGGTTTGATTGTATATTATATATGTATAGCGTGATACACAAGCGTTCTGCCAGATGTTATTTATTTGTATTCAAACATTAATATAATATTAGGAAAGATATGATTTCCAAAATGTTTTGGGTTATCTTAAGGTAAAAACCGTTTGTATTTATGTGTTGATTTGGTTTTACGGTTATCCTTTTCTTTCAGAAAAGATTTGATAACTTTAAAATCAAGTTAGATATTATTTATAAACTTAGTGGGTTTCTCACTCTGGTTCGCCAGACTGGTCCGCGGTTTGTAATGCTCGGGTTGGACCGAGTTTTACAGGTTTAGGTTATCGGATGTTATGAAGGGACGAGCTGGAAGTGTTCAGATGTATGATATCATAGTTAATATTCCACTGTGTTATTATGTATAAGGACAGATTGTTATAATTGTCCAGATGTGATGTACTCTGATGATTGTAAGTTTTATTTCAATCTCTCAGTAAAGATTTATTTCTATATTATATTTCATTTCGTTGCGATGTGAAACTCTGTGTTGTGTTGGTTCTTCTTCTTCTTCTATTCTAATATTTCTCATCCTCTAATTTCTTTCTATTAACTATCTGCTTTTCGGTGCAATTTGGGTTGACATGAGTTGTTTAATGTTTTCTTAAAATGTATGGAAAAACTGGGTCGTTACATATCCATATAAATTAATTTATATGGATTTCATTCATTATATGCATCCAACTATAGTTGTAAACAACTATCAAACATCCAATTAACATCTAGTTTGCACTTACATCCATATAAGCCTTAAACAATTATTTAACGCTTATATCGGTCTGACAATCAATCGATTAACATCCAATCTAAACACTTGGGATTAGTGTTAATAAAATATCATCCCTATACCTGTATTGGGTTTTCAACCAATAAATAATCGATTAATAAATTATTTATTAATTCCAATCGATATCACTTAAATAGGTGAACATAAACAAGCCATTCGACTTATAAATCGATATTTAATCAAATTTCAACTACCACATATAATTTAACATTGTTTTAACATGTTAATTTTTTCAAAATCACATTCAAATCATATCACAAGTAATCATCCATTCATCCATGGGGTTTGCAGACAATTCGTGATGTGAGCTACCATATACCATATAATAATTTGTGATAATTAAATAGATAAAAATCAGCCTAAGCAATCTATTTATATTTAAATATGATTACAATAACATAACAAAATAGTTGAATGAGGGTGTTCTTACTTTGATCGGTTTTGAAATCGTTTAAAATGATTGTTTTGATTAAATTAAACCGTGCATTTAGTTTAACCAAAAACTGTAACTAGCTCCAAATTCCTTCCAGTCAGTTTCATATTGTAGATCTTGTTAAGACGATTCCAACAGGCCTGAATTTGCGTGATTCTATTTTCGTATGACCAAGATATATGCTTTTAAACTTTAATTACAAAATATAAATCAATAAATTTATAATTAACTAATTAATTTTCATTAATCTCCTTCTAATCTTTATGCACGTTCGTTTCCTTCTCTAGTACACTTGTAATTCATCATCAACTTCTAGGGTTCACCTGCGCGTCGCGCATACACCGTCGTTCCATGATCAACGACCGTCACGAGAACCACCTTCGAGTGCGCCACCACCACCTAGAACGCTAGCCAACTCATACGCCTTATGGCATGTAACATCCCAAGATTTTTCCACAATTTAAAATATTAAATGTAATATGTTTGTGAACAAAATTGTTTTAAATATTAAAATTTATGATTTATGTCGTATATTGATAATGTATGAACAAAAAATTGAATTTGTAAAAATTGAAATTTGTTCACAATAAGTAATAATTGATTTATAAATTTATCTGAATTTAATTTTGATTTGAATAGAAGTTTAAAATCTTTGAAATTGATTTAAAGGTGAATAAACAAAAACGAATATTTTATTTTATTAATTAACTGGTCAAAATTGTCATTTTACAAATAATCTCAGAATTCGATGAAAATAGTTTTATTGAATTCGGAATGGTAAATTAGTTTCTGATCTAAAATTTCATACCCATCTGAGTTATCATTTGATCGCAATAATTTAAATCGTGTTGAAATTTGTGTGTATAATTTAATTAAATAATCGTGTTTTAGAAGAAACAGCTATAGACTTTGGAATTGGGCCTTGAAACCTATTCCATTGCATTCAGAAGGCATCAAAACCTATTGTTAGGTAGTAAGCAGGCTTGATTTGGAGTCCATCCAAATTTTGGCTTATATACCACGCTAATTGAGAAATATTATTATTTTATTCATTCTAAAATTGTAACAACACGGAATTTCTGAACCAATTAATTTTTTTTATTTTAGCTATTTTAATGGGTTTTGAATATTTAAAATAATTTATTTTAAATAATAATGACTAAAAATTTATTTAAATCAAAGTTAGAACGTATAAATTTAAAATTTAATTAAAACAAACTTAAAATAGCCTGGTAGTTTGAAAATTTGATTTTAAACTTCAATTGAATATATAGAATTCAATATAAGTCGGAATTGGACAAAACATGAAACGTTAGAATCTATTTAACTATATTTTTTAACGAATGTAAGAAATTGAGATTTCACTTTATAAATTGTAAGTTATGACTAGTTTAAATTCAGAATAGTCGTTATGGAATTTATATATATTTTAAATAATATATAGCCCTTAAAAATAGCCATTTTGCAAACGACCTCCATTTTCGACGAAACCCCTTTTGTTGGATCCGGAATGTCAAATTATTGTTAGGTTCCAAATTTCATAATTTTTGGAATTAATATGTGAGCGTGGTAAATTTAAACATGTTTTGTAATTTCAGTTTGAATTTAATCGACTAGAAAAAGGCCATTTTTCAAACGGTCTCCAAATTTGTCGAAATTAGTTTTTTTAGGACCGTATCTTCAAAACATAGCTAGATTTAATTTTTCTATAATTTTAGGAGCCAATATGTGGCCCGGTAAATTAAAATGTACGTTCAAATTCAATATTGACCGTTATATTAATTTATATTTTAATTTTGATAAAAAATGATTAAAATGGTCGAATTGGCTTATGAAACATATTCCATTATGTAGGGAATGGGGGTATTTGGTTAGAGGCGACAGTCGTTGGGTTTGATTTGGAGTTCGAATACGAAAGCACACTTTTTGAAATTAAAATAATAGTTTAATTATAAGTGTATATTAAAACCTAACCCTAACCCTCCCATAAATGTGCCGCCTCTGTTCTCTTCAAACCAATGGAGGAAAAGATTCAAAATTGGAGCTTCAATTTCTCTCAATCCTCTCAGTGAAATCCCAAACTTTATTAACGAAATGGAAGAGCATCTCGAGGTCCTTCAGATCAATGGCAGTGATGGGGTTTAACATCATGGATTGGTCATAATCGGGGTGGAAATCACCATCGCTCGCACGCATTTCTAGGCAGCTACAGGGGTTCAAATTGGTCGAGACTGGGGGTGGGGGTGCGGTTCACGTAGGCGACCGTAATGGTGGATGGCGATGGTCAGGCGGCGGTCTATGGTGGCGGCGGTTCGAGGTCAACGAGGGGAGCAGTGTTCGACGGGTTTTGGATGAGGGTGAGGGTTTAGGGAATGCAATTAAGGAATTAATTATTATTTAATTAATTAATTTATGTAATTTAATGTATAAATTATCATAACTTTTTCGTACGAGCTCAGAATGCAACAAAAAAAGTTGCGTTTTGTGAAGACAAACACTACAACATGGAACTTACCAGAACGGAATGGGAGCAAGTTGGGTTTTGAGCTAATTAAACGGTCGTTTAATTTTGTTCAAAAACAGAAATTCAGAAATAAAGAATGGTGGAGTGGAAACCATAGTGAGAACTCGCTCACTCAAATCATTTTTGTTATGTTATTTATTTTTAGAGTTCAACACACGAAATCTACACAAATCATTTGAAATAGAAGCGAATTTCGCACCCCCTGGTGGGGTGCGAATTTTGCACCCTGCTGGGAGGTGCGAAATTCCGCACCCTCCAGTTGGGTGCGAATTTCGTACCCCTGGACAGGAGATGCGACTTTCCTGATATAGGCTGTTTTATGGGGTGCGAAAATTAGCTTCTGTGGGCCCTGCTGCTCACCTACTCCCACCTAACCTTCCTCTTATAAATACCCAAGCCTTGGCCTTCATTTGAGGAGCTTCTCCTTTGGAATTTTTGGACCTTGAGAGCTTTAAACACTCATTAATGGCTTCCAACACCTCCTCCATGGCCATTGGACATGGCATGAATAGTTGAAAGGAGGTGCATACATATTCCGACACTAGCAAGCATATTTACACCGTATTTAGACCTCTTGGACATTAAAGCTTGTTTCTCTCATACTTGACCAAGTCAACACCTCTCAAGGAAGAGGAAGAAGGTTAATTAAAACATGACATGCATGTTTTCCCTCAACACTTGAGCATTAGCAAGGGCTGCCTTGCTACTTTTGTACTTTATGGACATGAACACTAAACTTGGATATTGTTGACCAAGTCAAAGTTTCTCAACGACGAAGAAGAAGGGGAATTTGGTCAAAGTGTAGAAAAAACATATATTTTGTTATCTATTGTAACACTTTGTACTTAGCTATTGTCCAAACTTGTACAACTTTGTAATCGACAAAAGATATGATGAATGATGATTATAAAGTGAACGTAGGTGTTAGTGCCGGACCACTATAAAAGTTGTGTCTCCCCGCATTTACATTATTTACTTCTTATTTGGATAATTATGCACACATACACATTGGGTGTTGGCATGCGATAATTTTGCCCGTCAACATTTAATAATTACATTCTTGAAATTTTCGATATTGTAGCACAATTATTCGATGCTTTTTTTTAAGAAGAGCAAGAGATTTGTCCAACTTTTGCTCATTTAGTGTTGCTTGCTTCCCTATTTTGGAGACAAAAACTTAACAAAGACATGATGAGAAGAGATATGCTTACAAATATATACGGAGCAAGGAGACAAATACTGCTAGACTTCAAATTAACATGGTGTAACGAACTGGGGTTTTCGACCCAGAAAATCAACATAAAACCCATGTTAATTATTCAGGCATCGAACATTCCAGATCATTTGTAGAAAGAAGTTAGAGGGTGAGAATAGATAAGATAGAAAATTTGAATAGAAGAAGAAGAACACAATCAGAGTAAACACGAATCTCACAGCGGAACGAATACAATATAATACATGACATAACTTTACAATAAAACAGTGTATATATACAATAACACTATCAGAGTGCAACACTTACATACAGCGGAAATAACAATAGCTATATAATCCTGAAGCCTCCCGCTTCAAGCTCCTCCACGTATATCTGTAAAGACCTGAACTACTTGACTGCCTGCACAAATTTGGGCACCCAAGAGTTTAGGGAAAACAAAACAAAAATAAACTCTGGGTCAGTCATGGGACTGGTGTGAGTAAAGTCAAATCATCGGTTTAACTTTTTCAAAATCCTTTTCAAAAGAAAAGTTAATCGTAAGACCAATCCACACATAAACACGCACGGTTTTTACCTTACGATAACCCAAAACAGTTTTGGAAATCAATACTTTTCTGATATTATAATAATGTCTAATCACAAGTAAATAACAAATTAGCAGAACGCTTGCATCTCACGTTCCACATATATAGTATACAGACAAAATCCGTGGCTCTTATTGGAAATTGGATTTCGATTTTGACAAGGTATGGGACCACCTGCCGATAGTATATCTCCAAAGGCAAATACACTGGGTTCAACAAGAACATCTTGCAACCCGGCCCTCACATGACCGACAACTCATTTCGCTTGAGTGTATCAAATGTATATCACCAACGGTTGGGAGCTACCCACCGCCTTCCCGAAAAGGGACAGCATCGAACATAGATAAAAGAATGAAATGGGTTTTCTCTAGATAGGTGGTATACACCCTAATGGGAGCGACCCACATAGCCATGCTGCCTGCCCGATTTTTGTCATTTCCTGGTTGATGAGGCTTGAGATCATTACGTATCTTTTGAAGCACTTGACCACCATTCACTTTGAATGCCACATCGTCATTCCCGTCAAATCACAAATTGATTTACTCAAAAATACCATGGGTATAAAGCTAAGAGAAACGAATTCCTCCGCCACCAAATGTAAGTACGTTTGAAGAGATCAATTTACACGATCCGTTAGGTATACTCTGTCAGACATTCGACCATTCACGTTTTCCTGGGAGTGGACAAACCGAAGGCACTATTCTGTAAACAGGATAGCCCTTGCATAACTCCGTCTTCAATATTTGATCGCAACGCTAACGTCCATACAGAGTGGTTTTCAGATAATGAATCTGATCCCGGTCTCTCCCTATTGACGACAATAAAATGGTCTAAAACTTTGATAGTCGGTGATTTAACTATCAAAGAAAAAAAACAGGTGTGAAACCAACGATATTATTTCCAGATGGAAATTCTATCGACCAATCATCATTCAAAGGTTTATTTCTTTTTAGATCAAATCATTTAGCCATTTCCTGTTTCTATATATTCGTAAATTCTTACTTTCTAAATTTTAGAAAATATACTTTATAATCATTTTGAAAACACCACCATATTTACTTCCATTTCTTATTTTCTATATTAGAAAATATTTCTGATCCTTATTTGGAAAACATATCTAAATCTCCTTTACTGGATTTAAACAGATGTTTAAATAAAAACATCGTTATACCAATCTAACCCATTCCGGTCATTAACTCAATTCACTTAACCAAATTTCACAATCGAACCTTATCCACTTCTTAGTTAAAACTGAAGTCAATCAAGTTGGGGTATAATTACCTCTCAGACCTTAACTGAACGACATTTCTAACCTCAAAATAGACAAAGTTCTAACTTTAAACCTTTAAGAAACTTCCTTGCGAAACTCTTGGATTTTGTTTACGCATCCACTCTCTTTACAAAATCATTTGATTATAACTAAAATGTTATAATTCCATACTTCCAAAATATATTAACTTAAATATAACTTTTATATTCTGATTTGGATAAATAAACAAACAACTAATTTATTATCAAATAAGTAAAACTTGATTTGAAACGGAAAGTAAACATTACTTCCCTTAATTCGATTTATTCGGATTCCAATGTATAATTCACTCTCGATTAACCACTATTCGATAACTCACTTTCGAATAAATTATATTCGATTCCTCTGTTCGAATAACGAATATTCGATAATCCTTTTCTTCGAATAAACTATATTTGATCAACTATCTTCTTCGAAGAACTTATATTCAATTTAACTCATTCTCGAATAACTCTTATTCGATTAACTCACTTCGAATAAACTATATTCGACTACTCTTCTCGAATAAACTATATTCGATAACTTTACTTCGAATAAGTAATATTCAATTAATTCCTTTTGACTTAACTCTATTTATCTACTAATACTCGACTAACTCGAACTGGATTAACTCCATTCGAAGAACTCTAATTCGATTTAATACCAATCGATTAACTCTAATTGATTCACCATAACTGGTTAACTCTAACCGATTGACTCTCACTGATTAACTCTAACTGATTAACTCTAACGGGTTAATTCTAACTGATTAACTCTGACGGGTTAACTCTAACTGATTAACTCTAACTCGACTAACTCGACTTATTTAACTTAATTTGACCAACTCGACTTGATTAACTTCTATCGATTTACTACTATTTGATTTAACACCATTCGCTTGACTCTAGATCGCAGCGATCACAATGGTTATGCCTAATTTCCTCAGGAAACATCCGACTGCCGTAGGCTATCTGCAGCCCTGCGAATTACGCTAGCAGTCGTACGAAATGGTACTCATCTTAAATAACGATGGTTGACTAGCTCTGTCTCAAATAACTAATTTAATTGACTCTAATTGAATAACAAATATTCAACTAAACCCTAATTCGATTAACTAAGTTCGATTAACTCTATTTGGTCAACTCTTAATTCGAATAACGAATATTCGATAAACTCTAATTAAATAACAAATATTCAATTCACTCTATTCGACTAACTCTATTTGATTTACAAATATTCCACTTCCTGTTTGTCTATATTTATCTCAAATAAATATTTCCTTTATATAACTCCATTTATTCTCTAAATAAATATTCCTTTTTAATCTACTTGTAAATACTTTACAAATATTCCCCTTTTAATTCTATTGTAAAATGTTTTACAAATATTAGTCTTTCCAATCCTATTGGTACATGTTTCACAAATGTCGCCTTTCTATTTTATTCATAAATGTTTTACAAATAAATTCCTTTTATTCCTTTTTATAAAATACCTTGATTTTATAACTTTTTTCCAATTTTATAACTACTTCACATTTTCCTTTTATATAAATCCTTTGATTTTTATACAAACATTTTATTTCAAATTATATTTTGAAATTTCTCTTTCACAGCTAGTATTTACTTTGGTATTTAAAGTTACCCAATAACCAGGATCAACATACCAAATCAACAACAGATTTATAATCATATTATATATCATAGTATATGCAAAATAGTAAAATAAATGTTGAGGAGCCCATTTGGGTCCCTCCAACCTGTTCTCCTGCATCCACAGATGTCAGTCAACATAAATAACACAATATAAAATATTCTGATAAACAGAATCAATAATTTGATACGACTTATATATATCGTTATTGATGATTTTAACCGCTAACTAGCAGTTCAACCAAACAACCAACACACACACAGCAAATCAACCAATATTTATAAATTCTAAAAATATTTTATAAAAATATAAACTGAGCAAAGTTGGTGAGATTACTCACATTGAACAGTTATCGTTAAATAACGATAATTGGTTGTTGATTTGATTCAGGCGTTAAATTCCACCATAAATCCAAACAAGCCTCAATTCATTCCCAGTCAGTTCCATGGTGTAGCCACCGTCCATACGATCCCAACGGATCTGACCTTTCAAAATTCTGATACCGTATGCATAAGATAACATATTTACGAGTCTATACGGTACTTAAAGTTAAATTAAACAAATGTTGTTATTTAATCTATGGGCTTCACCGTGTGAAAACAGGCCGTCCACCAACGTATCAAATCCAGATCCACAAGTAATAGTGACTCGTCTTCCCCATATTTGATTTCCGCAACAGTATAACATTAATTTTTTTTTCCTTTTTTCCCCTTTTCATTTGGGCTTACCCAATATCTCCTGGTCCATTACTTGCGCACCCTACCGGCTCCACTTGCGTCTTCATCTTTTCCAAAATAACACGCATGGCTCCAATAAGAACCCTGACCATTTTCGTGTCATTACTTCCCTTCCGCCCCCTATCTCTTCATGAAAACGATAACTGAAACCACCCTTTTCACCCCTGAAACGATCTTTTTAACATATCCTACCCATCCGAAAAGGACTCACGCTCCTCATTCTCACGTTCATAGCCCAGTACCCCTTGCGTCATTGCCTGCTTCGGCTTTTATAATTTTTTTTCTTTTTACTTCCGGCGTGAACTGAAAGATGGAAGCAACTCCGTTTATATAGCAAATGATCCTTGCAAGCCAAGGAAGAGAGTACGAGTACAGGGTCTGCTATAGAACTAGATGTAGATAACAGTGGGTAGGCTACCATGAAATTTCTTTTCATGCTGTATATGTTCGGATGTAGTTGGTAGGATAGGTGAATAAATTTATTGAATCTCATAACATAGATTGTATTACTATGTTAAAGTAGGCTTTCAGGCGTAGCATGTGCTTATGGATGATAGGAATTATCAAGGCAGGTCTGCACTAACTGCTTGTTAGGTTTGTACGAGAACATGGGGTTGAAAGGATCAAAGGATGGTGACAATTCATGTAGGGGTAGGTTTTGTCTCTGAAAGTCAATATATCGCACTGTGCTTGCAAAGTAGAGTATCGACTACAGGATATGAGCTGTTACCTTACGTTTCTTCCCACCATAGACCGTGCCTATTTATGTTGAATAGCTAGCCGGTACAATGTAGTTTGCTGTGACGATATATATGCAAACATATAGATTTGAACACTTTAAGAAAAGTAGGATTGAATAAAAAAAAAATCCAAATAGGCCTTAGACTTGGGCATATACATTAGGCAAGGACATATGGTGGCAGATCACATGTAGTCATTTCAGACGGTAATGAATATATACGGTTCACATGGTCAGTTTGATTTAACAAATTGTGCCCGTTAGCATCATTTTGTTCATGTCCGAGCTGCTACGGATAGAAGTAAGATTACGGTTGTGTTCAACGAGGTGCCACGATCCGAAAAATATAATAATATCGGTAGGTTGACTCATATTTTGAAACCCCAAAATATTGGTTAAGGGTACAAAATACTCCAAATAAAAGTTGCATATTTAATTAATTAAAAATTACAGTAAAATTCTAAAAATCAAAGTATAACTGCGTCTCAAAAGAACCTTATCCAAATTCGAATTCAGTATGCAGTTATTTCAAATAAACTGTTACGGTCGATGAACGATTCTATATCGACTATTTGAAAATTTGATTTGGACATAACTAAAAATCTACACAACGAAATCTCGATTTTTCTCTTCCATTAGAAAAATATATCCCACCAGCCTCGAACGTTTCTGGTTTCACAGAAATCCGACTTAAACCGGCTTCTGTATATTCGTTTAAAGATCGAATTGCCAATTTACGAACTGCCGCGCCATTTCGAGCTCGAATATAATTATAATATAAATTATACGTTCTAACTGTCGTCGATTGAATATATTTGTTCGTATAATTCAACTCGAAACTGAACTATATATTTTAAATAATCCCATTTACACTATTTTGTGAATTCTACTATTTCTGACTATTTCAGAAATCAAATATATTATTATATTATTTATTTTAATTAAATATTCAATATTCAATTTAAGGACCATTTAATTTCCTAAATCACTATTTAAATAATTATATAAATTAATTATATCGCTGAAAAATGCGGGTCGTTACATTCTTTCCCCCTTAAAATAATTTCGTCCTCGAAATTGCTAAGGTAGAAAACGTACCCTATTAACTGGTTTAAAAACTATTCGTTTACCTTTAACTTCAGTTTTAACTGAACCCATTTAATTCTAATTAAAGTATTAATTAAATTTAGTTAACGAAAATTTCAAAATTTCTGAAGAATTTTCTAACAACGGAAATTTTCAAAAAATTTCGTCAGCACCTCCTTTGTACCGGTCGATCGTTCAAACCCCAACTCGCCTCCCTAGGCCTGTTCCAATCCAAAAGAAAATCAAACAGCCAAGCGGCTTGCCAAATCGGCCCATAAATCACCAAATCCATAAAAATAGACGTGTACCTTTTTTTCGGGCATATCATTACATCTTTTTATTCTGCTGCCAATCCAGCATATACCCAAGTCATCCCAAACGATTTCCAATCAACTGTTCTCAAATCCAATCATCCTATTTTCAAACCAAATCTCATCCTCAATCTCAAAATCCATTACCAATTTCAACTCTTACATACCCGTCCAATATATTTACACAAATCCATAACTCAAAACTTCAACTTTATTTGATATCGTTCTATTTCAATTCAATTTTCCTTTACTGGTTTTTATTCAATTCCAGTTTGCATTCCCAAATTTCTATTTGATTTCCATTTCTGGTTTTAATTCAATTTCAATTTTCTTTCGCCAATTTTCTTTAAAATTTGTTTTAACTCATCCTATCTTCTTGGGAAATTTTAAACAGCTTAGCTCTTTCAAATGTCAAATATCCCTTTTCAGGATTCAAACAACCTCCTTTTTCTTAAAACAATTCAAAAACACTCTCTTTGGTAGTAATCTGTCACTTAGAACTCGAAAATGAACACTGATGATATGGCCAACATCATCAGAGCTATTTCTAGTTATCGAAGTGAGTTCAATACTATATCCTTACCAAAACCATATTTAAACACTTTCATTTTGAAATCTTTTTTCAAAATATCATTCACGCTACTTGTAAACAATTTAAAATCTCCCAGGATCTTAAAATTTTCTTATATTTAACTCGAATCCGTTTATGAACATTTTTCCCAGTCTCAGAAATTTAATTCCAATCCTGATTTAATTCAGATTAAATTAATCTGCTTTCAAATTTTACGAACTCAAATTGGTTATTTATATAACCATTTCCATTATTATCAACCAACACATCCAACATACTATAAGCATTCGAATATAAATATTTTATTTATATCGAAATATACTTTGGGTAAAATTATTTCATTTACCTTTTTCAAAACATACTGTGTCGGTTTATCGTATTCGAGTGTTTAGAAACTCCTATCGATACAGTGGATCAAACTGATCGACCAAAATTCATAAACAACTCAACCGATAAATCTCCACAATATAAAACAAATTTTTATAAAATCTACAAATAAGTTCACTCGTATATATACACTCAAACTCAATCTAGGGTATTACTAACCCCATCTCTACTGAGTCACGCCACAGAGCCAAGGTAGTTCGCTTAACCTTCAGCTTTGATACCACTGTAACGAACTGGGGTTTTCGACCCAGAGAATCAACATAAAACCCATGTTAATTATTCAGGCATCGAACATTCCAGAGCATTTATAGAAATAAATTAGAGGGTGAGAATAGATAAGATAGAAAATTTGAACAGAAGAAGAAGAACACAATCAGAGTAAACACGAATCTCACAGCGGAACGAATAAAATATAATACATGACATAACTTTGCAATAAAACAGTGTATATATATACAATAACACTATCAGAGTGAAACACTTACATACAGCGGAAATAACAATAGCTATATAATCCTGAAGCCTCCCGCTTCAAGCTCCTCCACGTATATCTGTAAAGACCTGAACTACTTGACTGCCTGCACAAATTTGGGCACCCAAGAGTTTAGGGAAAACAAAACAAAAATAAACTCTGGGTCAGTCATGGGACTGGTGTGAGTAAACTCAAATCATCGGTTTAACTTTTTCAAAATCCTTTTCAAAAGAAAAGATAATCATAAGACCGATCCACACATAAACAATGACGGTTTTTACCCTACGATAACCCAAAATAGTTTTGGAAATCAATACATTTCTGATATTATAATAATGTCTAATCACAAGTAAATAACAAATTAGCAGAACGCTTGCATCTCACGTTCCACATATATAGTATATAGACAAAATCCGCGACTCTTATTGGAAATTGGATTCCGATTTTGACAAGGTATGGGACCACCTGCCGATAGTGTATCTCGAGAGGCAAATACACTGGGTTCAACAAGAACATCTTGCAACCCGGCCCTCACATGACCGACCACTCATTTCGCTTGAGTGTATCGAATGTATACCACCAACGGTTGGGTGCTACCCCCCGTCTTCCCGAAAAGGGACAGCATCGATCAAAGATAAAAGAATGAAATGGATTTTCTCTAGATAGGTGGTATACACCCTAATGGGAGCGACCCACATAGCCATGCTTCCTGCCCGATTTCTGTCATTTCCCGGTTGATGAGGCTTGAGGTCATTACGTATCTTTTGAAGCACTTGACCACCATTCACTTTGAATGCCACATCGTCATACCCGTCAAATCACAAATTGATTTCCTCAAAAATACCATGGGTATAAAGCTAAGAGAAACAAATTCCTCCGCCACCAAACGTAAGTACGTTTGAAGAGATCAATTTACGTGATCCGTTAGGTATACTCTGTCAGACATTCGTCCATTCACGTTGTACTGGGGCTGGACAAACCGAAGGCACTATTCTGTAAACAGGATAACCCTTGCATAAATCCGTCTTCAATATTTGATCGCAACGCTAACGTCCATACAGAGTGGTTTTCGGATAATGAATCTGATCCCGGTCTCTCCCTATTGACGACGATAAAATGGTCTAAAACTTTGATAGTCGGTGATTTAACTATCAAAGAAAAAAAACAGGTGTGCAACCAACGATATTATTTCCAGATGGAAATTCTATCGACCAATCATCATTCAAAGGTTTATTTCTTTTTAGATCAAATCATTTAGCCATTTCATATTTCTATATATTCGTAAATTCTTACTTTCTAAATTTTAGAAAATATACTTTATAATCATTTCGAAAACACCACCATATTTACTTCCATTTCTTATTTCCTATATTAGAAAACATTTCTGATCCTTATTTGGAAAACATATCTAAATCTCCTTTACTGGATTTAAACTGATGTTTAAATAAAAACATCGTTATACCAATCTAACCCATTCCGGTCATTAACTCAATTCACTTAACCAACTTTCACAATCGAACCTTATCCACTTCTTAGTTAAAATTGAAGTCAATCAAGTTGGGGTATAATTACCTCTCAGACCTTAACTGAACGACATTTCTAACCTCAAAATAGACAAAGTTCAAACTTTAAACCTTTAAGAAACTTCCTTGCGAAACTCTTGGATTCTGTTTACGCATCCACTCTCTTTACAAAATCATTTGATTATAACTAAAATGTTATAATTCCGTACTTCCAAAATATATTAACTTAAATATAACTTTTATATTCTGATTTGGATAAATAAACAAACAACTATTTTATTATCAAATAAGTAAAACTTGATTTGAAACGGAAAGTAAACATTACTTCCCTTAATTCGGTATATTCAGATTCCAATGTATAATTCACTCTCGATTAACCACTATTCGATAACTCACTTTCGAGTAAATTATATTCGATTCCTCTATTCGAATAACGAATATTCGATAATCCTTTTCTTCGAATAAACTATATTCGATCAACTATCTTCTTCGAAGAACTTATATTCAAATTAACTCATTCTCGAATAACTCTTATGCGATTAACTCACTTGGAATAAACTATATTCGATTACTCTTCTCGAATAAACTATATTCGATAACTTTACTTTGAATAAGTGATATTCGATTAATCCCTTTTGACTTAACTCTATTTAATCTACTAATACTCGACTAACTCGAACTGGATTAACTCCATTCAAAGAACTCTAATTCGATTTAATCCCAATCGATTAACTCTAATTGATTTACCATAACTGGTTAACTCTAACCGATTGACTCTCACTTATTAACTCTAACTGATTAACTCTAACGGGTTAATTCTAACTGATTAACTCTGATGGGTTAACTCTAACTGATTAACTCTAACTCGACTAACTCGACTTATTTAACTTAATTTGACCAGCTCGACTTGATTAACTTCTATCGATTTACTACTAAATGATTTAACACCATTCGCTTAACTCTAGTTCGCAGCGATCACAATGGTTACGCCTAATTCCCTCAGGAAACATCCGACCGCCGTAGGCTATCTGCAGCCCTGCGAATTACGCTAGCAGTCGTACGAAATGGTACTCATCTTAAATAACGATGGTTGACTAGCTCTATCTCAAATAACTAATTTAATCAACTCTAACTGAATAACAAATATTCAACTAAACCCTAATTCGATTAACTAAGTTCGATTAACTCTATTTGGTCAACTCTTAATTCGAATAACGAATATTCGATAAACTCTAATTAAAATAACAAATATTCAATTCACTCTATTCGACTAACTCTATTTGATTTACAAATATTCCACTTCCTGTTTGTCTATATTTATCTCAAATAAATATTTCCTTTATATAACTCCATTTATTCTCTAAATAAATATTCCTTTTTAATCTACTTGTAAATACTTTACAAATATTCCCCTTTTAATTCTATTGTAAAATGTTTTACAAATATTCGCCTTTCCAATCCTATTGGTACATGTTTCACAAATGTCGCCTTTCTATTTTATTCATAAATGTTTTACAAATAAATTCCTTTTATTCCTTTTTATAAAATACCTTGATTTTATAACTTTTTCCCAATTCTATAACCACTTCACATTTTCCTTTTAAATAAATCTTTTGATTTTTATACAAACATTTTATTTCAAATTATATTTTGAAATTTCTCTTTCACAGCTAGTATTCACTTTGGTATTTAAAGTTACCCGATAACCAGGATCAACATACCAAATCAACAACAGATTTATAATCATATTATATATCACAGTATATGCGAAATAGTAAAATAAATGTTGAGGAACCCAGTTGGGTCCCTCCAACCTATTCTCCTGCATCCACAAATGTCAGTCAACATAAATAACACAATATAAAATATTCTGATAAACAGAATCAATAATTCGATACGACTTATATATATCGTTATCGATGATTTTAACCGCTAACTAGCAGTTCAACCAAACAACCAACACACACACAACAAATCAACCAATGTTTATAAATTCTAAAAATATTTTATAAAAATATAAACTGAGCAAAGTTGGTGAGTTTACTCACATTGAATGGTTATCATTAAATAACGATAATTGGTTGTTGATTTGATTCAGGCGTTAAATTCCACCATAAATCCAAACAAGCCTCAATTCATTCCCAGTCAGTTCCATGATGTAGCCACCGTCCTTACGATCCCAACGGATCTGACCGTTCGAAATTCTGATACCGTATGTATAAGATAACATATTTATGAGTCTATACGGTATTTAAATTAAATTAAACAAATATTGTTATTTAATTTATGGGCCTCACCGTGTGAAAACAGGCCATCCACCAACGTATCAAATCCAGATCCACAAGTAATAGTGACTCGTCTTCCGCATATTTGATTTCCGCAACAGTATAACATTAAATTTTTTTCCCTTTTTTTTTCCTTTTCATTTGGGCTTACCCAATATCTCCTGGTCCATTACTTGCGCACCCTACCCGCTCCACTTGCGTCTTCATCTTTTCCAAAATAACACGCATGGCTCCAATAAGAACCCTGACCATTTTCGTGTCTTTACTTCCCTTCCGCCCCCCATCTCTTCATGAAAATGATAACTGAAACCACCCTTTTCACCCCTGAAACGATCTCTTCAACATATCCTACCCATCCGAAAAGGACTCACGCTCCCCATTCTCACGTTCATAGTCCAGTACCCCTTGCGTCATTGCCTGCTTCGGCTTTTGTAAAAAAAAAAATCCTTTTTACTTCCGGCGTGAACTGAAAGATGGAAGCAACTCCGTTTATATAGCAAATGATCCTTGCGAGCCAAGGAAGAGAGTACGAGTACAGGGTCTGCTATAGAACTAGATGTAGATAACAGTGGGTAGGCTGCCATGAAATTTCTTTTCATGCTGTATATATTCGGATGTAGATGGTAGGATAGGTGAATAAATTTATTGAATCTCATAACATGGATTGTATTGCTATGTTAAAGTAGGCTTTCAGGCGTAGCATGTGCTTATGGATGATAGGAATTATCAAGGCAGGTCTGCACTAATTGCTTGTTAGGTTTGTACGAGAACATGGGGTTGAAAGGATCAAAGGATGGTGACAATTCATGTAGGGGTAGGTTTTGTCTCTGAAAGTCAATATATCGCACTGTGCTTGCAAAGTAGAGTATCAGCTACAGGATATGAGTTGTTACCTTACGTTTCTTCACACCATAGACCGTGCCAATTTATGTTGAATAGCTAGCAGGTACAATGTAGTTTGCTGTTATGATATATATGCAAACATATAGATTTGAACACTTTAAGAAAAGTAGGATTGAATAAATAAAATATAAATCCAAATAGGCCTTAGACTTGGGCATATACATTAGGCAAGGACATATGGTGGCAGATCACATGTAGTCATTTCAGACGGTAATGAATATATATGGTTCACATGGTCAATTTGATTTAACAAATGGTGCCCGTTAGCATCATTTTGTTCATGTCCGAGCTGCTACGGACAGAAGTAAGATTACGGTTGTGTTCAACGAGGTTCCACGATCCGAAAAATATAACAATATCGGTAGGTTGACTCATATTTTGAAACCCCAAAATATTGGTTAAGGGTGCAAAATACTCCAAATAAAAGTTGCATATTTAATTAATTAAAAATTACAGTAAAATTCTAAAAATTAAAGTATAACTACGTCTCAAAAGAACCTTATCCAAATTCGAATTCAGTATGCAGTTATTTCAAATAAACTGTTACGGTCGATGAACGATTCTATAGCGACTATTTGAAAATTTGATTTGGACATAACTAAAAATCTACACAATGAAATCTCAATTTTTCTCTTACATTAGAAAAATATACCCCACCGGCCTCGAACGTTTCTGGTTTCACAGAAATCCGACTTAAACCGGCTTCTGTATATTCGTTTATAGTTCGAATTGCCAATTTACGAAATGCCGCGCCATTTCGAGCTCGAATATAATTATAATATAAATTATACGTTCTAACTATCGTCGATTGAATATATTTGTTCGTATAATTCAACTCGAAACTGAACTATATATTTTAAATAATCCCATTCACACTATTTTGTGGATTCTACTATTTCTGACTATTTCAGAAATCAAATATATTATTATATTATTTATTTTAATTAAATATTCAATATTCAATTTAACGACCATTTAATTTCCTAAATCACTATTTAAATAATTAAAAAAATTAATTATATTGCTGAAAAATGCGGGTCGTTACACATGGCTACGCTGAAGACCAAGCTAATCTATTCAGATCTACTGCAGTTTAATGTCTTATGCCTATACAAAATGATGTTATTTGTTTATTAAGCTATTTATGGATAGTGCAAAAATATTTATATTTTAGTTTTTACTCATTGTGAATTTTATAATATAACATGTATATTATATTAATTGGTGACAAGTCCTTCAGTTAGTATTTGATAGAAATTATTGTTTTTAGACTCATGTTTAGTGACTATTTGGTAGCAGTGTCATTATAGCCTAATTGTAGCCTGAATGCATGTTTCGATGGTATTGGTTGTGATACAAGGCAAATGCACCCTTCTTCTGTAATGATTCCAATCCCTCAAGGAAGCATGCCATGCTATTACACTTTGAAGCCATACAATTAAATTACCGTAAAGTGATAAAGATGATTCATCATGGGTTTTCTAAATGAAAGAAGTCTTAACTAAAACATTTTGTTTAGGAACTTCTACAATTATCTTGCTGTCTATCTCTCTAATGGGTGCTCTCCTTTCACTCCACCATTAAAAAATTAACACTCTCAATCTTCAGTCCAGAACAAGAAGGGAAAAAATCAGTACTATGATTGTACTTAGTAGTTTGCACTTGCAAATTATTTTCAACAAACTATTCTTGAAATCTACCAAAAAAAAGCATAGAGAAAAATAAACCCATCAGTTTAAATCATACAAAATTTTATAACAATATTACGTTAAATGATTATTCACAATCTATAAATTGACATCAGGGATTTATGCTTCAACAAGTATTAAACGTTCACAAGGAAGGAAATAACCTTGGTTTTTGTCTGTTTTCCTGTATTTGTTCTAGTTTGTTGTTTGGGGGTTGCTTGGTTTGTCCTTTCTGGAATTTTGGTGTGTGTGATTTTACGAGGTTGGCATTAGTCGCAGTAGCACGTTGTGCGTTGTTTGTTCTATTTTTGTGAGTTATCGGAGAAAATCCTTTTTCTCCTTTTGTCATATATTGTTTCTCCTTTTCGTTAACAAAAGGAAGGAAATAACATTGGAGGTACGATCTTCATACTTGAAATGAAAATTTCCTTATATATTAACAACTAGATTTAATAGAGACGATGCAAGTTTATAAATTATAAAATACCGAAAATGCTAATTTTAGTAATTATTATACTTTTCTGTAAATTGATGTAATGGTTGATTATTCTCTTTATCTGATTAATTATTTTCTAAAATTATCCAATCACCCCATTCATGTTTTAATAAGTGGCTTTTTAATAAAGCCAACTTGTTTTTATAGCGGACCGTGCCACATTATTATTATAACAAATAATAAATATAAATAAGTGGCTTAATTGTACCCACATAGAAAATATAACATTCCTTTCACATGAAAAGAGAAGAAAATTTCCTCACATATTAACATCTTGATTTATTACCTCTTAAATAGAGACGTTGCAAGTTTTGTAAATTTTGAACTACTGGACATATGCTAATTATTACGTTTCTCTATATACTGATGTAATGGTTAATTACTCTCTTTATCCGCTTAATTATTTTCTAAACTAACTTAGACAACTCATTGATGTTTTAATAAATGGTTTAATTGTACATGTATGCACGCTGAAAATGCAATATTCTATTCAAATAAGTTCATATTGTAAAATGTTGTTTTGAATACCAATTCATCTTGAACACATGCATTGCAAGTGCTGAAGTGTTTGTATCTTATACGGAGATTTGAGTATGTTATTTGATGTCGAGGTTGGGCTATTGAGTATAAGAAGATTTTGCATATACGCCTAGCTAGCGTATATCCGAAGTCTTGAATATACTTGATTGATATAGAATCACATTCTAGTCACTTTAGGATGATTCTGTTGATGATCAATCATCATCAATGTTTATTTATGAGTTTCGAAAGTTGGATGACTATATAATTCCAATTGAAACGTCGAAATTTAACCAATTTAAGTAAGTATTTGGAAATGATTTGTGCTTTAAATTTAACTAACACAAGTTAAATTGATTGAAAACATAAAAAGGTGAATCCAACGAATCAAAATTTTACTTAAGTAAAGTTAAATAAAACTAGATTGAAAAATTGAATTGAGTTAAAGTCAAATTTAACATCAATGTTGAAATTAGTTGGAATTGGATATATATATATAAAAACAAACAAAACACACACACACACACACACACACACACATATATATATATATATATATATATATATATATATATATGTTGGACACGTTATTGCGTAAAAGCTAACAAGAGGAATAAATTGGTATGTCCGACAAAAAGGTACATATTTACGGTAATGATTGGGTGACTATTTTATGAGCTGATTGGCCAGCCCCTTGGCTTTTGGATTTTCTTTTTGATTAATGAGGGCCCAGATGGCATACTGTAGTTGTACTGGTCAACCCGTACAAAGGAGGTTACAGTGAAATTTTCCGAAAATTTAAGACGTTAGCTAAATTTCAAGAAATTGGAAAGTTCTTATAAACTGAAAAGTTGAAGAGCTTGAGTCAAAACAAAGGTTGAGTTGATTAAATAAATGACCTTCGGTTTCTTCTTCCTTTTCGGGGATGAAATGTTTTAAGTAAGGGAGATTCTAACGACCCTGAATTTTGGAACCAATTTAAAATTTATTTTTAATTGACTTAAATGGAAATAAAATATTTAAAGCAATTTATTCCAAGAATTAATGACTTAGAATTTATTTATAAATGAAGTTTGAATGTATAACTTTAAATTTTTATTAAAACTAACTCGTAACATCGCGATAGTTTGAAAATATAGTTTTGAACTTCAGTATAATGTAATGAATTCGATATAAGTCGAATTTTTGTAAAACAAGAAACATTAGGATCTATTTAATTATATCTTTCTAACGAAAGTGAGAAATTGAGATTTCGTGTTATGAATTGTAAGTTATGTCAATATTAACATTTCAAATAGCCGTTATCAAATCGTTTATAAAATATAAGAATTTATTATATATAATAAAAGGATTTTTATTGTAAATTGAATATAGTTGGGCTAGAAAACTGTAATATTTAGGTATAAAACCCAAGTATGTTTATTTTATAGCTATATGATATTTTATTAGGATATATATGTGATAATAATAATTAATTTATTACTAAATTGAATAACTTTGGAATTTAATTATATTATAATATTACATAGGCCTTAAAAATAGCCATTTTGCAAACAACCTCCGTTTTCGACGAAACTAATTTTGTTGCATTCAGAATGTCAATTTATTGTCATATTTAAAATTTCAAGTCAATTAGAATTAGTATATAAGCATAGTAAATTCAAACGTGTGTTGAATTTCAGTTATAATTCATAAAGCTAGTTAAATGGCCATTTTTCAATCAGTCTCCAAATTCGACGAAACTAGGTTCATTAGAACCGTATTTGTGAAATATAACAAGATTTCAATTTTAATAATTTTTAGAGCTAGTATGTAGTCCTGACAAATTAAAACGTATATTCAAATTCAACATTTAACTTTATATTTTAATTTTGAGAAAAACTGATTAAAACAATCGAATCGGCTTACAAAAAATATTCCATTGAGTCCGGAATAGGGTATTTAGCTAGGAATGTCAGTTGTTGGGGTTTGTTTGGAGTTAGGAGCATTAAACAAATAATGTTAGAATAAAATAATATTAATATATATATAACCCTTAAAACCGGCTAACCCTGGTTCTATTATCATGAGCTGCCGTTTATTCATTTTAATGACCAAAATGCTTCGGATTTCAATCCTTGATCGTGCTCAATCAACTCGGTATTATTCAGATCTTCCAACACGACAATTCAAAAGGGAGATGAGATCTTTGTTTTCATACGGTGATGATGGATTTTCATCGCGTATGCTTCTCGAATTTGGAACCCAAAGCCCCATCGTTCGAAGTGTTTTTCGTGGATGATAGGCCCACCGAGTTCATCGAGGTGGCATGTGTGGGGAGGCGTGGTGAAGGAGCATTATGTGGCAGGGTTTGATCGGCGGTAGGTTGACACTAGGAGGCGCAGTGTAGGAGTTTTTCGATGCGGTGATGGGTTCGTATTTGTTCCTGATAGCGAACGAAGGAGAAGGATTTTAAAACCCCAATCACCTGATTAATTAAGGTTAATCATTTAATACTTAGACTAATGGCTCTATTAAATGTTTAAGACTCCATGACTCGTCCAAATGAAAATAAGAGCGGACAAAATTAGATTCGTTGAAACCGTGAAGACGAGATCTACGCCATGGAAAAGATTTGATCAGAAATGGAAGCTACTGAATTTTTTGATAAAATTAAATGCCTGTTTAATTTTATTAAAACGAATTATTTTAATGCCAAATAAAACCGATCAATGTGAGAACTCTCTATTTTGTAATTATAATCAAACTTAAAGTTATATTGATTACCTGTGGGAGCTTCTAATGTTATGTTTGTGTAGTTTAATAAAGATTGAACAGTTAGATAGTTAGTGATAAAAGTTAATATGGATATGTTAAGTGAATTGGAATGTATAAATTGATTAATTATAAAGTTAACAGGACATTGAAATGTATGACAATTAGCCAGTTAAAGTAGTGAAAACGTAATTTTGTTCGATTAGTATCACAAATTATTATACGGTATATGGTAGCTCATATCATAAATTGTTTGCAAACCCGATGGATGAATTGTTAATTGATTGTGATGTTATGATTATGATTTTGAGGTGATTAATATGTTAAAATGGTGTTACTATATTGGTGGTAGTTGAAACTGAATTTAATATCCATTTATAATTCAAACGGTGAATTTATTATCACTCGCGTATGTGAAATTGGTTAGATTGGAAAATAATTTGCATTGAATTGGTTATGATTAAATTCATGAATTAGTAGTAGTTTGAATTGATTGTTTGCTAGATGAAAACTCCACACAAGTATCATGATGATATTTGACTTACACATCTCCCTTGTATATAGTTCGTATGTTAATCGATTGTTTGACAAATTGAAATAAGCGTCAATTAATTGTTTGGAGCTTATATGGATGTAGGTGCACACTAGATGTTATTTGGATGTTTGATAGTTGTTTGCAACTATTAATGGATGAATAAAATTCATATAAGTGAAATTATTTGATGCTTGGCTGAACGTTGTTCCAATCCGGAATAAATATGAATATTTTAATAATATAATATTCAATGAAAAATCGAAGTTTGATTTCGGTGTCCGATTTTGGATGGACTCGTAGAAATAAAAATATCGATGACTATTTCTAACTGTAACGAATGATTTTGAAGTTAATTTAATATACTTAAGGCATGTCGAAGTTTTTAATTTGAAATGAATAGTAACTTTTCCAAGTGAAGTTCGATTAGGCTATGCAGTGAACGTATTAAAAGGAGTTTTCTTTCGAAAGTTCTTCGTTTATTTTTATAACGACTGTAAGAAAAATTAGAATATAAAATAACGACCATCGGAAAATAATATTATTTTATTAAGTAAAATAAAATTGGTTGAACAGTGAAATAGGTGATTTTGAAGATAAATGACTAAAACGAGTTTTTGAAGGAAATTATATGTGTGTATATATATATATATTATATAACTTATAAATGAAGTTTGGAAGCGTTTTGATTTATTTACAAATTATAAATCAATTCGGGCATGAATAGAACGTGTCGCGCAGTGACAGTTTGCGAAAGTCAACTCGTAACTTCGAATAGTTGTAAGGGTAGATCCGACCGTTGAATTCTCCTGAAACTAGAACCGTTAGGTTCACATCGAAAAGTTCTTTCAAATAAATATAATAGTTTTGAACTTTAATGGTTATATTTTAAAATATGTCCAAATTAGTTTTGTAAAAGATCGCTATGGATGCAGTTCGTTGGCCAATTTTGGAAACCGACTGTAAGGCCTTAATAAAATTATTAAAAATATGAATAAATTTTGATAAATCATATTAAATTATTTGAAAAGAGTTTGGATAAAATATTCCAAGTTCTGGATAATAAATGATATTTTTATCAGAAAGAGTTGTTTTAAAACCAAAAGGAAGAATCCAGTGTTTCTGACATAACAAATTGGACTAAGAATGGGTTTTAGTATAAGCAGGGTTTTCCAACATATAAATTGGAAAGGATTTGAATGAAAATAATCTTCTGATATTTCAGTATGTGATTCCGTGATTATGCAGATACTGTTGAGGAATTTGAAAGATAAAGATACCAATATTCCAATACGATAACTATTAGTTTCAGAATTTGGTGTTGAATATAAGTCGACATGATTTCCATTTAAGACCTTGTATTTAATATCAAATTGTATTTTGGGTTTGTTGTGAATGGTATCTTAAATAATAATGTTCTTAAACCCAGTTTTGAAAGGAATTATTCGTTTAATTAAGATTTAATGAAGTTTTCCAATTTATTTAATTTAATTGGAATTGAATTGAATTCGATTTAATAATAATCGAGATGAGCTTCTGTCACTACAAGAAAAGTGGCTATCAACAATACTAAAAAACTGTGTTTTACGTTGAAAGTTGTTGTTGAACTGTAACAACCCGTAAAATGCGAGCCAATTTGAAATTTTTATTTTGGCAATTTTAGCGAATTTTGATTATTTAAAATGAATTATTTTAAATAATATCGACAAGAAATTTGTTTTGAATATAATTCGAACGTTTATATTATATACGTCGTCGTTAGAATATAAATATTTATTTATAATTATAAATAGAATTGAAAATGGCGCGGTAGTTCGATAATTCGATTTCAAACTTCAATTGAACATACGGGGTGCAAAACAATCCGGATTTTAGTGAAACCAAAAACGATAGGATCTATTTGGGAATATCTTTCCAACGAATCCGAATAATCAAAATTTCATAGCGGGAATCAAAAGATATGTCCAGTTGAAAATTCTGAATAGTCGCTATGGAATTCAGGTCCTTAAAAATGGACATTTTGCAAACGACCTCGGATTTCGACGAAACCAGTTTTGTTGGATCCGCAGTGTTAAGTTATTGCTAGATTCCAAATTTCATAATTTTTCGAATCAATATGTGAGCGTTGCAAAGGAAAACGCGTTTGACCAGTTTCAGTTGATTTTAATCGACTGGAAAATGGCCATTTTTCAGACGGTCTCAGAATTCGACGAAACTAGTTTTGTTAGGACCGTATCGTCAATACGAAGCCAGAAAATATTTTTCGAGAATTTTTAGAGTTAGTATGTGACCCCGGTAATTTGAAAGGTACGTTTAAAATTCAATATAGTGATTTAAATGTGAATTCAACGAAAACTGATCGAAACGACCGAACCAGCTTACGATACATATCCCATTGGGTTCGGAATGGGGGTAAAACGTTAGGGACGACAGGCGGTGGGCCTCGTTTAGAGGTCGTATGTGAAAGTCTACCTTTTGAAAAATAAAATAATTAAATTAAAAATAAAAAAAAGAATATAATTAAATCTCTTCCTTTATATGATGCCCCCCCTTTTTCATTTTCAATCGATTCAGGAAAAAAAAACCCGATTCCTCTCATCGCCCTCCACTGCAGCGGAGCCGCCGCCCACCGGAGCCTCCCCATCGCCTAACGCCGGCGATCCCCCTCCCTCCTTCGCATCGATTTCCGCACCCCCCTCCTCCTGAAAAACCCTACAGCCTCGCGACTGAGGAAAACCCCACGCCACCGCCTAGTCCCTCCCTTCCTCCGTTCGAAGACCGCCTCCCTGACCCTCCGACGCCGCAGATGCCCCCCCCCCCCGACGATCGAAAACGGTGAGCGTTTCTTTCTATTCTTTCTTATATAACCAAGTTTTATTTTCAGTTTGTATATAAAAATTAAACAGTGATTAAAATCAGTGTTTTTTTAAAAATATATAGCATGATAAAAATTAAATTTTTACTGTACAAAAAGGTTTAATTTTTAATGAACTAAAAAGTTTTAATTTTTAATGAACTAAAAAGGTTTGATTTTTATATGAACTAAAAAGGTTTGATTTTTAATAAACCAAAAAGGTTTGATTTTTATATGAACTAAAAAGGTTTGATTTTTAATAAACCAAAAAGGTTTGATTTTTATATGAACTAAAAAGGTTTGATTTTTATATAAACCAAAAAGGTTTGATTTTTATATGAAGTAAAAATATAATTTTTGTATATTGAACATCGAAGTAAAAATATAATTTTTATATATTGAACATCGAAGTAAAAATATAATTTTTATATATTGAACATCGAAGTAAAAATATAATTTTTGTATATTGAACATCGAAGTAAAAATATAATTTTTATATATTGAACATCGAAGTAAAAATTTGATTTTTATTTATTGAACATCGAAGGTGATTTTTATATGTATATAGTGACTATGGGCAACGAAGATGACGAAGATGGGATAACGATGGAGATTTCTATCAATGAAGTGTCGTGAAGTTGGATAGCTATCGGTGAGAACTTCTCACCTTTCAATTTAATTTTTTAGTTATATTTATATACTAGGATGCAGACGGTGCTTAGTAGCACCCGACACCCGTCATCCACAGACCATGGATGGCTTGTTTGTTAAATTGTTTGGTTGAGTAGTTAGTTAGAATATTTGATTGAATGGAAATTGTTTGGTGAAATGAAATTGATTTGATTGATGTGTGAATGGCGTGGGCCTTCACTAGACCGGGGATAAGGCTGGGCCTTGTCCCGTTTCTAGTATCGTGCCGTTATGCCGCCGAAATTTTCTAAAATATGTTAGAAAAATAAAAATATCATTTTATTGAATAAATGAACCGAATAGAATATTCATAGTTTGAATAAAATATTTTGGTCGTTAAAAATATAATTTTTAACGTGAAGTGAATAAAATAAAATATTCATTTACAAACCAGACGGTTTGTTTATGTACACTGATTTGACTGACATGGATTGGGACGATAAATTTTACACATCGCCCAACAGCACAAATAAAATATGTGTTTGATTGTTTGAAACCCCACACGGGTGTTAGGATGAAATTTGAAGTTCACTCATCCTGATTGATTAAATATGTCGATCGATCGATTGACAGGCTGTTATAAGCGTTAGATATCTATATTTGATGCTTATACAGTGTAGTGCACTTTGGTTGATGGTTGATTATTTTTCAATGTTATTATATACATGTGTTGTATGGAATCCACATAATTAACTTTATATGGTAATTGATTGGGCCTCATTCCAATTTGAAAAATAAAGAATAATATAAAATAAAGGTTCATGTGTTGACAGTCTCATCCATTGAGATTGGTCATGTGTTGAACGAAATATTTTGATAATAACAACTATTTTGAAGAAAAAGAAATATTTGAAATAGAATATTTGAAAATAGAAATTTATGAAGCCGTGTTGATTAGATTGACGCCATTTTGACGTGAACGATATTTATATCGATTTTAAACGATTTCGAAATGAATTGAATTGAAAACGATTTCGAAATGAATTGAATTGAAAACGATTTCGAAATGAATTGAATTGAAAACGATTTCGAAATGAACTGAATTGAAAACGATTTCGAAATGAAATGAATTGAAAACGATTTCAAAATGAATTGAATTGAAAACGATTTCGAAATGAATTGAATTGAAAACGATTTCGAAATGAATTGAATTGAAAACGATTTAGAAATGAAATGAATTGAAAACGATTTAGAAATGAAATGAATTGAAAACGATTTCGAAATGAATTGAATTGAAAACGATTTCGAAATGAAATGAATTGAAAACGATTTCGAAATGAATTGAATTGAAAAGGATTTCGAAATGAATTGAATTGAAAACGATTTCGAAATGAAATGAATTGAAAACGATTTCGAAATGAAATGAATTGAAAACGATTTCGAAATGAATTGAATTGAAAACGATTACGAAATGAATTGAATTGAAAACGAATTCAAATTGAATTGAAAGCGAATTGAAATGAATTCAAATTGAATTGAAATTTGAATTGAATTGAATTTTAAAACGAATTTATAAAGAAGAATTCAATTTTGATTTGAATTGAAAGGGAAGTTGAAATTGCTTTTGAAACGGATTTAAAACTATTTATATAATTCGTTTTAAATAGAAATCGACGAAATATATATTATATATATTATATATATATATAATATAATGCCCTGAATAGAACGCGCCACGCCGTGACAGTTCGTGAATTTCGACCATTTATTTCAAATGGACATTACGGGAGATCCGACCGTCGGATTCTCCTAAAACCGGAACCGTTGGGTTCGCATCGAAAAGAGCTTTCTAACGAATATTTGAAATTCAAAATCTAACGGTTGGATTTGGAGATACGTCCAAATCAAATTTGAAAAAGGTCGCTGTAAGTGCAGTTCGATGGCCATTGATGGAAATCGACTGTACGGGCCTTGATAAAATTATTAAAAATAGTAATAATTTGTGTAAAATCATAAGAAATGATTTAGAAAGAATTGGGATGAAAAACTCCATATTTGAAAAGATAAAAATAGATTTTTATCGAAATGAACTAGTTTTGAACTAGAATTATAATTCTATTTATTTTTAAATAAATAAATTGAATTTGAAATGGTTTTGAAAATAACCAAAATTTCCAATGATTGCATTGGAATGGATTTGAATCGAAATTGTCTTCGGAATATTTCGATGTTGGATTTCGTGATTATACACATGTTGTTATTGAAACTTGAAAGATATATATATATATCGTTATTTCCAATGCGATATTTGTTAGTCGTATAATTTGATATTGAATATAAGCCAGTATATTTTCCATTCAGAGCCTTATATTGAATATCAAATGTGATTTGGGTTTGTAGTGAATGGTGTCTTCACTAACACTGTTCTTGAACCCAGTTGAGAAAAGATTAAATCTTTTTATTTAGATTTAATGAAGTGTACCAATTAAATAATATTTAATTGGAATTGAATTGATATTGATTTTTGGGTTTATCGTGAACAGTGTTTTAAATAACACTCGTTCTTTAACCCGATAATTAATGAATGTGATTTTGGGTTTATCGTGAACCGTGTTTTAAATGACACTGATTCTTTAACCCAGTCGAAGATTAAAACTAAGTGGAGTTTTAATGAATCTTTAATTAGATTGAAATGATCGAAAATGGAGTATCACCAGTTTTGCTCCAGGCGATAGTTAAATCTTTAATTAGATTTGAACGTGAAATGGTAATTGAATTTACCGATAACACTGTGGTGTTAGATATGAAGTATTACCAGTTTTACTTCATGGGATAAATAGGTTGGGATTGGGAAATTAAAACAAATGATTACTTCGGTAAGTTTCGTTAATCCCGACTAATTTGAATCGAAATTCAAAGGAAGATTAGAGAATAAATTCAGGAATTTATCTTGGATAAAACTAATGGGAACCTTTCCCTTTGAATGAGAAATCAGAAACTAACTGTCGATTAGCTAAGCAGAATGGTTTTCTGGATATTGATCTGATGTTGGTTTCGGCCTTCGGGGTTAATATTTGGGGAATTATTCTCTTGATTAATTTGCGGTTAGTGACTGATGAATTGGAATGAGGCGTATGTTGTGTTTGTGTAACACTTATTTAAAATATACGCGAGTTATTCGGAAAGACCGGGTTTATCCCATTCTGAATAACTGATACGACGATAAGTCGAAGATGAAGACGATGGTCGAAGACCGGAAGTCTTCACGTCGTTTGGGTGATTACTGATGATCTTGATTGGGCTGTACACCCAAGAAGATGGAAACACTTAGTGATCGTCCAGACGTACTTGGAGATCGATGGATATGCGGGGTACTAGGTGCCTCCGGTTTCGTTCAGACCCAGAACGGACTTGTAAATGGACTGTGTGTCTGACATTGGATTTTAGTCCGTGTGATTGATCTCTATTAAATATATATCTGTTTGGCGGCGGAGAATTTATTCTCTTGCTTAACGCCCTTCTCTGAGACGTACGAGCTCAGGGGTTATATATTGATGGATATCAAACGCATGGAGTGAATTTCTTGTGTGGCATGCCTAAGTGGCAATTGATCGAGGCTTCTGTTGAAAAGCAAAGTCTTGTGGTGATGATCAAAGCAAGGCCTGTGTGGCGTAGCTTTGTGTAACGTTGATTCGCGAGTATCACACCCGGTATGAACCAAAAACGGGAGACGGACCTCAGGGAGGACTTGCGTTTCTTTCTAGTTAGAAGTGGCGTCAGTGGTTTTACACGCCCTGACGAGTTTGACTTATGTGGTTGTTGCTGTTGCGAGGCGCTTTGGATTGATCGGTCGTTCTCGAACCGATGGAGTCATTTAGTTGGCTCATTTACGCCCCAATGGGCGGGGAAACGTAGTGTTCAGGCATTTTAATCCACATCGGTGGACCGGCCCTGTCGCTCCAAGGCTTGACTGAGTACTTGCCTGTGGCTCGGGCTAGAGAGTCACGAATCGGTAGAGGACTATCTTTTGCCTCGGTTCATAGACGGAAATCCAATTTCCAAATACGTGACATTTGCGGTTTTATTTGTAGAGCCTAGTATGGCGACATAGTGGGATGGGGCGCTCATGCCGCCTATGATTGATACTTATGATTTGAAGTTGTTTTATACACTATGCACTTATAATAGTATCAAACGATTTGTTTTAACCGTATCAAGCATTCTTTGGCTGTTATAAGGGAAAACCCTATCCTCGGCTGCGTTGCATTGTGTGATGGGACCTGGGTCTTATAACAGCTTCATTTTTCTTTATTTAGCATTGCGCTGTTTGTTTTATGCAGTGGTATTCTTGGGAGGAAACCCGTTCCGTGTTATACGGCGTGGTCCCTTGATTTATCTAACTTTTAAAATGAAGAATAATAACTGTTTTAGTTCTCACACCAGTCACATGACTGACCTGGAGTTTATTGTTTTAACCTAAACTCTGGGTGCCCCTATTTTGACACGGGCAGCTAGTAGTTTTGGTTTTGCAGATTTATATTCACAGGATCCTGGTTTACAGCTGGGACGATATCTGGAAAGCTTTGTATCCGTATATCTACTTCTAGTTGTGCTTTGTATATTTTTCCGCTGCGATGTATTTAAATGTAATTTGAATCTCTGATATTTCTGTGTAATATTTATTTGTTTATACTCTGTATATTCTTGTAATCTGATGCATTGTTGTAATAAGCAATGAAATGTTCTTCTGTATGCGTTCTGATTTGTCGTGTTCTCGAACTATCCGCGCTTTCCTTTACGGGGAAGTTACGGGTTTTCACATGAACCTTATTTTCAAGTAGGAAGATCTGAAACAACATAGCAAAACATTGTATAATTAACGCACCCCAAAGATAATTGAGATGAGCTTCTGTTTCCTCCGCTTCGCCAAATTTGCATTCCCTTCTTTGCTTCCTCATGAAAACCCTGAAATTCATATTCCTTCAGAAAGATCCACAGCTACTAATAAATAAACATGGGTTACAACTCTTGATCAAAAAATTCTAGGTATCTGTCTTTGTGCTTATAAGAGCAAGGGTTATTTTACTTTGTTTTGTGATTTTGTATATAATTTATGTTGAATCAGATTAATCCTTTTACTTTATTTTGTTTGCTCATAGGATTGTGAACCCAGTGATTCTTCAAACAAGCTTCTAAATCGATTGTATATACTATAAGGTAAATATATGGTTTTCAATTTATTTTGGAGGTTTTTTAAATGAACTTGTAAAACCAGAAATTTTTGGCACTGTTATATATTGATATGGTTTATAAATAACGAAATTTATGACCATTTGTAAAAGTTTACAATCATTAAGTGGATAACTTTAAAATTTTGATTCATTTCAGTACATCATTGGCAACCGGGATGTAACAATTAAATGTTTTTGGGATGAAAGATTACAATTTGGCTATTTTATGCTTTGTTTACTAGCTGTTTTTGACTGATGTCCTTGATTGTGTGCACTTTTCAAGTAGAAGAAGATATGGAATATAGCAGTAATGATAGTTAACTGTGTAATTTATATTTTATTCGCTTTGACCATTTGCTTCTAGTCAGCTAATCGCGAGTTTCGCTCATTCCAGTTAGAGTATACCTTTATCATCAATTCCACAATAGCAACATCTCGAACTGGATTATGAGGGCAGAATTAATTCCGGATTTCATTTACTACTTGATCAATGTTGAAAACTGTTTCTACTACTTCAACTGATAATTTCCATTCGTTTGGCTTGCCTGACTACTGTTGGCATTGACATCATGAAGTGGTTGTAATCTTTTCATCACATTCTGATGTTTGTAATTCAATATACCATGTGTTTACGATAATAATTTTGATGATTGTTTTTGTCATAGATGTTGATGGTTTCCTATTTTCCAATTCTACTTTTCGGCTTAATGATGTGTTGCATTACAGTAAAGGGGGTAACTTGCTACGTTTACGTTATTTAATTTTGTTTCTCAAGTGAAAAGAAGTTATATAGATACAAAAATATATAACATGAGGATCATGACTTTTAGTAAATATATCTGGACACATACATATACATCTCAATGACTCCGCACTTGCCGAATACACATAGGAAATTTTCCTGTACTAAGATCGGTATATAAGAACAAAGTATGCTAATTAAAATCATAAGAGAAATTGATTCCAGTCTCCGTTTTGCACAATTGTGAAATCTATTTGGACATTTGAGGTTGTCTTCGTTGATTATTGACTAAGCAATATAATATTTTTTTTTGGTAATAGCTAATTTTCAGAGTATCCATGTATTTAATAAGATATAGCTGCTGTGGTCTAGTGGTTTATTGAAGGCCATTACACAAACTTGAAGCTAGTTTTCATGAAGTATTTATATATTTAAGCAGACATAATTCTTGTAGTCTAGCATTACATTGTTGAAGGTCGTTGCACAAACTTGATGCTCTAAAATCTTTTAAAAATTAATTAGGAACCATAAAGTTTGTATGAAAGATATCGAAAGTTAATGCAAATACACGGTTGTTTCATAGAGTCTGTTCATTTAGCTATCACTTGATTTGCCATCAAACTAATCAACTTTAAACAAGTTGAAGAATGTTTATGATTAACAAGTAGAATCGTTAGCCATTTTAGGTTGATTAATATGAAAATGTGTTTATTTTATGCTATTATATCTTATCTTTTTTGTATAAATAAATATTACTTGGGTATTATTTTTTTATTTTTACAGATGTGTTGTCCAAACCTCATTCAACCTTAAAAGTGAAGAATTGATGCCATATACATGAAGATTGCATAAAAAGCTGTCATTGGAGACTAGTTGTGTTCACATTGGTCACCTTGGAAGCAGATTGGTAGAAAAGATCTTAGGAAATCAATTAAATGGATACATGTCAAACAAGGATAAGAGGAGGATCGTAGCATAATATTTGATGAGAATGCCCATTTATATGATTAGGGTTTTGCAACTCGGTTATAAATGCACATGTATACCCATTGTAAAAGAGATACTTTTCTGCTGTAATTCTTCTGCCATTAATCTAGTTTCGTCTTCTTTTCTCTTTTTCTACAATTTTATTTTCTTAGCAATTAGTGTTGTCTATTGAGAACTATTTGTCTTTTGCACTTATTTTCCATTAGTAATGGACCGTATAATTATATTCAGCGGTAATTCTAATTTTATTTCCTGTTTATTATTTAATTTCTGCAATTTTAATTTCTGTTTCTTTTATTACTTTCCTAGGTCATATTGGATTGAATATAGATTTGATTAGATTCAGATCTACTTCAATTCAATAATAGTTTTATTTGCTTTTCAATTGATAATTGTGATTTGATCGTCGGTTCAATTAGGTTTGTTCTGAATCAAATTGCAGTTTCAATATTTTTTTGTTTTCAAAATCAACCTCAAAATTTTGTCTAACTCGCAAGAAATATATAAATAATACTATTTAAAATTCCTCCCTATGTTCGACCTGCATATTACACGATTTGTGTGCTTGTAGTTATTATTACAAAATTCGCACTTTTCTAGTTTTAGAAAGCGTCGATCAAGTTTTTGGCGTCGTTGCCGGGGAGGCAACAATCAAATTTTATTATTTATTTAATTTCCGATTCGTGTAGGTTTTTATTTTATTTTTATTTTTTTCTTTTGTTTTCTTGTATATATAGAAAAAAAATCTTGATTAGTTATATTTGGTATTTTTCAGTGATACCATAATCTTCTAAATAAGAAAAAAAATCTTACCAAATTTCTTTGATTATATTTCCCTTTTCTCATCTATTTCTTTCATTTCTTTATATAACTTTTCTGCTTACAATTTTCAAATAAATAAATAAATAATGTTTCCTTTTATATTTTCTCCTCTTTTTTCTTTTTCAATACAGATCTTCTTCTCTATTCTCTATTTCTCCACATCACCATCCCACACGACATCAACATCAACAATCTTCATCATCCATAAACCACCACACAAAGCAAATTAACATCTCACCACTTTCAAATCGCACCCTTACCACATCTCGCAACCACATCGTCCAAGTTCTTACAGCCACGTTCTTCTCATCACGAATGATCAGATCTAGTACCCATGTTCACAGAATTCTGACCTCTTCTTCATGCTTACATCATCTTAACCACTTAATTGACCAACTCTTTCTTCAGCAAACCACTTCACATCACCATCAATTTTCCAAAACCTGTTCACGTTCCACCATCCCTTACCATAACACACCCATCACAATTCAACATCAACATCCTATAACCCCTTAACCTTAGGCCCAATCACATACACCGCAGATCATCCTTTCCAACTAACCATAATCACAAACTCAGCAACTCAATCTCACGTAGCCACCGATTAGCAACAACCTCCCATCATCGAACCTTGTCACGACAACCACCATAAAAACCATTCGCAACCAGTTCGAAATCCTCCAATTTCCACACCATGCAACACAACTCAAGCCACCAATCCTCTCAAAAACTCACTAGCCCCCATCAACAGTCAACAAAACTTCAATATTCACACGCAACCTCAGTGCATCATCACACCCGAACCCCACTTCGTCCTCGCGTAACCAAGGCAAGCGATTATCACCACTTACATCTTCACCGAACACGGACAGTCACTCCTGCTCCGCATCCGCACTGCAAAAAGGAGATAGCATCAACTTCGCAGACCTACTCCCATCCTCCTCAGTAGCACCACAAATCGTGTTTCAAAGCACCACTGCTGAACTAAACTCAAACCCTAATTCGCAAAAACAAAGCACTGCACCGATTCCATTTCGAAGATCCTCAAACCCGTAGTCGAACAAGTTTGATTTCAGAACCATAAAAAGAGGACGCGATTTTTCTTTTTTACAGATTTCGATTTGATCTATATTTTATTATTTTGGTTTCTGAGAAAATATAAAAAGGAGGCTAGATGGCTTAGACAGTTTATCGGATTATATGTGTGAGGTGGAGCTTTATCTCTATTGAGTGAGGTTTTTAATTGAACGCTATCCATTTAGTCTTTTTTGTTTTTGTATCTGTTTTCTCTAGTTACTTTAAAAAAAGGGAATGAAATCTCAAATCATTGCCAAAGTGAAGATAGTGTTCAAGAAATCAAACAGGGGATTCAACAGTCAAGCGATTTGCAGGCAATAAGATTTTAATCGCTGAAGCTGCTCAACTATTCTGAACGGACTGCCACAATACACTGTAAAATTTTATGAACTCTACAGATGCTGCAGCTGCTTAAAAAGTATATAGAAATTGCTTCTAAAAATCTTCTGTTGGGGCAGCGGCTTGCTTTTACAATATTTTAATTGTCTGCAATTTATTATTCTGTTACTGTTCAATGATTGAAATTCTGAATACATTCGGTGAGGAACGAATTTTCATACTTAAATCATCCCCCTCATTGGCTATCAACTTTAAATTTCATTAAACGTTGATTCTAGGAAAATACGAGCTCATATAAGATAATATAATTGAAAAGTGGTGTTTTGTGAAGTTGGCTGCCTCGTATAATTGGATCGTGGATATATAGTAGTTCAATTTATTGAAATATTAGCAAAAGAGGTTGCATACTACCCGTAAAACATTGGTCGTAACCCTTAGTATTTATACTATAATTGAATGGCCATAAGACCCTCTTCCCCTTATAATTTAGTTAGTTAACTAATGAAACACAATTTAGTATTTTATACTATTTGAAGTGAGAATATTTTCTGTCTGGTCTTGGCTTCATTAAAGTGTCTGCATCAAAAAAAATCCTCCATAGAATTGTGTGATAATAACCAAAGAAGACGTTCCTTGGAAGAGTATGAGTATGAATTACAACTCATGAGGCAAAAAAATTCGAAATTTCGTGAGCCCAACGACAACAATTTTTAGAATTTTCCAATTGACCAACATTTTCAAAATCATAGAAATGATCGAAACTGCGATTTCAATAATTTCGATTATGGGCCATATCCACATCAAAATAGCTTTGAATACCAATATAGCATTGATCCACATCAATATGGGGTTGTAAACCAAAAGTTTCAAAATTATAGCCCAAATCAATATCTTGAAAATAACCAAAATTGCAATTTTCACTCAAATTTTAGTAGTTTTGGTTACGAACATAATTTTTATAATCAAAATGATTTCCAGTATCATTGTCATTTTTTTGAAAATTCAAACAACCACCACATTGGAAATAACGTTGATTATGAAATTGATGTGGACTATGATTTTGAGAATCAAGAAATCCAAAACGAGAGCTCTTAAATCAATGATTCTAAAGAATATCATCTTAACATTCTTAGAGAGAGGGTAGAAAGGCAAGATAAATAGATTGATGAACTTATTTGTTTAATGACATCTTTTGGAGAACAACTCGAGCAACAAAATCAAATTCAAGCGTGCGATGAATCACAAAATAATTCAATTTTTTCTAATAGTGAAAATTTTCAAATAACGACTTTGGGAATAGAAAATAACGATTTAAATGAAGTTGTTCAAAATTCAACAAACGATTTGGACTTCGATTCTTTTTAGGAAAAAGATTTAAGCTCTGATTTTAATCTTTCTCCTTCAGGCAGCGAGAAAGTTTAAATTTTAGAAATTGAACAGAATAAAAATGTTGAATTTTTCAAAAACTCAAAATTGGAGAAGGTTTTTAATGAACATGAATTTTTTGGATTGTATGAGGATGAAATAGAATCAAACCACCAATCCAAGTTTGATTTGATTTTAAGGTTTCCAATGAATTTGAAGTTGTCAGCATCGAAAATATGTCGTCAAGTAATGAAATTGAGAATTGTGATCACATAGTCTTGAACAACACTCAGAATTTAAATTTCACGATAGCAACTGAGTTTATATACGATCACAAATTTTTGGACAAATACACTGATAAATTTGTGGAACATATGAATCATCTTGTAAACATTATTTTTGTAGGAAAACTTCGGGTTTGGATGACATTGGACATTTATCTACTGGACTATAAATCTAGGTATAAAGATGAGATGGTTTTTGAAACACCCCACCTCTGTTAAGGTCACTCATAAAGGGAATGCCTTAACTTTGGTGGAGCATTTTAGTTAAAAGATGCGGAAAAATTACAAGACAAACAAATAAAGCAATGGAAAATAAAATCATTTTATAAAACAATATGTATCAGTCAAGCTTTTACAACAATCGTCTCAATCATACTTAAAAGTAATACATAGAAATTCTGTCTTGATTCAAAAACTTCCAAGTATAAAAGAAGCATAAAAATAACAATGATATTCCCCAATAAAGCGTGAACCAGCCATAGCAGTGGAAGAGAGAGTCCAAAGAAATACATCGACTATCTTCGAGCTCGGAAGGAAAGCTGAGCTAAGTGGCAACATTTCCTCCCTGTGAACCTTAGGGCGGGGGAAGGAGGAATGGAAGAAAAGAGGCAAAACAAAACTAGGTCAGACATAAGTCTGGTAAGTCCAGTGACTTTCAGCATATAAATAGGCAAAAGCATCATGACATGAATAAACTGAATATAAGACAATACCAGGAGAACAAAGACAACAAGATAACATACGATTAGTACAGATATGATAAGGAAGATAAACTGAATGCGCTTCTACTCTTTCTTCGCTTCGCTACTACCTTGTTATTCAGATTTTTATATCTCTGCATCACCGAACTAGTGTCTCAACCAGTAATCCGTATAAAATGATAATGTGATACCAATCCCCGTAATTGCGGTAGCCTTCAGGTGTACATCTATCATGAGGATTCCACCTCAATCTGCCTAATTGCCATGAACATGTTAGATATACCCTTACTACCCTATCCATCGGCTCTTTACTTGCATTAATGTTCCAAGTGTTTGTGTCAGTCGCCCCTCTCTTGTGTGTAGATGTCCTGTGCTGGTCCCACCATAAGGTGTATCAGTCCTTATGATAGCGATCCGACACGATTCAAGATGCACAATGTATAACTACTGGTACCCAGTGCCTGCTTTTTCCCACTCCGGAGTACGTACACGCCCGTAAACCGTCGGAACCTACCCTGACGTACCCCCCACCGCTGTTTTGATCGCTTATAATCAGCCCAGTAATCGTGCCCCACCCTGCCTAGTTTCAGGGCACCATGATACATCTATGTGGGTTACTGCTGAAATGGGTCCCCGTTACTAGGGTTTCCTGTTGGTTAAGTTTGTGGGCCTATATACACAAATATTACCCACCTACACAAGATGTAGTTAACCCTCCCACCAATTCTAGTATGTTTACTTAACGGTTAAGTTTGTGGGCCTATATGTACTAATATTACCTACCTACATGAGATGTAATTAACCCTCCCATCGATTCAAGCATGTTTATTTAACGGTTAAGTTTTGTGGGCCTATATGTACTAATATTACCCACCTACACGAGATATACTTAACCCTTCCATTGATTCAAGCATGTTTATTTAACGGTTAAGTTCGTGGGCCTATATTTACTAATATTACCCACCAACCCGATATGTACTTAACCCTCCCACACATTATGTCATATTGGTTAAGTGTTGTCCATTCATGTTAACTTAACCCACCCATTCATCGTGTCATGTTGGTTAAGTGTTTCTTATTAACTTAACTGCATTCGTTCATCAAGTTATATTGGTTAAGTGTTTTCTTGTTAACTTTACCCCACGTGTTCATGATGTTGTATTGGTTAAGTGTCATCAATCAATTCAAGTTAACTTAACCCACCTACTTGTCATGTTACTTTGGTTAAGTGTCGCCTTCTTGTGTCACCTTAACCCTACGACAAATCAAGTTATATTGGTTAAGTGTTTCTTATTACTTAACCCTACCCATTCATCTTGTTATATTGGTTAAGTGCTTCTCATTAATTTAACCCTGGTCATTCATTTTTTATTGGTTAAGTGTTCCTATGAACTTGAACCTAGTCATTCATCTTGTTCATTGGCATTAATTGATTTATTAATGCACCAACCTCTCACATTAGATATGTGTTGTTGTGGTTACTGGATGTGCCGGGCGGTTCCGGGCAGTTTTACACCACAACTCAATCTAACCTCGGTTTTTTCTTGGGCATGATGCACTAACCTCACACATTAGATTGGTGTTGTTGTTGTGCTTACTGGATGTTCCGGGCGGCTCCGGGCAGTTTTACACCATAACTCAATCTAACCTCGGGTTAGGCATATTCATCTTTTCACTAATTTACATATTGATAGATATGTGAATTATTCACAATTGTTGTCAATTTCAGACTATGCCACATTTTCCATAAATGCCAAAGTCTGGATTTATATGCTAATTGTCCCAACCAGTCATATTCCAATTCTCAAGTTATACCCAACAAAGCTAATTGCAAGTTATGGCCCCCAAATTCAATTTCGAGTTATTACTCAAAATATGCTACACCTAATCTTCCCAAGTTTGTAGTAATAGTCATGCCCCAAAATTACAATATTCATTATGCTTGGTGTACCAAATCAATAGTTAGGCCAAATCTTGATTTAATGTTCCAAATTACATTTTATGCCCAATCTAGTTTTAATGCTCAAGTTACCCCAAATTCGCAACAATAACAATTATGCCCAAAACTTGATTTATATGCCAATTTCATATTCTTTCGTTCATGCCAATTCTAGGTTCAATATGTCAAATTTACATATTCCATAACTCATGTCAAATTACCCCAAATTGCATCTTAACAGTCATGCCATACTACATGTTCCAAATTATGCCAAATTATGGCCTTTAATTATAGTGCATGCCAATCTACCTAAAATTCCATTTTAGGCATGTTCACATTTAACAGTTATCCCTATCTTACTATAGGATTTCATGCCTAAGCCATATATCGCTATACATAATAATTTCCTTCTTCCAAGTCATGAACTATCTTATATAATATGCCCCAAGTTCAGGTCTTAACCATATCATGTACTATGCCTTACATGTTTACAATTCAATTTATGCCCCAAATCCCAAGTCATATGTTCAATATACTTTATGCCTCAAATCTCAAGTCATATGTTCGATACACTTTATGTTTTGGATACAACACGTGTTATGTCCTCAGATCCGTTACAAATCAGTTATGCCCAATTATACATAATTTAATACTTTTCCGAATTTTTGGCGCTAGTCACGTCCAAATCATATATTATGCCCAATTGTAGCGCTGGCCATGTTCAAATCATATATTATGCCCAATTTTATTTCCAACGTGCGTTGAACTCTAATGAGATTTGGCTCAGGCTCGCAATAGCCTGGCTATAAAACAAAAAGGGAAGAAGGAAAGAAGAGACAAAGAATGGACATAACATTATCAACAAGATAGATTCAATGGATATAGAAAGACAGATAGAAATAGGCATAATCTCAGATTCAAATTTATTACAATGTCAGAATCACAATTAACTTTTATTTCTGAAAGTAACGTGAACTTAAAAATTACAGACAGGTCTTGAATTCTGGGATCTGTGTTCTGAAACTGAATAGCTCTCCCTTGAAGTAGACCATTTGTTCTTCTAATTTAGATTTGATTCGATTCTTAGAAATAGTTGTTGAAGTCGTTGAATTAGCCTTTGAATCTCTACTTGAATTCTAACTTAATTCTACGAAGAACTTGAGCAGCATAACCCCGTCTTTGATTTATTTTGATATGAATTAGGGTAGAGTATAGGCAAAATGAAGTTGTGTAGAGAAAACTGTAGCCTTATGGGTGTTTATATAGCATAGGGGTCAATCTGGTCAGAACGGGCGTCCAAATGCAGAAAAATGAATCTGTCCTCGGATCTGGAAATATGGGGGAGGTCGACCCCAGGTCGACCTATGTGACTAGGTCGACCCCCAGGTCGACCTATGTGACTAGGTCGACCCCCAGGTCAACCCCTTGGTCGACCTGAGTCCTGGATGGTAAATTTTCTGCCCAGCTCGGGTGTGATTTGAATTTCAAACTTCTAATTTTTGAATTCGGGCTGGTTTTTATTTTAAATTCCTGAAACTTCTAAGTGCCATAACTTCTTCATACGAAGTCTGATTTACGAAAACTTGGACTCTATTCCAAGCAGAACTTCGAGACAAACGCAATGGCGTGACCCATTTCCCTTAGTTCTTTTCTTAAAAATTAAGTATGCTTTAATTTATTACTTTGACGTTCATAGAAAATACGGGGTGTTACATTTTTCAAAAACCTTTGCTTATTAGAAAACATGCCTAGACATAGTGGGAACGGGATTCATCGGGCTAGAACCAAGTGTGGGGGAAAAGGTTGATGGCACTCTTTGCATCACATGCATCGCAAACACATATATCTTTGTACATATGAATTTCATTTGCATAAAGTGGCTAAACTTCATTTTTAATTTTACAGATAATTTTGCAACTCATTCACCTTTGGGTACGATCTTTCAAATTTAAGAAACATTCATAGTGTGGACACTGTTTATTTCTAGTATGGGAAGATTCTGCATTGCATCCTTTTTTTTATAATTTCATGCAGTTTGATAGGATCCTCATACAATTTAGATCGTAATAACATACCATATTTTTTTTTGAATCATGACTCATTTAGATTGATACAAAAAAAATAAGTTAACAATTGTTAATTAGTTGATAGTATTTTTTCTCTCAACCAATATCGAATAAGTAATATAATGAAAAGTTGAATTTGAGGGATAATAGTGTAACCGGTACATAGTGAGATTCGTAGGTGATGGTCATGAAGTCTATTCTAAATTGTAGTCTTTGTTTAATGAGTGAAGGACTTAAAATACTTATATTGGCTTTTTGAATCTTTAAAACTAAGTTGCGTTAAGCTGAATTCGCATAACTCTATCTTGTTCTGATATTTTCAGTAATAATAATAGTAATCCAAGTGTATCCAACATTGCTTGTAAATCTAGCGTTCGTGTGCATACCCGCCAAGCTCTATCTGACATGTTGTTGACAAAGTCGGCATCAATATATATTGGTCTCAATTTATGAGTTGGACACCTAAGGATTACGGACATCTTGTTGATAAAGTCAGTGTCGGTCTGCACAATCTGCCAAGCTCTTTACCAACTCTCCGTCAGTTCGCAAGGCAGTGCATGGGTGGTGTCCCTTGGTCTTTTAACTTAGGTGTATGTAATTAATCATAAATTTTAATTTTTATAGAGATAGAGAATAAGCGATGATGACCAAACACTTCTCGACCTTATTGATTTAACTAGTCATACACAAGAAAATTAGAATACCACTTTGCGAACTGTGACAAATAAACTGAGAATTTATTTCATGACTGCACTATGTTATCGACCGAACCAACTGGTCAAACTAGAGTTTAACATTGAAAACTTAGATTATATTGAAAATTTGTGACAGGTTGAAGTATCTAAAATAAAATCAACCGATTAGAAATTGTTAACTTAATTTATTGTACTACTTTCCTGAAATAAGTCGTGTTTTAATTTTTGTTTTCAATTTCATAAGTCCTCTGCATTCATGTAGTTACATTAGAGCCATAGCATACTACATTTGGATTTTGTGGGTAGTATCCGCTGAAAACCCTCACGAGACACCACTCATCCTGCTAGGGACACCTAAAGGTTTAACGGCTTGTTGCATACGCTTAATGCAATCGTGTTTCCTACAAAAGTGTCACCTATCTAGTTAGCTTTTAATTTTTTGTTTTACTCGAGGTCGAGTATAAGGTAAGCGTGGGAGTATTTGATTAACATGAAAATGTGTCTATTTTATGCTATTATATCTTATCCTTTGTGTATAAATAAATATTACTTGGGTATTAATTTGTTATTTTTACAGATGTGTTGTCCAAGCCACATTCAGCGTTAAAAGTCAAGAATTGATGCTATATACATGAAGATTGCATAAGAAGCTGTCATTGGAGGCTAGTTGTATTCACATTGGTCACCTTGGAAGTAGATTGGTAAAATAAGATCTTAGGAAATCAATCAAATGGACACATGTCAAATAAGGATAAGAGGAGGATCGTAGCATAATCTTTGATGAGAAGGCCCATTTATATGACTAGGGTTTTGCAACTCGGCTATAATACACATGTACACCCATTGTAAAAGAGATATTTTTCTGTTGTAATTCTTCCTCCATTAATCTAGTTAGTCTTCTTTTCTCTTTTTCTACAATTTTATTTTCTTAGCAATTAGTGTTGTCTACACAATTAGATTTGGTATAACATTATTTGTCTTTTGCATTTATTTTCATTATGATTAACCGTCTTATTAGATTCAGCGGTAATCCTAATTTTATTTCCTATTTGTTAGTTAGTTTGTGTAATTTTGATTTCTTTTTCTTTTATTGCTTTCCTAGTTAAATTGGATTGAATATAGATTTGATTAGATTCAGATCTGACTCAATTCAATAATATTTTTATTTTCTTCTTAATTGATTATTGTGATTTGATCGCCGATTCAATTAGGTTTGTTCTGAATCAAATTGTAATTTCAATATTATTATTTTTCATTTTCAAAATCAACCTCCAAATTTTGTCTAACTCGCCCAAGAAATATATAAACAATAAAATTTAAAATTCTTCCCTGTGTTCGACCTACATAATACACGATCTGTGCGCTTGCAGTTATTATTACAAAATTCGCGCTTTTCTAGTTCTTAGAAAGCGTCGATCATAGGTTTTTCATTGCGTATAACCTGAATGAATTATAAGTTATAGACGAAATACTAAAATCCAAGATATTAGAAGTTTGGACAAAATACTGAACCTTTCTTCATAGGTTGTGTGTGCACAACTTTAATCATTCTATTTGCCTTTGTACAGTTCTTTTTTATGTGAGGCTGATCTGTTAATATTTTTACCTGGGTGCAATAGATGGTTCTCTTCTTTATTACAGTTATTTCAAAATTAGCTCGGAATCAGCCCAGGAAAAGCTATTTTATTTTCAAATTTAATTACAGCAACTGGAAGGTAAGTCAATTTTATCTCTCTTACTAAACCTTTGCGACCTATTTGTTATATTACATGCATTCTGAAATGAAGCAACATATTTGGTTAATGAGTTGGATATTGATTGATTTATGAATTTATGCCAGATTATACTATACAAATTATATTTGCAATGAAACTGAATTGAATTCATATTCTATTATTGTTGTACTCTCATTTGATAGGATATAACTCTTATATGGCAGTATTCTTTATTATTGTTGCATATGATATGGATGCAAACTTTCTTTTCAATATTGTTATGGGTGTGAGTCAACAGCTTGCTTTTTTTAAAATAGTCACACATAAGGAAATGTACACAGATGTAACTCATTTTGGATGTAAGAGCTAGGTTTCCAAACTGTTTGGAAGTCAACTCCAAACCATTTGAAAATGAGCTGAAACTCATTTTAGAACTGGTGTTTCCAAATGGGCAACTCAACTCTAGTTTTCAAAATTAGCCTGGAAACTTGAGTAGAGTTTTCAAACTTCGTTTATGACAGCTCTAGTTTCTAAACTCTGTTTGGAAACTGAAGGCTAAGCAGTTGCGTAGAGAGAGGCCAAAATGTGAAGCTTGAGGTTCATTTTCATGTAAAAGCCAACATCAGCATATCTGTTTGCATAAACACTTGATTTATTTCAAATTCATAGTTAAATGCAGTAATATCACATGTAATATGAAGGTAAACCAACTAAACTAGATTAAATGCCTTCTTAATAAAATGCTTCTTATATTGTATATCTTATTTGATTTTGTTGCTATCACAAGCAGTTTCAGACTCCATGCTCTAGACCAATATAAAACTGCCAATGAAATCTAAACCACATGATTCAGACTTGGAATTCAACATGTCGAAAAGTTAGTTGATATAAAACACACATTCTCTATAAGCCTTATTGATCTTTCTGGGAGTCTCGCTATAGAACTCTTTCTTCTTTTTTATTTTGACTCAAGTATACCGTAGTATTTTGATTGTCTACTATGTATTGTCTTTGACACCTTTTGCTATTTATATAATACCATTTCCTCACTCTGTGCTAAGTAAAAGTTTTGTTGTGTTATATAGATAAAACATGATCTTAAGCATGAAAACTCGGCAAATTGACAAAGTCATGATACATTTTACTGTAGGAAGTTCCTGCTGTATTAAGGTAATCTACAAACATTCTCTTTGCACTATCTGAATACAGAGGAGGAGGAGCACCACCGAGACTGCATTGATCTATCAATTTTATAAATGTATGTAACACCCCGTAATTTTTAAATATTAAATTAACAAATTTAAGAACAATTAATTTTTAAGAAGAAGAATTGGGTGAAACGGGTTACGTCATTGCGTTCATCTCGGAATTTTGCTTGAGATAGAGTCCGAGTTTACGTAAATCGGACTCCGTATGAAGAAGTTATGGAGTTCATAAGATCTTAAGTGTAATCAGAAATTAAATTAAAATAATAATTAAATGTCAAAACTGTTCAAAATTCGATTAGAGCGGGCTGAGCGGGAAATTTCCCGCTCAGAGGTGTCGACCCCCCAGGGGGAGTCGACATAGGTGTCGACCCCCTATAGGGGAGTCGACATAGGTGTCGACCCCCTATAGGGGAGTCGACATAGGTGTCGACCCCCCTGTAGGGAGTCGACCCCTTTTTGATCCATATCCAATGACGAATTTTTATAGCCCTGAGCTGATGTGGCCTTCTCTGATTGGCCGATGACTTATTTCTGAGGTAACAGGGCTTATGTGTCATGTTATGGTTGGCTGGATGACACTTCTCTTTGGTTTCGTAACAACTGGAAATTTTCCCTCAATCTGAATCGATCGCTAAACCGACCAGGATCATTAGAAACCCCCAATTGTTTTGATAACATGACAAATTGGAACGCTAACAGAAGAACATTTCGTTGTTTATTACAACAATTCCATCAGAATACAAGAATATATAGAGTATGAATAAATATTACACATCGGAAAAATATCAGAAATTTAAATTACATTTACATAGCAGCGGAAAATAATACAAAGCACAACTGAAAGAGATAAACGGATACAGAGCTTTCTGGATATTGTTCCAACTGTAAACCAAGATCCTGTGAATATAAATCTGCAAAACCAAAACTACTAGCTGCCCGTGCGGAAAATAAGGGCACCCAGAGTTTACTTAAAACAGTAAACTCCAGGTCAGTCATGTGACTGGTGTGAGAACTAAAACAGTTATTTAAACTTTACTTTAAAAGAGAGTAATTCAAGGGACCACGCCGTATAACACAGAACGAGTTTCCTCCCAATAACACTAGTGCATATATCAAAACAGCGCAATGCTTTCTGGAAAAAAAAAGCTATTATAAGACCCTGGTCCCATCACATAATGCAACGCAAGCCGGAGGGTAGGGTTTTCCCTTATAATGGCCAAACATGCTTGGTATGTTTAAAACAAATCATTTGATACTATTATAAGTGTATAGTGTCAAAACAATTTCAATTACAAGTATCAATCATAGGCGACATGGGTACCATATATTATGTCGCCATACAAATTCTACAATTAGAACCGCAATGTCATGTATTGGAAATTGGATTTTCGTCATGAGTCGAGGCAAGGGGCAAGCTCCTCTCCGTTTGAGACACTTTAGCAAATGTTTCAGGACCACACACAACGATCCTTGGAACCTCCAAGGCCGGTCCTCTCTTACTTTTGAGGATTAGTATTCCTGAACACACGTTTCCCGGTCCTATAGGACCTATATCCGAGGCACCACGCATCCAACAACCAGAAAAGTAAAAATAATATAAATGTCAGGGCTGGTAGGTCACTGACATCACCCATAGCTAGAAAGAAACGTCGTGCACTCCTTGGGTCCTTATCCCGTTTTTGACTCATACCGGGGTGTGAGGCTCGCGAATTAACGCCATACACAAAGCTATGCCACACAAGCTGTGCTTTGATCATCAACCACAAGACTTTGCTTTTCAACAGAAGCCTTGATCATCTGCCACTTAGGCATGCCACACAGGCAATTCACTCCATGCGATTGATATCCATCAATATATAACCTCTGAGCTCGTACGTCTCAGAGAAGGGCGTTAAGAAAGAGTATAAATTCTCCGCCACCAAATAGATATATATTTAATAGAAATCAATCACACGTAATAAAATCCAATGTCAGACACATAGTCCATTTACAAGTTCATTCTGGGTCTGAACGAAACCGGAGGAACCTTATTCCTCGCATATCCATCGATCTCCAAGTACGTCAGGACGATCACCAACTGATTCCCTTCTCTTGGGTGTACATCCCAATCAAGACCATCAATAATCATCCAAACGACGTGAAGACCTCCGGTCTTCAACCACCATCTTCATCTTCGACTTAAAGTCGAATCAGTTATTCAGAATGGGTATAAACCTGGCCTTTCCAAATAACCCGCGTATATAATAAACACGTGTTACACAAACACAACATACGCATCATTCCAATTTGAATATTCTTTTATTCAAATTTTCACATTCTTAGTGAAAGGTTCCCATTAATTTTATCAAAGATAAATTTTTTTAAATTTATTCTTTAATCTTCCCCTGGATATCATTTCAAACCATATTATGGTTTTCCAAACTAGTCGGGATTAGCAAACCACACCGAAGTAATTATTTATTTTATTTCCCAATCCCAACCTATTCATCCCATGGAGCAAAACTGATAATACTCCATATCTAACACCATGGTGTTATCGGTAAATATTAATTACCATTTCACGTTCAAATCTAATTAAAGATTTAACTATCGCTTTGGAGCAAAACTGATGATACTCCATTCTCGGTCACTTTAATCTAATTAAAGATTAACTTAAACTCCACTTAGTTTTAATCTTCCCACAAATCAATACTCTGTCTTTAACTGGGTTAAAGAATCAATGTCATCTAAAACACAGTTCACGATAAACCCCAAAATCACTTTCCATTGTTAATCGGGTTAAAGAGCAGGTGTTATTCAAAACACCGCTCAAGATAAACCCCAAAAACTAATTTAAATTCAATTCAAATTAAATACTAATTAACTGGACAATTTCACTAAATCTTAATTAAAAGATTTATTATTTTCTAAACTGGGTTCAAGAACGGTGTTATTTAAGACACCATTCACGACGAACCCAAAATCCCATTTGATATTAAACACAAGGCTCTGAATAAAAAATATATCGGCTTATATTCAATATCAAATTCTGAAACCAACAAATATTGTACTGGAAATAACGATATATAAATATATCTTTCAAATTTCCACCACCATATCTATATAATCACGAAATCCAACATCAAAATATTCCGAAGAGAATTTCGATTCAAATCCGTTCAAATTCGTATATTGGAAATTCTGATTATTTTTAAAACCACTTCAAATCCAATTTATTTATTCAAAAATATTGGATTATAATTCTAGTTCACAACTAGTTCATTTTGATAAAAATATTTTTTTTATCCTTACAAATGTGGAATTTTTCATCTCAGTGTTTTCCAATTCATATATTATGATTTTACACAAATTATTAATATTTTTAATAATTTTATCAAGGCCCGTACAGTCGGTTTTCAATAACGGCCACCGAACTGCACTTACAGCGACCTTTTCCAAATTTGATTTGGACATAATTCCAAATCTAACCGTTAGATTTCAAATTTCTAATATTCATTGGAAAGCTCTTTTCGATACGAACCCAACAAACACATGTTGGATCTCCTGCAACGTCAATTCAAAGTCAATGGAATAAATTCGCGTACTGCCACGACGCGACGCATTCTATTCAGGCCATTAATATAATATATATATATATATATATATATATATATATATATTATAATTCATCGATTTCAATTCTAAACGTATTTTATAATTCGTTTTAAATTCGTTTTCAAAACAATTTCAACTTCATATTCAATTTTAAATCAAAATTGAATATTTCATATCATTAATATATAAATAATAATATTTTCAAAACGTTATATTTTGAAATCACTTCCTTTTCTATATTCATTATAAAAACGAATATAATCGATATAAATATCGTTCGCGTCAAAATGGCGCATCTCTAATCAACACGGCTTTATATATTTCAATAACTTCGTTATTCTATTCAACAAATGAATATTTTATTCAATACATCCGGCATCTGCGACCACATTGCCCTTACCAGGGGTATAAGAAATCTCAAAATCGTATGAGGCAAGAAACTCCATCCACTTTTGTTGTCTTAAGTTAAGATCTTTTTTTGAGAAAAGGTACTTAAACGATTTATGGTCCGTAGACAATTCAAACTTTTCTCCTATTAGGTAATGACGCCATGACTTAAGAGCGAAAACAATGGCAGCTAGCTCCAAATCATGAGTTGGGTAGTTCTCCCATGTACCTTCAACTGCCTTCCCCCATAACAAACTACTTTGCCCTCTTGCATCAAGACAACGCCCAATCCTATCCTGCATGTGTCTGTATATACAGTTAACATCTTACTCCTATCAGGCAATGTCAGAACCGGGGTTGTTGTTAGAGCTCTTTTCAGTCATTGGAAAGCAACATCGAAATCCAAATCCCAAGCAAAAGTTAGGTTCTTCTTCGTCGGTCTTATAAGTGGTGCTGAGATCTTCACAAAGTCTTTAATGAACTTTCTGTAAAAGCCTGCTAGCCCGAGAAAACTTTGTATTTCAGTTGCGTTCCAAGGGACCTTCCAATCTTGCACCGCAACTACTTTTGTGGGATCCACAGTTATCCCCTCTTTGGACACCACACGTCCAAGAAACCTTAATTATTCTCTCCAAATATGGCATTTGGATAATTTTGCTTTCAGCTGGTGTGCAGGAAGAGTATCCACGACTTCCCTTAAATGCAAAGCATGCTCTTCCTCACTTTTCGAGAAGATCAAAATGTCGTCCACAAAGACCACTACAAATTTATTAAGGAACTCACTGAACATCCGACTCATCAAGTCAATGAAATAAGCAGGTGCATTTGCCAAGCCGAAAGGCATGACAAGCCATTCAAAGAAACCATCCGGGGTCCTGAGTTCGGTCTTATCAATGCTGTCCTCAGCCACTCTTAGCTGATGAAACTCGGTAGCCAGATCTAGTTGGGAGAAAACCGATGCACCTACAAGCTGATCAATCAAGTCGTCTATTCTTGGAAGTGGGTGCCTATTCTTCATGGTTAGCTTGTTTAGCTCTCTATAGTCAACGCATAGGCGAAGTGAACCATTTGCTTTGGTTGCAAACACCACTGGAGCACCCCATTTAGAAATACTCCGCCTTATAAACCCCTTTTCAAGCAACTCTATAACTTTCTTGCTGAGCTCCTTCCTTTCCCTTGGAGCCATGTGTCTAACGAGTAGAGCAATGGGTTTTGCATTATCAGCAAGGTATATGTGGAAGTCTATTGAAACACCCCACCTCCGTTAAGGTCACTCACGAAGGGAATGCTTTAACTTCGGTGGAGCATTATAGGTAAAAGATGCAGACGAATTACAAGACAGACAAATAAAGCAGCGGAAAATAAAGTCATTTAATTAACAATATGGTTCAGTCAAGCTTTTACAATAGTTGTCTCAATCATACTTAAAAGTAATACATAGAACTTCTGTCTTGATTTAAAAACTTCCAACTATAAAAGAACCATAAAAATAACAATGATATTCCCCAATAAAGCATAAACCAGCCATAGCAGTGGAAGAGGGAGTCCAAAGAATTACATCGACTATCTTCGAGCTTGGAAAGAAAACTAAGCTAAGTGGTAACATTTCCTCCCTGCGAACCGAGGGGGGGGGACGTAAGAAAAGAGGCGAAACAAAACTAGGTCAGACATAATTCTGGTAAGTCCAGTGACTTTCAACATATAAACAGGAAAAAGCATCATGACATGAATAAACTGAATATAAGACAATACCGTGAGAACAAGGATAACAAGATAACATACGATTAGCATAGATATGATAAGGCAAGATAAACTGAATGTGCTTCTACTCTTTCTCTGCTTCACTACTACCTTGCTATTCTGATTTTTATATCCCTGCACCACCTAACTAGTGTCCCAACTAGTAATCTATATAAAATGATCATATTGTAATGTGATCCTAATCCCCCAATTGTGGTAGCGTTCAGGTGTACATCTATTGTGAGGATTCCACCTCAATCTGCCTAATTGCCATGAACATGTTAGTTGTACCCTTACTACCCTATCGATCGGCTCCTTACTCGTATTTATTTTTCCTTATGTCTATGTCAATCGGCCCTCTCTTGCGTGTAGATACTCCGTGTTGGTCCCACCATAAGGTGTATCAATCCCTATGATAGCAACCCGACACGATTCAAGATGCACAGTGTATAATTACTGGTACCCAATGCCTGCTTTTTCCCACTCCGGAATACGTGCATGCCCGTAAACCGTCAGAACCTACACTGACGTACCCCCTGCCGCTGTTTTGACCACTTATAATCAGCCCAGTAGTCATGCCCCACCCTGCCTAGTTCAGGGTACCATGATACATCTATGTGGGTTATTGCTAAAATAGGTCCCCGTTACTAGGGTTTTCTAATGGTTAAGTTTGTGGGCCTATATATACAAATATTACCCATCTACACGAGATGTACTTAACCCTCCCGCCGATTCAAGCATGTTTATTTAATGGTTAAGTTTTGTGGGCCTATATTTACTAATATTACCCACCAACCCGATATGTACTTAACCCTCCTACTGATTCAAGCATGTTTATTTAATGGTTGAATTTGTGGGACGATATTTACTAATATTACCCACCCAACTTGATATGTACTTAACCCTACCGCGCATTATGCCATAATGGTTAAGTGTTGTCCATTCGTGTTAACTTAACCCACCAATTCATCATGTCATGTTGGTTAAGTGTTTTCTTATTAACTCAACCTTCCTCACTTATCATGTTGGATTGGTTAAGTGTTTCCTATTAACCTAACCCCGTTCGTCCATTAAGTTATATTGGTCAAGTGTTTCTTGTTAACTTAACCCCATGTGTTCATCATGTTGTATTGGTTAAGTGTCATCAATCAATTCAAGTTACTTAACCCACCTACTTTTCATGTTACTTTGGTTAAGTGTTGCCTTCTTATGTCAACTTAATCCTACCACAATTCAAGTTATATTGGTTAAGTGTTGCCCTCTTGTTTTAACTTAACCTTACCACAAATCAAGTCATATTGGTTAAGTGTTTCTTATTACTTAACCCTACCCATTCATCATGTTATACTGGTTAAGTGTTTTCCATTAACTTAACCCTGGTCATTCATCTTGTTATATTGGTTAAGTGTTTCTCATTAACTTTACCATAGTCATTCATCTTGTTATATTGGTTAAGCATTTTTCATTAACTTAACCCTAGTCATTCATGTTATATTGGTTAAGTGTTCTTATGAACTTAACCCTAGTCATTCATGTTATATTGGTTAAGTGTTCTTATGAACTAAACCCTAGTCATTCATCCTGTTCATTATCATTAATTGATTTATTAATGCACCAACCTCTCACATTAGATATGTGTTGTTGCGGTTACTAGATGTATCGGGCGGTTCCTAGCAGTTTTACTCCACAACTCAATCTAACCTTGGGTTTTTCTTTGGGCATGATGCACTAACCTCTCACATTAGATAGGAGTTGTTGTGGTTTCTGGATGTGTTGGGTGGTTCTGGGCAGTTTTACACCACAACTCAATCTAACCTCGGGTTAGGCATGTTCATCTTTAATTTACACATTATACCATATATACCCAAATCCAAATTCACCCAAACTAGTCATGTTCCAATTCCCAAGTTAGGCCAAACAAATTCCAATTTCAAGGTATTAATCAAAATTGGCTCTACCCAATTTTTCCAACTTTGCAATAACAGTAATGCCCCAAAAAATCACAATATACACATGCCCTAAGGTTTAGTCATATTGCACCATACAAAATATTCTATAAAAGCCTCAATCATGATTCACAGTATAAACTATGCCAAATTATAACCTTTAATTACAGTGCAGGCCAATTACCTAAAATCTCAATTTAGGCGTGTTCATATTTAACAATTATCCCTATCTTACTATAGGTTTTCATGCCTAAGCCATAAATCACTATACACAATAATCTCCTTCTTCCAAGTCATGAACTATCTTATATAATATGCCCCAATTTTAGGTCTTAAACCACATCATGTATTATGCCTTACATGTTTATAGTTCAATTTACGCCCCAAATCCCAAGTCATATGTCCAATATACTTTATGCCTCAAATCTCAAATCATATGTTCGATACACTTTATGTTTTAAATACAACATGTGTTATGTCCTCAAATCCATTACAAATCAATTATGCCCAATTATACATAATTTAATACTTTTCCCAATTTTAGTGCTAGTCATGTCCAAATCATATATTATGCCCAATTTTAGCGCTAGCCATGTTCAAATCATATATTATGCCCAATTTTAGCGCTGGCCATGTTCAAATCATATATTATGCCCAATTTTATTTCCAATGTACGTTCATCTCTTATGAGATTTGGCTCAGGCTCGCAGTGGCCTGGCTATAAAACAAAAAGGGAAGAAGGAAAGAAGAGACAAAGAATGGACATAATATTATCAACGAGTTAGATCCAACGGATATAGAAAGACAGATAGAAATAGGCATAATCTCAGATTCAGATTTATTACAATGTCAGAATCACAATTAACTTTTATTTCTGGGATCTGATTTCTGAAACTGAAAAGCTGTCCCTTGACGTAGACTATCGATTCGCTAATTTAGATTTGATTCTTAGAAAATAGTTGTTGAAGTCATTGAATTAGCCTTTGAATCTCTACTTGAATTTTAAACTTGATTTCTTGAAGAACTTTAGCAGAATAACCCCGTCTTTGATTTATTTTGATATGAATTAGGGTAGAGTATAAGCGTAATGAAGTTATGTAGAGAAAACTGTTGCCTTAGGGGTGTTTATATAGCATAAGGATCAACGAATCTGGTCAGAACGGGCATCCAAATGCAGAAAAATGAACCAGGCCTCGGATCTGGAAATAGGGGGGAGGTCTGATCGACCTCGGTCCTGGGCGGTAAATTTCCCGCCCAGCCCGGGTATTTGATTTGAATTTCGAATTTGAATTCGAGTTGTTTTATTTAAATTCCTGAAACTTCTGAGTGCCATAACTTTCTCATACGAAGTCCGATTTACGAAAACTTGGACTCTACTCCAAGCAGAATTCCGAGACGAACATAATGGCCTAACCCGTTTCCCTTCATTCTTACTTTAAAAATTAAATATACTTTAATTTGTTACTTTGACGTTCATAGAAAATACGAGGTGTTACATTCTTCCCTCCTTAAAGGATTTCATCCCCGAAATCTTCAAGTTAGAAAGAACGTATATCCTACCATCCGACCGTCCATCTACTCAACCGTCAAACACATGCATCCATTGTCCTTAAAAGGTTTCTAATGCTGTATAAACATATGCAGAGTGTGTGTATATGTTTCTTATCTAATGCATACCTCCTTAATGCGAATTATATCAGTGCCATGAGTCGATCATGTATGCAATTATTCCTAATCGTACTTTATAATTTCTACATAAGTGCACAATCATTCATACAAATGCAACATCCATATGATAACTCATCAAATTTCAGTTCATATATATAAAAATTCACTCATGCATATGCAATATGAAAGTGACTGAGCCGATCTAGTACCTAATGTGTGTATATGCATCCACGAGCAACCACTAGCAACCACTTGCAACCACCAATCATAACATGTTTCAAACACATGTTTACATCCATTGCCTTCTACCTAAGGATCGAAGATATGACCTAGAGGATATACCTAAAAAAAAGATAGAAACAAACATGCATAGAATTCCTAGAAAAAGAGATCAAGGATATGCCCTAAAAAAAGGGTATGATGCGCGTGTCTTATCTTCAGTCTCCCACGTTGCGTCTTCTTGAGCTTCACTTCACTATACCTTAACTAATTTAACTTCACAATTGCGAAGCTTCTTGACCTCCATTTCCAAAACCCACTACTAAAGATAGGACCTCAGTCACTTACTATGCTAGAGGGTATCCAATGTAGTCGAACTATCTTTCCAAGATAAACATGTGTAATCCATGATACCAAGTGTATATACTAAGATTATTAGAGATCTCTCCTCTACTTAGCTTATCCATCATGTCACAAATCTGAGGGTCTAAAGCTAAAGGTTGCTATGTACTTTTTACCTCTCTTAAGGTCAGTCTTACTTAGGGAGCCTGCCACAACCATTTATTTCTCACGCAAACCATCCTAGTCGAACTCGACATCCCTCAAGTACAATCCCCAAAGGCCTAAACCAATATCAGACAAGCACTCAAGGAATACTTCCTCTGAATTTGGACGATCTATGTGAGGTGATACTAGAAAAACAACCAAACAATTGAGCAATTAACCAACTCTGGCTATCCTCGCCAATCTTGCTCCAAAACTATCGTTGATCGCATAACTGGCTTTGCATTGTCAACTAGATATATGCGGAAGTCTATGTCGAGTTTTGGGGGGAAAACCTCTATCCTAATAAAAAACATTTGCGTACTCATGGACTATTCTAACGGATCACAAATCATCGATAGAGGCATCAAGAGATTCTAGGTAGCTAAGCCTAACTGATCCCCTCAGGATCGCATGAAATCTCGTGGGTATTCCCGAGGCAAGTAAAAAGTCTAACTACCCTCCTTTTGCAATTACTAGCTAACCAACCCATGCCTTGAATCAACACATAACCCATAGAATAAAAAACATAAGAACTATACTTAAACTCAATCCTTACTATAAATATTCTCAAATCCTTACAAACCAAAGATAAATGAGCCGAACCACCAACCGAATTTGAGACAATAATGGGATCTTCTATTATACTAGTACCAAGGTGTAGAGACTCAACTACGGAAGAAGATATAAACGAATGTGAAGCGCTAAAATCAAAAAGAGTACTAACAGGATGATCAAAAAGAAAAACTAAACTATACTATCTTTCTCTCAGGTACGCTGGTGGTGAAAACATGCACTTGCCTTCCTGAAAATCCTGTCCTTTGTCCTTGTCCTCTGGGAAATCCTTGATAAGATTCCCTGCCTCACCATGCTGAAAACAACCACTTGTCTTTTACTTCCTATAATTAAATGACCTGCTATACCGCAGAAAAGATACTTCCTCTTGTTGCGGGATCTATTATTTCCTTCGCCCTTCTTATATTCCAATCCCTTGTTTGTGATTCTTCCCCCTTGTCCTCTTTCTCTTTACCTCCTTTGTGAACCATGTTGACAAGCCTTCCGAATGTTGCCTCCATCGCACGAGAAACCCTTCAAAGCTTGGAAGAGAATTAGCCGTAGGTGAAACTACTATGACAATGGATGGAGGTTGGGCACATCTTCGCCCTATGATAGGTGCCGTAGTTTCATAGAGCCTACGGAACCATGCCGCGATGAGGTTACCTCCCAGAAAGCCAGGAGCCCTGGAGACCCAGGAAAGAAGGAAGCAAGGACTCAAACAGAGGATCTAAAGATAGTGCATATGGCTTTGGGGAATATGCCTTTAAAACAAAACTTTTCTTTTGAAAATGCTTCTTTTAAAACCGTTCCAAAAATAATTTTTCAAATCTTTTATCTGATCCGGTAACCTTCAGCTCTGATACCCAAATGAAACACCCACCTCCATTAAGGTCACTCACAAAGGGAATGCTTTAACTTCGGTGGAGCATTATAGGTAAAAGATGCAGATGAATTACAAGACAGACAAATAAAGCAGTGGAAAATAAAGTCATTTTATAAACAATGTGGTTCAGTCAAGCTTTTACAATAGTTTTCTCAATCATACCTAAGAGTAATACATAGAACTTCTGTCTTGATTTAAAAACTTCCAAATATAAAAGAATCATAAAAATAACAATGATATTCCCCAATAAAGCATAAACCAGCAATAGCAGTGGAAGAGAGAGTCCAAAGCAATACATTGACTATCTTCGAGCTTGGAAAGAAAACTGAGCTAAGTGGTAACATTTCCTCCCTGCGAACTTGGGGGGAAACGGAAGAAAAGAGGTGAAACAAAACTAGGTCAGACATAAGTCTGGTAATTCCAGTGACTTTTAGCATATAAACAGGCAAAAGCATCATGACATGAACAAATTGAATATAAGACAATACCGTGAGAACAAGGATAACAAGATAACTTACGATTAGTATAGATATGATAAGGCAAGATAAACTGAATGTGTATCTACTCTTTCTATGCTTCACTACTACCTTATTATTTTGATTTTTATATCCCTACACCACCTAACTAGTGTCCCAACTAGTAATCTATATAAAATGATCATATTGTAATGTGATCCCGATCCCCGCAATTGTGGTAGCCTTCAGGTATACATCTATCGTTAGGATTCCACCTCAATCTGCCTAATTGCCATGAACATGTTAGATGTACCCTTACTACCCTATCGATCGGCTCCTTACTCGTATTTATTTTTCCTTGTGTCTGTGTCAACCGACACTCTCTTGCATGTAGATACCCTTTACAGGTCCCACCATAAGGAGTATCAATCCTTATGATAGCAACCCGACACGATTCAAGATGCATAGTGTATAACTACTGGTACCCAGTGCCTGCTTTTTCCACTCCGGAGTAAGTGCACGCCCATAAACCATCGGAACCTACACTGACGTACCCCCTGTCGCTGTTTTGACCGCTTATAATCAACCCAGTAATCGTGCCCCACCCTGCCTAATTTAGGGTACCATGATACATCTATGTGAATTACTGCTGAAATGGGTCCCCGTTACTAGGGTTTCCTAATGGTTAAGTTTGTGGGCCTATATATACAAATATTACCCACCTACACGAGATGTATTTAACCCTCCCACTAATTCAAGCATGTTTATTTAATGGTTTAGTTTTGTGGGCCTATATTTACTAATATTACCCGCCAACCCGATATGTACTTAACCCTCCTACTGATTCAGGCATGTTTTTTTAATGGTTAAGTTTGTGGGCCTACATTTACTAATATTACCCACCCAACTTGATATGTACTTAACCCTCCCACACATTATGCTATATTGGTTAAGTGTTGTCCATTCATGTTAACTTAACCCACCATTCATCATGTTGGTTAAGTGTTTTCTTATTAACTCAACCCTCCTCACTTATCATGTTGGATTGGTTAAGTGTTTCCTATTAACTTAACCTTGTTCGTCCATCAAGTTATATTGGTCAAGTTTTCTTGTTAACTTAACCCCATGTGTTCATCATGTTGTATTGGTTAAGTGTCATCAATCAATTCAATTTACTTAGCCCACCTACTTGTCATGTTACTTTGGTTAAGTGTTGCCTTCTTATGTCAACTTAACCCTACCACAAATCAAGTTATATTGGTTAACTGTTGCCCTCTTTTTTTAACTTAACCTGACCACAAATCAATTCATATTGGCTACGTGTTGCCCTCTTGTTTTAACTTAACCATACCGCAAATCAAGTTATATTGGTTAAGTGTTTCTTATTACTTGACCCCACCCATTCATCATGCTATACTAGTTAAGTGTTTCCTATTAACCCTAGTCATTCATCTTGTTATATTGGTTAAGTGTTTCTCATTAACTTAAAACTGGTCATTCGTCTTGTTATATTGGTTAAGTGTTTCTCATTAACACAACCCTAGTCATTCATGTTATATTGGTTAAGTGTTCTTATGAACTTAACCCTAGTCATTCATGTTATATTAGTTAGTTGTTCTTATGAACTAAACCCTAGTCATTCATCTTGTTCATTAGCATTAATTGATTTATTAATGCGCCAACCTCTCGCATTAGATATGTGTTGTTGCGGTTACTGGATGTGCCGGGTGGTTCCGGGCATTTTTACACCACAACTCAATCTAACCTTATGTTTTTCCTTAGGCATGATGCACTAACCTCTCACATTAGATAGGTGTTGTTGTGGTTATTGGATGTGCCGGGCGGTTCCGGGCAGTTTTACACCACAACTCAATCTAACCTCGGGTTAGGCATGTTCATCTTTAATTTACACATTTTACCATATATACCCAAATCCAAATTCACCAAAACTAGTCATGTTCCAATTCCCAAGTTAGGCCCAACAAATTCCAGTTTCAAATTATTAATCAAAATTGGCTAGACCCAATTTTTCCAACTTTGCAATAATAGTCATGCCCCAAAAATCACAATATACACTTGCCCTTAGGTTTAGTCATATTGCACCGTACAAAATATTCTCCAAAAGCCCCCAATCATGATTCACAGTATAAGCTATGCCAAACTATAGCCTTTAATAACAGTGCAGGCCAATGACCTAAAATCCCAATTTAGGCGTGTTCATATTTAACAATTATCCCTATCTTACTATAGGTTTTCATGCCTAAGCCATAAATCACTATACACAATAATCTCCTTCTTTCAAGTCATGAACTATCTTATATAATATACCCCAATTTTAGGTCTTAAACCACATCATGTACTACGCCTTACATGTTTACAATTCAATTTACACTCCAAATCCCAAGTCATATGTCCAATATACTTTATGCCTCAAATCTCAAATCATATGTTCGATACACTTTGTGTTTTAAATACATGTGTTATGTCCTCAAATCCATTACAAATCAGTTATGCCCAATTGTACATAATTTAATACTTTTTCCCAATTTTAGCGCTAGTCATGTCCAAATCATATATTATGCCAAATTTTAGCACTGGCCATGTTCTAATCATATATTATGCCCAATTTTAGCGCTGGCCAGGTTCAAATCATATATTATGGCCAATTTTATTTCCAACATACGTTCATCTCTTATGAGATTTAGCTCAAGCTCACAGTAGTGTCGTTATAAAACAAAAAGGGAAGAAGGAAAGAAGAGACAAAGAATGGACATAATATTATCAATGAGATAGATCCAATAGATATAGAAAGACAGATAGAAATAGGCACAATCTCAGATTCAGATTTATTACAATGTCCGAATCACAATTAACTTTTATTTCTGGATGTAACGTGAACTTACAAATTACAGAATGGTCTTGGATTCTGGGATCTGATTTCTAAAACTGAAAAGCTATCCCTTGACGTAGACTATCGATTCTCTAATTTAGATTTGATTCTTAGAAAATAGTTGTTGAAGTCGTTGAATTAGCCTTTGAATCTCTACATGAATTCTAAACTTGATTTCTTGAAGAACTTTAGCTGCATAATCCCGCCTTTGATTTATTTTGATATGAATTAGGGTAGAGTATAGGCGTAATGAAGTTGTATAGAGAAAACTGTAGCATTAGGGGTGTTCATATAGCATAGGGATCAACGAATCTGGTCAGAACGGGCGTCCAAATGCAAAAAAATGAACCAGGCCTCGGATCTGGAAATAAGGGGGAGGTCGACCCCCTGGTCGACCTATGTGACCAGGTTAACCCCCTGGTCGACCCCCAAGTCGACCTAGGTCCTAGGCGGGAAATTTCCCGCCCAGCCCGGGTGTGTGATTTGAATTTCGAATTTGAATTCGATCTATTTTATTTAAATTCCTGAAACTTCTAAGTGCCATAACTTTCTCATACGAAGTCAAATTTACGAAAACTTGGACTCTATTCCATGCAGAATTCCGTGACAAACGCAATGGCTTAACCCATTTCCCTTAGTTCTTCTTTTAAAAATTAAGTATGCTTTAATTTGTAACTTTGACGTTCATAGAAAATACGGGGTGTTATATCTATCTCCTGCTTCGGAGGTAAACCCTTCACCTCTTCAAAGGCATCCGAGTATTCATGGACCACTCTAACAGATTTCAGGTTTTCAACAGACGCATCAAGAGATTCTAGGTAGCTAAGCATAACAGAGTTCATGGGGTTACAAGAGATTTCGAGAGTGTTACCGAGGCGAGTCATAAGTCTAACTACTCGCTTTTCTCAATCGAGGACGGCACCATTACTGGATAGCCAATCCATGCCTAGAATCAACCTGTAGCCCGTGAAGCCCAAAACACAGGCATTACATCTAAACCCAACGCTTAGTATAGAAATTTCCAAATCCAAACAAATCATTGATAAGTAAGCCGAACCCCCAATTGGATTTGAAACAACCAAGGGATCCCCTACTATACTGGTGTCTAGGTGCAGAGATTAAACTAAAGCAGTAGATATAAAAGAGTGCGATGCACCAGAATAAAAGAGAGTACGAATAGGATGATCAAAAAGATAAACTAAATTCTCAATAGAAATATTTCTACCTCGTTCTTGCAGAGGTGCTATGAGAGCGTTAACCTGCCCTCCAGAAGTAGATCCAGTCCTCTGCCCTTGCTCTTTCTTTCTTGGGTAGTCCTTAGCCATGTGTCATGTCACACTGAAAACAACCACCCGTCTTCCTCTTCTTCTCTCTGCAGTCCTTAATCAGATGTCCAGGCATGCCACAAAAATTACACTTCCTCTTTTCATGGGGTTTGCTATTCTTCCTGCCGTTCTTGGAATCCGTCTTCTTGTTCTGTGATCCTTCCACTTTATTGTCTTGAGGTACTTCCGTCTTTATCTCTTTCTTGCCATCCTTATCTTCCTCCTGTAACAGTACCATGTCCACTAGTCTCTCATAAGTCACACCCATAGGTATATGGGACATAGCTAGGATGTACAGTGGCTCGTTCAACCCTTTATTGAAACGGAGAGCCTTCTTATGTGTAGTGTTCACTAACTCCATTCCAAATCTAGCCAGTTGGTTGAATTGGTTGACGTATTCCTTGACCGATAGGCTTCTCTATTTGAGAGCTAAGAACTTTTGCACTTGTAGGCTTCTTTCAGCTTGCGAGAGGAACTTCATTTCAAACCTCATTCTGAAATCCTCCCAAGTTTCAACTGGTCTCTCAGCATTAGTAACTTCCCACCAATAAGAGGCTTCATCCTTAAGTAACCACATAGCCAATTGTATCTTCTGCCTATCGTCCACTTCGAAGATAACAAACAAATCTTCTGTTTCCTTGAGCCAGTTTCTTGCTTCCACAAATGACTCAGTTCCATTAAAGTTCTTTCCACCCATGGCTCAAAAGTATCTACATATCTTCAAGAAAGCATTCACACGAGGAGGAGGAGGAGGAGGAGGAGGAACAGCTGTAACTGGGGATGAAGGAACGTCTGTTGAGCCTGCATCATTAACACTAGTGTCCAAGTACCTTCTGAACCAACCAGGTACCGATACACCCTCAGGAAAATTAAGATCACCAGACATGCTGAAATGAAAAGAAAAGGTTCAAAACAAAGGATAGAAAGATAGTGCATATGGCTTTGGGGATTATGCTTTTTAAAATAAAACAACATTTTTCTTAAAAATGCTTCTTTAAACGTCTTTTTGAAAATTAGTTCCGAAAAACTTTTATTTGATCTGATACCAAGTGTAAACACCCCACCCTGGTTAAGGTCACTCACAAAGGGAATGCATTAACTTTGGTGGAGTATTATAGTTAAAATGTACAGGTAATTTACAAGACAGACATATAAACAGCGAAAAAACTAAATTTTATTTTATAAGCACGTGGTCCAGTCAAAACATTACAACAACTGTCTTAAAAACCAACTTCCAAATCATTACAATAAAGCCTCTGTTTTGACTAAAACATAAAGAAGCATAAACAATAATAAAGCAGCATAAACCCCCAGTTAAAAGTGTAACCACAGCCATAGCCCAAGAGAAGAGAATCCAAGCAATACGTCTACTCTCTTCAAGCTGGAAAAGGTCTGGACTAAGTTGTAGTATTCCCTCCCTACGGACCTGGAGGGGGGATGGAATACAAGAAGACGAAAGAAAACGGGTCAGATATAAGCCTGGTAAGTCCAGTGACTATTTAGCATGTAAACAGGAAAAAGGATCATGACATGAATAAACTGAACCTAGGACAATACCCTAGAAATAAGATAACAATAAATAAGGAAAGATAAACTGAGTATACTATCGCACTCATTTCTATTTCTATGCACCTACTAACAAGCATTTTCTACTAGCACCATGTGTTCATGATAAAATGATCCCCTTTATTGATTGGCTTCTACTCGCATGCATTTATGACTTGTGTCATTCAGCCCCGCTTGATTGTAGATAACTGTGCTGGTCCCACCATAGGGTGTATCAATTCCTATGCTAGCAACCCAACACAAACTCAAGATGCACACTGTATACTACTAATGCCCAGTGCCTGATTTGTCCATTCTGGAGTACGTGCACGCATATACTCCGTCGGAACCTACACTGTTGCACCACGCGCCGTCATTTTGACCGCTTATAATCAGCCCAGTAATCGTACCCCACCCTGCCTAGTTTAGAATACCGTGATACATCTATGTGGGTTACTGCTGAAATGGGTCCCCATTACTAAGGTTTTCTAATCAACATGTTAAAATGGTTATGTGTTCTCAAATTGACCTAACCTCACCCGTCAATTTAGTTAACATGTTGTATTGGTTAAGTGTTGCCTTAATTAACTTAACCCTACCTTCCTTACCCTTCATGTTCCTTAGCTTTAAATCATTCAATAAAGCACACACCTCTCACATTAGATCTACATTGTCGCGGTCTCTAGATGTGCCAGGCGGTTCCGGGCAGTCTTACACCACCACTCAATCTAACCTCGAGTTTTTGGGCTCAATGCGCTAACCTCTCACATAAGATCTGTATTGTTACGATTGCTGGATGTGCCGGGCGGTTCCGGACAGTCTTACACCACAACTCAATCTAACCTCGGGTTAGGCATATTCATCTTTTAATTAATTTACATATTTACCATTTATGTTTATACGTAAATTATCCACCAATGTTGTCAACTCAAGTCATGTCTGTAATACCCCGTATTTTCTAAGAATATTAAAAGAAATAATTAAAGAATACTTAATTTTTAAATTGAGAATTAAGGGAAATAGGTTACGCCATTGCGTTCGTCTCGAAATTCTGCTTGGAATAGAGTCCAAATTTTCGTAAATCGGACTTCGTATGAGGAAGTTATGGCCCTCGGAAGTTTCAGGAATTTAAATAAATTAAAAAAAAACTCAGATTTAAATTCAAAATTCAAACAAAAAACAAAGAAGCGGGCTGGGCGGGATTTTTCCCGCCCCAGGCCAGGTCGACCAAGGGGTCGACCACCCCTATACAGGTCTACCTGGGGGTCGACCTTAGGGTCGACCTGGGCCCTCGCCCAGATCCAAACAGTGATGATTTTCCGACCTGTTGATGAGTCTTTTCTGACTTGCTACTGAGTTACTAGGGCATAGATGGCAATTCTGGATAACTCTATATAGTCTGGACGGTTGTGATTGCTCCTAGGATGAACTAATGGTTCTCATTAGTTTAAATCTCTATAAAAGCAACCCTAGTCCTCAACTCTAAATCACACAAATTCATTCCAAGGAGCCACCATGCTGTCCATGGTCGTTCTAGCCTAGCCACCATTTCTTCTTCAACTAGAAAGAAAATTAGAAGCTACGAATCGAATCGAATCAAATCTAAATTAGAGAAATCGATAGTCTACTTCAAGGGAGAGCTATTCAGTTTCAGAAAACAGATTCCCGAAATACAAGAATCATTCTCTTCTTGTAAGTTCAAGTTACTTTCAGATGTTCTTAATTGAAATTCTTGGCATGTAATAATCTGGATCTAAGCTATACTTGATTATGAGATAATCCTTTTAGATTTATCAAATCTAATCTATTAGATTTATGCCTGCGATGTTATTCAAATCTAATCCATTAGATTTACGCCTGATGTAAGTAATCCTTTCAATTGAATCCGTGCTTGTATATGCCTTTGGGAACCATTGTTGACTACGGAATTGGTCCAATCATATCTATCCTTGTTGTTTATTGGAATCGTAATCCTGTTTAAGTTCATGATATAACTCTTGTCAAACCTATATGTCTGTGACAGTTCACGATGATACTCATATCATATCTATATGCCTGCAACGTATTCAATGCAAAACTTGTCAATCTGGCATATCAAATTTATTAGACCAATAGTTCTTATCGTCATATGCCTATTCTTATGCCTCTTCTGTTCCATATTGCTTCTCCGCTCATTTTATGACTCTTGAGTTGAATCTAAAAATACGTACATTATGAATGCGGGGGGTAATTGGGTATAACATAAAATTTACATTATTTGGCATAATTTGGAACTTATATTATGACATGACTGTTAAGATGCAATCTGAGGTAATTTGACATGAATTATGGAATATGTAATTTGACATATTGAACCTAGAATTGGCATGAACGACAAAGTATTTAATTTGGCGTGAAAAAACTAGTTTTGGGCATAAGTTGTAAAATAGAATATTAAATCTAGATCGAGCATAACTGTTAGTTGGAATGCCAAGCATAGTGTATATTTTGATTTTGGAGCATGACTATTATTGTAAATTTGGGGAAAATTGGGTATAGCCAATTTTGATTAATAACTTGAAATTGGAATAATATTGGGCATAACTTGGGAATTGGAACATGAATAGTTTTGGTGAATTTGGTAATTATCTTGTAATATCTTGATTTGGATATATATGGTAAATGTGTAAAATAAAGATGAACATGCCTAACCCGAGGTTAGATTGAGTTGCGGTGTAAAACTGCCCGGAACCGCCCGGCACATCCAGTAACCACAACAATACCTATCTAATGTAAGAGGTTAGTGCATCATGCCCAAGAAAAACCTGAGGTTAGATTGAGTTATAGTGTAAAACTGCCCGGAACTGCTCGGCACATCCAGTAACCGCAACAACACATATCTAATGTGAGAGTTTGGTGCGTTAATAAATAAATTAATGCTAATGAACAAGACATGCTAAGAAATGACTAGGGTTAAGTTAATAGGAAATACTTAACCAGCATAGCATATTAAATGGGTAGGGTCAAGTTAACAAGAAACACTTAACCAATATAAAAAGATGAATGACCAGGGTTAAGTTAATAGGAAACACTTAACCAGTATAGCATGATAAATGGGTAGGGTTAAGTTAATAAGAAACACTTAACCAATATAACTTGATTTGTGGTAAGGTTAAGTTAAAATAAGAGGGCAACACTTAACCAATCCAACACGATAAGTGAAGAGGGTTAAGTTAATAAGAAACACTTAAACAACATGACATGATGAATGAGTGGGTTAAGTTAACATGAATGGACAACACTTAACCAATATGACATAATGTGTAGGAGGGTTAAGTACATATCAGGTTGGTGGGTAATATTAGTAAATATAGACCCACAAAACTTAACCGTTAAGTAAATATGATTTAATCGGTGGGAGGGTTAAGTACAACTCATGTAGGTGGGTAATATTAGTATATATAGGCCCACAAACTTAACCATTAAATAAACATGCTTGAATTGGTGGGAGGGTTAAGTACATCTCGTGTAGGTCGGTAATATTTGTATATAGAGTCCAACAAACTTAACCAGTAGGAAACCCGTAACGGGGACCCATTTCAACAGTAACCCACATAGATGTATCATGGTACCCTGAACTAGGCAAGGTGGGGTACGATTACTGGGCTGATTATAAGCGGTCAATACAGCGACAGGGGGTACGTCAGTGTAGGTTCCGACGGTTTACGGACATGCACGTACTCTGAAGTGGGAAAATGCAGGCACTGAGTGCAAGTAATTATACACTGTGCATCTTGAATCGTATCGGGTTGCTACCATAAGGATTGATACGCCTTATGGTGGGACCAGCACAGGGTATCTACATGCAAGAGAGGGCCGATTGACAAAGACACAAGAGAAATTAATACAAGTAGGGAGCCAATCGATAGGGTAGTAAGGGTACATCTAACATGTTCATGGCAGTTAGGCAGATTGAGGTGGAATCCTCACGACAAATGTACACCTGAAGGCTACCACAATTGCGGGGATTGGGATCACATTAAAATATGATCATTTTATATAGATTACTAGTTGGGACACTAGTTAGGTGGTGCAGAGATATAAAAATCAGAATAACAATGTAGTAGCGTATTAGAGAAAGAGTAGAAGCGCATTTAGTTTACCTTGCCTTATCATATCTATACTAATCCTATGTTATCTTGTTGTCCTTATTCTAAGTATTGTCTTATATTCAGTTTATTCATGTCATGATGCTTTTTCCTGTTTATATGCTGAAAGTCACTGGACTTACCAGACTTATGTCTGACCTAGTTTTGTTTCGCCTCTTTCCCCCCCCCCTCCCCAGGTTCACAGGGAGGAAATGTTACCACTTAGCTCAGTTTTTTTTCCAAGCTCGAAGATAGTCGATGTATTGCTTTGGACTCTCTCTTCCGCTGCTATGGCTGGTTCATGCATTATTGGGGAATATCATTGTTATTTTTATGCTTCTTTTATATTTGGAAGTTTTAAATCAAGGCAGAAGTTCTATGTATTACTTTTAAGTATAATTGAGACAACTATTGTAAAAGCCTGACCGAACCACATTGTTTATAAAATGACTTTATTTTCTGCTACTTTATTTGTCTGTCTTGTAATTTATCTACATCTTTTACCTAAAATGCTCCACCGAAGTTAAGGCATTCCCTTTGTGAGTGGCCTTAACGGAGGTGGGGTGTTTCACTTGGTATCAGAGCTGAAGGTTACCAGATCAGATAAAAGATTTGAAAAATTATTTTCAAAACTGTTTTAAAAGAAGCATTTTCAAAAGAAAGGTTTTGTTTAAAGGCATATTCCCCAAAGCCATATGCACTATCTTTTGATCCTCTGTTTGAATCCTTGTTTCCTTCTTTCCTGAGTCTCCAGGGCTCTTGGGTTTCTGGGAGGTAACCTCATCGCGGCATGGTTCCGTAGGCTCGATGAGACTACGACACCTGTCAAAGGACGAAGAAGTGCCCAACCTCCATCCATAGTCGTAGTAGTTGCACCTGCGGCTAATTCTCCTCCAAGCTTTGTAGGGTTTCCCATGTGATGGAGGCAATGTTCGAGAGACTTGTCAACATGGTTCACAAAGGAGGTAAAGAGAAAGAGGCCAAAGGGGAAGAATCACAAACAAGGGATTGGAATATAAGAAGGGCGGAAGAAATAATAGATCCTACAACAAGAGGAAGTATCTTTTCTACGGTATAGCGAGTCATTTAATTGTAGGAAGTAAGGGACAAGTGGTTGTTTTCAGCATGGTGAGGCAGGGCATCTTATCAAGGATTGCCAAGAGGACAAGGACAAAGGACAGGATTTTCAGGAAGGCAAGTGCATGCTTTCACCGCCAGCGTACCTGAGAGAAAGATAGTAAAGTTTAATTTTTATTTTTGACCATCCTATTAGTACTTCTTTTGATTTTAGCACTTCACGTTCGTTTATATCTGCTTCCGTAGTTGAGTCTCTGCACCTTAGTACTAGTATAATAGAAGATCACATTATTGTCTCAAATCCGGTTGGTGGTTCGACTCATTTATCTTTGGTTTGTAAGGATTTGAGAATAGCTATGTTAAGTATTGAGTTTAAGTGTAATGCTTATGTTTTTGGTTTCATGGGCCATGGGTTGATTCAAAGCATTGATTGTTTAGCTAGTAATTGCGAAAGGAGGATAGTTAGGCTTTTTACCTGCCTCTGGAATACTCTCGAGATTTCGTGCGATCCTGATGGGATCAGTTAGGCATATCTACCTAGAATCACTTGATGCGTCTATCGATGATTTGCGATCCGTTAGAATAGTCCATGAGTATGTAGATGATTTTGATTAGGTTAGGGGTTTTCCCTCTAAAACTCGAGATAGACTTCCGCATATATCTAGTTGACAATGCAAAGCCAGTTATGCGATCAACGATAGTTTTGGAGCACGATTGGCGAGGATAGCCAGAGTCGGTTAAGTGCTCAATTGTTTGGTTGTTTTGCTGGTATCATCTCACATAGATCGTCCAAATTCGGAAGAGGTATTCCTTGGGTGCTCGTCTGATATTGGTTTAGGCCTTTGGGACTTGTACTTGAGGGATGTCAAGTTCGACTTGGAAGGTTTGCGTGAGAAATAAATGGTTGTGGCAGGCGCACTAAGTAAGACTAACCTTAAGAGAGGTAAAATGTACATAGCAACCTTTAGCTTCAGACCCTCAGATTTGTGACATGAAGAGGAGAGACCTCTAATCATCTTAGTATATACACTTGGTATCATGGTTAACACCTGTTTATCTTGGAAAGATAGTTCTACTACATTGGATACCCTCTAGCATAGTAAGTGATCGACGTCCTATCTTTACTAGTGGGTTTTGCAAATGGAGGTCAAGAAGCTTCGCAATCATGAAGTTAAATTCGTTAAGGTCAGTGGAGTGAAGCTCAAGAAGATGCGACTTCGAAGACTGAAGACTAGATACGCGCATCATACCCATTTTGAGGGTATACCCTTGATTCCTCTTTTCTGTAAAATTTATTTGCATGCTAGTCTTTTAAGTATATCCTCTCGATCCTATCCTCAATCCTTAGGTAGAAGCCAATGGATGTTAACATGTGTTTGAAACATGTTATGACTGGTGATTGCAAGTGGTTGCTAGTGGTTGCTAGTGGATGCATATACACACATTAGGCACTAGATCGGCTCGGTCACTTTCATATTGCATATGCATGAGTGAATTTTTATATAAATGAACCGAAACTTGATGTGTTATCATATGGATGTTGCATTTGTATGAATGATTGTGCACTCATGTAGAAGTTATAAAGTATGATTAGGAATAATTCAATACATGATGGATTCATGGCACTGACATAATTCGCATTGAGGAGGTCAACTGAATCAGTAGACCGCCTGATTTTGCATTAGATAAAGACATGTACACACACTATGCATATGATCATGAAAGGATTAGAAATCTTTTTAAGGAAAATGGACACCTGTGATTTAATGGTTGAGTAGGTGGATGTTGGATGTTAGGATATGCATTCTTCTTTACTTAGAGATTTCAGGTGTAACACCCCACTCCCGCTATGATCACTCACTAAGGGAATGCCATAGCATCGGTGGAGTATTTTAGTGAATATAGAACAGAAAAATTACAACAAGACAGATATAAATAGTACTTGAAATTTTAAAACATCATCTCATAACAGCGGAAGTAAAACATGTCTGGTTACATCATAAAACCACAATAAAGGTCAAGTACAATATCCATCAAAATAAAGAAGTACATAATCCCACTCTCATACAATAGCCAAACAAAAGAAAAGATAACTGGATAACTGGAGCTTTACATCTATCCAAGCTCCTAAAGACTGGAACAGCAATCCGATCAAGCTCCACTACTGCTAGGATCCACCGTAGGACCTGAGGGTTGGGAAAAAGATAAAAACAACAGGGTCAGACATAAGTCTGAGCGAGTCCTATAACTTTAACAATACAATCGTTAAAGTAACCAGAGAAGACATAAACTGATATACGGTAACATATAGGGATGAATGGCTACCCTAAGCAGTCAACTAAACGAAGATAAAGGATAAAGACGCATCTACCCTCCCTAAGGTAAATTACTAAACTGCACCACACCAGTCGTTCCTAACTTAAAGGTTGATCCCACCCAAGGACTTATAAAATTTACTAATTAGTACCTGCGTACCCCTAGGTGACCAAGTAGGCGCCACGGGGCCCTACAATCCACTAGGTGTACACACTACTTCCCATTCGATCGGCTCCCTAACGTAGATACCCGTGCTGGCCCCACCGTGGGATGTATCATTCCCCAATGTGGCAACCTGATGGAACTAAAGGTGCACGGCTTATATCTACTCGATGCAACAACGGCTTACCTACCAGCCCGGGCCCACTCACGCATATGAAGCCCGTTGGACTTGCGTTGCCACCGCTAACCCGTTTGCCTCTTACAGTCAAGCCCAGTATGCGTGTCCCGTCCTCGACATGGGTCGAGCCCACAAAGATACGTATGGGTTACTGGTTGAAATGGGCCTCCACAAGCTACCCACCTAAGCTTGTCCCTTTTTCTAGTATATCCCACTTAACCCTTTAATCATGTTTTAATTACATGTTCTATTTTGGTTAAGTATTCTAATCGTATTTTCTATTGCCACCCAAGGCAACCACTAGATTTTCTCATGCCACCCGAGGCACCCACTTAACCCCTCATGTCCCTCTACATGCTAATGTGGTTAAGTGTTTCTTAATTAATTAATTAAGAACGTAACCTTTGTAAAGACCTCTCACATTAGACTGTCTTTTATGACCGCTGGTTAAGCCGGTTGGGTCCGGGCAGCCTTATGTCATAACAGAGTCTAACCTCGTGTCTTTACATTAATTACGTATTTAGTTTGTGCCTAAGACCTCTCACATTGGGCTAACATTTGTAGCAACTGGTTAAGCCGGTTGGGTCCGGGCAGTTTTACGCTACAACTGAGTCCAACCTCGTGTCTTAGTCAATTAATTACACCTAATTAATCACCCTCATAATTTTATATTAATTATCCCTAATTAATCAAGTTTTCTTAACATGGGTAGACCTAACTTAATAGGTAAATTCCCATGGGGTAGACCTAACTCAATAGGTAAATTCCCAACACATAGTATGGGTACACCTAACCAAATAGGCAAATTCCCATACTATGTTTATTTATTTTGTGTTATGCATAATTATATTAATTTCACACAATCTTATTAACTTATGCATTTAATTACCCCATCGTTCCCACGTAATTTCGTTCATGATATAACACATATAAAAGGTGTCAACTTGCATATGAATGAACATGTTTCAAAGGTGCCATCTTGCATATTAACAAACACATAACTTGCATATGAACTTGCATAACATGTCACATAACTTGCATATAATATGTCACATAACTTACATATTCATTTTGCATAACAAACTTGCATATTAGCTTATAGACTTGCATAATGTGTCATCATGAACTTGCATATTAATAAACATGTAACTTGCATATTTACATACATGTAACTCGCATATTAACAAACATGTAACTTGCATATAAAGAAACATGTAACTTGCATATTTACATACATGTAACTTGCATATTAACAAACATGTAACTTGCATATTAACAAACATGTAACTTGCATATTTACATACATGTAACTTGCATATTAACAAACATGTAACTTGCATATTAACAAACATGTAACTTGCATATTTACATACATGTAACTTGCATATTTACATACATGTAACTTGCATATTAACAAACATGTAACTTGCATATTAACAAACATGTAACTTGCATAGCATATTACCATGAACTTGCATAACATGCATATGATTACATAGCCCACAACTTGCATATTTAGCATCATGCAAACATAACATACATCATATTAAACTTGCATAAGCTTACATACTCAACATGCATAAACATAAGATTAATGCTAACATCATATCATATGATTCAAAGCTCATTAACCCACATACAAAACCATAAATCTCATCACATCTCATCTAATTAGTTTACCAAAAGATCATCAAAGTGATAGAAACTCACAACTAGCAACTTTGAACACCAAATGAAGAAGATTAAGATGCTAAGAAGGGATTAGAAGTTGATTAGAGAGTGATTAGTATGCAACCCTCTTCATAAAATTAGTGGAGGCCATGAGAGCTAGCATTTTGCCATAGTTTAGTCACTAGGTTTAATTATGAATGAATTAGGGTAGGTTAGGGTCTTATTTATAGATTAGGCAAGTGTTTTAGGCCATAGGATTAACCCTAGATTCAATCCAAGCCATCAAAGCATGTCTTGGGGAAGAAGTCAAGTGTAGGAACCATCTAGGGCCTTTAGATTAAAGATGGACCATGAGAACCATTCAAATGCAAAATCTGCACTTGAGCGAATCGGCCCACGGGTTGACAGCCAAACACCCTGGATTAACCCCTAGTCGACCCAGCGGGCTCGGGTCGACTTCAAAAATCGGCCGGTTCGGTTATTCCCCTCTCCCAATTCGCTGTTTTGAGCATTTTTGCATATTTATTTATTAAATTTTCAATTATATATATATATATATATATATATCAATATATATATATATATATATATATCTACACAACCCATTTCACTTAATTAAGTATACTTTAATTTGGGAATTTTCGTGAAACTTCGCGAGGCCATATCTTGGTCATACGGACTCCGATTTTCGAAAACTCGGACTCTATTTCGCGTATTTTTCCGAGACGAACACAATGGCATAGCCCGTTTCCCTTGATTCCCATTTTAGAATTAAATTCTGCCTCGATTTATGTTATTACAGGTTATTGAAAATACGGGTTGTTACATTCTCCCCTCCTTAAAGGATTTCGTCCCCGAAATCTTCAAGTTAGGAAGAACGTATCCTACCATCCAATCATCCATCTACTCAAAGCATCATCCACGAGCAATCATTGTCCTTACAAGATTCTAAATGCTGGATGGATATATGCAAAAGTGTGTGTATATGTACTTACCTAATGCGAAAATCAGGCGGTTACTGATACAGTAAACCTCCTTAATGCAAACCATGATAGTGCCATGCATCCAATATGTATGCGAAACCCTATTGACACATACAAATTTCTACATGCGTGCACAACCATACACAAAAATGCATCATCCATATGATAACACAGCCATGATACATCCATCAATCTAACTACCACATCCATTTATGCAATATGCAACATGAAGTGACTGAGCCGATCTAGTGCCTAATGTGTGTGTATATGCATCCACGAGCAACCACTAGCAAACCATTGCATCCATATGCATCCATCAACCATAACATGTTTCAAACACATGTTTCAACCATAGGTTTTACCCTATCTAAAGGTCATAGGTATTAGCGAGAGGATATACTAAAGATAAGATAAGTACTAGACAAGCAATAAAGGAGAAGTTAAAAGACATACTCTCAAAAAGAAATGGATACAAAGAACGCATCTTTGCTTCCGTCTCCCAAGTAGCATTGCTTTCGTCATCTCCCCATTGCACTTTAACTAGCTGAACTTCTCTGTTCCTCAACTTCCTAGTTTCTGACCCAAGGATGCGAGTAGGAGCTCGTCGAATCGTCGCATCACGCTCTACCTCTACATCTCTAAGCAAGCTCGGCTCTACCACCTCCGCGGTCTCATGTAAGCACTTCCTCAAATGTGATACATGGAATACATCATGAACACCACTAAGTCTGTCGGGCAACTCCACCCTATATGCCATCCGTCCAATCCTTTCCTTAATAGGAAACGGCCCAACAAATCTCGGTGCTAACTTCCCTACGGACCCAAAGCGAACAACATTTCTCAATGGAGATACTTTGACAAAAACCATGTCCCCAACCTCAAACTCAAGATCCGTCCTTCTCCGATCCGCATAAGATTTCTGTCTATCTTGCGCTGCTTTCATCCTTTTTCGAATTAAATCAATCTTCTCTGAAGTCTCTCTAACCATATCCGGCCCAAGCAAGATCTTATCCGTAGATTCCCACCAACATGTAGGAGATCGACAAGGCCTTCCATAAAGAGCTTCGAAAGGAGCCATACCAATACTGGACTGAAAGCTGTTATTATATGCGAACTCCACCAAAGGAAGATGTTCTTCCCATGTACCTCCAAAATCCAAGATACAAAGCCTCAAAAGATCTTCTAAGATACGGTTCACCCTCTCAGTCTGACCGTCCGTCTGAGGATGATATGCGGTGCTCAAACACAACTGAGTCCCTACCGCCTCTTGCAAACTTCTCCAAAACTCACTAGTGAAAATAGGATCTCGATCACTCACAATGCTGGATGGTACGCCATGCAATCTAACAATCTCTCTAACATAGACTGAAGCAAGCCATGGAGCGGTCCTCTTACTCTTTACGGGTATAAAATGGGCACTCTTGGTAAGTCTGTCTACCACAACCCAAATTCCCGTATTGCCCTTCCTCGATCTCGGTAACCCGTCGATGAAATCCATCGAGACACTATCCCACTTCCACTGTGGAACTTCCAATGGGTGTAGCAACCCACCGGGTTTCCTTTGCTCCACTTTAACTTGTTGGCACACTAAGCATCTAGCCACATACTCGGCCACATCTTTCTTCATACCGGCCCAGAAGAAAACTCTCTTCATGTCTTGGTACATTTTGTCTCCACCGGGATGAATAGTCATTCTTGAACGATGTGCATCATCCAAAATAGCCTTCTTCAAACCCTCATCTTGCGGTACACAAAGTCTACCGTCTCTATGCAACCATCCCTTATCATCTATGGTGTATCTACCCAAATGGCTGGACGACTCCCCTCTTATAAGCTTCTCTACCAACACAACCAACTGTGGGTCGTCTCGCTGAGCCTCGCCAATCCGTCTCAAAAGAGTAGGTCTAACCTCCAAGGATGCCAACAAACCAGGTACAAAATCAACAGAAGGTCTGAAGTCAAACAAAGAAAGAAACTCCAAGCTTCGTCGTTCCACGAACAATGGACTCAAAGATAGCCTTTTTCTACTTAAGGCGTCTGCCACCACGTTACCCTTACCAGGGGTATACGCTATCTCGAAATCATAGGATGCTAAGAACTCCATCCACCTTTGCTGTCTTAAGTTTAAATCCTTCTGAGAGAATAAGTACTTCAATGATTTATGGTCGGTGAACAACTCGAATCTCTCACCAAGAAGATAATGGCGCCAAGACTTAAGTGCGAAAACAATCGCGGCCAACTCTAGATCATGGGTAGGGTAATTCTTCTCATGCACTCTCAATTGTCTCCCTCCATAGGCTATTACCCTTCCCTCCTGCATCAAGACTGCGCCTAATCCTGTTCCACAAGCATCGGTATAAACAACAAACGGCTTACTCCCATCTGGAAGCACTAAAACTGGAGCGGTGGTCAAAGCTCTCTTTAACCGTCGGAAAGCATCATCACAATCTACATCCCATGAGAAAACCAGATTCTTCTTCGTCAAGCGGGTTAATGGGGCTGATATCTTCGCGAAGTCTTTGATGAACTTCCTATAATATCCTGCCAACCCCAAGAAACTTCTTACCTCGGTAGCATTTCTAGGAACTTTCCAATCCTGGATAGATACTATCTTTGCGGGATCCACAGCTATCCCTTCCTTAGAGACCACATGCCCTAAGAATCGCACTTCTCTTCTCCAAAAATGGCATTTAGAGAATTTAGCTTTAAGACTATGCGCTCGAAGAGTCTCCAACACTTCCTTGAGATGTAAGGCATGCTCTTCTTCACTCTTGGAAAAGACCAAGATGTCATCCACAAAAACTACTACAAACTTATTCAGATACTCTCTGAACACTCTACTCATGAGATCAACAAAGTATGCGGGGGCGTTTGTCAACCCAAATGGCATCACTAGCCACTCATAAAAACCATCCGGAGTCCGGAAAGCAGTCTTCTCTATACTGTCCTCCGCCACTCTTAACTGATGAAACCCTGTAGCTAAGTCCATCTGCGAAAATACTGACGCGCCAACCAACTGATCAAAGAGATCATCTATCCTCGGTAATGGGTGTCTATTCTTCTTCGTGAGCTTATTAAGTTCCCTATAATCCACACAAAGTCTGAGGGACCCATCCGCCTTCGTGGCAAACACTACTGGAGCTCCCCACTCCGATATACTTCGCCTTATGAACCCCTTCTCAAGCAACTCCCCTACTTGCTTATGAAGTTCTCTTCTCTCACGAGGAGCCATGTGGCGTACTGGCAAAGACACTGGTTTGGCATTATCCACCAAATAAATTCGGAAATCTATCTCCCGCTTCGGAGGCAAACCCTTTACTTCTTCAAACACATCCGGATATTCCCGGACTACTCTGACAGAACACAAACTTTCGACCGAAGCATCGAGCGATTCAAGATAACTTAGCAAAACAGATTCCATGGGATTGCAAGAGATCTCGAGAGTGTTACCCAAGCGGGTCATGAGCCTGACAACTCTCCTTTCGCAATCAAGAACGGCACCATTACTGGATAACCAGTCCATGCCCAAGATCAACCCATAGCCCGTGAAGCCCAATACAAAAGCATCACATCTAAACTCAACGCTAAGTATAGAAATCTTCAAACCCAAACATATCATAGACAGATATATGGAGCCCCCAATTGGGTTTGAGACAACCAAGGGATCATCAACTAGACTGGTGTCTAAGTGCAGTGACTCAACTAACGATGATGAGATAAAAGAATGCGATGCGCCAGAGTCAAACAAAGTACGAACTGGATGATCAAACAGAAAAACCAGACTTTCAACGGAAATAGTTCTACCTCTCTGCTGAATCGGTGGAACTGAGAGAACCTGAACTTGCCCCCCTGACTGAGGTGGTGCTATAAGAGCTTGCACCTGGCCTCCTGAGGTAGACCCCGTCTTCTGCCCCTTCTTTGGGCAGTTTTTCACAAGATGCCCTGCTTCACCACAATGAAAGCAACCGGTCTTCTTCTTTTTGCGACAATCCTTACTGAGGTGTCCTGGTGTTCCACAATTGAAGCACTTCTTCTTCGTCTTCTTTTTGTCACCATTGCCTTTTCCGCCCTTGCCTTGTTGTTGCTGTTGCGGTTTCTTCTGATCCCCCTTTTTCTCTGGTGCCTTAGAATTCTTATCATCCTCATGCATAAGTGCCATGTAGACAAGCTTCTCAAAAGTGGCCCCCATAGGAATGTGAGTCATAGCTATTCCTTGCAATGGTTCGTTCAAGCCTCTAACGAACCTCAAAGCCTTCTTCTCCGGTGTATTCACCAACTCTATGACAAACCTTGCTAATTGATTGAATTTGTTGACATATTCTTTCACCGTGAGATTCCCTTGCTTCAAATTCAAGAACTTCTCCATAAACAGATTCTCTTCCGCCCTTGAGAGAAACTTAGCCCCAAACCTTTGCTTAAAATCTGCCCAAGAGTCAACAGGGCGTTCTCCATTAGTGACCTCCCACCAGAATGAGGCCTCTCCCTTCATTAACCAAGCCGCCAACTTGACTTTCTTTCCCTCTTCCACTTCAAAGATATCTAGCAACTCTTCCACTTCCTTAAGCCAATCTCTAGCCTCTACGAAAGTCTCTGAACCAAGAAAAGGTTTTCCTCCTATAGCCTTGAACTCCTTGCAAACCTTAGCAAAATTATCCACTCTAGGCTGAGGAGGAGGAGCGGTTGTCTCTGGTGTAGTAGCATTGGCCGGACCCGCAGCCGCGGCCCTAGCCTCTTGCAACCTCCTATACCATAGTGGTATAACTAAACCCTCCGGGATGTTAAGATCTTCAGCCATGCTGAAACGAAAGAGGAAAGATTCAAAAAGGAGATTCCGAAAGATAAAGATATGGCTATTGGGGATTATGCTTTTCTTTTTCAAAAACTTTTTCTCTTAGAAGACATGCTTTTAAAAATACTTTCTTCGAAAATACTCTTAGAAAATAGTTTTTCTCAAAAATTTTATCTGTTCTGGTAACCTTAAGCTCTGATACCACGTGTAACACCCCACTCCCGCTATGATCACTCACTAAGGGAATGCCATAGCATCGGTGGAGTATTTTAGTGAATATAGAACAGAAAAATTACAACAAGACAGATATAAATAGTACTTGAAATTTTAAAACATCATCTCATAACAGCGGAAGTAAAACATGTCTGGTTACATCATAAAACCACAATAAAGGTCAAGTACAATATCCATCAAAATAAAGAAGTACATAATCCCACTCTCATACAATAGCCAAACAAAAGAAAAGATAACTGGATAACTGGAGCTTTACATCTATCCAAGCTCCTAAAGACTGGAACAGCAATCCGATCAAGCTCCACTACTGCTAGGATCCACCGTAGGACCTGAGGGTTGGGAAAAAGATAAAAACAACAGGGTCAGACATAAGTCTGAGCGAGTCCTATAACTTTAACAATACAATCGTTAAAGTAACCAGAGAAGACATAAACTGATATACGGTAACATATAGGGATGAATGGCTACCCTAAGCAGTCAACTAAACGAAGATAAAGGATAAAGACGCATCTACCCTCCCTAAGGTAAATTACTAAACTGCACCACACCAGTCGTTCCTAACTTAAAGGTTGATCCCACCCAAGGACTTATAAAATTTACTAATTAGTACCTGCGTACCCCTAGGTGACCAAGTAGGCGCCACGGGGCCCTACAATCCACTAGGTGTACACACTACTTCCCATTCGATCGGCTCCCTAACGTAGATACCCGTGCTGGCCCCACCGTGGGATGTATCATTCCCCAATGTGGCAACCTGATGGAACTAAAGGTGCACGGCTTATATCTACTCGATGCAACAACGGCTTACCTACCAGCCCGGGCCCACTCACGCATATGAAGCCCGTTGGACTTGCGTTGCCACCGCTAACCCGTTTGCCTCTTACAGTCAAGCCCAGTATGCGTGTCCCGTCCTCGACATGGGTCGAGCCCACAAAGATACGTATGGGTTACTGGTTGAAATGGGCCTCCACAAGCTACCCACCTAAGCTTGTCCCTTTTTCTAGTATATCCCACTTAACCCTTTAATCATGTTTTAATTACATGTTCTATTTTGGTTAAGTATTCTAATCGTATTTTCTATTGCCACCCAAGGCAACCACTAGATTTTCTCATGCCACCCGAGGCACCCACTTAACCCCTCATGTCCCTCTACATGCTAATGTGGTTAAGTGTTTCTTAATTAATTAATTAAGAACGTAACCTTTGTAAAGACCTCTCACATTAGACTGTCTTTTATGACCGCTGGTTAAGCCGGTTGGGTCCGGGCAGCCTTATGTCATAACAGAGTCTAACCTCGTGTCTTTACATTAATTACGTATTTAGTTTGTGCCTAAGACCTCTCACATTGGGCTAACATTTGTAGCAACTGGTTAAGCCGGTTGGGTCCGGGCAGTTTTACGCTACAACTGAGTCCAACCTCGTGTCTTAGTCAATTAATTACACCTAATTAATCACCCTCATAATTTTATATTAATTATCCCTAATTAATCAAGTTTTCTTAACATGGGTAGACCTAACTTAATAGGTAAATTCCCATGGGGTAGACCTAACTCAATAGGTAAATTCCCAACACATAGTATGGGTACACCTAACCAAATAGGCAAATTCCCATACTATGTTTATTTATTTTGTGTTATGCATAATTATATTAATTTCACACAATCTTATTAACTTATGCATTTAATTACCCCATCGTTCCCACGTAATTTCGTTCATGATATAACACATATAAAAGGTGTCAACTTGCATATGAATGAACATGTTTCAAAGGTGCCATCTTGCATATTAACAAACACATAACTTGCATATGAACTTGCATAACATGTCACATAACTTGCATATAATATGTCACATAACTTACATATTCATTTTGCATAACAAACTTGCATATTAGCTTATAGACTTGCATAATGTGTCATCATGAACTTGCATATTAATAAACATGTAACTTGCATATTTACATACATGTAACTCGCATATTAACAAACATGTAACTTGCATATAAAGAAACATGTAACTTGCATATTTACATACATGTAACTTGCATATTAACAAACATGTAACTTGCATATTAACAAACATGTAACTTGCATATTTACATACATGTAACTTGCATATTAACAAACATGTAACTTGCATATTAACAAACATGTAACTTGCATATTTACATACATGTAACTTGCATATTTACATACATGTAACTTGCATATTAACAAACATGTAACTTGCATATTAACAAACATGTAACTTGCATAGCATATTACCATGAACTTGCATAACATGCATATGATTACATAGCCCACAACTTGCATATTTAGCATCATGCAAACATAACATACATCATATTAAACTTGCATAAGCTTACATACTCAACATGCATAAACATAAGATTAATGCTAACATCATATCATATGATTCAAAGCTCATTAACCCACATACAAAACCATAAATCTCATCACATCTCATCTAATTAGTTTACCAAAAGATCATCAAAGTGATAGAAACTCACAACTAGCAACTTTGAACACCAAATGAAGAAGATTAAGATGCTAAGAAGGGATTAGAAGTTGATTAGAGAGTGATTAGTATGCAACCCTCTTCATAAAATTAGTGGAGGCCATGAGAGCTAGCATTTTGCCATAGTTTAGTCACTAGGTTTAATTATGAATGAATTAGGGTAGGTTAGGGTCTTATTTATAGATTAGGCAAGTGTTTTAGGCCATAGGATTAACCCTAGATTCAATCCAAGCCATCAAAGCATGTCTTGGGGAAGAAGTCAAGTGTAGGAACCATCTAGGGCCTTTAGATTAAAGATGGACCATGAGAACCATTCAAATGCAAAATCTGCACTTGAGCGAATCGGCCCACGGGTTGACAGCCAAACACCCTAGATTAACCCCTAGTCGACCCAGCGGGCTCGGGTCGACTTCAAAAATCGGCCGGTTCGGTTATTCCCCTCTCCCAATTCGCTGTTTTGAGCATTTTTGCATATTTATTTATTAAATTTTCAATTATATATATATATATATATATATCAATATATATATATATATATATATATATATCTACACAACCCATTTCACTTAATTAAGTATACTTTAATTTGGGAATTTTCGTGAAACTTCGCGAGGCCATATCTTGGTCATACGGACTCCGATTTTCGAAAACTCGGACTCTATTTCGCGTATTTTTCCGAGACGAACACAATGGCATAGCCCGTTTCCCTTGATTCCCATTTTAGAATTAAATTCTGCCTCGATTTATGTTATTACAGGTTATTGAAAATACGGGTTGTTACATCAGGGACGAAATCCTTTAAGGAGGGGAGAATGTAACACCCCATATTTTCTGATAATTTTAAAAGAACGAATTAAAGAATACTTAATTTTTAAATTGAGAATTAAGGGAAATGGGTTGTGCCATTGCGTTCATCTCAAAAGTCTGCTTGGAATAGAGTCCAAGTTTTCGTAAATTTGACATCATATGAGGAAGTTATGGCCCTTAGAAGTTTCAGGAATTTAAATAAATTAAAACAGCTCAGATTTAAATTCAAAATTCAAATAAAAAACAAAGAAGCGGGCAGGGCGGGATTTTTCCTGCCCCAAGCCAGGTCGACCAGGGGGTCGACCTCCCCTATATAGGTTGACCTGGTGGTCTACCCAACCCCTTGCCTAGATCCAAAAGTGACAATTTTCTGACCTGTTGCTGTGTCTTTTCTGACTTACTGCTGAGTCACTAGGGCATAGGTGGCAATTCTGGATAACTCTTCCAGTGTGGACAGTTGTGATTGCTCCTAGGATGATCTAACGGCTCACATGAGTTTAAACCTCTATAAAAGCAACCCTAGTCCTTAATCCTAAATCACACAAATTCATTCCTAGGAGCCACCATGTTGTCCATTGTTAGACCCAAAAGTGGTTCTAACACCCAAATTGATTTGAAACAAGATAAAATGAGATAAAAATAAAAATGAACACGCAAGATTTATAGTGGTTCGGCGAACAAATGCCTACGTCCACTTATTTTTCACTATATTCAATAATTCAGTTGCAAATACAATGAAAGATTCACTCACAACTCACTTTTGTTCACTCAATTGACTAAAACAAGAAATAAAAGATGATTTGGATTTTCCGGGAGTAATGGAGTTCGGATGATGGAGGTGATTAAATTCTTTAAGTGCTGAAAAAAGATCCTTCTCTTTGTCTCCAGATGGGGTATTTATAGGTGTGAATTTGCTTGAGACTTGATCCGGGTCGGGCCACGTGTCATCCATCGCACTCTCTTCGGGTTCGGATGAACTATCAGGTTGACAACGCATCAAAGGGAAGGACGTTAGGGGTAGGAATTAGTCATAGCCGGTCCGGTTCTCCAGGCGATTTTACAGGAGATTAACATGGATCATGGGTGCGGGTCGGAGACGTGCAGGTAAGGGGTTCGGATCGGGATACCCGATCCGAACCGGATTGGATTGGGCGTCTCTCCTTCTCTAACATATTCCGCTCCGCTCCAGTGTTGTGGCAAGCAGATGGCTTTCCGATCCATTCGAGATTTAGTTGCCTTCCGATCCGATTGGATATACCTTACTAATCTATCCAGTAAGAGATCACCGATCCGAACAGAGAACTCTATCCGATCCGAACCAATATGCTGCTCTAACCCGATCCGAACAGAGGACTCTATCCGATCCGAACAACTGCAGCTATCAATCTAAATTGTAGTGTTTTCCTCCAATCCGAACCGAAGTCTTATAATTAAAAATACCCTTCAACGTTTGGTTTCTTGACTTTGTTTTGCCTAGTTCACAAAGTAGGCTAACATTTTGCCCCCTCAAAGGATGCTTCTGTTGTACAAAGCGTGCTTTGATGTCGTTTTAAAATGCTAGTCCTTGAATCAGAACAGTCAGGAGGAATGCACAGATTTCTATTCGGTTCGGATGTTAGAAGAATGCACATTTTCTTCATTTCTGAGCAAATTTGGGATTTTTTCTCGACATATAATGCTTCTTGCAGGTATAGCCTTCCTTTATTCTTCTTCTTTTGAACTCAATTCGAGTCGGATGCTAAATTAATGTGTGAAATTTATTCGGTTCGGATTCCGATCCGAAGCGCTTTCGTGGATTTGGTTCTTGGACATTGGGCCTTCAGGCAGAGTTGTGCTACTGGGCCTTCACTCCGGTCCGAGCGGGTGAGAAAGAATAGGAATACGAGGAGTCAACACTACCCCTTTTATAAATCCACCACCGTCTTCTTTCTTTTCTTCTTCTTTTCTGCCGCCGCTTCCAAACCCTAGTATCGAAAACTTCAGAAACTCCAATATCCCGAAACCATTCCTTGTAGATTTCTCAAATCGAACATATAGGTAGCTTTTTAATCTCGAATAACTTCGTAGTAACTGTACTTGATTTCAATTCGTGGTTGATTGGGATGGTTTAGCCACGGGGCTTTGCTTGAACTCCACGTCGTTACTGGTGGATCCGCCATCACTTCGAGGCGTTGAGAGGTTGGAGAGGGCAAATATTTGTTCTCAACTGGAGCTTTGGTGATAGAACGGATTTGTTTGTGAGTGGGGGGAAAGAGGAAGAAGATGAAGAGCGTGATGACAAATTGGAGTTGGTTCGGGTAGAAGACAAAGGAGCAAAAAGGAAGGAGAAGGAAAGGGGATCGGTTCGGGTTGCATACTTTAGAAAGACGGGAAGGAAGGAAAATGTCAGTTCGGGTCGGAGAAGAGAGTGGGATAAGAGGTTGAAATAAATGGACTGGTTAAGTGATGCTGGTTCGGTTCGGATCAGGTCACCCGATCCGATCAGATCAGTACTGCTTCCGAACCCGTTGTTTCCCTTGTCTTGAACTGACCTTGCTTTAATGAAGCATCCGAACCGACCCTATATCTGTATTTGTATTGAGCCAATTATCATATGCATATCCGAACCGAACCGAACGTATCAAACTTGGCACACAAAGATTACCCAACTAATTCAACTAACATTCACTCTAGAAAATAACTTCGTGGACAGTTAGGATAGTGCCTTGTTAACAGAAACGAGAATTTAGAGCAACTCTGACTATCACTTTCTCTTCAAAGCTTCGTCTTACATTGCTGTACTTTTATTTTGCATTTCCCATATTTGCTGCACACACTTTAGTTCACACGCATACACAAAGGGGGGCACGGGATAATTCACTCTAATCCGTGGTATTGCTTCTTCAATAGTTCCATGACAATGAGGCCCAGACGCTCTTCCCGTCTAGCTGAGAGGAAAGAAGCCCCGGAAACTTCCAACAAAACCACTCTTGAGGATATATCTTCTTCGTCTGATCCAGAATGGGACAGTGAGGGTCCGGATTACGGAGTTGGTCATCGGGAAAGCGACGAAGTGTCTTCAGAGAATGAAGTTTTCCTGGGCTTTGAGGAGGAAGGAGGGATTGGTGACAATCGAGCACCCGATGAATTTGACTCAGCCATTATATTGGAGTCACCTCCAGATTCCGTAGAATCGACAATCGACAACGACCGACTTGTTCGAATTTGCTTGAAGTATGGAATAATGAAAAGGGACACCCTAGTGCCCTCACGTTCTGACCGTCCCCACAACCCTCCAGAAGGATACATGACGGTCACTCGATTGATGTGCATGGTCGGCGCCATTCCTCCATTCTCGCCTTTCATCGTTGATTTCTTAAGACAAATGCGGATTGCCCCCATGCAGTTGCATCCCAATTCATATGCCTATTTGCATACCTTATTCATAGCATATCGTGAAATTCTAGGCGTAGAGCTCACGTTCGATGATGTTCATTTCTTCTATAATTTCAAACATCAGACTAGAGAAACTCCATCTTTCTGTTACTTTGAATCAGTCCCAAAAAGGAAGATAATCTCTACACCATTTAGCAGTAAAGCTAGAGATTCCAGACTAGAGTGGTTCTATATAAAGCAACAGTCCGGATGCGCCAGGAGATGGACAAAATCAAGTAAAGCATTGATTTTCTGAACCCAGACTCTATACATTTGAATCATCACCCTGACCTGTTTTCCTTTTTGTTTGTAGTCGACAATCCCAAACAGATATCAGATCAGGTGTTCTTTGATCGGATGCACCGACTTCTTAATGGCGATCAAAAATTCCTGACTATCGACGAGGTCCTTAAAGATGAATACCTTCATTTTCACGGGCTGCTATCCGTTTTCCGTAGCATCGGTCATGGGACGGTCCCTTATGCATACATTCCTCCAGTGGAAACAGTTCCAGAGATAGGAGAGGGCTCGGGAATTCCTACAGCTCCTCTTCAAACTTCTCCTTCTCCCTCTTCCACACAAGATGATGAACTGGCTAATCTGGCTGAAAAACATCGTGAAGGGTATATTGCCCCCGAGGAAACTACTTCTCCAGACAAGTCAAAATCTTCCAAAGAGTCGCCACTTCACGCTTCCGAAGCAAGCTGACGAGGCCAAATCAGAGGCTGCTAAGACACGCCTTGCTTATGCTGAGCTTGAGCAGAAGAACGCCGAGTTAGCGAAGAGGAGTGCTGAATTAGAAAAGAAGAACGCTGACTTGGCTTCGAAGCAGTTGGAGGCAGAAAACAGGGCTGCTCTGGCTGAGGGCAATGTGGAATGCGCTATTAAATCTGCAGAGGAAACCCGCAAACAACTATCAGAGGCGGAGGCTGATATTCGGGGCTTCGGCGAGCTAATGATTGAATTCTTCCGCACATTATTCGTCGTCGAAACATTTCTTGGATCGAGCACTATCCATCCACTCTGGTTCAAGTGTGGAATCAAATCGTTGAGTGGGAAAAAGAAGAACTTAAGGTCGTTTCCCTTGATGAAGATAAGCTGATGGAGAAATACTTGAGAGACGACGAACCGGAGCGCCTAGCTGAAGGGCGCCGTCTAATTGCTGAGGCCATGGAAGAAGAGAGGCGGAAGTCTAAACAGAAAACCATTCCCGAAGCTGGCTCCTCTTCTTCTGCTCCTGCAACTCCCGAAGTAGAAGGGTATGATCCCGAAAACCCGGGAATTCCCCGGACAACTTTGCTATCTCCCATTCCTGAAATAACTCCAGAGGTAGTAGTCACCCCCGCTGAAAAGTCTTCAGAAGGTATCCCTATCTTTTCTCCTCAATTTGCCAAGGCTACTACTACCTTTGGCTACATGATTGAACGTTCAATGAGAAATCCTTTGCTTTCGCCTGAGTTGATAACCGATGTTTCTCATTCTGTAGGCGTTGAATCATCCGCAAAGACAGATGTAGCTCAAGGAGCTGTTGCTGGGACGAAGCCCGCTGATAGGATCAAAGAAGGGGAAGACAAGGCTGCTTCCACAGACCTGGGGGAAAGAAGTGAGCCAACTAAGGTCACTACTCCCCATGATGAAGAAATGATTGCAGCTTTAAAAGACGACGGAGGAGACGAGGGGCATGATGAGGAACCGGAGGTTGCAATAACTGGGGAATCGAAAAGCGCTGATGACGTTACCTTGGCTGCCATGAAGGCTGATCAAGACAAGCGCTTGCAATTAAAGGCCGAAGAACTAGACCCTGAGGTCCTCAAGCCCCTCGCAGTTGTGGATGCAGGTTCAAGGTTAGTTGTTAATCTCTCAACTAGATCTATTACCGAAGAACTTGCTAAAAAATCTTCTCTTGATTCCAGTGCCCCGCCCTCCGGGAAGAAGTCAGCTGGCTCCAGTACCACATCTTCAGGGAAAAAGAAATCAAAACGAATCTTGACTGAAGCCGAGAAGGAGGCAAAGGATACAGAGAAAGCTGCCAAGAAATCGAAGGCTCATCCCAAACCCAAATAGTGGGTTCCCCTGTATCTTTTTAGCATCTTTGTGAACCAATAAGTGCTGCTACAAAAGCAGCTTCCGCACTTTTTTTTTTTTTTTTTGGCTATTTCCCTGTACAAATTCATTCATTTGTAAATAAAAATAATTCACTTTTTGCAATGTTTATTTGTTAGCATTTCTGCACTTATGTAAAAATGCATGTCTATGGTTATGAAACAAAGTTGTGGAGGGGGGAAATATGTGTATGTATATGTGTCCCCAGTCAATTTCCATAAGTTATTCAATGCTTAACCATGCAATCTGAATGCTCCCAATTCTCTAACGGGATAGCATTTCCTGTGTCATCAATACCTGTTGTTTTTCCTGGCATTTCTTTTATACTCTCTCTCATTCTCTTGAGAGTTAGAGTTCGAGCTTAGTCATCTATTCATTCCCCGGTCTCTTCAACGGGAAAATATTTCTTTCTCGGCGCTCGGTCGGAGACGCCTTTATACTCTCTTTCTCTCTGGAAAGTTAGAGTTCGGAGTAGAATCTCTTTCTCAGCGCTCAGTCGGAGACGCTTTTATACTCTCTCTCTTTCTCTGGAGAGTTAGAGTTAGGATGTCGTTTTCTCATCCTTTTAAGTCTTATTGCACAAATAATCATTGTGCTTCTTTTTATGTCCAAACTGTTTTCAACCTTTTTTAGGCTCTGAGTTATCCTGTATTTTATAATCACAACAGAACAACTAATGAATGTAAATGCATAAAAGTAAATAACACACAATATTTTTATAGTGGTTCAGCTAAGTCGTAGCCTACATCCACTTTATAGTCCTTTATTCATATCATCAGATTTTCCCAAGGCAAGGCATGTCTTGTTACAGAATTCACAGAAAAAATAACAAAAAGTATAGCATTTCTAATCCAAATATCGCATTAAGTGTTGGGCATTCCATGCTCGAGGAACTTCTTCGCCATCTACGGTCGTTAACTTGAAGGTTCCTTTTTCAAGTTTCCGTTGGATGGCAAAGGGTCCTTCCCATTTTGGGCCGAGGTGAGGAAGGAATGGAAAAACTCTCTTTAGCACCAAATCTCCTGGTTCAAAAGTTCTGAGATGAACTCTTTTGTCATAATAGCGTGCCATCTGACGCCGATGTCTTGTTGCACGCAAGTCTGCTTCGTCCCTTTTCTCTTCGATTTCATCAAGAGACTCAAGTAAAAGTGCCCGATTCGTCATCGGGTCATAATACGTCACCCTGTGGGAAGGAACTTCCAGTTCAACTGGAATTACTGCTTCTGAGCCAAAGGAGAGAGAGAAAGGGGTATGACCGGTAGCCGTTTTAAACGTTGTTCGATATGCCCACAAAGCTAGGGGCAATTCATCAACCCATTTTGCCTTTGCACGCTCTAATCGCTTCGTGAGGATGGATTTTATTACCTTATTTATTGCCTCTACTTGCCCATTCGATTGTGGATAGGCAACTGCAGTATATCGTTTGTCTATCTTATATTTCTGGCAAAAATTTCTGAATTCAGTGCTATCAAATTGGGTCCCGTTGTCAGTAATAATCGTCCTTGGGATCCCGAATCGGCATATAATATTTCTGACCACAAAACTTATCACCTTTCTTGCTGTGATCTTAGTCAAGGGCTCAGCTTCCACCCACTTCGTGAAATAATCCACGGCCACTATTGCGTACTTAGCTCCTCCTTTTGCAATTGGTAAAACTCCAATGATATCAATTCCCCATGTGGCAAATGGCCAAGGACTCACCATCGATTTAAGCTGAGTTGACGGTACCCTGGGGATTTTGGCGAATCTCTGGCACTTATCGCAGCGTCGTGAATAATCAGCTGCATCTTTGTTGATCGTAGGCCAGAAGTATCCGTATCGCAATATTTTCTTTGCTAAAGTTTGGCCTCCTGTATGATCTCCACACTCACCTTCGTGTACTTCTCTTAGTACACGCTTGATGTCGTCGTGTGCGATACATCGTAACAGGGGCATAGAAAATCCTTGTCTATAGAGAGTATCGTCTTGCATAACATATCTGGTAGCTTTGCGAACTACAGCTCTTTTCTCACTCTTCTTCGATGGGAGTGTCCCATTCTTAAGAAAATTCTTGATTGGAGTCATCCATGACTCCTTCTCTGGTTCCGCTTCAAGAACGAATTCAATTTCCATTGACTCAAAGCTTGGCGATTCCAACATTTCAATTGGAATTACCTCAGTCCCTTCTGGATTGTCAGAACTAGCCAGTTTTGCCAGTCTATCCGCTTTCTGGTTTTCAACTCTGGGAATATGTGTTATGTTGTACCGCTCTAAGCTATTCAATAGCTCTTTCACTTTCTTGAGGTAGGCAATAAGTCGAGGTCCTCGAGCCGCGAATTCCTCTCGCACTTGACAAACAACAATCTTAGAGTCACAAAATATGTCCATCATTTTTACTCCGAGGTCTTTAGCAAGTTTCAGCCCGGCAATCAGGGCTTCATACTCAGTGTCATTGTTAGTTGCTGAAAATTCTAATCGCAGGGCGTAATATAACGACCGTCCCTCGGGAGTGACTAAGACAATTCCAGCTCCGGACCTTCGGTCATTTTTAGCTCCATCTGTATATAATTTCCACGGATTCATCTCTAGCTTATCCTCGGATTTGACCACTCGGTCATTGATTATTTCCTCCTCTGGAACGGTGAACTCCGCAATAAAGTCTGCTAGAGCTTGCCCCCTGATTGACTTTCGTGGTTGAAAATTCAAATCAAACTGGCTTAGTTCTATGTTCCATTTAATCAACCTTCCCGATGCTTCGGGTCTCTGCAACACCTGTCTTAACGGCTGATCGGTGTATATGGTTATTGGATGGGCTTGGAAGTAGTGACGAAGTTTTCGGGATGCAATCAGGAGGCTGTAAGCAAGCTTCTCAATCTTTGGGTAGTTGCGCTCTGCCGCTGCTAATTTCTTACTCACATAGTATACTGGCCTTTGTACTTTGTCTTCTTCTCGAACCAGGGCTGTGCTGACAGCGTGAGCCGAGACTGCTAGATAAACAAATAATTCTTCGTGATCTACGGGCTTTGATAAGATTGGCGGTTTCTCTAACAGTTCTAACAGATTTTGAAAGGCCTCAACACAATCGGGAGTCCACTGGAAGTTCTTCTTTCCCCTTTTTATCAAATCAAAAAACGGAACACACTTATCTGTGGCTTTGGAGATGAATCTACTCAACGCCGCTACCTTCCCTGCCAGACTTTGGACGTCTTTAATTCTCCTCGGTTCTTCGATGTTTCTAATCGCAGCTATCTGGCTAGGGTTGATTTCAATTCCTCGGGAACTCACAATGAAGCCAAGGAACTTTCCCGACGCCACTCCAAATGGACATTTTAAAGGATTCAATTTCATACGGTATTTTCGCAAGATACCAAACATTTCTGCTAAATCTTGCGTATGACTGGAAGACTGCTTTGATTTGACAAGCATATCATCCACATAAACTTCCATAGTTTTTCCTATTTGATCATAAAACATTCTATTTACCAAGCGCTGATAAGTAGCTCCAGCGTTTTTTAACCCGAATGGCATTACAACATAACAATATAGCCCCAAATTCGTAATGAAACTCGTATGCTCTTGGTCTGGTACATGCATAGGAATTTGGTTGTATCCAGAGTATGCGTCCATGAAAGAAAGAAGTTCATGACCTGTTGTCGAGTCTACAAGCTGGTCAATCCTGGGAAGTGGGAAACTATCTTTTGGGCAAGCTTTATTTAAATCTGAAAAGTCAATACAAGTTCGCCACTTTCCGTTTGGCTTCTTTACCAAGACGGGATTCGATATCCAGTCGGGATAAGTCGAATCTCGAATGAATCCATTTTGCTTCAATTTCTCTACTTCCTCTTTGAGAGCAGCCGACCTCTCTGGGCCCAGCATGCGTCTCTTTTGCTTCACAGGTGGATGCTTCGGATTTACATTCAATTTGTGACTTATAATAGAAGGTGATATCCCACACATGTCAGCATGGGTCCAAGCGAACACATCTAGGTTTGCCTTTAAGAAGTCCGTCAGTTCTTCAGCACGACGTGGATCCAATTGAGAACCAATCTTCAAAACTTTCGTTGGATCGGCTTTATCAATGGGAAATTCCACTGTCGCTTCGTTAGGAGTTGCATTCCTAGCTTCTGGTTCCTCGTCTTTTCTGGGATCCAGGTCTTCTGGCGTCCCTTTGGGCAACTCCCTCGGGTTCAATCTCTCTAATTGCTATGCCGAGTCCCCCTTTGAGGGAGACGAGACATTCTTACTCTCAGCATTAACTCCTTTCATCAACATCTTCAGTTCGGCCACATAGCAGGCCCATCCAGAAACCTGATCCCCTCTCATTACTCCAGTCCCGGCTTCGGTTGGGAACTTTAGTAACAAGCACCAAGGGGCGATACAAACTCTAAATTCAGCGAGGGCAGGTCTCCCTAAAAATGCGTTATATGGCGAATCTACGTCCAATACTACGAACTGAAGCATTCGCACTCTTCTACGTTCTCCTTGCCCTAAGGTCACAGGCAACTCTATATATCCCATGGGAGCTGTCGTCGCTCCGTTGAAGCCTCTAATCCATCCTTCACAAGGTTTCAGATCATCGGGCTCAAGCTTCATCTGATCAAATGACTTCTTGAACAAAATATTAACGGAACTTCCGTTGTCTACTAATACCTTATGGACCAAGGCCGGCCCAATGGTGGTAGTAATAACCAACGGATCATTGGTGGGGATTGTATCCCAGTGTTGTCTCGGCTGCGAAATACCACGTCGTCGAACATGGTTTTCTGTTGTTTTATGGGGGCGACATCTTTCAAATCGTCACCTTCATTCACATCTAGATGCTTAGCAGCATTCACATATTGGTCCATTGACCTAAAACTTCGGATTGCCGGGTGAGGTCTGCCTACAATGGAGTTGATGACAATTCCTTTACCTTTCTGCTGCGCTGTAGGCTTGGGAGCAGGTAGGATTTGTTTCGAAGCCTGCTCCCCTTGCCCCCTGTCCCTCGGGGCCACCTTGTACTCATCCAACTTTCCTTCACGTAGCAGCTTTTCAATTACATCCCTCAAATGCCGACATTCATTGGTCGAATGCCCATGAGTCCCATGAAACAAGCAAAATTTCCCTGTCGCCATTTCTTTCTCGGTCGAATCACGAGGTGGCGGTCTTTTGTACTGTATCACGTTGTACGTATCCAGATAAATATTTTCCAGGGTGTCATTCAATGGTGTATAATTCTCGTAGTTCTGGAATCGGGGTCTCTTGTTAGGGTCACTTCCCCTATTTCTGTTTCTTCTGCTTGAATTACGGTTATTGTTGTTGTTTCCCCCACTTCCAGTATTGCTGTTTCCACCATTGTTTCCTACATTTACTTCAACCTTGCCAGAATTCTCCCCCGACTGTTTCACGGCGATATTACTCTGCACATTCTCCTTTGAAGCCGTCTCAGACTTTCTTTTTCGGTTGGCCCTGGCCTCCTCTCGTCGTAAATAAATATCGGCTTTTTCGTAGAATATCTCCCTTGTGGGGGGAGTCTTCCCAGAAAGGTAGTATCCAAATTCAGATTCAGGATCGACTCCTTCCTTCAATGCCATCAGAATAGTGGGCTCATGCGGGTCACTGACCTCAGTTACAGCCTGGTTAAAACGATCAAGATATGCCCTTAAAGATTCCCCTGGTGCCTGTTTGATTCTCGATAATTCAATAACACTCTTGGACTTTCGGGCATGTAGACGGAACTGGTTCATGAAACGCTCGCTTAGTTCCTTGTAATTAGAAATCGAACAAGGAGGAAGTCGGGTAAACCAGAACAATGCCACATCTTCTAGGTAGATTGGGAATGCTTTGCACTTAACTTCATCAGGGGCAGCAGCGGCATTCATGAGCCACGAATATCGCATCAAATGCTGTCCCGGATCAGTCCTTCCGTTATACTTGTCCATCTGTGGCAAGTTAAAGCGTCGGGGAAACTGGAAGTCGAGGATATCGTCGGTGAACGGAGTGTGGCTTCGTTCAATGCCATAGTCTTCATTTGTATAATTCCGGCTCTCGGACATAATTCGGCGAACCATTGCCTGTACATCAGCACTAGTTAGGGGCTGCTCAGGTTCCCTGGCCCTAGTATCCGAGTTCCTTCTGGGCTCTTGCTCAGGAGATGCCCTTCTTCTTCGAGCTGCCTCTGCTCGATTCCTTTCCCTGCGCTCCCGGTCGATCTCGGGAAGAGGAGACTGGAGTCTTTGCCCCCGAGTGGGGTCATCGTTTCCTAACGCTCGTGCGATATCCTCGCGAGATCCCAAAGATCCAAATGTCAGCTGCTCCACGTTCTGAGGTCGTTCGAGTGGCCTCCGCTCGCGGGGCCTCTCTTCCTCGGAAGATGAAGATTGATCTATTGGTGTGTGACGAACCGGTGATGGAGTTCTTTGCCGACGGAGTTCACTAATCTCCCGACTCATGAGCCTCATATTTTCCTGCATCATGAGATTAGTGCGCTCATGAACTCTCATAGCTTCTCTCGTGCTCTCAAGCATATCAAGCAAGCGCGAGAAATCTCCTTGAGTGATGGGCGTAGATGAATTGACCTGATCACCAACCCTGGCAGCTGGAGTTGGAGCATTCGTAGGGACTCGAGTAGAGGTTCCAGCTTCACCAAGCATCGGGTCGGATCGGAGGTAGGAAGTCGGGTCGGATCGGAGCTGGGGTGCCTGGTCGGATCGGTGTGCAGCAAGCAGCTCGGGTCGGTTCAGATTGGGGGAATGCACTGCTTCAGAGTCTCCTACCCGGATCGGATCGGAGCTCTCCCCCTGGCGTCGGTTCGGATTTCCTGCATTGATTCTTCCTGCTGCTGAGCTCTGCCCCCGAGACCTTGTCACTACAGCATTTTGCTGATCTTCGCCAGCTCCATTTCCTTGAACAGACTGAACTTCCTTGCCTTTTCCTTTGGCCATGAGTCTTTGACAATTGCTTCAACAAATATAAAAAAGCGAAGAAACTTAAGGATTCACTTCTTTGAACTCAACGGTCCAAAAAGTAGAAAGAGATCCCGGAAAATAAAGAATTTAGATGAGGGTTCTCGGTGAAAGCACCAAAATGTTAGACCCAAAAGTGGTTCTAACACCCAAATTGATTTGAAACAAGATAAAATGAGATAAAAATAAAAATGAACACGGAAGATTTATAGTGGTTCGGCGAACAAATGCCTACGTCCACTTATTTTTCACTATATTCAATAATTCAGTTGCAAATACAATGAAAGATTCACTCACAACTCACTTTTGTTCACTCAATTGACTAAAACAAGAAATAAAAGATGATTTGGATTTTCCGGGAGTAATGGAGTTCGGATGATGGAGGTGATTAAATTCTTTAAGTGCTGAAAAAAGATCCTTCTCTTTGTCTCCAGATGGGGTATTTATAGGTGTGAATTTGCTTGAGACTTGATCCGGGTCGGGCCACGTGTCATCCATCGCACTCTCTTCGGGTTCGGATGAACTATCAGGTTGACAACGCATCAAAGGGAAGGACGTTAGGGGTAGGAATTAGTCGTAGCCGGTCCGGTTCTCCAGGCTATTTTACAGGAGATTAACATGGATCATGGGTGCGGGTCGGTGACGTGCAGGTAAGGGGTTCGGATCGGGATACCCGATCCGAACCGGATTGGATTGGGCGTCTCTCCTTCTCTAACATATTCCGCTCCGCTCCAGTGTTGTGGCAAGCAGATGGCTTTTCGATCCATTCGAGATTTAGTTGCCTTCCGATCCGATTGGATATACCTTACTAATCTATCCAGTAAGAGATCACCGATCCGAACAGAGAACTCTATCCGATCCGAACCAATATGCTGCTCTAACCCGATCCGAACAGAGGACTCTATCCGATCCGAACAACTGCAGCTATCAATCTAAATTGTAGTGTTTTCCTCCAATCCGAACCGAAGTCTTATAATTAAAAATACCCTTCAACGTTTGGTTTCTTGACTTTGTGTTGCCTAGTTCACAAAGTAGGCTAACATCCATGGTCGTCCTTGCCTAGCCACCATTTCTTCTTCAACTAGAAAGCAAATTAGAAGCTATGAATCAAATCGAATCAAATCTAAATTATAGAAATTGATTGTGTACTTCAAGGGAGAACTATTCAGTTTCAGAAAACAGATTCCAGAAATACAAGGGTCATTCTCTTTTTGTAAGTTTAAGTTACTTTCAAATGTGAATTCTTAATTGAAATTCCTGGCATGTAATAATATGGATCTAAGCTATACTTGATTATGAGATAATCCTTTCAGATTTATCAAATCTAGTCTATTAGATTTATGCCTGTGATGTTATTCAAATCTAATCCATTAGATTTATGCCTGATGTAAGTAATCCTTTCAATTGAATCCATGCTTGTATATGCCTTTGGGAACCATTGTTGACTATGGAATTGGTCCAATCATATCTATCCTTGTTGTTTATCGGAATCGTAATCCTGTTTAAGTTCATGATATAACTCTTTTCAGACCTATATGTCTGTGACGGTTCACGATGATATTCATATCATATCTATATGCCTGCAATGTATTCAATGCAAAACTTGTCAATTTGGCATATCAAATTTATTGGACTAATAGTTCTTATCGTCATATACCTATATGTTCCATATTGTTTCTCCGCTTATTTTATGAATCTTGAGTTGAATCTCAAAATACGTACGTTATGAATGCGGGGGTAATTGGGTATAACATAAAATTTACATTATTTGGCATAATTTGGAACTTGTATTATGGCATGACTGTTAAGATGCAAACTGGGGTAATTTGACATGAATTATGGAATATGTAATTTGATATATTGAACCTAGAATTAACGTGAACGACAAAGTATGTAATTTGGCGTGAAAAATCTAGTTTTAGGCATAAGCTGTAAAATAGAATATTAAATCTAGATAGGGCATAACTGTTAGTTGGAACGCCAAGCGTAGTGTATATTGTGATTTTGGAGCATGACTATTATTGTAAATTTAGGGAAGATTGGGTATAGCCAATTTTGATTAATAATTTGAAATTGGAAATTTGTTGGGTATAACTTGGAAATTGGAACATGACAAGTTTTGGTGAATTTGGTAATTAGATTGTAAAATCTAGATTTGGGTATATGTGGTAAATGTGTAAAATAAAGATGAACATGCCTAATCCAAGGTTAGATTGAGTTGTGGTGTAAAACTGCCCGGAACCGCCCGGCACATCCAATAACCACAACAATACCTATCTAATGTGAGAGGTTAGTGCATCATGCCCAAGAAAAACCCGAGGTTAGATTGAGTTGTGGTGTAAAACTGCCCGGAACCGCCCGGCACATCCAGTAACCGCAACAACACATATCTAATGTGAGAGGTTGGTGCATTAATAAATAAATAATGTCAATGAACAAGACATGCTAAGAAATGACTAGGATAAGTTAATAGGAAACGCTTAACTAGTATAGCATGATGAATAGGTAGGGTTAAGTTAACAAGAAACACTTAACAATTATAACAAGATGAATGACTAGGGTTAAGTTAATAGGAAACACTTAACCAGTATAGCATGATAAATGGGTGGGGTTAAGTTAATAAGAAACATGTAACCAATATAACTTGATTTGTGGTAAGGTTAAGTTAAAACAAGAGGGTAACACTTAACCAATCCAACACGATAAGTAAGGAGGGTTAAGTTAATAAGAAACACTTAACCAACATGACATGATGAATGGGTGGGTTAAGTTAACATAAATGGACAACACTTAACCAATATGACATTATGTGTAGGAGGGTTAAGTACATATCGGGTTGGTGGGTAAGATTAGTAAATATAGGCCCACAAAACTTAACCATTAAATAAACATGCTTGAATCGGTGAGAGGGTTAAGTACATCTCGTGTAGGTGGGTAATATTAGTATATATAGGCCTACAAACTTAACCATTAAATTAACATGCTTGAATCGGTGGGAGGGTTAAGTACATCTCGTGTAGGTGGGTAATATTTGTATATATAGGCCCACAAACTTAACCAGTAGGAAACCCTAGTAACAGGGACCCATTTCAGCGGTAACCCACATAGATGTTTCATGGTACCCTGAACTAGGCAGGGTAGGGCACGATTACTGGGCTGATTATAAGCGGTCAAAACAGCGGCATGAGGTACGTCAGTGTAGGTTCCGACGGTTTACGGGCGTGCATATACTCTGAAGTGGGAAAAGGTAGGCACTGGGTACTAGTAGTTATATACTGCACATCTTGAATCGTGTCGGGTTGCTATCATAAGGATTGATACACCTTATGGTGGGACCAACACAGGGTATCTACACACAAGAGAGGGCCGATTGACACAGACATAAGAGAAATTAATACAAGTTGGGAGCCAATCGATAGGGTAGTAAGGGTACATCAAACATGTTCATGGCAATTAGGCAGATTGAGGTGGAATCCTCACAATAGATGTACACTCGAAGGCTACCACAATGGCGGGGATTGGGATTACATTGCAATATAATCATTTTATATAGATTACTAGTTGGGACACTAGTTAGGTGGTGCAAAGATATAAAAATCAGAATAACAAGGTAGTAGTGAAGCAAAGAAAGAGTAGAAGCGCATTCAGTTTATCTTGCCTTATCATATCTATACTAATCGTATGTTTTCTTATTATCCTTGTTCTAACGGTATTATATTTATTCAGTTTATTCATGTCATGATGCTTTTCCTGTTTATATGCTGAAAGTCACTGGACTTACCAGACTTATGTCTGACCTAGTTTTGTTTCGCCTCTTTTCTTCCATCCCCCCCCCCCGGGTTAACAGGGAGGAAATGTTACCACTTAGCTCAGTTTTCTTTCTAAGCCCGAAGACAATCGATGTATTGCTTTGAACTCTCTCTTCCACTGCTATGCTGGTTCATGCTTTATTGGGGAATATCATTGCTATTTTTATGCTTCTTTTATATTTGAAAGTTTTTTACAGAAGTTCTATGTATTGCTTTTAAGTATGATTGAGACAACTATTGTAAAAGCTTGACTGAACCACATTGTTTATAAAATGACTTTATATTCAGCTGCTTTATTTGTATGTCTTGTAATTTATCTACATCTTTTACCTAAAATGCTCCACCAAAGTTAAGGCATTCCCTTTGTGAGTGACCTTAACGGAGGTGGGGTGCTTCAATGTCCCATTTACCCTCCAAATTATATCCCAAATTCTTAGGTATACAAAATATGCCATTTCATGCCATTAATCATTTACATGATTACGAGCCAACTTGTGTCAATAGCATGTAATTTAATATTTTTCCCAACATATCCCCGTTATTCGTTCGCATATATTACATTGAACGTTAGGCTCGCAAATTAGCCTAACTCATACACAAAAGGCAAAACCGAAAGGGACATGTGACATTCCAACGGCATAAAACAGTATAGATCAAGCATGTGTGATATAAATTTGGCATAGTACTACACAAATTTAATTAAGCATGTAAATGTGAAATTGCAATTTGAGTTGGATCAAATTAACATAGATCTAAACATATAAGCATGTAGATCTAGTCATATAAGCATATATGAACATGGCTTAGCTTATGAACTTGCATATAACATGTCATAAAAGAATCACAAAATTTATGTACAACATGATAGGTTCAGCACCAAATTAATATGCAACATGATAGGTTCATCACCAAATTGATATACAACATGGCAGGTTCATCACCAAACTAATATACAACATGATAAATTGTATAAATCGCAATAGTCTCGTAGGCGTAGGTAATTTCAGAATTGCTATAGGGATAAACATGAATTAGAATACGATTATCTTATAACTAGGCACAGTTCTAGTTTCGCTTCATTACAAGTCATGACTTTTATTTATTCAAATTTAAAGAATAACTGAACTTACTAACAAAAGAACAAATCTTGTTTTCTGGGATCTGATTTCTGAAACTGAAAAGCTATCCTTTGATGTAGACTATTGATTCTCTAGTTTGGACTTGATTAAGGACTTTCTAACTTGATTTCTAGTTTAAAGAAAAATGGAGGCTACGCTAGTTTGGCCATGGACAGAATGACGGCTTCAGAGAGCAAGGTTATAAGGTTTTAAGGTTAAGGGTTGGGGTTGCTTATATAGAAGTTTAGATTAATGACAGCTGTTAGATCAATGTAGGAGTAATCAGAGCCAACCGGAAGTCGCCACATATGCCCTAATGACTCAGAAAAACATCACTGGACAAAACAGCCCAGATCTAACCGAGGGGGTCGACCCCTATGGGGGGGGTCGACACCCCAGTCGACACCCCCCTTGGGGGGTCGACACCTATGTTGACCCCCCATGAGGGGAGTAGACCCCTATAGGTGGGAATTTTTCCACCCAGATGATTCTCAGAATTTTGCATTTCAAACTGCTTTTTTTTAATCATTATTTATATTTAATTTCCGTTTAATCTTGAAATCTTCTGAACTCCATTACTTCTTCATATGGAGTCCGATTCACGCAAACTCGGACTCTATCTCAAGCAGAATTCCGAGACGAACGCAATGGCGAAAATGTTTCCCCTAATTTCCACTGTAAATTTAATTATTCTTTAATTTGTTACTTTGATATTCACAGAAAATATGGGGTGTTATAGGGCATAATTGTTATTGTTGCGAACGTGGGGTAAATTGAAATATTTAATCTAGATTGGGCGAAAACTGTAAATTGAAATATGACATCCAGATTGGGCATAACTATTGGTTGGGACGCCAAGCATAATGTATATTGCGATTTTGGGGCATGACTATTATTGCAAATTTGGGAGGATTGGGTGTAACCTATTTTGAGTAATAACTTGTAATTGAATTTGTTGGGCATAACTTGGGAATTGGAACATTACTAGTTTTGGTGAATTTGGGATAATTAGTATATAAAATTCTAGACTTGGACATGAATGGTAAATATGTAAATTGGTTAAAAATGAATGTGCCTAACCCGAGGTTAGATTGAATTGCGGTGTAAGACTGCCCGGAACTGGCCGGCATATCCAACGACAGCAAAAATATAGATCTAATGTGAGAGGATAGCGCATTAAGCCCAAAACCTGAGGTAAGAATGAGTTTGCGGTAGAAATCTACCCGGAACCGCCCGGCACATCCAGCAACCGCAAACAACAGTTCTAATGTGAGAGGTTGAGATATTAATGAATGAATTAATGTTAATGAACGGACATGCTAAGAATGGTAGGGTTAAGTTAACACAAGAGGGCAACACTTAACCAATATAACATGATGTGTGATAGGGCAATGCTTAACCAAGGTAACATGACAAGTGGAAGGGTTAAGTTAACAGGAAACACTTTACCAAATTCAACATGATGAATGAATAGGGTTAAGTTAACCAACATAACAATGGGTGGGGTTAAGTCAAGGGGAAACACTTAACCAATATAACATGATGAATGAACAGGGTTAAGTGAATAGGAAATACTTTCTAATACAACATGATGAATGGGAAGGGTTAAGTTAATAAGAAAGACTCAACCAATATGACATGTTTGATGGGTGGGTTAAGTTAACATGGACAAGAAGACAACTTAACCAATATTATATGAACAAAGTGGATAGGGTTAACGCAAGCTTAACCAATAATACATATGGACTTGATAAGGGGAAGGGTTAAGTAAATCTTGGGTAAGTGGGTAATATTAGTATATATAGGCCCACAAACTTAACCGTCAAATAAACATGCGTGAATCAGTGAGAGAGTTAAGTAAAATATGAATAGGTAACACTTAACCAGTACAACATGTTAATTAAGCAAATGGGTGGGGTTAAGTTAAATTGAGAACACTTAACCATTAAAACATGTTGATTAAGAAACCCTAGTAACAGGGACCCTTTCAGTAGTAACCCACATAGATGTATCATGGTACCCTAAGCTAGGCAGGGTAGGGCACGATTACTAGGCTGATTATAAGCGGTCAAAATAGCGGCGGGTGTTGCAGTAGTGTAGTTCTGACGGAGTATGGGCGTGCACGTGCTCCGGAGTGGAAAAGCAGGAACTGGGCATCAGTAATGTACATTATGCATCTTGAATTGTGTCGGGTCGCCTTCATGGGAATTGATACACCCCTGATGGGGCCAGCACAGGTATCTACATCCAAGCGGGGCCGAATGACACAAGTAATGAATGCATACAAGCAAGGTCAAATGACACAAGTAATACATACATGCGAGTTAGGGAGTCGGTCAATAGGGTAGTAAGGGTACGTCTAACATATCCATGGTAATTAGGCAGATTCGCGTAGGATCCTCATAATAGATGTACACCTGAAGGCTACTACAATTGCGGGGATTGGGATCACATTATCATTTTATACAGATTTCTAATTGGGACACTAGTTAGGTGGTGCAAAGATATAGAAACCAGAATAACAGGGTAGTGGCAAAGCAGAGAAAAAGTAGAAGCGCATTCAATTTATCTTGCCTTATCATATCTTATGCTAATCTTATATTGTTATCCCTCTTTTCACGGTATTGTCTTATATTTAGTTTATTCATGTCATGTTGCTTTTACCTGTTTACATACTGAAAGTTACTGGACTTACCAGGCTTTATGTCTAACCCGTTTTCTTTCGTCTTCTTTTCTTTCGTTTCTCCCCCCAGGTACTTAGGGAGGAAATAACTCAGCTTAGTTTGGACCGTTTCTCTTTCCAAGCTTGAAGATTCTCTGATGTATTTCTTGGATCCTCTTATCTTTGGCTATGGCTGTGTTTGCACTTTTATTTGGGGACCTATGCTATGTTTTATGCTTCTTATATACTTGGAAGTTTTTCAATCAAGACAGAAGTTTTATGTAGTACTTTTAAGTATGATTGAGTCAATTGTTGTAAAAGCTTGACTGAACTACGTTGCTTAAAAAAATGACTTTGTTTTCCGCTGCTTTATTTTTCTGTCTTGTAATTTATCTGCATCTTTTACCTATAAAGCTTCACTGAAGTTAATGCATTCCCTTTGTGAGTGACACTAATGAAGGTGGGGTTATATACTTGGTATCAGAGCTGAAGGTTGCCGTAATAGATAAAAGATTTGAAAATTTATTTTCAAAACGGTTTCAAAAGAAGCATTTTCGAAAGAAAAGTTCTGTTTTAAAGGCATATTCCCCAATGCCATAAGCACTAACTTTTAATCCTCTGTTTGAATCCTTGTTTCCTTCTTTTCTGATTCTCCGGGGTTCCTGTCTTTCTGAGAGGTAACCTCATCGCGACATGGTTCCGTAGGCTTGATGAGACTATGACACCTATCAAAGGGCGAAGAAGTGCCCAACTTCCATATATAGCCGCAATAGTTTCACCTGCGACTAATTTTCTTTCAAGCTTTGTAGGGCTTTCCATGCGATGGAGGCAGCTTTTGAGGGACTTGTCAACATGTTACACAAGGATGGTAAAGATGAGAATCAAGGAGTTTGGCTAAGGAGCACAACCCAAGGATGAGAAACTCATGGATATGGAGTTGGTTCACAAAAGAGGTAAAAAGAAAGAGGTGTAAGTGGAAGAACCATAGGACAAGAAGGGATGATGAAAGAATAGTAAAATCTAAGATAAGAGGAACTGTCTTTATTATGGTATAACAGGTCATATAATTAAGGACAACGGAAAGAACAAAGGACATGTTTTCAGGGGGCAAGTCCGTGCTCTCACTGCCAGCGTACTAGAGAGAGAGGTAGTAAAGTTTCTGTTGAGAAAGTTTAGTTTTTCTTTTTGATCATCCTATTAGTACACCTTTTGATTTTAGCGCTTCACATTCGGTTATATCTGCTTCCATAGTGAGCCTCTGCACCTCAGTACTTGCATAGTAGAAGATCCCATTATTGTCTCAAATCTAATTGGTCGTTCGACTCATTTATCTTTGGTTTGTAACGATTTCAGAATAGCTATATTAAGTATTGAGTTTAAGTGTAATGCTTATGTTTTTTGTTTCATGGGCCATGGGTTGATTCTAGGCATGGATTGGTTAGCTAGTAATTGTGAAAGGAGGGTTGTTAGACTTTTGACTTGCCTCGGAAATACCCTCGAGATTTCGTGTGATCGTAAGGGATTAGTTTGGCTTAGCTACCTAGAATCACTTGATGCATCTATCGACTATTTGTGATCCGTTAGAGTAGTCCATGAGTACGCAGATGTTTTTGGATTAGGTTAGGGGTTTGTCCCCAAAAAACGTGAGATAGACTTTCGCATATATATAGTTGACAATGCAAAGCTAGTTGCATTACCTGTACGACATATGACTCCAAGGGAAAGGAAGGGCTCAGTAAACAAGTAAAAGAGTTACTTGAGAAAGGGTTCATAAGGCGAAGTATTTCTAAATGGGATGCTCCAGTTATTTTCGCTACAAAGGCGAATGGTTCACTTCGCTTGTGCATAGATGGTATTTTGGTTTTCTTTAAGAGTAGGGAAGAACCTGCTTTATATCTAACGGAAGTCTCGGATACCCTCTAAGCGCATCAGCTTAAGGCTAGGTTCTCCAAATATCATTTTTGGGGAGAAGACATAAGGTTTCTAAGGCATGTGATATCCAAGGAAGGGATAATAGTAGATCCCGCAAAAAGTAGCTGCGGTGCAAGATTGAGAGGTCCCAGGAAATGCAATGGGAGTAAGAAGTTTTCTTGGATTAGCGGGTTGGTATAGGAATTTAATTAAGGACTTTGTGAAGGTATCAGCCCCACTTACTAGATTGACAAAGAATAATCTAACTTTTGCTTGGGATTTGATTCATGATGTTACTTTCCAACGATTGAAGAGAACCCTGACAACAACCATAGTCATGACATTGCCCGAAGGAAACAAGATGTTTACAGTTTATACGAACGCATGCGGGACAGGGTTAGGCGTTGTTTTAATGCTAGAAAAGAGGGTAGTTATTTATGGAAGAAGACAGCTGAAAGTACATGAGAAAGACTATCCTACCCACGACTTGGAATTAGCTGTTATGGTGTTCGCTCTTAAGTCATGGCATCACTATCTTTTAAGAGAGAAAGTTTGAACTATATACGAATCATAAGTCCTAAAAATATTTGTTCTCGCAAAAAGATTTGAAATTGAGGCAATAACGATAGATGGAATTTCGTTCCTCATACGATTTTGAGATTGCTTATACCCCTAGCATAAGTAATGTTATGGCAGGCGCCCTAAGTAGAAAGAGACTGACCTTAAGAAAGGTAAAGTTTGAAGTACATAGCAACCGGTAGATTTAGACCCTCAGTCAAGTTTGTATCTGGTTTGTTAACATCGCTAGAAGAGCGGCCTACTCTTTGGGATCGGATAGGAGCAGCGTAACATGAAGACCCTCAGATTTTTGACATGATGGATAAGCTAAGTAGAGGAGAGATATCTAATCATCTTAGTATATACACTTGCTATCATGGTTAACATTTGTTTATCTTGGAAAGATAGTCCGACTACATGGCATACCCTCTAGCATAGTAAGTGATCGAGATCCTATCTTTACTAGTGAGTTTTGGAAATGGAGGTCAAGAAGCTTCGAAATCGTGAAGTCAAGCTAGTTAAAGTACAATAGAGTGATGCTGAAGAAGACGCGACTTGGGAGGCTGAAGACTAGATACGCGCATCATTCGCTTTTTGAGGGTATATCCTTGATCTCTCTTTTTCTGTAAAGTTTATTTGCATGCTAGTCTTTATCTTTTAAGTATGTCCTCTCGGTCCTATCCTCGATCCTTAGATAGAAGCCAATGGATGTAAACATGTGTTTGAGACATGTTATGTTTGGTGGATGCAAGAGGATGTAAGTGTTTGCTAGTGGTGGCTTGTGGATGCATATACACACGCATTAGGCACTAGATCGGCTCAGTCACTTTCATATTGCATATGCATAAATGAATTTGGATATGGATTGAATTTGATGTGTTATCATATGGATGTTGCATTTGTATGAATGATTGTGCACTCATGTAGAGGTTATAAGGTACGAATAGGAATAATTACATACATAATGGACTCATGGCACTAACACTCGCATTAAGGAGGTCAACTGAATCAGTAGATTGCCTGATTTTGCATTAGATAAGGACATATTCACACACTATGCATATGATCATGAAAGCAGTAGAAATAATTTTTAGGACAATGGATGCCTGTGATTGAATGGTTGAGTAGATGGTAGGATATACATTCTTCCTGACTTGGAGATTTCGGGGACGAAATCCTTTAAGGAGGGGAGAATGTAACACCCTGTAATCTTTAAATATTAAATTAAAAAATTTAAGAACACTTAATTTTTATAAGAAGAATTGGGTGAAACGAGTTATGCCATTGCGTTCGTCTCAGAATTTTGCTTGAGATAGAGTCCGAGTTTGCGTAAATAGGGCTCCGTATGAAGAAGTTATGGAGTTCAGAAGATCTCAAGTGTAATCATAAATTAAATTAAAATAATAATTAAAAGTCCAAATTGTTCAAAATTTGAAATTCGGTCACAGCCGGCTGAGCGGGAAATTTTCCACTCAGAGGTGTTGACCCCCCTATAGGGGAGTCGACGGTGTGCCCCCCCCCCCTCCCCATAGGGAGTCGGCCCCTTTTTGATCCAGATCTAGTAACGAATTTTTATAGCCCTGAGCTGATGGGGCTTTCTCTGATTGGCCGATGACTAATTTCTGAGGTATTAGGGCTTATGTGTCATTCTATGCTTGGCTGGATGACACATCTCTTTACTTTGATGGCTCTAATTTCTCCTAAACTAATCTAAAGGCTAGAATTAATCCTAGACATCTATATATACACTTATAACCCAACCCTAATTCTATTTCTCCAAAGCTATGACGTCGTCATGCTGTTCATCATCATTTTAGCCTAACTACTACCATCTTCTCTAAACTAGAAATCAATTTAGAGAGCCTCAAATCAACTTTGAAGACTAATCAACATCAAATTAGAGTCTCTGCAACAACAATGATTCAATTATCTTTTCTTAACCCTATCAATGTAAGTTCATGTTATTTTCAGAATTAAACACCTAATAGTAATCTTGGCATGTAATAAAATGGATCTAAGTCTACGCTTGATGATGAGACAATCTTTTCAGATTTACCCCTATCTTTCTATTGAATCTATGATTTTACATGCCTAAGAAGTTATTATATCGATTCAATCATGCTTATTTTGGTTGAACATCGAATATATAATCCTTTTTGGTTTATGATGTTATTCTTATGCTTGCGATGATGATTGTATCATCTTATTCAAGAATCTATCTTTGTTAGATCTAAATTTCTGGTATTAGATCTGTTGTTACATGCCTATTTTTATGCCTATTCTTATTTTATGCTCCTCCTCTCTCCCCCCTTATTTATTTTTTCTTTTATGAACCTGGGTTACGTTCGAACCTAGGCTGAAATCGCGAAATACGCACGACTGGAATACGAGGAATATTTGGGTATAACCTATTTTGGTGAAATTTTTGGGCATAACTTGTAATTGATATTGGGGAATAATCTATTTGGTAATAGTGGAAAATAATTTGTAACTTGTGATTTGGGGGCATAATTGTTATTGTTGCAAACTTGGGGTAAACTAAAATATTAAATCTAGATTGGACGAAAACTGTAAATTGAAATATTAAATCTAGATTGGGCATAACTATTAGCTAGGATGCCAAGCATAATGTATATTGCGATTTTGGGGCATGACAATTATTGCAAATTTGGGAGGATTAGGTGTAACCTATTTTGATTGGGAGGATTAGGTGTAACCTATTTTGAGTAATAACTTGTAATTGAATTTGTTTGGCATAACTTGGGAATTGGAACATGACTAGCTTGGTGAATTTGGGGTAATTAGCATATAAAATTCTAGACTTGGACATGAATGGTAAATATGTAAATTGGATAAAGATGAACGTGCCTAACCCGAGGTTAGATTGAGTTGCGGTGTAAGACTGCTCAGAACTGCCCGGCACATCCAGCGACCGCAACAATATAGATCTAATGTGAGAGGTTAGCGTATTAAGCCCAAAATCCGAGGATAGAATGATTTGTGGTAGAAGTCTGCCCGGAACCGCCCAGCACATCCAGCAACCACAAACAACAGTTCTAATGTGAGAGGTTGAGGCATTAATGAATGTATTAATGCTTATGAACGGACATGCTAAGAATGGTAGGGTTAAGTTAACACAAGAGGGCAACATTTAACCAATATAACATGATGTGTGATAGTGCAATGCTTAACCAAGGTAACATGACAAGTGGAAGGGTTAAGTTAATAGGAAACCCTTAACCAAACAACATGATGAATGAGTAGGGTTAAGTTAACTAACATAACATAATAAACGAGTGGGTTTAAGTCAAGGGGAAACACTTAACCAATATAACATGATGAATGAACAGGGTTAAGTTAATAGGAAACACTTACCAATACAACAAGATGAATGGGAAGGGTTAAGTTAATAAGAAACGCTTAACCAATATGACATGTTATGTTGGTGGGTTAAGTTAACATGGACAAGAATACAACTTAACCAATATTATATGAACAAAGTGGATAGGGTTAACGCAAGCTTAACCAATAATACAGATGGACTTGATAAGGGGAAAGGTTAAGTAAATCTTGGGTAAGTGGGTAATATTAGTATACATAGGTCCACAAACTTAATCGTCAAATAAACATGCATGAATCAGTGAGAGGGTTAAGTGACATATGAATAGGTAACAATTAACAGTACAACATGTTAATTAAGCAAATGGGTAGGGTTAAGTTAAATTGAGAACACTTAACCATTAAAACATGATGATTAAGAAACCCTAGTAACAGGGACCCATTTCAACACAATAACCCACATAGATGTATCATGGTACCCTGAGCTAGGCAGGGTAGGGCACGATTACTGGGCTGATTATAAGCGGTCAAAATAGCAGCGGGTGGTGCAGCAGTGTAGTTCCAACGAAGTATTGGCGTGCACGTGCTCCGGAGTGGAAAAGCAGGCACTGGGCATCAGTAGTGTAAATTGTGCATCTTGAATCGTGTCGGGGTGCCATCATGGGAATTGATACACCCCATGATGGGGCCAGCACAGGTATCGACATCCAAGCGGGGCCGAGTGACACAAGTAATGAATGCATACAAGCGAGGTCAAATGAGACAAGTAATACATACATGCGAGTTAGGGAGCCGATCAATAGGATTGTAAGGGTACGTCTAACATATCCATGGCAATTAGGTAGATTGAGGTGGGATCCTCATAATAGATGTACACCCGAAGGCTACCACAATTGCAGGGATTGGGATCACATTATCAATTTTTTTTACAGATTTCTAGTTGGGACACTAGTTAGGTGGTGCAGAGATATGAAACCAGAATAACAGGGTAATAGCGAAGTAGGGAAAAAGTAGAAGCGCATTCAGTTTATCTTGCATTATCATATCTTATGCTAATCTTATCTTGTTATCCCTCTTATCATGATATTGTCTTATATTCAGTTTATTCATGTCATGTTGCTTTTACCTGTTTACATACTGAAAGTCACTGGACTTACTAGGCTTTATGTCTGGCATGTTTTCTTTCATCTTCTTTTCTTCTATTTCTCCCCCCAGGTAGTCAGGGAGGGAATAACTCAGCTTAGTTTGGACCGTTTCTCTTTCCAAGCTTGAAGATTCTCCGATATATTGCTTGGATCCTCTTATCTTTGGCTATGGCTGTGTTTGCACTTTAATTTGGGGGCTTATGCTATTTTTATGCTTCTTGTATGCTTGGAAGTTTTTGAATCAAAACAGAAGTTTTATGTAGTACTTTTAAGTATGATTGAGTCAATGTAACAACCCGAAAATCTGGGCCAGTTTAAAATTTTTATTTTGGCAATTTTAGCGAATTTTGAACATTTAAAATGAATTATTTTAAATAATATCGACGAGAAATTTATTTTGAATGGAATTCGAATGTATATATTATATACGTCGTCGTTAGAATATAAATAATTATATATAATTATAAATAGAATTGAAAATGGTGCGGTAGTTCGATAATTCGATTTCAAACTTCAATTGAATGTACCGGGTGCAAAACAATCCGGATTTTAGTGAAACCAAAAATAATAGGATCTATATGAGAATATCTTTCCAACGAATCCGGAAAATTGAGATTTCATAGCGGGAATCAAAAGATATGTCCAAATGAAAATTCTGAATAGTCGCTATGGAATTCAGGCCCTTAAAAATAGCCATTTTGCAAACGACCTCGGATTTCGACGAAACCACTTTTGTTGGGTCCGTGATGTCAAGTGATTGCTAGATTCCAAATTTCATAATTTTCTGAATCAGTATGTGCGCGTGGCGAAGTTAAACGTGTTTTAATAGTTTCAGTTGAATTGGGTCTACCAGAAAAAGGCCATTTTTCAAACGGTCTCAGAATTCGACGAAATTAGGTTTGTTAGGACCGTATCGTCGATACGAAGCTAGAAATAATTTTTCTGTAATTTTTAGAGTTCGTATGTGACCCCGGTAATTTGAAATGTGCGTTTAAACTGAATATATAAAGGTTTATATTTTAAATTTAACGAAAACTGATCGTAACTGTCGAATTGGTCTATGATACATATCCCATTGTGTTCGGAATGGGGGTAATTAGCTATGGACGACAGTCGGTGGGCCTCGTATGGAGTCCGAATAAAAACCCTACTTTTTATGGAAAATAAATAAAAATAATTAAATTAACACCCTTCCCCTTTTCCACTATTCTTAGTCAACGCGCACACCCCCCCTTTTCGTTCAAAACCGAATTCAGATCGAATTAAAAAGAAAAAAAAACCCCACTAAAACCGACGACAGGAAACCGCCACCGTCCCCTCGCCGGAGGCCTTCGACCGCAGCGCCGATGACCGGCCTTCCCCCTCTGTTCATCCCCTCTCCTGCGCTGTACCTCACCTCTCTTTCCCCTCCCACGACGCAGTGCGCGAGCCTCGCGCAGCAGCCATCGATGAACCCACAACCACCGCCCCGCCTTCCGCAACCACCCATCACCCACCGACTATCCACTGGCGACCCCCCCGGCTGACGATGATGAACCACCCATTCCCCTTCTCGTTTTTCTCTCCTCCTCTCCATTTAAAACTCCTCCACGACCAAAATCCAACGTGCCCTCGCCTGAGAAGCCACCTCCACCTCTGACCGGCGCCGACGACGAACTCCATCCCCTCCTCCGGCCAAAATAAAGCAGTAAGCCTTTTAATTTCTAGTTTAAAGCTTTGTTTTTTTAGATATGAATTGTTTTGAATGTACGATCTTCAACATTGAAAGTATACGATTTTTAATAATGAAGTTAACGCTATAAAAATATAATTTTTATAATATGTGAAGATTAAAAATATAATTTTTATACTAGTGGCATATTAAAAATATGATTTTTATAAAGTAGAGATATTGAAAATATGGTTTTTATCAAATTAGAAATATAAAAATATAATTTTTATATAGTTATGACAATGAAAATATAATCTTTATTAGGAGAAGAGCAATATAAAAATATAATTTTTATAACGAAGTGAAGATAAAAATTTGTTTTTATATATATGCATTGAAGATAAAAGTTCAATTCTTATATATGTGAAGTGGAAATAAAAATATAATTTTTATGCAAGAAGTGATAATATAAAAATGCGATTTTTATATATGTAGTGGTTACTGGTGACGAAAGTGACGAAGGGCAAGAAAGGTGAAGATTTCCTACCTATGAAGAGTCGTGGCGTTTGGATTAGCTCTCGGTGAGAACTTCTCACCTTTTAATTTTTATTTCTAGTTATAAATATATACTAGGATGCAGACGGTGTTTAGTAGCACCCGACACCCGTCGTCCACAGACCATGGACGGCTTGTATGCTTGTTTGTTTGATTTTGATGTGAAGTTGATTGTGTGATGTGATGTGAAATGAAATAAAATATTTATATAGTTGAAAAAAAAAATTATAGTTAAAAATAGAATTTTTAACGTGTATATGAAATGAAATAAAAATAAACAGATCGGACGATTTGTTTATATACACATTTGACTGATATTGATTGGGACGATAAATTTTACACATCGCCCAACTGCACAAATAAAATCTGTGTTTGATTGTTTGAAACCCCACACGGGTATTGGGATGATATTTGATGTACACTAATCCTGATTGTTTAGTTGTATGTCGATCGATTGATTGACAGACTGTTATAAGCGTTGAATATCTATATTTGATGCTTATACAGTGTAGAATGGACTTTGGATGATGGTTGATTATTCATCGTTGTTGATATATACATGTGTTGTAGAAAATCCATATAATTAACATTATATGGTAATTGATTGGGCCTCATTCCAGTTTCGAAAAAGAAATATTTAAAATAAAAATATTTGAAATAGAAATATTTGAAGAGAAATATTTGAATAGAAATATTTGAAATAAAAATATTTGAAATAGAAACATTTGAAATAGAATATTTGAAAATAGAAACATATGAAGCCGTGTTGGTTAGATTGACGTCATTGTGACGTAAACGATATTTATATCGATTTTATTCATTCTTCGATGAATATTGAATAGATTTGAAATTCGAACTATATTGAAATGAATTGAAATTCGAATTATATTTAAAGTGAATTGAAATTCGAATTAAACTAAATTGATTTGAAATTCGAAATACACTGAAATGATTTGAAATTTGAATAGAAATGAATTCGAATTGAATTTGAATAGAAATGAATTCGAACTGAAATTGAAAATAAATAAATTCGAATTGAAATTGAATAGAAATGAATTCGAATTGAAATTGAATTAGAAATCAATTCGAATTGAAATCGATTTGAAATGAATTTAAAATGAATTTATATTGGAAAAATTCAATTTAGATTTGAAATTGAATATGAAGTTGAAACCGTTTTGAAAATGAATTTAAAATGATTTATAAAGCACGTTTTGAATTGAAATCGACGAAGCATATATTATATATATTATATAATGGCCTGAATAGAACGCGCCGCGCCGCGGCTGTTCGCGAATTTCAACCATTGACTTCAAGTGGACATTGCGGGAGACCCGACTGTCGGATTCTCCTGATACCAGAACCGTTGGGTTCGTATCGAAAAGAGCTTTCTAACGAATATTAGAAATTAGAAATCTAACGGTTCGATTTGGAATTATGTCCAAATCAAATTTGAAAAAGGTCGCTGTAAGTGCAGTTCGATGGCCGTTGATGGAAATCGACTGTACGGGCCTTGATAAAATTATTAAAAATAGTAATAATTTATGTAATAATTTGGGAAAAATTGGGATGAAAAACTCCATATTTGAAAAGATAAAAATAGATTTTTATCGAAATGAACTAGTTTTGAACTAGAATTATAATTCTATTTATTTTTAAAATAAATAAACTGGATTAGAAATGGTTTTGAAAATAACCAGAATTTCCAATAATTATATTGGAATGGATTTGAATCGAAATTGTCTTTGGATTATTTCGATGTTGGATTTTGTGATGATACATCTATTGCTATGGGAATTTGAAAGATATATATATATATATATATATATATCGTTATTTCCAATACGATATTTGTTCATCGTAGAATTTGATATTGAATATAAGCCGATATATTTTCTATTCAGAGCCTTGTGTTTAATATCAAATGTGATTTGGGTTTGTCGTGAATGGTGTCTTGACTAACACTGTTCTTGATCCCAGTTGAGAAAAGATTAAATCTTTTTATTTGGATTTACTGAAGTGTACCAATTAAATAATATTTAATTGAAATTGAATTGATATTGATTTTTGGGTTTATCGTGGACAGTGTTTTAAATAACACTCGTTCTTTAACCCGATAATTAATGGAATGTGATTTTGGGTTTATCGTGAACTGTGTTTTAAATGACACTGATTCTTTAACCCAGTTAAAGATTAAAACTAAGTGGAGTTTTAATGAATCTTTAATTAGATTGAAATGATCGAGAATGGAGTATCACCAGTTTTGCTCCAGGCGATAGTTAAATCTTTAATTAGATTTGAACGCGAAATGGTAATTGAATTTACCGATAACACAGTGGTGTTAGATATGAAGTAGGACCAATTTTACTTCATGGGATTAATAGGTTGGGATTGGAAATAAAATAAATGATTACTTCGGTGTGGTTCGCTAATCCCGACTAGTTTGAATTGATATTCAAAGGAGATTAAAGAATAAATTTAAAGGATTTATCTTTGATAAAATTAATGGGAACCTTTCCCTATGAATGTGAAATTTAGAAACTAACTGTCGGTTAGCTAAGCAGAATGGTTTTCTGGATATTGATCTGATGTTGGTTTCGGCCTTCGGGGTTAATATTTGGGGAATTATTCTCTTGATTAATTTACGGTTAGTGACTGATGAATTGGAATGAGGCGTATTTTGTGTTTGTGTAACACTTATTTAAAATATACGCGAGTTATTCGGAAAGACCGGGTTTATCCCGTTTTGAATAACTGATACGACGATAAGTCGAAGATGAAGACGGTGGTCGAAGACCGGAGGTCTTCACGTCGTTTGGGTGATTACTGATAATCTTGATTGGGATGTACACCCAAGAAGATGGAAACAGTTGGTGATAGTCCAGACGTACTTGGAGATCGATGGATATGCGGGGTACTAGGTGCCTCCGGTTTCGTTCAGACCCAGAACGGACTTGTAAATGGACTGTGTGTTTGACATCGGATTTCATTCGGTGTGACTGATATCAGTTGCATAGAGTGGTTTGTCTGTGTGGCATGCTAAGATGCAAATGATCAAGGCTTCTGTTGAAAAGAAAAGTCTTGTAGTTGATGATCGAAGCACGGCCTTTGTGGCGTAGCTTTGTGTAACGTTTACTTCGCGAGCCTCAAACCCCGGTCGTGAACCAGAAACGGGAGAGGACATCAGGGAGGGCATGCGTTTCTTTCTAGCTAGGGTGGTGCCAGTGACCTACCAGCCCTGACATTTATATACTTTTCACCTGTGTGGTTGTTGCTGTTGCGAGGCGCCTCGGTTAGATCGGACGATCCGGGTCCGATGGAGCCATTCGTTGGCTTATTTACGCCCTAAAGGGCGGGGAAACGCATGTTTAGGCATTTTAATCCACATCGGTGGACCGGCCCTGACGATCCAAGGGCCCACCTGAGTCTGGGTCCTGTGGGGCGGGCTAGAGCGTCTCGAATCGGTTGAGGACTATCTTTTGCCTCGGTTCACAGACGGAAATCCAGTTTCCAAATACGTGACATTTGCGGTTTTATTTGTAAACCTATATATGGCGACATAGTGGCATGGGACGCTCATGTCGCCTATGATTGATACTTATGATTTGAAGTTGTTTTATACACTATGCACTTATAATAGTACCAAATGATTTGTTTTTAACGTATCAAGCATTCTTTGGCTGTTATAAGGGAAAACCCTATCCCCTGGCTTGCGCTGCATTGTGTGATAGGACCTGGGTCTTATAACAGCTTCATTTTTCTTTATTTAGCATTGCGCTGTTTGTTGTTATGCACTGGTATTCTTGGGAGGAAACCCGTTCTGTGTTATACGGCGTGGTCCCTTGATTTACCTAACTTTAAAAATAAAGATTAACTGTTTTAGTTCTCACACCAGTCACATGACTGACCTAGAGTTTATTGTTTTAACCTAAACTCTGGGTGCCCTTATTTTGACACGGGCAGCTAGTAGTTTTGGTTTTGCAGATTTATATTCACAGGATCCTGGTCTACAGCTGGAACGATATCCAGAAAGCTTTGTATCCGTATATCTCCTTCTAGTTGTGTTTTGTATTATTTTCCGCTGCTATGTAATTTATTGTAATCGCTGATATTTCTGTGTAATATTTATTTATTTGTACTCTGTATATTCTTGTAATCTGATGCATTGATGTAATATACAAAGAAATGTTCTTCCGTCTGCGTTCTAATTTGTCGTGTTCTCAAAACAATCAGGTTTTTCGAACGGTCTGGGTCGGTTTAGCGACTGATTCGGACCGAGCGAAATTCCTTTTCGTTACAGTTGGTATCAGAGCTTTGGTTTACAAAGGTTTACAAAGCTCAGAGAACAAGGCACATTAGAACCATACGAAAGGATTCATCAGAAATTGGATTAGTAATATCCAATGGGAATGACTCGTTAGAGATAGGATCAGTATTATCCTAGAACGAGTGTGAAGAGTATATTTTTTTTTAAGGTGAAAACAAATTTTGTTTTGAAAATTTAAATCAACTATTCGTATTTGATTATTTATTCTATATTGATCGGGACAATCTGATATATAAAGATTTTGCATATATGTCTTGCAAACGTGTATTCGAAGTTTTAATATACTGGATAGTTATAGAATTATACTCTAGTTGCCCGGGGATAATTCTGGTGACGGGGCACCATCGCCAGTATTTATTTTCGAGCGACAAAAGTGAGATTTCTATATATCTCCTATTGACTGGTGTGAGAACCGAAACTAGATAGGGCCTATTGTTGTGATTTGGCATCAAAAATCTGATTTTTGACTATATATCAAAGTTATGAATTTCAAAAGATAATCAACTAATTGATTGATGGTTGTGTTGTTGATTATTGGTTGAATTATTAAAATTTGTATTATATAGCCAATTTGATCAAATATTGAATTGTATTGAAAATTAGCCGCATTTGCTTGCATATACATGTACTTACATTGAACAGGTCATAGCAAGGAGGCTAGAGCAGAGAATAAAATTTGTTTGCCCGACAAATAGGTACATGTTTACTATGTAATTTACTATTTTGTTTGGATGATGATGATTTTATGAGCCGATTGGCTAGTCGCTTGGCTTTTTCTTTTTCTTTTTGAGATCAGAAGGCCTGTATGGCAATTTCGGGATTTTCCCGTGGCTCCCGGTGCAGAGGAGGTTATGGCGAAATTTTTCGAAAATTCTGGGTGTTAGCCAAATTTTTGAAGAGTTTGAAAATTCTCAGAAATTGAAAAGTTGGAGAATGAAAGCCAGATCAAACGTAGAGTTGATTAATCAAACCACTTTCGGCTTTGTTCCTTTTCGGGGACGAAAAATTTTAAGTGGGGGAGATTGTAACAACCCGAAAATCTGGGCCAGTTTAAAATTTTTATTTTGACAATTTTAGCGAATTTTGATTATTTTAAATGAATTATTTTAAATAATTTCGACGAGAAATTTATTTTGAATAGAATTCGATCGTATATATTATAAAGATCGTCGTTAGAATATAAATAATTATATATAATTATAAATAGAATTGAAAATGGCGCGGTAGTTCGATAATTCGATTTCAAACTTCAATTGAATGTACCGGGTGCAAAACAATCCAGATTTTAGTGAAACCAAAAACATTAGGATCTAATTGTGAATATCTTTCCAACGAATCCGAAAAATCAAAATTTCATAGCGGGGATCAAAAGATATGTCCAGTTGAAAATTCTGAATAGTCGCTATGGAATTTCGGCCCTTAAAAATAGCCATTTTGCAAACGACCTCGGATTTCGACGAGACCACTTTTGTTGGATCCGGGATGTCTAGTTATTGCTAGGTTACAAATTTCATAATTTTTCGAATCAATATGTGAGCGTGGCAAAGGAAAACGCGTTTGACCAGTTTCAGTTGATTTTAATCGACTGGAAATTGGTCATTTTTCAAACGGTCTCAGAATTCGACGAAACTAGTTTTGTCAGGACCATATCGTCAATACGAAGCTAGAAAATATTTTTATGGAATTTTTCGAGTTCGTATGTGGGACCGGTAAATTGAAATGTGCATTTAAAATTACATATAGTGATTTAAATGTAAATTTAACGGAAACTGATCGTAACGATCGAATTAGCCTTCGTAACATATCCCATTGTGTTCGAAATAGGGGTAAAACGCTAGGGACGACAGTCGTTGGGCTTGATTTGAGATTCGAATTAAAAGTCAACTTATTAGAAAAAAATATAATATTAAATTATTAAATATATATTTTTAAAAGCCCCTCCCCCTTTTTAGATCGTTCAGTTAAAAGCTGCTGCCCCTATTTCTCAAAACCCAATTGCAATCCCGCCGCCACCCTAACGAACCCCTCCGCCCTGCCCTGGCGACGCCGCGCCCAAGTCCGGCCTCCAGCCAACTGCGGCGGACCCCCTCCCTTCCCCCATCGACACCTTCTCCCTCCCCTCTCCGGCCACATTGAGCTCCACAGCTCAAAACCCGAAGACCCTAACCCAAGCTGACCGCCGCTGCCTCCTTGACCGGACCCCCCCCCCCCCGGCCATCCCGACCAACCCCGACCTCAATGAACCCCTCTGGCCAGAAAAAAAATATCCAATTTTATCTCCTCCTTCGCGTCTGTTACCCTCCGCAAGCAACCCCATCAACGTTCGTAGCGCCTGCAGCCACCCACCAGCTCGCTCCGACCACCAACAGCGACTGCGAACTCTCCTCACTCTCCGTTCGACCACTGTGAGTTTTATTCCCATTTTAATTTATTTATACAAATAGAAAAAATCTGATTTTATATTCTGGTGAGGAGCATTGTAAAAATTCGATTTTTCTATATCGAATAGTGAAGTAAAAATTCGATTTTTATATATTGAATAGCGAAGTAAAAATTTGATTTTTATATATTGAATAGCGAAGTAAAAATTCGATTTTTATATATTGAATAGCGAAGTAAAAATGCGATTTTTATATATTGAATAGCGAAGTAAAAATTCGATTTTTATATATTGAATAGCGAAATAAAAATGTGATTTATATATATGTAGAGAATATGGACGACGAAAGTAACAGAAGGCAAAGAACGACGAAGATTTCTACATAAGAAGAGTCGTGGCATTGGATTAGCAATTCTGTGAGAATTTCTCACTTTTTTAAATTTATTTCTAGTTGAAATATATACTAGGATGCAGACGGTGTTTAGTAGCACCCGACACCCGTCGTCCACAGACCATGGACGGCTTGTATGCTTGTTTGTTTGATTTTGATGTGTAGTTGATTGTGTGATGTGATGTGAAATGAAATAAAATATTTTATAGTGAAAAATATTTTATCGTTAAAAATGGAATTTTTAACGTATATTTGAAATGAAATAAATATAAACAAATCGGACGATTTGTTTATATATACACTAATTTGACTGATATTGATTGGGACGATAAATTTTACACATCGCCCAACTGCACAAATAAAATCTGTGTTTGATTGTTGAAACCCCACACGGGTATTGGGATGATATTTGACGTACACTAATCCCGATTGTTTAGTTGTATGTCGATCGATTGATTGACAGACTGTTATAAGCGTTGAATATTTATATTTGATGCTTATACATTGTAGGATGCACTTTGGATGATGGTTGATTATTCATCGTTGTTATTGAATACATGTGTTGTAGAAAATCCATATAATTAACATTATATGGTAATTGATTGGGCTTCATTCCAGTTTTAAAATAGAAATATTTGAAAAAGAAATATTTGGAAGAAAAAAAGAAATATTTGAAATAGAATATTTGAAAATAGAAATATTTGAAATAGAAGTATTTGAAAAAGAAATATTTGAAATAGAATATTTGAAAATAGAAATATATGAAGCCGTGTTGATTAGATTGACGCCATTTTGACGTGAACGATATTTATATCGATTTTATTCATTTTATAATGAATATCGAAAGTGATTTCAAAATCTGATTATTCGAATTGAAATTGATTCGAATTGAAATAGAATATAAATGAATTCGAATTGAAATTGAATATAAATGAATTCGAATTAAATTGAATATAAATGAATTCGAAATGAAATTGAATATAAATGAATTCGAATTGAAATTGAATTGAAAATGAACTGAAATTGAATTAGAAATCAATTTGAATTGAAATCGATCTGAAATGAATTTAAAACGAATTTATATTGGAATATTCAATTTTGATTTGAAATTGAATATGAAGTTGAAACCGTTTTGAAAACAAATTTAAAACGATTTATAAAGCACGTTTTGAATTGAAATCGACGAAGTATATATTATATATATAATATAATGGCCTGGATAGAACGCGCCGCGCCGTGGCAGTTCGCGAATTTCGACCATTGACTTCGAATGGATATTACGGGAGATCCGACCGTCGGATTCTCCTAAAACCGGAACCGTTGGGTTCGTATCGAAAAGTGCTTTCTAACGAATATTAGAAATTAGAAATCTAATGGTTGGATTTGGAATTATGTCCAAATCAAAGTTGAAAAAGGTCGCTGTAAGTGCGGTTCGATGGCCGTTGATGGAAATCGACTGTACAGGCCTTGATAAAATTATTAAAAATAGTAATAATTTATGTAAAATCATAAGAAATGATTTGGGAAAAATTGGGATGAAAAACTCCATATTTGAAAAGATAAAAATAGATTTTTATCGAAATGAACTAATTTTGAACTAGAATTATAATTCTATTTATTTTTAAAATAAATAAACTGGATTGGAAATGGTTTTGAAAATAACCAGAATTTCCGATAATTATATTGGAATGGATTTGAATCGAAATTGTCTTTGGATTATTTCGATGTTGGATTTTGTGATGATACATCTATTGCTATGGGAATTTGAAAGATATATATATATATATATATCGTTATTTCCAATACGATATTTGTTAGTCATAGAATTTGATATTGAATATAAGCCGATATATTTTCTATTCAGAGCCTTGTGTTTAATATCAAATGTGATTTGGGTTTGTTGTGAATGGTGTCTTGACTAACACTGTTCTTGAACCCAGTTGAGAAAAGATTAAATCTTTTTATTTGGATTTAATGAAGTGTACCAATTAAATAATATTTAATTGGAATTAAATTGATATTGATTTTTGGGTTTATCGTGGACAGTGTTTTAAATAACACTCGTTCTTTAACCCGATAATTAATGGAATGTGATTTTGGGTTTATCGTGAACTGTGTTTTAAATGACACTGATTCTTTAACCCAGTTAAAGATTAAAACTAAGTGGAGTTTTAATGAATCTTTAATTAGATTGAAATGATCGAGAATGGAGTATCACCAGTTTTGCTCCAGGCGATAGTTAAATCTTTAATTAGATTTGAACGTGAAATGGTAATTGAATTTACCGATAACACCGTGGTGTTAGATATGAAGTAGGACCAGTTTTACTTCATGGGATTAATAGGTTGGAATTGGAAATAAAATAAATGATTACTTCGGTGTGGTTCGCTAATCCCGACTAGTTTGAATTGATATTTAAAGGAGATTAAAGAATAAATTTAAAGGATTTATCTTTGATAAAATTAATGGGAACCTTTCCCTATGAATGTGAAATTTAGAAACTAACTGTCGGTTAGCTAAGCAGAATGGTTTTCTGGATATTGATCTGATGTTGGTTTCGGCCTTCGGGGTTAATATTTGGGGAATTATTCTCTTGATTAATTTACGGTTAGTGACTGATGAATTGGAATGAGGCGTATGTTGTGTTTGTGTAACACTTATTTAAAATATACGCGAGTTATTCGGAAAGACCGGGTTTATCCCATTTTGAATAACTGATACGACGATAAGTCGAAGATGAAGACGGTGGTCGAAGACCGGAGGTCTTCACGTCGTTTGGGTGATTACCGATGATCTTGATTGGGTTGTACACCCAAGAAGATGGAAACAGTTGGTGATCGTCCAAACGTACTTGGAGATCGATGGATATGCGGGGTACTAGGTGCCTCCGGTTTCGTTCAGACCCAGAACGGACTTGTAAATGGACTGTGTATCTGACATCGGATTTCATTCGGTGTGACTGATATCAGTTGCATAGAGTGGTTTGTCTGTGTGGCATGCTAAGATGCAAATGATCAAGGCTTCTGTTGAAAAGCAAAGTCTTGTGGTTGATGATCGAAGCACGGCCTTTGTGGCGTAGCTTTGTGTAACATTTACTTCGCGAGCCTCACACCCTGGTTGTGAACCAGAAACGGGAGAGGACATCAGGGAGGGCATGCGTTTCTTTCTAGCCAGGGTGGTGTCAGTGACCTACCAGCCCTGACATTTATATACTTTTCACCTGTGTGGTTGTTGCTGTTGCGAGGCGCCTCGGTTAGATCGGACGATCCGGGTCCGATGGAGCCATTCGTTGGCTCATTTACGCCCCAAAGGGCGGGGAAACGCATGTTCAGGCATTTTAATCCACATCGGTGGACCGGCCCTGACGATCCAAGGGCCCACCTGAGTCTGGGTCCTGAGGGGTGGGCTAGAGCGTCTCGAATCGGTTGAGGACTATCTTTTGCCTCGGTTCACAGACGGAAATCCAATTTCCAAATATGTGACATTTGCGGTTTTATTTGTAAACCTATATATGGCGACATAGTGGCATGGGACGCTTATGTCGCCTATGATTGATACTTATGATTTGAAGTTGTTTTATACACTATGCACTTATAATAGTACCAAATGATTTGTTTTAAACGTATCAAGCATTCTTTGGCTGTTATAAGGGAAAACCCTATCCTCTGGCTTGCACTGCATTGTGTGATAGGACCTGGGTCTTATAACAGCTTCATTTTTCTTTATTTAGCATTGCACTGTTTGTTGTTATGCACTGGTATTCTTGGGAGGAAACCCGTTCCGTGTTATACGGCGTGGTCCCTTGATTTACCTAACTTTAAAAATAAAGATTAACTGTTTTAGTTTTGGTTTTGCAGATTTATATTCACAGGATCCTGGTTTACAGCTGGAACGATATCCGGAAAGCTTTGTATCTGTATATCTCCTTCTAGTTGTATTTTGTATTATTTTCCACTGCTATGTAATTTATTGTAATCTCTGATATTTCTGTGTAATATTTATTTTTTTGTACTCTGTATATTCTTATAATCTGATGCATTGATGTAATATACAAAGAAATGTTCTTCCGTCTGCGTTCTGTTGTGGCTTGTTCTCGAACTATCTGCGCTTTCCCTTCTCTTCGGAGACTGGGGAAGTTCGGGTCGTTTCATGATGTCATGGTATGGAGCCCAGACAATTTACTTATATGGATAACGGATAGCGAGGGCCCTTGGATATGGCCGCACAAGGCCAAGAGGGTCGACATACTGACCAAGAGGTCTGATTGGACTGGGAAACATATTGTTTAGGAATTGCCAATCCGTAAACGTAAGAGCAGACCGGCCTTGCCACTCCAAGGGTCACCCATAGGTGTGGTCCTGGGAATCCTGCTAGAGTTTGCCATAATCTATGACGAAGATCCCTTTCCTCGGCTCATAGATGGAATCAAATTTTCCAATACAAGACTTTACGGTTTTGGTTGCAAACCTATAAGGTGACATAGTAGGATGGGGTACTATGCCATCTATGATTGATACATTTATATACGAAGTTGTTTTCTGCACTATGTACTTATAATAATATCAAAAAAATTGTTTTAAAGCGCATCAAGCATGTTTGGCTATAATAAAGTAAAAATCTGTCCTCCGGCTTACGTTGCATTGTGTTATGGGATTTGAGTTTTATAATAGCTTCATTTTTAAAAAAGCATTACGTTGTTTTATCTTAAAAATATTCATGTGGAGGTAACCCTTTCCATGTCATACGACGTGGTCCCATGATTTATCAATATATTAAAGTCAAGTTTTAATAACTGTTTTAAGTTCTTACACCAGTCCCATGACTGATTCGGAGTTTATTATTTTCACCTAAACTATGGGTGCCCATAATTTCCACATGGACAGTCGGTAGTTTCGGTTTTGCAGGTATTTTCTTTTCACAGGATTTTGGATTATGGATGGAGTTATACTCTGGAATGCTTTGTATCCATGTATTTCCTTCTACTGTAATTTATTTATTCTCTGATAATTGTATTTCCGTTGTGTATTTATTTTTTGCACTCTGATATTCTTGTACTCTAATGTATATTGTTGTAATAGCAATGAAAATTTCTCTTGTTCTATGTCTGGATGCGTCGTGTTCTCAAAGCAATCCGCCTTTCTCTATCATTTCCGATCGGCCCTGTGTGGATTATGGTCGATTCGAAGGGTGGGGGATTTCGGATCACTACATATCATATCCTATTTACATGATATCGATCGCAGTATAACATGTATCATTTGTTAGGTGCTAACTCAATGGATGCAGAGGTAGGACATGTATGATTCTCCATACCCTTCGTGGCATATATACTATTATGACTTTTATAGTACTTTGATATTTGGTATCCTCATACCAGACTGTTATCTGACAAGGTTTTATTTCCCTTTTATTATTACCTTAGATGCCCATTGACGATGCTGATGAGCAGACTAGGTAATAAGTAAATTTATGAACTGGAGCTGCACAAGTGGATTAGCAGGAGGTGATGTTTTACATTTCATACTTGTATCATTATTGTATATTCAGTTGTGTGACACTATGGAGTCTTGATAGTGTTATGTATTCTTATTAGAGACAATTTAAGATTTATTTATCTCATGTATAAGCTCTATTACTATTCTATATAACTGTATGAACCTGTATACTCTGATTATATGGTTTATATAGTTATTATTTTCTTGCTTGTTTTATATATGTGATTGATTATTATATATTACATGATGCACTGTGAGATATACGACAGATTCTGTGTTTATGTTTTTTTCCTTCTTTCTCTTCTCTTCTATCTTATTTTCCTCCACTTTCCTCTTCTTTTCTGCTACCCTTTTATCTTAGCGATATCTTTGCATCGATTGAGTATTTGTGTAGTGCATTACTAAGTAATATAAGCACCGGTGGTGTATAGCAGGTCACCATAATATCGTTTCGAAATTCAAATTCATTTTTATTGTAAAATTATTCTTAATTTCAAAACGAAAATGTATAATTTATTTTTCTCAAAATATTATTTTAATTTCAATAAAATGTTTTTTCAAGTTAACGCAAAATATAAGTTATGAAACCTAAATTTTATAAGGAGTAAAAGTTAATCACTTTCATTAAGAAATCATAAAATTTTAATTTCAAACAAATTTTATTCAAAATTTCTTATAACTTAAATATTCTAAAATTGGTCAAAATACAGTTTGTTATGGGAACCGAATATAAACCTAGTTTGTTCATTGAAATTTTTAATTCACATGGAATAATACATGAACGAACTACACCATATTTACTTGAAATGAATGGCAAAGATGAAAAGAAAGTAGAACTTTAACTGAATTAGTTGTTGCTATTTTACTTTTTGGTGCATTTAAATATTGGTGTGGAGAAATTTTATTGATTGTTTGTTATGTGGTGAAAAGAATCCCTAAGTCAAAAACCAAAATTTCACCTTTCGAAATCTTGAAAATTTATAAAACTAACGTGTCTTATATTAGAACTTGGGAACGTTCAGCATACGTCTATGTAAGAGAATTAAATTAGCAAGTAGAGTATATGATTGTGTATTTATTAGCTATGGTGCTAATAGTAAAGCATCAAGATTTTTTTGGCAAAGCCGACCGGTTTTTATAGTGATCTATAACACTAAAGCATAAAGATTTTATGATTTGATTACATAATATAATAGAATTTAATGATATAGATTTTTACAAATCGAGTTTTTTTTAATTGAGGAATCATGGGTGCACATTTAGTAGTACTTTGCCTATTAGAACAGAACTTAATAAGGATTCTGAAAATGAACTTAGAAGAAGTAAAAGAGGAAGAACTGTGAAAAATTTTGTTTTAGATTTTTGCATTTTTACTACAGAGAAGGATCTCCGGAACCTATAAGAGGTCTTATCTCCATTAGACGTTATTTTTGGCAAGAGGTTATAAGTGATGAGATAGATTCTTTAGAAGCCTATAAGACTTAGCACATGCTAGATTTACTACCTGATTGTAAATCTATAAGCTATATATACGTACTTAAAAAGGAATTAAAACCTAGTTGTACACTTGATAAATATAAAGCCCGTTTAGTAGCAAAAAGATTTAATTAAAGGGACAATGTATACTTTTTGATACTAATTCACTTGTATCTAGCATTACAACTATTCGAATATTAATTTCATTTGCATCTATTTATGATTTGATCATATACCAAATGGATATTAAAACTGATTTTTTTAATGGTGAGTTCGAAAAGAAAATTTATATGGATGAACCTAAAAGTTTTGTTGTTTATGGTCACAGCCATAAAGTTTGCAAGTTAGACAAATCCTTATATGGTTCAAAACAAGAACCTAATAATGACATGAAAAATTTGATAACCTGATGATTTCACGTGTTTTCAAAGTTAATGACAATGAAAAATGTATTTATTACAAATTCGAGAATGACATTTGCATTATTTTATGTTTATATGTGGATGGTCTACTTATTTTTGTGTCTAACATTCATGTCATAAATGTTGTTAAGTCTTTATTAAGTGCCAGTTTTGATATGAAATATCTAGGTGAAGCAAATGTAATCCTTGATATTAAGATTATACGTCCGAAAAGGGACTTTCTTTGGACCAGTCTTGTTATATTAAGAAGATATTAAAGAAATATAATTATTTTGACTATAAACCTGCATGCACACTGTTAGACCAAAAATTGGTTCTAGCACCCAAACAATTGATAATTTTGAATAAAATAGGCAGAAAAATAATAAGAACACCAGATTTATAGTGGTTCGGCGTTAATGAGCCTACGTCTACTTTATATTTGTTGATTGATGATTCGAATACAAGTACAACACTGATAATCACTCAGTCTCACATTTAAAATTAATAATTTCACTCAATATTTGGTAAAATATGTTACAAATGTGGATGATGATCTGAATTGAGCAGTGGGATTAAGTGGTTATGAGAGTTAGAGCGAAATTATGCCAACAGATCCCATCAAATGGTGCTTCGAGGGGTATTTATATGCAGAAATTCAACCTAGATCGGAGCCACATGGCGATCATCCCGTTTGGTTCGGACTCGGAGGCTTAGAGGTAATAACAACACATCAGAAATCATAAGAACGTGTAGGATAACCACTTCGGATTTTCAGGCGAACATGGAGTCTGGTTGTTGTGATGTAGATTTTCGGTTCGGATCGAAAAAGCAAAAAAGGGGGGTTCGGATCGAAGAGATCCGAACCGATCCGGTTCTATTCTTCTTCAATCTCTTGACCTGCTTACTTCAGAATGAAGGGGTTTGGCTTGAGGGTATCCGAACCGATCCGAGTTCCTATTGTTAATCCTTCCTTTAAACATATCCATAGATTAATAATTCTCATTTTAACTTTATGTAGCCTAATCGACAAAGTAGGCTAACATTTTTCCCACTTGAAGTACACATTTATTGGAAATAAAGTGTGCCTCGAAATGATCCACCTATTTGCTTCCGAATTGGTGTCATTCAATAGTTGCTTCCGTTTGTTTGCAGAGTTGTGAAATTTCATAAAGTTGCACCTTTTGATATTTGTATGGTTTACAAATACATCGGGGAGTGCATGAATCACTGTTTTTGTTATTTTGGAAGACATCGATATTCCACTTAAGGTTCGAGTATTCCTTCCAAGTAAACACTTATAATACACACTTGTGAATTTTTACATCCTCCTTTGAATTTATTTCATGTGTTGAATTAGCACTAGTAATCACGCTTTTGTTCGGATTAGGCCTATCCGACCCAGTCCTTGTTTTAACCATCATTGCATCAATGGGCTGAAGGGCCTTGGGCGTGTCTTCTAAATGGGTCGGTTGATACTGTCATATCGGTTGGAACACTAACGGTCTTCCTCCCTTCATATAAATTCACAAATTTCCATTTCTTACCCTTTGTCATATTCTTTCGTGTTCCCCAATTTCTCGAAGAAAAATTCTAAATTTTGGACTCTCAAAATCCCTTTTAATTTTCAACTTAAATTTATCGGTGGGTCTTTTACTTTATTCCTTTTAATGTTATGCTGAGCTGCACTCGAAAATTGGAAATGACCTATATGGTTTTACCCCATGCAATTTTGATTTGGGTGCCAAAAATTTCTAGTGCACCACCACCGACGTTAGTGACTTTGTTGTCACTTCGAGGTGGAGGTGACAATGTTTGTAGCATGAGTGCTGAAACAAAGGTGTTGCATAAGTATAGGCAAGTGGAGACAATGGGTTTGCTGCATCTGGAGGAGAGGGAAAGAGGAAGAAAGATAATAGAGGAATGGGATCGATTTGAGATAGAGCGGATGATTTCAGAGTACTTGGGATAAGGCATGCGATCTCGGTTCGGATCGAAGGGGAGGATATTGGTTGGAATTTTGAATTTAGTTGAGTGGGTAAATTTTGGGTTTTAAGGGTTTGTACGGTTCAATTCAGTGTTAACCGATCTGAATGATGCCACTTCTCCATAGGTCAATTCGATCTGATTCCTTCTACCTATTGCTTCCAAACCGATCCGCCAATGACATAATTACCCGGCCCATTTGTATCGAGGACGCTTGAACCGATCCGCTATCGTTCAATATGAAATGCGAGCTTGCTTCAACCAACTTAATCAAAACTCAATATGACTTGTGACTTCGTGAATTGTTAACGAACAAATAGTTGCTAATCTTCCCTTCTACTGCATTTTATTCTGCTTGTTTTTACATTTTATGACTTCAGCACTGTACACTGTTGCACATCTTAGCGCATGCACACATGGGGGGTATGGATAGTTATACTCTATTTTTTGTTATCTCTTCGATAGTACAGCAGATATGACTGAGAGACGCTCACTTAGGTTAGTAGAGAAAAGAGAAGCCCCAGGAACATCTGGAAATCCTGTCATCGAAGACATACCCTTCTCTTCAAATCCGGAATGGGATAGTAAGGGTCCGAATTACGAAATGGACACTCATGAAAATGAAGCATCCTCCGGTGATAAAGTCTCTTTAGATGAAGAAGAGGAAGGAGGAATAGGAGATAGTCAAGCTCTAGATGAGATAGAGAAGGTTATTGTTTTGGAGAAGCCTAGTGATTCCATCGCATCAACAATTGACAACGACAAACTTGCGCGTATATGTTTGAAACATGGAATTCTTGGACAGGTTACCAAACTTCCCACTTGAATGGATCGTCCCCATGGTCCTCCTGAAGGCTACATGGCGATCAGTAGACTAATGTGCCTCGTTGGGGCGATACCTCCATTCTCACCTTTCATCGTCGATTTTCTGAGGCAAATGTGAATCGCTCCAATGCAGCTCCAACCCAATTCCTAAGCCTACATGCATACCTTATACATAGCTCATAGAGAAATTATGGGCATAGAGCTTATCTTCGAAGATGTTCATTTCTTCGACGATTTCAAGCATCGGACTCAAGACACCCCGTCTTTTATATACTTTGAGTCAGTGCCAAAAAGAAAAATCATTAGCATGTTGTTTAGCAGCAAAGTTGGTGATCCAAGACTCGAATGGTTCTACATCAAACAACAACCAGTTTGTGCTAGGAGATGGCTTAAGTCAAGTAAAGATTCCAGACTTTGATCCTTAATTTCAATTACCTCTGTAAATGTATTGACTGTCGTTTACTTTCACTTGCAGTCCCTAACCCGCCACAGGAAAATCACCAGGTGTACTTTGATCGTATGAACATGTTGCTTAATGGTGATAAAAAATTCTTGACCATCAGAGACTGCTTAGTGGATGAATACCTTCATCGGCATCGCTTAGTTTCTATAACTCGTAGCATAGGATATGGAGAAGGTCCTTATGTGTATATACCCCCAGTCGAGGGCCTATTAATATTTAACCCGAGAAGGGGAAGAGTTCGAAAGACCCGGCGGTGTCTCATAAGAGTCCTCCCACTTCGACTCAAGACGATGAATTAGCAAACATACCTGACAAGGATAGAGATAAATACATCAACCCTAGGGATGTTGCTACTCCCGAAAAACCGATTTCTCCAACAGGGCTACCATCAACTAAGTCTCAAGGCGACGACCTTCTATGGATGGTTCCATATATCAGGGTCTGGGGAGACTTCCCTTGCCCGATACCATTTATACTTCAAAGGATTTCAGAACAGATCCTCTTATTCTCACCTCCAAAGAGGAAGTTACCCCTATGAAGACTGGGAAAACTGCACATACTGGCCTAACTTTAGGCTCTACTTTGTTAGGGGGTATCACTTAGGATATATATACAACACTCTAGCGCTGCACGTCACAATACTTGTGCTCTATATTAATTCTTGATTCTTACATGTACATGCATCGTTTTGCAGGACAAATGACTCGTCAACTCTACAATATCAGGAAAAATTTGCTCGAGTATGCCCAGGTTTGACTCTAATACAGAACATGACCGACGTGGCAGAGATGATAGAAGGAACCGACCCCCTCAGCCTTATTGGTCTTCTTGCTCTCGATCTTCCTGTCGTTCAGATTCAGACAAGCATAAGAGCCAACCAACATATCGCGAAGGAGATAAACATGCCCCCAAGCCTCCTACTTTGTCTAAAGAGAAAACTCATCAAGACAAATATTCAAAGAAAGTATCCGAAATGAAAGAGAAAGAAAAGGAACCAGGGAAGGAAGCAGAAAAGAGCAAGTCTATTGTGCCATCGAAGCGTCACAATATTGATATTACCACTGCTAGGCCGGTCATTCTCGACGATGAGAACAAGGCTAAGCTGGAGCTTCTAAAGAAACAATTTCCTGATCACCACTTTAGGAACATGCATTTCGTTCCGGCCCTTAAGCCATTAGACTCTAACTAGCCAGCGGTGGTCAAGGCCAAAATCGATGATGCGGATACTCAATACAAAGAAATGAAGAGATATTCGCGGACTTTGTCCACGATTATTCAGGACTTGTTGGTTGATATTAAATACATGAGCAATAATGTTGAATATGATTCAAAGGCAATTAAAAACTCCGAGAAAGATCTTGAGGATGCTCAAGCCAAACTTGCCTTTGTGCAACGTGATGCAGATGCTTATAGGAAGCAATATGAAGAGTTACAAAAGCGTTATCACACCGAAACTGATTCCCATAGCCAGGAGCTCATAGACTTGAAAAAACAGGTTGACAATGCTAAGTCTGAGGTTATCAGGGTGAAATCAGTTTGCACTCATCTTGAGCAAGAGAAGTCTGAATAAGAAAAAATAAACGCTGAGCTAGAGGCCAAGCTAACAGAAGCCGGATCAAGAGAGGCTCTTGCTGAGGAGAAAAAGGATGTTGCTCTTAAGTCTGTTGAGGATGCCAATACACGACTTGTTGAGGTTCAAAAAGAATTGGATGGTGTTGGTGAAACCCTGATAGAGTTCTTTGCTCAGGTGATTCACTATAGAGATATCACTAAGATCGAAGATTATCGGACATCTTTGGTCTACGTATGGGACCAAATCGTAGAATGGGAGAAGAAAGAGCTTAAGGTGGATTCCATCATCGAGGATAAGATTATAGAGAAATATTTGAGAGCTGAGGAGAGGACGCGTTTAGCCGAGCGGCGTAAGTTTATTGCCGCTGCTATGGAAGAAGAGAGGCACCAGGCCAAAGGAAAAAACATTCTTGAAACCGGTTCTTCTTCCCTCGGGGCTACCGAAATGAAGGGATATAATCCGGAAAATCCGGGTATTCCAAAGGCATCTTTCCTGTCTCCTATTGTTGATAACGCACCAGAGATTCCTATCACTCATGTTGAGAAATCATCTGAAGGTATCTCCACCTTTTCACCTCAGTTCGTTAGGGCTATTTCAACCTTCCGTCAGATTGTTGGACAGACAATTGAGGAATCTATTTTCTCTCCTAAGCTAATATATGTTACTTTTCTCTCTAGAGGTGCGCAGGCAGTTGAGAAGAGTGATGAGCAACCAGAAGGAGCGACCGAAGCAAAATCTGCTAAGAAGGTGCAAGAGAACAAGGATGAGGTTGCTGGCTCTAAACAGATGGAAAAGATTGGGGGTGAAAAGTGAGAGGTCACCGACAAGGCTTTTCAGCCATCTAGCGCTGAGACTCCCCAAGACGGGGATATGATGGATCCCTTGAAAGATGATGGTGGCAATGATAGACATGAGGAGGATGTCGATGTTGTTGTGACTGGAGATTTGGGGAATGCCGACGATATGACTTTGGCTGATATGAAGGCTAAGTCGAATATGCTTTTAAATGCCAAAGTTGAGAAGGAAGATCCCGAGACTCTCAAATCTTTCGCGACAATCCCTTCCGGGTCAAGGTTAGTTGTCAAACTTTCAACCAGGTCAATTACTGAAGAGTTTGCTAAAAAATATTCTATTGATGCCAGTGCTCCAGGTCCAGGGAAGAAGAAGCCAAAGCTTATCTTGACCGACGTTGAAGAAGAGGACAAGGAAAAACAAAAGGATGCTAAGAAAGCGAAAGCTACTCCAAAGTCCAAATGAAAGGCAGCTTTATCTTTTGTTTTGATTTTCCCTTGGCCCACTATTATTGTAGCGAGTGCGGCCCTCGCATCTCTTTGTGTAGTCTTTTTGTGCAAACCTACAGCCACGTGAATAAAGTAGCTTGTTTCCTGTAATGTCAAATACTTGCAAGTTTGTCATTTAATTCTGTTGAGTTCAACAATGGTCAAAACGTTAATAAGCATAAGTGGTTAACGATAATCTATGCTTATTTAAACAAACGGTAACAGGAGGTGTGGAGTATATGTCCCCAATCAATCTTGAAAACAATATGGCTGGCCAGGGATCATTCGAGATTGATTAGTTCGATACTAAACTTACCCCAGTCCTTTAGTGGGATTAAGATTCTTTTTCATTGGTACTTATTCCTAGTATCTTTATACTCTCCTGTCGTATGATCAGATTAGAGTGGATTCAAGGCAGTCTTTTGTCATGGTGCACCTTCACGCCTTAGGGACATCGTCTTCCCATCCTTTATACTCTCTCCCAAATCGTGAGAGTTAGAGTCTGGGACGTCATCTTTCTGTCCTTTCTATGTTGTTACGCAAACGGTTATTTCGTTTGCTCTGGTATCGATTCAAATTTCTAGTGTTTCACACTTAGATCATAGCAATCACAGAATATATAAAAAATTCATGCAGGAAATGTAAATCACACATGATATTTTTATAGTGGTTCAGCCAAGTCATGATAGGAAAGTCATGCCTTTTTACATGTTTCGTAAAACAAAATAAAACAATACAAACTTAAGTCAAGTATTGTCATAGATGTCGGGCATTCCAAGCTCTAGGAATTTCTTCGCCATCCACGGTCGTTAACTTGAAAGCTCCTATATCTAGTTTCCGCTGGATGGTATATGGTCCTTCCCACTTTGGACCTAGATGAACGGGAGGTGGGAAGACTCGCTTCAGTACCAAGTCTCCAGGATCAAAGGTCCGAGGGTGAACCTTTATGTCATAGTAGCGTGCCACTTGTCGCCTATGCCTCGAGGCACGCAAGTCCGCTTCTTCTCTCTTCTCCTCAATTATGTCCAGGGATTCAAGGAGGAGAGCTTTATTTGTCAATGGATCGTAATACGTCATCCTATGGGAGGGAGCTTTTAACTCTACCAGAATGACGGCTTCTGATCCGAAAGAGAGTGAAAAGAGGTATGACACGTCGCCATCTTGTATATTGTTCGGTATGCCCATAATGCCAAGGGTAACTCGCCGACCCACATGGCTTTCGCTTGTTCCAGTCTTTTTTTGAAGATGGACTTAATAGTTTTGTTTATTGCTTCAACTCGTGCATTTGATTGCGAGTGAGCTACTGCAGTAAACCTCTTGTCAATCTTATACTTCTTACAGAAATTTCTGAATTCTGCGCTATCGAATTGGGTTTCATTGTCTGTTATGATGGTTCTTGGTATCCCAAATCAACAGATGATATTCCTAACCATAAAGTTTATCACCCACTTTGTAGTGATCGTGGTTAAGGGTTCGGCCTTCACTCATTTTGTGAAATAATCCACGGCCACGATTGCATATTTAGCTCCTCCTTTGGCAATTGGTAAGGTCCCAATTATGTCAATTCCTCACATAGCAAACGGCCGTGGGCTCACCGTTGATTTAAGCTAACTCGGAGGTGCCCTTGGAACTTTAGCGAATTTCTGACATTTATCGCAGCATCATGAATAATCAGTTGCATCTTTATTTATGGTAGGCCAGAAATAGCCATATCGTAATACTTTCTTAGCTATGGTTCGGCCTCCGGTGTGGTCTCGACATTCACCCTCATGTACTTCTCTTAGTACATGCTTGATGTCGTCATGTGCTATACACCGCAGTAGGGGCACATAAAATCCCTAACGATAAAGAATCTCGTCTTGTAAGACGTATCTTGTGACTTTACATATTACAGCTCGTCTTTCGCTCTTTTTTGATGGGAGTGTTCTGCTTTTAAGAAAGTTCTTAATCGGTGTCATTCATGACTCCCTTTCTGGTTCAGCTTCCAGTGCTAGGTCAACTTCCATCGGGTCAAAGCTTGACGACTTCAGTATCTCTATTGGAACCATCTCTGTTTCTTTTGGGTTGTTAGAACTTGCTAACTTAGCCAGTCTGTCTGCCTTATGGTTTTCTATTATCGGGATATGAGTTATGTTATAATGCTTCAGGTTGCCTAGTAACTCCTCCACCTTTTTAAGGTAAGTGATGAGTCGGGGTCCCCCGGTTTTGAATTCCTTTCGAACTTGGCAAGCAACTATTTTGGAATCACAGAATATGTCTAATGCCGTCACCCCTAGTTCACTAGCGAGTTTTAGCCCGAAAATCAGGGCCTCGTATTCAGAATCATTATTGGTGGCAGAGAATTCCAATCGCAAGGCATAGTAAATAGATCATCCTTCAGGAGTAGTTAAAACAACTCCGGCCCCGGATCTCCGATCATTCTTAGCCCTGTCTGTATATATCTCCAAGGACTAAGTTTTAAATTGTGCTCTGAAGGGTCAACCTTATCATCAAATGCATCTTCCTCGGGAATTGTGAATTCTGCTATAACCAGCTAGAGCTTGTCCCTTTATCGATCTCCTTCATTGAAAATTTAAATCGAATTGGCTTAACTCTATGTTCCACTTAAGCAGTCGTCCCAATGCTTTGAGTCGTTGTAATACTTGTTTTTGTGGCTGACTAGTGTATATGACTATTGGATGAGCATGGAAATAATGATGGAGCTTTTGGGATGCAATCAAGAGACTATAAGCAAGTTTTTCTATTTTCGGATAATTGCATTCTGTCACTACTAACTTTTTGCTTACGCAGTACACTGGCCTCTGGATCTTTTCTTCCTCACGCACCAAAGCTGAGCTGATAGCATGAGCTGACACTGCCAAATATACGAATAGATCTTCATGATCCACTACTTTTGACAATATCGGAGGTTTCTCTAGCAAATCCAACAAATTTTGGAAGGCCTCTATATAGTCGGGGTCCACTCAAAGTTTAGCTTCCCTCGTTTAATTAAGTCAAAGAAGGGGACACATTTATCTATGGCTTTGAAATGAATCTGCTCAATGCCGCAACTTTCCCAGCCAGGCTTTGAACATCTCTAATATTTTGTGGCTCTTCTATGTTCCTGATTACCGCTATTTGGTCAGGATTAATCTCAATCCCTCGAGAACTTATAATGAAACCGAGAAATTTTCCTGATGCAACCCCAAATGAAAATTTTAAGGGGTTCGGTTTCATCTCGTACCTCCGTAAAATGTCAAACATTTCTGCCAAATCTTTCGTATGATTGGAAGACTTCCTGGACTTTACAAGCATGTCGTTTACATAGACTTCCATTGTTTTCCTGATTTGATTATAGAATATTCGGTTTACCAAACGCTGATACGTGGCTCCGACATTCTTTAGTCCGAATGGCATCACCACATAACATTATAATCCCAAGTTTGTAATAAAACTTGTGCGCTCTTGATTCGGTACATGCATGGGTATTTGGTTGTATCCCGAATATGCGTCCATGAAAAAGAGAAGTTCGTGTCCTACTGGTGAGTCCACCAGCTGATCAATCCTGGGGAGTGGGAAGCCATCTTTCGGACAAGCCTTGTTCAAATCAGAAAAGTCAATGTACTTTCGCCATTTCCCATTTGATTTCTTGACTAAGACGGGATTCAATATCTAGTTGGGATATGTCGAATCTCTAATGAACTCGTTATTCTTTAACTTCTCTACTACTTCCTTTAAGGCTGCTGACCTCTTCGGGCCCAAAATACGTCTCTTCTACTTAACCGGAGGATGCTTTGGGTTCAAGCTTAGTGAATGGCTCATAACTGCGAGAGAAATTCCACACATGTCTGCATGAGTCCAAGCAAACACATCAAGGTTTGCTTTCAGAAAATTAGTTAATTCTTTCGTCTGGAAAGAATCCAAATGAGACCCAATCTTCAAGACCTTTGTCGGGCCATTGCTATTGATTGGAATATCAACGGTCGCCTCGTAAATTGTTGGCTTTCTAGTTCCTAGTTCTTCGATATCCGTGGGATCGATATCTTCAGGAGTTTCATCAGGCGATTCTCTAGGCGTCATTGTCTTTAGCTGCTATGTCGAGCTCTCCTTAGCAGGAGAGGAAGTGTCCTTGGATTCTAAACTCTTTCCATTACGCAACATTTTTAAGTGTACCATGTAGCAGGCCCTTCCGGTAACTTGATTGCCTCGAATCATCCCTACTTCAACATCTATTGGGAATTTCATTAGTAGGCACCATGGGGCAATACAAGCCCTAAATTTCGGGATGCTTGGAGGCATTAACGTAATGCTCCATCGCCCTATTACTGAACCCAACTGGATGTTGTCCTCCAACTATGGTGTTTATAACAATGCCTTTTCCCTTCTGTTGAGCTGTGGGTTTAGAAGTAGGTTGGTTTTTGATTCGGAGCTAGCCCCTGTCTCTTAGAGCGAACTTGTACTCATCTAGCTTTCCTTCTCGTAGTAGTTTTTCAACAATGTCTCTTAAATGATGACACTCGTTAGTAGAGTGTTCGTAAGTTCCATGAAATAAGCAAAATTTTCTAGTTGCGAGCTCATTCTCAGTAGAGTCTCTAGGTGGAGGCTTCTTGTACTCTTAAGACATTATAGGTATCTAGATAGATGTTTTCTAGAGTATCATTCAACGGTGTGTAGCTTTCAAAAGTCTGAAATCGAGTCCTTTTTAGAAAGTTGTTTCCTCGATTCTTGTTCCTTTTTCCACTATTTCTACCCTGACCGTTATTTCCCTTATTTTTGTTGCCGACATTTACTTCGACCTTCCCTGAATTATCACTAGACTATTTCACCGCGACATTACTTTGAATGTCTTCTCTTGATGCTCCATCGGATTTTCTCTTTCGACTGGCGTAAATTTCCTCCCGCTGCAAGCGAATATTGTCCTTTTCATAGAATGCCTCCCTAGTCAATGGCGGTTTTCCAATTAGATATCCCCCGAATTCCGTGTCTGGATCGACCCCATCTATTAATGCCATCAAAATGGTTGGTTCATGAGGGTCGCTTATTTCAGTAACTGCTAGGTTGAAACGGTCTAGGTATGACTGTAGGGATTCACCAGGGGCCTGCTTGATTCTGGACAACTCAATGAAGCTTTTAGCTTCCTGGGCATGGAGTCGGAATTGGTTTATAAAACGTTCACTTAGTTCTTTAAAGCTTGATACTGATCATGGGGGAAGTCGAGTGAACCACATTAATGCAACATATTCTAAATATATCGGAAAAACTTTGCATTTCACAGCGTCAGGTGCTGCTGTGGCATTCATATACCATGCATATCTCATCAAATGTTGTCCCGCATCCATTCTCCAAGCATATCGGTCTATTAGTGGCAGATTGAATCGTCAAGGAAATTGGAAGTCCAGGATATCATCGGGAATGGGGTGTGACTACGCTCAATACCCCATTCCTCGTTAGTATAGCGTCGACTATCGACCATGATCTGCCACACCGTCGCTTCCACTTCTACATTGGTCAAAGCTAGTTTGGGATCTACGCTTCTATTTCTTCTAGTACGTTCAGTGCCTACGTCAGTTGACGCCTTTGGTTTCGGGTTATGTCAGATTTTCCTCGCCCTCTACGATCCCGGTTGTTCACGGGACGAGTGGGCTGGAGAAGCGGCCCTTGAGTAGATTAGTGACATTTGGACCTCTAGGAAGGACGCGGGATCCTTGCATCGGCAACAACATTAGTTCTCTAAGGCTGGGATCATCGGGTCCAAGGACACCACCTGCGTCTTCACGGGACTCCAGTGTTCCAAATCTCGAATGGTCGAGGTTCTCAGGCCTTTCATATGGTCTTCTCTGACGTGGACGCTCTTCGTCTGAAGAAGATGAGAGATCTGGAACAGGACGATGAGTTGGAGAGGTCACTCTTTGTCGATGAAGCTCACTTATTTCCCTACTCATGTTTTTCATGTTATCTCGCATGAGAACATTGTCGCGCTTATGGGCTTCTAGAGCATCCCTGGTGTTATCCAGCATATCGAGTAAGCATGAGAAATCCGATAGGCGCAAAAGGAGTAGGCTGATCATTAGGTTTCACGGCTGGTATCGGAGCATCGGTAGGGACTCGAGTAGAGGTACCAGCTTCTGCCACATTTGGCTAAGATCGGGTCGCAAACACATCCTCGGATCGGGTCGAAGGAGATTGACCAACAATGTTCTGGGTCTTGCTTCGGTTCGGGTCGGTATTCTCTATTCGGTTCAGAGATTCAACTTTGGATCGGATCAGAGATGTTCTCCCCGACCTGCTTGGACCCGAACTTTGTCCCCTCGATCTAGTGACAACCATAGCTTGTTGATCTTCGCTCGCTTCCTTTTCCCGAGCACTCTGCACTTCTTTTCCCTTTCCTTTGGTCATGATATCCAATTCTTTCGTGATGAGTCAGAAAACCTCCAAAAACATTGAAGAGCGTGGATTAACTTCTTTGAACTTTAGGATCCAAATAGTAGAATGATAATCCAAAGAGCTGAGAATTCAAATTTCTCAGTGAAAGCACCAAAATGTTAGACCAAAAATTGGTTCTAACACTCAAACAATTGACAATTTTGAATAAAAAACAGAAAAATAATAAGAACACCAGATGTATAGTGGTACGGGCGTTAAAGAGCCTACGCCCACTTTATACTTTGTTGATTGATGATTCAAATACAAGTACAACACTAATAATCATTCAATATCACTTTTAAACTTAATAATTTCACTCAATATTTGGTAAAAATATGTTCCAAATGTGGATGATGATTTGAATGGAGCAGTGGGATTCGGTGGTTATGAGAGTTAGAGCGAAAATTATGCCAAAAGTTCCCTTCAAATGGTGCTTTGAAGGGTATTTATATGCATAAAATCAACCCGAATTGGAGCCACATGGCGATCATCCCGTTCGATTCGGAGTCGAAGGCTTGGAGATGGTGATAGCACATCAGAGATCGTGGGAACATGTAGGATAACCGCTTCGGATTTCCAGGTGAACGTGGAGTCTGGTTGTTATGACGCAGATTTTTGGTTCGAATCGAAAGAGCAGAAAAGGGGGTTCGGATTGGAGAGGTACGAACCGATCCGGACATGTTATTCTTCTTTAATCTCTAGACCTGCTTACTTCAAAATGGAGGGGTTTGGCTTGATGGTATCCGAACCGATCTGAGTTTCTACCGTGAATCCTTCCTTTAAACATACCCATAGATTAATATCTCATTTTAGCTTTGTGTAGCCTAATCCACAAAGTAAGCTAACACACACCGTATGATCCTACTGTTAAATTGTTTTGCGAATACTACTAAAGGTGTAAGGCAGTCTGATTATGCGAGGATCATCGGTAGTCTTTGGTATCCCACTGATTGTGTTATACTCGACATTGCCTATATCGTAGAATTATTGTGTAGGTTTACTAGTAGACCTAGTATAAAGCATTGGAATGCTATTGAGAGGGTCATGAGACACCTAAAACGAATCATGAATCTAGAATTATAATATAAAAAGTTTCTAGCTATACTTAAGGTTATACCAATGCAGGCTAGAATGCTTTATTTGATGATTCAAGCAAAACCAATGGCAATACTTTAGCATTTCTGGTAGGAATGTTCCTTGAAAATCCAAGGACCAAACTATTTTGTCTCAGCCTACTATAGAGTTTGAGATAATAGCACTGAGCACAACCAGTGAAGAAGAAGTTTACTTTAGAAATCTTCTAGTCGATATTCCTTTTTGGGAAAAACCGGTTACGTCTGTATTGATCCATTGCAATAGTACCGTAGCTATTTCAAGTATAGATATGTTATTATAAAGATAAGATACGAAAAATACATTATAAGCACAACAATTGTTAGACTCTCTTCATAAGCTATTAAAGTGGATCATATACGTTGTAAGGAGAATTTGAAAGATCCTTTGACGAAAGGATTGACAAGAGAGAACGTCTTTATATCTTCTAAAAGAATAAGACTATTGCCCTTAGCCGTTTGATCGTTGAGTCATGGACAATGGTGGTCCAACCTAATGACTGGAGATACCAAAAACTAGGTTCAATAGGTAAGATCAAGTTGTGAAGTGATATGAGTTGAGCATGTTATTTTTTATATATTTAGAAGCATGTATTCCTGAAGTGATTATATGATATGAGTTAATAATAAATCTTAATGAGATTTATACCCTCAGTTGCAATGGAGTACCTACCTTCAGAGGTACTCTTGATATATACGTCTATTAGAGTAGGGAAATGAAGTTGTTTCTTATGGAATTCCGAGCAGTATTCCTACAACATTCACTAACTGGACTAGACGTGTATGGTCATAAACACATAAGCTTAGTTGATTGCACTCTAGAGATGTTGTGTTGATTAGATATCAGGAATAGAGCTTTAAATTATGTCTCACTCTAATAAATCATGAACCTTATCCATTATGTAAAGTTTCAAGTTGAAAGACAGCTTTGTTGATACACAATTTTTATTTTTTGAAATTGTTTGAAAAATATTTTTTAAAAATTCGAATGGAGGATTATTACAAAAGTGTTGCATTTTTTGTCAATTGTTAAAAATAGAGTAAGTACATATGGTTTTGATTGAATAGTCCCACATTGTAGGACCACAGAGAAGAATCAATCATTTATACTTCATTATTAGATCCCTAGTTATGCCCTCTGGACACATAATAATGCTCCATTGTGAAGGGGAGATAATGTTTGTCCATCCCCACACATGCACGCCGACTAACTGACTCGGCTTGACATGGGCTAGGCTGGGCTTGGCACAGTGTATCACTTATTATGAGAATATTGACAGAATTTGTAATGAGCGAAAACTTGTATTATTCTTATTGAATAAACTGTACAATAGAGTAATGTATTTATACAAGTTAAGTGAGCTAAGGAGAGGCCCAATTACAACAGGCCTGAATGAAAGAAATAAGCTACCCATGTCTCTTATGTATTCTGATATGTTACCACACATTGTATATTCTAATATGCCCCCTCAAACCCTATTTCTCGGCTAGGGATTGAACCCTCAAAAAAGGCGGCGGTGACATAATGAATTCCTCATATCTTCACTAATTCTCTGATATTTCTGCAATATGAGCACCATTCTTCTTCTCTAGCGACGTATTTGAATGACTAAGGTCTCTACGCTGCTGATTTCTTTTGATTTCAACGACTTTGTGTGAATCCGACTCAAGCCTGGGTTTTGTCCTTCTGTCTTGTTGAAGATCTGAGTTTTTGGGCCTGTATGAGCTCAGATTAGTGCTGCTGGTATGCTCGACTTCATTTGCTTCAGATTTGCGCTTTGAATCGCAGATGCTAAGATTTTCACGATGCTTGATGAAGTGCAGCTTTGACAGTGGCTTCATTAATATGTCAACAACTTGGTAAGTCGAAGGTACGTGGCTTATTTGAACTTATTCTTCATGACAAGCTCTCTAATGAAGTAGATGCCAAGATCCATGTGTTTTGTTCTCGAATGTAGAACCGGTTAGCAGTAATAGCAATAGCACTTAGGTTGTCACATCAAATTGTAGGCTTGCTACATATTTCTATTCTTAGTTCATTGAGTAATGATTGACTCCAAATTAATTCTGCACTAGTACTTGCTATGTTTCTGTATTCTGTTTCCGTACTTGATCTGGAGACAGTAGATTATTTTTTAGCACACCATGAAATCAGATTTTTGCCAAGAAATATACAATACCCTGATGTTGATTTTCTATCATCTCTGTTATTCCCTCAATCTGAATTAGCATAACCAGTTAAATTTAGTGCTTCACTCTTCTTCATACTTAGACATAGGTTAATAGTCCCTCTTAAGTATCTTAAAATTCTCTTTACTGCAACCCAATGTTCACTTAATGGCTTGTGCATATATTGACTAACTTTATTCACACTGTAAGTGATATTTGGTCTTGTAATGGTGACATACTGGAGAGCACCCACTATGCTTCTATATTGTCTTTCATTTTCAATAGGTTTCCCCTTGTCTTTACTTAGTTGAATGCTGCTGACCATAGGTGTTGGTAGAGGATTTGCTTATCCATTTTTGCTTTCATGAGAATTTCATTGATGTATTTCTTTTGATTTAGCTGAAGTTCATTATTATGATCTATGTTGACTTCAATACCTAGAAAATATGAGATGTTTCCCAAGTCCTTTATTGAGAACTCTTTATTCAGATGCTTTGTCACATGTTGGATTTCTTCAATGTTGTTACTTGTTATCAGGAAGTCATCAACATAAATAAGTATATAAGTAACAGTATTGTTAAGAAATTTAATAAACAAGGAGTTATCAGATTTGGCTGGATTATAGCTAAGCTTAGATAGTGTTTCTTTTAGCTTGTCAAACCAGACTCTTGGAGCCTGTTTGAGACCATAGATTGCTTTACTAAGCTTGCAAACATGTCTTTCTTTTCCTTGAACTTTGAAGCCTTCAGGCTGCTCCATGTATACTTCCTCCTGCTGTACACTATTCAAAAAAACATTGTTAACATAAAGTTGTTTGATGTTCCAATTCTTGTATAAGGCAATTGTTAATATTTTCTTATAGTTGTAGGCTTCACAACAGTTGAAAATGTTTCTTTGAAATCTGTTCCATACTGTTGCGAATAACCTTTTGCTACTAATCTTGCCTTATACATTGATATTGAACCATCGGAATTCTTTTTAAGTCTAATTGTCCACTTGCATCCGATGATATTTCTATCTTTGGGCATGATACAAGTGTCCAAGTATTGTTTTTCATAAGAGCATTGTATTCTTCTTGCATGGCACACATCCACTTATCATTCAACTTAGCCTGGTGATAAGTGGTTGATTCATCAGAAGATTCTTCAATATGATATATTTTTGGCTTAAATATGCCGCTTTTCCCCCTGGTGATCATATGATGTCTGTTTTGAGCATTTATGGTATTTTCTTCCCTGATTTGATCACTTTTTCCCCTGGTGATCATATGCTAACCTCTTCTTGAGTGTTGTTTCCAGAGTTTTTAGGTAACTCAATGGACCCTTGACCTGAATCATTATTGGTTACTGTGAGTTGAGGGCTTGAGTTGTCAACTGGCATTTGATCTAGCTGTTCTCTGTTCTGCTTATATACAGGCATGGCTTCAACTTGAAGGTCAGGTATAACAGGAATTGACACCTTTGGGTTGTAAATTTTCTTGGTTGTTTTATATTCTACTTTGTTAAAAGGAAACACTCTTTCATTGAAAGTAACATGTCTAGATATATAGATTTTACCATTGTTATCTAGACACTTATAGCCCTTGCAGTTAGTTGCATAACCAAGAAAAGTACATGGTGTAAATCTAAAATCGAGTTTATGTCTATTGTAAGGCCTTATGTAGGGAAAATATAGACAACCAAATACTTTATTTCATTGTACTTTGGTTTAGTGTTAGAAATGACTTCAATAGGACATTTGAACTTAAGTACTTTCGTAGGAAGTCTATTTATAAGGTGCACTACTGTAGCAAAAGCATCAGGCTAGAATTTAAGCGGCATTGATGCTTGGGCCAGCAGTGTCAAACCAATCTATACAATATGTCTATGTTTTCTTTCTATAAGACCATTTTGTTCAGAGGTATGAGGTCATGTTAGTCGATGTGTAATACCCTTATTATTGAAAACTCTTTCAGTTGTAAAAAATCCTTACCTCCATCGGATTGAAGCACTTTAACCGTGTTGTTCAACTGATTTTCAGCATTAGTGATGAACTTTATTACTGCACTATAAGTCTTAGATTTCGATTTCATGAAATAGATCTAAACATGTCTTGAATATGCATCGATAAATGATCTGTAATAGTTAAAATTGTAATCAGTGTTCACTGGGGCAGGACCCCATAAATCCACTGCAACTAGTTCAAGTGGTTTATTATACAGAGTTTCAGAGTTTTGAAATATCAATTTATGACTCTTACCTAGTTGACAGTACGAACAAAAGTAATGATCAGGAATACTGATTGCAATTTTATTTTTATCCAGAATTTTCTTTACAATTTTCATGCTAGGGTGACCTAGCTTACAATGCCATATATCAAAAGCCTTACAGTTTTCTTCCATTTTCAATTCAGACATATTACATCCAATGTCATGATTAAAATCAGAACAGTTTCTTGAGTCAACATCAAACTTGTATAGGCCATTATGTTCATTACCCTGCAAAATAATATTCTAAGTTAGAAGGTCTCTAACTAAGCAGTGATTAGGGTAGAATTCAAAAGAGACATTATTGTCTCTAGCACATTGTGACACAATTATGAGATTTTTTCTAAAGTTAGGAACTCTTAAAAGATTATTCAGGAATAATTGTCTAGTGCCATTAATGCTAGTGTGCCCAGTGTGAGTGATGTAGGCAGTGTTGCCATTACCCATAGATAAGGATTGCTTACCTTTGTATTCCCTGTTTCCAATGTTAAGATTGATTAGGTTGTTAGTAACATGATTTGTGGCCCCTGAATTAGGATACCATGCATCATCCTGAATATCATTTATGCTGGCAGACTCATTTCCAGAATTTTGTATGCTTTTGTTACCACTTTGACTGCTTATCATGTTAGCCGCAGGATTGTTTCGATTGTTATTAGCAGTTTGACCATTGTTGTAGTTGTTGTTGAATCTGAAATAGCATTTGTTGACTGTATGACCAATTTTATCACAAATCTGACATTTTGTTCTATTGTTGTTTCCTCTGCCAACTCTTCCACGTCCTCTGCTAGGTGGTCCACCCCTTTGATAAGAATTTGACTGATTTTTGTAATTATTTCCTTGATCTTGGTTCTTGAACTTGGCAGTAGTCAAATTAATCTCAGAATTAACTTCTTTCTTTTGTTGAATTCTGCCTTCATGGCTTAAGAGCACTGAGTATACGCTCTGCAATGATGGAGTTGGCTCAATAGATGTTATGAAAGCAACAACTGCTTCATAATCGTCGTCGAGACCACTCACAATACAAAGAACCTGCTCATGTTCGGTAATCTTATGGCCAGTGCAAGCCAACTGATCACACAAATTCTTTACCTTCATAAGGGAATCATTCATAGTAGAATTCTCTTTCTTGATATTCTGAAGTTGTCTTTTGTAATGTAGGACCCTTGCAGAGGATTGTGATGTAAAGATTCTTTCTAATGTTGCCCAAATATCATGAGCAGAATTGCAACCGATTAGCTGTGGTAGCAAACTTGCACCCACTGATGACATGATCTAAGAACTAATCAAATTATCTTGTCTCTGGTAAGTTGTGAACTCAGAATTTGTAACAAGCTTTTCTTCTGCATCTCTAACATATTTCGGTGGAGTAATCTTTGTACCATATAGGTAATCTTCGAGGCCGTAGCCTTTTGCTGCAGTTTCGATCTGCAATTTCCAAAGCAAGAAATTTGATTCATCAAGCTGAATTGAGATAAGTTGGCTTTGGGGTTTAATGATAGATTTGATCGATTCTTGAGTAATATCAATTGATGGTTGGCCTGTTTTTGCTACAGACATTGTTGATGCAACGGAAGTTTCAGTTCCGGCCATGTTGTGAGACAAGAAATGAAACTGAGAGGAAAAACAGTCAAGAACTGCAATCAGAAGGGCGTTGTGAAACCGGATTACTCAAATATAAGATTAAACCTTGTATTTGATAACCGAGGATGGCACAACGATGATGAAAATGCACGAGGCTGAAGGTACCTGTCACAACGATGATGAAAATGCGCGAGGCTGAAGGTATCTGTCACAACTGGTGTAGTTGATCAGAGATCAGCTGTGCGAGGACGGCGCAGGCCTAGTGATGATTCAATCCCCTCTTGCACTGAATCGCAAAAGAGTTGATGGGGAAGAGAGGATCAAGAACTGCTGTGAAGCAAAAGAGGATCAAGAACTGCTGTGATGCACTGGAGGCTTCAATACCATATGAGAATATTGATAGAATTTGTAATGAGTGAAAACTTGTATTATTCTTATTGAATAAACTGTACAATAGAGTAATGTATTTATACGAGTTAAGTGAGCTAAGGATAGACCCAGTTACAACAGGCTTGAATAAAGAAATAAGTTACCCACGTCTCTTATGTATTCTGATATGTTACCGCACATTGTATATTCTAATACTTATATTTTTTACAAAATTTAAATTAATTTCTGAATGTTATTGGATCGAGCTGGAGCTATCAAATTAGGCAGCCCGTATTAGAGGACGTATGTAAGTGTTCAAACATGTTCCCGTTCTTTCTCCATAACCGTTTTTTAAGGGCCACGTCCTCTTCTAAACAACACAAATATATTTTCTACCGTCTATTTTTGATTGACCTTCAGCCAAAATAAAAATATATTCAGCTTTCCGTTCTTTTCTAAGCCCTAAACAAAATCAATAATTTTAAAAGTGCAACAGAGTTGGCTATGTCTGTGCAGACGAATCCATACTAATAAATTGGTAACTAAATAACACGGTACTTTCAAGAGCAAAATTCACTTGTTTATTCATCATCAACTACGTGGCTTTATAGCCTTACAATGAAAACAAAGATTCAAAGCTACTACCTAAAAGACAGGAGAAAAAACTGCAAGTTAAACTACGATATCCCCTAGAGACTAGGGATTTATTAACAACAAAAATTTAATTAAATGGAACTGATCAAAACTTGGTGTGCAAGTCTAAAGCAAGTGCCAGCTTTTTATTATTTCAACAACTTCCTAACACATACAAAATTCAGATTCGAAATGTTGTTATATTCCAGCGACGAATGACGTTATTTAAAAACTGCTTTGTGTGTTTGAAAGGAACGCCGAAACGTTTTAAAGAATGATGACTTGATCGACTCGATCAAATACCATTATCGTTGTTTACAACAGGTTTTCAGTAAAAGTTTATGCTTTTATGTAAATCAAACAATTTTCAGTGACTGCAACATTCATAATGCAAGCAGTAATTTCAATGAACTGCCCATTTAATAGCATAGGAGTCTGTTTTTCTGTATTAATCCACCAACTCTATTTAATAGACATAATCCATGACATATCTTTTGATTCCCGCTATGAAATTTCAATTTTTGGATTCGTTAGAAAGATATTGTCAATTAGATTCTAATGTTTTTGATTTCACTAAAATCCGGATTGTTTTGCACCCAGTACATTCAATTGAAGTTTGAAATCGAATTATCGAACTACCGCGTCATTTTCAATTCTATTTATAATTATATATAAATATTTATATTCTAACGACGGCGTATATAATATATACGTCGAATTTCAATTCAAAATAAATTTCTTATCGATATTATTTAAAATAATCTATTTTAAATATTCAAAATTCATTAAAATTGCCAAAATAAAAATTTTAAACTGGCTCAGAATTTCCGGGTTATTACATTATTCCACCTACTATCAAATTTGTATGATTTTGTTTGGCTTTTGGAGAAGAAACCGGTTTAAACCATTATACTAAGAAGACTTCTGCAGAACAACATGAAACTGGTTCCTAGAAGGTTGATGGAAGTCTAGCACTTGAAGTGGAACAACGTGGTGAACGTTGTGGAGTAGTCTGTGTAGGGATAGGTCACACGCATTGAAGTTGGGCTCGGTTCCAGCTTTAGTTTACCTTGTATTTGATTTATGTTTTGTATTTGCTTTCATTGTATGTTTGTTTGCTTTTATGTAGTCTCCATGTATGCATGTACTCTTATTTCATAAGCTAATAAATGCGTACCAAATAAAAAAAGCATTTAGTTTTACAATTTCTAAGGTACTTGTGATCAGTGCAGGCTATTGCGGCAGGTCATGTGTGTGCCATTTTCCAAGAAAAGATGCATACTCCGATCTTATTTGGCTGCCAACATATGTTCTGCGAAGATTGTGTTTCTGAATGGTAACTTTTTTTCTTTTTTTTCTTTCAAAGATGAATATGCAAGCTGAATAATGAAAACATGAAATTTGAATCATACACACTGACATGCAAACAAGCTACTCAAATTCAAACCATCCTGGGTATCTATTACATAAACAAGAAGAACACTTTTTTTATATAATTATCTTTGTGTGATAGTCTCCGTGTTCGATATGGTACAGAAACCTTCAGTGGTCAACGTAAATCAACAACCATACATACGAATAGAGCCGCGAACACGCTAAAGAACCATAGCCATTCTTAAACATTACAATATCAGATACCTATAGCAGTCATTTTTTGAGAATCCCAGTACTCTCTAGATTGCTTCACCATCTCAGTCCTCTCCTCCCTTAGTCTCTCCTTCCAGTACTCTTTGCAGCTGTTTTTCAGAAGTACGTCGAGTTATAGCATATGCGTGGCATCATTGTACACACCAGCTGATCTACAAACAGGGCACTTGGCTGCTTTAGTCGCTGTTCTAAGGCCTTGAAATAGTAATACAGATGTTGAAGAACAAGCACAACTTTTACAAAAAAGATGCCCACACTTTAACGCGTATGGGCTGAATACAGTATCTAAGCATACTGCACATGTAAGGTTGTACTCATATTTAATGGAGTTAGAAAGGGTAATAGTAATCACAGGTTGATCGCCGCTCAAGTCGCACGATAATCGCCTGAAGAATTCACCAGGCTCACCCATGTCTGACCCACAACAGTTTATATAAAATGCACCCAATTCTATTAACCATGGTGAATGTAAGAGTTCTATATGCTCTGCATGCATTTTAATCTTAAAGTTTCTGCCAGCAACGAAACCATGTACTTTGTCATATTTTTCAGTATTTTATGAATTGCAATAGCATTCATGGTAAGATAATCAAGTAACAATCTTCCTTTTCTGAATGGTAACTTATGCTTGCCTTTGGTTTCACTTTATGCTTATATGAGACAATGTTTTAAAACAATAAATTGCATTTACATACCAATTTAGGTTTGAGAGAGAACGGACCTGCCCGTTATGCAGGGCTTTGGTAAGACTATCTGATCTCAATTCATTTGGTGATGGCGCTACGACCCTAACTTTTCAGTTCTTCTGAAGCTTTTTCAGTGATGTACATTCTCAAACAATCTAGGTGCAGCTATGGTAGGCCATTGGTTTATGTTGGAAGAAAAAGAAAATTGGTAGTGGTGCATTGATTGGTACAATGCTGCAAGGAACTTACTGTTACAGAGTAAAAGCTTGCGGCTTGTGTAAATGTGTAGATAAGAACGTGGCGTGGCTAAAAACAAGCTACGTTGTATTGAGGGTGATGCAGATGAAAGAACTAAGCTAAACGAAGAACCAAAGCACATTAAGGATGAGCTTCAAGAACTTGAATTCTTTTTCAGTGTTTAAAAATCTAGTGTGTCGGTAATTAGATGGAGATACATATTTGTTTTATGTTATGTATGATTTTTTTTAAGCATGTGTATCGTTTATTAATGTCACTTTGACTTATGAATGTAGCAGTGTTTGAGTTTACCTAAATATATGTTATAAATTATTGTTTGTCATGTTTAATTAGTGTGAAATTGTACTTTGTTGATATATTTTTAATAATATTGCTGATTTGGTTCTATATGATTTTCTCGCATTGATTTAAGTAATTTAACATATAGTAGTAGTATAGTAGAAATTATTTAAAATGGCGTAGCTATAGCGTACGAAAATTTAAAATTATATTCACTTGTACGGAGTATGCACTGCGTAGCTAACGCAAAGGAATTAGGACGTAAGAATAGTGTAGGAATGTATATGGCGTGGGCAACAATTAGGAAATTTGGGCATAGGCAAGGCGTAGGGAATTTTTATGCATAGAACGGATGTAGGAAACATCTGGCGTAGAAAAGGCGTAGGAAACATCTAGCGTAGGAAGGACGTAGGAAACATCTGGCGTAGGAAACCGTACTACGCATGGAGTAGGAAAGGCGTGGAAAATATTTTTGCCACGCTAGAATTTCCGATGTCAGGTTTGGCGTAGGTACGGCGTAGGAAACTAATGTTTTCTACGCCTTACCTACGCCAAACTGGCGTAGGAAAATCAGAAAATTCTTGTAGTGTCATGGCTTAAGAGCATTGAGTATACGCTCTGCAATGATGGTGTTGGCTCAACAGATGTTATGAAAGCAACAACTGCTTCATAATCGTCATCGAGACCACTCACAATACAAAGAACCTGCTCATGTTCGGTAATCTTATGGCCAGTGCAAGCCAACTGATCACACAAATTCTTTACCTTCATAAGGGAATCATTCATAGTAGAATTCTCTTTCTTGATATTCTGAAGTTGTCTTTTGTAATGTAGGACCCTTGCAGAGGATTGTGATGTAAAGATTCTTTCTAATGTTGCCCAAATATCATGAGCAGAATTGCAACCGATTAGTTGTGATAGCAAACTTGCACCCACTGATGACATGATCCAAGAACTAATCAAATTATCTTGTCTCTGGTAAGTTGTGATCTCAGAATTTGTAACAAGCTTTTCTTCTGCATCTCTAACATATTTCGGTGGAGTAATCTTTGTACCATATAGGTAATCTTCGAGGCCGTAGCCTTTTGCTGCAGTTTCGATCTGTAATTTCCAAAGCAAGAAATTTGATTCATCAAGCTGAATTGAGATAAGTTGGTTTTGGGGTTTAATGATAGATTTGATCAATTCTTGAGTAATATCAATTGATGGTTGGCCTGCTTTTGCATGCTACAGACATTGATGATGCAATGGAAGCTTCAGTTCCAGCCATGTTGTGAGACAAGAAACGAAACTGAGAGGAAAAACAGTCAAGATCTGCAATCAGTAGGGCGTTATGAAACCGGGTTACTCAAATATAGGGTTAAACCTTGTATTTGATAACCAAGGACGACACAACGATGATGAAAACGCACGAGACTGAAGGTATCTGTCGCAACCGGTGCAGTTGATTAGAGATCAGCTGTGCGAGGACGGCGCAGACCTAGTGATGATGATTGATACTAAATCAATCCCCTCTTGCACTGAATCGCAAAATAGAGTTGATGGGAAAGAGAGGATCAAGAATTGCTGTGAAGCAAGACAGGATCAAGAACCGCTGTGAAGCAATGGAGGCTTCGATACCATATGAGAATATTGACAGAATTTGTAATGAGTGAAAACTTGTATTATTCTTATTGAATAAACTGTACAATAGAGTAATGTATTCATACGAGTTAAGTGAGCTAAGGAGAGACCCAATTACAACAGGCTTGAATGAAAGAAATAAGTTACCCACGTCTCTTATGTATTCTGATATGTTACTGCACATTGTATATTCTAATATTTATATTTTTGTACAAAATTTAAATTAATTTCTGAATGTTATTGGATCGGGCTGGAACGATCAAATTAGGCCAGCCCGTATTAGAGGACGTATGCAAGTGTTCAAACATGTTCCCGTTCTTTCTCCATAACCGTTTTTTAAGGGCCACGTCCTCTTCTAAACAACACAAATATATTTTCTACCGTCTATTTTTTATTGACCTTCAGCCAAAACAAAAATATATTCAGCTTTCAGTTCTTTTCTAAGCCCTAAACACATCTTCTTCTCGATGTTTTTCAAATCAAATCAAATCAATAATTTTAAAAGTGCAACAGAGTTGGCTATGCCTGTGCAGACGAATCCATACTAATAAATTGGTAACTAAATAACACGGTACTTTCAAGAGCAGAATTCACTTGTTTATTCATCATCAACTACGTGGCTTTATAGCCTTACAATGAAAACAAAGATTCAAAGCTACTACCTAAAAGACAGGAGAAAAAACCACAAGTTAAACAACGCTATCCCCTGGAGACTAGGGATTTATTAACAACAAAAATCTAAATGGAACTGATCAAAACTTGGTGTGCAAGTCTAAACAAGTGCCAGCTTTTTATTATTTCAACAACTTCCTAACACATACAAAATTCAGATTTGAAATGTTGTTATATTCCAGCGACGAATGACGTTATTTAAAAACTGCTTTGTGTGTTTGAAAGGAATGCCGAAACGTTTTAAAGAATGATGACTTAAATCGACTCGATCAAATACCATTATCGTTGTTTACAACAGGTTTTCAGTAAAAGTTTATGCTTTTATGTAAATCAAACAATTTTCAGTGAGTGCAACATTCATAATGCAAGCAGTAATTTCAATGAACTGCCCATTTAATAGCATAGGAGTCTGTTTTTCTGTATTAATCCACCAACTCTATTTGATAGACATAATCCATGACTATTATTAGTATTGTAGACTTGATCGAGAATTCTCACTATTTTTAGTTATGTGTCACATGATGGCTAACTTGGTTGATCAGTGTTAATGGAAGAGAGGAGAGACAGCTAGGAAAATGAATAAAGAAAGGTGGAGAAGGATATTTATGGTGGGATCCGTTTTGATTTTGATTGGGGCCAAATATGGTTTTTAGTGGCAAGCGTGCCGGTTCAGATACGGCACAGACAGCTACATACACCAGGCACCTAATGTAGGCCAAAACCTCCAGTTTGGCATATATATACTCCTTATTATACATTACACAGACCCCAGCGCACCCATCATTGGTTTGGCATCTCCTGCAGTGCAGTGATCAGTAATTTGAATATATTTTATAAAAAAAAAAAAAAAAAAAAAAAAAAAAAAAAAAAAAAAAAAAAATCTGCAAAATGCTTTGAACAGCGGTTTCCGAATGTTATATAACGATAATATGACAAAGAATACAACAAATTTTTTCTCCTGCCTTATACATTTGTTCAGTTAGACGCAAACGAACAATCATCTAACTTGAATGTTTGTAAGCAAGCTAAGCTCCCAAGAGTAGTAAGCATAAAACAAGCGTTTTGTTTTGTATTGTTAACTAGTAACTAATGTAAAATACAATTTTTCATTGTATAAAGCGCCGATTTTTACCTTTATTTAGGGGAGGGTATCTACGTCCTAGCAGTGGCGGATCTAGGATCTAAGTTGAGGTAGGGCAAAAACTTTTGTGCCACATCCTCAAGTAGCTTCAAGTTCTTCAATATATATACAAACCATTTTCCTACATAGCAAACCAACAAAGATGTGGAGACTTGCTTGGCAATATGGGCTGTCTTGTGGCCAGGTAGGGCGGATCCTTGTTTTTCAAGTAGGGCGGATCTTGAAATGTTGTCTGTTTTTACCATAAAAACATTTTTCCAGCTAGGGCATTGGCCCTAGCTGGCCTGAACGTGCATCCGCCCCTGCGTCCTAGTACCTTTTCTTGCATGCATGCGAGAATGATCGAGAGTCAAATTTCAAATTATTTGCTTGGAGATCAGAAACGATGTGTTGCATGTAGTCAATGTACACTGCATGTGATGTCAGCGTATTTGCTCTCCCTTTTGTATTGTATCCAAGGATCAGACGAAAATATTGATGTCAGGATCTATATATATTCCATGGCAATGACTGTCAGAAAAAAACTGCACACGAGACTTCACTATGGTTTTGCGCTTTTACCCTATATGCATGATATATGTCGGTCTTGTCAATTTATTTCCTTATCCCTAACTCCTGCTAGTCAAACTTGGAAGGTTCCTTCCTGGCGAGTCGACCAGTTGCCATAGTAATGGTAGTTTTAACTTTTAAGCAAACAACTCACCAATGAACTGAGATTTTAACTACATTCATTCAATTATGAATAGAGAATAAATCAAGGCAAACTATTTGTTATGTACTATAACATTTTAATTCCATTATTTTGTCATCAAAATAAAATATAAAACATGTAATTAAATATCAACTAGATAAACGTGTAATTGAATGGAGAATGAACTGGCCAATATTCAATGTATAAATGTAATAAAAAGTATTTCTGGTTACCTTTCACAAATGTCAACTAGATAATATGCTAAAATTATATATATGTCCTACTCGTGCACTTCATAACACATCACACGCAGACTGAGCAAATATTCCTCTATCCCCAATTTTCCCTAACTCTCTGTACCCAGCCAATCAGAATTCATGATTTCTACCTTTTTGCAATTAATTAAGTCAGAAAGAGAAAAATGACTTATTTGCAAAAATGTGGAAATCAGGAGGTCCTGATTGATTAGGTACTGGGAGATAGGAGAAAGTGGGTACAGGGGATTTGAATTGTCACACGCAAATGCATACACACGCACAAATATAAAAGGAAGAATTAATAGATTATGAAAAAGACAACCAACAGACTATACTTACAAAGAGGAGAAGATGGATAAAAACATGCCAGCAATAAAAAGGAAGAATGTTTGAAATAATAAAAAGCAAATTACTCATGCTAATACCTTAAACTGTTATACTATGAAATCCCCTTTTGATTATTTGGGTTTTAAGATTAGGCCAACAAAACTCAAACAGGAAGATTGGATGATTATTATAGATAAAATATACATTAGGCTATCTAGTTGGAATAATAGATTTTTATCAAGAGCGAGTATATTAATTCTTATCAACACTACGCAATCTACTATTCCAACATATTGAATGGTCGTTCATCGTTTTCCACGATGGATGATTGAAAAATTGACAGAATTAAACGCAATTTTCTCTGCAGTGGAAAAAATATTTGTAGAGGTTATAAGTGTTTAATTAATTAGGAAATTTGTTGTAGATCCAAGAAAGATGGAGTCTTGGGATTATCAATCTATATAATTTTAATTCCTCGTTATTAGTAAAATGGTTGTGAAAATATAGAAACCTTGAAGTGTCGGCAACTTGAAAGCAAATTGTTTCTAAATTTTATTATGGTAGAGGCAAAAATATTTTTGATACTAGTTATAGTTGGAATAATAGAATATCATCATTTTGCAATTCCATATTGAAATGTTTTGATGTTTTAAATCTAGGTTGTAAATTGATTGTTCATTCAGGTGATATATATATATATATATATATATATATATATATATATATATATATATATATATTTTTGGCATGATTCTTGGATTACTCGTTTTCCCTTAAAAATAGAATTTAAAGAACTTTATGAGATTTGTTGCTTTAAAAATGCTTTGATTAAGAAAGTTTATAGAGGTAGCTTAGATCCCCGATGGGAGTTCACATTTAAGAATATTTTAGATGGTATACTATTTAAGCAATTTGCCTTATTACGAGCTAAGCTGTCTATGTATCGTTTTTATAATAATGGGGAGAATATCTATTGGGGTCTTGATAAAAGATTTTCAAAATCTACGTATAAGTTTCTTAATTTTTCTGTTATTTCGATTTTAAAATTTAAGTTTATTTAGAAGACAATGCTCCACCTAAGGCCAAATTACATAAGTGGCTAATTATACATAAGAAATTAAATACGGTAGAGCATTTAAGGAAGAAAAATATTATTTCTGATTCTAAGTGTTGTTTTTGTAATATATTTGATGAAAATTTTAACCATATACTTTTCTCTTGTACTAAAACTTTCTTTATATTAAAAATGATTTTAATATTTTTGGTTTTAATTGTTCCAATATTTCTAGGGATTGTGATTATCACTACAAGAAAAACGATTTTTGGTTGCAATAATCAGTGGCGTTTATTATCAAATGCAAGCAAAAGAGTTTTCATGACCAATGTAAGCGCGGTAAAAAAATTTCACATTCCCGCCTCTTTGTAAACACAAGTCCGCGTGTCCTAGGAGAAATGTAACCGACCTAATCTCTTTTTCTATTCCTTCATACTTAACATCTTTTAATTTTTAACCCTCGTTCGCTTTTCTTTCTTTTTTTGGAAAAAACCCTAGTATTTTACCCCTTTCGATCTCCCGCTTATTATTTCTCAGTTAAATTCGAATTTGTAAAGACTATCTCGTTCAACGTTGGTATGAATACCAGTAGAGGCGGTTCATCTCAGCGATGCTACAAAGCGATTCGATTCAATTCCTACTCATATTCAAGATCATGAAATCGGTAAGGCTAGAAAGGTATAAAACTAAACTTGATTTATCTAATTTTGTTTGGATTCTATCGTTTGGGGTTTTGAACAGTTAAAATTTGCTAAGTGTTGAGTTCTGCAGCCACAAACCAAACAGTTGATTTCTGCAAATAGTGTTTGTAAATGGATTTTATATCTGGGTTTTTAAGTTACTTTTGAACTTTGGGTTTTGACAGTATACCAGATTAAATTATTTCTGAATCGAATGGGTTTTGACAGTATACCCGAAAAAATTACCAAACAGTGTTGTTTCTAGAGTTTGCATCTGCATCGAATGACTGTTTTGTACATATATGTTGATTTCCCGAACTATAGTCTATACTGATTGGAATTTAATATGGATATTGATTTTAAATCTTAACTTGTTTGTTTAAATTGCTTGATTGAGCACTCGCAGCAAACACATTACATTGATATGCATATATGTATATATACAAATATATACATCATATATGTATATATACAAATATATACATACATACATATATATATATATATATGCATATATATATATATATATATATATATATATATATATATATATATATATATATAGGAACCTTGCAATGCATGAATTATATATGTGAGTTACTTAGTATACAAAATTGTGCAGCTTATGACTTGGGAGTTTATGAATTTTGCAATATGTGATATTATGCAAGTATATCAGAATGTGTTTATGTATGCTAATTTAATCTGTTTTCTTTCATCTGATTTGCATATATATATATATGAGTATACATGAATACTGAAATTGTGCAGTATAAAGGAGTGACATTAACTGATACATTTCATACAAAATTTCTCTGTAGGCTCAGGAGAACCCAAAGGGACAAAGACAATTTGTTTTAGGCTCTTGTCCCATGAATACCAATAATTGAGATTGCAAAATTTATGTTAGGCCATCAACGATCAAGTTGAACCTGAACCGTATTTGCAGTCTTGATATTGATATTTATGAGCGAGAAACGTGAATTGATGTGGGAAACTGAATAGAGAAACATGTTCAAAATAGGTATACCTACATTGCAATCAGAATGTGTTTATGTATGTTAATTTAATTTATTTTATTCCATATGATTTGCATATATAGGAGTATATATACGTGAACAATGAAATATGCCATATATTTGTTGTGATTGAACATGTGAATCCAGACTGCACCCTCCTTCCATATATATATATATGCAAGGTTTTCAAAATGGGATTTAAATCGTAAAGTTTATATTTCAAATCGAAACGGATTTTGTGACGGCCTTCCCCGCACCAGCCGATATTTCCCTGAAATGTGTTGTGCCAATGCCCGACAAGCACATGACGGTCGCCAAAGAAAAGAAAAGAAAGGAATTTGAACTAACAAGGAACCTGCAGAATGTCTCACAGCGCATGGGATAAAATATAATAATAACATAACTTTGACGTAAAACAGGTGAGACGGTGCATAAGCTGAAAACTAAACCATCATAGCAGCGGAAAATCTAAAATACAACTTATGTTCCACATCATCATTATTACAACTTTTAAAAACTGTCTCTACAGCAAAATAAGAAAGGTACACTACTAATGCCCAAAGTAGTGACCAACAACGACACAGGGAGAATATATGTATAAATGGTACGTGTAAGCCTCCTCCCCGTCTCCGGACATCTACTCGTGCATATCCAATTGACTTGTCTCTAGTCTGCTTATTTAGGAGCACCCAGAGTAATAAGAAGAGACATAAAAATCTGGGTCAGACAAAATTCTGTTATGAGCGATAAGCAACAAAACAGAACAATAACAGGTATAATCCAATCATACCTGAACCTGGACCTGCAACCAAAGAGTTAGCACAACAGGATGTACAATACTCTAAGGTGACACTAACACATGGTATAAGATACGGGAGTGGGGGTGTGCATGTCATAATGATAGCAAACATCAAACACAGCAATCATCCTCACATCTCTCACTCAGTGCGTAAAGCATACGATATCCACCACTCGATCACCCAATCCTTTGCTACGATCACTTTTCTCCATAGAGTCACTATGACCCCATTGCACTGATCCATAGCCACTAATCCGTCTCTAAGTGGTGAACTAAAGTTATGGATATCGATAACCCCTTTGCACACGTCCCGCAGCAAAGCCCAATCATGAAGTTAACTCGTTGGTTCCCAATTAGATCCTGAGTTCTATTTCCTATTTGGACTACCGTTGCATGTCGGGTTTTGGTATCCTTCGGATCAGTTTGAATGTGCGTAGTACCCCAGTTATCATCCGTTCGGTTCGTGTTGTCTTCACCCGAGCAGTCGAGTCGTTAGCTCCCTCTCATGGTGGGTCAGATCGTGCTCCTTCACTCGAGCGGGTCGGGTCGTGATACTCCAAGCTAGGGTCGTGGTGCCACACTGGTTCAGATCATGGTACCTTGTCATATAGGTTCGGATCGTGCGATCCTCACCAGGTCGGGTCGAGCTTCTCCATCCGGGTCGGTTCGTGATCCACTCCACTGCGGTTCGGTTCAAGTTCCTCAGCTCATGGGTGTTCTACTCATGGTGCCTTCTCGAAGCGTCGGGTCGGTTCGTGCCTCCAGGCTTCGTGGTTCCACCAGCAGTTCGTGGGGAGGGGATACTTCACAAGAGGGTCGGGTCGGAGAAGGTGAGCACGATCGGTTTGGTTCGGATACAGGCGATCCGATCCGAATCCTGCATATTTTCCTGCAACTTTTCCAGCGACTGTTTTACGCCACACGACGGCGTTTTCGACCATTCTAACTATTCTAATCAATCATAAAGCATACCATACAGTCATAGCAACATATAGAATTGACAACAAATAGCAAAACAACAATTTAACATGTTTATACGGATCAAACATACCCAAAACCCATGTTTTTCCCTTAACCATGTTCAAGCATAACTGATGACAGGATTAACAAAACTTAATCAAATTAACCTAAATTTATAACAGACACATAAAATGATGTTTAAGAATTTTGCAAATTTTTCCAGATTTTTCTGAGTTAAAATTTCGCTAATTATCACTAATCACCCATAATCAACCGTAATTAGTGAGATACTATGCAAATCACTCACCTTAGCCACAAATAAACTCAGATCTGTAACTTTTGGACAAAATGGTTCGGATTCCAATACATTCCAGCAGCTCTACCTCAATTTTTGCGCTAATCCGTTTTGATTTGATGTAGATTTGGCTTAATTAGCGATTAGAAGGTGATTTAGGGTGTTTTAGCAAGTGGAGGTCATTGCTAGGGTTCAACAGTTGTAAGTGGCAGCTAAGAAATGAAATAAAAACTGATTTACTACCTCATCTTAGCCCTCCCATAATCGTAATCCCGAAATGGGTTATGGGCCCTCTTGCTAATCACCATAATTAGGCCTGGTTAAGCTGTTTTTCACCTTCTGAACCTTATTTCAATCATATCTCCCAAACGGTGAGTCCGTTTGGCTAATGTGACCACTCTACGAAATTGTAAACCATCATTAGAATCTAATGGAAGTGGTTTCAGGTCAAAACTCCTTACCAATCAAAAGTTATGGCCGAAACAAGATCATCTAAGGGCAAAACGGTCATTTAAAAATCGCCAAAAATCGTGAACATGGGAAATGACCCCAATAGCCGTTCCCCAAAGTTACATGACCATACGACTTCGTATGAAAATGAAATAAATATCCTACAATCCTCCGACGCATAGAATGTGGGTCGATACATTCTCCCCCCCTTAAGAAATTTTGCCCCCGAAATTCCTTAATCAAAACATACAAAGGTTCCCGCATGTCTATCAATTATTTGCAATCAATCAAACATACATAACAAACACAACATGCCTATCCTAGCATGCGGGTTACTAACGAGGGAATAACTATTGCTATTAAAATCTTATCAGGCAAAGAGTTCTGGATGCGACTTCCTTATGCTCTCCTCTATTTCCCAAGTACAGTCGTTTTCATTCTCGCCCCACTGAACCTTGACTAGTTTCACTGTCTTCCTTCGAAGTTGCTTCATATTGTGTCCGATAATACAAATCGTCTTGTGGTTCCCAACCACCTCGGGTTCTACCTCGATGTCATCCAACTGATTTGGTGAAATACTCACATTAGGTTCGTGCACGTACTTCTTCAACTGGGAAACATGAAATGCGTTGTGGACTCCCGCCATCTTATCTGAAGTTTCACTTATTACTTCTGGTCCAAGCACAAATTCTCACCGGTTCCCAACCAACATGATGGTGAGTTGCACGGTCTTTCGTACAAAGATTCAAATGGAGCTACTCCAATACTAGACTGATAACTATTATCATATGCGAATCCAACTAGATGCAAATGGTTATCCCATGATCCACCAAAATCTAATATACAAGCTCTCAAGACAACTTCTAATACTCGATTCACCCTCTCTGTTTGACCATCGGTTCGAGGATGATACGCGGTACTGAGATGTAATCCTGATCCTAAAGCCTCTTGTAAGCTCTTCCAAAACCCACTAGTAAATAATGGATCTCGGTCACTCACAATGCCTTTAGGTACTCCATGAAATCTCACTACCCACTTCATATACAATTTTACTAACTTAGCTGTCGTTCTATTCGATTTGACAGGTATAAACCTTATACTCTTGGTTAATCAATCCACAATCACCCAAATACTATCACGACCCGATCTAATCCTCGGTAAACCGTCTATGAAATCCATCGAGACTTATTCCCAATTCCATTTAGGAATTTTCAACGGTTGTAACAAACCACTAGGCTTCCTTTACTCAGCTTTAACTAACTAGCAATTTATACTTTTGGAGATAAACTTCCCAACGTCTCTCTTCATCCCTTTCCAGTAGTAAGTCTGCTTTATGTCTCAATACATTTTGTTACCACCGGGGGTGCATAGTCAGTTTTGAGTGATGACGTTCTCTAAGAACTTCATCTCTCAATCCATTGACATTGGGTACAACTAGTCTATCATTCTTTCGAAGCCATCTTCCTCGGTCAAGTCCATACTTGTTCATCTTCTCACTGTCGATGCCCATCTCTACCTTGGAGATGATTTCCAATAGATTAGGATCGTCCCTCTGACTGGAACCAATCCTCTCAATCAAAGTCGGTTTGATTGTCAAACTTGTTAACATTTCTAGATCCAATCCACACTTAAGTCTGAAATCATATCCCACGATATACTCCAGTTACTTTCATTCAAGAAACATAGCACCTAAACTGGCATGTCTCCTACTCAATGCATCAGTACAACACTTAATCTGGTACCACATGCATCTGTGTGTACCGTCATCTCTTCGTTCTCTATTACCAGAATCCTATAGGTGATAGTCTACCCAAGGGAATAAAACAGGAACAAACATAGCAACCATAGCATCCATCAAACATGTCCTATCTATCACCTGCTAAAGCCATACACACGTCGATACCTACTTGACTGGTCCAACCAATCTCAAGGCTGACGGAAGCCCCGCCTCCATACATACGTCGATGCCTACTTGACTGGTCCAACCAATCCCAAGGCTAATGGAAGCCCTGCCTCCATACGGACTACCGTATGTCCAACGTATGTTTATCCTCCAAGGATAACTAAATCACGTCCAACGGATCTAAGGTAACAGGCATCCCTAGAGACCCCTGCTTCTAGTCCGCCTAAAACACTCGAGTCCCACCCAAGTCTATCCATTATCTTGCTGCCCTCTCGAGTCCAACTCGAGCCAACCCATTTCCTTGCAGCCTTCTCGAGTCTAACTCGAGTCAATCTATTACCTATAAACTCAGACCCAGTCTTGAGTATCCATTACCGACAAACTCTAATCCAGCGTGAGTTGTCTCCCTATTCGTTGCATCTCCAAGATCAACAACACCTATTTTCTTTTACGAGTTCAAGTCCAACTTGAGTCGTCCTAACCCTCGTTGCATCTTCCATGATCGATGAACACATGCTATTCCTTCAAAAAGAACATCAACATAGGAACCTAAACAATCCATTACTTTGCATCTTTCTCGAGTCCCACTCGAGTCATCTCATAACCCTATCGAGTCTAACTCGCATCAGCCCATACCATTGAACAGTCTTATCATGTGACAGCTGCACATCACTCCTCGAGTAAGTCGAGATATCATTCAATGGAAATCACAACAACTACTTATATCTCACGCAAACCATCCTAGTCGAACTCGACGTTCCCTAAGCACAAGCCGTAAAGGCCTAAACCAATATCAGACAAGCACTCAAGGAACATCTCCTCCGAATTCAGACAATCTATGTGAGATGATACTAGCAAAACAACTAAGCAATCACAAGAAAACATAAATCCATAACTCGATAAGACCACACTACAACAAATCATGCAAAGACTAGTCGAACCACCTATCGGGTTCGTCACAACTAAAGGTCTATCGACTATCTCAGGTTCCAATCCCAACTTATCTACCAGGTCCCTAGATATGAAGGAATGGGATGCCTCGCTATCAACAAAACTAGAACAGAAACATCATAAATAGAAAGCATACCTCGAATAATGGCGCCCTTTCCCTTCTTTGCCGCAGTTAGGGCATTCGACGAAGAAGGAACAACGTTAATAGCATTTGCTTTCACAATCTGCTTCTCTTTAGGGGGTTGCAGGCAATTATCCTTGTGATGTCCCACTTGGCCGCAATTGAAGCACTTCCTTTTCCTAGGCTTTTTCTGATAATCTCTAGCATAGTGGCCCTTCTTGCAATAGCTAAAGCACTCGCCATCTTTCTTATTCTTCTTATTTTGACCATCCTTGGTTTGGTTCTGTTTCCTCTTATTCTGGGACTTTTCCTTGCCTCGACTGCTTGCTTGCGGCTTTGGCTCCTCTGTATATGCAACGACAACTTTAGTCTTTGGCTTAGGGTAAAGACTCTATGATCTCAATGCCTTTCCCATAATAGATTCAAACGTCTCGTCGATGTGGTTTATCAGCCTTTCCTCTAAGTACTCATCTAAGCCGGTTATGAATTTCTCGTTCTTTTTCTCAGCAGTGTCGATAAGAGATAATCCATACTTCAATAAAGTATTGAACTTAGCAATATATTCCGAGACTACCCTACCATTCTGCTTAAGCCCCAAAAATTTCCTAAATAGTTCAGATTTGTAAGCAGCTGGAATGAACTTTTCGCTGAAACGAGTCATAAACTGATTCCAAGTAACTTGATCTTCTGGAATAGCTGCTTTAATAGCATTCCACCAATTCATAGCTTGTCCTTGAAGCTGACGCGATGCTAACTTTCTCTTCATGGCATCATCGATTCCCAAGTCCTCGAAGATGCGCTCACAACTATCCAACCAATCTTGAACATCAGTAACCGACTCCGTTCTGTGGAACGGCTTCCCACCAAGACTAGTATTATCCTTGTTAAGCTTGGCGAAATCAGCCCTAGGCGCCTGCACTACTGCACCACCACCATTAGCAGCATTAGGAACTGCTCCTCGAGCATCCCTAAGCATCTCTCGCATAAAAGTAGTGAACATCGTCCTCATATCATGGACATTCCTATTATTAGCCCCTGAACCCTTACTCCTCGTATATCGGCTCATCGTCAAATCTTTAAAGAGAAAACGTTTAACCATCTCCATAGTGGCGCCAGTGCAGTCCGACTTCATCCTTACAAATACTAATAGTATATATATATATAGCTTTTGAAAACCAAAATATCACAAATACATGCTCTCATATACGTACTATCTCACTCTAGTGTCTTCCCTAGGTTAACTACGCAACCTAGAGCTCTGATACCAAATGTGATGGTCCGCCCCGCACCAGCCGACATTTCCCTGAAATGCGCTGTGCCAATGCCCGACTAGCACAGGATGGTCGCTAAAGAAAGGAAAAGAAAGGAATTTGAACTAACAAGGAACCTGTATAATGTCTCACAGCGCATAGGATAAAATATAATAATAACATAACTTTGATATAAAACAGGTGAGACAGTGCATAAGCTGAAAACTAAACCATCATAGCAGTGGAAAATCAAAAATACAGCTTATGCTCCACATCATCATTATTACAACTTTTAAAAACTATCTCTAAAGCAAAATAAGAAAGGTACACTACTAATGCCCAAAGTACTGACCAATAGCGACACAGGGAGAATATATGTATAAATGGTACGTGCAAGCCTCCTGCTCGTCTTCGTACATCGACTCGTGCATATCCACCTGACCTGTCTCTAATCTGCTCGTTTAGGATCACCAAGAGTAATAAGAAGAGATATAAACTCTGGGTCAGACAAAAGTCTGGTATGAGCGATAAGCACCAAAACAGAACAATAACAGGTATAATCCAATCATACATGAACCTGGACCTGCAACCAAAGAGTTAGCACAACATGATGTACAATACTCTAAGGTGACACTAACACATGATATAAGATACGGGGGAGGGGGTGTACATGTCATAATGACAGCAAACATCAGACATAGCAATCATCCTCACATCTCTCACTCAGTGCGTAAAGCATACGATATCCACCACTCGATCACCCAATCCTTTGCTATGATCATTTTGCCCCATAGAGTCACTATGACCCCATTGCACTAATCCATAACCACTAATCCGTCTCTAAGTGGTGAACTAAAGTTATGGATATCGATAACCCCTTTGCACACGTCCCGCAGCAAAGCCCAATCATGAAGTTAACTCATTGGTTCCCAACTGGATCCTGAGTTCTACTTCCTATTTTGACTACCTTTGCATCTCGTGTAACACCCCACCTCCGCCAGGGTGTCTCTTGCAAGCACTCTGACTTTGGAGGGGCGTTTGAATCAGGTAAACATGCATAATGATATATCAAGGCAGAACAAGAACATATGTATATATGTAAACAGAGTAAATAACATAGATAAAACAGCGGAATATTTCAAACCATTTCAAAACAAGTCTGGTACAGCATAATGTCATCTTTCCCAATACACAAGTCTAGATAAAAACAACATTACAGAAAAACTGAAATACATAAGTACTATCCCCAAAATAAGTGATAACCATAGCTAGCTTCATGTCAAGACCGTACATGAGCTAAAATCCCACAAGCAAGCGATCAGAAATCCAAGCTAAGCTCCAATATTCCCACCCTGAGAACCTGGGGGGGGGGGGGGGACGGAAGAAAAGTGGTGAAAGGAAACAGGTCAGTCAAAAAGACTGAGTAAGCCCTACTACAATCAATGTAAACTGATAAAGTTAACTGGCATGAGAAGCAGGTATGATCATAAGGATAACAACATACTAGCATGATGATTAAAGGTGTCATCGCATAATCATGTTTAAGGTTTTGCACCACAGGTGTACTAGCAAACTAACATGACTTGAATAAACAAGTATTGATCCCTTGGCCCGAGCTTTGGCCCAATAACATGAAGTGACCCCAATACGAGGTCCAATAACATGAAGTGACCCTAATACGCGGTCCAACCAAACGGTCTAGTCGATCGGCTCCCTATAAGCCTATCTCGTCACGTGTTAGTGTCCATACGGCCCAAACATAATTGTAGTCAGACTGTGCAGGGTCTCCCGTCGGGTGTATCAAGCCCTAGGGTGGCAACCCCTGGACACCATAAACATAAGTGCACAGTCTCGATCTACTGGTACCCGTGCATGCTTTCCCCGGCTTCGGACTATGTGCACGACCATGGTCCGCTCGGAACTACACCGGCGTACCCATCTGCCGTCGCTTTTGGTCACTTACCTCCAATCCAGTAATCGTGCTCCCTCCCTAGCCTAGACCCTAGGGCCTTAATGATACAAACTTGGGATTACTGCTGGAGTGGACCCCCATTGCTAGGATTTTTCTAGTGGGTTAAGTACGGTTTAACCCTCTTGCTAATCATGGATTAACTTGGTTAAATGTAACGATGAGTTCACGACTTAACCCCGATTAATCTACCAAGCCCAAATTGGTTAAGTACTAAGTGGACCATGACTTAACCCTAATCACGAGGCATTAATTAATTTAATGCGCCTTAACCTCTCACATTAGACCTTGTTGTGGTTACTAGTTAAGCCGGGCGGGTCCGGGTAGCTTTACACCACAACTTGGTCTAACCTCGGGTTCAAGGTACAACATGACCAACTTCTCACATTGGGTCCTATTGTTTGTAGCAACTAGTTAAGCCGGTCGGTTCCGGGTAGGTTTACGCTACAAACTCAACCCAACCTCGAGTTGGTCACACTTATCTTTTCTAAGTGTCATGTCCATCATGTTTCCAAAACATGTTACAAGTTTTCAAGCATTTGGGTAGACCTAACTTAATAGGTAAATTCCCAAAGGGTAGACCTAACTTAATAGGTAAATTCCCAAGCTTATGTTTTTATGTCTTTTAAGTTTACCCAACCCCAAACGCAATCCCATCGCTTACATATCGCAATAGCGCATAAAGGATAGAAAGAGGGAACTTGGCATAATCATGACATAAAGGTGTTGAAGCCACAAGTTTAACATGGTGGCATATGAAATGTACATATGTTCATATACTTGCATATTACATTTTTAGGCCTCAAAAGCATGCATAAAACCAAACTTAGCATATTGGTGATACATGGTGTTAAATGACATGTAGAAATGGCCATAAGTTCGCATTTAGCCTCACGTGCAAGTTATCATAAGGGATATGATAACTTACATGTTGCCAAAATGCAACCTTTAGCTTAAAGCTTGAAGCTTTATGTTCATATACTCAAGATAAGCTTGCATAGCATGATAACATGAACAAAATGATCACCCCAAACTTGCATAACATACTTGCATATCATATGACGAACTTGCGTCTCAAACTTGCATAACATAACATGATAAGCTTGCATATGATAACATAGCAAACTTGCATAGCATAACATGGTAAACTTGCATAGCATAACATGGTAAACTTGCATATCATAACATGGCAAACTTGCATAACATAACATGATAAACTTGCATATCATAACATGGCATACTTGCATAACATAACATGGCAAACTTGCATATCATAACATCTCAAACTTGCATAACATGACATAGTAAACTTGCATATCATGGCAAACTTGCATATCATACATTTAACTTTAGAGTTTAAGTATGAAAGTAGAATAGGGCTTACTATGCTTAGGAAGTCACAAAAATATGACAAAGCCCTTATGAAACCAATTAAACCCAAAATGCAAGCTCTAATAGAAAATCCCTTGAGCCAAAATGATCAAAACCCTTGCTTTATGATGCAAATATAGAAACTTGACTTGAATGCGAGCTAATGATGCTCATGCAAGCTTGAAAACACTTGTATGCATGAAAAATCTCATAGAAATTTATTTAGGAATTTTATGAAGAGAGTGGAGGCCATGAGAGGTAAAATTTTGCCATAGTTTAGTTGTAGGATTGTTTAATGATGATTTAGGGTTAGGTTAGGGCCTTATTTATAGAGATTAGGACTAGTTTCAACCCTAGGATTAAACCCTAGTTCCAATCTCAGCCCTCAAAACCGAATCTGGCCCCCAAGCTCAACACAAACCCAAAATGGTGCACCAGGCAAAACTGCCCGGCTGGACCAAGTCGACAGCCAAGTCGACAGGGCTGTCGACTTGGGTCCAACCAAGTCGACTCCCAAGTCGACAGGGCTGTCGACTTGGGTGCTCTGGCGGGAATTTTCCCGCCTGCCCAATCTTACCCAATTTTCCTAATTCAAGCTTGAATTTGAAATCTGTTTTTACTTTGAAATTTTCTGAAAACTTCGTTGGGCCTTAATCGGGTCATACGGACTCCGATTTTCGAAAACACGGACTCTATTTCGCGTATTTTTCCGAGACGAACGCAATGGCATAGCCCATTTCCCTTGATTCAGATTTTTGAATTAAATTCTGCCTCGATTTACGCTATAATAGGTTATTGAAAATACGGGTTGTTACATTTTCCCCTCCTTAAAGGATTTCGTACCCGAAATCTTCAAGTTAGGAAGAACGTTTCCTACCATCCAACATCCATCTACTCAAAACATCATCCACGAGCAATCATTGTCCTTACAAGATTCTAAATGTTGTATGAACATATGCAAAGGTGTGTATATATGTACTTATCTAATGCAAATATCATCAATGCAAATTATGTTAGTGAAATGAATCCATATGTATGGAATTCCTAACATAATGTATAACATCTATATGTGTGCACATAACATACATCCATATGCAACATCCATGTGATAACACCAAAAATTACCATCCATGAATAAGCGTAAACACTCATGCATATGCAATATGAGGAGTGTGTGAGCCGATCTAGTGCCTAACGTGTATAATGCATCCACGAGTAACCACTTGCAAACACTTGCAACCACTTGCAAACATCAAGCATAACATGTTTCAAACACATGTTTCATCCAAAGGGTTTCTACCTAAGGTTCTCATGACAAGATTAACATGATAAACTAGATAGCAAAAGAAAGATATGCTACAAAGAGATCGGGAGGATAAGCAGGATATACTCCTTTCGGATTACAAGAAATCCCTTTCTAACCCAACCCATATTCTATAAAAGCCCAAAAGGTTTAGTCAACCTAACGGACTCCTTCAAACCCTAACATGTATTACTAGCCAATAAGTCATACCTCCCGACAGAAATAGGACCGAGAGGATATATGTAAAAGATAACATGCAAGTAAGTTCCACAGGAAAACAAGGATCAAGGATATGCTCTTAAAAAGAGATATGATGCGCGTATCTAGCCTTCAGTCTTCTAAGCCACATTTCCTTGAGCTTAACTCCACTGTGCTTTGACCGTCTTTTTCTTACTCTTCTATCATTCTTGGCTTAAACATAACTATGACCTCATGGTTTTCTGCAAGCTCTCCAAAATTCACTAGTGAATCCTGGATCTCGTTTACTTACTATAAAGTATTCCACGCAGCAGAACTTTTCTTGAAAATACCAATCCACGTTGCCAATGAACCATCCGCCTGCGAATGATAGGCCGTGCTTAGATTCAGTTGCTTGCCCATGACTTCTCGTAGACTATCTCAAAACTGGCTAGTGAAGATTGAGTCACGGTTACTAACTATACTTGAGGGAACCTCGTGCAACCGTTTTATTTCTTGAAAGTAGATTGTCGCTAGCTATGCTGCAGTCCTTTCGCTCTTTACCGGAGTGAAATGAGCGCTCTTCGTGAATCTACCTACTATGACCCACATGCTCGTATTCTCTTTCCTTGACCTAGGCAGTCCATCCATGAAATCCTTCGTGACCCTTTACTACTTCCATTGCGGGGACCTCCGATGGATATAATAGCCCACCGGGCTTCTATGACTCGGCCTTTAACCTGTTGGCATAACATGCACCTTGGGGCAAATTCGGCCACATCCTCGGGTGATGTGCATCTTTAAGAACCTTCTTTCTCTCATCGCGTCTTAGCCATCCCTTGTCATCTATAGCGAGGTGACTTACCATCTCGCCTCGAATCAACTTTTCCATGATCTCGACTAACTGTGGGTCTTCTTTCTGTGAAGTCTCTACTTGATCCAGAAGGGTAGGTCTAAGTTCAAGGGACGCTAACTAACTAATTAAACTGAGAGAACTTCTTACTTCAGTTGCATTCCTTGGAGTCTTCCAATCCTGAACTACAACTACCTTAGCGGGATCCACCGCTAAGCCTTGCTTAGAAACTATGTGCCCAAGAAATCTAACTCCTTTTTCTCCAAAATGACACTTGGAGAACTTGGCCTTCAACTGATGCGCTCTAAGCGTATCCATCACCTCCTTGAGATGTCTTGCATGCTCTTCCTCATCCTTAGAGAAGATCAGAATATCATCTACGAAGACCACGACAAACTTGTTCAAGAACTCCCTGAACACCCTACTCATCATGTCCACGAAGTAGGCGGGTGCATTAGTCAAACCGAATGGCATGACCAGCCATTCTAAGAATCCATCTGGAGTTCTGAACGCGGTCTTGTCTATACTATCTTCAGCCACCCTGAGCTGATGGAATCCAGTAGCAAGATCAAGAGAAAACAGATGTTCCTACAAGCTGATCAAACAAATCATCGATCCTTGGCAATGGTTGTCTATTCTCTTCGTTTAACTCACGATAATCAACACAAAGTCGAAGAGAACCATCTGCCTTGGTAGCAAATACCACAGGCGCTCCCCATTCAGATATACTTCGTCTAATGAAGTTCTTCTCAAGCAACTCCTTGACTTGCTTTCTTAACTCTCATCTTGCGGGGCCATGTGCCTAACCGGCCACTAAACTATCTTGGCATTATCAACCAGATAAATGCGGAAATCTATCTCTCATTTAGGGGTAACCCCCCTTCACTTCACCCAAGATATCAGGATATTCTCGGACAACCCTCACCGATTACAAACTATCGATAGACGAGTTGAGGGATTCAAGATAACACAACATGACGGGACTCATAGGGTTACTAGAAATTTTTAGGGTATTACCGAGGCGAGTCATGAGCCTCACAACCCTATGCTAAAAAATCAAGGATGGCTCCAAAACTGGACAACCCATCCATGCCCAAAATCAACCCATACCCCATGAAACCGAGAATATAAGCATCACACGAGAACTCTACACTAAGATAGAGATTTTCAAATCCACGTAGATAATAGACAAATGGGCGGAACCCCTAATTGGATTTGAAACACACACGGGATCATTAACTAGACTAGTACTTAGGTGCAAACTTTCAACTAGATCAGACGAGATAAACTATGCGATGCACCACAATCAAACAAGGTACGAACTGGGAAAATCAGAAATATATACAAGACTTTCAACAGAAATACTACCTCGATCGGGAACTGGAGCGGCATTGAGAGCATGAACTTGCCCTCCCGAAGGTCCAGCATGCTGAGTCTGACCCTGGCCTTGCCCTTGCTTCTTCGGGCAATCCCTAGTGAAGTGTCCCATTTCTCCACAGTTAAAGCAAGTGCCCTTCCTTTTTCTGCAATCCTTGTTTAGATGAGTCGAGCTTCCACAAGTAAAGCACTTCTTTTCCTTCTTATCTTCAGACTTCTCCTCCTTCATTGAGTAGGGCCATATTCACCAAACTCCCGAAAGTTGCCCCCAAGGGTATATGAGACATGGCCAAACCATGTAATGGCTCGGTTAATCCTAGAGCAAAGTATAAGGCCTTCTTCTGAGCTGTATTAACCAAGTCTAAACCGAACCGAGCAAGTTGATTAAACTTATCTATGTATTCCCTAATAGTCATATCCCCTTGTTTCAGTGATAGGAACCTTAGTCCAAACTTTCCCCGAAAGTCATCCCAAGTCTCAATTGGCCTAGTAGCGGTGGTGACCACCCACCAACGTGCAGCTTCTTCCTTTAGCAACCATACTGCCAATAAAACCTTCCTACGGTCATCTATATCAAAGAAGGCAAAAAGATCTTCGGTTTCTTTCAACCAATTCCTTGCCTCTACAAAAGTCTCAGTGCCTTGAAAGTTCTTGCCACCCATTGCTTTGAAATCTTTGCAAATCTCCGCGAGATCCTCTTGTGGATGCTGAGGGGGAGGAGGAAGAGGAACCTCAGCGACAGGAGGAGGAGGAACATTAACTACCGGAGGAGGAGGAACATCGGCGGGGCCGGCTTCGGTCGCCCTAGCCTCCAAAAGTCTCCTATACCAAACAGGTACGTGTACTCCCTCCGGAATGGCAAAGTTATCGGCCATACTGAAAACAAAGAAAAAGATAGATTCAGAATGGAGAAAAACAAAGGAATTTTGCTAATGGCTTTTTGGGGAATAGCCTTTAAAATAAACTAGACTTTTCTTTGGAAAATACTTTATACTTGGTTTTGAAAATAGTTTTCCAAAAGTTTTAAAAAAACCTTTTTGTTCCTTCTCGTAAACCATAGGCTCTGATACCAAATGTAACACCCCACCTCCGCCAGGGTGGCTCTTGCAAGCACTCTGACTTTGGAGGGGCGTTTGAATCAGGTAAACATGCATAATGATATATCAAGGCAGAACAAGAACATATGTATATATGTAAACAGAGTAAATAACATAGATAAAACAACGGAAGATTTCAAACCATTTCAAAACAAGTTTGGTACAGCATAATGTCATCTTTCCCAATACACAAGTCTAGATAAAAACAACATTACAGAAAAACTGAAATACATAAGTACTATCCCCAAAATAAGTGATAACCATAGCTAGCTTCATGTCAAGACCGTACATGAGCTAAAATCCCACAAGCAAGCGATCAGAAATCCAAGCTAAGCTCCAATATTCCCACCCTGAGAACCTGGGGGGGGGGGGGAACGGAAGAAAAGAGGCGAAAGGAAATATGTCAGTCAAAAAGACTGAGTAAGCCCTACTACAATCAATGTAAACTGATAAAGTTAACTGGCATGAGAAGCAGGTATGATCATAAGGATAACAACATACTAGCATGATGATTAAAGGTGTCATCGCATAATCATGTTTAAGGTTTTGCGCCACAGGTGTACTAGCAAACTAACATGACTTGAATAAATAAGTATTGATCCCTTGGCCCGAGCTTTGGCCCAATAACATGAAGTGACCCCAATACGAGGTCCAATAACATGAAGTGACCCTAATACGCGGTCCAACCAAACGGTCTAGTCGATCGGCTCCCTATAAGCCTATCTCGTCATGTGTTGGTGTCCATAGGGCCCAAACATAATTGTAGTCAGACTGTGCAGGGTCTCCCGTCGGGTGTATCAAGCCCTAGGGTGGCAACCCCTGGACACCATAAACATAAGTGCACAGTCTCGATCTACTGGTACCCGTGCATGCTTTCCCCGGCTTCGGACTATGTGCACGACCATGGTCCGCCCGGAACTACACCGGCGTACCCATCTGCCGTTGCTTTTGGTCACTTACCTCCAGTCCAGTAATCGTGCTCCCTCCCTAGCCTAGACCCTAGGGCCTTAATGATACAAACTTGGGATTACTGCTGGAGTGGACCCCCATTGCTAGGATTTTTCTAGTGGGTTAAGTACGGTTTAACCCTCTTGCTAATCATGGATTAACTTGGTTAAATGTAACGATGAGTTCACGACTTAACCCCGATTAATCTACCAAGCCCAAATTGGTTAAGTACTAAGTGGACCATGACTTAACCCTAATCACGAGGCATTAATTAATTTAATGCGCCTTAACCTCTCACATTAGACCTTGTTGTGGTTACTAGTTAAGCCGGGCGGGTCCGGGTAGCTTTACACCACAACTTGGTCTAACCTCGGGTTCAAGGTACAACATGACCAACTTCTCACATTGGGTCCTATTGTTTGTAGCAACTAGTTAAGCCGGTCGGTTCCGGGTAGGTTTACGCTACAAACTCAACCCAACCTCGAGTTGGTCACACTTATCTTTTCTAAGTGTCATGTCCATCATGTTTCCAAAACATGTTACAAGTTTTCAAGCATTTGGGTAGACCTAACTTAATAGGTAAATTCCCAAAGGGTAGACCTAACTTAATAGGTAAATTACCAAGCTTATGTTTTTATGTCTTTTAAGTTTACCCAACCCCAAACGCAATCCCATCGCTTACATATCGCAATAGCGCATAAAGGATAGAAAGAGGGAACTTGGCATAATCATGACATAAAGGTGTTGAAGCCACAAGTTTAACATGGTGGCATATGAAATATACATATGTTCATATACTTGCATATTACATTTTTAGGCCTCAAAAGCATGCATAAAACCAAACTTAGCATATTGGTGATACATGGTGTTAAATGACATGTAGAAATGGCCATAAGTTCGCATTTAGCCTCACGTGCAAGTTATCATAAGGGATATGATAACTTACATGTTGCCAAAATGCAACCTTTAGCTTAAAGCTTGAAGCTTTATGTTCATATACTCAAGATAAGCTTGCATAGCATGATAACATGAACAAAATGATCACCCCAAACTTGCATAACATACTTGCATATCATATGACGAACTTGCATCTCAAACTTGCATAACATAACATGGTAAGCTTGCATATGATAACATGGCAAACTTGCTGTAACGACCCAGAAAATCTGAACCAATTTAAAATTTTTAAATTGGCTAAAATAATGGATTTTAAAATAAATATTTTAAATAATGGCGATGAAAACTGAGTTTGAATCGACAATGGAAAACGAATATAATTAATTATAATTATAAACAAGGCCTGAAATGGCGTGGCAGTTTCAAAAATTGAATTCAAACTTTGTCGGACTGTATCGGGTGCAAAACAATCCGGATTTTAGTGAAACCAAAAACATTAGGATCTAGTTGATGATATCTTTCCAACGAATCCGACCAATCGAAATTTGATAGCGGGAATCAAAAGATATGTCCAGTTGAAAATTCTGAATAGTCGATATGGAATTCAGGCCCTTAAAAATGGACATTTTGCAAATGACCTCGGATTTCGACGAAACCACTTTTGTTGGATCCGCAGTGTCAAGTTATTGCTAGGTTTCAAATTTCATAGTTTTTCGAATCAATATGTGAGTGTGGCAAAGGAAAACGCGTTTGACCGGTTTTAGTTGATTTTAATCGACTGGAAATTGGCCATTTTTCCAACGGTCTCAGAATTCGACGAAACTAGTTTTGTTAGGACCGTATCGTCAATACGAAGCTAGAAAATATTTTTCTGGAATTTTTCTAGTTAGTATGTGGCCCCGGTAATTTGAAATGTACGTTTAAAATTCAATATAGTGATTTAAATGTAAATTCAACGGAAACTGATTGTAACGATCAAATCAGCTTGCGATACATATCCCATTGTGCTCGGAATGGGGGTAAAACGCTATGGACGGTAGGCGGTGGGCCTCGTTTCGAGGTCCTATGTAAAAGTCAACCTTTTTGCAAAATTAAATAATTAAATAATAAAATAATAAAAATAATTTTTAATTTCCCTCCTTTACCTCCTTTCTGGCCCCCCCGATTCATTTAAACAGAAAAAAAAAACCCTAAGCCTATCGAGCAGCCGCCCCCCCCTCGCACGATCAACGTCGCCGACGTCCTCCGGAGCTCCTCACCACCGGCGCCTCCACCTAGCAGGGCCCACGACCCCAAGGTTCCCCCCAAACCCTAAAAATCCCTCCGCTGCCTCAACCTGGACGCCACCCTCGCCGACTGCACCACCGCCCTCCCCCATTCGAACGCGCAAGAGCCTCCACCGCCGACGAACTAGAGGCCGCCCCACCTCCAGCTCCGTCGATCTGCGAAACCCCCCCCCCTCTGTAAGTGTTTTGTTATTTTATTTTTAATGATTTTTCAATTAAAGGTAAATACTGATTTTTATTAAAGATATATACTGATTTTTATTAAAGGTAAATACTGATTTTTATATAAGGTAAATACTGATTTTTATATAAGGTAAATACTGATTTTTATATAAGGTAAATACTGATTTTTATATAAAGTAAATACTGATTTTTATATAAAATAAAAACTGATTTTAAAAGGATGTTAAAACTGATTTTTATACAAAGTAAAAACAGATTTTCGAAAGAGTTTAGAACTGATTTTATTTTAAACTTTAAAAAGAAAAAGGTTTGAGCTTTAAAATAGAAAAGAAGGAATTTTTATTAAGTAGACGAAGTAAGCTATGATTTTTATATTTTTAAAGCAATAAAAATATAATTTTTACATCGTAGGAATATTAAAGATATAATCTTTATTTTTGAAAAGGCGGAATCTATATCTTTGAAATTCGATTTTTATATATTGAATAACATAGTAAAAATTCGTTTTTTACATATGTAGAGAATACGGGCAACGAAAGCGACAAGAAGGCGAAATAGGCGAAGATTTCTATAAAGGAAGAGTCGTGTTATTGGATAGCTATTGGTGAGATTTCTGATTTAAATATTATATATGTGTGAAATGAAAGTGAATTGCTATATATAAATATATATCTATATATATACGCCCCTCGTCCACAAACCATGGACGATATTTATTGGTTGAAATTGTTGTGAAAATTGCTTGATAGCGAATAATTGTTTGGGATTGTTTGTGATTGATATTGGTTGATTGTGGTTGAAAAATACCCGTTTGTGATTGAGAAATATTTGGTTGAAACCACATAGGATTAGTTTGTGGAAATGAAATAAATATATACATGCCGCCTGCGTGCGAACTAGATGCATGAACCCCATTGTCAAAAACCGCGAGGTTTTAAGGTAGAGCGAGGAGCCGTACTAGGGACGGTCCCGGTTTAACTACCCTGCCGTTATGCTGCCGAAATTTTGAATAATATTCGTGTGTTTGAATTATTTTCATATGCTTAAACTATATTTATTCATTGAATAGAAAACATTCATGTGTTGAATTGATATTCATTCGTTGATTAGAAATTCATGTGTTGAATGGTATTCATATTTTGAAAATAAATTGTTTGATAATAAAAATCACCTTTTATCGACTATATGAACTGTGTAAAATAATCTCGTTTTAAAAGAAATTGTTTTATGATAAAAATCCTATTTTTATCACCAACTTGTGCTATATAGAAAAATAGTGTTTTGAAATGAATTGTTTTACAATAAAAATCACATTTTTATTGTATGCATAAATCGTTGAAGTGTGAAGTGTTAAAAATAGCCACTTGTTCAAAATAAACATATATGAGTTGAAATATTCATTAATTAGCTAATGAAATGATTTGCACCTATTTATGTAACATTAGAATAAATGGTGTCTTTAAACCGAATAGAAATCAAATATGAAGTCGAATAGAAAATGATAAATGATAAGAACTGTATATATATGTACATGCATATTTATTGAACAGGTTATAGCAAAGGGGTTAGAGAAGAGGAATAAAATTTTGTGCCCGACAAATAGGTACACATTTACTGTTTTGTTTGGGTGATGATTTTATGAGCCTGTTGGCTAGCCGCTTGGCTTTTTATTTTTCTTTTTGAGATTAGAAGGACCGGGAACGCTATTTACGATTTCCCGATGCTCCCAGTGCAGGGGAGGTTATGGCGAAATTTTCCAAAATTTTAAGGTGTTAGAAAAATATTTGAAGTGAAAACGATATGGAAATCATTGAATAAACTATATTTATATAACTATATAAATATGAATAAAATTAAAACGAAACGAAGCCGTGCAGTTCGTATTTTGAAACCGTGATTTCAAACGACTAGTGCGGGGAATCCGACCATTGGATTTTCCCGAAATCTCAACCGTCGGGTTCGCCTTGGAATAATCTTTCCAACGGCACCAACCTTGTAAAAATCCAACGGTTGGATTGTCTGGAATTTTTAATTCAAATCTGAAGAAAAACAGCGCCAGAAACGATTATATTTATATATATATATATATATAAATATAATTATATTTAATCGAATAACGACGCTGCAGTTCGTATTTTGAAATCGAAACTTTAAACGATTGTACCGGGAGATCCGACCGTCGGATTTTCCCGAAACTGGAACCGTTGGATTCGTTTTGAAAAGACCTTTCTAATCATATAAATTTGGTGAAGATCCAACGGTTAGATTTTCAGATATGTGTAAATCAAATCTGAAGAAAAACAGCGCCACGGCCGCTGTATGGCCCGGAGCGTCGTTTTGAATAAATTAGCTATTTTAGAATAAATAAAAATAGCGATAAATAGTTATAAAATATCATGAGCGATATGGAATGGAAATAAACTGAATTTGCTTGATTTATGTTGTATTTGATGGTTGAATGTGTTTGGTGTGAAAATAACATTAAAGAACGAAATTGGTGTGTCGAATAATTTAACCATTGAAATAAATTGATTTGAAATTCTAAATATACGTGAATTATTTGAAAAGGCCGAGTTAATTCTCATTTCAAATAATCGACCGACGATTGAAAGTCGAAGATGAAGATGGTGGTCGAAGACCGGAGATCTTCACCTCGTTTGGATGGTAACCGAGGTCCTGATTGGGAGGCATCCCGAAATATGGATAATGAGTGGTGATCGTCCAGACGTACGTGGTGATCGATGGGTTTGCGAGGTATTTAGTGCCTCCGGTTTCGTTCAGACCCAGAACGGACTTGTAAATGGACTGTGTGTTCGACATTGGATTTTATTCTGTGTTGATTGATCTCTGTTAAATATACATCTGTTTGGTGGCGGAGAATTTATTCTTTTGCTTAACGCCCTTCTCTGAGACGTACGAGCTCAGAGGTTGTATATCGATGGACATCAATCGCATGGCGTGAATTGCTTGTGTGGCATGCTAAGATGCAGTGATCAGGGCTTCTGTTGAAAAGCAAAGTCTTGTGGTGATGATCAAAGCACCGCCTGTGTGGCGTAGCTTTGTGTATAACGTGAATTCGCGAGCCTCACATCCCGGTATGAACCTAAAACGGGAGAAGGACCTCAGGGAGGGCATGCGTTTCTTTCTAGCTAGGGTGGTGTCAGTGACCTACCAGCCCTGACATTTATATACTTTTCACCTATGTGGTTGTTGCTGTTGCGAGGCGCCTCGGTTTGATCGGACGATCCGGGTCCGATGGAGTCATTCGTTGGCTCATTTACGCCCCAAAGGGCGGAAAAACGTATTGTTCAGGCACTATAATCCACATCGGTGGACCGGCCCTGACGATCCAAGGGGCAGTTGCGGCTGTTCCGGTGGCTCGGGCTAGAGAGTCACGAATTCGGTAAGGACTATCTTTTGCCTTGGTTCATGACGGAAATCCAATTTCCAAATACGTGACGATGCGATTTTGATTGTATACCTATATATGGCGACATAGTGGTATGGGGCATTAATGCCATCTATGATTGATAGTTATGATTTGAAATTGTTTTCAAAACATATAGACACTAACAATAATATCAAATGCCTTTGTTTTGATCGTATCAAGCATATTTTGACCGTTATAAGGTAAAAACTCTATCCTCCGGTTTGCGTTGCATTGTGTGATGGGAACTGAGTCTTATAACGGCTTCATTTTTATAAAAAGCATAGCGATGTTTAAAAGAAAGATTTGTTTTAAAGCACTGGCGATCCAATGGAGTAAACCCGTTCCACGAAAGTGGCGTGGTCCTGTGATTAGCCAATTATATATGTGTTGAGTGGATTTCTCATACCAGTCCCATGACTGACTCGTAGTTTGTTTCACTTTCAAACTCGGGTGCCCCTTTTTCTACACGGGCAGCCTTGTATTCAGGTTTAGCTGGTTCTTTCTGGATAGCTGGAGCTGAAGATGGATTCTATCATTTATTTCTTTTTATGCTGTTCAGCTCCTATTGTACATATTTTGTTTATTTCCGCTGTAGACATTTATGTATAGCTGAACTGTATTTGTACTAAGTAAGATCCTGTATACTGTGTAACTCTGATGATTACTTTATCCAGTATATTTTATTGTTCATTATCTGGTGTATTTATTTAATTCTGTTCTGCAATTTTCTGTTTCTGTGTTATATTCCAAAGATAGCCCTGTTTCCGTCTGAACGGGAAATCAGGTCGTCTCATCGTGGTATCAGAGCTTTGGTTAAGCTTAGTTCTAGAATATAACATTTGAACGAACTCTTCAGAAATAGAACCAGTAGTGTTCTAGGACGGGTAACTCTATACAGATAGGATCAGCAATATCCTAGTATGAGTATAGCAGAATCAGAACAACTCGTTAGAGATGGGGTCAGAAGTGCCTCAGAACGAGTCGAGAGTAATATGGTTTTAAATAACGTATTTGTGATTATATTTATATATAGTCTGGTTTTAGAAATATAATTTTTGAATATATAAAAGATATATATTTGAAAAGTTAAAAAGGTTAAAACAATTGGATTGGTTGTTGTGTTGTGTGATTGTAGATTTATCAAACCACTTTCGACTTTGTTCCTTTTCGGGGACGAAAAGTTTTAAGTGGGGGAGATTGTAACGACCCAGAAAATCTGAACCAATTTAAAATTTTTAAATTGGCTAAAATAATGGATTTTAAAATAAATATTTTAAATAATGGCGATGAAAACTGAGTTTGAATCGACAATGGAAAACGAATATAATTAATTATAATTATAAACAAGGCCTGAAATGGCGTGGCAGTTTCAAAAATTGAATTCAAACTTTGTCGGACTGTATCGGGTGCAAAACAATCCGGATTTTAGTGAAACCAAAAACATTAGGATCTAATTGATGATATCTTTCCAACGAATCCGACCAATCGAAATTTGATAGCGGGAATCAAAAGATATGTCCAGTTGAAAATTCTGAATAGTCGCTATGGAATTCAGGCCCTTAAAAATGGACATTTTGCAAATGACCTCGGATTTCGACGAAACAACTTTTGTTGGATCCGCAGTGTCAAGTTATTGCTAGGTTTCAAATTTCATAGTTTTTCGAATCAATATGTGAGCGTGGCAAAGGAAAACGCGTTTGACTGGTTTTAGTTGATTTTAATCGACTGGAAATTGGCCATTTTTCCAACGGTCTCAGAATTCGACGAAACTAGTTTTGTTAGGACCGTATCGTCAATACGAAGCTAGAAAATATTTTTCTGGAATTTTTCTACTTAGTATGTGGCCCCGGTAATTTGAAATGTACGTTTAAAATTCAATATAGTGATTTAAATGTAAATTCAACGGAAACTGATTGTAACGATCAAATCAGCTTGCGATACATATCCCATTGTGTTCGGAATGGGGGTAAAACGCTATGGACGGTAGGCGGTGGGCCTCGTTTCGAGGTCGTATGTAAAAGTCAACCTTTTTGCAAAATTAAATAATTAAATAATAAAATAATAAAAATAATTTTTAATTTCCCTCCTTTACCTCCTTTCTGGCCCCCCCGATTCATTTAAACAGAAAAAAAAACCCTAAGCCTATCGAGTAGCCGCCCCCCCCCCCCTCGCACGATCAACGTCGCCGACGTCCTCCGGAGCTCCTCACCACCGGCGCCTCCACCTAGCAGGGCCCACGACCCCAAGGTTCCCCCCCAAACCCTAAAAATCCCTTCGCTGCCTCAACCTGGACGCCACCCTCGCCGACTGCACCACCGCCCCTCCCCCATTCGAACGCGCAAGAGCCTCCACTGCCGACGAACTAGAGGCCGCCCCACCTCCAGCTCCGTCGATCTGCGAAACCCCCCCCCCCCTCTGTAAGTGTTTTGTTATTTTATTTTTAATGATTTTTCAATTAAAGGTAAATACTGATTTTTATTAAAGGTAAATACTGATTTTTATTAAAGGTAAATACTGATTTTTATATAAGGTAAATACTGATTTTTATATAAGGTAAATACTGATTTTTATATAAGGTAAATACTGATTTTTATATAAAGTAAATACTGATTTTTATATAAAATAAAAACTGATTTTAAAAGGATGTTAAAACTGATTTTTATATAAAGTAAAAACTGATTTTCGAAAGAGTTTAGAACTGATTTTATTTTAAACTTTAAAAAGAAAAAGGTTTGAGCTTTAAAATAGAAAAGACGGAATTTTTATTAAGTAGACGAAGTAAGATATGATTTTTATATTTTTAAAGCAATAAAAATATAATTTTTACATCGTAGGAATATTAATGATATAATCTTTATTTTTGAAAAGGTGGAATCTATATCTTTGAAATTCGATTTTTATATATTGAATAACATAGTAAAAATTCGATTTTTACATATGTAGAGAATACGGGCAACGAAAGCGACAAGAAGGCGAAATAGGCGAAGGTTTCTATAAAGGAAGAGTCGTGTTATTGGATAGCTATTGGTGAGATTTCTGATTTAAATATTATATATGTGTGAAATGAAAGTGAATTGCTATATATAAATATATATCTATATATATACGCCCCTCGTCCACAAACCATGGACGATATTTATTGGTTGAAATTGTTGTGAAAATTGCTTGATAGCGAATAATTTTTTGGGATTGTTTGTGATTGATATTGGTTGATTGTGGTTGAAAAATACCCGTTTGTGATTGAGAAATATTTGGTTGAAACCACATAGGATTAGTTTGTGGAAATGAAATAAATATATACATGCCGCCTGCGTGCGAACTAGATGCATGAACCCCATTGTCAAAAACCGCGAGGTTTTAAGGTAGAGCGAGGAGCCGTACTAGGGACGGTCCCGGTTTAACTACCCTGTCGTTATGCTGCCGAAATTTTGAATAATATTCGTGTGTTTGAATTATTTTCATATGCCTAAACTATATTTATTCATTGAATAGAAAACATTCATGTGTTGAATTGATATTCATTCGTTGATTAGAAATTCATGTGTTGAATGGTATTCATATTTTGAAAATAAATTGTTTGATAATAAAAATCACCTTTTATCGACTATATGAACTGTGTAAAATAATCTCGTTTTAAAAGAAATTGTTTTATGATAAAAATCCTATTTTTATCACCAACTTGTGCAATATAGAAAAATAGTGTTTTGAAATGAATTGTTTTACAATAAAAATCACATTTTTATTGTATGCATAAATCGTTGAAGTGTGAAGTGTTAAAAATAGCCACTTGTTCAAAATAAACATATATGAGTTGAAATATTCATTAATTAGCTAATGAAATGATTTGCACCTATTTATGTAACATTAGAATAAATGGTATCTTTAAATCGAATAGAAATCAAATATGAAGTCGAATAGAAAATGATAAATGATAAGAACTGTATATATATGTACATGCATATTTATTGAACAGGTTATAGCAAAGGGGCTAGAGAAGAGGAATAAAATTTTGTGCCCGACAAATAGGTACACATTTACTGTTTTGTTTGGGTGATGATTTTATGAGCCTGTTGGCTAGCCGCTTGGCTTTTTCTTTTTCTTTTTGAGATTAGAAGGACCGGGAATGCTATTTGCGATTTCCCGATGCTCCCGGTGCAGGGGAGGTTATGGCGAAATTTTCCAAAATTTTAAGGTGTTAGAAAAATATTTGAAGTGAAAACGATATGGAAATCATTGAATAAACTATATTTATATAACTATATAAATATGAATAAAATTAAAACGAAACGAAGCCGTGCAGTTCGTATTTTGAAACCGTGATTTCAAACGACTAGTGCGGGGAATCCGACCATTGGATTTTCCCGAAATCTCAACCGTCGGGTTCGCCTTGGAATAATCTTTCCAACGGCACCAACCTTGTAAAAATCCAACGGTTGGATTGTCTGGAATGTTTAATTCAAATCTGAAGAAAAACAGCGCCAGAAACGATTATATTTATTTATATATATAAATATAATTATATTTAATCGAATAACGACGCTGCAGTTCGTATTTTGAAATCGAAACTTCAAACGATTGTACCGGGAGATCCGACCGTCGGATTTTCCCGAAACTGGAACCGTTGGATTCGTTTTGAAAAGACCTTTCTAATGATATAAATTTGGTGAAGATCCAACGGTTAGATTTTCAGATATGTGTAAATCAAATTTGAAGAAAAACAGCGCCACGACCGCTGTATGGCCCGAAGCGTCGTTTTGAATAAATTAGCTATTTTAAAATAAATAAAAATAGCGATAAATAGTTATAAAATATCATGAGCGATATGGAATGGAAATAAACTGAATTTGCTTGATTTATGTTGTATTTGATGGTTGAATGTGTTTGGTGTGAAAATAACATTAAAGAACGAAATTGGTGTGTCGAATAATTTAACCATTGAAATAAATTGATTTGAAATTCTAAATATACGTGAATTATTTGAAAAGACCGAGTTAATTCTCATTTCAAATAATCGACCGACGATTGAAAGTCGAAGATGAAGATGGTGGTCGAAGACCGGAGATCTTCACCTCGTTTGGATGGTAACCGAGGTCCTGATTGGGAGGCATCCCGAAATATGGATAATGAGTGGTGATCGTCCAGACGTACGTGGTGATCGATGGGTTTGCGAGGTATTTAGTGCCTCCGGTTTCGTTCAGACCCAGAACGGACTTGTAAATGGACTGTGTGTCCGACATTGGATTTTATTCTGTGTTGATTGATCTCTGTTAAATATACATCTGTTTGGCGGCGGAGAATTTATTCTTTTGCTTAACGCCCTTCTCTGAGACGTACGAGCTCAGAGGTTGTATATCGATGGACATCAATCGCATGGCGTGAATTGCCTGTGTGGCATGCTAAGATGCAGTGATCAGGGCTTCTGTTGAAAAGCAAAGTCTTGTGGTGATGATCAAAGCACCGCCTGTGTGGCGTAGCTTTGTGTATAACGTGAATTCGCGAGCCTCACATCCCGGTATGAACCTAAAACGGGAGAAGGACCTCAGGGAGGGCATGCGTTTCTTTCTAGCTAGGGTGGTGTCAGTGACCTACCAGCCCTGACATTTATATACTTTTCACCTATGTGGTTGTTGCTGTTGCGAGGCGCCTCGGTTTGATCGGACGATCCGGGTCCGATGGAGTCATTCGTTGGCTCATTTACGCCCCAAAGGGCGGGGAAACGTATTGTTCAGGCACTATAATCCACATCGGTGGACCGGCCCTGACGATCCAAGGGGCAGTTGCGGCTGTTCCGGCGGCTCGGGCTAGAGAGTCACGAATTCGGTAAGGACTATCTTTTGCCTTGGTTCATGACGGAAATCCAATTTCCAAATACGTGACGATGCGATTTTGATTGTATACCTATATATGGCGACATAGTGGTATGGGGCATTAATGCCGTCTATGATTGATAGTTATGATTTGAAATTGTTTTCAAAACATATAGACACTAACAATAATATCAAATGCCTTTGTTTTGATCGTATCAAGCATATTTTGACCGTTATAAGGTAAAAACTCTATCCTCCGGTTTGCGTTGCATTGTGTGATGGGAACTGAGTCTTATAACGGCTTCATTTTTATAAAAAGCATAGCGATGTTTAAAAGAAAGATTTGTTTTAAAGCACTGGCGATCCAATGGAGTAAACCCGTTCCACGAAAGTGGCGTGGTCCTGTGATTAGCCAATTATATATGTGTTGAGTGGATTTCTCATACCAGTCCCATGACTGACTCGTAGTTTGTTTCACTTTCAAACTCGGGTGCCCCTTTTTCTACACGGGCAGCCTTGTATTCAGGTTTAGCTGGTTCTTTCTGGATAGCTGGAGCTGAAGATGGATTCTATCATTTATTTCTTTTTATGCTGTTCAGCTCCTATTGTACATATTTTGTTTATTTCCGCTGTAGACATTTATGTATAGCTGAACTGTATTTGTACTAAGTAAGATCCTGTATACTGTGTAACTCTGATGATTACTTTATCCAGTATATTTTATTGTTCATTATCTGGTGTATTTATTTAATTCTGTTCTGCTATTTTCTGTTTCTGTGTTATATTCCAAAGATAGCCCTGTTTCCGTCTGAACGGGAAATCAGGTCGTCTCACTTGCATAGCATAACATGGTAAACTTGCATAGCATAACATGGTAAACTTGCATATCATAACATGGCAAACTTGCATAACATAACATGATAAACTTGCATATCATAACATGGCATACTTGCATAACATAACATGGCAAACTTGCATATCATAACATCTCAAACTTGCATAACATGACATAGTAAACTTGCATATCATGGCAAACTTGCATATCATACATTTAACTTTAGAGTTTAAGTATGAAAGTAGAATAGGGCTTACTATGCTTAGGAAGTCACAAAAATATGACAAAGCCCTTATGAAATCAATTAAACCCAAAATGCAAGCTCTAATAGAAAATCCCTTGAGCCAAAATGATCAAAACCCTTGCTTTATGATGCAAATATAGAAACTTGACTTGAATGCGAGCTAATGATGCTCATACAAGCTTGAAAACACTTGTATGCATGAAAAATCTCATAGAAATTTATTTAGGAATTTTATGAAGAGAGTGGAGGCCATGAGAGGTAAAATTTTGCCATAGTTTAGTTGTAGGATTGTTTAATGATGATTTAGGGTTAGGTTAGGGCCTTATTTATAGAGATTAGGACTAGTTTCAACCCTAGGATTAAACCCTAGTTCCAATCTCAGCCCTCAAAACCGAATCTGGCCCCCAAGCTCAACACAAACCCAAAATGGTGCACCAGGCAAAACTGCCCGGCTGGACCAAGTCGACAGCCAAGTCGACAGGGCTGTCGACTTGGGTCCAACCAAGTCGACTCCCAAGTCGACAGGGCTGTCGACTTGGGTGCTCTGGCGGGAATTTTCCCGCCTGCCCAATCTTACCCAAATTTCCAAATTCAAACTTGAATTTGAAATCTGTTTTTACTTTGAAATTTTCTGAAAACTTTGTTGGGCCTTAATTGGGTCATACGGACTCCGATTTTCGAAAACTCGGACTCTATTTCGCGTATTTTTCCGAGACGAACGCAATGGCATAGCCCGTTTCCCTTGATTCAGATTTTTGAATTAAATTCTGCCTCGATTTACGCTATAACAGGTTATTGAAAATACGGGTTGTTACATCTCGGGTTTTGGTCTCCTTCGGATCAGTTTGAATGTGCGTAGTACCCCAATTATCATCTATTCTGTTCGTGATGTCTTCACCCAAGCAGTCGAGTCGTTAGCTCCCTCTCATGGTGGGTCGGATCGTGCTCCTTCAATCAAGCGGGTCGGTCATGATACTCCAGGCTGGGGTCATGGTGCCATACTAGTTAGGATCGTGGTACCCCGTCATATGGGTTTGGATCGTACGATCCTCACCAAGTCGGGTCGAGCTTCTCCATTTCTTCCAAAAAAATTGCATTTGTTTGCATTTTCTTATAAAAAAAATCTGCATTTGTTTTAAAAAAAAAACGCATTTCTTCAACAAAAAAATAACACGGAACTTACGCTTGTTTAAAGAAAACAGCCGCTGTTCAAAGAAATGAAAAAACAAAAAAATCTTATAGAAGAACCTAACCGCAGCGCGCTTTTTTAGCTCGGCGCTTTTTTAGGGCTTCGGCGCCTCAAGCGCTTTTCTGGCGCCTCGAACACGGCTGGCGTTTCGATGGCCAGAAAAGCCATAGGCTGGCGCCTAGGCGAGCGCCTTGACGACACTGATTATGAGCAACTTAGTTTTGTAGCCCAAGAGGTCTAATTATATGAGCTGGCAATGAATTTGTCTTGGGAGTTACTAAATTAATTTATTTTGACTCAAGAGTTACTAAATTAAGTTAATTTGACTTGCTACTTACTAAATTAAGTTAATTTGACTTGGGAGTTACTAAATTTAGTTAATTTGACTTGGAGGTTGCTAAATTAAGTTAATTTGACTTGGGAGTTACTAAATTAAGTTAAGTGACTACGTAAATTCAGTTTATCTTGGAGGTAAGAGAGGTATTGATCTACTATGACAATTAATTTGAACCGAAACACTAACATGGTTGGATCTCCTGTCAAAATTCATTGTTAGTGTATAGTAGTGCTGTCAGGAGGCATATTTCAGATCCATGTCGACTGCTGTTTAGTATTTTTTGAATACTACGACTTATTAAGAAACAAATCACGAGTTCTAAGCGTATACTTGGAGGAAAGAGAGTTATTGTTCTAGCTTTCTGTGGTCTGATAGAGGAAACAATCTGGAATAATGAAAATTTTAAAATAAAATTTTCAATCATTAAAGAGCTTCAAAATTCGGTAAATCAAATTCAGAAAATCAATAAGTTTCAATTGATCAATTTAGTAACTCCCAAGATAAGTCGAGTTTAGTTGGTTTGTTAACCAGACCAAATTATTAAACAGTAAGTGGTAAAAATATTTGTCCATGTGATCAACTTTATCATTTCATAGTGTTTCCTCGACCAGCTCACAGAATGTTGGTTCAATTCCTCTTTTATCTTCAAGTGTATGCATATAACTCGTGATTTAGGACTTAATAGTCGTAGTATCTTACGACTACTGAACACCTGGTCGCCATGGTTCTGAAATTTACTTTATGGCAATATTGCTTAACAGTATCTTCAAAAGTTTGTGTTGGCTAATGAATGTTACATTGGTGAGCATACTTATTTTCTGTGCAGAGGCAGATCACTCAAGGATTATGTAATGGTACAAGGATTATGTAACATTCTAATACATTTCATACAAAATTTCCATGTATGCTCTGGAGAAGCATTATGTTATATAGGCGACGAAGACAATTAGTTTTAAGCTTTTCCCCCATCAATATTAGTAGTTCATATTGTAAATTTCCATATTAGGCCATCAACGATCAAGTTGAACTTGAACCGTATTTGCAATCTCGATTATTAATATTGGTGAGGCCAGAGGAACCTGAATTGATGTGGGAAACTGAACAGAGATCCGGTCAACCTGGACCGTACAAGGGGAGTTTGAGATCCGGTCTTACATTTGTTTGGACAATTATGTTTCTTCTTATCTGAATATGTCTGCAGTTCAAAAGACTCTTCAAGTTTGTCGTATAGCTCAGAACTCTACAGGCATGCCTATTACTTACAAAAACTTCATCTTTTTTTTTGTTAATTTAACATTGTTATATGTCTTAACAAATTTTGATTGCTTATAGTACCTATTACTTACGAACTCTACAGGCGTGCTCTTGGATTTTCTACGAGACAAACTGATATGGTATGATTACCTATTGTTGCAAGTTAGCACATTTTATCCTAAAACTAATCCCAAGTCACTGCTGTTTAAACTTGTTTGTGTTCTGTTACATTATGCAGATTAGCAAAGCCAAGAATATTTGCGAGAGCATGATTGCATGTGCATGTTAGGGCATCAATATAAATAATAGGAGGTAGGAAAACAGGTAAACCTTAGGTACATCTAGGGTAATTCAAATCCCATATACATATACATACATCCGTGTGTGTGTGTGTAATATATGTGTGTATGTATGCATATGTTTCAGCTAAGATCGTAGATCATGAAAAGAAATAACATGGCTATTTACGTATACAGATGACATGCTGAAATTGATCAAGAAACATGGTTGAGTGATGCTAAAGGGTTATGTCTATATATATCTACTCAGATTAGAAAAATGGATCTTGAGGCAAGAAGTTTGCAACCAAGTGTCAAAGCTGTATTGCTGACAAAGCTGAGAGTGTACAAGTCCGATTTGCATAATCTGAAAGCTGAAGTTAAGAAAATTTCTTCAAGTAATTTGGATAAAGCTACTTGAGAGGAACTTCTAGAGACAGGATTGGCAGATATTTTAGCGGTATTGATTTGGAACTTTTTAGTTATGTTATGCATTTTACATTGAAATGTTTATTTGCAATCCTGTTCTGCTTAATGTTAAACTTCAAAACAGTATTCATCGTGTTGTTGTAGCCATTGAAAGTCAGTGCTATTTTTCCATCCATTGTTCTACACATAGATTAATGATTGTTTCCTACAACCTAAGTAAAATGTTCATCCTTTTGTATGTAGACCAGTATTTATTTCTTATTCCTAAATTGCAGTTGTAAACTTCTATACATCACATATATATAGGAAACATGGCTGTTTCAATGGAAGTACGTTAACACATAAACATTTGGTAGGCTAATTTTGTTGTATACAGTTTGACGAATAGGTCTTTTCACTGCTGTATACAGTTATCACATAAACATTTCAATGGCTGAGTTCACCATTCAATGGAACTGCCTATGGAAGTACGTTCGGGTCTATTTCCTGTGGAAGTACTTTCAATTGTTGAGTTCGCATTATTTTGCTGTATACTACTTTACTATTTACACGAATGGAACTCATAAAAGCTGGCTTCAGCTGAGACTAGTATTTTGTATTGTCACTTGTGTTCAGCTGCTGCTAAAGCTACACATTAGTATTCTGTATTTACACGAAAATAACAAACATATGAACTTGCATTACCTGGTATGTCCAGTCATGTTTTGCGATGACTCGCAATCTGTTGGCTTGTTAACATACCTTATTAACATTTGTGTATCTTGTTGCGAAATCAGGGAGGAGCTGTCTGACTATATGTTGCATCACTTTAAAGAGCAAAGTGATTATTGTACTAGATGTGTACATTACGGGTATAACATTTTCTTTGTGTAAATCGTGTAAATTTGTATATCAGAATGGTTATTGTATGTGAGTTTTTGGTCAGTTGTTGTAACAACTCAGAAGTTTGGAACCAATTTAAAATTTTTATTTTAACAATTTTAAGGGATTTTAAATATTTTAAATAATTTATTTTGAATAATAACGATTTAAAATCTATTTAAAACGAAGTTATAACGAATATATTCATTTTAATTTTAAAAGGAGTTAGAAATAGCGCGATAGCTTGAAAATTTGAATTCAAACTTTGACTGAAGGATTTTAGTGAAACTAGAAATATTTAAATATGTTTAAAAATATCTTTCCAATGAATCCGAAAAATTGAATTTTCATAGCGGGAATCAAAAGTTAGGGCCAGTTGAATATTCAAAATAGTCGCTATAGATTTTTTTTTAATATATTTTAATATTAAAAATAGCCATTTTGCAAACGACCTCCGTTTTCGACGAAACCACTTTTGTTGGAACTGAAATGTCAAACTATTGCTAAATTCCAATTTCCATAATTTTTGGAATAAATATATGAGCATGGCAAATTAAAACGCGTTTGAACAGTTTCAATCAAATTTAATCAACTTGAAAAGTGCCATTTTTCAAACGGTCTCCAAATTCAATGAAACTAATTTTGTTAGGACCTTATCATCAAAACATAACTAGAAATAATTTTTCTGGAATTTTTAGAGTCAGTATGTGGCCCTGGTAATTTAAAATGTATGTTCAAATAGAATATATATTGATTTATATTTTAATTTAAATAAAAACTATTCGAAATGATCGAATTGGCTTACGAAACATATTCCATTGTGCCCGGAATGGGGATATTTGGCTAGGAGCGACAGTCGTTGGATCTCGTTTGGAGTTTATTGCGATAGACAAATAACAAATGAATTATTCTTGAATTAAATAAGTAAAATACAAATAAAAATATGTATAAATACAGTGTATTTCTTTCTAAACCCTAACCATATACTTCAGCTGCCATGTCAAACGAATGGCCCTAAGGCTCCCAAATTCAACCGATAATTTCTCCCAATTTTCAGCGAATTAGATAATGAAATCAAAACGATTATTGAAGAGGAATTCATGCTCTATAATTTGGATGGGTATGATCGTTGATATTGGAGTATCCGGTGCGAATTCTAGGCTCGAAGACGGCGACTTTGGGTTTGGTTTATGATGTGGGGGGACCCACGAAATGGCCAACGTTCTTGGCACAGGTAGGCGGCGCCAAGGCGCACGTGGTGGTGCCAAGGCGCACATGGACCGGCGTAGCAAGTGGCGTGCGATTTTGATAGTTGGGTTGGAGGGTTTCACGATGACGGGAAGAAGACATCGGCCAAGAAGAAGATGAAGATGGGGCCCTGTGTTTTCTCCTGTAACCAATGAAAATTAACAACGGTTTTAATGAATTAATTAATTAGTTAATTAATAGTGTAATCAAAGATTTTAAAACCCATAACTTCTACAAACAGAATCAGAATTAAATGATTCAAAGTTCGTTGGAATCACAGAATTGAGAGCTTCGCGATGGAACCGACTAGAGCTTAAATGGAGCATGATGGAAATTCAGAAAAATCAATGTGAGATCTCTATTTTAGATTAAAGTTAATTATTAATCGCGATGGGAAATTTATATTTGTACAATATAGAATTCCTGCTAGTGTTGTATAAAATTGAAATTGTTTGTTTGAGATTACGATGAACAACTGAATTGAATTGTGTATATTCATGCTTGTCAAAATTTATGCATACAATAAAACCTACATTTTTATTGTAATACATATTTATCATTAAAGGTCATTTTCTTATGTTATATTAGAAATAAAAAAAACATGTTAATACATGTTTATCAATAAAAAGACACTTTTTAAATATTATATTAGAATAAATAGAAAAACATGTAATATATGTTTATCATTAAAAGACATTTTTTATAAAGTAGAATAAAAAGAATAACATGTCACTACATGTTTTGTTAGACATTTTTAATATGTTAGATATGAATAAAAAGATTAGATTTTTATGTAATGTAAAAAGAATCATTTATGTTTTGCTTAACCAAAACATTATCATTTACTTGTTAGTTGGAAAATAATCAATTGTCATTATATGTTTTGTTTATTCAAAACATTACTGTAATGACCCGTATTTTAGAGATAGAATAATAAAGTTATTTAATTATTAAAAATATCGATTTAGGGAATATCGATAACTTGAATTAAAAAATATTGAATATTTGATTGATAATTATAATATAATAATATATTATAATGTTGAAATAGTCAGAAATAGTTGAATTGTCAATATTGTCTGAATTTGGATAGTGTAAGAGATTTGGTAGCGTTTTGATTTGAAATATAATAACGAATATATTTCATTTACAGCGTTTGAATGTAGAATTATATTATAATTTTAATCGACCTCGAAATGGCGCGGCAGTTCGCTATTTGGCGATTTGAACTTCAACTGGATATACAGGGTTCGTTTTAAATCAGTTTTCTGTGAAACAAGAACCATACGGAGCTGGTGGAGTATATCATTCTAGTGGAAGAGAAAAATCAGGATTTCTTCGTGTAGATTTTGAGATATGTCCAAATCAATTTTTAAAATAGTCGCTATAGAATCGTTTATCAACCGTTACGGTTTATTCGATATAACTAGAGATCGGGTTTGAATTTAGACAAGGTTCTTTTGAGACATAGGTATAATTTAATTTTTAGAATTTTATAGAAATTTTTAATTAATTAAATAAGCAACTTTTTATTTGAAGAATTCTGCACCCTGTAATCAATACTTTGGGGTTTCACAATATGAGTTAACCTACTGATATTAATATATTTTTGGGATTGTGACACCTTGCTGGTCACGACGGTACGTTTATTTCTGTCGACAACAGTCCTTAAAATTATAAAACCTTATGTAACGCGGTACCCCAATATCTAAAGTATATAATACATATATTATTTTTTCCTTCCATTGCTAAGTGTCCACGCTCCATCGTTCTCAACATCAGAAGGCTATATGCGGACACATAGGAACCACATCTTAAATTTTTAAAAGACTATAAAATACCTTCATTGCCTAACCTAAACTTATCTTTTTCTCTGATAAAAATCTCAACCGCCATCAAATTCGCTGGAAACCGAAGACATGAAAAATCGCCCACCTTAGAAAATCAAAACAATTCACTCAAAAATCCATAAATTCTCAAACAAGTTTATTTGAATTCTTTGATCGATTCTCTTCGATTCTATGGTTGTTTTGTCGGGTTCAGTTAGTTTCTTTGTCACCGGAAATCTCCATCGGCGTGAGTCTCGAAGCTAGGGCTCGGCATTTGTGATATATGAAGGATCGATTCTTGATTTAAGAGTTGATTCGAGTTTCAACGAGTTTGTGGAGGAGTCTGGGGCGAAGTTGCGGAGCCTGAATAATGGTGCTCGGTGGGGTTTGTTGCACGTGGGTCCGGCGCGTTATATTGGGGAATCGGAGGATGGACGTTTGGATGCGGATTTGTGTAAACTGAGGAGGGCGCAGTAATGAAGGATACTGCAGACAGAAATGGGAAGCTTGTGTGAAAGTTAAGGCAATGACCTTCATTTGTACTACTGTACAATTGTTCGCAGGTTGGATGTGGGTGTATGGAAGTGATGTAAAGTGAAGGAGAAACAGTTGCGGGTTGAGTAGCTTCGAGCGGGGTATATTGCTGAAGAAGATGACTACAAGAATATAGAGAAGAGGTCCAGAGTTGAACTAGATGGAAAGAAGTGATAAAGGTTGGTAGTGTTGTTCATTTCAGCTCTCAAGTGGGAATGGGGTTCGAAGAATCCAAAGTGGCGACAGTAAATAATAAAGAAGGCTAACAGTTTATGTTTGAACCAATAAGAGAGAAGGAGAAATTGCTAAGAACTGGTCATGAGGAAAATCAGGGAGAGCGAGGAGGAGAGAATTTCGGTGAGGTTTGTTTGTTTGTTTTTGTGAAGATGGAGTTCAGCGGGGGCGGGTTTTGAAATAGGAGGGCTGGAAGTCTTATGGACCAGAAAGAAAGGTCAAGGCCCATTTTAAAAATATAACCCATGCTTTATTTAAATTTAATGTATATTACTTGTAAAAATCATAACTCGATCATATTGCATCAGTTTTGCAAACGGTCGGATCCGTTGGGATCGTATGGACGAGTGCTACACCATGGAACTGACTGCGATTGAATTAGAGCTCGTTACAATTTATAGCAAAATAAATTGTCCGTCTGAATAAAATGATGGTTATCGTTATTAACGATGATCGTCCAACGTGAGTAAAACTCACTAACTCTGTTCAGTTTATATTTCTATATAAACTGTACGTTATTTTTGATTGTTGTGTATTGATTGTTTGGACTGTTAAATAGATTTGATTGAAACCGTAGATCTAGTTATAGATAAAAATCGACAATCAATATTTGATTATGTATCAGTATATTTCATGTTAGAATGAAAATTGATGTATATTATACTTTGTAACATCTGTGATGCAGGGAAACAGGTTGGAGGAATCCAACTGGATTCCTCAACATTTATTTTTACTGTTATTCATATATTGTGATATATGATGTGATATACAATCTTTTGTTGATTTGGTGATACTGAGCAGTGATATATGGTATTTGAAATACTAGAATGAATACTGGAAAGTATAAAGGGAATTTTCAAAACGTATATTGAAAATGCAATATTTATAAAATCATAGGATTTTATAAGAGGAATGTTTATATAGAAAATAAATAGAATTGAAAGGAAAACATTTATAACGGAATAGGATGTTATAAAAAGGAAAATATTTATAAGTCGAGAAACGTTATAAAAAAGACATTTTTAAAGTGAAGAACCGTTACTAAAAGTAAATCCTTTTAAATGAATAAAACGTTATTAAAAGGAGATCTTTTAAAGCGAATGAAGTTAATCGAATATTGGTCATTCGAAATTAAGTTAATCGAATTTGAGTTAACCAGTTAGAGTTAATCAGTTAGAGTTAACCAGTTAGAGTTAATCAAATAGAGTTAAAGGAATAGAGTTAAGCAAAATTAGAAACTGACTAGAGATTAGTAAGTTGAATGGTTTCCTGAGTATCGATCTGATGTTGTTTTTGGCCTTCGGGGTTTATACTTAGGGGATCGTTCTCATACTAGTTTACAGTTAGGGACTGATAGTTGTGGAAGGATAGTGGTACGTAAATAAGCTATCGAAATGTTTTCCAGTGTTAATAACGTATATTTTCTAAACATACAAAAGAAGGTAATGTGAATATATATATATATGTTTGATGATTGGATCAATATTTCCATTTGGAAAGAAAATCATTGTTTGTACACCGACATGTTTTCATTTGATAGTTAAACCACAGACTATCTAGTTTTGACCACATTTATGTTGTTTATATGGAGAGACCAGCTGGATTCTTATCCAAAGAACCACTCTGTATTGGCAAAAGCGTTGTGAATATGCCAAAGAAAATTGAAGATGGAGTAAAGTGCAAGGGTTGTTGTATAAGTCCTAGGTAGAGATTGCCTAGGATGGATGTACTGAATAGTTCCTTCGATTTCGTTCAATCCTAGGACGAACGTAAACAGACAAATGTCTGACAAAGTATTTCCAATGATCGAATGGGTTGGTCTGTATAAATATATATGGTTGCAACGGATTTACTCCCTTAGCATAACATCCAGAATATTTGTGTAAACCAATTAATGATTAACGGATTTGATAATGTGGCATTCAAAGTAATCGTGTTATCAATGAATGAAAGGTAGTCGTAACCTCTGGCCTCAACATCCAGTAAATGACAAAAAATGGGGCAGGCAGCATGGCTAAGTCGGTCGCTCCGAAGTAGGGTGTATAATCACCTATCTAGAGAATATTCATTTGCTTCTTTAATCTATTAATGATGTCCCATATATATATACGGGAAACGATTGTTGATCCCAACCGTTGGTGATATACATTTGATACACTCAAGCGAAATTAGTGGTCGGTCATGTGTGGCTGAGTTGCAAGATGTTCTTGTTGAACTCCAGTGTATCGTTCCTGGAGTACACTGATCGGAAGGTGGTTCCATACCTTGTAATAGTTGGAAATCCATTACCCAATACGTGCTTGCGGTTTTGATTGTATACTATATATGTAGAATGTGAGATGAAAGCATTTCTGCTAGATGATTATTATATTGTGGTTGATAGATATTATTATAATATCAAAAGGTTTTTGATATAAAGATAATTTGGATTCTCATAAGGGAAAAACCCGTTCCGTTATACGGCGTGGTCTTATGAGATATCGTTTACTTGTTCGAACTATTTTAAACTGTTTTACTCACACCAGTCCCATGACTGACCCGGAGTTTATTTTGTTTTGTTTTCCCTAAACTCTTGGGTGCCCAATTTTGTATGGGCAGTCAAGTAGTTGGAATTTACATATACTTGAAGAGCTGGAGCAGGAGGCTTCAGGAGTTTATATAGCTATTGTATTCTGCTGTGTTGTAAGTGGTGTACTTTGATAATGATGTATATTCAAGTACAGATGCATATTTCAAAGTTATGTTACATATATTATATGTTATTCGTTCCGCTGTGAGATTCGTGTTACTCTGATGTTGTGTTCTTCTTCTTTTCTATAAGTTTTTACCTTATCTTTCCTCACCCTCTAATTTCTTTCATTAACATTCGGTTATTTTCGATCCTTGGATGTTCGATATGTGTTGCATATCGGATAACCAAGATCGTCGAAATCCAGGTCGTTACAGTTAGTATCATAGCTTATGGTTAAGTGATAACCTTGGCTCTGTGGCGTAACTCAATAGAGATGGGGTTAGTAATACCCTAGATTGAGTTGAGTGTATATATACGAGTGAACGTATTTGTTATTTGATATAATTTTTTTTTATATTATGGAGATTTATTGGTTGAGTTATTCATGGTTTCTGGTAGATCAGTTTGATCCATTGTATCGATAGGAGTTTCTGAACACTCGAATACGATGAACCATCATGATATGTTTTGGAAATTAACATAGTATAATTGGTTGTGTTGGTTGTTAGTATAATCGAATGAGATTATAAAAAGGTGAAATGGTTATAAATAACCAATCAGGATTCATATAAGTAAAGTATATGAAATAAGATGAATTAAATCTGAATTAAAATCTGAATTAGGAATTAAAATAAGGAAATTTTAAGTTCGTGGGAAATTTTGAAAATGTTTTTCAATTTGAAATAGATATAGTATTGAACTCACCTTGGTGACTGGAAAATAATTCCGAGGATGGATCGATACATCGTCGGTGTGATTTTCGAGTTTCTAAGCGGCGGATTACTACCAAAGGTTTTGTTTTCAAATTGTTTTGAGGAAACAAGTTGTTTAGAAATTCAAAAGTTTTGAATTGGTGTTATGATTTAAAATTGATTTGAAATAAACCCAGGAATTTAAATTCTGGAATTAAGATTTAACTTACGATGTTAAATGGATTAAAATATTGAAAGTGAATAAATAAATTTGAATTAAACTTAGACAAGGTTAAATATAATATGGAATTATATCGAGTAAGTTGATGGATGATATAAGAATTTGGAATCAAGAATTGTACTTAAGTTTGAAACGGAATTTGACTTGAGTATAAGCAAATGATTACGTTTGAGGATAAAAACTGATAGGAGATTGATTGGAATGACATTGGTATATGTTGAGTTGATAACCAATGAGAATGGTATAATGATATGGTCGGCAAAAAGGTACAAGTTTATATTTCATATTGGGTATGAGATTTTATGAGCCAAATTGGCAAGCCGCTTGGTTGTTTGATTTTCCTTTGGGTTGGAGATGGCCCAGAGAGGCGAGTTGGAGTTTGACCTGTTAACCAGTACAAAGGAGGTGCTGGCGAAATTTTTCGAAAAGTTAAGGTGTTAGAAAATTTTCAAGATTTTTAAAAATTTTCGTTGATAAGGATTAATTAATATTTTAATTAAAATTAAATTAGTTTAGTTGAAACTGAAGTTAAGAAGTGGACCGATAAGTTCTAACAAGTATATAGGGTTTTTTTCCTACCTTAGCAATTTCGAGGATGAAATTATTTTAAGTGGGGAAGAATGTAATGACCCGTATTTTAGAGATAGAATACTAAAGTTATTTAATTATTAAAAATATCAATTTAGGGAATATCGATAACTTGAATTAAATAATATTGAATATTTGATTGATAATTATAATATAATAATATATTATAATGTCGAAATAGTCAGAAATAGTTGAATTGCCAATATTGTCTGAATTTGGATAGTGTAAGAGATTTGGTAGCGTTTAGATTTGAAATATAATAACGAATATATTTCATTTATAGCGTTTGAACGTAGAATTATATTATAATTTTAATCGAGCTCGAAATGGCGCGACAGTTCGCTATTTGGCGATTTGAACTTCAACTGGATATACAGGGTTTGTTTAAAATTGGATTTCTGTGAAACAAGAAACGTATGGAGCTGGTGGAGTATATCTTTATAGTGGAAGAGATAAATCAGGATTTTGTCCTATAGATTTTGAGATATGTCCAAATCAATTTTTAAAATAGTCGCTATAGAATCGTTTATCGACCGTAACGGTTTATTCGATATAACTAGAGATCGGGTTTGAATTTAGACAAGGTTCTTTTGAGACATAGGTATAATTTAGTTTTTAGAATTTTATAGAAATTTTTAATTAATTAAATAAGCAACTTTTTATTTGAAGAATTCTGCACCCTGTAATTAATACTTTGGGGTTTCACAATATGAGTTAACCCACTGATATTAATATATTTTTGGGATTGTGACACCTTGCTGGTCACGACGTTATGTTTATTTCTGTCGATAGCAGTCCTTATAATGATAAAACCTTATGTAACGCGGTACCCCAATATCTGAAGTATATAATACATATATTATTTGTTTCCTTTCCGTTGCTAAGTCTCCACACTCCATCGTTCTCAACATCAGAAGGCTATATGCGGACACATAGGAACCACGTCTTAAATTTTTAAAAGACTATAAAATACCTTCATTGCCTAACCTAAACTTATCTTTTTCTCTGATAAAAATCTCAGTCGGCATCAAATTCGCTGGAAACCGAAGACATGAAAAATCGCCCACCTTAGAAAATCAAAACAATTCACTCAAAAATCGATAAATCCTCAAACAAGTTTATTTGAATTCCTTGATCGATCCTCTTCAATTCTACGGTTGTTTTGTCGGGTTTGGTTAGTTTCTTTGTCACATGAAATCTCCATCGGCGTGAGTCTCGAAGCTAGGGCTCGGCATTTGTGATCTATGAAGGATCGATTCTTGATTTAAGAGTTGATTCGAGTTTCAGCGGGTTTGTGGAGGAGTCTGAGGCGAAGTTGCGGAGCTCGAATAACGGTGCTCGGTGGGGTTTGTTGCTCTTGAGTCAGGCGCGTTGTATTAGGGAATCGGTGGATGGACGTTTGGATGCGGATTTGTGTAAACTGAGGAGGTCGCAGTAATGAAGGATACTGCAGACAGAAATGGGAAGCTTGTGTGAAAGTTAAGGCAATGACCTTCATTTGTAATACTGTACAGTTGTTCGCAGGTTGGATGTGGGTGTATGGAAGTGATGTAAATTTAAGGAGAAACAGTTGTGAGTTGAGTTGCTTGGAGTAGGGTATATTGCTGAAGAAGATGACTACAAGAATAGTGAGAAGAGGTCCGGAGTTGAACTGGATGGAAAGAAGTGATAAAGGTTGGTAGTGTTGTTCATTTCGGCTCTCAAGCGGGAATGGGGTTCGAAGAATCCAAAGTGGAGACAGTAAATAATAAAGAAGGTTAACAGTTTATGTTTGAACCAATAAGAGAGAAGGAGAAATTGCTAAGAACCGGTTATAAGGAAAATCAGGGAGAGCGAGGAGGAGAGAATTTCGGTGAGGTTAGTTTGTTTGTTTTTGGGAAGATGGTGTTCAGCGGGGGCGGGTTTTGAAATAGGAGGGCTGGAAGTCTTATGGGCCGGAAAGAAAGGTCAAGGCCCATTTTAAAATATAACCCATGCTTTATTTAAATTTAATGTGTATTAGTTGTAAAAATCTTAACTCGATCATACTGCATCAGTTTTGCGAACGGTCGAATCCGTTGGGACCGTATGGACAAGTGCTACACCATGGAACTAACTGCGATTGATCGTTACAATTTATAGCAAAATAAATTGTTCGTCTGAATCAAGTGATGGTTATCGTTATTAACGATGATCGTCCAATGTGAGTAAAACTCACTAACTCTATTCAGTTTATATTTTTATATAAACTGTACGTTATTTTTGATTGCGGTGTATTGATTGTTTGGACTGTTAAATAGATTTGATTAAAACTGTAGATCTAGTTATAAATAAAAATCGACAATCAATATTTGATTATGTATCGGTATATTTCATGTTAGAATGAAAATTGATGTATATTATACTTTGTAACATCTGTGATGCAGGGAAACAGGTTGGAGAAATCCAACTGGATTCCTCAACATTTATTTTTATTGTTATTCATATATTTTGATATATGATGTGATATACAATCTTTTGTTGATTTGGTGATACTGAACAGTGATATATGGTATTTGAAATACTAAAATGAATACTGGAAAGTAAAAAGGGAATTTTCAAAACGTATATTGAAAATGAAATATTTATAAAATCATAGGATTTTATAAGAGGAATGTTTATATGGAAAATAAATAGAATTGAAAGGAAAATATTTATAAATAGGATGTTATAAAAAGGAAAATATTTATAAGTGGAGAAACGTTATAAAAAGGACATTTTTAAAGTGAAGAACCATCACAAAAAGTAAATCTTTTTAAATGAATAAAACGTTATTAAAAGGAGATCTTTTTAAAGCGAATGAAGTTAATCAAATATTGGTCATTCGAAATTAAGTTAATCGAATTTGGGTTAACCAGTTAGAGTTAATTAGTTAGAGTTAACCAGTTAGAGTTAATCAAATAGAGTTAAAGAAATAGAGTTAAGCAAAATTAGAAACTGACTAGAGATTTGTAAGTTGAATGGCTTCCTGAGTATCGATCTAATGTTGGTTTCGGCCTTCGGGGTTTATACTTAGGGGATCGTTCTTATACTAGTTTACAGTTAGGGACTGATAGTTGTGGAAGGATAGTGGTACGTAAATAAGCTATGGAAATGTTTTCCAGTGTTAATAACTTATATTTTCTAAACATAAAAAATAAGGTAATGTGAATATATATTTGTTTGATGATTGGATCAATATTTCCGTTTTGGAAATAAGATCGTTGTTTGTACACCGACATGTTTTCATTTGATAGTTAAACCACAGACTATCAAGTTTTGACCTCGTTTACGTTGTTAATATGGAGAGACCAGTTGGATTCTTATCCAAAGAACCACTTTGTATTGGCAAAAGCGTTGTGAATATGCCAAAGAAAATTGAAGATGGAGTAAAGTGCAAGGGCTGTTGTATAAGTCCTAGGTAGAGATTGCCTAGGATGGACGTACTGAATAGTGCCTTCGATTTCGTTCAATCCCAGAACAAATGTAAACGGACGAATGTCTGACAAAGTATTTCCAATGATCGAATGAGTAGGTCTGTATAAATATATATGGTTGCAACGGATTTACTCCCTTAGCATAACATCCAGATTATTTGTGTAAACCAATTAATGATTAACGGATTTGATAATGTGGCATTCAAAGTAATCGTGTTATCAATGAATGAAAGGTAGTCGTAACCTCTGGCCTCAACATCCGGTAAATGACAAAAAATCGGGCAGGCAGCATGGCTAAGTCGATCGCTCCGATGTAGGGTGTATAATCACCTATATAGAGAATATTCATTTGCTTCTTTAATCTATCAATGTTGTCCCATATATATATATATATATACGGGAAACGATTGTTGATCCCAACCATTGGTGATATACATTCGATACACTCAAGCAAAATGAGTGGTCGGTCATGTGTGGCTGAGTTGCAAGATGTTCTTGTTGAACTCCAGTGTATCGTTCCTGGAGTACACTGATCGGAAGGTGGTTCCATACCTTGTCATAGTTGGAAATCCATTACTCAATACGTGCTTGCGGTTTTGATTGTATACTATATATGTAGAACGTGAGTGAGACGACCCCGAACCCCTTACTGATGGTGGCAAGGGTAATCTTTGGAATATAACACATAAACAGATAACAACAGAACATAATTAAATAAATACACCAGATAATGAACAAATATTACACTGGATAAACAAAATCATCGGAGTTACACAGTATACAGGATCATACTTAGTACAAATACAGTTCAGCTGTACATAAATGTCTACAGCGGAAAACAAACATAATGCACAATAGGAGCTGAACAGCATAAAAAGAGATAAATGATAGAATCCATCTTCAGCTCCAGCTACCGAGAGAAAGCCAGCTAAACCTGAATACAAGGCTGCCCGTGTAGAAAAAGGGGCACCTGAGTTTGAAAGTGAAAAAACCTACGAATCAGTCATCGGACTGGTATGAGAAATCTACTTAACACATTATACAATTAGCTAATCACAGGACCACGCCACTTTCGTGGAACGGGTTTACTCCATTGGATTGCCAGTGCTTTAAAAACAAATTATTCTTTTAAACATCGCAATGCTTTTTATAAAAATGAAGCCATTATAAGACTCAGTTCCCATCACACAATGCAACGCAAACCGGAGGATAGAGTTTTACCTTATAATGGCCAAAACATGGTTGATACGAATAAAACAAAAGCTTTTGATATAATTACTAGTGTTTGCATGTTTCGAAAACAATTTCAATCATAACTATCTATCATAGACGACATGAGCGTCCCATGCCACTATGTCGCCAGATATAGGTATACAATCAAAACCGCACAATCACGTATATGGAAATTGGATTTCCGTCATGAACCAAGGCAAAAGATAGTCCTTACCGAATTCGAGACTGCCTAGCCCGAGCCTCAGGATCAGAGCTCGAGTGACCCTTGGATCGTCAGGGCCGATCCACCGATGTTGATTAAAATTCCTGAACACTGCGTTTCCCCGCCCTTTGGGGCGTAAGTGAGCCAACGAATGACTCCATCGGTCCTGGATCGATCGATATATCCGAGGCGCCTCGCAATAGTAACAACCACATAAGTCAAACTCGTCAGGGCGTGTAAAACCACTGACGCCACTTCTAGCTAGGAAGAAACGCATGTCCCCCCTGAGGTCCTTTCCCGTTTCTGGTTCATACAGGGGTGTGAGGTTCGCGAATTCACGTTATACACAAAGCTACACCACACAGGCGGTGCTTTGATCATCACCACAAGACTTTGCTTTTCAACAGAAGCCCTGATCACTGCATCTTAGCATGTAACTGATGGCTATCAATCACAACGAATGAATTCCAATGTCAGAACACAGTCCATTTACAAGTCCGTTCTGGGTCTGAACGAAACCGGAGGCACTATATACCTCGCAAACCCATCGATCTCCACGTACGTTTGGACGATCACCACTCATTATCCATATTTCGGGATGCCTCCCAATCAGGACATCAGTTACCATCCAAACGAGGTGAAGAACTCCGGTCTTCGACCACCGTCTTCATCTTCGATTTCTTATCGTCGATTTAGTTATTCAAAATGGGATAAAGCCGGTCTTTCTGAGCAACTCGCGTATATAATAAACAAGTGCTACACGAACACAACATACGCACATTTCAATTCATTAGTCACTAACCGTAAATCAGTAAGAGATCGATTTCCAAAATATTAACCCCGAAGGCCGAAACCAACATCAGATCAAAACCCAGGAAACCACTCGACTTAGCTAACCTTCAGTTAATTTCTAAATTTCACATCCATATCGTTTATAATATTTTATAACGATTTATCGCTTTTTTATTTATTTTAAAATAGCCAATTTATTCAAACGACGCTTCGGCCATAACGCGGCTCTGGCGCTGTTTTTCTTCAGATTTGATTTACACATATCTGAAAATCTAACCGTTGGATCTTCAAAAAATTTATATCATTAAAAAGATCTTTTTAAAACGAATCCAACGGTTCCAGTTTCGGGAAAATCCGATGGTCGGATCTCCCGGTATAATCGTTTGAAGTTTCGATTTCAAAATACAAACTGCAGCGTCGTTATTCGACTTAATATAATTATATATATATATATATATATATATATATATATATATATATATATATAATCGATTCTGGAGCTGTTTTTCTTCAGAGTTGACTTAAACATTCCAGAAATTCTAACCGTTGGATCTTTACAAAGTTGGTGTCATTGGAAAGATATTTCCAAAGCGAACCCAACGGTTTCGGTTTCGGGAAAATCCGATGGTCGGATCTCCCGCACTAATCGTTTGAAATCACGGTTTCAAAATACGAACTGCAGCTTCGTTATTCGATATATTTCAATTCTATATATATATATATATATCGATTCTTCGATTTCAAAACTATATTCTTTTCGTACATTTGATAAAAATGATATTTTTATCCAACCGACAATTATTTCAACACTTCGCTATTTTCGACTATTCGTGTATATAGTAAAAATGTGACTTTTATTGTAAAACAATTCCTTTCAAAACACGATTATTTTATATAGTTCATATAGATGTTAAAAATATGATTTTTATTATTATAAAACAATTTACTTCAAAACACGAATACCATTCAACACATGAATTTCTATTCAACGAATGAATTTCTATTCAACACATGAAGGTTTTCTATAGTTTGTATATATATAGAGTAAAAATGTGATTTTTATTGCAAAACAATTTATTTAAAACACGAATACCATTCAACACATGAATATGATTCAACGAATGAATTTCTATTCAACACATGAAGGGTTTTCTATAGTTTGTATATATATAGTAAAAATGTGATTTTTTATTGTTAAAACAATTTATTTCAAAACACGATTATTTTATACGGTTCATATAGAAGTTAAAAATATGATTTTTATTATAAAACAATTTATTTCAAAACACGAATACCATTCAATACATGAATATGATTCAACGAATGAATTTCTATTCAACACATGAAGGTTTTCTACTCAACACACGAATATAGTTTCAACACAGGAAAATAATTCTAACACATGAATATTATTCAAAATTTCGGCAGCATAACGACAGGGTAATTAAAACCGGGACCGTCCCTAGTACGGCTCCTCGCTCTACCTTAAAGCCTCGCAGCTTTTGACAATGGGGAATCATGCATCTAGTTTGCACGTAGGCGGCATGTATATTTTTTTTCATTTCCACAAACTAATCCTATGTGGTTTCAACCAAATAATTCTCAACCACTAACGGGTATTTTTCAACCACAATCAATCAATTTCAACCACAAACAATTCTAATCAACCATTCGTAATCAACCAATTTTCACACCAATCACAACCAATAAATATCGTCCATGGTTTGTGGACGAGGGGCGTATATATATATATATATATGTATATATATATATATAAGCATTTCACTTCTATTCAACACATATATAATTTTTACAACGCATATATAACTTATACATCGAACGTACAACTTATACAACACTTATACATGAGGTGTACAACGCTTATATAACCCATACATCGACTATATAATTTATACATCGTCGTTTTCCATATCGTTTATAATTTAGAAATCTCACATTGGGTTTCACTCCACCAAAAATAGTAGAAGGCTGAGAAAAATATGCGGTCTCTTCTAGAATGTAGAAGACGTCCACACGAGTCCACTGTCTCTTGTTTCACTAAATTTAGTCAAGAAACGAAAAAGATATGATTTTTACAGTGAAATCAAAAACGGTAGCGCTTAGAAGTGCTATTATATAGTTTATATAATTTAACAGCCATACCTTTCTTTGAATGTTCAAAACTAGGTTTTGCAATAACTTCAAATCCGATGCACGTGGTCTCGATCAGGTTACACGACGACGTAGGGGGTGGAGAAGGCTTTCCACGCAGGGTGGTTTCACCTAGATCGACGACGCCTGGTGTCCTCGGCGGCGTTCGAAAGTCCAGGACTTTGGGGAGCTCGATCTCGAAGATGGGGCGACGATAGGTGATGCGGTTTGTTTTGATTTGAAGAGGGAGAGGAGATATTCAAAAAACCCAACTGGAGCCTGGCCTAAAGATGAACGTGGCAGCGACAAAAAGCCCGGTGTAACGACCCGGAAAATCTGAACCAATTTAAAATTTTTAAATTGGCTATTTTAGTGGATTTTAAATATTTAAAATAAATATTTTAAATAATAACGATGAAAAGTAAGTTTGAATCGACATTTGAAAACGAATATAATTAATTCTAATTATAAACAAGGCCTGAAATGGCGCGGTAGTTTCAAAATTTGAATTCAAGCTTTGACTGACTGTATCGGGTGCAAAACAAAACGGATTTGAGTGAAACCAAAAATATTCAAATCTGTTAGTGAATACCTTTCTAACGAATCTGAAAAATCGAAGTTTCATAGCGGAAAGCAAAAGTTATGGCCAAATGAATTTTCAGAAAGGTCGCTATGGAGTTTATATAGCCCGTGAAAATGGCCATTTTGCAAACGACCTCAGAATTTGACGAAACCACTTTTGTTGGATCTGGGATGTGAAGTTATTGCTAGGTTTCAAATTTCATAATTTTTGAAGCTAGTATGTGAGCATGGCGAAGGAAAATGTGTTTTGGTCAATTACAGTTAAATTGGATCGACCAGAAAAGGGCCATTTTACAAACGGTCTCAGAATTTGATGAAACTAGTTTTGTTGGGACCGTATGGTCAAAACATAGCTAGATTTATTTTTCGGGAATTTTTCGAATTAGTTTGTGGCCTTGGAAAATTGAAATGTACGTTTAGATCGAATATTGAATGTCATATATTTTAAATTGAAGGAAAACTGACTGAAACAGTCGAATGGGCCTACGAAACATATCCCATTGTGTTCTGAATGAGGGTAAAATGCTGGGGATGACAGTCGTTGGGTTTGGATTGGTGTTCGTGTGAGACAAGGGGTATTTTTGAGAAAAAAAATTTATAAAATAAAATAAAATTTCTCATTGGTCGTTGGATTTTCTCTCTCCCCGATAAGCTCTCGACGACGGCGGATATTGCTCAAAACTTCCCCCTCCGATTCCTCCTCCTACACGCAATAAAAACCCATGCCCAATTGAAGTTTTTGTAGATCATCTCGAGATCTTCAAATCCATATAGGGATTGTAATTTATCGCTCAGTATTTTGGGAGATCGGGCACCCCGAAGTCGCGTTGTTGAAACCGCCGCCGGAGCTCCTCCTCGCCATCGATCTGAGCATCGAGCACGGCGCCAAGAAGCTCTCTCCTAGCCCTACGCTGTGGCGTTGGCCGATCATTCTGAAGTGGCATGGATTTCGAAAAAAGTGCAAACCTAGTTTTGAACGAACGTGAGAGGTAACGGCTGAAACTATATTATAGCAGTTTAAAGAGCAACCGTTTTTGATTTCACTGTCAAAATCATATCTTTTTCGTTTCTTGACGAAATTCAGTGAAATAAGAGACAGTGGACTCGTGTGGACGTCTTCTACATTCTAGAAGAGACCGCATATTTTTCTCAGCCTTCTGCTATTTTTGGTGGAGTGGAACCCAATGTGAGATTTCTAATTTATAGACGATATGGAAAACGATGATGTATAAATTATATAGTCGATGTATGGGTTATATAAGCATTGTACACCTCTTGTATAAGCGTTGTATAAGTTGTACGTTCGATATATAAGTTATATATGCATTGTAAAAATTATATATGTGTTGAAATAGAAGTGAAATACTATATATATATATATATATATATATATATATATATATATATATATATATATACCCCTCGTCCACAAACCATGGACGATATTTATTAGTTGTGATTGGTGTGAAAATTGATTGATAGCGAATGGTTGATTGAAATTGTTTGTGGTTGAAATTGATTGATTGTGGTTGAAAAATACCCGTTTGTGGTTGAGAATTATTTGGTTGAAACCACATAGGATTAGTTTGTGGAAATGGAAAAAAAATATACATGCCGCCTGCGTGCGAACTAGATGCATGATTCTCCATTGTCAAAAGCTATGAGGCTTTAAGGTAGAGCGAGGAGCCATACTAGGGACGGTCCCGGTTTTAACTACGCTGTTGTTATGCTGCCGAAATTTTGAATAATATTCATGTGTTAGAATTATTTTCCTGTATTGAAACTATATTCGTGTGTTGAATAGAAAACCTTCATGTGTTGAAAAGAAATTCATTCGTTGAATCATATTCATGTGTTGAATGGTATTCGTGTTTTGAAATAAATTTTTTTATAATAAAAATCATATTTTTAACATCTATATGAACTATATAAAATAATCGTGTTTTGAAATGAATTTTTTTACAATAAAAATCGCATTTTTACTATATATATACAAACTATAGAAAACCTTCATGTGTTGAATCGAAATTCATTTGTTGAATAGAAATTCATGTGTTGAATGGTATTCGTGTTTTAAATATAAAAATCAACTTTTTATCTATATATATAAATTATAGAAAACCTTCATGTGTGGAATTGAAATTCATTCGTTAAATAGAAATTCATGTGTTGAATGGTATGCATATTTTGAAATAAATTGTTTTATAATAAAATCATATTTTTATCATCTATATGAACTATATAAAATAGTCGTGTTTTAAAATAAATTGTTTTATAATAAAAATCATATTTTTAACATCTATATGAACTATATAAAATAATCATGTTTTGAAGTGAATTGTTTTACATTAAAAATCACATTTTTATTATATACATGAATTGTTAAAAATAGTGAAGTGTTGAAATAGAAGACAGTTACATAAAAGTATCATTTTTATCAAATGTATGAAAATCATATAGTTTTGAAATCGAAGAATCAATATATATATATATAAATAGAATTGAAATATATCGAATAACGAAGCTGCAGTTCGTATTTTGAAACCGTGATTTCAAACGATTAGTGCGGGAGATCCGACCATCGGATTTTCCCGAAACCGCAACCGTTGGGTTCGCTTTGGAAATACATTTCCAATGGCACCAACTTTGTAAAGATCCAACGGTTGGATTGTATGGAATGTTTAATTCAAATCTAAAGAAAAACACGCCAGAGTCGATTATATTTATATATATATAAATATAATTATATTAAATCGAATAACGACGCTGCAGTTCGTATTTTGAAATCGAAACTTCAAATGATTATACCGGGAGATCCGACCGTCGGATTTTCCCGAAACTGGAACCGTTGGATTCATTTTGAAAAGATCTTTCTAATGATGTAAATTTTGTGAAGATCCAATGGTTAGATTTTCAGATATGTGTAAATCAAATCTGAAGAAAAACAGCGCCACAGCCGCTTATGGCCCGAAGCGTCGTTTGAATAAATTGGCTATTTTAAAATAAATAAAAATGGTGATAAATCGTTATAAAATATTATAAATGATATGGATGTGAAATTTAGAAACTATTTGAAGGTTGGCTAAGTCGAATGGTTTCCTGGGTGTTGATCTGATGTTGGTTTCGGCCTTCGGGGTTAATATTTGGGAAATCGTTCTCTTATTGATTTACGGTTAGCGACTAATGAATTGAAATGATGCATATGTGTGTTTGTGTTGCACTTGTTTATTATATACGCGAGTTGCTCAGAATGACCGGGTTTATCCCATTCTGAATAACTAAATCGACGATAAGAAATCGAAGATGAAGACGGTGGTCGAAGACCGCAGATCTTCACCTTGTTTGGATGGTAACTGATGTCCTGATTGGGAGGCATCCCGTAATATGGATAATAAGTGGTGATCGTCCCGACGTACGTGGAGATCGATGGGTTTGCGAGGTATATAGTGCCTCTGGTTTCGTTCAGACTCAGAACGGACTGGTAAATGGATTATGTGTCTGACATTGGAATTTATTCTGTGTGATTGATAGCCATCAGTTGCATGGGATGAATTGCGTGTGTGACATGCTACGTTGCAGTGATCAGGGCTTCTGGTGAAAAGAAAAGTCTTATGATGGATGATCAAAGCACCACCTGTGTGGCATAGCTTTGTGTATAATGTGGATTCGCGAGCCTCACACCCCGATATGAACCAGAAACGGGAGAAGGACCTCAGGGAGGGCATGCATTTCTTTCTAGCTAGGAGTTGTGTCAGTGTTTTTACACGGCCTGACATTTTACTTATGTGGATGATGGATAGTGAGGCGCCTCAGTTATATCGGTCGATACGGGACCGATGGAGTCATTCGTTGGCTTATTTACGCCCCATGGGGCGGAGAAACGTAGTATTCAGGCATAATAATATACATCGGTGGACCGGCCCTGACGATCCAAGGCTTGCCTATGCGCTTGCCTGAGACATGGGCTAGAATGTCTCGAATTCGGTAAGGACTATCGTTTGCCTTGGTTCATGGTGGAAATCCCATTTCCAAATACGACACCGTGCGGTTTTGATTGTATATATATATATATATATATATATATATATATATGGCGACATGATATATGGTACCCATGCCGTCTATGATTGATAGTTATGATTCGGAATTGTTTTTGAAACATGTAAACACTAGAAATAGTATCAAATGCTTTTGTTTTATTCGTATCAAGCATATTTTGGCCATTATAAGGTAAAACTCTATCCTCCGGTTCGCGTTGCATTATGTGATGGGAACTGAGTCTTATAATGGCTTCATCTTTATAAAAAGCATTGCGATGTTTAAAAGCATTACTTGTTTTAAAAGCACTGGCAATCCAATGGAGTAAACCCGTTCCGCGAAAGTGGCGTGGTCCTGTGATTAGCCAATTGTATAATGTGTTTAGTAGATTTCTCATACCAGTCCCATGACTGACTTGTAGTTTGTTTCACTTTCAAACTCGGGTGCCCCTTTTTCTACACGGGCAGCCTTGTACTCAGGTTTAGCTGGCTTTCCCTGGATTGCTGGAGCTGAACATGGATACTATCATTTATCTCTTTTTATGCTGTTCAACTCCTATTGTACATATTATGTTTTTTTCCACTGTAGACATTTATGTATAGCTGAACTGTATTTGTACTAAGTGAGATCCTATATACTGTGTAACTCTGATGATTACGTTTATCCAGTATATTCTATTGTGCATTATCTGGAGTATTTATTTATTTCTGTTCTGCTATTATCTGTTTATGTGTTATATTCCAAAGATTACCCTTGCCACCGTCAGTACGGGGTTCAGGGTCGTCTCACCCGGGAAGTTTCGAGCTGCTTCCGTCGTCGATCGTGGGTTTCGGAGAGAGGATGGCTGATGTGGACTAATGATTTTTTTTTTATATTTATAAATTTTTAAAATCTCCAAAATACCCTCTTCCGCACACGAACACCAATCCAAACCCAACGAGTGTCGTCCCTAGCATTTTACCCCCATTCCGAACACAATGGCATATGTTTTGAAGGCCCATTTGACTGTTTCAGTCAGTTTTCCTTCAATTTAAAATATATAACATTCAATATTCGATTTGAACGTACATTTCAATTTGCCAGGGCCACAAACTGATTCGAAAAATTCTAGAAAAATAAATCTAGCTATGTTTTGACGATACGGTCTCAACAAAACTAGTTTCGTCGAATTCTGAGACCGTTTGAAAAATGGCCCTTTTCTGTTCGATCCAATTTAATAGAAATCGACCAAACACATTTTCCTTTGCCACGCTCACATATTAACTTCAAAAATTATGAAATTTGAAACCTAGCAGTAGTTTAACATCTCGGATCCAACAAAAGTGGTATCGTCGAATTCCGAGGTCGTTTGCAAAATGGCCATTTTCACGGGCTATATAAATTCCATAGCGACCTTTCTGAAAATTCATTTGGCCATAACTTTTGCTTTCCGCTATGAAACTTCGATTTTTCAGATTCGTTAGAAAGGTATTCACTAACAGATTTAAATATTTTTTGTTTCACTCAAATCCGTTTTGTTTTGCACCCGGTACAGTCAGTCAAAGTTTGAATTCAATTTTTGAAACTACCACGCCATTTCAGGCCTTGTTTATAATTCCAAGTAATTATATTTATTTTCAAACGTCGATTCAAACTTACTATTCGTCGTTATTATTTAAAATATTTATTTTAAATATTTAAAATCCACTAAAATAGCCAATTAAAATTTTTTAAATTGGTTCAGATTTTCCGGGTCGTTACATGAGATGAAAGCGTTTCTGCTAGATGATTATTATATTGTGGTTGATAGACATTATTATAATATCAAAAGGTTTTTGAGATAAAGGTAATTTGGATTCTCATAAGGGAAAAACCCATTCCGTTATACGGCGTGATCTTATGAGATATCGTTTACTTGTTCGAACTGTTTTACTCACACCAGTCCCATGACTGAGCCGGAGTTTATTTGTTTTGTTTTCCCTAAACTCTTGGGTGCCCAATTTTGTACGGCAGTCAAGTAGTCGGGATTTACAGATACTTGAAGAGCTGGAGCAGGAGGCTTCAAGAGTTTATATAGCTATTGTATTCCGCTGTGTTGTAAGTGTTGTACTTTGATAACGATGTATATTCAAGTACAGATGTATATTTCAAAGTGATGTTACATATATTATATGTTATTCGTTCTGTTGTGAGATTCGTGTTACTCTGATGTTGTGTTCTTCTTCTTCTTCTCTTCTATAAGTTTCTACCTTATCTTTCCTCACCCTCTAATTTCTTTCATTAATATTCAGTTATTTTCGATCCTTGGATGTTCGATATGTGTTGTATATCGGATAACTAAGATCGTCGAAATCCGGGTCGTTACAATTACCATTTACATGTAGTAGAAAAAGAATCGTTATATGTTTTTTTTATTCAAAAATTATTATTTATATGTTAGTGAATTAGAAATGTCATTATATTAAAAATGTCCTCATATTGGAAATGCTCACTATATTAAATATGTCATTATATTAAAAATGTCATCATATTAGAAATGTTATGTTGAAATAAAAAATGTGTTTACTTTGAAATTTACCTTTTTAATGTAAATGGAACATTAAAAATGAGCATTGATAAATAAAAATGTTTTCACATTTTTTTAATTTTATGTTAATGAGAGATTAAAAATATGTATTGATTTGAAATAAAAACATATTCACAATAAAAATGCACATTTTTGTCGCATGTAAGAAAGGTTAAAAATGTCCATTATTTGAAATGCAAATTTGTTAACAATAAAAATTCACATTTTTATTGTATGTAAGAAAAGATTAAAAATGATCATTATGTGTAATGAAAATATGTTAACATAAAAATTTTCATTTTTATTGTAGATTAAAAATGATCATTATTTGAAATGGAATATGTTCTTACATTAAATTTCCTTTGTTTAATGTAAAGAGGTTAACAACAAAAAGATTACATTTTTATTGTAAACAAACAGTTACATTTTTACATATAGAGAATAATTTAAAACAATCATGGTTGAAAGTAAATTGTTTAACATAAAAAGTTACATTTGTAAGTAAAGAGAATCTTTTAAGAATGATCATTATTGAAAGAAATTTTGTTAACATTAAAAGTACATTCTTAATGTGAGATGAAAAACATAAAAGATTCTAGTTTTATAGAATGTGTTAATTAGAAAATAGTTAAACAAAATTTAACATTTTGTTTATTAGATTTGTTGAAAACAAAAATAAACATTTTTGTTCACTAAAAGGGTTGAACACAAAAATAAACATTTTTGTCAACTAAAACGAGTGAAACAAAAATTAACGTTTTTTGTTAATAAGATTTGAGTGAAACAAAAAAATTACATTTTTGTTAAATAAGACTAGAATTACCAAAAAAATTACATTTTTGTTAAATAAGGTTAGAGTTAAACAAAAATTTACATTTTGTTAAATAGGATTTGAGTTATAACAAAAATGAATAATCACTTTTAATCATTTTGTTGAACCAGAATTGTCAACAAAAATGAATAATCACTTTTTAGTCATTTTGTTGAAATAGAATTGTCAACAAAATGAAATTATCACTTCTTGTTCTTTTTGTTGAAATAGAATTGTCAACAAAAATGAATGTATCAACTTTTAGGCATTTTTTGAAATAGAATTTGTATGTTAACATAAGAATCATTTTTATCGTTAAAGGATACATTGGAATTTGTATGTTAAACATAAGAATCATTTTTATTATCAAAACATACATTAGAATTATATGTTAATAAAAGAATTAATTTCATTGTCAAAACATACATTAGAATTTATATGCGAATATAAGAAGCATTTTTATTTGCAAAACATACATTAGAATTTATATGTAAATATAAGAATCATTTTATTTATCAAAACATACATTAGAATTTGTTTGTAAATTAAAGTGACATTTTATTGTTAAATTACGCAAATAGAATTTGTATGTAAATCAAAGTGACGTTTGTTTTGTCAAATTGCACATTAGATACATGTAGGGAAATTTTGCGCGTAAAATACATTTTCATTTGGCATTAAGAATATAATAACATGTTTGTTATTTATCATCAACATGTTAGCGGAGTTAAAATTGGTTAAATTCAACCAATGATTTATTTAGAAGATTTTTTGTTGTTTGAAAACCCTACACTGGTATTGGGATGATATCTGACATACACTAGTCCAATATTTAGTTATATGTCAATCGATGGATTGACTGGTTGCGATAAGCGTTATTTATTCATTTTAATGCTCACACAGTTGTAAAATTTCACTCTGGATGTGGATGGATTGTTTAATGATTTTTTTATCATTATTGCCATATACATGCGATGTATGAAATCCATATAACCGAAATTATATGATAACTGATTGAGTCGCATTACGATTCATAATATCTTTTAAATAAAGAATATTTTAAAATAAAGAATATTCTAATATTAAGAATATTTTTACATAAAGAATCTTTTTATATAAAGAATATTTTTAAATAGCGAATATTTTAAAATAATATTCAATGAAGAATAAAATGATGATTTCTATGTCCGTTTTTGGATGGACACAAAAGATAAAAATATATTTTTATCGAAATGAACTAGTTATTAGCTAGGATAAATCTTTTAAATTAAGATTTAATGAAGTCTTCCAATTAACTAATATTTAAATTGGAATTAAATAAAAGAATTCGATTTTGGGTTGTCGTGGATGGTGTCTCAAATAACGTTGTTCTTAAACCCCGTATGAAAAGAATAAATCTTTTAATTAAGATTATTAGAGTTTTCAATTATATTTAGTTGTGGGAATAAAATGATATGTGAATTGAGTTTATTTTGAACTGTGTTTTAAACGACATTTGTTCTTTAATCCAATTAACAATGAAAATATAATTTAGAATTTATGAATCTTTTTATTAAGATTAAAAAAGAAATTTTCCAAAGTTAAGTTTTCCAATTTAATTTATTAAATTGGAATTGAGTGGAAATTCAATTTGATAATAATTGAGATAGGCTTCTGTAAAAAAAGACTGTTATCATATATGGATTTTAAAAGGCTTCCTGTTATTCCATTTATATTAGCGGTGTGATACGGAAATTTATATCAATTATATATTGATTCAATTTCTGTTGAAATTCCATATTTAATGGAAGTTGATTTTGGGTTTATCGTGAATTGTGTTTTAAATGACATTAGTTCTTTAACCCAGCTAAAGACAAGATTAATTTCTTAAAAGTTGAATAATCATAAAGCAATGATTTTTTGATATTAAAATCAAATTTGAGTTTTAATGAATTTTTAAAAAGAAGATTAAAGAATAAATTTAAAAGATTTATCTTTGATAAAATTGATGGGAACCTTTCCCTAATAATATGAATATTTTATTAAAAGAATATTCTGAATTGGAATGAGGCTTATGATGTGTATTTATAGCACTTGATTTTTGATTATAAAATACGCGAGTTAGTCGGAAAGACCGGGTTTAACCCATTCTGAATAATTACTACGACGATTAAAGTCAAAGTTATTGAAGACGGTGATTGAAGACCGACGATCTTCACATCGAATGGGCGACTACTGATGCCCTAAACTGGGCCACTCCTAGGTAAGGGTTAAAGTGGTAGTTGTCCGGACGTACTTGTTGATTGTCCGGATATGCGAGCACCTCTCTTCCGTATTGGACATATGGGACGAGGAATAGGGTGTCTCCGGTTTCGTTCAGACCCAGAACGGACTTGTTAATGGATGTGTGTCTGACATTGAATTTCATTCCATGTAAATTAAATTGGTTTTTATTTAATATATATCTATTGTGGCAGAGAATTTATTCTCTTTCTTAACACCCTTCTCTGAGACGCATGAGATTAGAGGTTATATATTGGTAGTTATCGATCGCATGGCATGAATTATCAATGTGGCATGCCAAGAAGCAAATAATCGAGGCTTTTGTTGAAAAGAAGAGCCTTGTGGTTGATGATCAAAGTGTAGCCTACTTCGGCATAGCTTTGTGTATATCGTTACCTCGCGAGCCTCACACCCCGGTAAGAGTCAGAAACGGTGCAAGGGAACGCACGGAGTGCACACGTTTCTTTCTAGCTAGAAGTGGTATCAGCGTTTACAAGCCCTGACATTTTTTACTTATGTGGATGATGGATTTCGAGGCCTCGGTTATACTAGTCGATAGTGGCCATTTTATAGGTTCGGTAGGACCGGGAAGCGTATGTTCAGAAATTGCCAATCCACTAAAGTTATTTGTGGACCGACCCTGCAGGATCCAAGGTGTTAACCCATAAAATGTGAGTCAGATATAATACAAAAATCATGCCAATATTAGTCAAGTCGTTGGATTCATATGAAATAAACCAGGTCGGACACAAACTCATGACGTGGGGGCCAGGACGCTTCAGGGCCATATCGCAAGGAAGGGAACAACAACAAGACGCTTTTCAAGGCATGTCGTATCTCGCCATGTCACTCCATAGAAACCAGGCTGATCCCAGGTCATGCCGCATCTCATTTATGGCAACAAAGTAAAACAAAAGCATCAAGCAGTCATGTTGTCATGGCGCAAGTCGTTATCTCGTTAATCATCCATGTTGGCCTTAAGTTATGTCGTAGGAGGTAAGTCAGGTTCAGGAAACGCATCATGCCGTCTTGCTCCCATACCGTTCGACGACATGAAATGCAGGGTGCTACTCAAGATCTCAAGATGAACCATGTCATGCCGTATCTAGCTATTACTAGATTGTTGACAGCTATCATCCGAACGAGATGAACCATGTCGAGGAGAATCATGACGTGTCAAAGGCTCAAGGCGCTCAGAAGCACAGGGTCGTGCGACATGAGTCATGCCGCCCTACCTCCATATCTCTCTATGACGTAAAGGGTAAGTCGCTAATCAAGATCTGAAGTTAAACCATGTCGTGCCCTGCTCATATCGCCTCCAGCTAATGTCGAGTCACCCGAACGAGATGAACCATGCCATAGAAAGTCATGTCATGTCGAGAACTCAGGGTATCAGTGGTGTAATAGTGCGGCATGGGTCATGTCGTCTGGCGCCATGAGTCATGGCGTTTCTCTGCATAATAACGAAACTGCCATCTGGTTTGGAGATCACCTATAAATACCCCTCATAATTCATTTGGATGGGGGACCGAAAATTCATTCTTACGAGGAGACTCCGTCAAATTCAAAGCTTATCTACAACTTCTCTAATGGCTTCTATGAATTCATCAACACTTTTCTAACTTCATGAAGATCAAATCCAAGTCAATGATCGTGGGAGCTTTCTACAATCGGATCTAAGCACCTTCAATCTCATTCGAGCTACAAGACAAATCTCTTAAACATCATTCAAAAGACCTCTAATCCTCTTTAAAGTCTAAATTGAATGCTAATTCATTATAGAATCTATGAAGGTTATGAGAAAGGATCAAAGCATACAAGTGATTGAAGATTCATTACAAAGCTAAATTCCTTCCCCTTTTTTCACCAAATTTGAGAGAAGTCAAGTCATAAATAAAGTTAGGAGAGAGAAATGATTGTAATGAGTGAAAATTCATATGTTGTAATCCTTATATTGATAATGGAATTTCTTATGGAAGCGGATGTAGATCCTTATTGGATTGAACCACTATAAAACTTTGTGTCTTCTACTTGCATTGAATCATTGTGTAGCTCCATTTATTGTTCTCTTTGTGAGACATTTTCTTCACATTTTTGGTGTTAAGCCAATTTTAGGGAAAACATTTGGCGCCCACCGTGGTGCTCGGATTGCCAATCAATTTCTCATTCTCCCACAAGGTAGAAGGCCTTGCATTGGATTACTGAATACACTCCAATCGTCTAATTCGTCCGAATTGAGATACTTACCTCTAAAGTCATGGGTAAGCAAGGTAGACCATCAAATAAAGTTACAAGTAAAACCGTCGAAGATGTCGATAATGCCACTAACACAGAAAATACCCTACCTACTAATTAGTTAGAAGTCAGTGAAAGTTCTAAAGCCGGAACTACCGTAACAAGGAGGGAATTGGATGAAGTGGCAGCAGGACTGAAGAATCGAATTGATATTGCGAGCAAGGCCATGATGAAGAAGCTTGAAATCATGTTCGCCATGCAAGCTGCAACGGGCAAAGTCACCATGAGTGCATGCCATCTCAAAACTGCTAAAACCACTGAAACGGAAGATACTAGATCTTCTTCCTCGAGCCCGAAAAAAGGAAAATTTGTCCAGAAAGTTTCAAATCCTAGTCATAAGGGAATGAAGCCACTACTCATAACCACTCTGGAAAAGCGACTCCTCAACAAGCGTTTGGTTCAACCAAAGGGCCACTTCCCTATGCGGGAGGTCCAGGGCCCTGGAATCTGAACCGCGATCATTTACACAGGCAAACATCCGGTAAAGAGGAAGGCATCCGCCCCGTGGACCAACTCAATGAGGAGGAGCAAATATTCGGAATGGTACGAAAGATCATGAATGAGTGCCAGAAAAAGGTGGATGATGAAAAGGAATGGGGATTTGCTCCTACAAAAACCCCACTTACAGAAAGAATAAAAATGGCTCCATATCCAAATAAATTCAAACCCCCAGTTGTACAAGCCTATAATGGAACTGGCGATCCCAACGTGTTCCTATTCAAATACTATCAGCACATGGATGGGGCACGTGCTACTGACGGGCTCAAATCTTTATACTTCCCTACTTACTTGGAGGGAGTAGCTTTACTCTGGTTCACAAAACTCCCGCCAAAGTCTATAGATGACTTTTCCACCTTGGCCAAGCTGTTCAGACAGCAATTCAGGCTTCAAGCAACTAAGATACATGATGTGATGGAACTGAATGAGTTGGAGCAAGGGCTAGGGGAGTCCATTAAAACCTTCCTTTCTCGTTTTAACACATCTGCGGCCGAAGTTGGAAACTATGAGCCACGTTTGGCTTTGATGGCTCTAAAGGGAGGTATAAGTAAAAAGACCAAACTCGGGCGGTGGATTAAGAAGAAGAAGCCTGCCACTCTCGAAGAGCTATTTGACAAGGTAGAGGAGTATATAGGCATGGATGAGGATCCGTCCTATACAATGGAAACTACAGAAAATAAGGAGCCATCAGAAAAGAGAAACGTAAACGTGCAAGGAGGACAGAAAAACGCCGGAGGAAATCAGAAAAGGGGGAATGAAGGGAAGGATGGTTGAAACAACAAAAAGCTTTGTTTCTTCAAGAATTCCGAAATGACTCCTCTTAATGACACCATAGAGAACATTTATATGGTGACCAAAGACACTGAAGAGTACCCAGATCCCGGGAAGTTAAGAGTCACTGATAACGCAATAAAGTCCGGCAGGTTCTGCCAATTTCACAACCAGCCAGGGAATAGCATGAACGAATGTAGACATTTGAAAATCTTAATTGAGGAACTAATAAGGAAAAACAGGCTTCAACAGTACACAAAGAACTCCCAGAATGCTCAGGGAACTCAATACTAAGGAACCTCTACAGGACAGCCTAAACAGAATGAGAGCGCTTCGATTACTGCTATACCAAGGATGATCATAAACACCATTTCAGGAGACCCTTACCCGGTTAGGGAAAGCTTGGGGGGATATGGTGAAGTATGCTCATGAGGTAAAAAAACTTTTCGAAAAAAGGTGAATTCATGACCATAGACGAAGTTTTATCGGCAAAATTACCAAGAATCCTACGAGACAACATCACATTTAAAGATGAAGATCCAACTGGGATCATAACACCTACAGAGGATCCAATGGTAATAACCATTGATCTGGGCCCAACTATAGTTAGAAGGGTGTTAGTTGATAGCGGAGCATCAGTTAATATCCTTTTCTTTAGCGCATTCCATAGGAGGAAGATTTCCATAGGCGACGTAAAAGCCTATCAGAACAAGGTCCATGGATTCACTGGTCAAGCTGTTCAGCCAATTGGTGTTAACAGTCTACTAGTAGAGCTCGGAGAAGGGGAGAAGAAAGCCGCACTGGTACTTGACTTTGTTATAATTAATGAACTTTCTGCTTACAATGCCTTTCTGGGAAGTCCTACTCTCGCAGCATTCAGAATAACTATGGCTCTGTGGCGCCTCACTGTGAAATTCCCAACAGAGAATGGTGTTGGAACAATTATCGATGATCAACAAGCAGCAAGCGAGTGTTATTTGGTCGAGTTGGCAGAGGCAAGGAAGAAGGAATTGAAGAAGGATGTAGAGCCACCGTTCCGCATCCAAAAAACCCTCTTATAGCAATCAAAGCAAAACCCCCATACTGGTGAGCACAGTGGTGCTTGGAAAGCAATTGACCTAAGGAAAAACAGTATGGGGGAAAATAGAGCAACACCGGCTGAAGATACTATCCCTGTTCTGATATATGACAAGAACCCTAACCAGGTCTTAAAGATAGGATCTCAGTTGGGAATGAAGTTGCAAAAGGAATTAATCTTGTTTCTGAAAGCAAACTTAGATGTATTTGCTTGGGAACACTCAGACATGTGTGGGATCCCACCGAACGTAATTGTTCATAAGTTGAATATAAACCAGAAATTGACTCCTGTAAAACAAAAAAGACGAATGCAGGGATTTGAAAGATCCGAGGCTCTAAAAGAAGAAGTAGATAGGCTACTTAAAAACAATTTCATACGAGAATCTGCGTATCCAGATTGGGTTTCTAACCCAGTTCTTGTCAAAAAGTCCAATGGGAAGTGGAGAGTGTGTGTAGATTACTCAGATCTTAATAAAGCATGCCCAAAAGACTGTTTTCCTTTGCCTCGAATTGACCAGCTCGTAGATGCGACAGCAGGGCACGGGTTGTTGTCCTTTATGGACGCATATTCCGGATATAATCAAATTGTGATGCATAAACCAGACGAAGAGAACACGAGTTTTATAATGGATAGAGGACTATACTGCTATAAAGTCATGCCATTTGGACTGAAAAACACAGGAGCAACTTACCAACGTCTTGTAAACTCCATGTTTAAATCTCAGATAGGGAATACAATGGAAGTATATGTAGGCGATATGCTAGTCAAATCAAAGAAGGTCGAAGATCATCTCGAGGATCTGGCAGAAATGTTTCACATACTCAGGAAATACGGGATGAAACTAAATCCATTAAAATGTTCATTCGAAGTTTCTTCGGGAAAATTTCTCGGGTTTATCATCAATGCTAGGGGAATTGAAGCGAATCCCTCTCAAATTGCGGCTTTAAGGGAAATGCGGACCCCGAGGACAAAAAAGGAACTCCGTAGCTTAAATGGAAAGGTAGCAGCACTGAACCGGTTCGTTTCCAAAGCAACGGATTGATGTATTCCGCTTTTCGATGCTTTGAAAAAAGGGAAGAAGGAGTTCCAGTGGACCTCAGAGTGCCAGGAGGCCTTCGAGGAATTGATAAGACATATGGAATCACCACCAATGTTATCGAAGCCTAAGGATGGGGAGGATCTATTTTTATATCTAGCAGTTTCGTCACATGCCTTGAGTGCAGCACTAATCCGAGAAGAAGCAGGAGTGCAATTACCGGTATATTACATTAGTAAGAAGCTCGTCGGGGCAGAGCTAAATTACCCTAAACTAGAGAAGCTCGCATATTGCCTCCTTGTTGCCTCAAAAAAGATGAAACCGTATTTCCAATCTCATCCTATCAAGGTCCTCACCGACCAACCATTAAGGCAAGTCCTCTTTCGCCCAGAAACTTCAGGAAGGCTACCGAAATGGAACATTGAGCTAAGTCAATATGACATCACTTACCATCCTCGAAGAGCCATCAATGGCCAAGCCCTAGCGGATTTTATTGCTGAGTTTACAAACAAGGGAGAAGAGGTTAAGGAGCCAGCGGAAACAGAGATTGCCTGGAAACTATACTTTGATGGATCCAAAAACGACCAATGTTCAGAGGCTGGAATCCTCTTAGAAACCCCAGAAGGTTACTCTTTATACTATGCCTTGAGATTGGAATTTCCATCAACCAATAATGAGGCCAAATATGAAGCATTAATAACAGGGTTAAAACTGGCAAAAGAGCTAAACTTAAGAACTTTACAGATTCTCAGCGACTCTCAGTTGGTGGTAAGTCAGGTACGCAAGGAGTTCCAAACCAAAACAGGAAACCTCCCTTCTTATCTAATCAAAGCTATTGAACTTCTAAATGACCTTGACTACTATGTTATATCTCACATCCCAAGAGAACAAAACTCAAAAGCGGATTCTCTTGCCAAGTACGCTAGTTCATCGGACGCCCAGATGCTGGGTTTAATCCCCATCGAAGTCCTTTCTACCCCAACCATTGAGGAAGCGAGTGTTGACTGGATAATGGAAACCGTTGAAGAACCTACATCATGGATGACTCCAATCAAAGAATATATCCTCAATGGGACACTACCTGAAGAGCGGAAAAATACAAGGAAGATATTGCGCAAGGCCCCTTTGTACCTCGTCCAAGACGGAAGGCTGTACCGGCAAGGATACTCTATGCCATTGCTGCGATGTGTGACCAAAAAGGAATCTAAAGCAATTTTGGCAGAATTGCATGAGAGTGAATGCGGAGGACACACCGGTGATCAAACGTTGGCCACGAAGGTTCTGCGATATGGCTATTTCTGGCCTGATGTAAATCTAGATGACATGACCTATGTGAAGAAGTGTGACAGATGCCAGATATTCGCTAAGATTCCAAGATCACCTCCTACAGAACTAGCTTAAATGGTCAGCCCATGGCCATTTGCGGATTGGGGCATAGATTTGATTGGAATATTACCCGCCGCAAAAGCAAATATGAGATACGCTATAGTAGCTGTCGACTATTTCACCAAATGGGCTGAAGCAGAACCTTTGGCTACTATCACGTCAAAGAAAGTGATCAATTTTGTTTTGGAAAACATCATTTGCAGGTTTGGAGTGCCACAAAAAATCATCAACGATAATGGAACCCAGTTTGAAAGCAACGAATTCCTAGACTTCTGCGCTAAATAAACGATAAAAAAGAGCTTTGCAGCTGTGGCTCATCCGCAAGCAAACGGGCAAGTGGAAGCCATCAACAAAATACTAAATTCAACCATCAAGAAGCGTCTCGAAAAAGCCAAAGGCAACTGGGTCGATGAACTTCCTTTTGCATTATGGGCGTACCGAACAACGCATAAAACTGTCACAGGGCACACCCCGTTCTCACTCGCATTCGGGTCAGAAGCTATGATCCCAGTGGAACTGGAAGTACCAACTCACCGCAGAATCTACTTCAACCAGAAGGAGAATGAAGAACTGCAATTAGAGGCACTTGATTTACTCGAGGAAAAGCGAAAAGGAGCAGAGCTTAGGATAGCAGCCCATCAACGGAAAGTAGCCAGATATTTCAATACAAAAGTCAAACAAAGAACTTTTCAAGTCGGGGGACCTCGTCCTGAAGAGACCTATGACAGGAACTGAAACACCCCACCTCCGTTAGGGTCACTCTCAAAGGGAATGCCCTAATTTTGGTGGAGGTTTATAAGTACAAGTCACAGATATACAAGACAGATTATAAGAATACATATTTGTAAAACAACGGAAGAACAACAAACTTTATTTCATTAAGTCAAATACGTGTTACAACAACATCCTTTCCAAAAACATAACATAACACTTTCATAATCTGTCTTGAGTACATTATTTAAAGAAGCATAAATAAAACATAGATAAACTGCAAAAGCCCCTTGGTGGATTGTCCAAAGCCATAGTTCAAAACAGGAAAGTCCAAGCAATACATTTCTCTTCTTCAAGCTGGATGTTGAGGCTGGTCAAGCTGCTGTGTTCCCTCCCTGAGGACCTGGGGGGGAAACGGAAGAAAGAAGACGAAAGAAAAATAGAGTCAGACATAAAGCCTGAGTAAGTCTAGTACTACTTTGTCTATGAATAAAGAACTGGGTATGATAAGTAAAACAGGAAGTGGGCAAACACTATGAACTTGGTTAAGTTATCTAGGGTCGAATATGCTATCGTACCCCATGTTAATCTCTGAACCCATATAAACTAGTTTCCAATTTGCACCCCATAATCAGGGTGATGTGATCCATTCAATGATGATCGGCTCCTACTCGCATAGTTACATGTGTCTTACGGCCCCCGATGACTGTAGTTACCTATGCTGGTCCCACCATGGGGTGTATCAAGTCCCATAGTGGCAACCCGACACAACCTTAGAGTGCACAGGTATGCTACTGGTGTCCAGTGCCTTATTTTTCTGCGCCGGAGTGTGTGCACGCCCGCACTCCGTTAGAACCTACACTGCTACACCACCGCCGTCGCTTTGACCTCTTACAATCAGCCCAGTAATCGTGCCCCACCCTGCCTAGTTTCAGGGTATCATGATACACCTTTTAGGGTTACTGCTGAAAAGGGTCCCCCGTTACTAGGTTTTCTATCTCTAGCCAACATGCTAAGTTGGTTAAGTGTTTCCTACCTAACCCCCACCAGTCCGTTTAGTTTAGAATGTCCCATTTTGATTAAGTCTTTAGTTCACTTAACCCTAACAATCCTGACTCAGCCTTAATTGTCTTATTAAGGCCCTGACCTCTCACATTAGACAGGTATTGTTGTGGCTGCCTGTTGCCGGTTGGTTCCGGGCAGTCTTACGCCACAACTCAGTCTAACCTCGGGTCCTTGCTGGGCTCCATGTTTAACCTCCCACATTGGATAGGTATTGTTGTGACTACTGGACAGCCGGGCGGTTCCGGGCAGGTTTACATCACAACTCAATCCAACCTCGGGTTAAACACATCGTATGTTCTACATTTACATATTTTGTCATTCTTCTTTATTTATATGTAAATATTTGCGGCCCATTATTAAGTTAATGGTGTAAAGATTACACCAATCACGGGCCCAACCCATACTTGAATTTGGGCCCTTCTATTTTATATTTTCATTCATTAATTTATTTTTAACCCAACGTTATTTTCCCCCGTTTTACACGTCCGTTTATATATATATTGGGCTTAGCCTTTTAAAGCCCAATTTAGCCATGCGAAAAGGGGAGGCTTATGGCGTATACACAAAGAGGGGAAGGTGAGCGCATGAACTTGCAATACGACGTTGGAAATACAAAATAGAAATTGGTGTACTTGCATAGTGGCAACATAGGTGACATAAATCAAAGCATGTGAACTTGCATAGGTTTAACTACAACATGAACCTATACTCTTATTTAGGCATAATGTCAAACATAAGCATGTCATAAATATTCCTAGCATAAACATGGCATAATGTCAAACATAAGCATGGCATAGGTAAAGTTCAATTTGTTCATGGCATAAACATAAACAAGTCATGTTCATAAGGTTTCTACATGTTTACAAAGGGGATACTTTGTTACTAACACAAAAGCATAGTTCAACTTAATCATGGTTTAAGTCTAATCACATAACGATGATATAAATATACTTATGCATAAATATTCCTAATCATGGTGTTTGCTTTAAACTTGCAAAAAGGGATTTTTGAGTCTAACCTAGCCATGTCTCACATATGTCATCATATAACTCTTTTAAACAAGATAGACTTAATCATAGATTTCAATTATGCCGAATATCATTCATAGCCTAGCCATATTCATAAGCATGACTTAATACATGGATTAAGGTGTCAAAATTCCAACATAGTTTCATATGAACTATAACAACCAAACTAGTCTCAATTGCTTGCAAAACGATTTATGCACAAAGTATACATCATGATGACATAATAACAAAGCCCCAAACTTGCATAAATTTCACTCAACTACATACATGTAGCTTCAACATAGATTACATAATTTGCGCAATATTCCAAATGTATATTTGCATAGAACTACCGCATGTAGTTCTTTATAATGAATAACATAATTTTGCACAAACATGAATTACTTCCATTGCCACAATCCAAGCATACACATCAACACAGTTGTTTATTATACCAAAGTAATACTCTACTTACAATGGTTGCGGCGAATTCTCTAATTAAGAGACACGATTCCTTTGTTGAATTGATTAGCTTTAGGTTGCTTGAATTGCTTTAGGCTTTAGAACTTTCTTCCTAACTCTCTCTAGTCGGCGGCTACTCTTTGTCGTTCCTCAGCAACATGGCGGCTATAATCTTATTTTGAATGAATAGATTAGGGTTTAGTCTAGGGTTGTTTATATAGAGGTTAGGAATTGATTAGGACCATTGATGTTGCTAGGTTAGATCGTAGTCATTCATTAGGAAGAGAGACCAATAAAAACCCGCCACCTAGCCCTAATGACAAAGCAGACCACAGAAATTCGACCACACACCGACCTGGCCAGCCAGGGCTAGACCAGACCTGGCCAGCAGGTCATTTTTGACCTGGGCGCACTTGGCAGGTGCGCCAGGTCAAAAATGTACTGGCGCACTTCACAGGTGCGCCAGTTCATTTTTGTTCTGGCGCACTTCCCAAGTGCGCCAGTGCATTCTGGCCCTTTTTTTCGGTTTTTCGCCCAACTTCGTTCGTCCATAACTTCTTCATACGATATCCATTTTTCGAAAACTCGGACTCTATTTCGCGTATTTTTCCGAGACGAACGCAATGGCTTATCCCGTTTCCCTTAGTTCTTTGATTTGAAATTAATTATACTTTAATTTGTGAGTTTCACAGTCATAGAATTCACGGGTGTTACATTCTCCCCCACTTAAAAGGATTTCGTCCCCGAAATCTTCAAGTTAGGAGGAATGTATATCCTAACATCCAATCATCCATCTACTCATCCATCAAACACGAGCATCCATTGTCCTTAAAAGACTTCTAATGCTTCATGATCATATGCAAAGTGTGTGTGTACATGAACTTATCTAATGCAAAATCAGGCGGTCTACTGATTCAGTTGACCTCCTTAATGCAAATTATGTAAGTGCCATGAATCCATTATGTATGCAAATTTTTCTATTCATGATTCTACATGAGTGCACAATCATTCAATACAAATGCAGCATCCACATGACAACACATTAAAGTTCAACCATATACGTGTGCAAACATATATGCAATATGAAGTGACTGAGCCGATCTAAAACCTAGATTGTGTGTGTATATGCAACCACGAGCAACCACTAGCAATCACTTGCAACCACTTGCAACCATCATCCATAACATGTTTCAACTACATGTTTCCATCCAAAAAGATTCTATCTAAAAGATACGGACGAGGAAATATACCTAAAAAGATAGATAAAAGCGCAACTTAAGGAAAAGGAAAGATCAAGGATGTACCCTCGAACAGAAAAGGGTAGGCTGTGCGTATTTTAGCTTCAGTTTCCCAAGTCGCGTCTCCCTCGGCGTCACTCCACTGAACTTTGACGAGCTTGACTTCACGGTTGCGTAGTTTCTTCACTTCCGTTCCTAATATGCGGGTTGGAACTTTCCTTATGGTTGCCTCGCGTTCCACTTCGACCTCTTCGAGGATATTTGGCTCTACCACTTCAGCAGACTCATGCAGACATTTTCGGAGATGTGAAACGTGAAAGACGTTGTGGACTCCAGCCAACTTCTCAGGTAGCTCTAATCTATAAGCCATTTTCCCAATTTTCTTGATAATAGGGAATGGCCCTACGAATCTTGGCGCTAGCTTTCCTGTGGTTCCAAAACGAACAACGTTTCTTAGTGGTGATACCTTGAGAAAAACTCTGTCTCCAACTTCAAATTCAAGGTCGGTCCTTCTCTTGTCGGCGTAGGACTTTTGTCTGTCTTGGGCCGTCTTCATCCTTCTTCGTATTAAGTCTACTTTCTCTGTAGTCTCTCGGATCATGTCTGGTCCAAGTATAAGCTTATCCGTGGACTCCCACCAACAAGTGGGCGATCGGCACGGTCTTCCATATAAAGCTTCGAAGGGCGCCATTCCTATGGTTGCTTGATAGCTGTTGTTGTAGGCAAATTCCACCAAAGGAAGGTGGTCTTCCCATGTCCCTCCGAAGTCAAGGACGCATAGCCTTAAGAGGTCTTCCAAAACTCTGTTCACTCTCTCCGTTTGGCCGTCGGTTTGGGGATGATAGGCCGTGCTCAAGCATAACCGCGTTCCTACTGCTTCTTGCAGACTCCGCCAAAACTCACTAGTGAAGATGGGGTCTCGGTCACTAACAATGCTAGACGGTATTCCATGGAGTCGAACGATTTCCTTGAGGTAAAGTGATGCTAGGGATGAGGCAGTTCTCTTACTTTTGACAGGTAAAAAGTGGGCGCTTTTAGTAAGCCTATCCACTATTACCCAAATGCTAGTGTTGCCTCTCCTAGACCTAGGCAGCCCATCGATGAAGTCCATTGAGATGCTATCCCACTTCCACTGCGGGACCTCCAGAGGATGTAGTAGTCCACCAGGCTTTTTCTGTTCCGCCTTAACCTGTTGGCACACCATACATTTAGAAACGAATTCTGCCACGTCCTTTTTCATGCCATTCCAAAAGAAAGTCCTTTTTATGTCTTTGTACATTTTATCCCCGCCTGGGTGTATCGTCATCTTGGAGTGATGTGCTTCGTCGAGAACCTTCTTTATTAAATCGTTTGTCTGTGGGACGCATAGTCTTCCGTCTCGCCTTAGCAAACCCCTATCGTCGATGGAGTATCGGTTGAGGTGACTTGAAGTCTCACCCCTAATTAGCCTATCAATTAATTCCACAAGCTGAGGGTCTTCGCGTTGTGCTGCCCCTACCGAATCTACCAAAGTTGGCCGTACTTCGAGAGATGCTAGCAAGCCTGGTACGAAATCGGAGGAGGGCCTAAAGTCGAAGCTGGCTATAAACTCTAGGCTTTGTCTTTCAACAAACAACGGGCTTAGGGTCAATTTCTTTCGGCTCAACGCGTCTGCCACTACGTTGCCTTTGCCCGGAGTGTAGGAGATTTCGAAATCGTACGAGGCAAGAAACTCCATCCATCTTTGTTGCCTCAAGTTAAGATCCTTCTGCGAGAAAAGATATTTCAACGATTTATGGTCAGTGTAAAGTTCGAACTTCTCACCTAGGAGATAGTGTCGCCAAGACTTGAGTGCAAAGACGATGGCAGCTAACTCAAGATCGTGGGTTGGGTAGTTCTTTTCGTGCGCTTTCAACTGCCTTCCGCCATAAGCTACTACCCTTCCTTCTTGCATTAAGACGGCGCCTAGCCCTGTCCCACATGCATCCGTATAAACAGTGAACATCTTGCTCCCATCCGGCAGCGTCAAAACTGGGGCTGTTGTGAGAGCCCTTTTTAGTCGTTGGAAAGCAAACTCGCAATCCAAATCCCAATTGAACACTAGATTCTTCTTAGTCAATTTCGTGAGCGGAGCTGAGATTTTCGCAAAATCCCTTATAAATTTTCGATAGAAACCCGCTAGTCCTAGAAAGCTTCGGACCTCAGTTGCATTCCTTGGTGTCTTCCAATCCTGTACCGCCACTACCTTCGCAGGGTCCACCGCTAACCCTTGTTTGGATACTATGTGCCCAAGGAACCTCACCTCTTCTCTCCAAAAGTGGCATTTGGAGAATTTGGCTTTTAGTTGATGAACTCGCAGAGTTTCCATGATTGCCCTTAAGTGTTGAGCATGTTCCTCTTCACTCTTTGAGAAGATAAGGATATCATCTACGAAGACCACTACGAATTTGTTGAGGAAATCTCTAAATACCCTACTCATCAGGTCCACGAAGTAAGCAGGTGCATTTGTCAAGCCGAAAGGCATGACAAGCCATTCAAAGAAGCCGTCTGGGGTTCTGAACGCCGTTTTATCGATGCTATCTTCAGCCACCCTCAGCTGATGAAAACCGGTTGCTAAATCGAGTTGGGAGAAAACAGACGCTCCTACAAGCTGGTCAAATAAATCGTCAATTCTAGGGAGAGGATGCCTATTCTTTTTCGTTAGCTTGTTGAGCTCCCTATAGTCAACACATAGACGGAGTGAACCATCCGCCTTTGTAGCGAACACCACCGGAGCGCCCCATTCTGAAATGCTCCTCCTAATGAACCCCTTCTCTAGAAGCTCTTTAATCTGTTTACTGAGCTCTTTCCTTTCTCGTGGAGCCATGTGTCTAATGGGCAACGCAACGGGCTTTGCATTATCTACAAGATATATGCGGAAGTCTATTTCCCGCTTCGGAGGCAAGCCCTTCACCTCTTCAAAGACATCCTGATATTCCCGGACCACTCTAACTGATTGCAAATTTTCAACAGAGGCATCTAGCGATTCAAGATAACTAAGCATAACCGCATATGAGGGATTACAAGAAATTTCCAAAGTATTACCGAGCTGGGTTAGGAGCCTAACAACCCTTTTCTCACAATCAAGGATGGCCCCATTACTGGATAGCCAATCCATACCCAAAATCAAACCATACCCCGAAAAGCCCAAAACAAAGGCACTACATTGAAATTCTACGCTTAGAATAGAGATTTTCAATCCCACACAGATCATAGACAAATGAGCTGGGCCCCCAATTGGGTTTGAAACAATTAAGGGGTCCTCTACCATATTAGTTTTTAGGTGCAGAGATTCTACTAAAGCAGACGAGATAAAGGAGTGTGATGCGCCAGAATCAAATAAAGTGCGAACGGGGTGATCATAAAGATAAACTACACTTTCTACAGAAGTATTTATACCTCGCTGTTGCAGAGGTGGCGCTTCTAGCACATGGACCTGTGCCCTTGGGGTGGATCCAGCGCCCTGCCCCTGTCCTCGTTTCCTTGGGCAGTCCCTAGCCCTGTGGCCTGTCTGACCGCATGAAAAGCACCCACCATTCTCCTTGGCCTTCTTTTTCCGGCAGTCCTTTACTAAGTGCCCCACTTTGCCACAAAAATTACACTTCCTCTTCTCTTTGTTGCCTTTCCCGCCTTTCTTAAAGTCTGTCTTCTTGGGCTGCAAACCCTCTTTCTTCCCTTGAGAGCTTTCTGCCTTCGTCTCCTTCTTGCCCTTATCCTCCTCATTCAGCAATGCCATTTGCACCAATCTTTCATACGTGGCTCCCATGGGTATATGGGTCATGGCCAAACTGTGTAATGGCTCATTTAACCCTTTGACAAAACGGAGAGCCTTCTTGTGCGGGGTATTGACTAGGTCAAGCCCAAACCTAGCCAGCTCATCGAACTGATTCACATATTCTCTGACTGTCTTGTCCCCTTGTTTAAGAAATAAGAATTTTTCCAACTGCAAACTCCTTTCTGCATCTGAGAGAAATTTGGTCTCAAACCTTGCCCTAAAGTCCTCCCATGTCTCCACTGGTCTTTCAGCATTAGTGACTTCCCACCAGTAGGAAGCCTCACCCTTCAATAGCCACACTGCCAACTGTACTTTTTGTCTATCCTCTACCTCAAAGATGATGAATAGGTCTTCAGTTTCTTTCAGCCAATTCCTAGCTGCTACGAAGGACTCAGTTCCATGGAAATCCCTTCCTCCCATGGCTTTAAAATCTTTACATATCTTAGCGAATGCGTTTCCCCGCGGAGGAGGTGGAGGAAAAGGTGCTGCTGCAGCTGGATGATTTTCTTCAGCTGGGGGAGGAGGAACGGTAGGACCTGGCTGAGTGGCCCTTGCTTCTAAGAACCGTCTAAACCAACCAGGTATTGGCACCCCTTCAGGCAAGTTAAGATCTTGGGACATGCTGAAACAAAAAGGATAGATTCAAAACGAAGGATAAGAGATAGTTCCTATGGCTTTGGGCAGTGGACTTTGCCTTTTAAAAATAAAATGATATTTTTCTTTTAAAAATGCTTCTTTAAATTCCCTTTTTGAAAATAATTTTTCAAAACTTTTTATCTTATCTGGTAAACCTATGCTCTGATACCAAGTGAAACACCCCACCTCCGTTAGGGTCACTCTCAAAGGGAATGCCCTAATTTTGGTGGAGGTTTATAAGTACAAGTCATAGATATACAAGACAGATTATAAGAACACATATTTGTAAAACAGCGGAAGAACAACAAACTTTATTTCATTAAGTCAAATACGTGTTACAACAACATCCTTTCCAAAAACATAACATAACACTTTCATAATCTGTCTTGAGTACATTATTTAAAGAAGCATAAATAAAACATAGATAAACTGCAAAAGCCCCTTGGTGGATTGTCCAAAGCCATAGTTCAAAACAGGAAAGTCCAAGCAATACATTTCTCTTCTTCAAGCTGGATGTTGAGGCTGGTCAAGCTGCTGTGTTCCCTCCCTGAGGACCTGGGGGGGGGGGGGGGAAACGGAAGAAAGAAGACGAAAGAAAAATAGAGTCAGACATAAAGCCTGAGTAAGTCTAGTACTACTTTGTCTATGAATAAAGAACTGGGTATGATAAGTAAAACAGGAAGTGGGCAAACACTATGAACTTGGTTAAGTTATCTAGGGTCGAATATGCTATCGTACCCCATGTTAATCTCTGAACCCATATAAACTAGTTTCCAATTTGCACCCCATAATCAGGGTGATGTGATCCATTCAATGATGATCGGCTCCTACTCGCATAGTTACATGTGTCTTACGGCCCCCGATGACTGTAGTTACCTATGCTGGTCCCACCATGGGGTGTATCAAGTCCCATAGTGGAAACCCGACACAACCTTAGAGTGCACAGGTATGCTACTGGTGTCCAGTGCCTTATTTTTCTGCGCCGGAGTGTGTGCACGCCCGCACTCCGTTAGAACCTACACTGCTACACCACCGCCGTCGCTTTGACCTCTTACAATCAGCCCAGTAATCGTGCCCCACCCTGCCTAGTTTCAGGGTATCATGATACACCTTTTAGGGTTACTGCTGAAAAGGGTCCCCCGTTACTAGGTTTTCTATCTCTAGCCAACATGCTAAGTTGGTTAAGTGTTTCCTACCTAACCCCCACCAGTCCGTTTAGTTTAGCATGTCCCATTTTGATTAAGTCTTTAGTTCACTTAACCCTAACAATCCTGACTCAGCCTTAATTGTCTTATTAAGGCCCTGACCTCTCACATTAGACAGGTATTGTTGTGGCTGCCTGTTGCCGGTTGGTTCCGGGCAGTCTTACGCCACAACTCAGTCTAACCTCGGGTCCTTGCTGGGCTCCATGTTTAACCTCCCACATTGGATAGGTATTGTTGTGACTACTGGACAGCCGGGCGGTTCCGGGCAGGTTTACATCACAACTCAATCCAACCTCGGGTTAAACACATCGTATGTTCTACATTTACATATTTTGTCATTCTTCTTTATTTATATGTAAATATTTGCGGCCCATTATTAAGTTAATGGTGTAAAGATTACACCAATCACGGGCCCAACCCATACTTGAATTTGGGCCCTTCTATTTTATATTTTCATTCATTAATTTATTTTTAACCCAACGTTATTTTCCCCCGTTTTACACGTCCGTTTATATATATATTGGGCTTAGCCTTTTAAAGCCCAATTTAGCCATGCGAAAAGGGGAGGCTTATGGCGTATACACAAAGAGGGGAAGGTGAGCGCATGAACTTGCAATACGACGTTGGAAATACAAAATAGAAATTGGTGTACTTGCATAGTGGCAACATAGGTGACATAAATCAAAGCATGTGAACTTGCATAGGTTTAACTACAACATGAACCTATACTCTTATTTAGGCATAATGTCAAACATAAGCATGTCATAAATATTCCTAGCATAAACATGGCATAATGTCAAACATAAGCATGGCATAGGTAAAGTTCAATTTGTTCATGGCATAAACATAAACAAGTCATGTTCATAAGGTTTCTACATGTTTACAAAGGGGATACTTTGTTACTAACACAAAAGCATAGTTCAACTTAATCATGGTTTAAGTCTAATCACATAACGATGATATAAATATACTTATGCATAAATATTCCTAATCATGGTGTTTGCTTTAAACTTGCAAAAAGGGATTTTTGAGTCTAACCTAGCCATGTCTCACATATGTCATCATATAACTCTTTTAAACAAGATAGACTTAATCATAGATTTCAATTATGCCAAATATCATTCATAGCCTAGCCATATTCATAAGCATGACTTAATACATGGATTAAGGTGTCAAAATTCCAACATAGTTTCATATGAACTATAACAACCAAACTAGTCTCAATTGCTTGCAAAACGATTTATGCACAAAGTGTACATCATGACGACATAATAACAAAGCCCCAAACTTGCATAAATTTCACTCAACTACATACATGTAGCTTCAACATAGATTACATAATTTGCGCAATATTCCAAACGTATATTTGCATAGAACTACCGCATGTAGTTCTTTATAATGAATAACATAATTTTGCACAAACATGAATTACTTCCATTGCCACAATCCAAGCATACACATCAACACAGTTGTTTATTATACCAAAGTAATACTCTACTTACAATGGTTGCGGCGAATTCTCTAATTAAGAGACACGATTCCTTTGTTGAATTGATTAGCTTTAGGTTGCTTGAATTGCTTTAGGCTTTAGAACTTTCTTCCTAACTCTCTCTCTAGTCGGCGGCTACTCTTTGTCGTTCCTCAGCAACATGGCGGCTATAATCTTATTTTGAATGAATAGATTAGGGTTTAGTCTAGGGTTGTTTATATAGAGGTTAGGAATTGATTAGGACCATTGATGTTGCTAGGTTAGATCGTAGCCATTCATTAGGAAGAGAGACCAATAAAAACCCGCCACCTAGCCCTAATGACAAAGCAGACCACAGAAATTCGACCACACACCGACCTGGCCAGCCAGGGCTAGACCAGACCTGGCCAGCAGGTCATTTTTGACCTGGGCGCACTTGGCAGGTGCGCCAGGTCAAAAATGTACTGGCGCACTTCACAGGTGCGCCAGTTCATTTTTGTTCTGGCGCACTTCCCAAGTGCGCCAGTGCATTCTGGCCCTTTTTTTCGGTTTTTCGCCCAACTTCGTTCGTCCATAACTTCTTCATACGATATCCGTTTTTCGAAAACTCGGACTCTATTTCGCGTATTTTTCCGAGACGAACGCAATGGCGTATCCCGTTTCCCTTAGTTCTTTGATTTGAAATTAATTATACTTTAATTTGTGAGTTTCACAGTCATAGAATTCACGGGTGTTACAGGAACCGGGGTATTCGAACCCAGTTGGGAGAAACCCAAATGGGAGGGACCGTACGTGATAAGCCAGAAATTTGCAGATGGCACTTTTGAGTTAAAAACAACAGACAGAATCGCACTTCCTCGAGCATGGAATAGCATTCATCTTCGCCGTTACTTTGTTTGAAGTTTCTTTCACATATTTCGCATCATACATACATCATGAATTGTAAATAAATCATACATTGTTACTATCATCGCACAGTTTGTACAAATTAGTGAAAGAAATTACTTAACCTATCTAAAAATCATACATTTGCAAGTTTTTAATTTCAAGCTGCTAACATCGATTTTAATTACAGGCTTTTTTAAGCAAACAAAAATGCACTAAGAACCAAATAGGGCTTGAGGAATGCAATAGCACATCCCCGATGAGGAGAAATTCAAGCACCTGTTGCTTACTACTCAAACATCTATACACTTTTGCTATAGTGGGTGTGAAATGGAAAACCATAAATAAGGGGCATCAATAACTCTAAACCCAAACTACGGATCAAGTTTTGAATTTCACCCTAGGGGCACATTCTTAATAACAGAGTACGAAGTCCTAGTTTTGACAAGTCACAACCAGAATCTGACAAATAAACTAGCATCAGTCACTTGAAACAATGCGATTATAAACCCAAGACCTCCCCGAGGGGCATCCGGTTCATCGCCGACGCCGTTAAGACATGGTCGGATAGCGATACAAACACCGGGCTTTTGAACACAAGACCTCCCCGAGGGGCACCTGATTCATTGCCGACGCCATTAAGATATGGCCAGATAGCGATACAAACACCGGGCTTTGAACCCAAGACCTCCTTGAGAGGCACCCGGTTCATCGCCGATGCCATTTATACATGGCTGGATAGCGATATAAACACAGGGTTTTCAAAGACCTCTTCAGAGGCTTCCGCTCAGATGCTGGATCTTCCAAATACAGCTATTGATTCTGGATCCTTCAAACCCTGTTACTGATGGACCCAAAGACCTCTTCGGAGGCATCCGACAAGTTCAACAAGCATCTGAATTATTCAGATCCAACGAACAATGGATCAAAGATCCTTTCGAGGGCACCCGGTTATAAGCCGAATCTTCCAAATTCATTTAGTAACAGAACCAAAAACTTCCCTCAAAGGTATCTGATAAAAACCACAAGTAACTGGCCCACTCAGTTACTAGGAACAACATATTCCTTTATTTAACTGTAAAAACCATGCCTAATTTTCAAGATATTAAAACCAATTGTGGTATGGGGCATTACCATTGCATTAATGAAATCTAATGGCGCTCTCTTAAACATAGTACAATCCGGTCATAAACTCATGAAAAACATGGTAGTAAGTCATTACAATCAACAAAACTAGATTTTCTGAAATAACTAAGATGAAATTAAAAGATCCTAATAAAATGGTTATCCATGTGAAAGGATTGTGGGCGTCATCTTAGTCAAGATCGGGAAAATCCAATAAAGATTGATTGAATTAACTCAGCCTGTCATAACAGATAATTTGTGGTACGGAATTTGTATTGCAAATATAAAACAAACATGAAGTGCAAAAAATATAAAAGCACAGCGGAACTAAAAGCAAAATTTAAGGCGTAAAAAGCAGGACACAATTTCATGATAGAAAAGCAGAACTATATCATAAAGTCACGAGTTAAAGTGCAAAATATCAGACAATAGAGTGCATAAAGATGACAAGTACAAGAGTAATAAGCGGGGACCGGCGCCCGCATATACAACCGGCCTGAATACAACATGCAAAAGAGAGTAATTAACAACCAAGTTGAGCAGCTACTAAGCAGGTTCATTTCTTCTTGTCACTTGATCTCAAAGCTGGCTTACTAAGTAAAGGCGGAGGGGTCTCTTCTACGTTGCTCTGATTCTCTTGGGAAGAAAAAGCGGTAGCCTCCATCTCCTTCTTCTTCCTCTTCCTCTTAGACAATAAAGACTTGGCAGAATTCTTTCATTTCTCCTTGGTAGTAACCTGGGGACTCTCATCTGCATTAATAACTTCAATATCATCACTAAGGCTGTAGTCAACGACATCCAAATCTGAGAAGGAACCGATCTTTGCATCCTGTGACCCAGGAGCTGCAACAACAAAGGGTGTGTTACTAGGAGGAGGGGAGTAATGACAGAAGTAAGAGGAAAAGTTGTCAATGGTGAGTCAGCCTTAATAGCTCCTGCTGTCAATGCATTGCCTACGGCAGGAGAAGACAGGAGTGAAATTAAATTCAAAGTATGGAAACATTGAGCATAATAAGAAAGGGACCCAGGTGAATCGAAAATGGACTCTAAGCATGACAGGGTAAAATTAGTTTCATTTTTACCTGTATCTAGAAGATTCTCCGAGGGATCCCTATGCTCGATTCTCCAGTGGTCGGTATTGTCATCATCAGCCTCATCGTTTTCACCATGCTCATTAGTAATATCCTCTGTATTGATATCCCCCTCAATGGTGACATTTTTGCCTTTCGGAGCATCATCCGGGTTAGCTAATGTCTGTGAGCCAGAAGCTTCAAAGGCCGAGGGGTCAACAGGAAGGTTGACATCTGGTTGAGTGTGAACTTTCTCACCAGAAGTACCGGTCCTCTCGTCCATTAGTTGTGCCTTTCCTTCTGCCAAAGCCTTTTTGACCTATCATCTAAAAGTTTGTCAATGAGTTCGTCCTCGCTACACTCATCACCGTTAATCTCAAGCACTCACTCCCAAACAAGCGCCAAAGTACGTGCAAAACTATCCTCTAGGTAATGCAAGCTCCCACGACTCGTGACGCTGTAGACGTAGAAGCGGAACATGTCATCATCAGCTTCATCCATAGCTTGTTTGTGAGTTTGTTCTGCAGTTATCTTGTCCTTCTCAAGGGATTCGAACTTGGCCATTAGTGTCTGGTTGGAAGCCTTCAGAGATTTTACCTCCTTACGGAGATTAGCGGCATCTTCCTGATATTGTTTGGAGAAATCCTTCTCTACAGCCAATTCAGCATCAACATTGCGCTTGGCAGCTATGGCATCCTTTTCTCTTTGTTTGGAAGCCTCGAGTTCTTCCCAGAGTTTTTTAATCTCGTTGTCTGATACCTCTAACTCTGCGACTCTTTTTTTAAGCATTGCAATAGTAGCATCACGATCATCTAAAACCTTCTCCCATTTGACTTTATCATCCTCCAGCTCGGCAATTTTTGTAAGATGAGAATCATGGCGCTTTTGGAGGTCATCGCCAAGTTTCTCCCATCCACGCAACTTTTGGTAAAAGTTATCTCTTACGATGTTCCATTTTTTCTCAAGTTGACTCTTAGCAGTATTGAGCTGGGTGTGTGTTTGACTTATAGCCGCATCCACCTCTTTAAGAAAATCATCGGCGTCGATTATACTTACTCCACGATCAAAGTAAAGCCATTTCAAGTTCCAACCCGGGAGCTTTTCGGTAAAGGAGATGTTCGTCAAGCCAGGAGTATAGCGAGGTTTATTGATAATCGAATGGATCTCAGCTGAAGGACCAGGAGGGCCAGAGGATGAAGGAGGTCGGGGTTTAATAGGCAGCTTCTCTACTCGGGAATGCTTATAAGAACCATCCCTTTCTCGTTTCCTCCCTCGCTACCTTTCATCGGGAGTGTCTTCCCTTATCCAACTGCGTCTTCTAGCCTCTTCCTCTTCTTCCTCGCGAATCTTCTTTCTCTGTTCCTCAGTCAGAACGGATTCTGATACATGAAAAGACTGAGAAGAGGGCTTCAAAGGCGGAGGAGGATGGGGCTGCTCATGGTGATTGGATGATTGCCGAGGTTCGGATTGTAATAAGTGCTTCGGATCGATAACTTTGCTCCTCTTACTAAAATTCGATCTGATTCCTGACGAGCGTCTCCCGTACATGTCGAAACCTGAAATGAGACATGCATGAGTTTTCGATACTTGAAACTATAGAGTGTTTAAGAATGCTAAAGCAAGATACAAAGACAAGAAAATAATTGAAATAAAAAAGATGAATTTCTTTAAAAAATACTGTTGTTAATAGACCAGTCATATCTTCTGAGTTTAAGGGAATTCCTAAAAATTTAAGAGGCTTTTCTGACTCAGTTGAGGCTGCATCCCTAAGTCCAGTTTCTATGGTTTGAGGGTCGAGAAGCTGAGTAACCGAACCATCCTGACTAAGATATCTAGCAGAGTTGAGATCACTCAAATTTTCAAATGTACCTGCAGAATCTTCCTTAGCTACATTTTCATAGGAGAATCTCCAGTTATAGTAGCAGTATTTGGATCGGTTTCTAATACAACTACGTCTTCACCATCATGTTCAATCCCATACTCAAGTTCAGAAGGATTCACTTCCCTATCATCTCTTCTAACCTGTTCGGAATCTAATTCTGGTTCAGGATGTGGGGAAATGTTTTCTTTCTCAATCAACTCAACCGATGTTGTGGGATCTTCGCCTCTATGACGGTTAGAGTCTTCATCCATTTTTAAAGTCTTCGATGAGGGCGACGTTTTTCCACTAACAGACCCTGAACATATTTTCAAGGAAGGGTCAACGGAAGGGTTTTGATCTGCTTGAGTTACACTCCTGTCGTCTGGATTTACTAAATCTGATTTTGTAAGGTTAGGTTTAGGAATGGAAGGTCCAGCCTTACATAAAAACTTCCTTAAGGGATGAAGTAGTTCATATTGGTGAAGAATGCTATCTGTAATTAAAAGCTTTCTACTTCTCTTAGCCTCGTCAATAGCTTTTAGTGTTTTGTATGTGGCTTTAAGAGAAGGGGCAGCTTTGCTGTCCTTAATCAGGGTAGGGAGTACTGCATTTCAAAAGGAAATAATGTAAGAATGCGTAACTCAAAGGGAAGTAAAGTCAAGACTTCTGAATAAAATACGCATACCTCCATCTGTCCATTGCCCTCGGAATGGCTCGGGGAATCTGACGAAGAAAAATTGGCTTAAAATCCTTGAAACACTGTCCGGTAATTTGAGAACCGGCTTCCGATTTCTGGCATCTTCAACATGCATAATAGATGGGGTGTCTTTCCTACTCTTGAAAGAACACAAGTACACTCATTCAAGCATCTCAATAACTCAAAACAACAAAAAGCGATTCACAAGATTGTCACTTTATCGGAGATAAATAAAAATCTTCAGATTCTATGCAAATCTTAGCATACAGAAAAAACAAAGTGGAATTTAGATCTAAAAAATTACTTGCAATGAGTCCTGAAACGATTGTTGAAGGAAGAATTCTTCAAAATCGAGAGTACAGGTGTCGAACTGATTAGATGTGTCTCATTGAAGAAAGGATCTCTTATTATCTGATGGATCTCGTCGAAGTTGGTTGGAATCTAGTCGAAATGGATTCGGTGAAGGCGGCGAACTGATTAGATACGTCACTCAAGATAAAAGCGGCGTTGTCTCTCCGATTCTATCCGCCATTAACAAGAGAAGCTTGAGGATGCGATGAAGGATAATAACGGACACACGAGTTAGAGATAATATAAGAGACGCTGACATGATTGGGCCGAGTCCGGTTCAAATTGAGGCCTAACACGATTTAGAAGGATTCACACGACATGGAAAGAACAAAGAAAGTCACGACAATATGAAAACATGCAACATAAATCTGAAAGCGATTTGGTTCCTTCATAAAAGCAGTTAACTACTTAACTAAAATGCTTGAAAAAGGTGTCAGAAACATCATGATTCGAAGCCCATGTTATTTTTAATAACACGAACTTCGAGGGGCAAAATGTTAACCCATAAAATATGAGTCAGATATAATACAAAAATCATGCCAATATTAGTCAAGTCATTGGATTCATATGAAATAAACCAGGCCGGACTCGGACTCATGACGTGGGGGTCAGGACGCTTCAGGGCCATATCGCAAGGAAGGGAACAACAACAAGCCGCTTTTCAAGGCATGTCGTATCTCACCATGTCGCTCCGTAGAAACCAGACCGATCCCAGGTCAGGCCGCATTTCATTTATGGCAACAAAGTAAAACAAAAGCATCTAGCAGTCATGTCGTCATGGCGCAAGTCGTTATCTTGTTAATCGTCCATGTTGGCCTTAAGTTATGTCGTAGGAGGTAAGTCAGGTTTAGGAAACGCGTCATGCCGTCTCGCTCCCATGCCGTTCGATGACATGAAATGCAGGCTGTTACTCAAGATCTTAAGATGAACCATGTCATGACCTATTCATGCCGTATCCAGCTATTACCAGATTGTTGACAGCTATCATCCGAACGAGATGAACCATGTCGAGGAGAATCATGACGTGTCAAAGGCTCAAGGCGCTCAGAAGCATATGGTCGTGCGACATGAGTCATGCCGCCCTGCCTCTATATCGCTCTGCGACGTAAAGGGTAAGTCGCTAATCAAGATCTGAAGTTAAACCATGCCGCGCCCTGCTCATATCACCTCCAGCTAATGTCGAGTCACCCGAACGAGATGAACCATGCCGTAGAAGGTCATGTTGTGTCGAGAACTCAGGGTATCAAGTGGTGTAATAGTGCGACATGGGTCATGTCGTCTGGCGCCATGAGTCATGGCGTTTCTCTGCATAATTATAAAACTGCCATCTGGTATGGAGATCACCTATAAATACCCCTCATAATTCATTTGGAGGGGGGACTGAAAATTCATTCTTACGAGGAGACTCCGTCAAATTCAAAGCTCATCTACAACTTCTCTTATGGCTTCTATGAATTCATCAACACTTTTCTAACTTCATGAAGATCAAATCCAAGTCAATGATCATGGGAGCTTTCTACAATCGGATCTAAGCACCTTCAATCTCATTCAATCTACAAGATAAATCTCTCAAACATTATTCAAAAGACCTCTAATCCTCTTTAAAGTCTAAATTGAATGCTAATTCATTATAAAATCTATGAAGGTTATGAGAAAGGATCAAAGCATACAAGTGATTGAAGATTCATTACAAAGCTAAATTCCTTCCCCTTTCTTCACCAAATTTGAGAGAAGTCAAGTCATAAATAAAGTTAGGAGAGAGAAATGATTGTAATGAGTGAAAATTCATATGTTGTAATCCTTATACTGATAATGGAATTTCTTATGGAAGTGGACGTAGATCCTTATTGGATTGAACCACTATAAAACTTTGTGTCTTCTACTTGCATTTGAAACATTGTGTGGCTCCACTTATTGTTCTCTTTATGAGGCATTTTCTTCACATTTTTGGTGTTAAGCCTAATTTTAGGGAAAACACAAGGGTTGCCCGTAGGTGTGATCCTGAGACATTGCTAGAGTATCTCGAATCGTTAAGGAGATCGTTTCTAGCATTGACTCATGATGGAAACCCAACTTCCCATATCACATTATGGTTTTGATTGTAAACCTATATATGGCGACATAGTAGGATGAGGTACTATGCCATCTAGGATTGATACATTTACTTTGAAGTATTTTAAAACTGATTAGTCACTAATAATAATATTAAAATATTATTTTCTACATATCAAGCATGTTTGATCATTATATGGTAAAACTCTATCCTCCGATTTGCGTTGCATTGTGTGATGGGACTTAAGTCTTATAATGATTTCATTTTTCTAAAAAGCATTATGTTGTTTTGAATAAAAATTTATATAATTTATGCACTGGCAATCCAATGGAGTAAACCCGTTCCGCGTTAGCGACGTGGTCCTGTGATTAGCTATATTTTTAGATAATTTGGGAAAGATTTCTCATACTAGTCCCATGACTGACTTGTAGTTTGTTTCACTCTGCAAACTCGGGTGCCCTCTTTTCCACATGGGGGTGTCGAGTAGCTTATTTTGCAGATATATTGAGCAGAATTTTGGATCGAAGCTTAAAGCTGTGTCCAGAGCATTGATAGAATCCTGCTGTATCAGTTTATTAATTCCGCTGCACTGTATTAAGTTCATTGTAAATTATCATCAGTTGTTATATTATTATATTCGATGTACTCTGATATTTTGTAGTCTAATGTAACATTATTATAATGTTTATAAAAGTCTTCTATTATTTGTTCTGATGTGTTGTATGCCCAAAGTTAGCGTATTCGGGTTTTTGAACGGTCTTAGTCGAATTTGCGATCGATTAGGTCCGGGTGAAATCCGAATCGTTACAGTTGGTATCAGACCTTTGGTTAGCTCAAATCTTTGGGGTACAACTCGTTAGAACTGAACAAAAGACTCATCAGAGGTCGGATTAGTAATATCCTATAAAAGAATAATCATTGGAGATAGGATCAGTAGTATCCTAGAATGAGAAAAACTCGTTAGAGATGGGGTTAGAAATGCCCTAGAATGAGTTGAGCGTGACAAGTTTATAATTCACGTATTTTTAATTATATATATAATTCAATTTTAGAAAATATGATTTTTGAATATATAAAAGTTATATATATTTGAAAAATTAATCAACTAATAAAATTATTGAAACCAATAAATAAAAGAATTAAAGTTGAAATAGTTAATTTAACAACTTTCAGCTCCGTTCCTTTTCTAGGACGAAAAGATTTTAAGTGGGGGAGATTGTAACAACCCGGAATTTTGGAACCAATTTAAAATTTTTATTTTAACAATTTTAAGGGATTTTAGATATTTAAAATAATTTATTTTAAATAATAACGATTTAAAATCTGTTTAAAATGAATTTAGAACGAATATATTCATTTTAATTTTAAAAGGAGTTAGAAATAGCGCGGCAGATTGAAAATTTGAATTCGAACTTTGACGGAATGTACATAATTCAAAATAAATCGAATTTTAGTGAAACCAAAAATATTTAAATCTGTTTAAAAATATCTTTCCAAAAAATTGAAATTTCATAGCGGGAATCAAAAGTTATGGCCAGTTAAATATTCAGAATAGTCGCTATAGAATTTATATATAATTTTTAATATTAAAAATAGCCATTTTGCAAACGTCTTCTGTTTTCGACGAAACCACTTTTGTTGGAACGAAATGTCAAATTATTACTAGATTCCAATTTTCATAATTTTTGGAGTTAATATGTGAGCGTGGAAAATTAAAACGCGCTTGACCAGTTTTAGTCAAATTTAATCGACTTGAAAATGGCCATTTTTCAAACGGTCTCCAAATTCGAAGAAATTAATTTTGTTAGGACCGTATCGTCAAAACATAACTAGAAATAATTTTTTTGAAATTTTTAGAGTCAGTATGTGGCCCTGGTAATTTAAAATGTACGTTCAAATAGAATATATACTGATTTATATTTCAATTCAAATAAAAACTATTCGAAACGATCGAATTGGCTTACGAAACATATTCCATTGTGTCCGAAATGGGGGTATTTGGCTAGGGGCGACAGTCTTTGGGTCTCGTTTGGAGTTTATTGCGATAGCCAAATAATAAATGGATTATTATTGAATTAAATAAATAAAATACAAATAAAAATACGTATAAAAACGGTGTACTTCTGTCTAAACCCTAGCCATATACTTCAGCCGCCATGTCAAACGAATGGCCCTAAGGCTCCCAAATTCAACCGATAATTTCTCCCAATTATCAGCGAATTAGATAATGAGATCAAAACGATTATTGAAGAGGAATTCATGCTCTATAATTTGGACGCGTATGATCATTAATAGTGGAGTATCCGATGTGAATTCTAGTCTCGAAGACGACGACTTTGGGTTCGGTTTCTGATCTGGGGGGACCCGGGAGATGGCCCACGTTCTTGGCATAGGTAGGTGGCGCCAAGGCGCACATGGTGGTGCTAGTTGATCATAGACCGGCGTAGCAAGTGGCGTGCGATTTTGGTAGTTGGTTGGAGGGTTTTCACGATGACTGGATGAAGACATCGGCCAAGAAGAAGATGAAGATGGGGCCCCGTGTTTTCTCCTATAACCAATGAAAATTAACCAAGGTTTTAATGATTTAATTAGTTAGTTAATTAATTGTGTAATCAAAGTTTTAAAAACCTATAACTTCTACAAACAGAATCAGAATTCGAAGATTCAAAGTTCGTTGGAATAATTGAGAGCTTCGCAATGGAACCGACTAGAGCTTAAATGGAGCACGATGGAAATTCAGACAAAATCAATGTGATATCTCTATTTTAAATTAAAGTTAATTATTAATCGCAATGGGAAATTTATATGTATACTATATAGAATTCCTGTTGGTGTCGTATAAAATTGAAATTGTTTGTTTGTGATTACGATGAACAACTGAATTGAATTGTGTATATTCATGCTTGTCAAAATTTATGCATACAATAAAACCTATATTTTTATTGTATATAATAAATAGAAAAATATGTTAATACATGTTTGTCATTAAAAGGTCATTTTCTTATGTTTGATTAGAAATTAAAAAAAAAACATGGTAATACATGTTTATCATTAAAAAGACATTTTTTTTAATATTAGATTAGAATAAATAGAAAAACATGTAATATATATTTATCATTAAAAGACATTTTTGTATGGAGTAGAATAAAAAGAATAACATGTTACTACATGTTTTGTTAGACATTTTCAATATGTTAGATAGGAATAAAAAGATTATATTTTTATGTAATGTAAAAAGAATAAATTATGTTTTCTTTAACCAAAAAATTATCATTTACTTGTTAGTAGGAAAATAATCAATTGTCATTATATGTTTTGTTTATTCAAAACATTACCATTTACGTGTAGTAGAAAAAGAATCATTATATGTTTTGTTTATTCAAAACATTATTATTTATATGTTAGTGAATTAGAAATGTCATTATATTAAAAATGTCCTCATATTGGACATGTTCGTTATATTAAAAATGTCATTATATTAAAAATTTCATCATATTAGAAATGTCATGTTGAAATAAAAAATGTGTTTACTTTGAAATTTACCTTTTTAATGTAAATGGAACATTAAAAATGAGCATTGATATATAAAAATGTGTTTACATTTTTATTTTTGTAAATGAGAGATTAAAATTATGCATTGATTTTAAGTAAAAACATATTCACAATAAAAATGCACATTTTTGTCGCATATAAGAAAGGTTAAAACTGTCCATTAATTGAAGTGCAAATATGTTAATAATAAAAATACACATTTTTATTATATGTAAGAAAAGATTAAAAATGATCATTATGTGTAATGAAAATATGTTAACATAAAAATTTACATTTTTATTGTAGATTAAAAATGATTGTTATTTGAAATGGAATATGTTTTTACACTAAATTTCATTCGTTTAACGTAAAGAGGTTAACAATAAAAAGATTACATTTTTATTGTAAACAAACAGTTACATTTTTATGTATAGAGAATCGTTTAAAATGATCATGGTTGAAAATAAATTGTTTAACATAAAAAGTTACATTTGTAGATAAAGAGATTCTTTTAAGAATGGTCATTATTGAAAGAAAATTTGTTAACATTAAAAGTACATTCTTAATGTGAGATGAAACACAAAAGATTCTAGTTTTATGGAATGTGTTAATTAGAAAATAGTTAAACAAAATTTATCATTTTGTTTATTAGATTTGCTGAAAACAAAAATAAACATTTTTGTTCATTAAAAGGGTTGAAAACAAAAATAAACGGTTTTGTTCATTAAAAGGGTTGAAAATAAAAATAAACATTTTTGTCAACAAAAATGAGTGAAACTAAAATTAACATTTTTTATTAATAAGATTTGAGTGAAACAAAAAATTACATTTTTTTTAAATAAGACTATAATTAAGAAAAATTTACATTTTTGTTAAATAAGGTGTAACGACCAGAACTTCTCTGGTCTCCGAAGAGAAGAAAAAGAATGGATTGTCTGGGAGCATGACAAATCAGAACACAAACAGAAGAACATTTCATTGCTTATTACAACAATTTACACCAGAGTATGAATAAATATTATACATTAGAAAAATATCAGAGATTTAAATTACAATGCAGCGGAAAAATAATACATAACACAACTGAAACAAATATACGGATACAGAGCTTTCCGAATATCACTCCAGCTGTAAACCAGGATACTGTAAATATAAATCTGCAAAACTAAAACTACTAGCTGCTCATGTGGAAATAGGGGCACCCAGAGTTTAGGTTAAAACAATAAACTCCAGGTTAGTCATGTGACTGGTGTGAGAACTAAAAACAGTTATTAAATCTTTACTTTAAAAATAAAGTAAATCAAGGGACCATGCCATATAACACGGAACGGGTTTCCTCACGAGAATACCAGCGCATATAACAAACAATGCAATGCTTTTTGGAAAAATGAAGCTATTATAAGACTTAGGTCCCATCACAAAATGCAACGCAAACCGGAGGATAGAATTTTACCTTATAATAGCCAAACATGTTTGGTACGTTTAAAACAAATCATTTTGATACTATAATAATGTAAAGTGTATGAGAACAACTTCAAATATAAATGTATCAATCATAGACGGCATAGTGCCCCATCCCACTATATTGCCATATTAGGCTCTACAAATAAAACTGAATGTCACGTATTGGAAATTGGATTTCCCTCAGGAGTCGAGGCAAGGGATGTACTCCTCGCCGGCTTCGAGACACTCTAGAAAATGCCTCAGGGTATCCCATAGTAGACGCTAGGATCCTCCAAGGACGATCCACACTTACGTTAGTGGATTGGCAATTCCTGAACACACGTTTCCCGGTCCTATAGGACCTATATCCATTGGCTCCCACAGTAGCCGATATATCCGAGGCGCCTCGAAATCCAACAACCACATAGGTAAAATAACAACAATGTCAGGGCTAGTAAAACACTGACACCACCCATAGCTAGAAAGAAACATCATGTCCTCCTTGGGACCCTTGTCCCGTTTTTAACTCATACCGAGGTGTGAGGCTCGCGAATTAACGCTATACACAAAGCATCGCTATATTGAAGCTGTGCTTTGATCATCAACCACAAGACTCTGTTTTTCAACAGAAGCCTTGATCATTTGCATCTCAGCATGCCACACAGGCAATTCATGCCATGTGATTGATATCTATCGATGTATAACCTCTGAGCTCGTACGTCTCAGAGAAGGGGGTTAAGCAAGAGAATAAATTCTTCGCCGCCAAACATATATATATTTAATAGAAATCAATCAACACAGAATAAAATCCAATGTCAGACACACAACCATTTATAAGTTCGTTCGAGGTCTGAACGAAACCGGAGGCACCTTATTCCTCGTCCCATATGTCTAATATAGGAGAGAAGCCCTCGCATATCCGTCGATCTCCAAGTACATCTGGACGATCACCACTTATTAACTCGTCTTGGGTGTACAACCCAATCAAGACATCAGTAACCATCCAAACAATGTGAAGACCTCTGGTCTTCAACCACCGTTTTCATCGTCGACTTATCGTCGAATCAATTATTCAAAATAGGTATAAACCTCGCCTTTCCAAATAACTCACGTATATAATAAACAAGTGTTATAAAAACACAATGTACATCTCTTTCCAATTTTGAATATTCATTTATTTAAATATTCACATCTTTAGGGATTTGTTCCCATTAATTTTGTCAAAGATAAATTCTTTAAAATTTATTCTTTAATCTTCCTTTGGATATCAATTCAAACCATATTAAGGTTTTCCAAACTAGTCGGGATTAATGCACCTTACCAAAGTAACCATTTATTTAATTTCCCAATCCCAATCTATTCATCCCATGGAGAAAAACTGATATTACCCCATAACTAACACCACAGTGTTACCTGTAAATTAAACTACCATATACCATTCAAATCTAATTAAAGATTTAACTATCGCTTGGAGCAAAACTGGTGATACTCCACACTTGATCATCTCCTAAATTTGATAATTAAAATTATCAATTCACATTTCAATCTAATTAAAGATTCATTAAAACTCTACTTAGTTTTAATCTTCCCAAAAATCAATATTAATGATTATTTAACTTTGGAAACACAAACATGTAGCATCGACAATCTACACCTTACTATTGATTTCTGCCGATATATAACCTCCAAGCTCGTACGTCTCAGAGAAGGGTGTTAAGAAAGAGAATAAATTTTCTGCCACCAAACATATATATATTTAGCAGAGATCAATCATACAGTTCGAAATACAATGGAAGACATGTAATCCTGTCTTTAATTGGGTTAAAGAACTAATGTCATTTAAAACACATTTCACGATAAACCCAAATCACATCCAATTAATTATGGAATCTTCACGGAAAAACAAATCAATATATAATCGATATCAATTTCCGTATCCAACTAATAATATAAATGAAATAACGGCAAAGCCTCTTAAATTCCATTTGTATTAACAGTCTTCCTCCACAGAAGTTCACTTCGATTATTATCAAATCGAATTCCTTTCAATTCCAATTTAATATATTAAATTGGAAAACTTTACTTTGGAAAATTCCTGTTAAATCTTAATAAAAAGATTTATAAATTCCAAATCACATTTCACTGTAAATCGGGTTAAAGAACGAATGTCGTTAAAAACACAGTTCACAATAAACCCCATTCACATTTCATTTTCAATTCCAATTAAATGTTAATTAATTGGTAATTCTTCTTTAAATCTTAATTAAAAGTTTTATTCTTTTCACACTAGGTTTGTCATTTAAAACACAGTTCACGACAAACCTAAAATCCCATCAGTCTCTAACCGTAAATTAGTAAGAGAACAACTCCCTAAGTATTAATCCCGAAGGCAGAAACCAGCATCAGATCAATACCCAGGAAACCATTCAACTTTGCTAATCCCCGGTCAGTTTCTAATTTTCTTAACTTCATTGCGTTTAAGAACTGTATTATTAAAGATACCATTCACGAAAAACCCAAAATACAAATTGATATTAAATACAAGGCTCTGAATAGAAAATATATTGGCTTATATTCAATATCAAATTCTGAAACCGACAAATATCGTATTGGAATAACGATACATATATCTTCCAAATTCCTCCACAATATCCGTATAATCACGGAATCCAATATCGAAATATTCCGAAGATAATTTCGATTCAAATCCATTCCAATTCATACATTGGAAATTCTGGTTATTTTTAAAACCATTTCAAACCCAATTTTTTTAAAAAAAATATTGGATTTTTAATTCTAGTTCATAACTAGTTCATTTCGATAAAAATATATTTTTATCCTTTCAAATACTGAGTTTTTCATCCTAATTCTTTCCAAATCATTTATTATGATTTTACACAAATTATTGATATTTTTAATAATTTTATCAAGGCCCGCACAGTTGATTTCCGTAAAAGATCATCGAACTGCACTTACAACGACCTTTTCCAAATTTGATTTGGACATAATTCGAAATCCAATAATTAGATTGCAAATCTTTCACATTCGTTAGAAAGCACTTTTCGATACGAACCTGACGGTTCCGATTTTAGGAGAATCCGACGGTCGGATCTCCCGTAATGCCCGTTCAAAGTCAATGGTCGAAATTCAAGAATTGCCGCGGCGCGTTCTATTCAGGCCATTAAATATATATAATATATATGTTACATAAATTTCGTCAATTTCCTTTTAAATCGTATTTTATAAAATGTTTTAAATTCGTTTTCAAAACGATTTCAACTTCATATTCAATTTCAAATCAAAATTGAATATTCTATATCATCGATATATAAATGATAGTATTTTCAAAACATTAGATTTTGAAATCATTTCCTTTTCAATATTCATTATATAAATGAATAAAATCGATATAAATATCGCTCACGTCAAAATGGCGCATATCAAATCAACATGGCGTATATATTTAAATATATTCATGTCCATCCCAAATCGGACATCAAAATCAGATTTTGATCTTTTACTAAATATTATTTTAAAATATTCGTTATTTTAAAATATTCATTTTTTCTGAACTGGAATCAGACACTGTCGATTACCATATGACGTTGATTATATGGATTTTATGCAACATATGTATCAAACAACAATGATAAACAATCAACCATCATCCAGAGTGTATTCTACACTACATAAGCGTTAAATATGAATATTCAACGCTTATGACAGCCTGTCAACCAATCGATTGACATACAACTAAATATTGGGATTAGTGTATGTCCAATATCATCCCAAAACCCGTGTGGGGTTTTCAAACAACAAACACTGATTATTATTTGTGCAGTTGGGCGATGTGTAAAATATATCATCCTAATCAATACCAGTCAAATGTGTGTACATAAACAAATCGTCCGATTTGTTTATGAATATTTATTTTATTCATATACACATTAAAAATTATATTTTTAACGATAAAATATATTATTTCATCACATGAATATTTAATTCAGTTCATTTCACATCACAAACAATTTTCACAACACAATCAAACAAACAAACAAGTCGTCTATGGTCTATAGACGACGGGTGTCGGGTGCGGCTAAGCACCGTCTGCATCCTAGTATCTATTTTAACTGGAAAATAAATTAAAGTGAGGAGTTCTCACCTTTGGGATCCACTCCTCCATTCTTTATTTCTGAACGGTTCGATTTATTTCCTATGTGTAGCATTCTTCACTGTGCTTCCAATGCAGTCTGTTTCACACATTTGTATTAAAAATCAGATTTTTAACAACGCTACTATATATAAAAATCATATTTTTATATCAACGCTAATTGGATAAAAATCGCATTTTTATTTCGTTATTCATATCACAAAAATCATATTTCTACCTCATCAGTTATACATATATATATAAATCATATTTTTATATACTAAAAATCGTATTTTCATTTCGCTATTTTCATAATAAAAATCATATTTTTATCTTGCTACATATATTATAAAGATTATATTTTTATAACTCTTTGCATATAATAAAAAACGTATTTTTATGATGTTATCATATAAAAATCAAATCTTTATTCGTTTTTGTATTTTTCAAAATCATGTCTTATATAAATAAAAACCATGTTTTTATATTTTTAAAAATCATTCCTTTATATGAATAAAAACATCATCTTTTTATAAATTGAAAATCAAATCTTTTCCATAATAAAAATCTAATCTTCCATGTATTATAAAAGTCTTGCCTTTCATGTATTTAAAATTTAAACTTTATATTATAAAAAATCTAAACTTTATCTTTACAAAAATTAGAACTTTTTCTTTATAAAAATCAGATCTTTATCTTTCTTTTAATTTTTAAAAATCACTTATTTTGCCATATATAAATCTATTTTTATACACTATTATTTTCTATTAAAAATCGATGCAATGTATGTAATAAAAATTACAAGGGAAACTCACTTTCCTTTTTGTTTTCCTTTATGTAGAAATTGAGTCTTCAATGCTGGAGGGCCCACCCTTCGGTGCTGAAAAGGCGGAGGAAGCTCGCTGGGGGCGCAGTGGCCCATGGCGGCGCGGTGGGTTTCGCTGTGGGGGGGGGGGGCTTTAGGGTTTCTATTTGGTGAAAAAAGGGGGGGGGGGGAGGAGGTAAGAGACGAGGAAGGGGGGATGAGGAGGGGGAGGCGTGGCCCCACCTGGGCGGTGGCGGTGCCAGCTACGCGCTGAACATGGCGGCGACCCGGGGGGGGGGTGTTCGTGGTATTTTTTTTACTTGCTGACTAAAATTAACGGGGGAGGGGAAGAAAAGGTAAGGGGGTTATATTGAAAAAGTTATATAAAATTTATTCCATAAAGCAACTTTTTATTTTGAACTCAAAATCAAACCCACCAACTATCGTCCTTAACCAAATACCCCCAATCCGAACACAATGGGATATGTACCGCAAGCCACTTTGACTGTTTCGATCAGTTTCCATCAAAATCAATATATAAATCTGTATATTGAATTTGAACGCACATTTCAATTTACCGGGGCCACGTATGGACCCCAAAAATTCTAGAAAAATAAACCTGGCTATTTTTAGATGATACAGTCCTAATAAAACTAATTTCGTCGAATTTGGAGACCATTTGAAAAATAGTCATTTTCTAGTCGATTAAATTCAAACTGAAATTACCAAACACGTTTAAATCCACCACGCTCACATATTAATCCCAAAAATTATGAAAATTGGAATCTAGCAATAATTTGACATTCTAGATCCAACAAAAGTGGTCTCGTCGAAAACGGAAGTCGTTTGCAAAATCGCTATATTTAAGGGCTATATTTTCATATCGACTATTCTGAATTTTCAACTGGGCATAACTTTTTATTCCCGCTATGGAATTTGGATTTTTTGGATTCATGGGAAAGATATTTTCAAATAGATTCTAATATTTTTGGTTTAGCTAAAATCCGGTTTATTTTGAATCCTGTACATTCATTTGAAACTTGAAATCGAATTTTCAAACTACCACGCTATTTCCAATTTATTTTATAATTAAAATAAATATTTATATTCTAACTTCGATTTAAATAAGTTTATACGTTCTAATTCTATTCAAAATAATTTTCTAGTCGTTATTATTTAAAATAATTCATTTTAAATATTCAAAATTCATTAAAAGTGCCAAAATAAAAATTTTAAATTGGTTCTTATTTTTCGGGTTGTTACAATCTCCTCCACTTAAAAACTTTTCGTCCTCGGAAAGGAATGGAGCTGAAAGTTGTTTAACTAATCAACTCAACTTTCAGTTTTACGTTCATTCTTCAACTTTTCAGTTTCTAAGAATTTTCTAATTCTTGAAAAATTTGGCTAACACCCTAAATTTTCGGAAAATTTCGCCATAAACTCCTTTGTACGGGGAGCATTGAGAAAATCCCTAAACCGCCACATATTACCTCTCGTCTCAAAAAGAAAAAGCCAAGCGGTTAGCCAATCGGCTCATAAAATCATCCAAACACAATAAATTAGTAAACATATACCTATTTGTCGGGCATACAATTTTATTGCTCTTCTCTAGCCTCCTTGCAATGACCTGTTCAATGTATATACATGTATATGCATGCAATTTCTAATAATTTTCAATTCAGCTCAACATTTGATACAAATTGGCAAATTTACCTTTCATTCATGTTTGTGTTTTATTAGTTTAACAAATAATTATACAACACAACCCGCAATCAATTATTTGATTAGCTTTTCAAACATATAATTTTCTATATATACATGAAAATCATATTTTGTGTGTCAAATCACAACAATTAATCCTATCTAGTTTTGGTTCTCACACCAGTCAATTGGAAACATATAGATATCCCACTTTCGAAACTCGAACACAAATACTGATGATGAGATCTCAATCATCAGTGTTATCTTCGCGCGACTAGAGTGTAATTCTATATCTATCCAGTATATTAAAACTTCGAATACACGTTTGCAAGGCGTATATGCAAAATCTTTATATATTGGGTTATCCTAATTCAATAGAAATAAATATTCAAATATGTTGAATAAGGGTTAAACTTTTCAAAACAAAATTTATTTTCATTTTTATTTTAAAAACACTACTCTTAACACTCGTTCTAGGATACTACTGATCCTATCTCTAATGAGTAATTCTCATTGGATATTACTAATCCAATCTCTGATGAATTCTTTCATTCAGTTCTAATGTGCCTTATTCTCCGAGCTCTGTAAATCAAAGGTCTGATACCAAATGTAACGACCCGAACTTCCCCGGTCTCCGAAGAGAAGAAAAAGAACGGATTGTTTGAGAACACGACAAATCAGAACACAAACAGAAGAACATTTCATTGCTTATTACAACAATTTACACCAGAGTACAAGAATATACAGAGTATGAATAAATATTATACATCAGAGAAATACCAGGGATTTAAATTACAATGCAGCGGAAAAATAATACATAACATAACTGAAACAAATATGCGGATATAGAGCTTTCCGAATATCACCCCAGCTATAAACCAGGATCCTGTGAATATAAATCTGCAAAACCAAAACTACTAGCTGCCCATGTGGAAATAGGGGCACCCAGAGTTTAGGTTAAAACAATAAACTCCAGGTCAATCATGTGACTGGTGTAAGAACTAAAAACAGTTATTAAATCTTTACTTTAAAAATAAAGTAAATCAAGGGACCACGCTGTATAACACAGAACAGGTTTCCTCCCAAGAATACCAGTGTATATAACAAACAACACAATGCTTTTTGAAAAAATGAAGCTATTATAAGACTCAGGTCCCATCACATAATGCAACGCAAGCCGGAGGATAGAATTTTACCTTATAATAGCCAAACATGCTTGGTACGTTTAAAACAAATCATTTTGATACTATTATAATGTAAAGTGTATGGGAACAAATTCATATAAATGTATCAATTATAGACGGCATAGTGCCCCATCCAACTACGTCTCCATACTCGGCTCTACAAATAAAACCGAATGTCACGTATTGGAAATTGGATTTCCCTCATGAGTCGAGGCAAGGGATGTACTCCTCGCCGACTCCGAGACACTCTAGCAAATACCTCAGGGTCTCCCATAGTAGACCCTTGGATCCTTCAAGGCCGGTCTACACTTACGTTAGTGGATTGGCAATTCCTGAACACACGTTTCCTAGTCCTATAGGAACTATATCGATCGGCTCCCGTAGTAACTGATATATCTGAGGCGCCTCGCGATCCAACAACCACATAGGTAAAATAAGAATAATGTTAGGGCTAGTAAAACACTGACACCACCCATAGCTAGGAAGAAACGTCATGTCCTCCTTAGGTCCCTTATCCCGTTTTTAACTCATACCGTGGTGTGAGGCTCGCGAATTAACACTAAACACAAAGCGGCTCTATATTAAAGATGTGCTTTGATCATCAACCACAAGGCTCTGCTTTTCAACAGAAGCCTTTATCATTTGCATCTCAGCATGCCACCCAAGCAATTCATGCCATGCGACTGATATCTATCTGTTACGACCTGAACTTCCCCATGAAGGAAAGCACGAATTGCTTTGAGGACAAGACGAATCAGAACGTAGACAGAAGAACGTTTCATTGTTAATTACAACAAGTCCATCAGAATACAAGAATATACAGAGTATGAACCAATATTACACATTTACCAAATATCAGAGATTACAATAAATTACATAGCAGCGGAAAATAATACAATACACAACTGAAGGAGATATACGGATACATAGCTTTCCGGATATCATTCCAGCTGTAAACCAGGATCCTGTGAATATAAATCTGCAAAACCAAAACTACTAGCTGCCCGTGTCGAAATAAGGGCACCCAGAGTTTAGGTTAAAATGATAAACTCTAGGTCGGTCATGGGACTGGTGTGAGAACTAAAACAGTTATTTAACACTTTACTTTAAATCAGATATATCAAGGGACCACACCGTATAACACGGAACGGGTTTCCTCCCAAGAATAACAGTGCATATAACAAACCAGCGCAATGCTTTTTGGAAAAACGAAGCTATTATAAGACCCAGGTCCTATCACACAATGCAACACAAGCCGGGGGATAGAGTTTTCCCTTATAATAGCCAAACATGCTTAGTACGTTTAAAACAAATCATTTGATACTATTATAAGTGCATAGTGTATAAAACAACTTCAAATCATAAGTATCAATCATAGACGGCATAAGCGCCCTATCCCACTATGTCGCCATACTAGGATCTACAAATAAAACCGAAAAGTCACGTATTTGGAAATTGGATTTCCGTCTGTGAACCGAGGCAAAAGATAGTCCTCTACCGATTCGAGATTGTCTAGCCCGAGCCTCAGGAACAGCCGCAACTTCCCCTTGGAGCGACAGGGCCGGTCCACCGATGTGGATTAAAATTCCTGAACACTGTGTTTCCCCGCCCTTTGGGGTGTAAATGAGCAAACGAATGACTTCATCGGACCCGGATCGTCCGATCAAACCGAGGCGCCTCGTAACACCAACAACCACATAAGTCAAACTCGTCAGGGTGTGTAAAACCACTGATGCCACTTCTAGCTAGAAAGAAACGCATACCCTCCCTGAGGTCCTTCTCCCGTTTTTGGTTCACCAGCGGGGTGTGAGGCTCGCGAATTCACATTACACAAAGCTATGCCACACAGGCGGTGCTTTGATCATCAACCACAAGACTTTTCTTTTTAACAGAAGCCTCGATCAATTTCCATTTAGGCATGCCACACAGGAAATTCACTCCATGTGTTTGATATCCATCAATATATAACCTATGAGCTCGTGCGTCTCAGAGAAGGGCGTTAAGCAAGAGAATAAATTCTCCGCTGCCAAACAGATATATATTTAATAGAATCACACAGAATAAAATCCAATGTCAGACACACAGTCCATTTACAAGTCCGTTCTGGGTCTGAACGAAACCGGAGGCACCTTGTACCTTGCTTATCCATCGAGCTCCAAGTACGTCTGGACGATCACCAACTGATTCCCTCCTCTTGGGTGTACGGCCCAATCAAGATCATCAGTAATCACCCAAACGACGTGAAGACCTCCGGTCTTCAACCACCGTCTTCATCTTCGACACCACGTCGAATCAGTTATTTAGAATGGGATAAACCCGGTCTTTCTGAATAACCCGCGTATATAATAAACAAGTGTTACACAAACACAACATATGCCTCATTCCAATTCAGAATATTCTTTTATTCAAATATTCTTATACTATGGGAAAGGTTCCCATTAATTTTATCAAAGATAAATTCTTTAAATTTATTCTTTAATCTTCTTTTGAATATCAATTCAAACTAGCCGGGATTAGCGAACCACACCGAAGTAATCATTTATTTTATTTCCCAACCCCAACCTATTCATCCTATGAAGTAAAACTGGTCATACTTCATATCTAACACCACGGTGTCATCAGTAAATTAAATTACCATTTCACGTTCAAATCTAATTAAAGATTTAACTATCGCCTGGAGCAAAACTGGTGATACTCCATTCTCGACCATTTCAATCTAATTAGAGATTCATTAAAACCCCACTTAGTTTTAATCTTCACAAAAATCAATATCCTGCCTTTAACTGGGTTAAAGAACCGATGTCAATTAAAACACGGCTCACGATAAACCCAAAATCACCTTCCATTAATTATATGGTTAAAGAACCAGTGTTATTTAAAAACACCGTTCACGATAAACCCAAAAATCAATTCAAATTCAATTCCAACTAAATATCATTTAATTGGTACACTTCATTAAATCTAAATAAAAAGATTTAATCTTTTTCTCAACTGGGCTTAAGAACAGTGTTAATGAAGATACTATTCATGACAAACCCAAATCACATTTGATATTAAATGCAAGGCTCTGAATAGAAAATATATCGGCTTATATTCAATATCAAATTCTATGATCAACACATATCATATTGGAAATAACGATATATATATATATATATATATATATATATATATATCTTTCAAATTTCCAAAACAACATCTGTATAACCACGAAATCCAACATCGAAATATTCCAAAGACAATTTCGATTCAAATCCATTTCAATTCAATTATTGGAAATTCTGGTTACTTTTAAAACCATTGTCAAATTCAATTTATTTATTTAAAAATAAATAGAATTATAATTTTAGTTCAAAACTAGTTTATTTCAATAAAAATCTATTTTTATCTTTTCAAATATGGAGTTTTTCATCCCAATTCTTCCCAAATCATTTCTTATGATTTTACACAAATTATTACTATTTTTAATAATTTTATCAAGGCCCGTACAGTCGATTTCCATCAACGGCCATCGAACTGCACTTACAACGACCTTTTCCAAATTTGATTTGGACATAATTCCTAATCCAACCGTTAGATTTCAAATTTCTAATATCCATTAGAAAGCTCTTTTCGATACGAACCCAATGGTTCCGGTTTTAGGAGAATCCGACGGTCGGATCTCCCGCAATATCCATTCAAAGTCAATGGTCGAAATTCACGAACTACCACAGCGCGGCGCGTTCTATTCAGGCTATTATATTATATATAATATATATAATATATACTTCGTCGATTTCCTTTTAAAACTTATTTAATAAATCGTTTTAAATTTGTTTTCAAAATGATTTCAACTTCATTTTCAAATTCAAATCAAGATTGAATTTTTCAATATAAATTCGTTTTACATTCATCTCAAATTGATTTCAATTTAAATCGATTTTTAATTCAATTTCAGTTCGTTTCAATTCGATTCAATTTCAATTCGAATTCATTTCTATTCAATTTCAATTCGAATTCCATTCAATTTCAATTCGAATCCAATTCTATTCAATTTCAATTCGAATTCATTTCAAATTGATTTCCATTCAATTTTAATTCGATTCGAATTCATTTCCAAAATATTCGATTTTGAAATCACTTTTCAATATTCCTTATAAAAACGAATGTAATCGATATAAATATTGTTTGCGACAAAATGGCGTCAATCTAATCAACACGGCTTCATATATTTCTGTTTTCAATATTCTATTTCAAATATTTCTTTTTTTTTCAAATATTTCTATTTTCAAATATTTCTTTTTCAAATATTTCTATTTTAAAACTGGAATGAGGCGCAATCAATTACCATAGATTTCATTTCTTTGGATTTTGTAACAACCCGTAAAATGCGAGCCAGTTTGAAATTTTTATTTTGGCAATTTTAGCGAATTTTGATTATTTAAAATGAATTATTTTAAATAATATCGACGAGAAATTTATTTTGAATATAAATCGAACGTATATATTATATACGTCGTCGTTAGAATATAAATATTTATATATAATTATAAATAGAATTGAAAATGGCGCGGTAGTTCGATAATTCGATTTCAAACTTCAATTGAATGTACCGGGTGCAAAACAATCCGGATTTTAGTGAAACCAAAAATCATAGGATCTATTTGATAGTATCTTTCCAACGAATCCGAAGAATCGAGATTTCATCTTAGAAATGATAAGATATGTCCAGTTTAAAATTAGAAATAGTCGCTGTGGAATTTATATATATTTTTATATATATAAGGCCCTTAAAAATGGACATTTTGCAAACGACCTCGGATTTCGACGAAACCAGTTTTGTTGGGTCCGTGATGTTAAGTTATTGCTAGATTCCAAATTTCATAATTTTCGAATCAATATGTGAGCGTGGCAAAGGAAAACGCGTTTGACCATTTCAGTTGATTTTAATCGACTGGAAATTGGCCATTTTTCAAACGGTCTCAGAATTCGATGAAATTAGTTTTGTTAGGACCGTATCATCAATACGAAGCTAGAAAATATTTTTCTGGAATTTTTAAAGTTAGTATGTGACCCCGGTAATTTGAAATGTACGTTTAAAATTCAATATAGTGATTTAAATGAAAATTCAACGGAAACTGATCGAAACGATCAGATCAGAGTGCGATACATATCCCATTGTGTTCGGAATGGGGGTAAAACGCTATGGACGACAGGCGGTGGGCCTCATTTTGATGACGTATGTAAAAGTCAACTTTTAAAAATAATAAAATAATAATAATAATAAAAAAAACATAATTTAAAACTGAATTTTATAAAGGAATAAAGAAACTGATTTTGTTGAAAAAGTAAAAACTGATTTATAAACTTAAAGGAGATTAGAAATTTAAAAATAAAAATAGGATTTTTATATGTTGAAAGTCGAAATAAAAATAGGATTTTTATATGTTGAAAGTCGAAATAAAAATAGGATTTTTATATGTTGAAAGTCGAAATAAAAATAGGATTTTTATATGTTGAAAGTCGAAATAAAAATAGGATTTTTATATGTTGAAAGTCGAAATAAAAATAGGATTTTTATATGTTGAAAGTCGAAATAAAAATAGGATTTTTATATGTTGAACTTCAAAGTAAAAATTTGATTTTTATATATTGAACTTCGAAGTAAAAATTCGATTTTTATATATTGAACATCGAAGTAAAAATTCGATTTTTATATATTGAACATCGAAGTAAAAATTCGATTTTTATATATTGAACATCGAAGTAAAAATTCGATTTTTACATATGTAGTGAAAGCGGACAACGAAGGTGACAAAAAGGCGGGATCGACGAAGATCTCTGCAATAGAAGTGCCGTGGAGCTAGGATAGCAATATGTGAGAATCTCTCACCTTTCAATTTATTTTTCTAGTTATATATATATATACTAGGATGCAGACGGTGCTTATTAGAAGCACCCGACACCCGTCCACATACCATGGACTTGTTTGTTTGGTTGTGTAGTTGGTTAGATTATTTGATTTGAATTTGATTGTTTGGTGAATTTGATTGATATGTGAATGGCGTGGGCCTTCACTAGACCGGGGATAAGGCTAGGCCTCGTCCCGTTTCTAGTATCGTACCGTTATGCCGCCGAAATTTTCTAAAATGTGTTAGAAAAATAAAAATATCATTTTATTTAAAGAATGAACTTAATAGAAATTCATATGTTGGAATAAAATGTTTTATCGTTAAAAATATAATTTTTAACGTGAATGTGAATAAAATAAAATATTCATTTACAAACCGGACGGTTTGTTTATGTACACTGATTTGACTGATATTGATTGGGTCGATAAATTTTACACATCGCCCAACTGTACAAATAAAATCTGTGTTTGATTGTTTGAAACCCCACACGGGTGTTGGGATGAAATTTGAAGTTCACTCATCCTGATTGATTAAATATGTCGATCGATTGATTGACAGGCTGTTATAAGCGTTAGATATCTTTATTTGATGCTTATACAGTGTAGTGCACTTTGGTTGATGGTTGATCATTTTTCAATGTCATTATATACATGTGTTGTGTGAAAATCCATATAATTAATTTTATATGGTAGTTGATTGGGCCTCATTCCAGTTTAGAAATGGAAATATTTGAAATAGAAATATTTGAAATACAATATTTGAAAATAGAAATTTATGAAGTCGTGTTGATTAGTTTGATGCCATTTTGACGTGAACGATATTTATATCGATTTTAAACGATTTCGAAATGAATTGAATTGAAAACGATTTCGAAATGAATTGAATTGAAAACGATTTCGAAATGAATTGAATTGAAAACGATTTCGAAATGAATTGAATTGAAAACGATTTCGAAATGAAGTGAATTGAAAACGATTTCGAAATGAAGTGAATTGAAAATGATTTCGAAATGAATTGAATTGAAAACGATTTCGAAATGAAGTGAATTGAAAACGATTTCGAAATGAAGTGAATTGAAAACGATTTCGAAATGAAGTGAATTGAAAACGATTTCGAAATGAATTGAATTGAAAACGATTTCGAAATGAATTGAATTGAAAACGATTTCGAAATGAAGTGAATTGAAAACGATTTCGAAATGAAGTGAATTGAAAACGATTTCGAAATGAATTGAATTGAAAACGAATTCAAAGTGAATTGAAAACGATTTCGAAATGAATTGAATTGAAAACGATTTCGAAATGAATTGAATTGAAAACGATTTCGAAATGAAGTGAATTGAAAACGATTTCGAAATGAATTGAATTGAAAACGAATTCAAAGTGAATTGAAAACGATTTCGAAATGAATTGAATTGAAAACGATTTCGAAATGAAGTGAATTGAAAACGATTTCGAAATGAATTGAATTGAAAACGAATTCAAAGTGAATTGAAAACGATTTCGAAATGAAGTGAATTGAAAACGATTTCGAAATGAATTGAATTGAAAATGATTTCGAAATGAATTGAATTGAAAACGAATTCAAATTGAATTGAAATTTGAATTGAATAGAAATGAATTTTAAAACGAATCTATAAAGAAGAATTCAATTGTGATTTGAATTGAAAAGGAAGTTGAAAATGTTTTTGAAACGAATTCAAAACTATTTATATAATTCGTTTTAAATAGAAATCGACGAAGTATATATTATATATATTATATATATAATATAATGGCCTGAATAGAACGCGCCGCGCCGCGGCAGTTCGTGAATTTCGACCATTTATTTCAAACGGACATTACGGGAGATCCGACCGTCGGATTCTCCTAAAACCGGAACCGTTGGGTTCGTATCGAAAAGAGCTTTCTAACGAATGTGAGAAATTAGAAATCTAACGGTTGGATTTGGAATTATGTCTAAATCAAATTTGAAAAAGGTCGCTATAAGTGCAGTTCGATGGCCATTGATGGAAATCGACTGTACGGGCCTTGATAAAATTATTAAAAATAGTAATAATTTGTGTAAAATCATAAGAAATGATTTGTGAAGATTTGGGATGAAAAACTCCATATTTGAAAAGATAAAAATAGATTTTTATCGAAATGAACTAGTTTTGAACTAGAATTATAATTCTATTTATTTTTAAATAAATAAATTGAATTTGAAAAGGGTTTTGAAAATAACCAAAATTTCCAATGATTGCATTGGAGTGGATTTGAATCGAAATTGTCTTCGGAATATTTCGATGTTGGAATTCGTGATTATACAGATGTTGTTATGGAAATTTGAAAGATATATATTTATATCGTTATTTCCAATACGACATTTGTTAGTCGTAGAATTTGATATTGAATATAAGCCGATATATTTTCTATTCAGAGCCTTGTATTGAATATCAAATGTGATTTGGGTTTGTCGCGAATGGTGTCTTCACTAACACTGTTCTTGAACCTAGTTGTGAAAAGATTAAATCTTTTATTTAGATTTAATGAAGTGTACCAATTAAACGATATTTAATTGGAATTGAATTGATATTGATTTTTGGGTTTATCGTGAACAGTGTTTTAAATAACACTCGTTCTTTAACCCGATAATTAATGAATGTGATTTTGGGTTTATCGTGAACTGTGTTTTAAAAGACACTGATTCTTTAACCTAGTTAACGATTAAAACTAAGTGGAGTTTTAATGAATCTTTAATTAGATTGAAATGATCAAGAATGGAGTATCACCAGTTTTACTCCAGGCGATAATTAAATCTTTAATTAGATTTGAACGTGAAATGGTAATTGAATTACCGATAACACTGTGGTGTTAGATATGAAGTACTACCAGTTTTACTTCATGGGATGAATAGGTTGGGATTGGGAAATAAAATAAATGATTACTTCGGTGTGGTTCGCTAATCCCGACTAGTTTGAATTGATATTCAAAGGAGATTAAAGAATAAATTTAAAGAATTTATCATGGATAAAATTAATGGGAACTTTTCCCAAAGTATAGGAATATTTGAATAAAAGAATATTCTGAATTGGAATGAGGCGTATGTTGTGTTTGTGTAACACTTTTATAATATATACGCGAGTTATTCAGAAAGACCGGGTTTATCCCATTCTGAATAACTGATTCGACGTGGTGTCGAAGATAAAGACGGTGGTCGAAGACCGCAAGTCTTCACGTCGTTTGGGTGATAACTGATGATCTTGATTGGGCTGTACACCCAAGAAGATGGAAACAGTTGGTGATCGTCCAGACGTACTTGGAGATCGATGGATATGCGGGGTACTAGGTGCCTCCGGTTTCGTTCAGCCCCAGAACGGACTTGTAAATGGACTGTGTGTCTGACATTGGATTTTAGTCTGTGCGATTGATTTCTATTAAATATATATCTGTTTGGCGGCGGAGAATTTATTCTCTTGCTTAACGCCGTTCTCTGAGACGTACGAGCTCAGGGGTTATATATTGATGGATATCAAACGCATGGAGTGAATTGCCTGTGTGGCATGCCTAAGTGGCAAATGATCGAGGCTTCTGTTGAAAAGCAAAGTCTTGTGGTGATGATCAAAGCACAGCCTGTGTGGCACAGCTTTGTGTAACGTGAATTCGCGAGCCTCGCACCCCGGTTGTGAACCAAAAACGGGAGAGGACGTCAGGGAGGGCATGCGTTTCTTTCTAGCTAGAAGTGGCGTCAGTGGTTTTACACGCCCTGACGAGTTTGACTTATGTGGTTGTTGCTGTTGCGAGGCGTCTCGGTTATATCGGTTTCGACCGATGCATTCTGGTCGGCAGACGGACCAGACTTACACCCCATAGGGTGGGGAGATGCATGTTCAGGGTTTAAGTTTAATCCACATCGGTGGACTGGCCCTGAGGATCCAAGGGTCGATGCGCTCTGACCCTGAGGCTCGGGCTAGAGAGTCTCGAAGTCGGTGAGGACTATCTTTTGCCTCGGTTCATAGATGGAAATCCAATTTCCAAATACGTGACATCTGCGGTTTTATTTGTAAACCTATATATGGCGACATAGTGGCATGGGACGCTCATGCCGCCTATGATTGATACTTATGATTTGAAGTTGTTTTATACACTATGCACTTATAATAGTATCAAATGATTTGTTTCAAACGTATCAAGCATTCTTTGGCTGTTATAAGGGAAAACCCTATCCCCCGGCTTGCGTTGCATTGTGTGATAGGACCTGGGTCTTATAACAGCTTCATTTTTCTTTATTTAGCATTGCGCTGTTTGTCTCATGCACTGGTATTCTTGGGAGGAAACCCCTTCCGTGTTATACGGCGTGGTCCCTTGATTTACCTAATGATTTAAAATAAAGATTAATAACTGTTTTAGTTCTCACACCAGTCACATGACTGACCTGGAGTTTATTGTTTTAACCTAAACTCTGGGTGCCCTTATTTTGACACGGGCAGCTAGTAGTTTTGGTTTTGCAGATTTATATTCACAGGATCCTGGTTTACAGCTGGAACGATATCCGGAAAGCTTTGTATCCGTATATCTTCTTCTAGTTGTGTATTGTATTATTTTCCGCTGCTATGTATTTAAATGTAATTTAAATCTCTGATATTTCTGTGTAATATTTATTTATACTCTGTATATTCTTGTATTCTGATGCATTGTTGTAATATACAATGAAATGTTCTTTTATATGCATTCTGTTGTGGTTTGTTCTCGAACTATCCGACGCTTTCCTTTACGGGGAAGTTGCGGGTTTTTACACGTGGTATCAGAGCTTTGGTTTACAGAGCTCGAGAACAAGACACATTAGAACCATACGAAAGAATTCATCAGATATTGGATTAGTAAAATCCAATGGGAATGACTCGTTAGAGATGGGATCAGTAGTATCCTAGAACGAGTGTGAAGAGTATATTTTTCAAATGAAAACAAATTTTGTTTTGAAAATTTAAAATCAATTATTCGTATTTGATTATCTATTTATATTGATGTGGACAATTCAGTATATATAGATTTTGCGTATACGTCTGATCCGCGTGTATTCGAAATTTTAATATACTGGATAGATATAGCATCACACTCTAGTCGCCCGGACATGGTCCTGATGATGAAGTATACCATCACCAGCATTTATTTTCGAGTGACGAAAGTGTGATATCTATATATTTCCATTAGACTGGTGTGAGAATCAAATCTTATATAGTTAGAACACATTGTTGTGATTTGGCATCAAAAATCTGATTTTTGTATAAATATCAAATTATGAATTTGAGACTCTAATTCACTAATTGATTGATGTTTGCGTTGTTTGTTTATTTGTTTGCTAATTTTTAGCCATTTAGCCTAATTGAATCAAATATTGGATTATATTGAAAATTGGTCGCATTTGTTTGCATATACATATACTCACATTGAACAGGTCATAGCAAGGAGGCCAGAGCCGAAGAATAAAATTTGTTTGCCCGACAAATAGGTACATGTTTACTACATAATTTCCTGTTTTGTTTGGGTGATGATGATTTTGTGAGCCTATTGGCTAGCCGCTTGGCTTTTTCTTTTTCTTTTTGAGATCTGAAGGACCGGGGAAGCTATTTGAAATTCCCCGATGCTCCCGGTGCAGGGGAGGTTATGGCGAAATTTTTCGGAAATTTAGGGTGTTAGCCAAATTTTTGAAATTTTGAAAATTCTCAGAAACTGAAAAGTTAGAGAATGAAAGCCAGATCGAATGTAGAGCTTAATAATCAAACCACTTTCAACTTTGTTCCTTTTCGGGGACGAAAAGTTTTAAGTGGGGGAGATTGTAACAACCCGTAAAATGCGAGCCAGTTTGAAATTTTTATTTTGGCAATTTTAGCGAATTTTGATTATTTAAAATGAATTATTTTAAATAATATCGACGAGAAATTTATTTTGAATATAAATCGAACGTATATATTATATACGTCGTCGTTAGAATATAAATATTTATATATAATTATAAATAGAATTGAAAATGGCGCGGTAGTTCGATAATTCGATTTCAAACTTCAACTGAATGTACCAGGTGCAAAACAATCCGGATTTTAGTGAAACCAAAAATCATAGGATCTATTTGATAGTATCTTTCCAACGAATCCGAAGAATCGAGATTTCATCTTAGAAATGATAAGATATGTCCAGTTTAAAATTAGAAATAGTCGCTGTGGAATTTATATATATTTTTATATATATAAGGCCCTTAAAAATGGACATTTTGCAAACGACCTCGGATTTCGACGAAACCAGTTTTGTTGGGTCCGTGATGTTAAGTTATTGCTAGATTCCAAATTTCATAATTTTTCGAATCAATATGTGAGTGTGGCAAAGGAAAACGAGTTTGACCATTTCAGTTGATTTTAATCGACTGGAAATCGGCCATTTTTCAAACGGTCTCAGAATTCGATGAAATTAGTTTTGTTAGGACCGTATCATCAATACAAAGCTAGAAAATATTTTTCTGGAATTTTTAAAGTTAGTATGTGACCCCGGTAATTTGAAATGTACGTTTAAAATTCAATATAGTGATTTAAATGAAAATTCAACGGAAACTGATCGAAACGATCAGATCAGAGTGCGATACATATCCCAATGTGTTCGGAATGGGGGTAAAACGCTATGGACGACAGGCGGTGGGCCTCGTTTTGATGACGTATGTAAAAGTCAACTTTTAAAAATAATAAAATAATAATAATAATAATAAAAACATAATTTAAAACTGAATTTTATAAAGGAATAAAGAAACTGATTTTGTTGTAAAAGTAAAAACTGATTTATAAACTAAAAGGAGATTAGAAATTTAAAAATAAAAATAGGATTTTTATATGTTGAAAGTCGAAATAAAAATAGGATTTTTATATGTTGAAAGTCAAAATAAAAATAGGATTTTTATATGTTGAAAGTCGAAATAAAAATAGGATTTTTATATGTTGAAAGTCGAAATAAAAATAGGATTTTTATATGTTGAAAGTCGAAATAAAAATAGGATTTTTATATGTTGAAAGTCGAAATAAAAATAGCATTTTTATATGTTGAAAGTCGAAATAAAAATAGGATTTTTATATGTTGAAAGTCGAAATAAAAATAGGATTTTTATATGTTGAACTTCGAAGTAAAAATTTGATTTTTATATATTGAACTTCGAAGTAAAAATTCGATTTTTATATATTGAACATCGAAGTAAAAATTCGATTTTTATATATTGAACATCGAAGTAAAAATTCGATTTTTATATATTGAACATCGAAGTAAAAATTCGATTTTTACATATGTAGTGAAAGCGGACAACGAAGGTGACAAAAAGGCGGGATCGACGAAGATCTCTGCAATAGAAGTGCCGTGGAGCTAGGATAGCAATATGTGAGAATCTCTCACCTTTCAATTTATTTTTCTAGTTATATATATATATACTAGGATGCAGACGGTGCTTATTAGAAGCACCCGACACCCGTCCACATACCATGGACTTGTTTGTTTGGTTGTGTATTTGGTTAGATTATTTGATTTGAATTTGATTGTTTGGTGAATTTGATTGATATGTGAATGGCGTGGGCCTTCACTAGACCGGGGATAAGGCTAGGCCTCGTCCCGTTTCTAGTATCGTGCCGTTATGCCGCCGAAATTTTCTAAAATGTGTTAGAAAAATAAAAATATCAATTTATTTAAAGAATGAACTTAATAGAAATTCATATGTTGGAATAAAATGTTTTATCGTTAAAAATATAATTTTTAACGTGAATGTGAATAAAATAAAATATTCATTTACAAATCGGACGGTTTGTTTATGTACACTGATTTGACTGATATTGATTGGGTCGATAAATTTTACACATCGCCCAACTGCACAAAAAAAATCTGTGTTTGATTGTTTGAAACCCCACACGGGTGTTGGGATGAAATTTGAAGTTCACTCATCCTGATTGATTAAATATGTCGATCGATTGATTGACAGGCTGTTATAAGCGTTAGATATCTTTATTTGATGCTTATACAGTGTAGTGCACTTTGGTTGATGGTTGATCATTCTTCAATGTTATTATATACATGTGTTGTGTGAAAATCCATATAATTAATTTTATATGGTAGTTGATTGGGCCTCATTCCAGTTTAGAAATGGAAATATTTGAAATAGAAATATTTGAAATAGAATATTTGAAAATAGAAATTTATGAAGTCGTGTTGATTAGTTTGACGCCATTTTGACGTGAACGATATTTATATCGATTTTAAACGATTTCGAAATGAATTGAATTGAAAACGATTTCGAAATGAATTGAATTGAAAACGTTTTCGAAATGAATTGAATTGAAAACGATTTCGAAATGAATTGAATTGAAAACGATTTCGAAATGAAGTGAATTGAAAACGATTTCGAAATGAAGTGAATTGGAAACGATTTCGAAATGAATTGAATTGAAAACGATTTCGAAATGAAGTGAATTGAAAACGATTTCGAAATGAAGTGAATTGAAAACGATTTCGAAATGAAGTGAATTGAAAACGATTTCGAAATGAATTGAATTGAAAACGATTTCGAAATGAATTGAATTGAAAACGATTTCGAAATGAAGTGAATTGAAAACGATTTCGAAATGAAGTGAATTGAAAACGATTTCGAAATGAATTGAATTGAAAACGAATTCAAAGTGAATTGAAAACGATTTTGAAATGAATTGAATTGAAAACGATTTCGAAATGAATTGAATTGAAAACGATTTCGAAATGAAGTGAATTGAAAACGATTTCGAAATGAATTGAATTGAAAACGAATTCAAAGTGAATTGAAAACGATTTCGAAATGAATTGAATTGAAAACGATTTCGAAATGAAGTGAATTGAAAACGATTTCGAAATGAATTGAATTGAAAACGAATTCAAAGTGAATTGAAAACGATTTCGAAATGAAGTGAATTGAAAACGATTTCGAAATGAATTGAATTGAAAACGATTTCGAAATGAATTGAATTGAAAACGAATTCAAATTGAATTGAAATTTGAATTGAATAGAAATGAATTTTAAAACGAATCTATAAAGAAGAATTCAATTGTGATTTGAATTGAAAAGGAAGTTGAAAATGTTTTTGATACGAATTCAAAACTATTTATGTAATTCGTTTTAAATAGAAATCGACGAAGTATATATTATATATATTATATATATAATATAATGGCCTGAATAGAACGCGCCGCGCCGCGGCAGTTCGTGAATTTCGACCATTTATTTCAAACGGACATTACGGGAGATCCGATCGTCGGATTCTCCTAAAACCGGAACCGTTGGGTTCGTATCGAAAAGAGCTTTCTAACGAATGTGAGAAATTAGAAATCTAACGGTTGGATTTGGAATTATGTCCAAATCAAATTTGAAAAAGGTCGCTATAAGTGCAGTTCGACGACCATTGATGGAAATCGACTGTACGGGCCTTGATAAAATTATTAAAAATAGTAATAATTTGTGTAAAATCATAAGAAATGATTTGTGAAGATTTGGGATGAAAAACTCCATATTTGAAAAGATAAAAATAGATTTTTATCGAAATGAACTAGTTTTGAACTAGAATTATAATTCTATTTATTTTTAAATAAATAAATTGAATTTGAAAAGGGTTTTGAAAATAACCAAAATTTCCAATGATTGCATTGGAGTGGATTTGAATCGAAATTGTCTTCGGAATATTTCGATGTTGGAATTCGTGATTATACAGATGTTGTTATGGAAATTTGAAAGATATATATTTATATCGTTATTTCCAATACGACATTTGTTAGTCGTAGAATTTGATATTGAATATAAGCCGATATATTTTCTATTCAGAGCCTTGTATTGAATATCAAATGTGATTTGGGTTTGTCGCGAATGGTGTCTTCACTAACACTGTTCTTGAACCTAGTTGTGAAAAGATTAAATCTTTTATTTAGATTTAATGAAGTGTACCAATTAAACGATATTTAATTGGAATTGAATTGATATTGATTTTTGGGTTTATCGTGAACAGTGTTTTAAATAACACTCGTTCTTTAACCCGATAATTAATGAATGTGATTTTGGGTTTATCGTGAACTGTGTTTTAAAAGACACTGATTCTTTAACCTAGTTAACGATTAAAACTAAGTGGAGTTTTAATGAATCTTTAATTAGATTGAAATGATCGAGAATGGAGTATCACCAGTTTTACTCCAGGCGATAATTAAATCTTTAATTAGATTTGAACGTGAAATGGTAATTGAATTACCGATAACACTGTGGTGTTAGATATGAAGTACTACCAGTTTTACTTCATGGGATGAATAGGTTGGGATTGGGAAATAAAATAAATGATTACTTCGGTGTGGTTCGCTAATCCCGACTAGTTTGAATTGATATTCAAAGGAGATTAAAGAATAAATTTAAAGAATTTATCTTGGATAAAATTAATGGGAACTTTTCCCAAAGTATAGGAATATTTGAATAAAAGAATATTCTGAATTGGAATGAGGCATATGTTGTGTTTGTGTAACACTTTTATAATATATACGCGAGTTATTCAGAAAGACCGGGTTTATCCCATTCTGAATAACTGATTCGACGTGGTGTCGAAGATTGTAACAACCCGAAAATCTGGGCCAGTTTAAAATTTTTATTTTGGCCATTTTAGCGAATTTTGATTATTTAAAATGAATTATTTTAAATAATATCGACGAGAAATTTATTTTGAATATAATTCGATCGTATATATTATACGCGTCGTCGTTAGAATATATAATAATTATATATAATTATAAAAGGAACTGAAAATGGTGCGGTAGTTCGAAAATTCGATTTCTAATTTCAAATGAATATACAGAATTCAATATAAGTCAGAATTGAACGAAACAAGAAATATTTGAATCTGTATAACTATATCTTTGTAACGAAGTTAGCAAACTGAGATTTCATCTTAGAAATGATAAGATACGTCCAGTTGAAAATTCAGAATAGTCGCTATGGAATTTATATATATTTTATATAATATATAGCCCTTAAAAATAGCCATTTTGCAAACGACCTCGGATTTCGACGAAACCAGTTTTGTTGGGTCTGTGATGTTAAGTTATTGCTAGATTTCAAATTTCATAATTTTTCGAATCAATATGTGAGCGTGGCAAAAGAAAACGCGTTTGACCAGTTTCAGTTGATTTTAATCGACTGGAAAAATCGACTGAAACTGGTCAAACGCGTTTTCTTTTGCCACGCTCACATATTGATTCGAAAAATTATGAAATTTGAAATCTAGCTATAACTTAACATCACAGACCCAACAAAACTGGTTTCGTCGAAATCCGAGGTCGTTTGCAAAACGGCTATTTTTAAGGGCTATATATTATATAAAATATATATAAATTCTATAGCGACTATTCTGAATTTGCAACTGGACGTATCTTATCATTTCTAAGATGAAATCTCAGTTTGCTAACTTCGTTACAAAGATATAGTTATACAGATTCAAATATTTCTTGTTTCGTTCAATTCTGACTTATATTGAATTCTGTATATTCATTTGAAATTAGAAATCGAATTTTCGAACTACCGCGCCATTTTCAATTCCTTTTATAATTATATATAATTATTATATATTCTAACGACGACGCGTATAATATATACGATCGAATTATATTCAAAATAAATTTCTCGTCGATATTATTTAAAATAATTCATTTTAAATAATCAAAATTCGCTAAAATGGCCAAAATAAAAATTTTAAACTGGCCCAGATTTTCGGGTTGTTACAAAGATGAAGACGGTGGTCGAAGACCGGAAGTCTTCACGTCGTTTGGGTGATAACTGATGATCTTGATTGGGCTGTACACCCAAGAAGATGGAAACAGTTGGTGATCGTCCAGACGTACTTGGAGATCGATGGATATGCGGGGTACTAGGTGCCTCCGGTTTCGTTCAGCCCCAGAACGGACTTGTAAATGGACTGTGTGTCTGACATTGGATTTTAGTCTGTGCGATTGATTTCTATTAAATATATATCTGTTTGGCGGCGGAGAATTTATTCTCTTACTTAACGCCCTTCTCTGAGACGTACGAGCTCAGGGGTTATATATTGATGGATATCAAACGCATGGAGTGAATTGCCTGTGTGGCATGCCTAAGTGGCAAATGATCGAGGCTTCTGTTGAAAAGCAAAGTCTTGTGGTGATGATCAAAGCACAGCCTCTGTGGCACAGCTTTGTGTAACGTGAATTCGCGAGCCTCGCACCCCAGTTGTGAACCAAAAACGGGAGAGGACGTCAGGGAGGGCATGCGTTTCTTTCTAGCTAGAAGTGGCGTCAGTGGTTTTACACGCCCTGACGAGTTTGACTTATGTGGTTGTTGCTGTTGCGAGGCGCCTCGGTTATATCGGTTTCGGCCGATGCATTCTGGTCGGCAGACGGACCAGACTTACACCCCATAGGGTGGGGAGACGCATGTTCAGGGTTTAAGTTTAATCCACATCGGTGGACTGGCCCTGAGGATCCAAGGGTCGATGCGCTCTGACCCTGAGGCTCGGGCTAGAGAGTCTCGAAGTCGGTGAGGACTATCTTTTGCCTCGGTTCATAGATGGAAATCCAATTTCCAAATACGTGACATCTGCGGTTTTATTTGTAAACCTATATATGGCGACATAGTGGCATGGGACGCTCATGCCGCCTATGATTGATACTTATGATTTGAAGTTGTTTTATACACTATGCACTTATAATAGTATCAAATGATTTGTTTCAAACGTATCAAGCATTCTTTGGCTGTTATAAGGGAAAACCCTATCCCCCGGCTTGCGTTGCATTATGTGATAGGACCTGGGTCTTATAACAGTTTCATTTTTCTTTATTTAGCATTGCGCTGTTTGTCTCATGCACTGGTATTCTTGGGAGGAAACCCCTTCCGTGTTATACGGCGTGGTCCCTTGATTTACCTAATGATTTAAAATAAATATTAATAACTGTTTTAGTTCTCACACCAGTCACATGACTGACCTGGAGTTTATTGTTTTAACCTAAACTCTGGGTGCCCTTATTTTGACACGGGCAGCTAGTAGTTTTGTGTTTGCAGATTTATATTCACAGGATCCGGGTTTACAGATGGAACGATATCCGGAAAGCTTTGTATCCGTATATCTTCTTCTAGTTGTGTATTGTATTATTTTCCGCTGCTATGTATTTAAATGTAATTTAAATCTCTGATATTTCTGTGTAATATTTATTTATACTCTGTATATTCTTGTATTCTGATGCATTGTTGTAATATACAATGAAATGTTCTTTTATATGCATTCTGTTGTGGTTTGTTCTCGAACTATCCGACGCTTTCCTTTACGGGGAAGTTGCGGGTTTTTACAGATTTCCATACAACGCATGTATATATCCACAATGACAAATAATCAACCATCATCCAAAGTGCATTCTACACTATATAAGCATCAAATATAAATATTCAACGCTTATAACAGTCTGTCAATCAATCGATCGACATACAACTAATTATTGGGATTAGTGTATGTCATATATCACCCCAATACCCGTGTGGGGTTTTCAAACAATCAAACACAGATTTTATTTGTGCAGTTAGGCGATGTGTAAAATTTATCGTCCCAATCAGTATCAGTCAAATGTGTGTATATAAACAAATCGTCTGATTCGTTTATAAATATTTATTTTATATACATGTTAAAAATTATATGTTTAACTATAAAATATTTTCCACTATCAAATATTTTATTTCATTTCACATCACATCACACAATCAACTACACATCAAAATCAAACAAACAAGCATACAAGCCATCGATGGTCTGTGGACGACGGGTGTTGGATGCTACTAAACACCGTCTGCATCCTAGTATATATTTCAACTAGAAATAAATTAAAAGTGAGAAGTTCTCACAGAGGGTTCCACTCCGCTGTGCTTTGCTTTTGAACTGCTGAGCCGTCTGGATCGCTTGAAATTCCAATGCAGTTCTTGTCCCGCTGTTCACAATAAAAATTATATTTTTATTGCTTCATTCCAATAAATAGAAATTATATTTTTATTTCTACTTCATATTTTTTTTTCTTTCGACACTTCATTCTATATAAAAATTATATTTCTACTTCATATACAAAGATCGAATTTTTATCTATATAAAAATCTCAACTTATATTTAAACAAAAACACTTCTTTATATTGTTAATTCGCTACAACACATATAAAGATCGTATTTTTATAATCTCTACTTTATAAAGATAATATTTTTATATTCTCCATTATATAAAAATCATATTTTTATTATTTAAACTATATAACTATCACATCTTTATTATTGATACTATATAAAAATTACACCTTTATTGTTTCTACTATATAAAAATTACATCTTTATTATTTTAAAAATCACAACTTTTCTTAAATAAAAATTCCTACTTTATAAAATGTTTTTCTATAAATTAAAACTGATTTTCTATAACTGAAATTGAATTAGAAACTAATTTAATAAAATAAAAATCACCTTGATCGGTCGAAGGAGGGTTCGTCAGCTTCAGGAAGGAGGGGGTTCGCGAGCAGGGGGGCGCTCTAGGGTTTCAGGCGGCGGATAGGATGGCAGTGAGCGAAGGCGGGTGGTTTTGGGGCTAGGAACGATGGGATTCGAATTAGTGGAGGAGGAGGAGAGAGAGGTTCATGCGAGGGAGGAGAAGCTAGGGGAGGGGGTGCGGTGGCCCACGCCAGCGCTGGCGGCGACGGTTTCCCCCCCGTCGTTTAGCAATTTTTTTTATCTTCTGAAATGAATCGAGGAGAGAGAGAAGAGGGAGGGTTAGGTAAGGATAAAGGTGGAATTTTATATATATTATATTATTTAATTTCAAAGAGGGTTGACTTTTCATACTAACTCGAAATCAAGTCCACCGACTGTCGTCCCTAGCTAATTACCCCCATTCCGAACATAATGGGATATGTATCGTTGGCTGATTCGATCGTTTCGATCAGTTTTCGTCAAAATCAAAATATAACTCTATATATTGAATTTGAACGTGCATTTCAACTTACTGGGGTCACATACTAACTCGAAAAATTACAGAAAAATATTTTCTAGCATCGTATCGATGATACAGTCCTAACAAAACTAGTTTCATCAAATTGTGAGACCGTTTGAAAAATGGCCATTTTCCAGTCGATTAAAATCAACTAAAACTGGTCAAACGCGTTTTCCTTCGCCACACTCACATATTGATTCGAAAAATTATGAATTTTGAAACCTAGCAATAACTTGACATCACGGATCCAACAAAAGTGGTTTCGTCGAAATCCGAGGTCATTTGCAAAATGGCTATTTTTAAGGGCCAGAATTTCATAGCGACTATTATGAATTTTCAACTGGGCGTAACTTTTTATCCCCGCTATGAAATTTTGATTTTTCAGATTCGTTGGAAACGTATTCTCAAATAGATTCAAATATTTTTTGTTTCACTAAAATCCGGTTTATTTTGCACCCGAAACATTCATTTGAATTCTGAAATTGAATTATCGAACCACCGCACCATTTTCAATTCCTTTTATAATTATAAATAAATATTTATATTCTAACGACGATTCAAATAAATATATTCGTTCGAGTTCTATTCAAAATAAATTTCTCGTCGTTATTATTTAAAATAATTCATTTTAAATATTCAAAATTCGCTAAAATTGCCAAAATAAAAAATTTAAATTGGCTCGGATTTCCGGGTTATTACAATCTCCCCCACTTAAAACTTTTCGTTCCCGAAAAGGAACGAAGCCGAAAGTTGTTTAACTAATCACCTCAACTTTCATTATTTTCACTACGGCTTAAGTTCTTCAACTTTTCAGTTTCTAAGAACTTTTCAAATTTTTCAAAAATTTGGCTAACACCCTAAATTTTCGAAAAATTTCGCCATAACCTCCCCTGCACCGGGGACTTCGGGATATTTCATATAGCCTCCCATGGCCTTCTTCAATCCAAAATAAAAAAGTAAAAGCCAATCGGCTCATAAAATCATCATCACCCAAACAAAACAGTAAATTATGGTAAACATGTACCTATTTTTCGGGCAAACAATTTTATTTCTCTGCTGTAGCTTCCTTGCTTTGACCCGTTCAATGTAGGTACATGTATATGCATGCAAATGCGACAAATTTTCAATACAATTCACTATTTGATCAATTTGGTTATATGCTTCAACATTTAATTAATCAACCAATAATCAAACAACACAATTAGCAATCCATTAGTTGATTATCATTTCAAATTTATAACTTTGATATATAGTCTAAAAATCAGATTTTTGATGCAAAATCACAACAATAAGCCCTATCTAATTTTGGTTCTCACACCAGTCAATAGGAAATATATAGATATCACACCTTCGAAACTCAAATACCAATTCTGATGATGTTCGAACTATAATCAGAATCATCTTCGGGCGACTAGAGTGTGATTCTATATCTATTCAGTATATTAAAACTTCGAATACACGCTAGCTACACGCATATGCAAAATCTTTATATATTGGAATGTCCAAATCAATATGAAATAAATAATCAAATACGAATAATTGATTTTAAATTTTCAAAACAAAATTCATTTTCAATTTTATTTTAAAAACACTACTCTTCTCACTATTTCGAGGATACTACTGATCCCATCTCTAACGAGTCATTCTTATTCGATATTACTAATCCAATTTCTGATGAATTTTTCGTATGGTTCTAATGTGTCTTGTTCTTTGAGCTTTGTAAACCAATGCTCTGATACCAAGCTGTTACGACCCGAACTTCCCCGTGAAGGAAAGCACGAATTGATTTGGGGACAAGACGAATCAGAACGCAGACAGAAGAACATTTCATTGTTAATTACAATAATTCCATCAGAATACAAGAATATACAGAGTATGAATCAATATTACACATTTACCAAATATCAGAGATTACAATAAATTACATAGCAGCGGAAAATAATACAATACACAACTGAAGGAGATATACGGATACAAAGCTTTCCGGATATCATTCCAGTTGTAAACCATTATCCTGTGAATATAAATCTGCAAAACCAAAACTACTAGCTGCCCGGGTTGAAATAAGGGCACTCAGAGTTTAGGTTAAAACAATAAACTCCTGGTTAGTCATGGGACTGGTGTGAGAACTAAAACAGTTATTTGACACTTTACTTTAAATCAGATATATCAAGGGACCACGCCGTATAACATGGAACGGGTTTCCTCCCAAGAATAAAAGTGCATATAACAAACCAGCGCAATGCTTTTTGGAAAAATGAAGCTATTATAAGACCCATGTCCTATTGTAACGACCCAGATTTTTAACAGTTTATTTTAAATATTTAGTATCGTTTAAATATTGAAGTAACCATATAAAAGAATTTTTATAGTGAATTATCAATCAAATAATCGAAATACGAGAACAAATTATAATTGAAATCGAAGTTAAAAACAGTATCAAAACAATTCAAATGATCAGTGTCAGTTCTGTCTGAACACGAACAATAATTTATTATCGGTAAATTAAATGGTTTGAGATCGATTTATATTTTATATCGAATTTAATTTAAAACATTAATTTAATTGGTTATCACTTCTGAACAGTCGAATTAAAATTTAGAAATCATTTCGTTGAAGTCAGAATAGTGAATATCATTCGTTACGATTAAAACAATGGTTCGAGAACCATGAGATATTTCAAGTTATAAAATTTAAAAAGGGTCAGTTCAAAATCAATTTTTCTTATCATCAGTTGGGCTACCTTTATAGCGTCACCCTAAAACTGAAACACTCGGACACTACTTCCCTCGAGCCAACAAATTTGTCGCTGATCTTCAACATCCGGGGAAACATGAATTAATGGCGCCACCCTAACCTTTCAATATCGCAGACCTATCATTTCCTCGAGCTGGAATTTTTGCTCCTTCTTCGTGTATATAAACCACCGCGACTCCATTCTTTCGTTCAACAGAAAAACAAACGAAATTAAAAATGGCCGCAGCCCACCCCTCAAATCAAAAGAAAAATGAAAACTGCTCATCACCATATTTGCCATCGCGAGATCCAAATTCAACGCAGTCGCGTTCGATTGGGAGGGTTTTGGTGAAGTCGATGGTCGGGGTCAGTCAACAGGCGACGCGAATTGGGGGAATGAAGGTAGATCTGGTGGTTGCGTTAGTGGAGTGCGAGCGTTCGATGATGGAACCGAGGAGTACTCGGTTGGTCGCAGGCAGAAACCGACTGTAGGGATCGACATCAGGAGGAGTTGCTCGCGAACGTTGGTTTGGGCATGGGTTTTCTGGAGCATGTTGAGAGGATTCCGACCCTAGGATTTGGTACGACAGGGGGTTTCAGTGGAGGCCTAGAGTCGATCCTCTCTGTTTACTGTGTTCGACATTTTGGATGCTGGAAAAGTTGTTGTGAAGCAAGTTGATCGGTGAAATGCTTAAAGAAGGAAATTAGAAAATGGCTTAAGGTAATCTTCTAATTTAAATAAATTCATCACTAGTCAATTAGAAATTTATTTTTAATTCAAGTTTGAAATAAAAATGTAAAGTTGAGATGATAAATTCATTGGCCATAAGGTATTTTTGGAATTAGAATTTAAAAGTTATTGTGGCATCGGTTTATAGGTTGATAATAAATTTAAAGAAAGTAGTTGTAAAGAATTAAAATTTTAGACTAGTTGTTTGAATATGAAATTTAGATTATACATGGCGAAAGTAATTAATTTAATAAAATCATTATGCTTAGATAACTGGAATTTTATTAATAGTGTTTACATTGGAAAAACCAGACGTATGAAGGAATCATCGTCATTGGCTGCATTGGATATTCGACAAATAAAAACCCTGGTGAGTAAATCTCACTCACCTTTAGAATTATTTTTATTTCATTAAAAATAATTGTTTGTTGCTTGTGTGAATGTTTTCTGGTTGTTTTATATATATTAGTTATTTAGGCTATATATATATATATATTGGGTTGATTGGTTGGTTGGATTCCCGCAGTCTCATTAGCGGATGCCCGCAGTTTCATAGCGGATGATTACCCTATACGCCCCACGCTATGATTAGTGGATGACCTTCTATACCGCGATATTCTGCCACGAAGCAGAATGGGTATTATTTATGTGCTAACATCTGTGGATGCAGGAAAACAGGTTGGAGGAATCCAACTGGATTCCTCAAAAATATATTATCTGTTTGTTTATTTGTTTGCATATATATTGTTATATATGGTGTGTTAGAAAAATAAATAATTCGTTGCTTGTGTGTTTAAATATCACTGGGCTTAAGTAATGATATCTAAAAATATCGTGGAAAGAGTATTTGAGATTTAAAGAGGAAAATTTTATTTTTAAATAGAATTTGAATTTTAAATGGAAATAAAGTATAAACTTGTTTTAAAAATAAAACAAGTAGTTTCTTTATAAGCGAAGTTTATAAATAATTCTTTTATAACGAAGTTATAAATGAAGTGAAAAGAATTATCATTTGATAAATTCAGAAATAGAAATATAAGCGTGAAATTGGAATTTGAAATGAAATTTCAAATAGGATGTGAAATGAAATTTTTAAATGTATAACTCAAATGAAATTTGAGTATAACATTTGAATTTTTAAAAGGAGTTTAATATTTGAATTTTTAAGAGGAGATTGAATATTATAAATTCAAATAGAAGTTCAAATAGAATTTGAATAGACGAAATTTGAACGAAAAATAGAATTTGAATTCAAGAAATTAAAATAAAATCTGAATTCAAAGGAATTCGAATAAAGAAATTCAAATAGAGATTTCAATGTAGAATTTCAAAATAGAATTTGAAATATAGAATTTCAAAGAAGAATTGAATAGAATTTGCAATATAGAATTTCAAAGAAGAATTCAAATATGAAATTTGAATAGAGATTTGAAATGGAATTCAAATATGAAATTTGAATAGAAATTTGAAATAGAAATTCAAGTATTGAATTTGAACATGAAATTGAATATAGGAATTCAAATAGAGATTTGAATATTGAATTTCAAAATAGAATTTGAAATAAACTTTGAAAGTAGAATTTCAAAGTAGGATTGAAATAGGATTTCAAAATAGGAAATCCAAATAGTTTTGAAATAGAATTTGAATTCAAGGGAATTGAAATAGAATTTGAATTCAAAGGAATTCAAATGGGATTGGAATAAAGGAAATTCAAAAATGGAATTTCAAATAAAAGAAAAATGTAATTTGAAATATTGGGAATTTCAAATAAGAGAAAATGGAATTTGAAACATTTAGAATTTCAAATAGAATTTAAATGGAGTTTGAATATTTGAATTTCAAATGGAGTTGGGATATTCGAGAATTCAAATAGACTTTAAATATAGGAATTTCAAACAAAATTTGAGAATGGAGTTTAAATCCAGAATTGGAATTCAAGAGATATAAATCTAGAATTTGAATCCAAGGGATATAAATATAGAATTTGAATTCAAGAGAAATTTAAATATGGTATTTGAATTCAAAGTGAAGTTTAATATGAGATTTGAAATTCTAATAGAATGAAATTAGATTTGAGTATAGAAATTTAAATGGAGATTGGAAATGGGATTTGAATAAGGAAATTCAAATGTAGAATTTCAAAGTAGAAAATGGAATTAAAACTTTGAAAATAGAATTTCAAATAGAACTCGAAATAGAATTAACTATGGGATTTGAATATGGAATTCAAATGGAATTGAAACTATGGATTTGAATATATTAAAATCAGAATGGAATTGAATTTCATTCAAACGAAGTTAAAAAGTTTATATATATAAATATAATTAAAACGAACTCGCCGCAGCGCTGCAGTTCGTAAATTGACGATTCGAACTTCAATTGAATATATAGAACTCGATTGAAGTCGGAATTCTTCGAAACAAGAAACATCAGGACCGATTTGATAATAGCTTTCTAATGAAGGAGAAAAATCTGGATTTCGTCGTATAGATTTTGAGTTATGTCAAAATCAAATTTTCAGAAAAACAGCGTCGGAATCGTTTTAAAACCATAATGGTTTATTTAATATTATAAAAGGATTTTAAGCAAATAAAATCCGAAGTTCTATTTAGAAAATTCCAGAGTGAGTTGCAAAATATATGCGAATTCAAGTTGTGTAAATGAATATGATTTTTGAAACAGAAACCGGATTTTGATTTATTGAATGGAATTAACTAAATTGAATAGAAATTAGTTAAGGAGCTTTTGAATGGATATTGGGCCTTAAATAAGTGATTTCGATTTGAAAATTTATATTCGAAATAAAAAAGGAAACTAGAATTGAAATCGAAATTCGATTTGGTTATGAACGAGTTAAATATTTTGTTCGAACATGTTATGTTCAAGCAAAGAAGTGAAATAGGCAAAAAGGCTAATTAAAGAATAATTGAGCGAAACTGAATTCAAACAATTCAAATGAATAGATTGAGTTGAATTGAATTGGAAACAGGTGAACATGTGTTAAACAGATATGGGATGGAGTATATGAAGATTTAAATTTATGTGCTCGACAAAAAGGTACATGTTTAATTCATATATGAGATTTTATGCGCCGTATCGGCAAGCCGCTTGGCTTTTTCTTTTTCTTTTTGATTGAGGAAGATACCGGGAAGCTATTTGAAATTTCCCGATGCTCCCGATACAGGGGAGGTTATGGCGAAATTTTTCGGAAATTTAAGAAGTTAGAATATTTTTAAGATATTTTGATAATTTGAAATCATTGTATCGACACATTGAATTCGATAGGAAAGTGAATATAAAAATCGAATGTTGTAAACAAAAAGGGATAGAGATAAGTGATTGGAATTGTTTCCAATTGCAAATAGAGATTTTTCTAATATATAGAAAATAAAAGAAGTTGATATTTGGAAACGTTTTCCAAATGGCATAAGGGCCAATATGATTATTGAAAATATTTGGTTAACAAATATTGATAGAGAAATTAGAGAAGTGATTTAATTAATGAAATATTAATTAAAGGGCCCAGTGATTTGTTTGATATGTTGATTGAACACTTGTTTTTATTCGATAGTTAAATCACAGACTATCGAAGTTTTGACCATCGTTGTCAATATGGAGAGACCGGTTGGATTATTATCCGAAGAACCACTCCGTATCGGCATAAGCGTTGCGAACCAAGTATGCTGAATATATTGAAGACGGAGTGAAGTGCAAGGGCTTTTTCTATTAATAGAAATAGTGCCTTCGGTTTCGTTCAATCCCAGAACGAACGTAAATGGACGAATGTCTGACAAAGTATTTCCAATGATCAAATGAGTTGGTCTGTATGAATATATATGGTTGCAACGGATTTATCCCTTAGCATAATATCCAGAATATTTGTGCAAACTCAACTAGTGATCAACGGATCTGACGATGTGGCATTCAAAGTGATTGTGCTATAAATGGATGGTAAGCATGCGTAGCCTCAGGCCTCAACAACCGGGAAAAGACAAAAATCGGGCAGGCAGCATGGCTATGTGGGTCGCACCCATTAGGGTGTATAATCACCTATCTAGAGAAATTCCTTTTGTTTCTAAATCTATCGATTCTGCCCATTCGGGAAACGGTGGTTTGAGTCCAACCGTTGGTGATATACATTCGATACACTCAAGCGAAATGAGTGGTCGGTCATGTGTGGGCCGGGTTACAAGATGTTCTTGTTGAACCCAGTGTATTCCTCTCTAGAGATACACAGTCGGAAGGTGGTTCCATACCTTGTCATGTTGGAAATCCAATCTCCAATAAGCGCCATGCGGGTTTTGATTTTATAATATATGTGGAGCGTGAGATGCAAGCGTTCTGCTATTTGGTTATTTACTTGATGTAGACATTATTATAATATCACTGGATTGATATCAAAGTGTTTTGGGTTATAGTAAGGTAAAAGCCGTCCATGTTTATGTGTGGGCTGGTCTTACTATTATCTTTTCTTTCGAAAAGAGTTTTGAAAGTTAAACAAGTGGTTGGAGTTTACTCACACCAGTCCCATGACTGACCCAGAGTTTGTTTTGTTTTGTTTTTCCTAAACTCTTGGGTGCCCAAATTTGTACGGGCAGTCAAGTGTTTCAGGCTTTTACAGATACACTTGGAGGAGCTTGAAGCAGGAGGCTTCAACGTTAGTTATTTAGAGTTACTTCCGCTGGATCAAATGTTATGTGTACTCTGATGATGGTATGTATATATGTACAAAACAGATTTGTATTTCAAAGCTTATGTTATATAATATATTTTATTCGTTCCGCTGTGAGTTGTGATCTTCGTTTTTTCTCCTATTCTAATATTTCTTTCTTTCTATTTCTCATCCTCTAACTTCTTTCTAATAATGAGTCGTATTTCTGTGTTATTTGGGTTGGACGTGTGTTGTATTTAATCAACTCAGATAGCTCGGATTTGCGGGCCTTTACAGTTGGTATCAGAGCTTAGGTTGAGCGAATACCTAGGCTTGTTGGGGGTTGTGCTCATTAGAGATAGGATCAGTAGTACCCTAGAATGAGTTGAGTGTATAGATACGAGAGAGCGTATTTGTTAGTTGATATAAAAGTTGTTTTATATTGTGTTGGCTTGTCTGTTGAGTAGTTTATGAATTCTGGTCGGATAGTGGGACGCCACAAAGTCGATAGGAATTTCTAAACACTTGAACAGAAAATACAACATGGTATTGTTTCCAAGTGGGTAGATGAAATAATTTTACCCAAAATTTCTATTTTGATATAGGAAGAATAATTTTCTAGAATTATTATTATATGGATGTGTTGGATGTTGAATTTATAATCAAATGAGATTATAAAAATTAAAATGGTTATTTATAACCAAATAGAATTTGTATATGAATTAAATATACAAATGAGATGAATTAGAATTTAATTCAAACCAGGATTAAGAATTCAAAATCCTGGGAAGTTGAAAAATATTTTTCAAAGTATATTAAAATAATATAGATTTGTTTTAAAAGATTTGAAAGAAAATCATGGATTTTGAAATAGATAAAGCACTGAACTCACTTCAGTGGCTGGGAAATTATTCTGATGATGATTGCAACATCATCAGTGTTCATTTCCGAGTTTCTAAGTGATGGATTGCTACCTTAGAGAAGTTTTGATGGAAATTTGTTTGAAAGAAAACAAGTGGTTTGAAAATTCAAATGTTTTGAATTTGAAATAAAAATAAATATATGTATATATTTATGGGATTTCAAAAGAATTTGAAAAGAAAAACCCAGGGATTTGAATTCTGGAATTTAAATTTAACTTAAACAAGTTAAATGGGTCGAAGTGAATGAATTGATTAGAATCAATTTGAATAGGTTTATTGGAATATAGATTGGATATAAATGGACTGATCATAGATCATTTGAATTAAGTGTATGAAAACCAAAAGTTTTGGTTGGAGTTAATTTGTTGAAATATGAAGAGGTGAGTTTCAACATAAAGGAGTTTTGAAAAGTTAGTGAGTCTATAGTATTTTTCCTATCTTAGCAATTTCGAGGACGAAATTATTTTAAGGGGGGAAGAATGTAACGACCCAGATTTTTAACAGTTTATTTTAAATATTTAGTATCGTTTAAATATTGAAGTAACCATATAAAAGAATTTTTATAGTGAATTATCAATCAAATAATCGAAATACGAGAACAAATTATAATTGAAATCGAAGTTAAAAACAGTATCAAAACAATTCAAATGATCAGTGTCAGTTCTGTCTGAACACGAACAATAATTTATTATCGGTAAATTAAATGGTTTGAGATCGATTTATATTTTATATCGAATTTAATTTAAAACATTAATTTAATTGGTTATCACTTCTGAACAGTCGAATTAAAATTTAGAAATCATTTCGTTGAAGTCAGAATAGTGAATATCATTCGTTACGATTAAAACAATGGTTCGAGAACCATGAGATATTTCAAGTTATAAAATTTAAAAAGGGTCAGTTCAAAATCAATTTTTCTTATCATCAGTTGGGCTACCTTTATAGCGTCACCCTAAAACTGAAACACTCGGACACTACTTCCCTCGAGCCAACAAATTTGTCGCTGATCTTCAACATCCGGGGAAACATGAATTAATGGCGCCACCCTAACCTTTCAATATCGCAGACCTATCATTTCCTCGAGCTGGAATTTTTGCTCCTTCTTCGTGTATATAAACCACCGCGACTCCATTCTTTCGTTCAACAGAAAAACAAACGAAATTAAAAATGGCCGCAGCCCACCCCTCAAATCAAAAGAAAAATGAAAACTGCTCATCACCATATTTGCCATCGCGAGATCCAAATTCAACGCAGTCGCGTTCGATTGGGAGGGTTTTGGTGAAGTCGATGGTCGGGGTCAGTCAACAGGCGACGCGAATTGGGGGAATGAAGGTAGATCTGGTGGTTGCGTTAGTGGAGTGCGAGCGTTCGATGATGGAACCGAGGAGTACTCGGTTGGTCGCAGGCAGAAACCGACTGTAGGGATCGACATCAGGAGGAGTTGCTCGCGAACGTTGGTTTGGGCATGGGTTTTCTGGAGCATGTTGAGAGGATTCCGACCCTAGGATTTGGTACGACAGGGGGTTTCAGTGGAGGCCTAGAGTCGATCCTCTCTGTTTACTGTGTTCGACATTTTGGATGCTGGAAAAGTTGTTGTGAAGCAAGTTGATCGGTGAAATGCTTAAAGAAGGAAATTAGAAAATGGCTTAAGGTAATCTTCTAATTTAAATAAATTCATCACTAGTCAATTAGAAATTTATTTTTAATTCAAGTTTGAAATAAAAATGTAAAGTTGAGATGATAAATTCATTGGCCATAAGGTATTTTTGGAATTAGAATTTAAAAGTTATTGTGGCATCGGTTTATAGGTTGATAATAAATTTAAAGAAAGTAGTTGTAAAGAATTAAAATTTTAGACTAGTTGTTTGAATATGAAATTTAGATTATACATGGCGAAAGTAATTAATTTAATAAAATCATTATGCTTAGATAACTGGAATTTTATTAATAGTGTTTACATTGGAAAAACCAGACGTATGAAGGAATCATCGTCATTGGCTGCATTGGATATTCGACAAATAAAAACCCTGGTGAGTAAATCTCACTCACCTTTAGAATTATTTTTATTTCATTAAAAATAATTGTTTGTTGCTTGTGTGAATGTTTTCTGGTTGTTTTATATATATTAGTTATTTAGGCTATATATATATATATATTGGGTTGATTGGTTGGTTGGATTCCCGCAGTCTCATTAGCGGATGCCCGCAGTTTCATAGCGGATGATTACCCTATACGCCCCACGCTATGATTAGTGGATGACCTTCTATACCGCGATATTCTGCCACGAAGCAGAATGGGTATTATTTATGTGCTAACATCTGTGGATGCAGGAAAACAGGTTGGAGGAATCCAACTGGATTCCTCAAAAATATATTATCTGTTTGTTTATTTGTTTGCATATATATTGTTATATATGGTGTGTTAGAAAAATAAATAATTCGTTGCTTGTGTGTTTAAATATCACTGGGCTTAAGTAATGATATCTAAAAATATCGTGGAAAGAGTATTTGAGATTTAAAGAGGAAAATTTTATTTTTAAATAGAATTTGAATTTTAAATGGAAATAAAGTATAAACTTGTTTTAAAAATAAAACAAGTAGTTTCTTTATAAGCGAAGTTTATAAATAATTCTTTTATAACGAAGTTATAAATGAAGTGAAAAGAATTATCATTTGATAAATTCAGAAATAGAAATATAAGCGTGAAATTGGAATTTGAAATGAAATTTCAAATAGGATGTGAAATGAAATTTTTAAATGTATAACTCAAATGAAATTTGAGTATAACATTTGAATTTTTAAAAGGAGTTTAATATTTGAATTTTTAAGAGGAGATTGAATATTATAAATTCAAATAGAAGTTCAAATAGAATTTGAATAGACGAAATTTGAACGAAAAATAGAATTTGAATTCAAGAAATTAAAATAAAATCTGAATTCAAAGGAATTCGAATAAAGAAATTCAAATAGAGATTTCAATGTAGAATTTCAAAATAGAATTTGAAATATAGAATTTCAAAGAAGAATTGAATAGAATTTGCAATATAGAATTTCAAAGAAGAATTCAAATATGAAATTTGAATAGAGATTTGAAATGGAATTCAAATATGAAATTTGAATAGAAATTTGAAATAGAAATTCAAGTATTGAATTTGAACATGAAATTGAATATAGGAATTCAAATAGAGATTTGAATATTGAATTTCAAAATAGAATTTGAAATAAACTTTGAAAGTAGAATTTCAAAGTAGGATTGAAATAGGATTTCAAAATAGGAAATCCAAATAGTTTTGAAATAGAATTTGAATTCAAGGGAATTGAAATAGAATTTGAATTCAAAGGAATTCAAATGGGATTGGAATAAAGGAAATTCAAAAATGGAATTTCAAATAAAAGAAAAATGTAATTTGAAATATTGGGAATTTCAAATAAGAGAAAATGGAATTTGAAACATTTAGAATTTCAAATAGAATTTAAATGGAGTTTGAATATTTGAATTTCAAATGGAGTTGGGATATTCGAGAATTCAAATAGACTTTAAATATAGGAATTTCAAACAAAATTTGAGAATGGAGTTTAAATCCAGAATTGGAATTCAAGAGATATAAATCTAGAATTTGAATCCAAGGGATATAAATATAGAATTTGAATTCAAGAGAAATTTAAATATGGTATTTGAATTCAAAGTGAAGTTTAATATGAGATTTGAAATTCTAATAGAATGAAATTAGATTTGAGTATAGAAATTTAAATGGAGATTGGAAATGGGATTTGAATAAGGAAATTCAAATGTAGAATTTCAAAGTAGAAAATGGAATTAAAACTTTGAAAATAGAATTTCAAATAGAACTCGAAATAGAATTAACTATGGGATTTGAATATGGAATTCAAATGGAATTGAAACTATGGATTTGAATATATTAAAATCAGAATGGAATTGAATTTCATTCAAACGAAGTTAAAAAGTTTATATATATAAATATAATTAAAACGAACTCGCCGCAGCGCTGCAGTTCGTAAATTGACGATTCGAACTTCAATTGAATATATAGAACTCGATTGAAGTCGGAATTCTTCGAAACAAGAAACATCAGGACCGATTTGATAATAGCTTTCTAATGAAGGAGAAAAATCTGGATTTCGTCGTATAGATTTTGAGTTATGTCAAAATCAAATTTTCAGAAAAACAGCGTCGGAATCGTTTTAAAACCATAATGGTTTATTTAATATTATAAAAGGATTTTAAGCAAATAAAATCCGAAGTTCTATTTAGAAAATTCCAGAGTGAGTTGCAAAATATATGCGAATTCAAGTTGTGTAAATGAATATGATTTTTGAAACAGAAACCGGATTTTGATTTATTGAATGGAATTAACTAAATTGAATAGAAATTAGTTAAGGAGCTTTTGAATGGATATTGGGCCTTAAATAAGTGATTTCGATTTGAAAATTTATATTCGAAATAAAAAAGGAAACTAGAATTGAAATCGAAATTCGATTTGGTTATGAACGAGTTAAATATTTTGTTCGAACATGTTATGTTCAAGCAAAGAAGTGAAATAGGCAAAAAGGCTAATTAAAGAATAATTGAGCGAAACTGAATTCAAACAATTCAAATGAATAGATTGAGTTGAATTGAATTGGAAACAGGTGAACATGTGTTAAACAGATATGGGATGGAGTATATGAAGATTTAAATTTATGTGCTCGACAAAAAGGTACATGTTTAATTCATATATGAGATTTTATGCGCCGTATCGGCAAGCCGCTTGGCTTTTTCTTTTTCTTTTTGATTGAGGAAGATACCGGGAAGCTATTTGAAATTTCCCGATGCTCCCGATACAGGGGAGGTTATGGCGAAATTTTTCGGAAATTTAAGAAGTTAGAATATTTTTAAGATATTTTGATAATTTGAAATCATTGTATCGACACATTGAATTCGATAGGAAAGTGAATATAAAAATCGAATGTTGTAAACAAAAAGGGATAGAGATAAGTGATTGGAATTGTTTCCAATTGCAAATAGAGATTTTTCTAATATATAGAAAATAAAAGAAGTTGATATTTGGAAACGTTTTCCAAATGGCATAAGGGCCAATATGATTATTGAAAATATTTGGTTAACAAATATTGATAGAGAAATTAGAGAAGTGATTTAATTAATGAAATATTAATTAAAGGGCCCAGTGATTTGTTTGATATGTTGATTGAACACTTGTTTTTATTCGATAGTTAAATCACAGACTATCGAAGTTTTGACCATCGTTGTCAATATGGAGAGACCGGTTGGATTATTATCCGAAGAACCACTCCGTATCGGCATAAGCGTTGCGAACCAAGTATGCTGAATATATTGAAGACGGAGTGAAGTGCAAGGGCTTTTTCTATTAATAGAAATAGTGCCTTCGGTTTCGTTCAATCCCAGAACGAACGTAAATGGACGAATGTCTGACAAAGTATTTCCAATGATCAAATGAGTTGGTCTGTATGAATATATATGGTTGCAACGGATTTATCCCTTAGCATAATATCCAGAATATTTGTGCAAACTCAACTAGTGATCAACGGATCTGACGATGTGGCATTCAAAGTGATTGTGCTATAAATGGATGGTAAGCATGCGTAGCCTCAGGCCTCAACAACCGGGAAAAGACAAAAATCGGGCAGGCAGCATGGCTATGTGGGTCGCACCCATTAGGGTGTATAATCACCTATCTAGAGAAATTCCTTTTGTTTCTAAATCTATCGATTCTGCCCATTCGGGAAACGGTGGTTTGAGTCCAACCGTTGGTGATATACATTCGATACACTCAAGCGAAATGAGTGGTCGGTCATGTGTGGGCCGGGTTACAAGATGTTCTTGTTGAACCCAGTGTATTCCTCTCTAGAGATACACAGTCGGAAGGTGGTTCCATACCTTGTCATGTTGGAAATCCAATCTCCAATAAGCGCCATGCGGGTTTTGATTTTATAATATATGTGGAGCGTGAGATGCAAGCGTTCTGCTATTTGGTTATTTACTTGATGTAGACATTATTATAATATCACTGGATTGATATCAAAGTGTTTTGGGTTATAGTAAGGTAAAAGCCGTCCATGTTTATGTGTGGGCTGGTCTTACTATTATCTTTTCTTTCGAAAAGAGTTTTGAAAGTTAAACAAGTGGTTGGAGTTTACTCACACCAGTCCCATGACTGACCCAGAGTTTGTTTTGTTTTGTTTTTCCTAAACTCTTGGGTGCCCAAATTTGTACGGGCAGTCAAGTGTTTCAGGCTTTTACAGATACACTTGGAGGAGCTTGAAGCAGGAGGCTTCAACGTTAGTTATTTAGAGTTACTTCCGCTGGATCAAATGTTATGTGTACTCTGATGATGGTATGTATATATGTACAAAACAGATTTGTATTTCAAAGCTTATGTTATATAATATATTTTATTCGTTCCGCTGTGAGTTGTGATCTTCGTTTTTTCTCCTATTCTAATATTTCTTTCTTTCTATTTCTCATCCTCTAACTTCTTTCTAATAATGAGTCGTATTTCTGTGTTATTTGGGTTGGACGTGTGTTGTATTTAATCAACTCAGATAGCTCGGATTTGCGGGCCTTTACACCTATCACACAATGCAACGCAAGCCGAGGGATAGAGTTTTCCCTTATAATAGCCAAACATGCTTAGTACGTTTAAAACAAATCATTTGATACTATTATAAGTGCATAGTGTATAAAACAACTTCAAATCATAAGTATCAATCATAGACGGCATAAGCGCCCCATCCCACTATGTCGCCACACTAGGCTCTACAAATAAAACCGAAAAGTGACGTATTTGGAAATTTGTTTTCCGTCTGTGAACCGAGGCAAAAGATAGTCCTCTACCGATTCGAGACTGTCTAGCCCGAGCCTCAGGAACAGCCGCAACTGCCCCTTAGAGCGACAGGGCCGGTCCACCGATGTGGATTAAAATTTATGAACACTGCGTTTCCCCGCCCTTTGGGGCTTAAGTGAGCCAACGAATGACTCCATCAGACCCGGATCGTCCGATCAAACCGAGGCGCCTCGTAACACCAACAACCACATAAGTCAAACTCATCACGGCGTGTAAAACCACTGACGCCACTTCTAGCTAGAAAGAAACGCATGCCCTCCCTGAGGTCCTTCTCCCGTTTTTGGTTCACCACCGGGGTGTGAGGCTCGCGAATTCACGTTACACAAAGCTATGCCACACAGGCGGTGCTTTGATCATCAACCACAAGACTTTGCTTTTCAACAGAAGCCTCGATCAATTGCCACTTAGGCATGCCACACAGGCAATTCACTCCATGCGTTTGATATCCATCAATATATAACCTCTGAGCTCGTACGTCTCAGAGAAGGGCGTTAAGCAAGAGAATAAATTCTCCGCCGCCAAACAGATATATATTTAATAGATATCAATCACACAGAATAAAATCCAATGTCAGACACACAGTCCATTTACAAGTCCGTTCTGGGTCTGAACGAAACCGGAGGCACCTTGTACCTCGCTTATCCATCGATCTCCAAGTACGTCTGGACGATTACCAACTGATTCCCTCCTCTTGGGTGTACGACCCAATCAAGATCATCAGTAATCACCCAAACGACGTGAAGACCTCTGGTCTTCAACCACCGTCTTCATCTTCGACACCACGTCGAATCAGTTATTCAGAATGGGATAAACCCGGTCTTTCTGAATAACCCGCGTATATAATAAACAAGTGTTACACAAACACAACATACGCCTCATTCCAATTCAGAATATTCTTTTATTCAAATATTCTTATACTATGGGAAAGGTTCCCACTAATTTTATCAAAGATAAATTCTTTAAATTTATTCTTTAATCTTCTTTTGAATATCAATTCAAACTAGCCGGGATTAGCGAACCACACCGAAGTAATCATTTATTTTATTTCCAAACCCCAACCTATTCGTCCCATGAAGTAAAACTGGTCATACTTCATATCTAACACCACGGTCTTATCAGTAAATTCAATTACCATTTCACGTTCAAATCTAATTAAACATTTAACTATCGCCTGGAGCAAAACTGGTGATACTCCATTCTCGACAATTTCAATCTAATTAAAGATTCATTAAAACCCCACTTAGTTTTAATCTTCACAGAAATCAATATCCTGCCTTTAACTGGGTTAAAGAACCAATGTCATTTAAAACACGACTCATGATAAACCCAAAATCACCTTCCATTAATTATATGGTTAAAGAACCAGTGTTATTTAAAAACACCGTTCAAGATAAACCCAAAAATCAATTCAAATTCAATTCCAGTTAAATATCATTTAATTGGTACACTTCATTAAATCTAAATAAAAAGATTTAATTTTTTCTCAACTGGGGTTAAGAACAGTGTTAATGAAGACACTATTCACGACAAACCCAAATCACATTTGATATTAAATGCAAGACTCTGAATAGAAAATATATCGGCTTATATTCAATATCAAATTCTACGATCAACGCATATCGTATTGGAAATAACGATATATATATATATATATCTTTCAAATTTCCATAACAACATCTGTATAACCACGAAATCCAACATCGAAATATTCCAAAGACAATTTCGATTCAAATCCATTCCAATTCAATTATTGGAAATTCTGGTTACTTTTAAAACCCTTGTCAAATTCAATTTATTTATTAAAAAATAAATAGAATTATAATTCTAGCTCAAAACTAGTTCATTTCAATAAAAATCTATTTTTATCTTTTCAAATATGGAGTTTTTCATCCTAATTCTTCCCAAATCATTTCTTATGATTTTACACAAATTATTACTATTTTTAACAATTTTATCAAGGCCCGTACAGTCGATTTCCATCAACGGCCATCGAACTGCACTTACAGCGACCTTTTCCAAATTTAATTTGGACATAATTACGAATCCAACCGTTAGATTTCAATTTTCTAATATCCATTAGAAAGCACTTTTCGATACGAACCCAATGGTTCCGGTTTTAGGAGAATCCGACAGTCGGATCTCCCGCAATATCCATTCGAAGTCAATGGTCGAAATTCACGAACTACCACATTGCGGCGCGTCCTATTCAGGCCATTATATTATATATATCATATATAATACATACTTCATCGATTTCCTTTTAAAACGTATTTTATAAATCGTTTTAAATTTGTTTTTGAAACGATTTCAACTTCATTTTCAAATTCAAATCAAGATTGAATTTTTCAATATAAATTCGTTTTACATTCATCTCAAATTGATTTCAATTTAAATCGATTTTTAATTCAATTTCAGTTCGTTTCAATTCGATTCAATTTCAATTCGAATTCATTTCTATTCAATTTCAATTCGAATTCCATTCAATTTCAATTCGAATTCATTTTCAATTCGAATCCAATTCTATTCAATTTCAATTCTATTCAATTTCAACTCGAATTCATTTCAAATTGATTTCCATTCAATTTCAATTCGATTCGAATTCATTTTCAAAATATTCGATTTTGAAATCACTTTTCAATATTCATTATAAAAACGAATATAATCGATACAAATATCGTTTGCGTCAAAATGACGTCAATCTAATCAACACGGCTTCATATATTTCTGTTTTCAAATATTCTATTTCAAATATTTCTTTTTTTTTCAAATATTTCTATTTTCAAATATTTCTATTTTAAAACTGGAATGAGGCACAATCAATTACCATAGATTTTATTTCTATGGATTTCCATACAACGCATGTATATATCCACAATGACAAATAATCAACCATCATCCAAAGTGCATTCTACACTGTATAAGCATCAAATATAAATATTCAACGCTTATAACAGTCTGTCAATCAATCGATCGACATACAACTAATTATTGGGATTAGTGTATGTCATATATCACCCCAATACCCGTGTGGGGTTTTCAAACAATCAAACACAGATTTTATTTGTGCAGTTGGGCGATGTGTAAAATTTATCGTCCCAATCAGTATCAGTCAAATGTGGGTATATAAACAAATCGCCTGATTCGTTTATAAATATTTGTTTTATATACACGTTAAAAATTATATTTTTAACTATAAAATATTTTCACTATCAAATATTTTATTTCATTTCACATCACACAATTAACTACACGTCAAAATCAAACAAACAAGCATACAAGCCGTCCATGGTCTTTAGACGACGGGTGTCGGGTGCTATTAAACACGGTCTGCATCCTAGTATATATTTCAACTAGAAATAAATTAAAAGTGAGAAGTTCTCACAGAGGGTTCCACTCTGCCGTACTTTGCTTTTGAACTGCTAAGCCATCTGGATCGCTTGAAATTCCAATGTAGTTCTTGTCCCGCTGTTCACAATAAAAATTATATTTTTATTGCTTCATTCAAATAAATAGAAATTATATTTTTATTTCTACTTCATATATTTTTTTCTTTCGACGCTTCATTCTATATAAAAATTATATTTCTACTTCATATACAAAGATCAAATTTTTATCTATATAAAAATCTCAACTTATATTTTAAACAAAAACACTTCTTTATATTGTTAATTCGCTATAACACATATAAAGATCATATTTTTATAATCTCTACTATATAAAGATAATATTTTTATATTCTCCATTATATAAAAATCATATTTTTATTATTTAAACTATATAAATATCACATCTTTATTATTGATACTATATAAAAATTACACCTTTATTGTTTCTAGTATATAAAAATTACATCTTTATTGTTTTAAAAATCACAACTTTTCTTAAATAAAAATTCCTACTTTATAAAATGTTTTTCTATAAATTAAAACTGATTTTCTATAAATGAAATTGAATTAGAAACTAATTTAATAAAATAAAAATCACCTTGATCGGTTGAAGGAGGGTTCGTCGGCTTTAGGAAGGAGGGGTTCGCGAGTAGGGAGGGCACTCTAGGGTTTCAGGCGGCGGATAGGGTGGCAGTGGGCGAAGGCGGGTGGTTTTGGGGCTAGGAACGACGGGGTTCGAATTAGTGGAGGAGGAGGAGAGAGGGAGGAGGTTCACGCGAGGGAGGAGAAGCTAGGGGAGGGGGTGCGGCGGCCCACGCCTGTGCTGGCGGCGACGGATTCCCCCCTGTCGTTCAGCATTTTTTATTTATTTATTTATCTTCTGAAATGAATCAAGGGGAGAGAGAAGAGGGAGGGTTAGGTGAGGATAAAGGTGGAAATTTATATATATTATATTATTTAATTTCAAAGATGTTTGACTTTTCATACTAACTCGAAATCAAGTCCACCGACTGTCATCCCTAGCTAATTACCCCCATTCCGAACACAATGGGATATGTATCGTAGGCCGATTCGATTGTTCCGATCATTTTTCGTCAAAATCAAAATATAACTCTATATATTGAATTTGAACGAGCATTTCAATTTACTGGGGTCACATACTAACTCGAAGAATTCCAGAAAAATATTTTCTAGCTTCGTATCGACGATACGGTCCTAACAAAACTAGTTTCGTCAAATTCTGAGACCGTTTGAAAAATGGCCATTTTTCAGTCGATTAAAATCAACTAAAACTGGTCAAACGCATTTTCCTTCGCCACGCTCACATATTGATTCGAAAAATTATGAATTTTGAAACTTAGCAATAACTTGACATCACGGATCCAACAAAAGTGGTTTCGTCGAAATCCGAGGTCGTTTGCAAAATGGCTATTTTTAAGGGCCAAAATTCCATAGCGACTATTCTGAATTTTCAACTGGGCGTAACTTTTTATCCCCGCTATGAAATTTTGAATTTTCAGATTCGTTGGAAAGGTATTCTCAAATAGATTCAAATATTTTTGGTTTCACTAAAATCCGGTTTATTTTGCACCCGACACATTCATTTGAATTTTGAAATCGAATTATCGAACCACCACGCCATTTTCTATTCCTTTTATAATTATAAATAAATATTTATATTCTAACGACGATTCAAATAAATATATTCGTTCGAGTTCTATTCAAAGTAAATTTCTCGTCGTTATTATTTTAAATAATTCATTTTAAATATTCAAAATTCGCTAAAATTGCCAAAATAAAAATTTTAAATTGGCTCGGATTTCCGGGTTATTACACAAACAATATATAACCTCTGATCTAGTATGTCTCAGAGAAGGGCATTAAGAAAGATAATAAATTCTCCGCCGCCAAACAAATATATATTTAATAGAAATCAATCAACATAGAATAAAATCCAATGTCAGACACACATCTATTTACCAGTTCATTCTGGATCTGAACATAACCGGAGGCACCTTATTCCTTGTCCCATATGTCCAATACAGGAGAGAGGCCCTCGCATATTCGTCGATCTCCAAGTACGTCTGGACGATCAGCACTTATTACCTCGTCTTGGATGTACGTCCTAATCAAAATATCTGTAATCATCCAAACGATGTGAAGACCTCCGGTCTTCAACCACCGTCTTCACCATCGACTTATCATTGAATCAATTATTCAGAATGGGTATAAACCCAGCCTTTTCGAATAACTCACGTATATAATAAACAAGTGTTATAAAAACACAACATACGCCTCATTCCAATTTTGAATATTCTTTTATTTAAATATTCACATCTTTAGGGATTTGTTCCCATTAATTTTATCAAAGATAAATTCTTTAAAATTTATTCTTTAATCTTCCTTTGGATATCAATTCAAACCATATTAAGGTTTTTCAAACTAGTCGGGATTAACGCACCTTACCAAAGTAACCATTTATTTAATTTCCCAATCCCAACCTGTTCATCCCATGGAGCAAAACTGGTATTACCCCCATAACTAACACCACAGTGTTATCGGTAAATTTAATTACCATTTCCCGTTCAAATCTAGTTAAAGATTTAACTATTGCTTGGAGAAAAACTAGTGATACTCCACTCTTAATCATCTCCCAAATTTGATAATTAAAATTATCAATTCACATTTCAATCTAATTAAAGATTCATTAAAACTCCACTTAGTTTTAATCTTCCCAAAAATCAATATTAATGACTATTTAACTTTGAAAACACAAACAGGTCGCATCGACAATCTACACCGTACTATTGATTTCTGCCGATATATAGCCTCTAAACTCGTACGTCTCAGAGAAGGGTGTTAAGTAAGAGAATAAGTTCTCTGCCACCAAACATATATATATTTAGCAGAGATCAACAAACAATGACAGACATATAATCCTGTCTTTAACTAGGTTAAAGAACTAACGTCATTTAAAACATAGTTCACGACAAACCTAAAATCCCATCAGTCTCTAACCGTAAATTAGTAAGAGAACAATTCCCTAAGTATTAATCCCAAAGGCTGAAACCAACATTAGATCAATACCCAGTAAACCATTCAACTTAGCTAATTCCCAGTCAGTTTCTAATTTTCTTAACTTCATTGGGTTTAAGAACAGTATTATTAAAGATACCATTCACGAAAAACCCAAAATCCAAATTGATATTAAATACAAGGCTCTTAATAGAAAATATATCGGCTTATATTCAATATCAAATTCTGAAACCAACAAATATCGTATTGGAATAACGATATATATATCTTCTAAATTCCTCCACAATATCCGTATAATCACGGAATCCAATATCGAAATATTCCGAAGATAATTTCGATTCAAATCCATTCTAATTCATACATTGGAAATTCTGGTTATTTTTAAAACCATTTCAAACCCAATTTATTTATTTTAAAAATATTAGATTTTTAATTCTAGTTCATAACTAGTTCATTTCGATAAAAATATATTTTTATTCTTTCAAATATGGAATTTTTCATCCCATTTCTTTCCAAATCATTTGTTATGATTTTACACAAACTATTGATATTTTTAATAATTTTATCAAGGCCAGTACAGTCGATTTCCATAAACGGTCATCGAACCGCACTTACAACGACCTTTTCCAAAATTGATTTGGACATAATTCCAAATCCAACTGTTAGATTTCAAATCTCTCATATTCGTTAGAAAGCTCTTTTCGATACGAACCCGACATTCCAGTTTTAGGAGAATCCGACGGTCGGATCTCCCGTAATGTTCGTTCGAAGTCAATGGTCGAAATTCGCAAACTGCCGCGGCGCAGCGCGTTCTATTCAGGCCATTAAATATATATCATATATATATATATGTATATATTATATGTGTTTCATCGATTTCAATTTAAATCTTATTTTATAAATCATTTTAAATTCGTTTTCGAAACGACTTCAACTCATATTCAATTTCAAATCAAAATTGAATATTCCATATCATCGATAAATGATAGAATTTTCAAAACATTAGATTTTGAAATCATTTCCTTTTTGATATTCGTTATATAAATGAATAAAATCGATATAAATATCGCTCACGTCAAAATGGCACATATCAAATCAACATGGCTTTGTATATTTAAATATATTCGTGTCCATCCCAAATCGGACATCAAAATCAGATTTTGATCTTTTACTGAATACTATTTTAAAATATTCATTTTTTTTAAATATTCGTTATTTTAAAATATTCATTCTTTCTGAACTGGAATCAAACACAGTCAATTACCATATAATGTTGATTATATGGATTACATGCAACACATGTATCGAACAACAATGATAAACAATCAACCATCATCCAAAGTGCATTTTACACTACATACACATTAAATATGAATATTCAACGGTTATGACAGCCTGTCAACCAATCGATTGACATACAACTAAATATTGGGATTAGTGTATGTCCAATGTCATCCCAATACCCTTGTAGGGTTTTCAAACAACAAACACTGATTATTATTTGTGCAATTGGGCGATGTGTAAAATATATCGTCCCAATCAATATCAGTCAAATGTGTGTACATAAACAAATCGTTCAATTTGTTTATGAATATTTATTTTATTCATATACACATTAAAAATTATATTTTTAATGATAAAATATTTTGTTTCATCACGTGAATATTTAATTCAGTCCATTTCACATCACAAACAATTTTCACAACACAATCACACAAACAAGCAAGTCGTCCATGGTCTGTGGACGACGGGTGTCGGGTGCTACTAAGCACCGTTTGCATCCTAGTATATATTTTAACTAGAAAATAAATTAAAGTGAGGAGTTCTCACCTTTGGGATCCACTCCTCCATTCTTTATTTCTGAATAGTTCGATTTATTTCCTATTCGTAGTGTTCTTAACCTTGCTTCCAACGCAGTCTGTTTCACGCATTTGTATTAAAAATCAGATTTTTAACAACGCTACTATATATATATATATCATATTTTTTATATCAAAGCTGAAAGGGTAAAAATCACATTTTTATTTCGTTATTCATATTAGAAAAATCATATTTCTACCTTATCGATTATATATATAAATCATATTTTTATATACTAAAAATCGTATTTTCATTTCACTATTTTCATAATAAAAATCATATTTTTATCTTGCTACATACATTATAAAGATTATATTTTTATAACTCTTTGCATATAATAAAAATCGTATTTTTATGATGCTATCATATAAAAATCAAATCTTTATTCGTTTTTTTATTTTTCAAAATCATGTCTTTATATAAATAAAAACCATGTTTTTATATTTTTAAAAATCATTCCTTTATATAAATAAAAACCTCATCTTTTTATATATTGAAAATCAAATCTTTTGCATGATAAAAATCTAATCTTTCATGTATTATAAAAATCTTACCTTTCATGTATTTAAAATTTAAACTTTATATTATAAAAAAATCTAAACTTTATCTTTACAAAAATCAGATCTTTTTCTTTATAAAAAATCAGATCTTTATCTTTCTTTTAATTTTTAAAAATCACTTCTTTTGCTATATAAAAATCTATTTTTACAAACTATTATTTTCTATTAAAAATCGATGCTATATATGTAATAAAAATTCCAAGGGAAACTCACTTTCCTTTTTGTAGAAATCGAGTCTTCAATGTTGGAGGACCTAACTTCGGTGCTGACAAGGCGGAAGAAGCTCGCTGGTGGCGCAGTGGCCCATGGCGGCGCGGTGGATTTCGCGGGGGGGGGGGGGGGGGGGGTCTTTAGGGTTTCGATTTGGTGAAAAAGGGGGGAAGGAGGAGACGAGGAAGGGGCTGAGGAGGGGGAGGCGCGGCCCCACTGGGCGGCGGGAGGGGGGGGGGGACGGGTCGTGGTTTTTTTTTACTTGTTGACTAAAATTATCGGGGGATGTGAAGAAAAGGTAGGAGGTATATTGAAAAAGTTTTATATTATTATTATTATTTTATTTAATTTATTCCATAAAGCAACTTTTTATTTTGAACTCAAAATCAAACCCAAACCGACTGACGTCCCTTACCAAATACCCCCATTCCGAACACAATAGGATATTTCCCACAAGCCAATTCGACTGTTTCGATCAGTTTTCGTCAAAATCAAAATATAAATCTATATATTGAATTTGAACGCACATTTCAATTTACCGGGGTCACATACGGACCCCAAAAATTCCAGAAAAATAAATCTGGCTATGTTTAGACGATACAGTCCTAACAAAATTAATTTCATCGAATTTGGAGACCGTTTGAAAAACGGTCATTTTCCAGTTGATTAAATTCAAACTGAAATTACCAAACACGTTTAAATCCACCACGCTCACATATTAATCCCAAAAATTATGAAAATTGGAATCAAGCAATAATTTGACATTCCGGATCCAACAAAAGTGGTCTCGTCGAAAACGGAGGTCGTTTGCAAAATCGCTATTTTTAAGGGCTATATTTCCATAGCGACTATAATGAATTTTCAACTGGGCATAACTTTTTATTCCCGCTATGAAATTTGGATTTTTCGGATTTGTTGAAAAGATATTTTCAAATAGATTCTAATTATTTTGGTTTCGCTAAAATCTGGTTTATGTTGAATCCTGTACATTAATTTGAAATTTGAAATCGAATTTTCAAACTACCGCGCCATTTCCAATTTATTTTAAAATTAAAATAAATATTTATATTCTAACTTCGATTTAAATAAATTTATACGTTCTGATTCTATTCAAAATAAATTTCTAGTCGTTATTATTTAAGTGAAAATCAGGCACACATCCCTAAAACGAAACTTAATTAGGCTCACATCCAATCTAACTTTTCATGTAAATTAGGTCCCTATTTTTTAAAAACATATAAAAAAATCACGAAAATTCATTATTAAATTACCAAAAAAATTAGGTGGAAAAACAATTGATAAACAAGTCAAAATCAAAAAATACACAAAACAGCAGAACATACAGTAAAGTGCACGAAAACATGCACATATTTCAAATTTTTGCATACATGTATGAACATATTGCCATGCCCTCTGCCTTTCAACGCATTACTGCATACGAGTATGCAGCTATTCTGAATAGCAGCATATTTGCGGTTTTTTTTTAATGTGTATTTAAATAGTTGCATACATGTATGCAACTATTAGTAATTGTTGCATACATGTATGCAATTTTTTTTTTATTTGCGTGGACTGACGGGAATATTTCCAGATTTTAGAATATATTTTTTTAAATGCAAGAGCGCATTTTTTTTGTGAAAAAATGGAAAAGGCGAAGTGGAAGGAGGTGGAAGGAGGAAGAGACAAAAATTATTAGGCAGTAGCTCAAAAAGAGGGGGCGGAAATGAATGGGAAACTTTGTCCCTTTTTTTTATTCTGCCATTTCTTTATATTTAAGAGAAAAAAGCGCTACAATGTAAAAAAAAATTCTAAAATCCGGAAATATTAACAGAAGTTCACGGAAATTAAAAAAAAAACTGCATATATGTATGCAACTATTTGAAATACTTGCACACATATATGCAAGTATTGCATGTAAAAATATGAAGCAAAAATTTTGCCTGAAGATTGTTGCGCACTTGTATGCAAGAATCTGTCCACCTTGCATACATATATGTAAAAAAAAAAAAAACAAACGCAAATTCAACATTTGAAATACTTGCACAGATGAATGCAAGTATTGCAAATATGTGCATGATTTGATGCAAATTACTGCATTTTTCGCTGTTTTATTGTATTTTTTGATTTTGTTGCCTTTTTTGATTTTTTTACGAGCTGTTTTTTTGGGTGAGTACATGTTTTATTTAAATACGAATTTTCGTGATTTTTTTATTTATTTTTTATTTTTAGTGTATTTTTGAAAAATAGGGACTAAATTTACATGAAATGTTGGATCGGATGTGAGTCTAATTTTGAAACTTAATAGGGATCTGTGCCAAACGCACCCATTATTTAAAATAATTCATTTTAAATATTCAAAATTCATTAAAATTGCCAAAATAAAAAATTTAAATTGGTTCTGATTTCCCGGGTTGTTACATAAAGTTAGAGTTAAACAAAAAATTACATTTTGTTAAATCGGATTTGAGTTATAACAAAAATGAATGATCACTTAGCCATTTTGTTGAACTAGAATTGTCAACAAAATTGAATAATCATTTTTTAGTCATTTTGTTGAAATAGAATTATCAATAAAATGAAATTATCACTTCTTGTTCTTTTTGTTGAAATAGAATTATCAACGAAAATGAATGTATCAACTTTTATGCATTTTGTTGAAATAGAATTTGTATATTAACGTAAGAATCATTTTTATCATCAAAGGATACATTAGAATTTGTATGTTAAACATAAGAATCATTTTTATTGTCAAAACATACATTAGAATTGTATGTTAATAAAAGAATTAATTTCATTGTCAAAACATACATTAGAATTTATATGCGAATATAAGAGGCATTTTTATTTGCAAAACATACATTAGAATTTATATGCAACTATAAGAATCATTTTATTTGTCAAAACATACATTAGAATTTGTATGTAAATTAAAGTGCTTTTTATTGTTAAATAATACAAATAGAATTCGTATGCAAATCAAAGTGATGTTTGTATTGTCAAATTATACATTAGATACATGTAAGGAAATTTTGCGAGTAAAATATATTTTCATTTGGCATTAGGAATATAATAACATGTTTGTTATTTATCATCAACATGTTAGTGGAATTAAACTTTGTTAAATTCATTAACTGTAACAGCCCACCATTTTAACCGTCCCGAGTCAGTATTTAAACCAACTCAGAGCGTTCAAAGCGACGGACTATTATTAGCTTACAGGGCTTAAAAGGGAATTAAGAACAGAGTCACAGGGTACAACGAAGTATAACCATTATGTTACAAGTATATTTTTAGGAAGCAAATCTTATAACGGAGAATAAAAAACAATCGAATATTCCATGTAAGAAGTCAAGAGAGTAACCAGAAAAGTATTACCAAACACCCCATACCGCTTGGTATTAGTAATCCATTTACTAAAATCCTTATCATACAGAATTTCACATAAATCTCAACAAAAAATATGTTCAATTCAAACTATATATTCATCAAAGAAAAGTAACTAATTTATTCTTGGTTGTTCTTATCTATCACCAATATTTTTACTTATTTCAAATACTGATCCAAGACAATTTCAAAACTGATTCAGTTCTTATTTCAACTCCCCTTAGTTCTTATTTCAACTCCCCTTTCTTAAATCGAACATTGTTCGGTTCCGCTTTGTCAAATTTTTAAGCATTTTTCAAAAACCCCATACTTACTTCCCATCTTGATTTTTTTTAACCAAGAGTCTCCTTTTAAAATTACTTATGTGTTTTCCTTTGACGATAAACTTTGGAAATTCTCGTCGCAAAGGGCTTCTAAATGGGAATTCGAATAAGGAAACTTATATTCTGAAAATATTTCCTTCAAAATACATATTTATCTTCAAAATATCTTCAAAATAACAATTTACATTTATTTATTCTTTCCAAAAATTCATTAAAATATTTTATTCTATTCAAAAATGCGCTCTCTCAAGAGTGATTCTAATATCAATTCCGCTCATTATAGGATATCTCCATCCTAACTCTAATGAGTTTTAAACCCAATAAGCCAAGTTTTATAAAAACCATAGCTCTGATACTAACTGTAATAGCCCACCATTTTGACCGTCCCGAGTCAGTATTTATACCAACTCAGAGCGTTCAAAGCGACGAACTATTATCATCTTACAGGGCTTAAAAGGGAACTAAGAACAGAGTCATAGGGTACAATGATTGCAGCCGAATAAAATTTCATAAAATTATCAGAGTTTACAATATTAATAAAGTGGAAAAATATAAATTTATACACAAATTTCTTTTAATAAATTAAAGCTTTCATCGAGCTTTGCGCTCACATGCACCTTCCCACGCCCCTCCTCTTCAAGAGCTAAACCTCGGAATTGATACACTTGGGGCCTACATTTTAATCATCTTCATGTTGTAAATTCTTTAATTAATCCAAATATAAAAACATTTATATACATTCGATAAACATGATGTAAAATTACGTGAACTATTCATACTTACATGTGTATTCCAATTATCCCATTTCTTCTTTTTTCTTTCTTTCCAGTTTTAGTTTAAAACAGATTCAAAAGTACTCATAAGTATCCTAAAATTTCACCAAAACTAGATCTTTGTTCCTCTCACTCAGATCCAATGATTTCTCAACTTAAAAAAAAGACATACAATTAGTGGCACAACAAAAGCTTAACAAACTAATGAAACAAGAATCTTTTATTCACATTAACAGATCAATTATTATAGCAAAAGTAGGCTTGTGTTAAGTACATGTTGTACATTTTCATTGGCATAACACATATTATTCAAATTTGCTATCAAACCTTCATGCAATCATCTAATAATTCATGCAATCTAGTTGTTGATTGCTTCTATTATCTATCCTCAACCCAAAGTTTTGAAGGTTCCACCTAGTGCCACATAAGCATACCAAAAAGAAAAAAATGAAATGAGTAATTATGCCACTAAGTATGAAGAATCTTCCAGGATGAAGACAGAACTAATACTTAAATCGAATACAGTACTTCAATCTAAATGGACTTTAACCCTAAGTTGAGACATTTTGCTATTTAATAATAACATCGTGTGATTTAGTTAATTAAAATATTCGTCATTACACAAATATTTTTTTTACTTAAATAGGTAATTGAATTATTTAACTCACAATGAGTAATGTATTAATAATCTAATACTTTAAACTTAATAACTCGTAGATGACAACTAAATTATGCATTTAATAGCCAAGGCGATGATCTAAATATCAGATACAATTTAACTGTTTACTTGCATTTAAACAAACTACACAATGTTTTCTAGACAGTACCCAAAATAAGAAAAAGAAACAATAACAGCACATACACAGTGTACAATGTAACAACCCGTATTTTTGAATAACATGTTATAACATAAATCAAGGCAGAATTAAATGTTAGAGTCTGAATCAAGGGAAACGGGCTGTGCCATTGCGTTCGTCTCGGAAAAATACATGAAATAGAGTCCGAGTTTTCGAAAATCGGAGTCCATATGACCAAGTTATGGCCCGTCAAAGTTTTCAGAAAATTTCAAGTTCAAAAACAGTTCAAATTTGAATTTAGAATTCAGATTCAGCCAAAAAAGACTAGGCGGGAAAATTCCCGCCCAGACAGGTCGACAGGGGGGTCGACACTAGGGTCGACCTCCCCCCAACCAGGTCGACACTAGAGTCGACCTGGGGGTCGACCTCCCTGGTCGGCCAGGTCGGCCTGGTTCACTTAATTGGGCGGTTTGGACCTGTTTTGTTGGCTAGTGACGTGATTTGATGGCTCGGATTTGATTTAGGGTTAATCCTATGGCTAAAACTAATCCTAAACTCTATAAAAAGACCCTAATACCTAGTCTAAATCATCATAAATCAATCCTAAAACTAAACTATGCCAAAATGTTTCTTGATCATGGCCTCCATCTTCATAACATGGCCTCCATCCTCTTCATGAAAATTTGAGTGTCCTAAGCTAGTAAAAGAGCCACCTTTCTTCATCAAAATAAGGATCTTTCTTCATACAAATCAAAGGAGCTTCTTGTTTCTCAAGACAACTTGGAGCTTATATTCATTTGGGGCTTTTAGTGTTGCTAGCGTGGCTTCGTCTCAATCTTATTTTATTTTATAAGTCTTCATAGCATTGTAAGCCCTATACTACTCTTAGATTCTAACTATGAAGTTAAATGTGATATGTTGCATGTTTGAGTTTGGGCCTAAGTATGATATGTGCTTTGATTCTATCATGTTATGCATAGGTTTATTCTATGCATGTTTGTAAAGCTATCACCTTGACCTTGTGGGCTAAAATCTATAAGCTTTATGTTGAAACGTTGCATTATGCAACATGAGAACTCTCATAACCTCTATGATAACTTGCATATAATGTTATATGCGAACTTCTAGTCATCATCCTATGTCATCTAGGACCATGTATCACCTATTCGCTAAGTTTGAATGTTATGCATGTAACATGCAAGTTTAAATGAACATATTTATGCCTCATATGCCACCATGTTTAACTTGTGGCCAACCTTATTACCTTATGCCCTTTTGTCATGCTTTTGCCAAGTTCCCTCTTTTGATCTATGTTATGTTATGCGAAACGTACATGCGATGGGAATGCGTTGGGTTTGGGTAATATTAATGACATGAAAACATGGTTTTAAAATATGACATGAACATTGACTTGTGATTATGTTTGTAAACATAATGATGGACATGACACTTAGAAAATATGAGTGTGGCCAACTAGAGGTTGGGTTGAGTTTGTAACAAAAATCTACCCGGAACCGACCGGCTTAACTAGTGGCTACAAACAATAGGACCCAATGTGAGTAGTTGGTCATGTCGCACTTGAAACCCGAGGTTAGACTAAGTTGTGGTGTAAAGCTACCCGGACCCGCCCGGCTTAACTAGTAACCACAACAAAGTCTAATGTGAGAGGTTGGGTGCATTAAGTTAATTAATGCCACATGATAGGGTTAAGTCATGGACTACTTGAATACTTAACCAGTTAAACATGATGGATTGATAGGGTTAAGTCATGGACTACTTGAATATACTTAACCAATTAAACACGATGGATTGGTAGGGTTAAGACATGGACTACTTGAATACTTAACCAATTAAACCCGATGTATTGATAGGGTTAAGTCATGAACTGCTTGAATACACTTGACCAATTCAATACATGGTTAGGATAGGGTTAACCACACTTAACCCGCTTGAAATCCTAGTTACGTGGTCCTTTTCAGCAGTAACCCTCTTAGAAGTATCATGGGTACCCTGGACTAGGCTAGGGTGGGGCACGATTACTGGACTGATTGTAAGAGACCAAAAGAGACGGCTGAAGGGTGCACCGGTTGTTCAGGCGGACCATGGTCGTGCACATTAAGTCCGGAGTTGAACATGGGCACCAGTTGGTTTAGACTGTGCGTGCTTGAATTGTGTCTGTGGTTTACACCTTAGGGCTGGATACACCCTGGGGTGGACCTTGCACAGTTAACTACATTCCACGATTAAGCCGTATGACACCGATACACGACGAGTTAGGCTTATAGGGAGCCGATCGACTAGACCGAGTAGTTGGACCTCGATTTAGGTCATCTCATGATGTGGGCCAGCTTTGGGCCAAGGGATCATTTCTTGTTTATACTTGACATGGATTGGAATACTAGTACACACCTGGTGCAACTTAACCTTGTATATGCGATGCCACACTTGATCTATCTTGTTAACTTTTCACCATGCCATTTATCACCCTACATCTCATCCCTGTTTTACATGTTCAGTTAACTTTATTAGTTTTTATACTAATAGTAGATAGGACTTACCAGTCTTTTTGACTGACCCGTTTTCTTTCGCCTCTTTTCTTTCGTTTCCCCCCCTCAGGTTTACAGGGTGGGAACACTAGTACCTAGCTTGGATCTTTAGCTGCTTTTCTGGATAGCTCATCTACGGTTTGGACTTGAGCATGCTATGGCCTTACTCTACTTTGGGGATAGTTTACTTTATGTTATTTCCAGTTTTCAGTTTATGTTTTTTCTAGACTTTGTTTTGTGGAAAATAATGACTCAGTACTTTGATGTTACTTGACTATGGTTTTGAAATAGTAGTTTTATCCGCTGCTTTATTTACTCTGTTTTACTTATATGTTTTGTCTTGTGATATCTGCATGCATGTTCACCTTGTTTAACGCCCCTCCAAAGCTAGTGTGCTTGCAAGAGTGGCATTGGCGGAGGTGGGGTGTTACATTTGGTATCAGAGCATAAGGTTTACAAGATTTGAGCAAAAGTGTTTTTAAAACTTACCTTTTTGGAAAACTATTTTCAAAACCAATTAAGTATTTTCCAAGAAAAGTCTAGTTATTTTAAAAGGCTATTCCCCAAAAGCCATTAACACTATCCTTCGTTTCCTCTTTCTAAATCTATCTTTTCCTTTTTCAGTATGGCCGATCTTAACCTTCCCGAGGGAGTGACCATTCCCGGATGGTTCCGGAGGTACTTGGAAGCTAGGGCCAACGATGTGGGCCCAGCAAACACCCCCACCGTAACTGAGGTCCCTCCTCCTCCTCAGAATCCACAAGCAGATTTCGCTAAGGTTTGCAAAGACTTTAAGGCAATGGGTGGCAAGAATTTTATTGGGACGGAGACTTTTGTGGAGGCAAGAAATTGGTTGAAAGAAACTGAAGATCTCTTCGCCATCTTTGATGTGAAAGACCATAGAAAAGTTCTGTTAGCAGCGTGGCTATTGAAAGAAGAAGTTGCTTATTGGTGGGAGGTCACCAATGCTACTAGGCCTATAGAGACTTGGGCCGACTTTAGGACGAGGTTTGGGCTTAAGTTTCTACCATCTGCTGAGGCAAATCTGCAATTGGAGAAGTTCATATCTTTGAAGCAAGGGGACATGACAGTGAGGGAGTATGTGAATAAGTTTAACCAGCTTGCTCGATTCGGTTTGGACTTGGTTAATACTCCCCAGAAGAAGGCTTTACGCTTTGCACGAGGGTTGAATGAGCCATTACAAGGTTTAGCCCTATCTCATATACCCATGGGGGCCACTTTTGAAGGCCTAGTGGACATGGCATTGCTTCAAGGAGTCGATAAGAATGGCAAGAAAGAAGTCAAGCTTAATGAGACTCAAGCCAAGAAGACGGACTCCAAGTGGGGAGGAAATCAGAGCAATCAGAACAACAAGAACAACAAGGGCAATAAGGCCAACAACAGCAAGGCAAAGGACCTAAGAAAATGCAACTTCTGTGGGATTGTTGGCCACATAGCCAAGGATTGCAGAAAGAAGAAGAGGAAGTTGGGCAAATGTTTTCACTGTGGAGAGCCTGGACACCTTAGCAAGGATTGCCCCAAGAAGCAAGGACAAGGGCAAGGACAGACTCAGCGTGCAGGACCTTCTGGAGGGCAAGTGCATGCCCTCAACACTGCTCCAGTTCAGGACCGAGGTAGTATTTCTGTAGAAAGCCTTGTTTATATTTCTGATTATCCTGTTCGCACCTTATTTGATTCTGGCGCATCGCGTAGTTTTATTTCTTCTGACATTGTTGAAAGTTTGCACCTAAGTACTAGTCTAGTTGAGGATCCCGTTAGTGTTTCAAATCCAATTGGGGGTTCCGCCCATCTATCCATGATTTGTATGGATTTGAAGATTTCTATCTTGACCGTAGAATTCACGTGTAATGCTTATGTCCTCGGGTTCACGGGATACGGGTTGATTTTGGGCATGGATTGGTTGTCCAGTTATGGAGCCATCCTCGATTGTGAGCATAGGGTGGTGAGGCTCATGACTCGCCTCGGTAATACCCTAGAAATTTCTTGTAACCCTAGAGATCCCGTCATGTTATGTTATCTTGAATCTCTTGACTCGTCCATCGATGATCTGCAATCTGTAAGGGTGGTCGGAGACTATCCTAATGTCTTTGAAGAAGTTAAGGGGTTACCCCCTAAACGAGAGATAGATTTCCGCATTTATCTAGTCGATAATGCCAAGCCAGTATCATTGCCCGTTAGGCACATGGCCCCACGTGAAAGAAGGGAGCTCAGTAAGCAAATCAAGGAGTTGCTTGAGAAGAATTTTATTAGGCGAAGCATTTCTGAATGTGGTGCTCCTGTGTTATTCGCTACTAAGGCGGATGGTTCGCTTCGTCTATGTGTTGATTATCGAGAATTGAACAAGCTGACAAAGAAGAATAGGCACCCGTTACCGAGGATAGACGACCTCTTTGACCAGCTTGTTAGTGCTTCTGTTTTCTCTCAGCTCGATCTAGCCACCGGATTTCATCAGCTTAGAGTGGCTGAGGATAGTATTGATAAAACTGCGTTTAGGACTCCAGATGGATTCTTTGAATGGCTTGTCATGCCATTCGGTTTGACTAATGCACCCGCCTACTTCGTAGATTTGATGAGTAGGGTGTTCAGGGAGTTCCTTAACAAGTTTGTAGTTGTCTTCGTGGATGATATTCTTATTTTCTCAAAGGATGAGGAAGAACATGCTAGACATCTCAAGGAAGTGATGGATACGCTTAGAGCTCATCAGTTGAAAGCCAAGTTCTCCAAATGCCATTTTTGGAGAAGGGAAGTTCGGTTTCTTGGACATATAGTTTCTAAGCAAGGCATAGCTGTGGATCCCGCGAAAGTGGTTGCGGTTCAAGACTGGAAGACTCCTAGGAATGCAACCGAGGTAAGAAGCTCCCTCAGTCTGGCGGGCTACTATAGGAAGTTCATCAGGGACTTCGCTAAGATTTCAGCCCCTCTTACTAGATTGACGAAGAAGAACTTAGTCTTTGCATGGGACTTAGAATGTGAGCTTGCTTTTCAAAGGCTCAAGAAGGCCCTTACTACAACTCCAGTTTTGGCATTACCTGATGGCGGTAAGATGTTTACCATGTACACTGATGCATGTGGCACGGGGTTAGGTGCTGTTCTGATGCAGGAAGGAAGAGTGATATGTTATGGGGGTAGGCAACTTAAAGTTCATGAGAAGAACTATCCCACTCATGATTTGGAGTTGGCGGCGATCATCTTTGCTCTCAAATCCTGGCGCTACTATCTTCTAGGCGAAAGGTTTGAGTTGTATACTGATCACAAGTCACTCAAGTACCTCTTCTCATAGAAAGATCTGAATCTACGGCAGCAAAGTTGGATGGAATTCTTGGCATCTTATGACTTCGAGATAGCTTATACCCCTGGCAAGGGTAATGTTGTGGCAGATGCACTAAGCAGAAGTAGGTTGACTTTGAGTCCCTTGTTTGTTGAGATGAGGAGCCTAGAGTTCTTGGCAACCTTTGATTTCACAACAGCTGTTGAGTCGATGACGGGTTCGTTAGCATCTCTTGAGCTTAGACCTATACTTCTTGATCAAATAGGGACTTCGCAGAAGGAAGATCCGCAGATAGTCGAGATCATGGACAAGTTGATTCGTGGTGAGACGTCTAGTCACCTTGCTAGATATACTATTGATGACAAGGGTTGGCTAAAGCGTGATGGAAGGCTATGAGTCCCACAAGTGGGAAACTTGGTGCATAAAGTTCTCGAAGAAGCGCATCACTCGAAGATGACTATACATCCTGGAGGAGATAAGATGTATAGGGATATGAAGCGCGTTTTCTTTTGGGTTGGAATGAAGAAGGATGTGATAGAGTATGTTTCAAAGTGCATGGTGTGCCAACAAGTGAAAGCCGAGTCGAAGAAACCCGGTGGGCTATTACATCCATTAGAGGTCCCGCAATGGAAGTGGGAAAGTATCTCTATGGATTTTGTGGACGGATTGCCTAGGTCAAGGAAAGGGAATACGAGCATATGGGTCATAGTTGATAGACTTACGAAGAGTGCTCATTTCATTCCAGTGAAGAGCAAGAGGACCGCATCATGGCTAGCATCTGTTTATCTTCGAGAGATAGTGAGATTGCATGGGGTTCCTTCTAGCATAGTTAACGATCGTGACCCAATTTTCACTAGCCAGTTCTGGAATAGTTTGCAAGAAGCAATGGGTACGCGATTGAATCTAAGTACAGCCTATCACCCCCAGACAGATGGCCAAACCGAAAGGGTGAATAGGGTGCTAGAAGATCTCTTGAGGCTTTGTGTTCTTGACTTCGGTGGTACTTGGGAAGACCACCTCCCTCTTGTAGAGTTTGCTTATAATAATAGCTATCAAGCTAGCATAGGGATGGCACCATTTGAAGCTTTGTATGGGAGGCCGTGTAGGTCACCATCTTGTTGGTGGGAGACAACGGATAGGCTTATACTTGGGCCCGATATGATACGGGACACATCCGAGAAAGTTGAATTGGTGAGAAGACGGATGAAAGCGGCCCAAGACAGACAAAAATCCTATGCTGACAAGCGAAGGACAGATTTGGAATTCGAAGTTGGAGATATGATTTTCGTGAAGGTTTCTCCTTTGCGTAATGTGGTTAGTTTTTGAGCAGTGGGGAAGCTGGCACCAAGGTTCGTAGGACCCTTCCCTATCATAGAAAGAATTGGGAAGATGGCTTATAAGGTGGAATTGCCCAAGAAGCTGGCCGGAGTACATAATGTCTTTCATGTCTCTCATCTCCGAAAGTGCCTACATGAGTCCGCTGAGGTGGTTGAACCTAGCATTCTTGAAGGCATGGAGGTGGAGAAAGAGGCAACCCTGAGACGAGCTCCGATTCGTATCATGGAAACAGAGATAAAGAAGCTAAGAAGCAAAGAAGTTAAGCTTGTTAAGGTGCAATGGAGTGAAGCAGAGGAAGACGCAACTTGGGAAACCGAGGAGAAGATGCGTGGGCTTTATCCATTTCTTTTTTAGGGTACATTCTCAACCTCTTTTCCCTTTTTTAACATATCTTCCTTTTTGCTATCCATGTTTATCCTGTCTATCTTGTTATCTCGTTAACCTTGTCATGAGAACCTTAGGTAGAAACCCTTGGTTGAAACATGTATTTGAAACATGTTATGCTTGATGTTTGCCAATGGTTGCAAGTGTTTGCAAGTGGATACTCGTGGATGCATGATAAACGTTAGGCACTAAGATCGGCTCACACACTTTCATACCGCATATGCATGAATGTTTATGCTTATTCATGGATGAAACTTGTATGCTATCACATGAATGTTGCATATGGATGGATGTTATGTGCACTCATGTAGAGACTATAAGTTATGTTAGGAATTTGCATACATATGGACGCATTGCACAAACATATTTTGCATTAAGGAGGTTTACTGAATCAGTGACCACCTGATCTTCGCATTAGATAGGTGCATATACACACACTTTTGCATATGTTCATACAGCATTAGAAATCTTTTAAGGACAATGATTACTTGTGGATGAAGTTTTAAGTAGATGGATGATGGATGGTAGGATACTTCTTCCTAACTTGAAGATTTCGAGGACGAAATCCTTTAAGGTGGGGAGGCTGTAACAACCCGTATTTTTGAATAACATGTTATAACATAAATCAAGGCAGAATTAAATGTTAGAATCTGAATCAAGGGAAACGGGCTGTGCCATTGCGTTCGTCTCGGAAAAATACGTGAAATAGAGTCCGAGTTTTCGAAAATCGGAGTCCGTATGACCAAGTTATGGCCCGTCAAAGTTTTCAGAAAATTTCAAGTTCAAAAACAGTTGAAATTTGAATTTGGAATTCAAATTCAGCCAAAACAGACTGGGCGGGAAAATTCCCGCCCAGACAGGTCGACAGGGGGGTCGACACTAGGGTCGACCTCCCCCCAACCAGGTCGACACTAGAGTCGACCTGGGGGTCGACCTCCCTGGTCGGCCAGGTCGGCCTGGTGCACTTAATTGGGCTGTTTGGATCTGTTTTGTTGGCTAGTGACGTGATTTGATGGCTCAGATTTGATTTAGGGTTAATCCTATGGCTAAAACTAATCCTAAACTCTATAAAAAGACCCTAATACCTAGCCTAAATCATCACAAAACAATCCTACAACTAAACTATGCCAAAATGTTTCTTGATCATGGCCTCCATCTTCATAACATGGCCTCCATCCTCTTCATGAAAATTTGAGTGTCCTAAGCTAGTAAAAGAGCCACCTTTCTTCATCAAAATAAGGATCTTTCTTCATACAAATCAAAGGATCTTCTTGTTTCTCAAGACAACTTGGAGCTTATATTCATTTGGGGCTTTTAGTGTTGCTAGCGTGGCTTCGTCTCAATCTTATTTTATTTTATAAGTCTTCATAGCATTGTAAGCCCTACACTACTCTTAGATTCTAACTATGAAGTTAAATGTGATATGTTGCAAGTTTGAGTTTGGGCCTAAGTATGATATGTGCTTTGATTCTATCATGTTATGCATAGGTTTATTCTATGCATGTTTGTAAAGCTATCACCTTGACCTTGTAGGCTAAAAGCTATAAGCTTTATGTTGAAACGTTGCAATATGCAACATGAGAAATCTCATAACCTCTATGATAACTTGCATATAATGTTATATGCGAACTTCTAGTCATCATCCTATGCCATCTAGGACCATGTATCACCTATTCGCTAAGTTTGAATGTTAAGCATGTAACATGCAAGTTTAAATGAACATATTTATGCCTCATATGCCACCATGTTTAACTTGTGGCCAACCTTATTACCTTATGCCCTTTTGTCATGCTTTTGCCAAGTTCCCTCTTTTGATCTATGTTATGTTATGTGAAACGTACATGCGATGGGAATGCGTTGGGTTTGGGTAATATTAATGACATGAAAACATGGTTTTAAAATATGACATGAACATTGACTTGTGATTATGTTTGTAAACATAATGATGGACATGACACTTAAAAAATATGAGTGTGGCCAACTCGATGTTGGGTTGAGTTTGTAGCATAAATCTACCCGGAACTGACCGGCTTAACTAGTGGCTACAAACAATAGGACCCAATGTGAGTAGTTGGTCATGTCGCACTTGAAACCCGAGGTTAGACTAAGTTGTGGTGTAAAGCTACCCGGACCCGCCCGGCTTAACTAGTAACCACAACAAGGTCTAATGTGAGAGGTTGGGTGCATTAAGTTAATTAATGCCACATGATAGGGTTAAGTCATGGACTACTTGAATACTTAACCAAATAAACACGATGGATTGATAGGGTTAAGTCATGGACTACTTGAATATACTTAACCAATTAAACACGATGGATTGGTAGGGTTAAGACATGGACTACTTGAATACTTAACCAATTAAACCCGATGTATTCATAGGGTTAAGTCATGAACTGCTTGAATACACTTGACCAACTCAATACATGGTTATGACAGGGTTAACCACACTTAACCCGCTTGAAATCCTAGTTACGTGGTCCTTTTCAGCAGTAACCCTCTTAGAAGTGTCATGGTTACCCTGGACTAGGCTAGGGTGGGGCACGATTACTGGACTGATTGTAAGAGACCAAAAGAGACGGCTGAAGGGTGCACCGGTTGTTCAGGCGGACCATGGTCGTGCACATTAAGTCCGGAGTTGAACATGGGCACCAGTAGGTTTAGACTGTGCGTTCTAGAATTGTGTCTGTGGTTTACACCTTAGGGCTGGATACACCCTAGGGTGGACCTTGCACAGTTAACTACATTCCACGATTAAGCCGTATGACACCGATACACGACGAGTTAGGCTTATAGGGAGCCGATCGACTAGACCGAGTAGTTGGACCTCGATTTAGGTCATCTCATGATGTGGGCCAGCTTTGGGCCAAGGGATCATTTCTTGTTTATACTTGACATGGATTGGAATACAAGTACACACCTTGTGCAACTTAACCTTGTATATGTGATGCCACACTTGATCTATCTTGTTAACTTTTCACCATGCCAGTTATCACCCTACATCTCATCCCTGTTTTACATGTTCAGTTAACTTTATTAGTTTTTATACTAATAGTAGATAGGACTTACCAGTCTTTTTGACTGACCCGTTTTCTTTCGCCTCTTTTCTTCCGTTCCCCCCCCCCTCAAGTTTAAAGGGTGGGAACACTAGTACCTAGCTTGGATCTTTAGCTGCTTTTCTGGATAGCTCATTTACGGTTTGGACTTGAGCATGCTATGGCCTTACTCTACTTTAGGGATAGTTTACTTTATGTTATTTCCAGTTTTCAGTTTATGTTTTTTCTGGACTTTGTTTTGTGGAAAATAATGACTCAGTACTTTGATGTAACTTGACTATGGTTTTGAAATAGTAGTTTTATCCGCTGCTTTATTTAATCTGTTTTACTTATATGTTCTGTCTTCTGATATCTGCATGCATGTTTACCTTGTTCAACGCCCCTCCAAAGCTAGTGTGCTTGCAAGAGTGGCATTGGCGGAGGTGGGGTGTTACATACAATGTGCTGTTGCATGTTAACAGCTTATAAAAAATATGGAATAGAAGATTTGAACTGCATGTATTGCATCTTTTAAGCAATATCAAACTGCTAATCACCTAGAAAATCAAGTATTATTTTTAGCAACAAAAGCAAAGGTTGTTGACATCACAAAGAGGAAAGTTGATAAAATCCATGAAAATAAAAAGGAAATTGTATTTACACTGTGGCACATTTTAATGGTAAGGTTTTAGCAAGGCAAGTATACTTCTGATAGAGAGAGAGTCACCCTTATGTGTACGGTGATGCAAGAGATGGTGTGTGTAGACAGAGAGTACCATTCTCACAAATCAGATGTAAGCTGGACTAAAGAGTAATGTCTAAAAGCTAAAAAAAGATAGTTTCATACTCAATGCGTGATAAGGGTTGTGTAAGTCATATATGCTACGATATTTAGTTAACAGATCATTAAGTGAAATCAAAACTAGTAAACAATAACATCACAGCCACACTAACCCAAATTCGACTAATTAACTTAGTTCAAGACCGGAGTTGAAATGCTTGAACAATGAAAAACTGTAAGTAAGACTAACCTGTAGTAGCAAAGCGTCGGTTCGGCCTACGTTGGTGAACGGAGTGGATGAGCTGTCAGTATGCTTGCTAGCCTTTTCCCTACTGCTTTTGGCTTTTGGGTGACGCCTACGGTTTTCACTGTTGGTAGCAGCAGAGGACCACTCGGCGAAGTGGGCGGCGAACGGAAGGTGACAAAAAGGGACACAAGTGGATTTGCAAGCGGGGGTGGCCATTGTTGGCGGTCGGAGCACAACCTGGAGGCGACACTGAACGGAGAGGTAGTGGAGAGGCCATTACGAATTGATTAGTGGTGGAGCGGTCCGATTTTCATTCGAGATGGGGGAATTAATTTTTGAGGAAGGGGACTAATTTTCCTCTTTTCTCCCACCTTTTCTTCTCCAATCAGCAACCGCTTTAGAGATATATACAAGGAGCAAAAGTCGGTGAAAGATAAGAGAGGAAATTGTAGTTACACTGTGGCACATTTTAATGGTAAGGTTTTAGCAAGGCAAGCATACTTCTGATAGAGAGAGTCACCCTTATGTGTATGGTGATACAAGAGAAGGTGTGTGTAGACAGAGAGTACCATTCTCACAAATTAGCTGTAAGCTAGACTAAAGAGTAACGTCTAAAAGCTAAAAAAAAGATAGTTGCATACTCATTGAGTGATAAAGGTTATGTAAGTCATATCTTCTACGATATTTAGTTAACAGATCATTAAGTGAAATCAAAACTAGTAAACACTAACATCACTGCCACACAACCACAAATTCGACTAATCAACTTAGTTCAAAATCGGAGTTGAAATGCTTGAACAACGAAAAACTGTGAGCATGACTCACCTGTAGCAGCAAGGCGTCAGTTCGGCCTACATTGGTGAACGGAGTGGAGGCGCTGTCAGCATGCTTGCTCGCCTTTTCTCCACTGCTTTTGGCTTTTAGGGTAACGCCTCTGGTTTTCACTGTTGGTAGCAGCGTAGGACCGCTCGGCGAAGTGGGCGGCGAACGGAAGGTGACAAAAAGCGACACAGGTGGATTCGCAAGTGGGGGTGGCCATTGTTGGCGGTCGTAGCACAACCTGGAGGCGACACTGAACGGAGAGGCGGTGGAGAGGCCATTACGAATTGATTAGTGGTGGAGTGGTCCGATTTTCATTCGAGATGGGGGATTTAATTTTTGGGGAAGGAGACTAATTTTCCCCTTTTCTCCCCTTTTTTTCTCCCCCCTTTTCTTCTCCAATCAGCAACCGCTTTAGAGATATATACAAGGAGCAAAAGTTGGTGATAGATAAGAGAGGACACTCCTAGAAAAATCCAGAACCATTGAACAAGTGGCAACCAATATTTTAAAAGAATGTATATAACCTTGGACTATACAACCACCACAAATATATTTGCACATTTTCAAATACAATTTCAATATGGATTTTATCAAACCAATTCAAATCTAACCAAATTATAAGGCAAACTCTTAAGTTAAACAAAATTAAAATTCAAAAAAATAAAATAAAATAAATTTATCAAGCAATAAATTAAATGAGCGTTAAAGTTTAATTTTAAATTCAAGTAAAATAATTTTCAAAATCATAATTAAATACCAAATATATTTTCAAGACTAAATTAAACTACAAGGTCCATATTTTTAAGTTGAATTCTACAAATAATTCCCAATTACCAATGACATAAATATTGCTTATCTGCCAAACTTTAACAAATGTTCACACTGTTTTATATAAAACCCAAATATAAATATTCATTTTTAACGATTGAATCTTAAATTTAATTTAATTTTAAACACCAAAATTTTCAAATCTATTATAGTCTCCTTCCAAAAATCCGGGTTGTTACAGACTCCCCCCTTAGTTAAATTGCGTCCTCGCAATTTACTCGAATTAATATACCTCATCACCGCATTTCAACGTCGCATATAAACTTCCCCTTTTTATTTTAAATATCAACATATAAAGGTTGAAACTTCTGTAGTCTTCCCCAAATTATTTAGATTTGAATTTCAGCTTTGATTACCCAATTGTAAGAATTTTCAACTCTTTTCCCAGACATAATACATATTTTAGGACGCCCACTCTCCGTTTTCAATATAATAGTATCATACATAAATCAATATGATATTCGTAATAAATATCATATATAAACAACAGGATAACCGATCAAGTTAGAGTATCCTATGGTGAAATCTACATATGTCAAGACAATTTTGATAAAACAAATCAGATTACCGTATATAAACAAATACGATACTCGTAATAAACAACTTATGATAAAATCAATAAAATCTATATTGCATTTATCATATGTAAAACAATATGATCAAATCGGAGCATCATATATAAATCAATACGATACTCATAACATTTATGAAATAGTATGATAAAGAAATTAGGTCATAGTATCATTTATAAATCAAAATGATACTCGTAACAAAAACAAGACAGTAAAACAAACTATAATAAGGTAACATATATAAATCAAACATTTCATGACATTTATCATATATAAAGCAATATAATAAAATAAACCAAGCTAAAATGCCATATATAAATTAATAGGATACTCATAATAATTAAGTCAGAGTATCAACAACTAATGAAATCTTCATGACATTTATTATATATAAAAACAATATGATAAAATAGCCAAAAAAGAGTACCATATATAAATCAATACGATACTCATAACAAATACAAATACAAAACAATAAGACAGATAAAAAATATTTCATGAAAATTAATCAAGTTAAATAAATCTTCATGGAATTTATCTTTTGTAAATCAAATCAGAGTATCATATATAAGTCAATACGATACTCATAACATTTATCATATATAAGAATAATATGATAATATAATCAAACCAGAGTATCATATATAAATCAATACGATACTCATAACAATTATCATTTATAAAATCAATATGATAATATAATCAAATCAGATTATCATATATAAATTAATACGATACTCGTAACAATTATCATATATAAAATCAATATGATAATATAATCAAATCAAAGTATCATATATAAAGCAATACGATACTCGTAACAATTATCATATATAAAATCAATATGATAATATAATCAAATCAGAGTATCATATATAAATCAATACGATGCTCGTAACAATTATCATATATAAAATCAATATGATAATATAATCAAATCAGAGTATCATATATAAATCAATACGATACTCATAACAATTATCATATATAAATCAATATGATAATATAATCAAATCAGAGTATCATATATAAATTAATATGATACTCGTAACAATTATCATATATAAATCAATATGATAATATAATCAAATCAATTATAGTAATGTAATAAAATATTAGAGGATTATGGGATAAATGTAACTTGACTCATAAATACCAAATAAACAGACGCTAGTATTGAAAATCCAGTGGTAGAGCTCGAGCGCTGTTCGAGACATCCGCACCGTAATCCACTCATAGCGCCATAATGACACCTGGCGATCAACCCAGGATAACCAAGATGGTCTAAGCGAAGGACGTATGCTACCCGTTCATGGCACTACACGTGGGACCCCCATGCCTCCATCTGATGTAGTCCGTGACTAGCCGATCGGGAATCCCGATCAAAACAAAATTACCCAATATAACAGACTGTTTTTCCTTTGGTGGTAGATGGGCGAAATTTAAAACCACCAAGATTCAGGTAGCGAACCTGAATCAGGTCGACCAAGATGGAGTTTTGGCCCACTGGTACAACAGAGTCCAATTTATCCCAATCCCAAAATGAAAAGTATTTTTTCAAATATTAATTTATAACATATATATACATACCATGAAGTTCAAAGTGTTTATAACGACAAAACACTTTATAAACTTAATCATGCGTTGAAAATATACCATCACATGCAAAACAAAATAATAATCACAACTTGAATTAAACAAAACAAAGCTGATACTCAATTTTATCATATATAAAATCAATATGATAAAATAAATCAGGCCAGAGTATCATATATAAGTCAATATGATACTCATAAGAAATATCAAATATAAAACAATATGACAAAATAAACCAAATCACAATAGTTGTGAAAGAGAACAAAAAGTATCGCCATGAAAGCATGTCAACTTAGAAAACACTTCAAACCACTCATTGAAGTATACTTTCAAACAATAATTACTCAAATATACCCATTGTGTTACAAGTATATTTTTAGGAAGCAAATCTCATAACGGAGAATAAAAAACAATCGAATATTCCATATGAGAAGTCAAGAGAGTAACTAGAAAAGTATTACCAAATGTCCCATACCGCTTGGTATTAGTAATCCATTTACTAAAATCCTCATCATACAGAATTTCACATAAATATCAACGAAAATTATGTTCAATTCAAACTATATATTCATCAAAGAAAAGTAACTAATTTACTCTTGGTTGTTCTTATCTATCACCAATATTTTTACTTATTTCAAATACCGATCCAAGACAATTTCAAAACTAATTCAGTTCTTATTTCAACTCCCCTTTCTTAAATCGAACATCGTTCGGTTCCGCTTTGTCAAATTTTTAAGCATTTTTCAAAAACCCCATACATACTTCCCATCTTGATTTTTTGAACCAAGAATCTCCTTTTAAAATAACTTATGTGTTTTCCTTTTACGATAAACTTTGGAAATTCTTGTCGCAAAGGGCTTCCAAATGGGAATTCGAATAAGGAAACTTATATTCTGAAAATATTTCCTTCAAAATACATATTTATCTTCAAAATCTCTTCAAAATAACAATTTACATTTATTTATTCTTTCCAAAAATTCATTAAAATATTTTATTCTATTCAAAAATGCACTCTCTCAAGAGTGATTCTAATATCAATTCCGCTCATTATACGATATCTCCATCCTAACTCTAATGAGTTTTAAACCCAATAAGCCAAGTTTTATAAAAACTTTAGCTCTGATACCAACTGTAACAGCCCACCATTTTGACCGTCCCGAGTCAGTATTTATACCAACTCAGAGCGTTCAAAGCGATGGACTATTATCGGCTTACAGGGCTTAAAAGGGAACTAAGAACAGAGTCACAGGGTACAATGATTGCAGCCGAATAAAATTTCATAAAATTATCAGAGTTTACAATATTAATACCGTGGTAAAATATAAATTTATACATAAATTTCTTTTAATAAATTAAAACTTCATCGAGCTTTGCGCTCACATGCATCTTCCTGCGCCCCTCCTCTTCAAGAGCTAAACCTCGGAATTGATACACTTGGGGCCTACATTTTAATCATCTTCATGTTTTAAATTCTTTAATTAATCCAAATATAAAAACATTTATATACATTCTATAAACGTAATGTAAAATTAAAGTGAACTGTTCATACTTGCGTGTGTATTCCTATTATCCCATTTCTTTTTTTTTCTTTCCAGTTTTAGCTTAAAACAGATTCAAAAGTACTCATAAGTATCCTGAAATTTCACCAAAACTAGATCTTTGTTCCTATCACTGAGATCCAATGATTTCTCAACTTAAATAAAAGACATACAATTAGTGACACAACAAAAACTTAACAAACTAATGAAACAAGAATCTTCCATTCACATTAACAGATCAATTGTTTTAGCAAAAGCAAGCTTGTGTTAAGTTCATGTTGTACATTTTCATTGGCAAAGCACATATTATTCAAATTTGCTATCAAACCTTCACGCAATCATCTAATAATTCATGCAATCCAATTGTTGATTGCTTCTATTATCTATCCTCAACCCAAATTTTCGAAGGTTCCACCTAGTGCCACATAAACATACCAAAAATAAAAAATAAAATAAAAATAAAAAGAGTAATTGTGCCACTAAGTATGAAGAATCTTCCAGGATGAAGATAGAACTAATACTTAAATCGAATACAGTACTTCAATCTAAATGGACTTTAACCCTGAGTTGAGACATTATGCTGTTTAATAATGACATCATGTGATTTAGTTAATTAAAATATTTGTCATTACACAAATATATATATATATATATATATATTTATATATATTTACTGAAATAGGTAATTGAATTATTTAACTCACAATGAGTACTGTATTAATAATCTAATGCTTTAAACTTGATAACTCATAGATGATAACTAAATTATGCATTTAATAGCCAAGGCGATGATCTAAATATCAGATACAATTTAACTGTTTACTTGCATTCCAACAAACTACACAGTGTTTTCTAGACAGTAACCAAAATAAGAAAAAGAAACAATAACAGCTCATACACAATGTACAATGTGTTGTTGCATGTGAACATCTTATAAACAAGATGGAACAGAAGATTTGAACTGCATGTATTGCATCTTTTTAGCAATATCAGACTGCTAAACACCTAGAAAATCAAGTATTATGTTTAGCAACAAAAGCAAAGGTTGCTAACATCACAAAGTGGAAAGTTGATAAAATCCATGAAAATAAAAAGGAAATTGTAGTTACACTGTGGCACATTTTAATGGTAAGGTTTTAGCAAGGCAAGCATACTTCTGATAGAGAGAGTCACCCTTATGTGTATGGTGATACAAGAGAAGGTGTGTGTAGACAGAGAGTACCATTCTCACAAATCAGTTGTAAGCTAGACTAAAGAGTAACGTCTAAAAGCTAAAAAAAGATAGTTGCATACTCAATGAGTGATAAAGGTTATGTAAGTCATATCTTCTACGATATTTAGTTAACATATCATTAAGTGAAATCAAAACTAGTAAACAATAACATCACTGCCACACAACCCCAAATTCGACTAATCAACTTAGTTCAAAATCGGAGTTGAAATGCTTGAACAACGAAAAACTGTGAGCATGACTCACCTGTAGCAGCAAGGCGTCAGTTCGGCCTACGTTGGTGAACGGAGTGGAGGCGCTGTCAGCATGCTTGCTCGCCTTTTCTCCACTGCTTTTGGCTTTAGGGTAACGCCTGTGGCTTTCACTGTTGGTAGCAGCGTAGGACCGCTCGGCGAAGTGGGCGGCGAACGGAAGGTGACAAAAAGCGACACAGGTGGATTCGCAAGTGGGGGTGGCCATTGTTGGCGGTCGTAGAACAACCTGGAGGCGACACTGAACGGAGAGGCGGTGGAGAGGCCATTACGAATTGATTAGTGGCGGAGTGGTCCCATTTTCATTCGAGATGGGGGATTTAATTTTTGAGGAAGGAGACTAATTTTCCCCTTTTCTCCCCTTTTTTCTCCCCCCTTTTCTTCTCCAATCAGCAACCGCTTTAGAGATATATACAAGGAGCAAAATTTGGTGATAGATAAGAGAGGACACTCCTAGAAAAATCCAGAACCATTGAACAAGTGGCAACCAATGTTTTAAAAGAATGTATATAACCTTGGACTATACAACCACCACAAATATATTTGCACATTTTCAAATACAATTTCAATATGGATTTTATTAAACCAATTCAAATCTAACCAAGTTATAAGACAGACTCTTCAGTTAAACAAAATTAAAATTCAATAAAATAAAATAAAATAAATTTATCAAGCAATAAATTAAATGAGTGTTAACATTTAATTTTAAATTCAAGTAAACTAATTTTCAAAATCATAATTAATTACCAAATATATTTTCAAGACTAAATTAAACTACAAGGTCCATATTTTTAAGTTGAATTCTACAAATAATTCTCAATTAGCAATGACATAAATATTGCTTATCAGCTAAACTTTGACAAACGTTCACACTATTTTATATAAAACCCAAATATAAATATTCATTTTTAATGATTGAATCTTAAATTTAATTTGATTTTAAACACCAAAATTTTCAAAGCTATTACAAACCCATCCAAAAATCTGGGTTGTTACATTAACCAATGATTTATTTAGATGAATTGTTGTTGTCTGAATACCACACACGGGTATTGGGATGATTTGACATACACTAGTCCCAATATTTAGTTGTATGTCAATGGATGGATTGATATGCTACGATGAGCTTTGTTTATTCATTTTAATTCTCACACAGTTGTAAAATTTCTCTCTGGATGTGGATGGATTGTTAATGATTTTTTATCATTATTGCCATATACATGCGATGTATGAAATCCATATAACCAAAATTATATGGTAACTGTTGAGTCGCATTTCGATTCAGAATATCTTTTAAATAAAGAATATTTTAAAATAAAGAATGTTGTAATATTAAGAATATTTTTACATAAATAATCTTTTTGTATAAAGAATATTTTTAAATAACGAATATTTTAAAATAATATTCAACGAAGAATAAAATGATGATTTCTACGTCCGTTTTTGGATGGACACAATAGATAAAAATATATTTTTATCAAAATGAACAAGTTATTAGCTAGGATAAATCTTTTAAATTAAGATTTAATGAAGACTTCCAATTAACTAATATTCAAATGGAAATAAATAAAAGAATTAGATTTTGGGTTGTCGTGGATGGTGTCTCAAATAACACTGTTCTTAAACTTCGTATGAAAAGAATAAATATTTTAATTAAGATTAGAGTTTTTAATTATATTTAGTAATGGGAATAAAATGATATATGAATTGAGTTTATTGTGAACTGTTTTTAAACGACATTTGTTCTTTAACTCAATTAACAGTGAAAATATAATTTAGAATTTATAAATCTTTTTATTAATATTTAAAAAAGAAATTTTCCAAAGATAAGTTTTCCAATTTAATATATTAAATTGGAATTAAGTGGAAATTCGATTTGATAATAATCGAGATTGGCTGCTGTAAAGAAGACTGTTACTATATATGGAATTTAAAAGGCTTCATTGTTATTCCATTTATATTAGCGGTCTGATACGAAAATTTATATAGATTATATATTGATTCGATTTTTGTGGAAATTCCATATTTAATGGAAGTTGATTTTGGGTTTATCGTGAACTGTGTTTTAAATGACATTGGTTCTTTAACCCAGTTAAAGACAAGATTAATTTCATAAAAGTTGAATAATAATAAAGCAATGATTTTTTGATATTAAAATCAAATTTGAGTTTTAATGAATCTTTGAAAAGAAGATTAAAGAATAAATTTAAAAGATTTATCTTTGATAAAATTGATGGAAACCTTTCCCTAATAATATGGATATTTTATTAAAAGAATATTCTGAATTGGAATGAGGCATATGATGTGTCTTTGTAACAATTGATTTTGATTATAAAATATGCGAGTTATTTGGAAAGACCGGGTTTAACCCATTCTGAATAACTACTACGACGATTAAAGTCAAAGATATTGAAGACAATGATTGAAGATCGACGATCTTCACATCGAATGGCTACTACTAATGCCATGAACTGGGTCGCTCCTACGTAAGGGTTAAAGTGGTAGTTGTCCAGACGTACTTGTTGATTGTCCGGATATGCGAGCACCTCTCTTCCGCATTGGACATATGGGACGAGGAATAAGGTGTCTTCGGTTCCATTCAGACCCAGAATGGACTCGTAAATGGTTGTGTGTCTGACATTGGATTTCATTCCATGTAAATTAAATTGTTTCTTTTTAATATATATCTGTGGTGGCGGAGAATTTATTCTTTTGCTTAGCCCTTTCTCTGAGACGCACAAGCTCAGAGGTTATATATTAGTAGTTATCGATCGCATGGCGTGAATTGCCAATTTTCCATGCCAAGATGCAAATGATCGAGGCTTTTGTTGAAAAGCAGAGCCTTGTGGTTGATGATCAAAGCATAGCCTATTTCGACATAGCTTTGTGTATAGCGTCACCTCGCGAGCCTTACACCCCGGTAAGAGTCAGAAACGGAGTAAGGGAACGCAGGGAGTGCGCACTTTTCTTTCTAGCTAGAAGTGGTTTCAGCGTTTGCAATCACTGACATTTTTACTTGTGTGGATGATGGATTTAGAGGCCTCGATTATATTAGTTGATAGTGACCATGTAACACCCCACCTCCGCTAGGGTCACTCACAAAGGGAATGCACTAGCTTTGGTGGAGTATTATCTAGGTAAACATGCAAAGAAATATTACAAGACAGAACATATAAAACAGCGGAAGAAAACATGATTTTATTACTTTATAAAAGTAGTAAGGTCTAAAACCTTTTACATCAAAGTGCCATTAAATTATTTACATCGAAACCTGTCTTGCAATAATAAAGAAGCATAAGACCATAGTCATAAATTATTCCCCAAGTAAAACAGTAAAATAGCCATAGCCAAGAAAAGATCCAAGCCATACATGATGACCTTGAAGCAGAAGAAGTCCGAGCTAAATAACAGTATTTCCTCCCTGAAAACCTAGGGGGGGGGGGGTGAACGGAAGACGAAGAGGCGAAAGAAACGGGGTCAGTCATAAAGACTGGTAAGTCCTATCTACTTCCAACATAAAAACAGGTAAAGGTAACGTGACATGCATAAACTGAAAGTAAACATAAGGATGATGACAAGATAGACAAGCTAAACTAAGGTAACAGGATGAACTACTGTATAGAGATAAACTACGGTCACTATGCATCAAATATAACATCCCAAAGTTCTATCGAGTATAACATCCCAAGGTTCTATCGAGTAATACACCCAAGGTTCTATCGAGTATAACATCCCAAGGTTCTATCGAGTAATACACCCAAGGTTCTATCAAGTATATTTGCCCTGCACCTTCCGTACTAGTATCCCAACCCGTGTCATGTGTTAGCTACAAAATGTCCCTTGCCCAATGTCATGAAATGGTCCATGTCAGCCTAATGTAGATTTTCCCAACTCGCATGTTTCTTCCCATGTATATGTTTAATCCTTTGCCATAAATCCTACGGGCTTCCTCACGTAGTTCTATACTACTTCAACGTAGTTCCATTATCCTTGAAATCGTTTGGACTGTCACCCTTGATCTAGCAGTATTTTCTTATCATAAATTATCGCGTGTTCATCTAGGATTTACGCCACCTAGGACCACTAGGGATTATGCTACCTATTGGACATTTTCTAGATTCGACCAGGGTTTATGCCACCCAGGACCACTAGGGATGATGCTACCTATCGAACAACGCCCTTTTTCCACGTAACGATCTAATTGATCGGCTCCCTACAAGTCCTAACTCATCGTGTGTCGGTGTCATACGGCCTAATCACGAATGTAGCTACTTTGTGCTAGATCCACCCTAGGGTGTATCAAGCCCTAGGGTGTCAACCACTGACACCATTTCCAAGCACGCACAGTGTACAACTACTGGTGCCCACACCTGCTTTTTCAACTCAAGACTATGTGCACGACCATAGTCCGCCTGAACCTACAATGGCGCACCAAACTCAGTCGTCGTTTTGGTCGCTTACAATCAGCCCAGTAATCGTGCCCCACCCTAGCCTAGTCCCTGGGGTATCGTGATACATCCAAGTGGGTTACTGCTGAAAAGGACCGTGTAACTAGGGTTTCCGTCCAGCAGGTTAAGTGTTGTCATCTAAATTCAAGACTTAACCCATATCAGTCTAGCATGTCAAGTTGGTTAAGTGTGGTCATTCAAGTTCGTGACTTAACCCGTCTACATGTCATGTCAAGTTGGCTAAGTGTTGTCATTCAAGTTCATGACTTAGCCCTACGAATCACGTGTCAAGTTGGTTAAACGTATTCCAGCGGTTCATGGCTTAACCCTATCCAAATCATCGTGTCAAATTGGTTAAGTATATTAAAGCTTAACCCCATCAGATTACCGTGTTTGATTGGTTAAGTATATTCAAGCTTAACCCCATCAAATTACCGTGTTAGATTGGTTACATATATTTAAGCTTAACCCCATCAAATTACAGTGTTAGATTGGTTAAGTATATTCAAGCTTAACCCCATCTATTTAAGCTTAACCCCATCAAATTACCGTGTTAGATTGGTTAAGTATAGTCAAGCGATTCATGACTTAACCTCATCAAGTTATTATGTTAGACTGGTTAAGTATATTCAAGTGATTCATGACTTAACCCCATCAAGTTATCATGTTAGATTGATTAAGTATAGGTTATCTTAACCTCATCAAATCATCAAGTAAAATTGGTTAAGTGTAGGTTAACTTAACCCCATTAAATTATCGAGTCGGATTGGTTAAGTGTCTTAAGTAATCAAGTCCGGTCTTACTTAACCTACCCATTCATGTCTTATCGGTTAAGTGCCATTAGTCAAACTAAATTAACCTTATCATGTGGCTTTCAGTAAATTAATGCACCCCAACCTCTCATATTAGACTTTGTTGTGGTTACTGGTTACGCCGGGCGGGTCCGGGCAGCTTTACACCACAACCTAGTCTAACCTCGGGTTTTGAGCGCGGTATGACCAGCTTCTCACATTAGGTCTTATTGTCTGTAGCTACTGGATTTGCCGGGAGGTTCCGGGAAGATTTATGCTACAACCTCAACCTAACCTCGAGTTGGCCATTTTCATGTTTTTCTACTTGTCATGTTCATGTCGAATTTAGGCTACGACAAAGTCCACGTTTTCCACTTATGCCCATTGTTCCATTACTTAATTCATGTTAAGTTGCATAGTCCATCTCAAGTTTGCCTAAACTACCCAAGGCGTGTTCCCAACGCAAGTGAAAGCGAGTCAAGATAGTAGGAATAATATGACAACATATTGGCCTCAAATCATGTATGATAGCAAAAAGGATTGGCCTCAAGCATGTATGATAGCATAAAATGATTGGCCTCAAGCATGTATGATAACATAAAACTAGGTTCATCATCATAGACATGTAAATGGTCATGAGGGGTTTAGGTTCCTTTACATGCATAAGCCCCAAGTCAAGTTCATATGAATGTTCCACAAGCCAAATGGTTCTAAGGGTTCATGCCAACATTCCATAAGTAAAAATTCAATCTTGCATGATAAACTAAGTCAAACACAACATGAGTGGTATGATTTAATCACTAAGAAATAGCCCAAAGTCATAGGTTCAAGAGAGAGGCAAGACTAGATTCACATAGACTAGCATACTTAGGTTTCATCTCATTTTATTCCATGTCAACATTAGAACTACCATTTAAATCTAAAAGTAGCTAGAACTTACAAAGCGTGGCTAGTGAATTAGGAGCAAGAATCGTCATAGAATCGTTGTAGAAGCTCTAGGAATGATGTAGCAACACTAGAAGCCTTGAGAATATAAGTAGCTCCTTTGATTTGATGTAGAAAGCTTGCTCCTTTGACATGGATCTAGTTTGAATACTCAAGCCTTTGAAGTTGGAGATGGAGGCCATGATCAAGAGAGATTTGGGCAGCACTTAGTTGTTAGGATGATTTTTAGTGAATTAGGCTAGTTCTTAGGGTGTTTTTATAGGAGTTAGGACTAGTTTAGGCCCTTAGATTAACCCTAGTTCAAATCTGAGCCATCAAAAATCGTCATAGGCCAACCAACCAGACCACACAAGCAAGCAGGTGCACCAGGCCAACCTGGCCCGACCAGGGAAGTCGACCCCTATGTCGACACCCAGGTCGACTGCCCAGTCGACCTGGCCTGGGGAGGTGGACTACCCAGTCGACTCCCCAGTCGACCTGGGTCCTGGGCGGGAAAGTTTCCCGCCCAGTCTGTTTGGGGCTAAATTCGAAATTCGAATTCGAATTTGAACTGTTTTCGTTTTCTGATTTTTCGCGAAACTTCTAGAGGCCATATCTCGGTCATACGGACTCCGATTTACAAAATTTCGGACTCATTTCCAACCAGAATTCCGAGACGAACGCAACGACGCAACCCGTTTCACTTGATTCTTAATTTATAATTTAATTCTGTCCTGATTTCTTGTTTTAACATGTTATAAAATTCGGGTTGTTACATTCTCCCCACCTTAAAGGATTTCGTCCCCGAAATCTCTAAGTTAGGGAGGATGTGTCCTACCATCCAATCATCCATCTACTCAAAGCATCATCCACAGGCAGCCATTGTCCTTAAAAGATTTCTAATGCTGTATGAACATATGCGGAAAGTGTGTGTATATGTTCCTATCTAATGCAAATGATCAGGCCTGATTGATCTTCTAAATGCAAAATATGTTTAGTGCCATGAATCCACATGTATGCAAATAGTCCTAGTCACATAAACACTATATGTGTGCACAAACATTCATCCATATGCAATATTCACATGATAACACATTCAATTTCATCCATAAACAAGTATAAACACTCATGCATATGCAACATGAAAATGTGTCTGAGCCGATCTAGTGCCTAATGTGTATTCATGCATCCACGAGCAACCACTTGCAATCATTTCGCAAACATCAATCATAACATGTTTCAAATACATGTTTGCATCCATATGGTTCTACCTAAGGTCCTCAAGATAGGATCGAGAAGATAAGCAAGATAAACTCCTTTTTGGATTACAAGAAATCCTATAAATCCCAAAAGGTTTAGTCAACCTAACATACATCTTCAACCCCTGACATATATTATTAACCGATGAGTTATACCCCCTATGGAGTTTGCAACAGAAATAAGATCGAGAATAGGACCGAGAGGATATGCATAAAGGATAGCATGCGGGTAAGCTCTACAGGAAAACAGGGATCAAGAATATACTCTTAAAAAGAGATATGATGCACATATCTTGTCTTCAATCTTCTAAGTTGCATTTCCTTGAGCTTAATTCCATTGTGCTTTGACCATCTTTAACCTCATGATTCCGTGGTCTCTTAACCCCTATTTCCAAATATGAGCTGGAACTCACTTCATTGTCGCCTCTCGTTCCACTTTTACTTATTCTCCCTCTAGTATACTTGGCTCAACCATATCCGTGTACTCTTGGTTTTTCATGCAAGCTCTCCAAAATTCACTAGTGAACTCTGGATCTCGTTTACTCACTATACGACATTCCACGCAGAAGAACTATCTCTTGAAAACAAACAGATGCCAACCATGTTACCAAGTGTACTTACTAGAGTGATTTCCATAACGCATGCACAAGCGAAATGAATCGTCCGCCTTAGTGGCGAACACTACTAGAATGGATTACCAACAAATGCATCAAGAGATTCTAGGTAACCAATCATGACAAAACCCTAAAGGTTACATGAGACTTCGAGGGTATTACCGAGGCAAGTCAAGAGTCTAACTACCCTCCTTTCAGAACCGAGAATGGAACCCTTACTGGATAACCACTCCATTCCTAGAATCAACCCATAGCTAAAAAACATAAGCATTATTCCCAAAAGTCATAGATGTCCTCAAATCCAAACAAGTCATGAATAAATGGGACGATCCCCCAACAGGATTTGAGACAAAAACGGGACCCTCTATTGTGCTAGTACTAAGGTACAGAGACTCATCTATCGAAGCAAGATTTAAAAAGGATGCGATGTACAAAACAAAGTCCTAACGGGATGATAGAAAGGAAAAGCTAAACTTTTACCAGAAACGTTACCACCCCTCTTAGGCACGCTAGTAGTGAGAACATACAATTGCCCTCTTGACGATCTTGTTCTTTGCCCATGTCCTTGTCCTATAGTACTTAACTACCTTCTTGTTCTGAGCCTCATTCGCCTTAACCACTCCTATCCTTTCTTGTATAACGCGGTAACAAGTCTTTTGAGAACTTCCTCCATCGCACGAAAAACATTTACGTAGCTAGAAAAGGATTAGTCACAGTTAAAACTACTGTGACTACAGGCGGAGGAAAGAAAGGAAAAGAGATTCGATCACAGGATAGTGCTAATGGCTTTTTGGGGAATAGCCTTTTTCTTTAAAACTTTTCTTGAAAATTGCTTCTTTGTAAAATGGCCTTGAAATTAGTTTCAGAAGGTTTTAAAAACTTTTGCCCAGTCTGGTAACCTTCTGCTCTGATACCAAATGTAACACCCCACCTCCGCTAGGGTCACTCACAAAGGGAATCCACTAGCTTTGGTGGAGTATTATCTGGGTAAACATGCACAGAAATTTACAAGACAGAACATATAAAATAGCGGAAGAAAACATGATTTTATTACCTTATAAAAGTAGTAAGGTCTAAAAGCTTTTACATCAAAGTGCCATTAAATTATTTACATCGAAACCTGTCTTGCAATAATAAAGAAGCATAAGACAATAGTCATAAATTATTCCCCAAGTAAAACAGTAAAATAGCCATAGCCAAGAAAAGATCCAAGCCATACATGATGACCTTGAAGCAGAAGAAGTCCAAGCTAAATAACAGTATTTCCTCCCTGAAAACCTGGGGGGGAAACGGAAGACAAAGAGGCGAAAGAAACGGGGTCAGTCATAAAGACTGGTAAGTCCTATCTACTTCCAGCATAAAAAAAGGTAAAGGTAACGTGACATGCATAAACTGAAAGTAAACATAAGGATGATGACAAGACAGACAAGCTAAACTAAGGTAACAGGATGAACTACTGTATAAAGATAAACCACGGTCACTATGCATCAAGTATAACATCCCAAAGTTCTATCGAGTATAACATCCCAAGGTTCTATCAAGTAATACACCCAAGGTTCTATCGAGTATAACATCCCAAGGTTCTATCGAGTAATACACCCAAGGTTCTATCAAGTATATCTGCCCTGCACCTTCCGTACTAGTATCCCAACCCGTGTCATGTGTTAGCTACAAAATGTCCCTTGCCCAATGTCATGAAATGGTCCATGTCAGCCTAATGTAGACTTTCCCAACTCGCATGTTTCTTCCCATGTATATGTTTAGTCCTTTGCCGTAAATCCTACGGGCTTCCTCACGTAGTTCTATACTACTTCAATGTAGTTCCATTATCCTTGAAATCGTTTGGACTGTCACCATTGATCTAGCTGTATTTTCTTATCATGAATTATCACGTGTTCATTTAGGATTTACGCCACCTAAGACCACTAGGGATTATGCTACCTATTGGACATTTTATAGATTCGACCAGGGTTAATGCCACCTAGGACCACTAGGGATTATGCTACCTATCAAACAACGCCCTTTTTCTACGTAACGATCTAATCGATCGGCTCCCTACAAGTCCTAACTCGTCGTGTGTCGGTGTCATACGGCCTAATCACAAATGTAGCTACTCTGTGCTAGGTCCACCATAGGGTGTATCAAGCCCTAGGGTGTCAACCACTGACACCATTTCCAAGCACGCACAGTGTACAACTACTGGTGCCCACGCCTGCTTTTTCAACTCCGGACAACGTGCATGACCATAGTCCGCCTGAACCTACAATGGCGCACCAAACTCAGCCGTCGTTTTGGTCGCTTACAATCAGCCCAGTAATCGTGCCCCACCCTAGCCTAGTCCCTTGGGTATCATGATACATCCAAGAGGGTTACTGCTGAAAAGGACCGCGTAACTAGGGTTTCCGTCCAACAGTTTAAGTGTTGTCATCTAAATTCAAGACTTAACCCATATCAGTCTAGCATGTCAAGTTGGTTAAGTGTGGTCATTCAAGTTCATGACTTAACCCGTCTACATGTCATGTCAAGTTGCTAAGTGTTGTCATTCAAGTTCATGACTTAGCCCCACGAATCACGTGTCAAGTTGGTTAAGCGTATTCTAGCGGTTCATGGCTTAACCCTATCCAAATCATCGTGTCAAATTGGTTAAGTATATTTAAGCCTAACCCCATCAGATTACCGTGTTAGATTGGTTAAGTATATTCAAGCTTAACCCCATCAAATTACCGTGTTAGATTGGTTAACTATATTTAAGCTTAACCCCATCAAATTACCGTGTTAGATTGGTTAAGTATATTCAAGCTTAACCCCATCAAATTACCGTGTTAGATTGGTTAAGTATATTTAAGCTTAACCCCATCAAATTACCGTGTTAGATTGGTTAAGTATATTCAAGCGATTCATGACTTAACCCCGTCAAGTTATTATGTTAGATTGGTTAAGTATATTCAAGTGATTCATGACTTAACCCCATCAAGTTATCATGTTAGATTGATTAAGTATAGGTTACCTTAACCTCATCAAATCATCGAGTAAAATTGGTTAAGTGTAGGTTAACTTAACCCCATTAAATTATCGAGTCGGATTGGTTAAGTGTCTTAAGTAATCAAGTCCGGTCTTACTTAACCTACCCATTCATGTCATATCGGTTAAGTGCCATTAGTCAAACTAACTTAACCTTATCATGTGGCATTAAGTAAATTAATGCACTCCAACCTCTCACATTAGACTTTGTTGTGGTTAGTGGTTACGCCGGGCGGGTCCGGGCAGCTTTACACCACAACCTAGTCTAACATCGGGTTTTGAGCGAGGTATGACCAACTTCTCACATTGGGTCTTATTGTCTGTAGCTACTGGATTTGCCGGGCGGTTCCGGGTAGATTTATGCTACAAACTCAACCCAACCTCGAGTTGGCCACTTTCATGTTTTTCTACTTGTCATATTCATTTCGAATTTAGGCTACGACAAAGTCCACGTTTTCCACTTATGCCCATTGTTCCATTACTTAATTCATGTTAAGTTGCATAGTCCATCTCAAGTTTTCCTAAACTACCCAAGGCGTGTTCCCAACGCAAGTGAAAGCGAGTCAACATAGTAGGAATAATATGACAACATATTGGCCTCAAATCATGTATGATAGCAAAAAGGATTGGCCTAAAGCATGTATGATAGCATAAAAGGATTGGCCTCAAGCATGTATGATAGCATAAAACTAGGTTCATCATCATAGGCATGTATATGGTCATGAGGGGTTTAGGTTCCTTTACATGCATAAGCCCCAAGTCAAGTTCATATAAATGTTCCACAAGCCAAATGGTTCTAAGGGTTCATGCCAACATTAAATAAATAAAAAATTCAATCTTGCATGATAAACTAAGTCAAACACAACATGAGTGGCATGATTTAATCACTAAGAAATAGCCCAAAGTCATAGGTTCAAGAGAGAGAGGCAAGACTAGATTCACATAGACTAGCATACTTAGGTTTCATCTCATTTTATTCCATGTCAACATTAGAACTACCGTTTAAATCTAAAAGTAGCTAGAACTTACAAAGCGTGGCTAGTGAATTTGGAGAAAGAATCGTCATAGAATCGTTGTAGAAGCTCTAGGAATGATGTAGCAACACTAGAAGCCTTGAGAATATAAGTAGCTCCTTTGATTTGATGTAGAAAGCTTGCTCCTTTGACATGGCTCTAGTTTGAATGCTCAAGCCTTTGAAGTTGGAGATGGAGGCCATGATCAAGAGAGATTTGGGCAGCACTTAGTTGTTAGGATGGTTTCTAGTGAATTAGGCTAGTTCTTAGGGTGTTTTTATAGGAGTTAGGACTAGTTTAGGCCCTTAGATTAACCCTAGTTTAGATCTGAGCCATCAAAAATCGTCACAGGCCAACCAACCAGACCACACAAGCAAGCAAGTGCACCAGGCCAACCTGTCCCGACCAGGGAGGTCGACCCCCAGGTCGACTGCCCAGTCGACCTGGCCTGGGGAGGTCGACTACCCAGTCGAATCCCCAGTCGACCTAGGTCCTGGGCGGGAAATTTTCCCGCCCAGTCTGTTTGGGGCTAAATTCGAAATTCGAATTTGAATTTGAACTGTTTTCGTTTTTTGATTTTTCGTGAAACTTCTAGAGGCCATATCTCGGTCATACGGACTCCGATTTACGAAATTTCGGACTCGTTTCCAACCAGAATTCCGAGACGAACGCAACGGCGCAACCCATTTCACTTGATTCTTAATTTATAATTTAATTCTGTCCTAATTTCTTGTTTTAACATGTTATAAAATTCGGTTTGTTACATTCTCCCCACCTTAAAGGATTTCGTCCCCGAAATCTCTAAGTTAGGGAGGATGTGTCCTACCATCCAATCACCCATCTACTCAAAGCATCATCCACAGGCAGCCATTGTCCTTAAAAGATTTCTAATGCTGTATGAACATATGCAGAAAGTGTGTGTATATGTTCCTTATCTAATGCAAATGATCAGGCCTGATTGATCTTCTAAATGCAAAATATGTTTAGTGCCATGAATCCACATGTATGCAAATAGTCCTAGTCACATAAACACTATATGTGTGCACAAACATTCATCCATATGCAATATTCACATGATAACACATTCAATTTCATCCATAAACAAGTATAAACACTCATGCATATGTAACATGAAAATGTGTCTGAGCCGATCTAGTGCCTAATGTGTATTCATGCATCCACGAGCAACCACTTGCGACCACTTGCAACCATTTCGCAAACATCAATCATAACATGTTTCAAATACATGTTTGCATCCATAGGGTTCTACCTAAGGTCCTCAAGAGAGGATCGAGAAGATAAGCAAGATAAACTCCTTTTTGGATTACAAGAAATCCTATAAAGCCCAAAAGGTTTAGTCAACCTAACGGACATCTTCAACCCCTGACATATATTATTAACCGATGAGTTATACCCCCTATGGAGTTTGCAACAGAAATAAGATCGAGAATAGGACCGGGAGGATATGCATAAAGGATAGCATGCGGGTAAGCTCTACAGGAAAACAGGGATCAAGAATATACTCTTAAAAAGAGATATGATGCACATATCTTGTCTTCAATCTTCTAAGTCGCATTTTCTTGAGCTTAATTCCATTGTGCTTTGACCATCTTTAACCTCATGATTCCGTGGCCTCTTAACCCCTATTTCCAAATATGAGCTGGAACTCACTTCATTGTCACCTCTCGTTCCACTTTTACTTATTCTCCCTCTGGTATACTTGGCTCAACCATATCCGTGTACTCTTGGTTTTTCAAGCAAGCTCTCCAAAATTCACTAGTGAACTCTGGATCTCGTTTACTCACTATACGGCATTCCACGCAGAAGAACTATCTCTTGAAAACAAACAGATGCCAACCATGTTACCAAGTGTACTTACTAGAGTGATTTCCATAACGCATGCACAAGGGAAATGAATCGTCCGCCTTAGTGGCGAACACTACTAGAATGGATTACCAACAAATGCATCAAGACATTCTAGGTAACCAATCATGACAGAACCCTAAAGGTTACATGAGACTTCGAGGGTATTACCGAGGCAAGTCAAGAGTCTAACTACCCTCCTTTCAGAACCGAGAATGGCACCCTTACTGGATAACCACTCCATTCCTAGAATCAACCCATAGCTCAAAAACATAAGCATTATTCCCAAAAGTCATAGATGTCCTCAAATACAAACAAGTCATGAATAAATGGGACGATCCCCCAACAGGATTTGAGACAAAAACGGGACCCTCTATTGTGCTGGTACTAAGGTGCAGAGACTCATCTATCGAAGCAAGATTTAAAAAGGATGTGATGTACAAAACAAAGTCCTAACGGGATGATAGAAAGGGAAAGCTAAACTTTTACCAGAAACGTTACCACCCCTCTTAGGCACGCTAGTAGTGAGAACATACAATTGCCCTCTCGACGATCTTGTTCTTTGCCCATGTCCTTGTCCTATAGTACTTAACTACCTTCTTGTTCTGAGCCTCATTCGCCTTAACCACTCCTATCCTTTCTTGTATAACGCGGTAACAGGTCTTTTGAGAACTTCCTCCATCGCATGGAAAACATTTACGTAGCTAGAAAAGGATTAGTCACAGTTAAAACTACTGTGACTACAGGCGGAGGAAAGAAAGGAAAAGAGATTCGATCACAGGATAGTGCTAATTGTTTTTTGGGGAATAGCCTTTTTCTTTAAAACTTTTCTTGAAAATTGCTTCTTTGTAAAATGGCCTTGAAAATAGTTTTAGAAGGTTTTAAAAACTTTTGCCCAGTCTGGTAACCTTCTGCTCTGATACCAAATGTAACACCCCACCTCCGCTAGGGTCACTCACAAAGGGAATGCACTAGCTTTGGTGGAGTATTATCTATGTAAACATGCACAGAAATATTACAAGACAGAACATATAAAACAGCGGAAGAAAACATGATTTTATTACTTTATAAAAGTAGTAAGGTCTAAAACCTTTTACATCAAAGTGCCATTAAATTATTTACATCGAAACCTGTCTTGCAATAATAAAGAAGCATAAGACCATAGTCATAAATTATTCCCCAAGTAAAACAGTAAAATAGCCATAGCCAAGAAAAGATCCAAGCCATACATGATGACCTTGAAGCAGAAGAAGTCCGAGCTAACTAACAGTATTTCCTCCCTGAAAACCTGAGGGGGAAACGGAAGACAAAGAGGCGAAAGAAACGGGGTCAGTCATAAAGACTGGTAAGTTCTATCTACTTCCAGCATAAAAACAGGTAAAGGTAACGTGACATGCATAAACTGAAAGTAAACATAAGGATGATGACAAGATAGACAAGCTAAACTAAGGTAATAGGATGAACTACTGTATAGAGATAAACCACGGTCATTATGCATCAATTATAACATCCCAAAGTTCTATCGAGTATAACATCCCAAGGTTCTATCGAGTAATTCACCCAAGGTTCTATCGAGTATAACATCCCAAGGTTCTATCGAGTAATACACCCAAGGTTCTATCAAGTATATTTGCCCTGCATCTTCTGTACTAGTATCCCAACCCGTGTCATGTGTTAGCTACTAAATGTCCCTTGACCAATGTCATGAAATGGTCCATGTCAGCCTAATGTATATTTTCCCAACTCGCATGTTTCTTCCCATGTATATGTTTAGTCCTTTGCCGTAAATCCTACGGACTTCCTCACGTAGTTCTATACTACTTCAACGTAGTTCCATTATCCTTGAAATCGTTTGGACTGTCACCCTTGATCTAGCTGTATTTTCTTATCATTAATTATCGCGTGTTCATCTAGGATTTACGCCACCTAGGACCACTAGGGATTATGCTACCTATTGGACGTTTTCTAGATTCGACCAGGGTTTATGCCACCTAGGACCACTAGAAATTATGCTACCTATCGAACAAAGCCCTTTTTCCATGTAACGATCTAATCGATCGATTCCCTACAAGTCCTAACTCGTCGTGTGTCGGTGTCATACGACCCAATCACGAATTTAGCTACTCTGTGCTAGGTCCACCCTAGGGTGTATCAAGCCCTAGGGTGTCAACCACTGACACCATTTCCAAGCACGCACAGTGTACAACTACTGGTGCCCACACCTACTTTTTTAACTCCGGACTACGTGCACGACCATAGGCCGCCTGAACCTACAATTGCGCACCAAACTCAGCCGTCGATTTGGTCGCTTACAATCAACCCAGTAATCGTGCCCCACCCTAGCCTAGTCTCTAGGGTATCGTGATACATCCAAGAGGGTTACTGCTGAAAAGGACCGCGTAACTAGGGTTTCCGTCCAACAGGTTAAGTGTTGTCATCTAAATTCAAGACTTAACCCATATCAGTCTAGCATGTCAAGTTGGTTAAGTGTGGTCATTCAAGTTCATGACTTAACCCGTCTACATGTCATGTCAAGTTGCTAAGTGTTGTCATTCAAGTTCATGACTTAGCCCCACGAATCACGTGTCAAGTTGGTTAAGCGTATTCTAGCGGTTCATGGCTTAACCCTATCCAAATCATCGTGTCAAATTGGTTAAGTATATTTAAGCCTAACCCCATCAGATTACTGTGTTAGATTGGTTAAGTATATTCAAGCTTAACCCCATCAAATTACCGTGTTAGATTGGTTAAATATATTTAAGCTTAACCCCATCAAATTACCGTGTTAGATTGGTTAAGTATATTCAAGCTTAACCCCATCAAATTACCGTGTTAGATTGGTTAAGTATATTTAAGCTTAACCCCATCAAATTACCGTGTTAGATTGGTTAAGTATAGTCAAGCGATTCATGACTTAACCCCGTCAAGTTATTATGTTAGACTGGTTAAGTATATTCAAGTGATTCATGACTTAACCCCATCAATTTATCATGTTAGATTGATTAAGTATAGGTTTTCTTAACCTCATCAAACCATCGAGAAAAATTGGTTAAGTGTAGGTTTGACTAATGGCACTTAACCCCATTAAATTATCGAGTCGGATTGGTTAAGTGTCTTAAGTAATCAAGTCCGGTCTTACTTAACCTACCCTTTCATGTCATATCGGTTAAGTGCCATTAGTCAAACTAACTTAACCTTATCATGTGGCATTAAGTAAATTAATGCACTCCAACCTCTCACATTAGACTTTGTTGTGGTTACTGGTTACGCCGGGCGGGTCCGGGCAGCTTTACACCATAACCTAGTCTAACCTCGGGTTTTGAGCGTGGTATGACCAACTTCTCACATTGGGTCTTATTGTCTGTAGCTACTAGATTTGCCGGGCGGTTCCGTGCAGATTTATGCTACAAACTCAACCCAACCTCGAGTTGGCCACTTTCATGTTTTTCTACTTGTCATGTTCATGTCGAATTAAGGTTACGACAAAGTCCACGTTTTCCACTTATGCCCATTGTTCCATTACTTAATTCATGTTAAGTTGCATAGTCCATCTCAAGTTTGCCTAAACTACCCAAGGAGTGTTCCCAATGCAAGTGAACGCGAGTCAACATAGTAGGAATAATATGACAACATATTGGCCTCAAATCATGTATGATAGCAAAAAGGATTGGCCTCAAGCATGTATGATAGCATAAATGGATTGGCCTCAAGCATGTATGATAGCATAAAACTAGGTTCATCATCATAGGCATGTAAATGGTCATGAGGGGTTTAGGTTCCTTTACATGCATAAGCCCCAAGTCAAGTTCATATGAATGTTCCACAAGCCAAATGGTTCTAAGGGTTCATGCCAACATTCCATAAGTAAAAATTCAATCTTGCATGATAAACTAAGTCAAACACAACATGAGTGGCATGATTTAATCACTAAGAAATAGCCCAAAGTCATAGGTTCAAGAGAGAGGCAAGACGAGATTCACATAGACTAGCATACTTAGGTTTCATCTCATTTTATTCCATGTCAACATTAGAACTACCGTTTAAATCTAAAAGTAGCTAGAACTTACATAGCGTGGCTAGTGAATTAGGAGCAAGAATCGTCATAGAATCGTTGTAGAAGCTCTAGGAATGATGTAGCAACACTAGAAGCCTTGAGAATATAAGTAGCTCCTTTGATTTTATGTAGAAAGCTTGCTCCTTTGACATGGATCTAGTTTGAATGATCAAGCCTTTGAAGTTGGAGATGGAGGCCATGATCAAGAGAGATTTGGGCAGTACTTAGTTGTTAGGATGGTTTTTAGTGAATTAGGCTAGGTCTTAGGGTGTTTTTATAGGAGTTAGGACTAGTTTAGGCCCTTAGATTAAACCTAGTTTAGATCTGAGCCATCAAAAATCGTCATAGGCCAACCAACCAGACCTCACAAGCAAGCAGGTGCACCAGGCCAACCTGGCCCGACCAGGGAGGTCGACCCCCAGGTCGACACCCAGGTCGACTGCCCAGTCGACCTGGCCTGGGGAGGTCGACTACCCAGTCGACTCCCGAGTCGACCTGGGTCCTGGGCGGGAAATTTTCCCGCCCAGTCTGTTTGGGGCTAAATTCGAGTTTCGAATTCGAATTTGAACTGTTTTCGTTTTCTGATTTTTCGCGAAACTTCTAGAGGCCATATCTCGGTCATACGGACTCCGATTTACGAAATTTCGGACTCGTTCCCAACCAGAATTCCGAGACGAATGCAACGGCGCAACCCGTTTCGCTTGATTCTTAATTTATAATTTATTTCTGTCCTGATTTCTTGTTTTAACATGTTATACAATTCGGGTTGTTACAGACCATTTAATAGGTTTAATAGGTCCTGGAAGCGTGTGTCTAGGAATTGCCAATCCACTAAAGTTATTTGTGGATCAGCCCTGCAGGATCCAAGGGTTGCCCATAGGTGTGATCTTGAGACATTGGTAGAGTGTCTCGAATCGGTAAGTAGATCGTTCCTAGCCTTGACTCATGATGGAAACCCAACTTCCAATACGACATTACGGTTTTGATTGTAAACGTATATATATGGCGACATAGTAGGAAGGGGTACTATGCCATCTAGGATTGATACATTTACATTGAAGTATTTTAAAACTGATTAGTCGCTAATAATAATATTAAAATATTATTTTCTATGTATCAAGCATGTTTGATCATTATAAGGTAAAACTCTATCCTCCAGTTTGCATTGCATTATGTGATGGGACTTGAGTCTTGTAATGATTTCATTTTTCTAAAAAGCATTGCATTGTTTTGAATAAAAATTTATATAATTTATGCACTGGCAATCCAATGGAGTAAACCCGTTCCGCGTTAGCGGCGTGGTCCTGTGGTTAGCCATATTTTTAGATAAGTTAGGAAAGATTTCTCGTACCAGTCCCATGACTGACTTGTAGTTTGTTTCACTTTGCAAACTCGGGTGGCCTCTTTTCCACATGGGCAGTCGAGTTGCTTATTTTGCAGATCAATTGAGCATGATTTTGGATCGAAGCTTAAAGCAGTGTCTAGAGCATTGATAGACTCCCGCTGTATCAGTTTATTAATTCCGCTGCACTATATTAAGTTCATTGTAAATTATCTTTCGTTATTGTATTATTATATTTGATGTACTCTGATATTATGTACTCTGATGTAACATTATTATAATGTTTATAAAAGTCTTCTGTTATTTGTTCTGATGTGTTGTGTAACGACCCGTATTTTCCCATATAATAATTAATTTATTTAATTATATAAATAGGGATTGAGAGATTGAAATGGTCGTTGAAGTAAATAATAGTGAATATTTAATTAAAATAAATAATATATTAAATTTCTGAAATAATCAGAAATAGTGGAATTCACAATAATGGTGTGAATAAGATCATCAATGATATTTAATTCAGTTTATAATTTAATTAGAATAACGAATATATTATTTGAACGGTAGTTTGAACGTATAATTATAATATAATTAAAATCGAGCTCGAAATAGCGCTGTAGTTCGTAACTTGGCAATTCGAACTTCAATTGAATATACAGAAGCCGTTTTAAATCGGATTTCTATGAAACAAGAAATGTTGAGGGCTGGTGAAATATATTTTTCTAGTGGAAGAGAAAAATCGAGATTTCGTCGTGTAGATTTTCAGTTATATCCAAATCAAATTTTAGAAAAGTCGCTATGGAATTCCTTTATAACTTATATCGATTTATTTATATTTTAAAATGGATTTTTAAATATAAATCGAATATCGATGTAACACTGGATTTGAAATATCAAGTTATAAATCCCATTGGAGCTGTATGATATTCTAGTGTGAATATATATGATAATATTAAATTATTTAATTTAATTTAATTGTATTTAAATATATTTATATATTTAAAAGGGTTAATTAGAGCTTTAAAAATAGCCAGTTTTGCAAACGAAGTCGAAATTCAATGAAACTAATTTTTTTGGATCCGCAATATTAAATTATTGCTAGATTTCAATTTTCGTGATTTTTGAAGTTAGTATGTGGCCGTGTGGAATTTTAATGTGAAAAACAGTCAGTATTTTGACGGATAAAAATATGCTGTGTGAGCAAACAGAGTCGGAATTTGACGAAACCAGTTTCGTTGGTTCCGCAATGTCAAACTCTAGCTGCATGTCCAGTTTCGTGATTTTTGGGTATTGTGTGTGATCACAGGGATTTTTGAACAGCGTATTCAAGCAGCGATTGATTAAAAACAAATATAAAAATCGAATAAAAAATATTAAAACTCTCCTATAAATAATCCTAACTTATTTTAACCCTAGCTTTCATTTTCCTTCGGTCAATCTCTTTCTGCCGCAACCAAATTCGTTTCTTACTTGAAAATCCAGGTCTTCAAAAATGAAAAGAAATTTCAAGAAAATTCTAAAAATCATAATACTCATATGTCTATGATCCATGGGTGTTTCTATTCGCCTTGGTGTACATATTGAGGGGTTCGACGTTCATTACTGTGGTGGACTTTCATCGCAGTCAGCCTAGGGCTGAAGATAGCGAGAGATAGGTGCAGTAATCCACGTATTCGAGTTCGTTATTGGAATCAGAAGATCGTATAGCTTCGATTTTTTTTTTTTTATGGATTTTCTAAATTAAAAAGTGTCGTCGGTTTCCTGTAGATAGCCAGGAAGCGCCATCGTCATAATGTAGATGAGGAAACCGAGTTTGACTAAAAGGGGGTCAGATGGAAGAGGAAGTCCAGAGGAGAATTTTGGGTATTTTTACTTGATTTTAAAATGAAGGGAGTAGGAGCACTTTGGGGAGGGAACGACGGCTATGGTGGGTTTGAGTTCAACTGGAGCGTGTTCATTTTGGGGGAGAAGGAGTATTACGGGTTTGGGCCGGTTTTGTTTAAGGGGGTGAGGCCTAATCCATTTAAATTCAAGTTTTATTTAAAATAAATGGTGTATTAACTTGTTAATGCGATAAATTCATCCTACATTATCAGAATTTGACAAAACAAGATCCGTTGGGATCGTATGGGCGAGAGCAACCCAATGGAACTGACCGAGAGTGAATTGAAGCTCATTTGGATTTATGGTGAAATTAAACGCCTGAATCAAATCAATGACCGATAATCGTAATTTAACGATCACCGACCAATGTGAGTAAATCTCACTAACTCTGCTCAACTTATATATTTATAATGTATTTTTAGAATCAATAAATAACGGTTGTTTGCTGTGTGTTGGCTATTTTGGTTGAACTGCTTGTTAATTGGTTGAAAATATCGATAATGATAATTATTATTCGAATATTGATTCTGTTATCAGAATATTTCATATTCGTGTTATTCATGTGATTAACATCTGTGGATGCAGGCAAACAGGTTGGAGGGACCCAACTAGGTTCCTCAACATTTATTTTACTGTTTTTTTCATATATTGTGTTATATGATGTGATATGAAATCTGTTGTTGATTTTGTATGATTGAATGATGCCGATCATTGTTATATGGTACGTTAAATACCATAAGGATTACTGGAATGTTAAAAAGGAAAATTTCAATGTTATATTGAAAAAGAAATATTTATAAAATCAAAAGATTTTATAAAAAGAAAACTATTTATTTAGAAAATAAATAGATTAAAAAGGAATATTTATTTGTTAATCAAATAGATAGAATCGAAGGGAAATATTTGTAAAACATTTACAGATAGAATTGAAAAAAGGAAATATGTGTAAAACATTTACAAATAGAATTGAAAAGGGATATTTATTTGAAAATAAATAGAATAGAAAGAGGAAATATGTACAAATAGAAAATATTTTATAAATTAAATAGAATTATCAAAAAGGGATTTATTTTGTAAATAAATAGATTATAAAAGGAAATACTTGAAAGGTGACAAGAATTGTATAAAAGGAGAATTTACATTTGAAAGGTTTAGACCCATCCTTCGCACACGGGCACAACATGATATGGATTTAAAGCAAAGATTTTAAATAGAATATATTCTAACCGATATATTGAGAAAGTAAATTTATAAATAATATTTTATAAATTAAACAAAATGTTTATCATTGCATAAATAGAATATATAAGTCAGGACTTATATAGAGAAGTAAGAATCGATTTCAACATCGATATTTGCAACTGAATAAACGTAGAATTAATCAAAGGAGTTAATCAGTTAGAGGTAACCAGTTAGAGTTAATCAATTAGAGTTTATTGGATAGAGTTAACCAGATAGAGTTAATTGAACATAGTTAATCGAATTAGGATAAATTGAATATTATTTATTCAATTTGAGTTGATCGAATATAGTTATTTGAGAGAGAGTTAGTAAAACATAGTTATTGAGGATGTGTTGCCATTTCGTACGACTGCTAGCATAATTCGCAGGGCAGCGGATAGCCTACGGCGGTCAGATGTTTCCTGAGGGAATCAGGCGTAACCATTGTGATCGCAGCAGTCTAGAGTCAAGCGAATGGAGTTAAATCGAATATTAGCCATTCTAAATAAAGTTAAAACAGACATAGTTATTCGAATATAAATAAATCGAATATTAGTTATTCGATAGGAGTTAAATGAGTTGAGTTAAATAAGTTGAGTGAATCAAGTAAGTTAACCAAGCTGAGTTAATCGAGTTGAGTTGGTCAAGATGAGTTAATCAAACGAATTTAATCCAAATGAGTTAATCGAAAGGAGTTATTCTAAATAGTTTATTCGAATAGAATTAAAGGAGTTATTTGAAATAGTTTATTTGAATAAAATTAAAGGAGTTAATCGAATATAGTTTATTCGAAAGGAGATTTATTGAATGTAAATCATTCGTAGAAAGTTGATCGAATGTAAATCATTCGAAGAGAGATTATCGAATATAGTTATGCGAAGAAAGAGTTATCGAATATAGTTTATTCAAAAAGGAGTTATCAAATATAGATTATTCGAAAAAGAGAATTATACGTTGAATTCGATTATATTGAATTAGGGAAAGTACTATTTAGTTTCCGTCTTTAAATCAAGATTTATTTATTATTCAATTAGTTATTTGTTATTTATTCAAAATAAGAAATAAGAATTTTATTTATGTTATTTTATATCGAAAGCATGGGATTATAACACCATCTTTATAATCAAATGATTTTGTAAAAGAAGTGGATTCATAAATAGAATCTGAGTTACGTAAGGAAGTTGGTTAAAAGATTTAAAAGGTTGAACTTTGTCTACTTCGAGGTTAGAAATGTTGTTCAGTTAAGGTCTGAGAGGTAATTATACCCCAACTTGATTGACTTCGTTTTTAACTAAGGGATGTGTAAGGTTCGATAGTGAAGGTTGATTAAGTGAATTTAGTTAATGATTATAATGGTTTGAATCTGCTTAGAGATGTTTTATTTAAACATCAGTTTAGAACCAATAAAGGAGTTTTGGGAAATGTTTTTCCAATAAGAATCAGAAATGTTTTCTAATTTAGAAAACAAGAAGTGGAATAAAATATGGAGATGTTTTCAAATGATTAATAAAGTAGATTTTCTAAATTTAGAAAATAGGAATTTACAAATATATAGAAATGGGAAACGAATGGATTAATGATAAATTTAATTAAAGGGGATTAATGTTGATTGATGATTGATCGATCGAATTTCTATCTAGAAATTAGATCATTGGTTGTACACCTATTTTTCTTTCATAGTTAAATCACCGACTATCGAAGTTTTTGACCATTTTTCCGTCGTCAATGAGGAGAGAACGGGATCAGATTCATTATCTGAAAACCACTTTGTACAGACGTGAAACGACCCGAACTCCCCCGGTCTCCGAAGAGAAGGGAAAGCGCGGATTGTTTTGAGAACACGACAAAGTAGAACGCATACAAAAGAACAATTTATGTTATATCACGACAATGCATCAGAATACATGAATATACAGAGTATAATTGAATAAATATTACACAGAAATATCAGAGATTTAAAGTACATTTAAATACATCGCAGCGGAAAATAATACAATACACAACTAGAAGAGATATACGGATACAAAGCTTTCCGGATATCATTCCAGCTGTAAACCAGGATCCTGTGAATATAAATCTGCAAAACCAAAACTACTAGCTGCCCTTGTCAAAATAAGGGCACCCAGAGTTTAGGTTAAAACAATAAACTCCAGGTCAGTCATGGGACTGGTGTGAGAACTAAAACAGTTATTAATCTTTATTTTTAAAGTTAGGTAAATTAAGGGACCACGCCGTATAACACGGAACAGGTTTCCTCCCAAGAACACCAGTGCATAAATAACAGCGCAATGCTAAATAAAGAAAAATGAAGCTGTTATAAGACCCAGGTCCTATCACACAATGCAACGCAAGCCGGGGGATAGGGTTTTCCCTTATAACAGCCAAAGAATGCTTGATACGTTTAAAACAAATCTTTTGATATTATTATAAGTGTATAGTGTATAAAACAACTTCAAAGCATAAGTATCAATCATAGACGGCATGGGTACCATATATCATGTCGCCATACTAGTTCTACAATTAAAACTGCAAATGTCACATATTTGGAAATTGGATTTCCATCTATGAACCGAGGCAAAAGATAGTCCTCAACCGATTCGAGACGCTCTGGCCCGCCCCTCAGGATCAGAGCTCGAGTGACCCTTGGATCGTCAGGGCCGGTCCACCGATGTGGATTAAAATGCCTGAACATGCGTTTCCCCGCCCTTTGGGGCGTAAATGAGCCAACGAATGGCTCCATCGGACCCGGATCGTCCGATCTAACCGAGGCGCCTCGCAACAGCAACAACCACACAGGTGAAAAGTTTATAAATGTCAGGGCTGGTAGGTCACTGACACCACCCTAGCTAGAAAGAAACGCATGCCCTCCCTGATGTCCTCCCCCGTTTCTGGTTCACAACCGGGGTGCGAGGCTCGCGAATTCACGTTACACAAAGCTGTGCCACACAGGCTGTGCTTTGATCGTCACCACAAGACTTTGCTTTTCAACAGAAGCCTCGATCAATTGCATCTTAGCATGCCACACAGGCAAACCACTCTATGCAAACGATATCAGTTACATAGAATGAAATCCAATGTCAGACACACAGTCCATTTACAAGTCCGTTCTGGGTCTGAACGAAACCGGAGGCACTTTCCTCGCATATCCATCGATCTCCAAGCACATCTGGACGACCACCGATTGATTCCCTCATCTTGGGTGTACAGCCCAATCAAGATCATCAGTAATCACCCAAACGATGTGAAGACTTCCGGTCTTCAACCACCGTCTTCATCTTCGACTTATCGTCGTATCAGTTATTCAGAATGGGATAAACCCGGTCTTTCCGAATAACTCGCGTATATTTTAAATAAGTGTTACACAAACACAACATACGCCTCATTCCAATTCATCAGTCACTAACCGTAAATTAATCAAGAGAATAATTCCCTAAATATTAACCCCGAAGGTCGAAACCAACATCAGATCAATATTCAGAAAACCATTCTGCTTGGCTAACCGACAGTTAGTTTCTAAATTTCACATTCATAGGGAGAGGTTCCCATTAATTTTATCAAAGATAAATTCCTTGAATTTATTCTCTAATCTTCTTTTGAATTTCGATTCCACTAGTCGGGATTAACGAACCTTACCGAAGTAATCATTTGTTTTGATTTCCCAATCCCAACCTATTCATCCCATGAAGTAAAACTGGTGATACTTCATATCTAACACCACGGTGTTATCGGTAAATTCAAATACCATTTCACGTTCAAATCTAATTAAAGATTCAACTATCGCCTGGAGCAAAACTGGTGATACCCCATTCTCGATGATTTCAATCTAATTAAAGATTCATTAAAACTCCACTTAGTTTTAATTGTTAACTGGGTTAAAGAATCAGTGTCATTTTGTAACGACACGGATTTCGCCCGGACCTAATCGATCGTTAAACCGACCAAGACCGTTCGAATCCCGCATACGCTAACTTTGGGTATACAACACATCAGAACAAATAACAGAAGACTTCAATAAACATCATAATAATGTTACATCAGAGTACAGAACATCAGAGTATATCGAAATATAATACACAGCGGAAGATAAATTTACATAAATGTAAAACAGTGCACAGCGGAAATATAAACTACACAGCGGAAGACTGTAAATGCCTGGACACAGCTTAAAGCTTCAATCCAGAATCCTACTCAATACATCTGCAAAATAAAACTACTCGACTGCCCGTGTGGAAAATAGGGGCACCCGAGTTCGCAAGGGAAAAGCAAACTACAGGTCAGTCATGGGACTGGTGTGAGAACTCAAAAACAGTTGTTAAACTTGTTTAAAAATAAGGCAAATCACGGGACCACGCCACTTTCGCGGAACGGGTTTACCCCCATGAAAGCCAGTGTATAAGCAACAATCAATATAGATATATGGATCTACTATGCATCACACAACATGCAATATCCCAATCTACCCACTTAGATTAATCACAACACTTAGATTTTCCAAATCCAATTCAATTTACAGAAATTATTCCTTTGGATTTTATTCCCGATTTCTTATTTCAAATCATTTGAAATACATATCTAACTTTCTATATCAAAGTAGATTTCACTTCGGGATCTCAAATCAAATCATTTGGAAATGTGAATTCCAAAACATAACAATGCATACAAACAAGTATGCAACCAAATATCGTGCTCCCCATCGACAAGGCAAAGGGTACGCACCTCGCAACTCGATATATATATGTGCACCTACCCCACATAGGAGTAGGCTACACCGACGATGCACCTCCCACTCAGGAGAGCATACACCGCCCTCTCACCCATACTTTTAGTCTCAGGGTTACCCGAATCTTTAGTCACATACTAAATCATTTCATATCCCGAAGTAGGGAAAATCATTTCACAACGTAATAATCACAAGTACTTTCAAAATATAGTACTTCACATCAGTAATTCAAGCATATGATCAGTCACTATTAATCACATAACCTTTGAGCTCGTACGTCTCAAAGAAGGGTGTTAAGCAAGGGAATACATTCTCCGCCACCAAACAGATACATCATCAATAGCAACTAATCGAATATGCGATGAACCACAATGTAACATATAATACATTTTCTAAATCACTTTAGAAATCATCGGGTTTTGGGCCTCGAAATCCTTTCTGTTTTATAAAACATTTTTATAAAACATTCCCTGTCCAGAATCGGGAACACGTTTCTTTTCGCTTTAAGAAAAATATCATTTCACAATCATTCATTAAATTTGAAATGAACACAATATCGCTAAACACCCTATCGTCAAATCGTGAAGTGTTTCACAAGGCGTTAGCACACAGATATTTTCAACCCAACCCAATGCTAAATGTAAAAGCATATTTTGCTCATAAACTGGTCGAGCACAATCCAAACCATCAATCAATCAAATTTGACATTAAATATAATGTTTTAAATAGAGAGAGTATTGACTTATATTTAACATCAAATCCTGAAACCAGCAGATATCATATCGGGAATAACGATATCGATATCTTCCAAATTCCCATCACAATATCTGTAATCACGGAATCCAATATCGAAAATATCCATAGATAATTTCAATTCAAATCTAATCCAATTTATTTATTTATAACCATTGGATTATTTTTCTAGTTAATAACTAGTTCATTTCGATAAAAATCTATTTTTATCTTTTCAAATATGGAGTTTTTCATCCCAATTCTTCACAAATCATTTCTTATGATTTTACACAAATTATTACTATTTTTAATAATTTTATCAAGGCCCGTACAGTCGATTTCCAACAATGGCCATCGAACTGCACTTACAGCGACCTTTTTCAAATTTGATTTGGACATAATTCCAAATCCAACCGTTAGATTTCAAATTTCTAATATTCCTTAGAAAGCTCTTTTCGATGCGAACCTAACGGTTCTGATTTCAGGAGAATCCGACGGTCGGATCTCCCGTAATGTCCGTTCGAAGTCAATGGTCGAAATTCGCGAACTGCCGCGGCGCGGCGCGTTCTATTCAGGCCATTATATTATATATATAATATATATAATATATATTTCGTCGATTTCTATTTAAAACGAAGTTTATAAATAGTTTTAAATTCGTTTCAAAAACATTTTCAACTTCCTTTTCAATTCAAATCACAATTGAATTCTTCTTTATAGATTCGTTTTAAAATTCATTTCTATTCAATTCAAATTTCAATTCAATTTGAATTCGTTTTCAATTCAATTCATTTCGAATTCGTTTTCTATTCAATTCAATTCGAATTCGTTTTCTATTCAATTCAATTCGAATTCGTTTTCTATTCAATTCAATTCGAATTCGTTTTCTATTCAATTCAATTCGAATTCGTTTTCTATTCAATTCAATTCGAATTCGTTTTCTATTCAATTCAATTCGAATTCATTTTCTATTCAATTCAATTCGAATTCGTTTTCTAGTCAATTCAATTCGAATTCGTTTTCTATTCAATTCAATTCGAATTCGTTTTCTAGTCAATTCAATTCGAATTCATTTTCTATTCAATTCAATTCGAATTCGTTTTCTATTCAATTCAATTCGAATTCGTTTTCTATTCAATTCAATTCGAATTCGTTTTCTATTCAATTCAATTCGAATTCGTTTTCTAGTCAATTCAATTCAAATTCATTTTCTATTCAATTCAATTCGAATTCGTTTTCTATTCAATTCAATTCGAATTCGTTTTCTAGTCAATTCAATTCGAATTCATTTTCTATTCAATTCAATTCGAATTCGTTTTCTATTCAATTCAATTCGAATATTTCATATGCATCGTTTTCATTTCATATATATATATATATATCGTTTTCAATTCGAATATTTCATATACATTGTTTTCATTTCATATATATATATATATATATCGTTTTCAATTCGAATATTTCATATACATTGTTTTCAATTCGAATATTTTCACTTCGCTATATATATATAAATTTCACTTTTCATATATTCGATATTTTCACTTCGCTATATATATAAATTTCACTTTTCATATATTCGATATTTTCACTTTGCTATATATATAAATTTCACTTTTCATATATTCGATATTTTCACTTTGCTATATATATAAATTTCACTTTTCATATATATATTATTTCACTTCGCTATCAATCAATTTTCACAACAATTTCAACCAATAAATATCGTCCATGGTTTGTGGACGAGGGGCGTATATATATATAGGTATTTATATATAGCAATTCACTTCCACTTTCAACACATATATAAAATTATAAAAAGAGATTGAAGAGTGAGAAATCCTCACCAATAGCTATCCAACTACACGATTCTTCCTTTATAGAAATCTTCGCCTTTTGTCGCTTTCACCCGTATTCTCTACATATGTAAAAATCGAATTTTTACTATGTTATTCAATATATAAAAATCTGATTTTTCTTTCGACTCAATATATAAAAATCTGATTTTTACTTCGACTTTCCATAAATAAAAATATGATTTTTACTTCGACTTTCCATAAATAAAAATATGATTTTTACTTTTTAAAGAAATCAGTTTTTAACTTTTAAAAAACCAAATCAGTTTTTTTTTACTTATCTAAAATAAAATCAGTTTTTATTTTCTTTAAAAAAACAGTTTTTAAATCCTTTATCAAATCTGTTTTCCTCTTTTTTTTTAAAAATGCAGTTTTTATCTTTATAAAAAAATGCAGTTTTTATTTTTTTATAAAAAATCCAGTTTTTACATCATAAAAAAAAAATCCAGTTTTCAGTTTCTTTGAAAAACCAGTTTTAAAATTCTTTTCAAATCAGAAGTTAGTTTTTAAATCTAAAAATAAATCAGTTTTTAAAACTTTAACAAATCAGTTTTTTTTTTCCTAAAAAAAAACAGTTTTTATAACTTTAAAAAAATTCAGTTTTTAAATTCTAAAACAAAGAAACAGTTTTTAAAATTCTTAAAAAAATGCAGTTTTGCTCTTTTAAAAAAAAAACAGTTTTATTCTAAAGAAAAAACTACAGTTTTAATCTTTTAAAAAAAATAACAGTTTTTAAATAAAAATAAAAAAAAACAAATAAAAAAAAATGGCTCACCGATCTTCGAAGTGGAGGAGGGAAGAAGAGCGTCGGCGGTGGCTCGTGGTGTCGCGATGAGGCGTTCGATGGTGGAGGCGGGGTCTTCTTCGATTGCGTCGCGACTGGGTGTCTCGAGGGGTCTCGAGGTGAAGGCGGCTTCGACACTGGAAGGAGGCGGTCGTCGAGGGGTTGTTCGGTGGTGGGTAAGGCGGCGGCTCGATTGGACTTAGGGTTAGGTTTTTTTTTCTTTTTTTATTTTTTTATTCGGTTTCTGGTAAGTGATTCGGGGGGGGGGGGGGGCAACGAAGAAGAAAAGGGGGGAAGGTAATTTTTTTATTTATTTTATTATTATTTAATTATTAAATTTTGCAAAAGGGTTGACTTTTACTTATGACCTCGAAACGAGGCCCACCGCCTGTCGTCCATAGCGTTTTACCCCCATTCCGAACATAATGGGATATGTATCGTAAGCTGGTTTGATCGTTACAATCAGTTTCCGTTGAAATTACATTTTAAATCCTTATATTGAATTTTAAACGTACATTTCAAATTACCGGGGTCACATACTAACTAGAAAAATCCCAGAAAAATATTTTCTAGCTTCGTATTGACGATACGGTCCTAACAAAACTAGTTTCGTCGAATTCTGAGACCGTTTGAAAAATGGCCAATTTCCAGTCGATTAAATTCAACAGAAACTGGTCAAACGCGTTTTCTTTTGCCACGCTCACATATTGATTCGAAAAATTATGAAATTTGAAATCTAACAATAGTTTGACATCCCGGACCCAACAAAAGTGGTTTCGTCGAATTCCGAGGTCATTTGCAAAATGTCCATTTTTAAGGGCCTGAATTCCATAGCGACTATTCAGAATTTTCAACTGGACATATCTTTTGATTCCCGATATGAAATTTTGATTTTTCGGATTCGTTGGAAAGATATTCACTATTAGATTCCATTATTTTTGGTTTCACTAAAATCCGGATTGTTTTGCACCCGGTACATTCAATTGAAGTTTGAAATCGAATTATCGAACTACCGCGCCATTTTCAATTCTATTTATAATTATATATAAATATTTATATTCTAACGACGACGCGTATAATATATACGTTCGAATTATATTCAAAATAAATTTCTCGTCGATATTATTTAAAATAATTCATATTAAATAATCAGAATTCGCTAAAATTGCCAAAATAAAAATTTCAAACTGGCTCGCATTTTACGGGTTGTTACAATCTCCACCACTTAAAACTTTTCGTCCCCGAAAAGGAACAAAGTCGAAAGTGGTTTGATTATTCAACTCTACGTTCGATCTGGCTTCCATTCTCCAACTCTTTAGTTTCTGAGAATTTTCAAAATTTCAAAAATTTGGCTAACACCCTAAATTTTTGAAAAAATTTCGCCATAACCTCCCCTGCACCGGGAGCATCGGGAAATCGCAAATAGCGTTCCCGGTCCTTCAGATCTCAAAAAGAAAAAGAAAAAGCCAAGCGGCTAGCCAATAGGCTCACAAAATCATCATCACCCAAACAAAACAGTAAATTATGTAGTAAACATGTACCTATTTGTCGGGCAAACAAATTTTATTCTCTGCTCTAGCCTCCTTGCTATGACCTGTTCAATGATATACATGTATATGCAAGCAGATGCGACCAATTTTCAATATAATTCAATATGTGATTCAATTAGGCTAAATGGTTCAAAATTAGCAAACAAATAAACAAACAACCCAAACATCAATCAATTAATTGATTATATTTTCAAATATATAATTTTATATATTTAAAATCATATTTTCTAAAATCAGATTATATATATAATCACAGATACGTTATTTATAAACAAATAACTCTCGACTCATTCTGGGGCATTTCTAACCCCATCTCTAACGAGTCACTCATTCTAGAATGCTACTGATTCTATCTCTAATGAGGATTCTTTTATAGGACATTACTAATCCTACCTCTGATGAGTCTTTTGTTCAGTTCTAACGAGTTGTACCCCAAAGATTTGAGTTTAACCAAAGCTCTGATACCACGTTGTAACGACACGGATTTCGCCCGGACCTAATCGATCGTTAAACCGACCAAGACCGTTCGAATCCCGCATACGCTAACTTTGGGTATACAACACATCAGAACAAATAACAGAAGACTTCAATAAACATCATAATAATGTTACATCAGAGTACAGAACATCAGAGTATATCGAAATATAATACACAGCGGAAGATAAATTTACATAAATGTAAAACAGTGCACAGCGGAAATATAAACTACACAGCGGAAGACTGTAAATGCCTGGACACAGCTTAAAGCTTCAATCCAGAATCCTGCTCAATACATCTGCAAAATAAAACTACTCGACTGCCCGTGTGGAAAATAGGGGCACCCGAGTTCGCAAGGGAAAAGCAAACTACAGGTCAGTCATGGGACTGGTGTGAGAACTCAAAAACAGTTGTTAAACTTGTTTAAAAATAAGGCAAATCACGGGACCACGCCACTTTCGCGGAACGGGTTTACCCCCATGAAAGCCAGTGTATAAGCAACAATCAATATAGATATATGGATCTACTATGCATCACACAACATGCAATATCCCAATCTACCCACTTAGATTAATCACAACACTTAGATTTTCCAAATCCAATTCAATTTACAGAAATTATTCCTTTGGATTTTATTCCCGATTTCTTATTTCAAATCATTTGAAATACATATCTAACTTTCTATATCAAAGTAGATTTCACTTCGGGATCTCAAATCAAATCATTTGGAAATGTGAATTCCAAAACATAACAATGCATACAAACAAGTATGCAACCAAATATCGTGCTCCCCATCGACAAGGCAAAGGGTACGCACCTCGCAACTCGATATATATATGTGCACCTACCCCACATAGGAGTAGGCTACACCGACGATGCACCTCCCACTCAGGAGAGCATACACCGCCCTCTCACCCATACTTTTAGTCTCAGGGTTACCCGAATCTTTAGTCACATACTAAATCATTTCATATCCCGAAGTAGGGAAAATCATTTCACAACGTAATAATCACAAGTACTTTCAAAATATAGTACTTCACATCAGTAATTCACGCATATGATCAGTCACTATTAATCACATAACCTTTGAGCTCGTACGTCTCAAAGAAGGGTGTTAAGCAAGGGAATAAATTCTCCGCCACCAAACAGATACATCATCAATAGCAACTAATCGAATATGCGATGAACCACAATGTAACATATAATACATTTTCTAAATCACTTTAGAAATCATCGGGTTTTGGGCCTCGAAATCCTTTCTGTTTTATAAAACATTTTTATAAAACATTCCCTGTCCAGAATCGGGAACACGTTTCTTTTCGCTTTAAGAAAAATATCATTTCACAATCATTCATTAAATTTGAAATGAACACAATATCGCTAAACACCCTATCGTCAAATCGTGAAGTGTTTCACAAGGCGTTAGCACACAGATATTTTCAACCCAACCCAATGCTAAATGTAAAAGCATATTTTGCTCATAAACTGGTCGAGCACAATCCAAACCATCAATCAATCAAATTTGACATTAAATATAAGGTTTTAAATAGAGAGAGTATTGACTTATATTTAACATCAAATCCTGAAACCAACAGATATCATATCGGGAATAACGATATCGATATCTTCCAAATTCCCATCACAATATCTGTAATCACGGAATCCAATATCGAAAATATCCATAGATAATTTCAATTCAAATCTAATCCAATTTATTTATTTATAACCATTGGATTATTTTTCTAGTTAATAACTAGTTCATTTCGATAAAAATCTATTTTTATCTTTTCAAATATGGAGTTTTTCATCCCAATTCTTCACAAATCATTTCTTATGATTTTACACAAATTATTACTATTTTTAATAATTTTATCAAGGCCCGTACAGTCGATTTCCAACAATGGCCATCGAACTGCACTTACAGCGACCTTTTTCAAATTTGATTTGGACATAATTCCAAATCCAACCGTTAGATTTCAAATTTATAATATTCCTTAGAAAGCTCTTTTCGATGCGAACCCAACGGTTCTGATTTCAGGAGAATCCGACGGTCGGATCTCCCGTAATGTCCGTTCGAAGTCAATGGTCGAAATTCGCGAACTGCCGCGGCGCGGCGCGTTCTATTCAGGCCATTATATTATATATATAATATATATAATATATATTTCGTCGATTTCTATTTAAAACGAAGTTTATAAATAGTTTTAAATTCGTTTCAAAAACATTTTCAACTTCCTTTTCAATTCAAATCACAATTGAATTCTTCTTTATAGATTCGTTTTAAAATTCATTTCTATTCAATTCAAATTTCAATTCAATTTGAATTCGTTTTCAATTCAATTCATTTCGAATTCGTTTTCTATTCAATTCAATTCGAATTCGTTTTCTATTCAATTCAATTCGAATTCGTTTTCTATTCAATTCAATTCGAATTCGTTTTCTATTCAATTCAATTCGAATTCGTTTTCTATTCAATTCAATTCGAATTCGTTTTCTATTCAATTCAATTCGAATTCGTTTTCTATTCAATTCAATTCGAATTCGTTTTCTAGTCAATTCAATTCGAATTCATTTTCTATTCAATTCAATTCGAATTCGTTTTCTAGTCAATTCAATTCGAATTCATTTTCTATTCAATTCAATTCGAATTCGTTTTCTATTCAATTCAATTCGAATTCGTTTTTTATTCAATTCAATTTGAATTCGTTTTCTATTCAATTCAATTCGAATTCGTTTTCTAGTTAATTCAATTCAAATTCATTTTCTATTCAATTCAATTCGAATTCGTTTTCTATTCAATTCAATTCGAATTCGTTTTCTAGTCAATTCAATTCGAATTCATTTTCTATTCAATTCAATTCGAATTCGTTTTCTATTCAATTCAATTCGAATATTTCATATGCATCGTTTTCATTTCATATATATATATATATATATATCGTTTTCAATTCGAATATTTCATATACATTGTTTTCATTTCATATATATATATATATATATATATATATCGTTTTCAATTCGAATATTTCATATACATTGTTTTCAATTCGAATATTTTCACTTCGCTATATATATATAAATTTCACTTTTCATATATTCGATATTTTCACTTCGCTATATATATAAATTTCACTTTTCATATATTCGATATTTTCACTTTGCTATATATATAAATTTCACTTTTCATATATTCGATATTTTCACTTTGCTATATATATAAATTTCACTTTTCATATATATATTATTTCACTTCGCTATCAATCAATTTTCACAACAATTTCAACCAATAAATATCGTCCATGGTTTGTGGACGAGGGGCGTATATATATATAGGTATTTATATATAGCAATTCACTTCCACTTTCAACACATATATAAAATTATAAAAAGAGATTGAAGAGTGAGAAATCCTCACCAATAGCTATCCAACTACACGATTCTTCCTTTATAGAAATCTTCGCCTTTTGTCGCTTTCACCCGTATTCTCTACATATGTAAAAATCGAATTTTTACTATGTTATTCAATATATAAAAATCTGATTTTTCTTTCGACTCAATATATAAAAATCTGATTTTTACTTCGACTTTCCATAAATAAAAATATGATTTTTACTTCGACTTTCCATAAATAAAAATATGATTTTTACTTTTTAAAGAAATCAGTTTTTAACTTTTAAAAAACCAAATCAGTTTTTTTTTACTTATCTAAAATAAAATCAGTTTTTATTTTCTTTAAAAAAACAGTTTTTAAATCCTTTATCAAATCTGTTTTCCTCTTTTTTTTTTAAAAATGCAGTTTTTATCTTTATAAAAAAATGCAGTTTTTATTTTTTTATAAAAAATCCAGTTTTTACATCATAAAAAAAAAATCCAGTTTTCAGTTTCTTTGAAAAACCAGTTTTAAAATTCTTTTCAAATCAGAAGTTAGTTTTTAAATCTAAAAATAAATCAGTTTTTAAAACTTTAACAAATCAGTTTTTTTTTTCCTAAAAAAAAACAGTTTTTATAACTTTAAAAAAATTCAGTTTTTAAATTCTAAAACAAAGAAACAGTTTTTAAAATTCTTAAAAAAATGCAGTTTTGCTCTTTTAAAAAAAAAACAGTTTTATTCTAAAGAAAAAACTACAGTTTTAATCTTTTAAAAAAAATAACAGTTTTTAAATAAAAATAAAAAAAAAACAAATAAAAAAAAATGCCTCACCGATCTTCGAAGTGGAGGAGGGAAGAAGAGCGTCGGCGGTGGCTCGTGGTGTCGCGATGAGGCGTTCGATGGTGGAGGCGGGGTCTTCTTCGATTGCGTCGCGACTGGGTGTCTCGAGGGGTCTCGAGGTGAAGGCGGCTTCGACACTGGAAGGAGGCGGTCGTCGAGGGGTTGTTCGGTGGTGGGTAAGGCGGCGGCTCGATTGGACTTAGGGTTAGGTTTTTTTTTCTTTTTTTCTTTTTTTATTCGGTTTCTGGTAAGTGATTCGGGGGGGGGGGGGGGGCAACGAAGAAGAAAAGGGGGGAAGGTAATTTTTTTATTTATTTTATTATTATTTAATTATTAAATTTTGCAAAAGGGTTGACTTTTACTTATGACCTCGAAACGAGGCCCACCGCCTGTCGTCCATAGCGTTTTACCCCCATTCCGAACATAATGGGATATGTATCGTAAGCTGGTTTGATCGTTACAATCAGTTTCCGTTGAAATTACATTTTAAATCCTTATATTGAATTTTAAACGTACATTTCAAATTACCGGGGTCACATACTAACTAGAAAAATCCCAGAAAAATATTTTCTAGCTTCGTATTGACGATACGGTCCTAACAAAACTAGTTTCGTCGAATTCTGAGACCGTTTGAAAAATGGCCAATTTCCAGTCGATTAAATTCAACAGAAACTGGTCAAACGCGTTTTCTTTTGCCACGCTCACATATTGATTCGAAAAATTATGAAATTTGAAATCTAACAATAGTTTGACATCCCGGACCCAACAAAAGTGGTTTCGTCGAATTCCGAGGTCATTTGCAAAATGTCCATTTTTAAGGGCCTGAATTCCATAGCGACTATTCAGAATTTTCAACTGGACATATCTTTTGATTCCCGATATGAAATCTTGATTTTTCGGATTCGTTGGAAAGATATTCACTATTAGATTCCATTATTTTTGGTTTCACTAAAATCCGGATTGTTTTGCACCCGGTACATTCAATTGAAGTTTGAAATCGAATTATCGAACTACCGCGCCATTTTCAATTCTATTTATAATTATATATAAATATTTATATTCTAACGACGACGCGTATAATATATACGTTCGAATTATATTCAAAATAAATTTCTCGTCGATATTATTTAAAATAATTCATATTAAATAATCAAAATTCGCTAAAATTGCCAAAATAAAAATTTCAAACTGGCTCGCATTTTACGGGTTGTTACACATTTAAAACACGGTTCACGATAAACCCAAAATCACATTCCATTAATTATCGGGTTAAAGAACGAGTGTTATTTAAAACACTGTCCACGATAAACCCAAAAATCAATATTAATTCAATTCCAATTAAATATTATTAATTGGTACACTTCATTAAATCTAAATAAAAAGATTTAATCTTTTCTCAACTGGGTTCAAGAACAGTGTTAATGAAGACACCATTCACGACAAACCCAAATCACATTTGATATTCAATACAAGGCTCTGAATAGAAAATATATCGGCTTATATTCAATATCAAATTCTACGATTAACAAATGTCGTATTGGAGATAACGATATAAATATATCTTTCAAATTTCCATAACAACATCTGTATAATCACGAATTCCAACATCGAAATATTCCGAAGACAATTTCGATTCAAATCCATTCCAATATGATTATTGGAAATTCTGGTTATTTTCAAAACCATTTCTAATCCAGTTTATTTATTTAAAAATAAATAGAATTATAATTCTAGTTCAAAACTAGTCCATTTCGATAAAAATCTATTTTTATCTTTTCTAATATGGAGTTTTTCATCCCAATTTTTCCCAAATCATTTCTTATGATTTTACACAAATTATTACTATTTTTAATAATTTTATCAAGGCCCGTACAGTCGATTTCCATCAACGGCCATCGAACTGCACTTACAGCGACCTTTTTCAAATTTGATTTGGACATAATTCCAAATCCAACCATTAGATTTCAAATTTTTAACATTCGTTAGAAAGCTCTTTTCGATACGAACCCAAAGGTTCCGGTTTTAGGAGAATCCGACGGTCGGATCTCCCGTAATGTCCGTTTGAAATAAATGGTCGAAATTCACGAACTGCCGCGGCGCGGCGCGTTCTATTCAGGCCATTATGTTATATATATAATATATATATTTCGTCGATTTCAATTCAAAACGTGCTTTATAAATCGTTTTAAATTCATTTTCAAAACGGTTTCAACTTCATATTCAATTTCAAATCAAAATTGAATATTCCAATCTATATTCATTTTAAATTCATTTCAAATTGATTTCAATTCAAATTGATTTCTAATTCAATTTCAGTTCGATTTCAATTCAATTCAATTTCAATTCGTTTTCATTTCTATTCATTTTCAATTTGAATTCATTTCAATTCGATTTCAATTAGAATTCATTTCTATTCAAATTCAATTCGAATTCATTTCAATTCGATTTTCAAATCATTTCAGTATAGTTCGAATTTCAAATCTACTCAGTTTAATTCGAATTTCAATTCACTTTAAATATAATTCGAAATTCAATTCATTTCAATATAGTTCGAATTTCAAATCTTTTCAAAATATCAGATTTTGAAATCACTTTCGATATTCATTATAAAATGAATAAAATCGATATAAATATCGTTCACGTCAAAATGGCGTCAATCTAATCAACACGGCTTCATATACTTCTATTTTTAAATATTCTATTTCAAATATTTCTATTCAAATATTTCTTTTCAAATATTTCTTTTTCAAATATTTCTATTCAAATATTTCTTTTCAAAACTGGAATGAAGCTCAATCAATTACCATATAATGTTAATTATATGGATTTTCTACAACACATGTATATATCAACAACGATGAATAATCAACCATCATCCAAAGTGCATTCTACACTGTATAAGCATCAAATATAAATATTCAACGCTTATAACAGTCTGCCAATCAATCGATCGACATACAACTAAACAAACGGGATTGGTGTACATCAAATATCATCCCAATACCCGTGTGGGGTTTCAAACAATCAAACACAGATTTTATTTGTGCAGTTGGGCGATGTGTAAAATTTATCGTCCCAATCAATTTCCTTCAAATAGGTGTACATAAACAAACCGTCCGGTTTGTAAATGAATATTTATTTATTCACATTCACGTTAAAAATTATATTTTTAACGATCAAACTATTTTATTCAACCTATGAATATTCTATTCGGTTCATTTATTAAATAAAATGTTATCTTTATTTTTCTAACTTATTTTTAGAAAATTTCGGCGGCATAACGGCACGATACTAGAAACGGGACAAGGCCTAGCCTTATCCCCGGTCTAGTGAAGGCCCACGCCATTCACAAATCAATCCAATCAATTTCATTTCACCAAACAATCAAATTCAAATCAAATCATCTAACTAATCTATACAACCAAACAAACAAGTCCATGGTCTGTGGACGATTGTGTCGGGTGCTACTAAGCACCGTCTCCATCCTAGTATATATATAACTAGAAAAGGAAATTGAAAGGTGAGAAATTCTAACCAATAGCTATCCAATCATCTTGACTCTTCTTTGATAGAAATCTTCATCGTTATCGCGTTTTTGTCATCTTCGTTGTTGTAGCCACTACATATGTAATAATCGAATTTTTACTTCGCTATTCAATATATAAAAATCGAATTTTTACTCTCGTTGTTTCATGATAAAAATAAAATTCATATTTTCAATATGCCACTAGTATAAAAATTATATTTTTATAATCGCTGCTACATAAAGATCGAATTTTTTTAAATCGATGAACACACTATAAAAATCAAATCTTCATTCACATGAATCCTATATAAAAATATAATCTTTATTCCTTTGAATCACAACTTTCAATATAGAGAATCATGTCTCTTTTATAATCAAAATCGCATCTTTCTCTTTTAAAAAAAAATCGCACCTTTTTCTATTTAAAAATCGGAACTTGTCTATTTATAAAAATCTGACTTTAACCATGCCTGCATATTTAATAAAAACTGAAAATAAACAAAGTTATAAATAATTAGAAAATCAGATTTCAAACAATGTTAATTATATATAAATCTGATCTTTAAAGTAATTTAAATTAAATTTAAACCAAAATAAATAATAAAACTCACCCTTGATTTTTCTGGTCGTCTTACTCAAGATGGAGGTGAAGGGAAGGGTATCGATTTGGGGGTTTTAGGTTTGGGCTTTGGACGGCTGCTCGAGACTGATGGTGGGGAGTCATGGCAGTAGGGAGGGGGGGAAGAGAGGTAGAGCTCGCCAGGTGACGGCGCGTCGATGCTGGTTGTCGGGAATGGGCGTGGCGGCGGATTTTAGTGGGGCGGTGGGGTTTAGTTCAGAGGTGGAGGGAGTAGCGAGGAAGGAGGATCGAAGAGGGGGTGGTTTGGAGAGAGAAGCGGAGGGCGGTGGCGGTGGACGCCACAAGCGGCGGCGCGGCTCCATCGAGGGGGCGACGGGTTCCTCCGATCCCTTCTTTTCTTTTTTTTTATTTTTTTTATTTATCTGAATCGAAATGAAAACGAGAAGGGGGGGGGCAACGTGATTTAAGGGGAGGGAGAGGAAATTATATTTTTTTTATTATTTAATTATTAAAAAGTTGACTTTTACATACGACCTCTAAACGAGGTCCACCGCCTGTCGTCCATAGCGTTTTACCCCCATTCCGAACACAATGGGATATGTATCGCAAGCTGATTCGATCGTTTCGATCAGTTTCCGTTGAATTTACATTTAAATCGCTATATTGAATTTTAAACGTACATTTCAAATTCCCGGGGTCACATACTAACTAGAAAAATTCCTGAAAAATATTTTCTAGCTTCATATTGACGATACGGTCCTAACAAGACTAGTTTCGTCGAACTCTGAGACCGTTGGAAAAATGGCCAATTTCCAGTCGATTAAAATCAACTGAAATTGGTCAAACGTGTTTTACTTTGCCACGCTCACATATTGATTCGAAAAATTATGAAATTTGGAATCTAGCAATAATTTGACATCTTGGACCCAACAAAAGTGGTTTCGTCGAAATCCGAGGTCATTTGCAAAATGTCTATTTTTAAGGGCCTGAATTCCATAGCGACTATTCAGAATTTTCAACTGGACATATCTTTTGATTCCCGCTATGAAATTTCAATTTGTCCGATTCGTTGGAAATATATTCTCAAATAGATCCCAATGTTTTTGGTTTCACTAAAATCCGGATTGTTTTGCACCCGGTACATTCAATTGAAGTTCGAAATCGAATTATCGAACTACCGCGCCATTTTCAATTCCTTTTGTAATTATAAATAATTATTTATATTCTAACGACGAACTATATAATATATACGTTCGATTTATATTCAAAATAAATTTCTCGTTGATATTATTTAAAATAATCTATTTTAAATAATCAAAATTCGCTAAAATTGTCAAAATAAAAATTTTAAACTAGCCCAGATTTTCCGGTTATTACAAGACGTTAGCGTTGCGATCAAATATGATGGAGATAATGAAGACGGAGTTATGCAAGGGCTATCCTGTTTACAGAATAGTGCCTTCGGTTTGTCCAGTCCCAGGACAAATGTGAATGGACGAATGTCTGACAGAGTATATCTAACGGATCACGTAAATTGATCTCTTCAAACTTACTTATGTTTGGTGGCGGAGGAATTAGTTTCTCTTAGCTTTATACCCGTTGTATTTTTGGGGAAATCAATTTGTGATTTGATGGGTATGACGATGTGGCATTCAAAGTGAATTGTGGTCAGATATTCCAAAAGATACGTTTTGACCTCAAGCCTCATTAACCGGAAAATGACAGAAATCGGGCAGGCAGCATGGCTAAGTGGGTCGCTCCCATTAGGGTGTATATCACCTATCTAGAGAAAATCCATTTCATTCTTTTATCTATTATCGATGCTGTCCCTTTTTGGGAAACGGTGGGTAGCTCCCAACCGTTGGTGGTATACATTCGATACACTCAAGCGAAATGAGTGATCGATCATGTGTGGGCCGGGTTGCAAGATGTTCTTGTTGAACCCCGTGTATTTTCCTCTAGAGATACACTATCAGCAGGTGGTCCCATACCCTGTTATAGTTGGAATCCAATCTCCTATAAGCGCCCGCAGTTTTGTTTGTATACTATATATGTGGAACGTGAGATGCAAGCGTTCTACTAGACTGTTAATTACTTGTGATTAGATATTATTATAATATCAAGAGAAGTATTGATTTTGGAAGTGTTTTGGGTTATCGTAAGGTAAAAACCGTCCGTGTTTATGTGTGGATTGGTCTTACGATTATCTTTTCGTTTGAAAAGAAATTTTGAAAAGTTAAACAAAAATGATTTGAGTTTACTCACACCATTCCCATGACTGACCCAGAGTTTATTTTGTTTTGTTTTCCCTAAACTCTTGGGTGCCCAAATTTGTATGGGCAGTCAAGTAGTTCATGTCTTTACAGATATACTTGGAGGGGCTTGAAGCAGGAGGCTTCAAAATAATATAGCTATTTTTATTTCCGTTGTGTGTAAGTGTTGTACTCTGATAATGTTATTGTATATATATATTGTTTTATTTCAAAGTTATGTTATAATATATTTCATTCGTTCCGCTGTGAGATTCGTGTTACTCTGATTCTGTTTTGTGGTGATCTTCTTCTTCTCCTATTCTAATTTTCTATCTTATCTATTCTCACCCTCTAACTTCTTTCTATTAATGATCAGGTATTTTCGATGTCTAAGTAGTCAACATGGTAGTTTTGTGTTGATTTTCGGAGTCGAAAATCCCAGTTCATTACAGTGGTATCAGAGCTGAAGGTTAAGTGATTACCTTGGCTCTGTGGCGTGACTCAGTAGAGATTGGGTTAGTAATACCCTAGATTGAGTTTGAGTGTATATATACATGAGTGAACGTATTTGTTATTTGATATAAAAATATGTTTTATATTGTGGAGATTTATTGGTTGAGTTGTTTATGAATTTTGATCTATCAGTTTGATCCACTGTATCGATAGGAGTTTCTAAACACTCAAGTACGATAAACCGACACAGTATGTTTTGAAAGAGGGTAAATGTAATAATTTTACCCAAAATATATTTTGATATAAAAGAAGGGTATATCTTGGAATTATTATCATATATTGGATGTGTTGGTTGATTATAATTGAAATGGTTATATAAATAACCAATTTGAGTTCGTATAATATAAAAGCAGATTAATTAAACAGAATTGGAATTAAAATTCTGAAAACTAGGAGAAGTGTTTGTAAGTGGATTTGAGATAAGTATAACAAAATTTTAAAATCCTGGGTGATTTTAAATTGTTTACAAGTATCATGAATGATATTTTGAAAAAAATTTCAAAATGAAAGTGTTTAAATATGGTTTTGATAAGTGATATAGTATTGAACTCACTTCGATAGCTGGGAAATAACTTTGATGATGATGGCCACATCATCAGTGTCATTTTCGAGTTGCTAAGTGACGGATTACTACCAAAAAATTTGTTTTTGAATTGTTTTGGGAAAAGCAAGTTGTTTTGAAATTCCAGAAAAAAATATATTTTTTATTTTTGGAAAGGCTAAGCTATTTGAAACTCTCATGTAAAGATTGTTTGAAACAAAAGCAAATTAAAGCAGAAATTTTTGAAAGCAAGCTGGAATTGAATTGAAACCAATTAACTGTAAATTGAACTGGATATGATATATCAAGTAGAATTAGATTTTGAATTGTTAGATAGAATCTGAAATGGTATTGGATTGATGAGTTAGGAGTTGGAATTAAAAATGAAACTTTGGCTTGAAATGGAATTTGGCTTGGATATAAGCGAATAGTTGTGTTGAAATTTGATTGATTGAAATTGATTGGAAATCGATTGGTATAGATGGATATATGATCAGCAGGTATTGAGTAGAAGCAAGTGCAAGGATTTAATGATATGCCCGACAAAAAGGTACACATTTATTTTTATGGATTTGGTGATTTATGGGCCGATTTGGCAAGTCGCTTGGCTGTTTGATTTTCTTTTGGATTGGAGAAGGCCTAGAGAGGCGAGTTGGGGTTTGAACTATTGACCGATACAAAGGAGGTGCTGGCGAAATTTTCCGGAAATTTAGAGTGTTAGAAAATTTTTAGGATTTTAGAAAATTATCGTTGATAAGAATTAATTAATATTTTAATTGAAATTAAATAGGTTTAGTTGAAATTGAAGTTGATAAGTGAACAAGTAAATTTGTACTAGTCAATAGGGTTTGTGCTCTACCTTAGCAATTTCGAGGACGAAATTATTTTTAAGGAGGGAAGAATGTAATGACCCGTATTTTCCCGTATAATAATTAATTTATTTAATTATATAAATAGGGATTGAGAGATTGAAATGGTCGTTAAGTAAATTAAAGTGTATATTTAATTAAAATAAATAATATAATAATATATTAAATTTCTGAAATAATCAGAAATAGTGGAATTCACAATAATGGTGCGAATTGGATCATCTGTGATATTTAATTCAGTTTAAAATTTAATTAGAATAACGAATATATTATTTGAACGGCAGTTTGAACGTATAATTATAACATAATTAAAATCGAGCTCGAAATGGCGATGCAGTTCGTAATTTGGCGATTCGAACTTCAATTGAATATGCAGAAGCCGTTTTAAATCGGATTTCTGTGAAACAAAAATCGTTGGGGGCTGGTGAAATATATTTTTCTAGTGGAAGAAAAAATTCGAGATTTCATCGTGCAGATTTTTAGTTATGTCCAAATCAAATTTTAGAAAAGTCGCTGTGGAATTCCTTCATAATTTATATCGATTTATTTATATTTAAAATGGATTTTTAAATATAAATCGAATATCGATGTAACACTGGATTTGAAATATCGAGTTATAAATCCCATCGGAGCTGTATGATATTCTAGTGTGAATATATACGATAATATTAAATTATTTTTATTTAATTTAATTGTTTTTAAATATATTTATATATTTAAAGGGTAAATCAGAGCTTTAAAAATAGCCAATTTTGCAAACGAAGTCGGAATTCAACGAAACTAATTTTGTTGGATCCGCAATATTAAATTATTGCCAGATTTCAATTTTCGTGATTTTTGAAGTCAGTATGTGGCTGTGCGGTATTTTAATGTGAAAAACGGTCAGTATTTTGACGGTTAAAAATACACTGTGTGAACGAACAGAGTCGGAATTCGACGAAACCATTTTCGTTGTGTCCGCAATGTCAAACTCTAGCTGCATGTCCAGTTTCATGATTTTTGGGTATTGTGTGTGATCACAGGGATTTTTGAACAGCGTATTCAAGCAGCGAATGCTTAAAAACAAATATAAAAATCGAATAAAAATATATTAAAACTCTCCTATAAATAATCCTAACTTATCCTAACCCTAGCTTTCATTTTCCTTTGGTCAATCTCTTTCCGCCGCAACCAAATTTGTTTCTTACGTGAAAATCCAGGTCTTCAAAAATGAAAAGAAATTTCAAGAAAATTCTAAAAATCATAATACTCATATGTCTATGATCCATGGGTGTTTCTCTTCACCTTGGTGTACATATTGAGGGGTTCGACGTTCATTACTGTGGTGGAATTTCATCGCAGTCGGCCTAGGGCTGAAGATGGCGAGAGATAGGTGCAGTAATCCATGGATTCGAGTTCGTTATTAGAATCAGAAGATCGTATAGCTTTGATTTTGATTTTTTTTTTTGGGGATTTTCTGAATTAAAAAGTGTCGCCGGTTTCCTATAGATGGCCAGGAAGCGCCATCGTCGTAATGTAGAAGAGGGAACCGGGTTTGACTAAAAGGGGGTCGGATGGAAGAGGAAGTCTAGAGGAGAATTTTGGGTATTTTTACTTGATTTTAAAATGAAGGGAGGATGAGCACTTTCGGGAGGGAACGACGACTATGATGGGTTTGAGTTCAACTGGAGCGTGTTCGTTTTGGGGAAGAAGGAGTATTACGGGTTTGGGCCGGTTTTGTTTAAGGGGGTGAGGCCCAATCCATTTACATTCAAGTTTTATTTAAAATAAATGGTGTATTAACTTGTTAATGCGATAACTTCGTCCTACATTATCAGAATTTGACAAAACAAGATTCGTTGGGATCGTATGGGCGAGAGGAACCCAATGGAACTGACTGGGAGTGAATTGAAGATCGTTTGGATTCATGATGAAATTAAACGCCTGAATCAAATCAATGACCGATAATCGTTATTTAACGACCACCGACCATTGTGATTAAATCTCAATAACTATGCTCAAATTATATATTTATAACGTATTTTTAGAATCGATTAATAATGGTTGTTTGTTGTGTGTTGGCTGTTTTGGTTGAACTGCAAGTTAATTGGTTGAAAATATCGATAACGATATTTATTAATCGAATATTGATTCTATTATCAGAGTATTTCATATTCATGTTATTCATGTGATTAACATCTGTGGATGCAGGGAAACAGGTTGGAGGGACCCAACTGGGTCCCTCAACATTTATTTTACTATTTTTTTCATATATTGTGTTATATGATGTGATATGAAATCTGTTGTTGATTTTGTATGGTTGAATGATGCCGATCATTGTTATATGGTACGTTAAATACCATAAAGGATACTGGAATGTTAGAAAGGAAAATTTCAATGTTATATTGAAAAAGAAATATTTATAAAATCAAAAGATTTTATAAAAAGAAAACTATTTATTTAGAAAATAAATAGATTAAAAAGGAATATTTATTTGTTAATCAAATAGATAGGATTGAAGGGAAATATTTGTAAAACATTTACAGATAGAATTGAAAAAAGGAAATATTTGTAAAAGATTTACAAATAGAACTGAAAAGGGATATTTATTTGAAAATAAATAGAATAGAAAGAGGAAATATGTATAAATAGGAAATATTTTATAAAATAAATAGAATTATCAAAAAGCGATTTATTTTTTAAATAAATAGATTATAAAAGGAAATACATGAAAGGTGACCAGAATTGTATAAAAGGAGAATTTACATTTGAAAGATTTAGACCCGTGCTTCGCACACGGGTACAACATGATATGGATTTAAAGCAAAGATTTTAAATAGAATCTATTCTAACCGATAGATTGAGAAAGTAAATTTATAAATAATATTTTATAAATTAAACAAAATGTTTATCATTGTATAAATCGAATATATAAGTCAGGACTTATATAGAGAAGTAAGAATCGATTTCAACATCGATATTTGCAACTGAATAAACGTAGAATTAATCAGTTAGAGGTAACAAGTTAGAGTTAATCAGTTAGAGTTAATTAGATAGAGTTAACCAGATAGAGTTAATTGAACATAGTTAATCGAATTAGGATAAATTGAATATTAGTTATTCAATTTGAGTTGATCGAATATAGTTATTTGAGAGGGAGTTAGTCAAACATAGTTATTGAGGATGTGTTGCCATTTCGTACGACTGCTAGCGTAATTCGTAGGGCTGCGGATAGCCTACGGTGGTCAGATGTTTCTTTAGGGAATCAGGCATAACCATTCTGATCGCTGCGATCTAGAGTCAAGCGAATGGAGTTAAATCGAATATTAGCCATTCGAAATAAAGTCAAAACAGACATGGTTATTCGAATATAAATAAATCGTATATTAGTTATTCGATAGGAGTTAAATGAGTTGAGTTAAATATGTTGAGTGAATTAAGTAAGTTAATCAAGTTGAGTTAATCGAGTTGAGTTGGTCAAGATGAGTTAATCAAACCAAGTTATACCAAATGAGTTAATCCAAAGGAGTTATTCAAAATAGTTTATTCGAATAGAATTAAAGGAGTTATTCGAAATAGTTTATTTGAATAAAATTAAAGGAGTTAATCGAATATAGTTTATTCGAAAGGAGATTTATCAAATGTAAATCATTCGTAGAAAGTTGATCGAATGTAAATCATTCGAATAGAGATTATCGAATATAGTTATGCGAAGAAAGAGTTATCGCATATAGTTTATTCGAAAAGGAGTTATCGAATAGAGATTTCGAAAAAGAGAATTGAACATTGAATTCGATTATATCGAATTAGGGAAAGTACTATTTACTTTTCGTCTTTAAATCAAGATTTATTTATTATTCAATTAATTAATTGTTATTTATTCAAAATAAGAAATAAGAATTTTATTTAAGTTATTTTATTTCGAAAGCATGGGATTATAACACCATCGTTATAATCAAATGATTTGGTAAAAGAAGCGGATTCATAAATAGAATCCGAGTTACGTAAGGAAGTTGGTTAAAAGATTTAAAAGGTTGAACTTTGTCTATTTCGAGGTTTGAAGCTTTGTTCAGTTAAGGTCTGAGAGGTAATTATACCCCAACTTGATTGACTTCGTTTTTAACCAAGGGATGTGTAAGGTTCGATAGTGAAGGTTGATTAAGTGAATTTAGTTAATGAGTATAATGGTTTGAATTGGCTTAGAGATGTTTTGTTTAAACATAAGTTTAGAACCAGTAAAGGAGTTTTGGGAAATGTTTTTCCAATAAGAATCATAAATGTTTTCTAATTTAGAAAACAAGAAATGGAAGAAAATATGGAGATGTCTTCGAATGATTAATAAAGTATATTTTCTAAATTTAGAAAATAGGAATTTACAAATATATAGAAATGGGAAACGAATAGATTAATGATAAATTTGATTAAAGGGGATTAATATTGATTGATGATTGATCGATCGAATTTCTATCTCGAAATAAGATCGTTGGTTGTACACCTATTTTTCTTTGGTAGCTAAATCACCGACCATCGAGGTTTTTTACCATTTTTCCGTCGTCAATACGGAGAGACCGGGATCAGATTCATTATCTGAAAACCACTCTGTATAGACATTAGTGTTACGATCAAATATGATCGAGATAATGAAGATGGAGTTATGCAAGGGCTATCTTGTTTACAGAATAGTGCCTTCGGTTTGTCCAGTCCCAGGACAAATGTGAATGGACGAATGTCTGACAGAGTATATCTATCGGATCGCGTAAGCTGATCTCTTCAAACGTACTTACGTTTGGTGGTGGAGGAATTCGTTTCTCTTAGCTTTATACCCGTGGTATTTTTGGGGAAATCAATTTGTGATTTGACGGGTATGACGATGCAGCATTCAAAGTGAATTGTAGTCAGATATTCCAAAAGATATGTTTTGACCTCAAGCCTCATTAACCGGGAAATGACAGAAATCTGGCAGGCTGCATGGCTAAGTGGGTCGCTCCCATTAGGGTGTATATCACCTATCTAGAGAAAATCCATTTCATTCTTTTATCTATTATCGATGATGTCCCTTTTCGGGAAACGTTGGGTAGCTCCCAACCGTTGGTGGTATACATTCGATACAGTCAAGCGAAATGAGTGGTCGGTCATATGTGGGCCGGGTTGTAAGATGTTCTTGTTGAACCCAGTGTATTTGCCTCTTTAGATACACTATCGGCAAGTGGTCCCATACATTGTCATAGTTGGAATCCAATCTCCAATAAGCGCCCGTGGTTTTGTTTGTATACTATATATGTGGAACGTGAGATGCAAGCGTTCTACTAGACTGTTAATTACTTGTGATTAGACATTATTATAATGTCAAGAGAAGTATTGATTTTGAAAGTGTTTTGGGTTATCGTAAGGTAAAAACCGTCTGTGTTCATGTATGGATTGGTCTTACGATTATCTTTTCGTTTGAAAAGAAATTTTGAAAAGTTAAACAAAAATGATTTGAGTTTACTCACCCCAGTCCCATTACTGACCCAGAGTTTATTTTGTTTTGTTTTTCCTAAACCCTTGGGTGCCCAAATTTGTACGGGCAGTCAAGTAGTTCAGGTCTTAACAGATATACTTGGAGGAGCTTGAAGCAGGAGGCTTCAAGATAATATAGCTATTGTTATTTCCGCTGTGTTAAGTGTTATACTCTGATAATGTTATTATATATATATACTGTTTTATTTCAAAGTTATGTTATAATATATTTCATTCGTTCCTTTGTGAGATTCGTGTTACTCTGATTCTGTTCTGTGGTGATCTTCTTCTTCTTCTATTCTAATTTTCTATCTTATCTATTCTCACCCTCTAACTTTTTCCTATTAATGATCAGGTATTTCAAATGTCTGAATAGTCAACATGGTAGTTTTGTGTTGATTTTCGGAGTCGAAAATCCTAGTTCGTTACATGTTGTATGCCCAAAGTTAGCGTATTCGGGTTTTTGTACGGGCTTAGTCGATTTTTCGATCGATTAGGTCTGGGCAAAATCCTAATCGTTACAGTTGTACGGAAAACTATTGTATTGAATCATGTATCCATATTTTACTTGATTATATGGTTAATTGTTTTTCTGATTGTTTGAACGTCACGAGTATGTGCATGATTATGGATTGATATTGTAGAAACAAAATAGACTGCTAGCAGGAAATAATTGCATGAAAAAAAAGCGAATTAATAATAATTTTTAGTTGCGTTTTAAAAATGCTACAGAAATATATTTAGTGGCGTTGAATTAACGCAACCATAAACCAGGGGTAAAATTGGAAATTTTATTAGCGACATTATAAGCTTTTTTATGGCGTTTATTTAGTGCGACGAAAATTATTTTGGTGACGTTTAATAAACGTTACAACAAGAAATTAAAGTTGCGTTAAAAATAGTGCAACCAATTTGAAATGATTTTTAGTGGCATGTTTTCTCGTAACGATTATCGAAACACCAACAAAAATGACTGGTAGCAGTTTTTGAGCGCCACAAAAAAACATTTTTCTTGTAGTGTATTATTGGAATTGTTTTAGATTTGATTTTAATATTAAATATAGATATGTGCCAGATACTTTAGTATCTATTATTAGTTGGTTTATTTGGTTTGATAGAAATCAGAGAATGTTACATTCTAATTCTGATTCTATAGATAAATTAATTATTAAGATAGTAACTTTTAGTCTAGAATGGATGTCTTACCCTCAGTTTAAGATAAATAGGGACCCTTTGTTTGATAAATTAGTTTAAAATTGGTGGATTGTATCGATGTCTTGTTAATGTTGGTTTGAGCTTCTCAAACCATACCCTTGGTGCTTGCTTGAGACCATATAGGGCGTTGTTTAATTTACCCACGATGGGGTACGAAACCCAGGGGTACGAGCTCCAATCAACTCGACCATACCTTTCTACTCCGCCATTTCTCCTCCTCCTTTCACAACTCGACTCCCTGCCTCTCTGCCTCCTACCCATCCATAACCAGAAGGATCCTGCGCCGAACTCGATCTTGGCTTGGACACGAAGGGGGAGCTCAGGAATGACGCCCGCCTCCGCGCTCGGATCTGAGTCCAGTGAAGAGCATCAAGCTTGAGCTCCCCTCATCCTATCTGATTTCGTTTTGAATGTTTGGGCGCTGCAAATTCTAAGGTTCAAACCTCGAGTCCAATGACAGTCAAAGTAAAAGAAAGAAGAAGAGAAAACGGAGGGCGCCACTATTTATAGCACCCAGCTGACCTTTCGTGTTCCTCGGTGGGACATGAGTTCTCGTACCTCATTGGGGTACGAAATTTCATACCCCACCGGGATAAGAGATTTCGTATCCCCGTTTGGGGTACGAAATTCTCGTACCCCAAACATGGGCATGAGTTTTAAAAAAAGAAAGATAAGAGAAGCAAAACAGAAACTATATACATGTACAAATACGTGTACATATAAACACGATGCATGCGTATACAAACAATTACGAATAATTACGAGTGCACAAATCCAATATATTGCACGTACTTAACGACGTAAACATGATGCCATACCCATGACGACTTGGTTACGATTACAGCGCATACGAGCTTAACAACTAGCGTCTATTTTCATGAGTTTACAGGAAAATCGATGACTCAACAACTACTTCTACCAACGCAAGGCACATCATGTCAAGACAAGATGTACTTTGGGAGGCAAATGTTAACCGAACTTTTGGTCTAGTTCCCAAAAGTACGCAAGACACGCTCGATTCAACATATCACGTGACGTCAAAGCCGGGAGTGTTGCCAAGGAGTAAAGGAAGTGAGCCGAGAAGGGATCATGCTGACAGGAACCTCGCCACTCCTCTTAATGTCACCAAACCAATACCCCGAGCTCCAGATAGCCTTGAGTATCACAGGTCTCTACTCGCCCATACTCGTTTCGGAAACCTTCGTACCCAACGGGGTACAAAATTCGTACCCTACAGGGCAGGAAATTCATACCCCACAGGACACGAATTTTTGATACTTGTATCCAGGGGGTCCGAGGTTCGGGTGGTTTGCATTATGGGATGCGAGATTGCTGATGTGGTCCCCTACTTCTACCTACTCCTACCAACTCCCACCTACGAAATTCGTACCCCATGGAGGGGTACGAGCTTCTAATACTTGCATCCAGGGGGTTCGAAGTTATGGTGGTTTGCATTATGGGATCCGAGATTCCTGATGTGGTCCCCTACTTCTACCTACTCCCACCTAACCACTCTGCTATAAATACCGCTCAAGATCACAATTCAAAGGGGTTGGAATTTAGTGATTTGATATCTATTGAAAGATCTAAGTAGCCTCTTTAATGACATCCTTGCTTTGAGGAAGAAGAAGAGAAAAAAATGTATTTTTTCTTAATATTTGCATATGGAAATTATGGCTCCATATAACTTAGTGATGTATGTAGAAGGATGTCATGAGATATTCTCAACCTTGTAACTCTTTGTTAATAATAATATTCCAACGACTCTTCCAAAGTGGACGTAGGTCTCTCACATGACCGAGCCATTATAAATCTCTTGTGTTATTTACTTCTTTACACACTTACTTTTCCATGCAAACTATAATTATTAAGTAATTGAGAATCTTAGGTGTTTACGACATATTTTGCTGTCAACATACACCGATGAAATATATCGTCCTTTCTTTAAACATGTATTAATAAAAGCTTTCCACAACACTTCATTTATGTTGTATAAACATATCGTATCATTTTGCAAATAAAATGCTACCTTAAGTGGAGAGGTGAGTCCTGTGCATTTTATGCCTCACTATTAACCTGCCATATCCCTGTTATATCGTGTAGCGAATTTCTACCGATATGCTATTTCCAAATAACGTCTGGAATAGTCTTTTCGCTTTAAGCCTAGCTATATTCTGATATTCCTGATATATCCCATTATTTCAGCTATATTCTGCTATTCCGTCATGTCTTATATAAAAGAAATGAATTGAAAATGGACATTTTCACATTATAAAATATATAAAATTAGTATTTTAAGATAATTTTTTGGCATATATTTTTCAAAATAGAAAATACTATACTATCATATTAAATTTAATCAAACTAAATAAAACTGTACATTTATTTACATATATTTGCACGTTCTTTTATTTAAAATTAAGAATATATTAATTATAATTAAATTAGATGTTAATTTTCCACTTATTTATCATTTGTATATTTGTAAAAGAATTAAATATGAGTTTTATATGCTATTTTAAACTCATCTGCTATATCTTGCTATTTCCTCGCTTTATCCCCGCTACAACTTTTTGCACCTCTGCCGCATTGGATCCGCTGAGCGCTTTAATTGTACAGGGTGAGTCACAATGGCATGTGTTTTCATGAATGGATTTAAGCTTAGGAAAGGGACAAGCGTCCCCTCCCCAAATTACCTAAATAACCCCTCATAAGCCTATATAAGTTACCCCTTTCTCACCATTTTCTTTATCCATCTCCACTCTCTTCCTTCTCTGTCTTCTCTTTCCTTTCTCTCCATTCTTGGTCACCGCTTCCTAAGCCACCACCTTTTCTCTTCTTTTCCCTCCTTCTATTCGCCCTTCACGCCTCTAAACCTAAGCTCCACCTCCTCCATCCGCCCCTTCCCTCTTTCCCTTTTTTGGACACTCTTCCTCCCTCTCCTGCTTCCCCTTCATGGCATCCTTCCCTTCCTGCTCCACCACCAAAGGCCACGGCCTCCTCCACTCATTGCGCTACCTCACCAACCCGATCCTCACCTCCTAGCGCCACCTCTCCCTACCTCACGATCACCTACCTCCTCGGCCTCTGCCTAGCCTCAGCCACCCCTCCTCCATTTATAATATATATTAGGAGATAGAAAAGGAAAACTAGAGCATAAATGGTAGACAAAAATGATGGTTCAGATATGCGTCCTATCGTAAAGTTTGATGTAGTGGAACTGATGGTGAGAATTTCCTAACTATTTTTAGATTTTTATTATAATCATAATCCGATTATATTGGTTTCTTTGTGGTTGTTATGATTACTTGATAGATTTTATAAATTTTATTATAGTTATTATTAAACATGTGCGTATACGCGTTAATTTCCGTGAACGCTTACACTATAAATATTATGTGAAGGATGAATGATTGTTGTGAATGTTGCTATGATTGTTATCAGTGATAATATAACACACTACACCTACATATATGGAATTATATGAGTATTGGCTAAGTCTCATTATATTTGGATAATACAAATGAATATTTTATTCATTTAAGTGAAAATAAGACGCGAAAATGAATGTTGGAATTTTATATCCAAAACCAAATAAAAATAAAAATAAAGTGGTTATGAAAAACTTTAGTGAAAGTGGAAATTTATTTGAACAAGGATTTGACATTAAAAGGCGTGTTCAATTTCAAAGTAAGTAGTGAAATTGATTTGAAATAGTGATTTATAAATCAAATTTGAGTTTGATATGTAAACAGTGTTTTAAACTCAAATAGAATGTTCCAATAAGCTTATATTATATTTAATTTGAAATAAAATATATTATAATATTCATTTAAAATGAATATTAAAAAAAAGGTGAAAATACGGAAATATTATTTTAAAATGAAGTTATATGTGTTTTAGTTGAAATATAAACTTATTTGGAATAAAATGAATTAGTTTCAAATAGAAGTTGAAATACGACTAGAATTGAGCTTGTCGCGCTAGAGTAGTTCACGAATTTTGACCGTTAACTTCAAACGAACATACAAAATGAAACTTAAGTAGGATTTTTACTGAAATGAAAAGAATTTGTTTTTAAAGGGTGTTAGTTTTCAAATGAAAAAGAAAGTTTTAGATTTTGATGTGTAGATTTTTGATTATGTTTAAAATAAGTTTGAATAAAAATTGCGGTATTGGGGTTTAATGACCAAATTGGGGAATCTTCATAAATGGCTATTTTAAGAATAACAAAATTATGGAAAAATTAAGGTAAATCATAGTAAATGTTTTAAAATTTATTTAGATTAAAAATATAAAATTTTGAATAATGATAAGGTAATTAAATCAAATAAGCTGATTAAAGCTGTTTAGCAACGCTTTTTGCGACGCTATTTCCAAGAATATTATAATTAAAGTTTTTTGATTAAAATGATTCTAATCCAAATCTTTGGTAAACATTTCCAAATGGTAGGTAAAAAGTTTCAACAATAATTTGAAGTTTGACAATACTTAACAAAGTTAAGAAGCATAGAAATTCAACTAAAGTTGAGTATGCGGAAACCTTGGTACTTGTGTCCCTCCTCTGGGATCTGGAACGATAAACGGGGTGCATAACTAAGATAAGGGATGCAACAAAAAATGCTCTTAACTTACCTGGACAACATTTATTTATCTGGGCAAGGATTGGAACAAGTAAAAAAGGAAGCCTTGATACTCTAGAATGATATTTTTGAAGATTTAGCTGTAAAATATTAAATATTTCCAATTATAAAATAATTTGTTAGATAGAGATAATCTTCATATAACTTGTATTAAAATTCCACAGATGGAACTCATACCATTAGAGGAATTTAAAAGGCGATTACACCATTATTCCGCCCATAGTATCCGTTGAATATGGAAATTAATATTGAATATGAGTTAATATAATTTCTGCATAATACTTACACTCAATGTCAATTGGTTTGGGTTTGTTATGTATAATGACATCATCCTTAAACCATTAAGACTCGTTTGAAGATATTCTTTAAAATGAGAAATATTTATTTAAGGATAGAGAAAGCTTTTTATTAAGATTTAATGAGGTAATATTGAAATAATTTCCCTAAGTAAGGATGAGAAGAAATTTTAATTAAGATTTGAATAATCTTTGTTTAAAAATATGATTTGAGATGGAAAGGAATGGTTAAAGATTTAATAAATCTATTGATTAAGATTAAAGGTTCCTGATGCAAATTAAAGATGAATCTTTGTTAAGGTTCAATGAATCTTTGTTTAAGGATAAGGGTAGGAATATATGGAAAATATTTCTATTGAAATAAACAATTTAAGGTTTTTACTAAGTTAATGAAATGGTTTTTATTAACCAATCTGAGTGGAAAGAGACTTAGCAAATCCTACATTTTCATGTTGTTTTTAAAATAGCGCTCATTATTTGCATAGACTGGTACTGGATTTGAGTCCGAAAACCATTATGAATAATGATATGACGAAATGGAGAAAATAAAGATATTTAGGACATTGATAGAAGACCGGAAATTATCACATCGAAAATGCTGCTTGTTGATTTTCTCTTCACTTGGTTGCTCTAAGATTGCCTAATTTAGCGGTAAGTCTGGATGTATTTGAAGAAATTTTGGATTTGCAAGGGATTCATTCCTTTATTGGACGAGGAATAAAGCGCCTTCGGTTTGGTTCAGTCCCAAAATGAATTTTTATGGATTATATGTTTGACAATGCAATTTATGGCATGATAATTAATCTTTACTAAATATATATCTATTTAGTGGCGGAGTTCTATCCTCTTAGCTTAACACCCTTCTCTGAGACATACAAACTCAGAGGTTATATACTGGTAGACATCAGTTATGTGTTAGGAATTTGTAATGTGGCATGCTAAGTAAAATAAGCTGCAATTGATCAAAGCATGGTTTTGTATAAGCGTAGCTTTGTGTAACGTGACTTCAAGCCTCACAACCCGTAAATGTCTGAAACATGATAAATACGACAAGGCTATGTGGGTCGCTCCCATTAAAGTATGATCATTTCCATCTAGATAAAAGTTATACCATGGTATAAAGGCCACGTATTTTATTTATGTGGAAAATTCTACTTATGTTGATGATGGAAGAGAGCTCTCGGTAAAGGTCGGTTACGACAAGGGAATGACATATTCGGTGTTATCTAGAGAAAGGATATCTTGGTCTTGTGTTGGTAGAGAATCTATAGGTGTTCGGATTTTTGGGGCATCCCTCTAGAGGTGTTCCCATCATGGATAAGGAAGACCATTTGCCTTTGTCATTGTTGAAAATCCATTCTCTAGTACGAGCCCGTTTGGCTTTGGTTATATAACCAATCAGGAAATGAGAGGGCGTTAGTATAATATAATTGTACCCATGCTAGCAAAGATTAAAACATTTATTTGTAAAGTGTTTTCACACATTAACTAATAATAATATCAAAAGATTTTCACATATCAAAGGCATTTTTAGTTATCATAAGGTGAAACCTCACCCAATGTGTGCGATTCATGGTGTGTGCCATGAGTCCTTATGATAGCTTCATTTTCCAAAAAGCATATGCGAATTTTCTACACAAACAACTATTTTTAAGTTCCCATACTAGTCTGATGACAGATTTGGAGTTTATTGTTTCCTTTCTAAACTCTGGGTGCCCTTAATTTTGCACAAGCAGCCTAGTAATCAGGTTATCAGTAGAAGTAATTTGAGCAATAATATGGAGGATGTTTCTGGAATAGAGCTTGGAAATTAAATTGAAGTATTGTTGGGTTCACTGATGTTGTGTCATTGTTCTTATTTATCGTAAGGATAGGCATTTATAACTCTCCATGTTAATCTTGACTCTGATTATGTATATGTCTCCACTATACAAGATTATGTTCAATAATATATGTTTATTCCATTTGTGTGAGATTGTATTTTGTTCTATTTTCTCTTTTACCGGACTTACTGAGTTTGCGATAATTGGATCTCCAACATGAATACCGAGTATGTATTATGTATCGATTTTCAAGGGTCAGAAATTTGATTTGTCACGTGATAATTCGAAGGTACATACAGTTTTGAGTCGGGCATGTGTGGATTATTGTCTATTTAAAATGTATGGATTTTCGAGTCGTCACATGAGCTGTTGGAATAACTATGTTGTCTTGTACTATATATACATTAAATAGATGTTAATTGCTTAAAACAAGGGCTGACAATTAGAACCGAAAATCCGAACTGAACCGACCCGAAAATACCTAAACCCAAACTAAACCTAAACCGGACTCGATGGGTCTCGGATCGAGTCTAAGTGATGAAAAGTACAATTAAGACCCGATCATAGTCGTCCGGAATTGACCCGGTCCGAAAGGCCTAGAAAAAAATCATTGATATATATTACCCCTTTTTATGGTACCCCCTTGGCACCCGAACGAGGGCCAAGAATTTATAATTAAATAAGTTTGTCGGGGGGGGGGGAGAGTTAGTGGAAGGAGAGAGAAACGAGAATGTGTGGTGGAAATTAGGGGGCTAAAGGGGTGTTGCACTATTTGAGGTGCTTCTGAACGCTCCTCATATATATATATATATATATATATATATATATATATATATATATATATATATATATATATATATATATATATAGACACATATATATATATATGTATGTATGTATGGGCAGGTTCAATGGCACCCCAAATAGTAAGCACCCCTTTAGCCTACCACTTTTCCACCACACATTTCCTCCCTCTCTCCTTCCACTCATTCTCTCACCTCACACTCACTTTCTTTAATATAAATGAGAGGAGAAAATTAGGGGGCATTTGGGGTGCTCCATTTTTGGGGGGGGGCTCCTTGATCCTATCCCATATGTGTGTGTGTATATATTGTAACAACCCGGAATTTCTGAATCAATTTAAAAAAATTATTTCAGCCATTTTATGGATTTTGAATATTTATAATGATTTATTTTAAATAATAACAACTAAAAAATTATTTCAATCGAAGTTAGAATGTATAAATTTATTTTAATTATAAAACGAGCTGAAATGGAGTGGTAATTTGAAAATTCGATTTCTAACTTTAAATGAATATACAGAATTCAAAATAAATCGGATTTCAGTAAAACAAGAAATATTAGAATCTATTAAATTATATCTTTCTAAAAAATATAAGAAATTGAGATTTCGTAATATAAATTGAAAGTTATGTCTAGTTTAAAATTTGAAATAGTCGCTATGGAATTTATATATATTTTATATAATATATAGCCCTTAAAAATAGCCATTTTGCAAACGACCTCCAATTTCAACGAAACCACTTTTGTTGGATCGTAATGTCAAATTATTGTTAGTTTCTAATTTTCGTAATTTTTGGAATTAATATGTGAGTGTGGAGAATTTAAACACGTTTGGTCATTTCAATTTGAATTTAATCGACTAGAAATTGACTATTTTTCAAACGGCCTCCAAATTAGACGAAATTAGTTTTGTTAGGACTGTATCGTCAAAACATAGCTAGATTTATTTTTATGGAATTGTTGGAGTCAGTATATGACCCTGGTAAATTAAAATGTACGTTTGAATTTAATATATTGTGATCTATATTTTAATTTTGACGAAAACAGATCGAAACAGTCGAATTGGCTTACGAAACATATCCCATTGTGTTCAGAATGGGGGATTTAGCTAGGGGTGATAGTCGTTGGGCCTCGTTTGGAGTTTAAATTTATAGTCAACTTTTATGGAAAATAATAATAATAAATTATATATATATATATTCTAACATTATAACCCAAATTCATTTTCCCATTCCTGCTGTTGTTTCCCTAAATCGAAATTGCGATCGACGATCGACCATCGCCATCGCCTCCTCCCTCCGCTCCGCCTCCCCTCCATAAATATCCATCGCCTCCGACCACCTCTCTAAATCGCGAAACCCCTCCTCTCGAACCAAAATCGAAGCACCACAAGACGCCGACCATCAGAGGCGTGCTTCATCACCAGCGAGCTCCGGCGGGAGCACCTCCGCCTGCTTCCCTCGCCAACATTGACGCCACCGCGAGCTCCTCCCTCCACTAGCCTCGCTCAATCGAGCTCCTCCACTACGGCTTCAAACCGCAGTCCACCTTCTCTGAAAAAAAAATCCCGCCTTCGCTGAAGCCGACGTCAACGGACCCTGTCAACCTCACAGGCAACCTCCGCAAGTTCCAGCTCCTTCGGTGGCGCAAGGCCTGGTGATGCGTAGGAGATAAGGGATTAGTGGTGATGGTTTGGTTGGAATTCGTGAATGCTGGAAGTAACAGAAGGAGCGGGAAGAAGGGATTAGGTTAATGCAAGATTTGGAAGCGAACAGAGACAGCTATAAATTTAGGTGGATTTAAAACTCAGTTTAATTCAATTAAAATCAATCGTTATTGAACGATTTCTATCCGATAAGGTGAGAACACCTTCGCACTTAAATTATTTTACATTTAAATATATACTAGGTTGCAAATGAGGCTTAGTAGCCCCGACACTGTTTATTTGTGTAAACCATGGTTGTTTGTTTGGATTGAATTGCGGTGTAATTGGCTGTATTGTGTTGAATGGATTGTATTGTGGTTTTGTGGTTTGGTTGATTATTATGTATGGCACGAGCCAGTATCAGGAGACGGGTAATGCTAGACATTACTCCGGTTTTAATACCGCTCCGTTAATATGTAGAAATTTTCTAAAATAAATATTGTTTAATAAAAACATAATTTTTAATGTGTATATGAACTGTATAAAATATTCATTTATTGAAAAAAAATATTTGAATAATAAAAATATTATTTTTGTTGAATGTATGAACTATATAAAATAATTAATGTTGAAATAAATATTTCATCGTTAAAAATACATTTTTAACGTATATATGAACGACATAAAATTCTCCTGAAATGAAAATAAATATTCATTTACAAATCAGATGATTTGTTTATGTACACCCATTTAACTGATATTAATTGGGACGATAAATTTTACACATCGCCCAACTACACAAATAATATTCAATATTTGTTGGTTGAAACCCCACACGGGTGTTGGGATGATATTTGACTTACACTAATCCCAACTGTTCAGTTGTATGTCAATCGATTGGTTGACAGACTATTGTAAGCGTTAATTTTTTATATTTAATGCTTATGCAGTTGTGTAATGCACTCTGGATGATGGATTATTATTTATCATTATTGTTGTGTACACGTGTTATATAAAATCCATATAAATAAATTATATGGTAATTGATTGGGTCTGATTCCAATTCAGAAAGAACAAATATTTTAAAATAAGGAATATTTTAAAATAATATTCGGTAAAGGATAAAAATGTGAATTTAATGTCCGATTTTGTATAGGCACAAAAATATTGAAATATATGAAGTCATATTGATTAGATATGCGCCATTTTAACGCAAACAATATTTATATCGATTTTATTCATTTTTATAATGAATATCGAAAAGGGAATTACTTCAAAATCTGATATTTTGAAAATATTATCATTTAAATATTATAACGATAAGAGGTATTCAATTTTGATTTAAAATTAAAATGAAAGTGGGAATCGTTTTTAAAACGAATTTATAAAATACATTTTGAATGAAATATATTTTATAATATATATATATATATATATATATATATATTAATGGCTTGAATAGAACGCGCCGCATTGCGATCGTTCGCGAATTTCGACCATTGACTTCGAATTGATATTATGGAAAATCTGACCGTTGGATTCTCCTAACACTGGAACCATTGGGTTTGTATTGGAAAGAGCTTTCCAATGAATATAGGAGATTTGATATCTAACGGTTGGATTTGGAATTATGTCCAAATCAAATTTGGAAAAGGTCGTTATGGAGGCAGTTCGGTGGCCGAACCGACTGTACGGGCCTGGATAAAATTATTAAAAATATTAATAATTTGTGTAAAATCATAATATATGATTTGGAAAGAATTTGGATGAAAAATTCCACATTTGTAAAGATAAAAATACATTTTTATCAAAATGAACTAGTTATTAACTAGAAAGATAATCCAACGTTTTTAAATAAATAAATTAGACTTGAAAACGGGGTTTGGAAATAACCAGAATTTTCCAATGTATGAATTGGAATGGATTTGAATAGAAATCATCTTCGGGGGATTTCGATATTGGATTCCGTGACTATACGGATATTGCTAAGGAATTTGGAAGATATATATATCGTTATTCCTTATACGATATGTGTTGGTTTCAGAATTTGATATTGAATATAAGCCGATATAATTTCTATTTAGAGCCTTGCATTTAATATTAAATTGGATTTTGGTTTTGTCGTGAATGGAGTCTTAAATAACATTGTTATTAAACCCCGTGTGAAAAGAATAAATCTTTTAATTAAGATTAATGGAATGTTCCAAAGTAAAGTTTTCCAATTTAGTATATTAAATTGGAATTGAATGGAATTCGGTTGAGTGATAATCGAAGTGAGCTTTTGTGGAGGAAGAATGTTACTATATATGGAAATTAAAAGGCTTTGTCATTATTCCATTTATATTATTAGCCGGATACGGAAATTTATATTGATTATATATATTGATCTTTTTTCCGTGAAAGTTCCATAATTAATGGAATGTGATTTTGGGTTTATCATGAACTGTGTTCTAGCAGACATTGGTTCTTTAACCCAGTTAAAGACATGATTACATGTCTAACATTGTATTTCGAACCATATTGTTGATCTCTTCTAAATATATATCTGTTTGGTGGTGGAGAATTCATTCTCTTGCTTACCTTCTCTGAGACGTATGAGCTCAGAGGTTATATATTGGTAGAAATCAATGATACGGTGCAGATTGTCGATGTGGCATGTTTGTATTTCCAAAGTTAAATAATCGTTAACTAATGATTGTTGGAAGAATAAAACTAATTGGAGTTTTGATGAATCTTTAATTATATTGAAATGAGAATGTGATAATTTAAAATTATCAAATTTGGGAAATGATCGAGAATGGAGAACCACCAGTTTTACTCCTGGCGATAGTTAAATCTTTAATTAGATTTGAACATGAAATAGTAATTAAATTTACCGATAACACCATAGGTGTTAGATATGGGGTACTACTAGTTTTGCTCTATGGAATGAATATGTTGGGATTGGGATTAATAAATAAATGATTACTTCGATAAGGCTCGATGATCCCGACTAGTTGATAAACCTAATTTGGCTTAGAATTGATATACAAAGGAAGATTAAAGAATAAATTTAAAGTACTTGTCTTTGATAAAATTAATCGGAACCTTTCCCTAATGATGTGAATATTTGAATAAAAGAATATTCTGAATTGAAATGAGGCGTATGATGTGTTTTTATAGCACTTGGTTATTGATTATAAAATACAAGAGTTATTCATAAAGACCAGGTTTAACCCATTCTGAATAATGAATACGACGATTAAAAGTCGACGATGGTTAAAGACCGGAGATCATCACATCGTTTGGATGATTACTGATGTCTTGATTGGGCTGTACACCTAAGACAAGGTAATAAGTGGTGATCGTCCAGACGTACTTGGAGATCGACCGGATATGCGAGGACCTCTCTCCTGTATTGGACATATATGGGGCGAGGAATAAGGTGCCTCCGGTTTTGTTCAGACCCAGAATGAACTTGTAAATGAATGTGTGGCTAACATTGGATTTCATTCTGTTTTGATTGATTTCTATTAAATATATACATGTTTGGTGGCGGAGAATTTATTCTCTTGCTTAACACCTTTTCTGAGACGTACGAGCTTAAATGTTATATATTGATAGACATCAGTTGCATGGCGTGAATTTCCAGTGTAGAATGCTAAGATGCAAATGATAAGGGCTTTTATTGAAAAGAAAAGTATTGTGGTTAATGATCAAAGCACGGCTTTAATTAGCATAGCTTTGTGTATAGCGTTAATTCGCGAGCCTCACACATTGGTATGAGTTAAAAACGGGATAAGGGACACAGTGAGTGCACGACGTTTCTTTCTAGCTAGAAGTAGTGTCATGGTATGGAGCCCAGACATTTTTACTTATGTGGATGATGCAATGAGGCGCCTCAGATATGGGTCCCTAGTGGCTCAGAGATAGGTCTGATAGGATCGAGAAACGTGTGTTCAGGAATAATTAATCCACTAAAGTATGTGTGGACCGACACTACAGGATCCAAGGACTCACCAGCGTCCGAGTCCTCGGTCATCTTGCTAGAGGTGATCCAAATCGGTAAGGAGTACATCCCTTGCCTTGACTCATTATGGAATCTAATTTCCAATACGTGACTTTCAATTTTAGTTGTAAACTAGTATGGCGACATAGTACGATGGGGAATTATGCTGTCTACGATTGATACATTTATGTTTGAAGTTGATTTTGACACTATACATTTATAGTAGTATCAAATGATTTGGTTTAAAGGTACCAAGCATGTTTGGCTATTATAAGGGAAAACTCTATCCTATGGCTTGCGTTGCATTGTATGATGGGACCTGAGTCTTATAATAGCTTCATTTTCGAAAAGCATTACATTGTTTATAAACTGTTTTATGCAGTGGTATTCTCGGGAGATAACCTGTTCCGTGTTATACGGCGTGGTCCCTTGATTTACTTTATTTTTAAAGTAAAGATCTAATAACTGTTTTAGTTCTCATACCAGTCCCATGACTGACATGGAGTTTAATGTTTTAATATAAACTCTGGGATCCCTTATTTCCCACACGGGCAGCTAGTAGTTTTGGTTTTGTACATTTCTTTTCTCAGGATCCTGGATTTATAGCTAGAGCTATATTCGGAAAGCTTTGTATCCGTGTATCTCTTTCAGTTGTGTTATGTATTATTTTTCCGCTGCTGTGTAATTTTAATCTATGATATTTTTCTGATGTATATTATTTATTCGTACTCTTATATATTCTTGTACTCTGATGTAATTGTTGTAATAAGCAATGAAATGTTCTATAGTTTGTGTTCTGGTTTGTCGTGTTCTCAACTCAATCCGGGCTTTCCCGTAAGGGCGAGTTTGGGTCGTTTCATATATATATATATATATATATATATATATATATATATGTACATATACACACACACACACGATCCAACAGAACCTGAACCAACCTGATCTGAGCCGAACCGAAGCTCAGGTCGAGTTCAAGTTCCTAAAATACATAGTTCGGACCCGACATATCCCGACTCGAACCGAAGCTTGGATCGGGTCGGGTCCATATTTTTGAAATGCTTATTTCAGACCCGAAAAAATACGACCGGCCTATAACCGAGACCCGGCTGGTCGGGTCCATATTTTTGAAATGCTTATTTTGAACTCGACAAAATCCAACCGGCCTATAACCGGAACCAACCGGGTCGGGTCCATATTTTTGAAATGCTTATTTTGGACCCGACAAAATCCGACCGGCCTATAACCAGGACCTACCGGGTCGGGTCTAATTAACACCCTACTTAAAACTATTTATTAGAATTATATTTTCTTATCTTTATTATTAAACTTTAATAGTCGGTTGGATTGAAGAAACCTCTATATTAAACAAAACAAAATTCATTTACGTTTCTTGATTCATTGATCATTATTAGATTGGATATATCTGCAGATTCAGATATTTGATATTCAAAAATAATTTCGGATGGAAACTAGGATGTATCACTGTTTGCATTAAAAATGATCTAAAAATAGCTCATAACCAATAATGTTCAGTTACGACAGGGGAGTGACATATTCGGTGTTATCTAGAGAAGGGATATTGTAATAACCCGAAAATCTGGGCCAGTTTAAAATTTTTATTTTGGCAATTCTAGCGAATTTTGAACATTTAAAATGGATTATTTTAAATAATATCGACGAGAAATTTATTTTGAATAGAATTAGAACGTATATATTATATACGTCGTCGTTAGAATATAAATATTTATATATAATTATAAATAGAATTGAAAATGGCGCGGTAGTTCGATAATTCGATTTCAAACTTCAATTGAATGTACCGGGTGCAAAACAATCCGGATTTTAGTGAAACCAAAAACAATAGGATCTAATTGGTAATATCTTTCCAACGAATCCGAAAAATCAAGATTTCATAGTGGGAATCAAAAGATATGTCCATTTGAAAATTCTGAATAGTCGCTATAGAATTCAGGCCCTTAAAAAATGGACATTTTGCAAACGACCTCGGATTTCGACGAAACCAGTTTTGTTGGGTCCGTGATGTAAAGTTATTGCTAGATTCCAAATTTCATAATTTTTCGAATCAATATGTGAGTGTGGCAAAGGAAAACGCGTTTGACCAGTTTTAGTTGATTTTAATCGACTGGAAAATGGCCATTTTTCCAACGGTCTCAGAATTCGATGAAACTAGTTTTGTTAGGACCATATCGTCAATACAAAGCTAGAAAATATTTTTATGGAATTTTTAGAGTTCGTGTGTGGCCCTGGTAATTTGAAATGTGCATTTAAAATTGAATATATATAGATTTATATGTTAAATTTAACGAAAACTGATCGTAATGGCCGAATTGGCTTGTGATACATGTCCCATTATGTTCGGAATATGGGCAAATAGCTAGGGATGACTGTCGTTGGGGTTCGTTTAGAGTCCGGATAGGAAACTTTACTTTTGAAAAGTAATCAGAATAATATATATATATATATATATATATATATATATATATTATATATACCTAAGTTATAACCCTAATTTCATTTACACGCAAATGCCCCCGTCGTTCAAAAGAACCGCGCCCCCAAATCGAAAAACCCACCCCGTCGGCCCCCAGTATCGCCTCCGTCGTGCCTCCAGGTGGCTGCCGCCACCCCCCAGGACGCGCCCCTCCTCTCTGCCGTCTCCCCTTCCTTCCCCCTCTCGATTTGAAGCTGCGCCCCTCCCCCAAATCGCACGCCCACCCACTGACCCCCGCCGTCGACCGGAGCACCACCTCGCGTCCACCAGTAGCTCAATGCACCCCTCCAGACCCCACGAGCCTCCCCTCGTCCTCCTTCATCTCCACAGTAAGTTTTTAGGTTCTTTTCCTTATTTTTATTTTTGTTTATTTTATATAACCTGTGATTCTCATTTTAAAATAAAGGTTTAATTTTTTTATAAGAAGAAAGGTTTTTATATAATCAAAGGTGGGATTTTTATATAAGCAAAGTTGTGATTTTTTAAAATATGAGCTAGGTAAAAATATAATCTTTTATATTTATAAAGCGAGGTAACAATATAATCTTTTATATTGTAAATATATAATCTTTATATATTAAACACCGGAGTAAAAATTCAATTTTTACATATTGAATAGCATAGTGAAAATTCGATTTTTTTTAAATGTATGAAGCAAATAAAAATAGAATTTTTATATATTGAACTTCGAAATAAAAATAGAATTTTTATATATTGAACTTCGAAATAAAAATAGAATTTTTATATACTGAACTTCGAAATAAAAATATGATTTTTATATATTGAATAGCGAAGTAAAAATTCGATTTTTACATATGTAGAGAATACGGGCGAAAGCGAAAAAAAGGCGAGTTGGCGAAGATTTCCTGCATTAGAAGTGCCGTGGAGCTAGGATAGCTATCAGTGAGAATTTCTCACCTTTCAATTTCATTTCTACTTATACATATATACTAGGATGCAGACGGTGCTTAGTAGCACCCGACACAATCGTCCACAGACCATGGACTTGTTTGTTTGGTTGCATAGATTAGTGATGATTTCATTTGAAATTGAATTGTTTGGTGATTTTGATTGATGTGTGAATGGCGTGGGCCTTCACTAGACCGGGGATAAGGCTAGGCCTTGTCCCGTTTCTAGTATCGTGTCGTTATGCCGCCGAAATTTTCTAAAATAAGTTAGAAAAATATAAATATCATTTTATTTAAAGAATGAACTGAATAGAAATTCATATGTTGGAATAAAATGTTTTATCGTTAAGAATATAATTTTTAACGTAGAAGCGAATAAAATAGAATATTCATTTACAAACCAGACGGTTTGTTTATGTACACCTATTTGAAGGACATTGATTGGGATGATAAATTTTACACATCGCCTAACTGCACGAATAAAATATTTGCTTGATTGTTTGAAACCCCACACGGGTGTTGGGATGAAATTAGAAGTTCACTCATCCTGATTGATTAAATATGTCGATCGATTGATTGACAGGCTGTTATAAGCGTTAGATATTTATATTTGATGCTTATACAGTGTAGTGCACTTTGGTTGATGGTTGGTTATTTATCGTTGCTATTATATACATGTGCTGTATGAAAATCCATATAATTAACATTATATGGTGATTGATTGGGCCTCATTCCAATTTAGAAAATAAAGAATATTATAAAATAAAAGTTCATGTGTTGACAGTACTCATCCATTGAGATTGGTCATGTGTTGAACGAAATATTTTAGTAATAAAATTTACATCTTTATCAATAAAAAAATAAAAGTTCATGTGTTGACAGTACTCATCCATTGAGATTGGTCATGTGTTGAACGAAATATTTTGATAATAATAACTATTTTGAAAAAGAAATATTTGAAATAGAATATTTGAAAATAGAAATTTATGAAGCCGTGTTGATTAAATTGACGCCATTTTGACGTGAACGATATTTATATCGATTTTATTCATTTCGAAATGAATTGAATTGAAAACGATTTCGAAATGAGTTGAATTGAAAACGATTTCGAAATGAATTGAATTGAAAACGATTTCGAAATGAATTGAATTGAAAACGATTTCGAAATGAATTGAATTGAAAACGATTTCGAAATGAATTGAATTGAAAACGATTTCGAAATGAATTGAATTGAAAACGATTTCGAAATGAATTGAATTGAAAACGATTTCGAAATGAATTGAATTGAAAACGATTTCGAAATGAATTGAATTGAAAACGATTTCGAAATGAATTGAATTGAAAACGATTTCGAAATGGATTGAATTGAAAACGATTTCGAAATGGATTGAATTGAAATGAATTCAAATTGAATTGAAATTTGAATTGGATAGAAATGAATTTTAAAACGAATTTATAAAGAAGAATTCAATTTTGATTTGAATTGAAATGAAAGTTGAAATAGATTTTGAAACGAATTTTAAAACTATTTATATAATTCGTTTTAAATAGAAATCGACGAAATATTTATTATATATATTATATATATAATATAATGGCCTGAATAGAACGCGCCGCGCCGCGGCAGTTCGTGAATTTCGACCATTTATTTCAAACGGACATTACGGGAGATCCGACCGTCGGATTCTCCTAAAACCAGAACCGTTGGGTTCGTATCGAAAAGAGCTTTCTAATGAATGTTAGAAATTTGAAATCTAACGGTTGGATTTGGAATTATGTCCAAATCAAATTTGAAAAAGGTCGCTGTAAGTGCAGTTCGATGGCCATTGATGGAAATCGACTGTACGGGCCTTGATAAAATTATTAAAAATATTAATAATTTGTGTAAAATCATAAGAAATGATTTGTGAAAAATTGGGATGAAAGACTTGTTGGATCTAGATTAACCCTAGAGGGGGGGGGGGTGAATAGGGTTTATTGGAAATTAAGCGAGATATAAAAAAAATATCAGATCACAAAATGCAGCAGAAATAAAAAGCAAAAAGAAAATAACACACAGAGATACCCAGCTTCGGCAAGACTCTGCCTACTGCTGCATTCCTAAAGTTTCTACTAGGTGATAGAACAGATCCCGCTTACAAGACCATGTAAACTTGCGAACCCCTCGCTCCTATTCTAACACTACGCTCAAAACTCTAGACTGGTCTATATCCCCTAGACCAGATTTCCCCTAGTTTTACAGACGCTAGTAAACTGCCAGTTAACACCCTAATTGGATTCCCCTAGAATTTTACAGACTCTAGAAAACTGTTTGAACGATTACAAAAGAAAATACAACAAAATGAATTTTTTTAAAAAACAAATAAACCCTAAATCCCTTTTATAACATAAAAAGAAGAGCCTGGCCCATTCTTCTTTGCAAGCTCCTTCCTTTACAGATGTTGGCCGACTTTAAGAATGGAATTTGGGTTTTTCAAATCCCAAATCAAATTTGATCGTGATTGCTCTTTGATTTGCTTCTCTGTTTAGCTTCAAAACTGGATGCTCTCTGATGCTTCGATTTGGGATAATGATGATCGAAAACACATGAGTATTACTGTTTTGACTTCTCTGATTTTCTCTTTGAATTGTTGGGTTGGTTTTCGATTTACTTGCCTGTGATGAATTGGTTGAATTTATAGGATTATGAAATCCTAAAATTACTCTGATTTCATTTAGTGCCTTGATTTGATTTGCGCATGTGTTTGTTTTCCTCTTTTGAATTCTCTGCATTGACTGTGTTGTTGTGCGATTGAATCAATTTTGGAAAGTGAGTTACACCCCTTTTGGCCCCTGAATGAATTTCTGAAGCCATCATGTGAAAACCTTTGCCCCTCAACTAATTTTCTGGAAATAAATTTGAAAACAAATAAATGTTTTCCATGTGTGATTGATAGAAACGATTATGTCCCTTGTGTCGCCCATAAATTGGTTACTATGCCATATACAGATTGTTCTGCTCAAATCTGGAAATATATCTTTGGCCAAAAATGAATTTAACACTTGCCCAAAATACACTGTGATTAGAAAACTGGGATTAAACTTCTTGCCCCACTATTAATGATTTTGATCATTTCTGATATGCTCCATTTTCTTGCATGTTTATAAAGAAATGAATTTTTGCCCAAAAAGAATTTTCTTGCTTCACTGCATTTCATATGTGAACACACCTTTTGAAAACATGCCATACAAACATGATTGATTGCAAAACTGTAATTCAAAAATCTTTCCATATATATATGTATGAACTGATTTGTTCACATATACATTTCTAGAAATGAATTAATCACTTGCCAAAAAAGTTGTTCACTGATTGAATACTTGCCACAATACATTTTTGCAAAGAATGCAAATTAAGCCCTTTTCCAGTTTTTTTTATATGCCGCATGCTTGATGAAATTTACACTACTTAAAAAAGATTTGTGCCAATCTTGCCACTTTGTATATTTGGGGAAAAAAAACTGAAATGGTTTTCGCCAAATATATTCATAGTGAGTTGAACTATGGAATTTCTTTCTTACCAAAAAAAAGATGGAAATTTATCCTCTTGCAAAAAAATATATTCTCCATGTGTTGAAAAACTGCCCTGACTTTTGTTTTGCCAAAAATGAATTCCTGCATTCCTGAAATAAAAACACTACGTGATTTGTTCAGAAAAGATTGTATAGTTGTCTCCATGCCAAGTTTGAAACGTTGATTAATTTCTTACCGAAAATATTCTTGCTGAATTCATGGAACCAATTAAACACTATTAATTGCCATGAGTCATTTCTTTGATTTCTTTTGGTATGAATTCTTGCCAAAGAATCATTAATTCTTTTCCATGCTGATTGAACCAGTGAATTAAAGAGGGAAGAAAACTCTCAATTTCATTTTGTATGTATACTATATTTGCACTTGTGATAAATTGTACATTATCTCGAGATGCAAATGCAAAAATGACTTTGATTACATTTCAGATATGCACTGTGCCAAATAAACTTGAACTTTTGCATGATTGAATATGCGCTATAAATCATTCCTTAAAATAGGCTTGTGCAGATTTGAAACTCTTGTATAATTTCTAGAAACATTTAAATGGTGCAATAAACCATTTTTCCAAACCTGATTAATCTTTCATTTCTGGAAAGCATTAATTCTTGGCAAATTTTGGACACAAATATTGTCATTCAAGTGTATCTTAGCTCTACCATTTTCCTATTCTTTGTACAATTTCTGATGCATCAAAAACTATTTCCCTGTTTGCTTAAAAAAAAGTTCATGCTACATATAATTTGATTTGCACTTGTCTTGACTTTGAATATTCATTGTTGAGCCACTTACCATTGCTGTGTGACTTATATGTGAAACTGTATATGAGAGAGTTTGTACAACTGAGTGTGAATGTTGTAGTGAGGAACAAATGTACAGAATGAGAAAATTATACTGATATTTGTAATAAACAAATTTGATTGAAATAAAATATTATTTTATTGTGTTCAAACAAATTTGTCTTTCGTATTCAATTTATATACAAGTACAATATCATGTTTAATATCTGTGAATGTGTACAAATAGTGGAGTCATATAATTTGTAACGTTTGAATGTTGAAATATTTATATTTAAATAAAATACTGTGTGAATATATAAAATTCTGTACAGTCGTATTCTATTTAAATATAAATATTATATTCCTGTCCGTGAAGTTATATAACAGTACAATAACAAACACATTTAAAATAAAATATATTTGTTTGTTATCTTCAAACAAAAATCATATAATTGTGTATACAACACCGTTATATACAACAATCTCCCCCTTTTGATGATGACAAACAAATATTAAGATTTTGAATACAGTAAATGTGTTTGACAGTGAATAATTGAACTCCCCCTATTTGAAAGCTCCCCCTACAACAGAAACTCCCCCTATAACTGTGAATGAGTGAAAATAATAAATTTGAATAGAATTTCAAAAATAAAAAATATTTATAAAATATTCGCTCATAAATCAAAATCGCAACTCATTCTCCCCCTTTTGTTATCATCAAAAGGATACAGAAGTTAAAAAATAGATGAAGACTGACTAAAAGTATAATTTCAGCTTAAGAGAAAGAACAGTCATCATAAATCTCATTCAGTCAAACAAAAATCATAATATACTGAGAACTAGTGGCATATTTCACATTGTGGATAATGACGGATTTACGATGAAATTCATATAAATGGGGAGAGTTAAAAAATGAGTTCCAATTATTTTTCAAAGAATTTTTTTTAAAAAAAATGAGATTCAAAAACAGTGATGGATTTTGGACTAAAGTTAATAATTCAATTTAAGTGAAAACATCATATAATCTCAAATCCCAATTGCTATCAATCAACAAATCATAATACGTCATAAGATATTAATACATTTCTCAGATTAGAACATGGATTGATAGGCTGATTTTTACATACCAAGGAGAAATTCATAATAATTTATAATTAGTACATTATTTCCTTTTTCTTTTATTTTTCATTTAAGAGCACACTGACCACACATAACCAGAGCTTGGATTTTTAAATGAGATCAGTTGCAGCTTAAGTATAAGTAATTTCATAACCATGCATAACCAGAGCTTGGATTTTTAAATGAGGTTAGAGAAATACTTAAGAATATTATTTTTTTATTATTTTTAGTTTCAAAATGAAAAAACTCCTCAGTATGTAAAACCAAAAATGGATGATAGAAATGCGGTAGGTACTGAAATGGTTTGTGAAATAAATTTCTAAATTAATTATATTATGAAATATGCTCGACTGTATCAGGATCATTGAAAATTTTCAATTATCACTAATTCTGAATAATAACATAGTCCAATTTCTATCATAAATATTTTCACTATTTATTCAAAAGGATTTCTAAAAAATATTAACTCTCCATATTTATATAAAATCATAATGGATGATAGAAGGATGATAGATTATGAAAAAGGTCGTGAAATAATTGCCAGTTCAAAGATATTATAATAAATGTTCAACCATCATGAAAATCTAAATTAAGTCTCCTCTTGTTGTGAAATATACTGCAGTCACAATTCATCACAATTTCAAAATCTGATAATAATTTTGATGAATTATAAATACAGTTCAATTTGGATATTGATTTCAATTTCTGAATGAATAAAAAATAAATAATTTTAAAATTGAAAATCGATTTCAAGAGGAATATGAAGAGTTATACAGAACAAGAGGGAACAAAAAAATATATACAAAAAAAATTAGCACATCTGATACCAAATGGTGTCTCTATTTATAAGAATTTTAACATGACATGGGTGGCTAACACAGGTATTATAGACAATGATATCCAAACTCAGATCATAAGCAGACAAGACAGATAAATTTGGCACATTTGTCAAAGCAGCCGACAGTATATACCAAGACAAGCAGTAATCAAAGAACAGTATCAGAGCAGCACAGAAAAATCAATATCATAGCAGACTTGTCAGACGATGTTTTTGAAGGTCACAAAAACAATATATTCCATGATTCATGATTACAAAATTTATTTTATTTTAAATCATTTGAAGAAATGTGAAAGTATTAGGATTTAACGGATCAATCACACCAGGTTATATTTCAGATTCAAAATTATGTGTGAGATTCAATAAATCAATAATTTCAAATGATGTTAAACAAACATATATTCAAATCAAATAATCATAAAATAATAGTGATATTTATGACCATATTTTCAAAAGAATTTTCACAAATATTTTTGACAAGTATAAAGAATATTCAGATCATTTACATCTAATTTGAAGGATATTCGTGATCAAGAAAATTTATTTGAAATCACTTGAATCAATGTTAAGTTTTGAGATATAATGAATTATTCACACAAGATTGATAATTTCAAATTTAAGTAGTGTGTGATATTCAAAATATCTAGAATTTCAGATGATTTCAAACAAACAAATTTCAACCATAATAATCTTGAATAAATGTGAAATTCAAGATGTATCACTGCGATTCAAGCCAATCCGAAAATCAATGAAATTATCACGAATGATAAGAAGCAGTGTACTGTAATGAGTATAATACTTTAAGCGTTTCCAAAATGAATTGGAAGAAACTCAAAACAGCATAAATGTGTGAAATTTCATTAATTATTCAGATCTTCAAAAATTTAGAATTCAAAATAACAGTGTTCAAGATATAACAAGAATACGTCAACACTGTTAGGAATTTAGAACACAGGAAAAGAACTTCAAAACAATTGCAGATATTTACAAAATAAATTCAAGATCTGGAAAAGATTAAAAAACATTAGAGTTTTATTCAAAAGAAGCAAATTTCCAGAAAAAAACATGACTTCTACAATTGGAAGTTAATGAAGCCCATAAAGAAAAAAATATGGCAGTGATAAATCAACAAAAAAAACTGAAGAAAAATAGAAGGGGTAGAGGAAGGAATAAGCACAGAAAATAAAAACAGAGAGAATATACAAAGACAAGTTCAGAGATCATACCTGAAATCAGTGTAAACCAGAATCTCTGACTCATCAGATCTTGGCCGAAGAAACTGTGAATAATATAAAAGTATAGACAGCTTTGCTTCACATTTCTTTTTGCACAACAGTTCCTCAGCCTCCTTTGGTACCTAACAGTTTAGGGGATTGAGTGGTCTAACAAAATTAGTAAAACCACTCACAGTTATGTTAACATCTTTTGGTACCCAAATCTATTTGTATGACATCCCATTTGAATCTATCTTTGTGCCTTTAGGAACCCAAACTTGTTTAGTTTTTCCAAAAATCATTTTATTTCTTTTTGGGGTCCAAACAGAGTTGTTTCTAAACAAGTTTACATTTTGCTTTCGATTGAAAAATCCTTTGAAATTATCAAAGTTAAGATTATCAAGTCGATTCTTTTCAAAGAAGGTTGAAGGATTTTTAAAATCTTTTGAACTTCTCTTTTCAAAAACATCAAATTTTCCAAAGCCGAGTCCACTTTTGTTTCCTGAAGAAAACTGATTTTTCAACAACATATTTAAAGATTTTTCACCGTTCGAAAATTTAGTCAATGTTGTTTCAAGTCGTTGAATTTCATTTTTAAGGTCACCGTTTTCTTTCATTAAATCTGAACAATGATTTTCAGTGATCTTACTTTTTTCAAAATCAGTTTTCAAAACCAAATTTTCATCACTAAGCAATTTAATTTTGGTTTGGGATTCAGCAATTTCAAATTCAAAACGTTTTCGACTCTCAAGTTCAAATTTCTTAAGTTTTTCAATCTCACTTTCTAGCTCATTCAGAATAGAATCAGTTTTCAACAAGCTTTGTTTTTCAGCAAAAATGTATTTGGAATTTTCAATCGTCTTGAAATTTTCAAATTCTTGTTGCAAACAATTGTTTGTGCTTTCAAGCTCTATCTTGTTCTCTTTTAAAATCAGAATTTCGCTCTCAAGTTTTTGAATATGTTTATTTTGATGAACAAGATCATTTTTCAAATTTAAACAATTTTTGCAATTAGAATTTGAATACTTCTTGACATTTTTAAGCTTTAATTCAAGTTTTTCAGATTTCAGAATTTTATTTTTAGACTTTAGTTTCTCGATAGATTCAGTTAAACCATTTAAGCGAGAAATTAAATCTTTACAAGAAAGATCTCCAGTTGAGTCTCCATCTGGATTTCCATCTGTAAAACCTGTTAAGCACAACTCTGAAACTGAGTTGACCTTCTGGGGTTTTGAGCTGTTGTCTTCTTTTCCATATAGCGTGTTGAGAGTTGTCCAGATTTCCTGCGCGGTCAAACAATGGGAGATAAGACTATATTGTACATCATCAATATAAGAATATAGGATATGAATAGCACGAGTATTAAATCCAATATCATTCCTATTTACAATATCATACCCATTTATAACACTATTCCAACATTTAATATCAACAAATTTTAAATAAGATTTCATTTCTGATCTCCAATTTACAAAATCTGTACCATTAAAAATAGATGGAATATGAGTGGACTGACTCTCTAAGGTCTGACAACAAGAGATCACCATTACTCTAGAGTTAATAGAAAACCTGCTCTGATACCACTTGTTGGATCTAGATTAACCCTAGAGAGGGGGGGGGGGGTGAATAGGGTTTATTGAAAATTAAGCGAGATATAAAAAAAATATCAGATCACAAAATGCAGCAGAAATAAAAAGCAAAAAAGAAAATAACACACAGAGATACCCAGCTTCGGCAAGACTCTGCCTACTGCTGCATTCCTAAAGTTTCTACTAGGTGATAGAACAGATCCCGCTTACAAGACCATGTAAACTTGCGAACCCCTCGCTCCTATTCTAACACTACGCTCAAAACTCTAGACTGGTCTATATCCCCTAGACCAGATTTCCCCTAGTTTTACAAACACTAGTAAACTGCCAGTTAACACCCTAACTGGATTCCCCTAGAATTTTACAGACTCTAGAAAACTGTTTGAACGATTACAAAAGAAAATACAACAAAATGAATTTTTTTTAAAAACAAATAAACCCTAAATCCCTTTTATAACATAAAAAGAAGAGCCTGGCCCATTCTTCTTTGCAAGCTCCTTCCTTCACAGATGTTGGCCGACTTTAAGAATGGAATTTGGGTTTTTCAAATCCCAAATCAAATTCGATCGTGATTGCTCTTTGATTTGCTTCTCTGTTTAGCTTCAAAACTGGATGCTCTCTGATGCTTCGATTTGGGATAATGATGATCGAAAACACATGAGTATTACTGTTTTGACTTCTCTGATTTTCTCTTTGAATTGTTGGGTTGGTTTTCGATTTACTTGCCTGTGATGAATTGGTTGAATTTATAGGATTATGAAATCCTAAAATTACTCTGATTTCATTTAGTGCCTTGATTTGATTTGCGCATGTGTTTGTTTTCCTCTTTTGAATTCTCTGCATTGACTGTGTTGTTGTGCGATTGAATCAATTTTGGAAAGTGAGTTACACCCCTTTTGGCCCCTGAATGAATTTCTGAAGCCATCATGTGAAAACCTTTGCCCCTCAACTAATTTTCTGGAAATAAATTTGAAAACAAATAAATGTTTTCCATGTGTGATTGATAGAAACGATTATGTCCCTTGTGTCGCCCATAAATTGGTTACTATGCCATATACAGATTGTTCTGCTCAAATCTGGAAATATATCTTTGGCCAAAAATGAATTTAACACTTGCCCAAAATACACTGTGATTAGAAAACTGGGATTAAACTTCTTGCCCCACTATTAATGATTTTGATCATTTCTGATATGCTCCATTTTCTTGCATGTTTATAAAGAAATGAATTTTTGCCCAAAAAGAATTTTCTTGCTTCACTGCATTTCATATGTGAACACACCTTTTGAAAACATGCCATACAAACATGATTGATTGCAAAACTGTAATTCAAAAATCTTTCCATACATAGATGTATGAACAGATTTGTTCACATATGCATTTCTAGAAATGAATTAATCACTTGCCAAAAAAGTTGTTCACTGATTGAATACTTGCCACAATACATTTTTGCAAAGAATGCAAATTAAGCCCTTTTCCAGTTTTTCTTATATGCCGCATGCTTGATGCAATTTACACTACTTAAAAAAGATTTGTGCCAATCTTGCCACTTTGTATATTTGGGGAAAAAAACTGAAATGGTTTTCGCCAAATATATTCATAGTGAGTTGAACTATGGAATTTCTTTCTTACCAAAAAAAAGATGGAAATTTATCCTCTTGCAAAAAAAAATATTCTCCATGTGTTGAAAAACTGCCCTGACTTGTGTTTTGCCAAAAATGAATTCCTGCATTCCTGAAATAAAAACACTACGTGATTTGTTCAGAAAAGATTGTATAGTTGTCTCCATGCCAAGTTTGAAACGTTGATTAATTTCTTACCCAAAACATTCTTGCTGAATTCATGGAACCAATTAAACACTATTAATTGCCATGAGTCATTTCTTTGATTTCTTTTGGTATGAATTCTTGCCAAAGAATCATTAATTCTTTTCCATGCTGATTGAACCAGTGAATTAAAGAGGGAAGAAAACTCTCAATTTCATTTTGTATGTATACTATATTTGCACTTGTGATAAATTGTACATTATCTCGAGATGCAAATGCAAAAATGACTTTGATTACATTTCAGATATGCACTGTGCCAAATAAACTTGAACTTTTGCATGATTGAATATGCGCTATAAATCATTCCTTAAAATAGGCTTGTGCAGATTTGAAACTCTTGTATAATTTCTAGAAACATTTAAATGGTGCAATAAACCATTTTTCCAAATCTGATTAATCTTTCATTTCTGGAAAGCATTAATTCTTGGCAAATTTTGGACACAAATATTGTCATTCAAGTGTATCTTAGCTCTACCATTTTCCTATTCTTTGTACAATTTCTGATGCATCAAAAACTATTGCCCTGTTTGCTTAAAAAAAAGTTCATGCTACATGTAATTTGATTTGCACTTGTCTTGACTTTGAATATTCATTGTTGAGCCACTTACCATTGCTGTGTGACTTATATGTGAAACTGTATATGAGAGAGCTTGTAAAACTGAGTGTGAATGTTGTAGTGAGGAACAAATGTACAGAATGAGAAAATTATACTGATATTTGTAATAAACAAATTTGATTGAAATAAAATATTTTTTTATTGTGTTCAAACAAATTTGTCTATCGTATTCAATTTATATACAAGTACAATATCATGTTTAATATCTGTGAATGTGTACAAATAGTGGAGTCATATAATTTGTAACGTTTGAATGTTGAAATATTTATATTTAAATAAAATATTGTGTGAATATATAAAATTCTGTACAGTCGTATTCTATTTAAATATAAATATTATATTCCTGTCCGTGAAGTTATATAACAGTACAATAACAAACACATTTAAAATAAAATATATTTGTTTGTTATCTTCAAACAAAAATCATATAATTGTGTATACAACACCGTTATATACAACAAGACTCCCTATTTGAAAAGATAAAAATAGATTTTTATCGAAATGAACTGGTTTTGAACTAGAATTATAATTCTATTTATTTTTAAATAAATAAATTGAATTTAAAAAGGGTTTTGAAAATATCCAGAATATCCAATGATTGCATTGGAGTGGATTTGAATCGAAATTGTCTTCGGAATATTTCGATGTTGGAATTCGTGATTATACAGGTGTTGTTATGGAAATTTGAAAGATATATATTTATATCGTTATTCCCAATACGACATTTGTTAGTCTTAGAATTCGATATTGAATATAAGCCGATATATTTTCTATTCAGAGCCTTGTATTGAATATCGAATGTGATTTGGGTTTGTCATGAATGGTGTCTTCACTAACACTGTTCTTGAACCCAGTTGAGAAATGATTAAATCTTTTTATTTAGATTTAATGAAGGGTACCAATTAAATAATATTTAATTGGAATTGAATTGATATTGATTTTTGGGTTTATAGTGAACAGTGTTTCAAATAACACTCGTTCTTTAACCCGATAATTAATGAAGGTGATTTTGGGTTTATTGTGAACTGTGTTTTAAATGACACAGATTCTTTAACCCAGTTAACGATTAAAACTAAGTGGAGTTTTAATGAATCTTTAATTAGATTGAAATGATCGAGAATGGAGTATCACCAGTTTTGCTCCAGGCGATAGTTAAATCTTTAATTAGATTTGAATGTGAAATGGTAATTGAATTTACTGATAACACCGTGGTGTTAGATATGAAGTAGGACCAGTTTTACTTTATGGGATTAATAGGTTGGGGTTGGGAAATTAAAACAAATGATTACTTCGGTAAGGTTCGTTAATCCCGACTAGTTGAATCGAAATTCAAAAGAAGATTAGAGAATAAATTCAAGAAATTATCTTGGATAAAATTAATGGGAACCTTTCCCTATGAATGTGAAATCAGAAACTAACTGTCGGTTAGCTAAGCAGAATGGTTTTCTGGATATTGATCTGATGTTGGTTTCGGCCTTCGGGGTTAATATTTGGGGAATTATTCTCTTGATTAATTTACGGTTAGTGACTGATGAATTGGAATGAGGCGTATGTTATGTTTGTGTAACAATTATTTAAAATATACGCGAGTTATTCGGAAAGACCGGGTTTATCCCATTCTGAATAACTGATACGACGATAAGTCGAAGATGAAGACGATGGTCGAAGACCGGAAGTCTTCACGTCGTTTGGGTAATTACTGATGATCTTGATTGGGCTGTACACTCAAGAAGATGGAAACAGTTAGTGATCGTCCAGACGTACTTGGAGATCGATGGATATGCGGGGTACTAGGTGCCTCCGGTTTCGTTCAGACCCAGAACGAACTTGTAAATGGACTGTGTGTCTGACATTGGATTTTAGTCCGTGTGATTGATCTCTATTAAATATATATCTGTTTGGCAGCGGAGAATTTATTCTCTTGCTTAACGCCCTTCTCTGAGACGTACGAGCTCAGGGGTTATATATTGATGGATATCAAACGCATGGAGTGAATTGCCTGTGTGGCATGCCTAAGTGGCAATTGATCGAGGCTTCTGTTGAAAAGCAAAGTCTTGTGGTGATGATCAAAGCAAGGCCTTTGTGGCGTAGCTTTGTGTAACGTTTGCTTCGCGAGTTTCACACCCGGTATGAACCAAAAACGGAAGAGGACGTCAGGGAGGGCATGCGTTTCTTTCTAGCTAGAAGTGGCGTTAGTGGTTTTACACGCCCTGACGAGTTTGACTTATGTGGTTGTTGCTGTTGCGAGGCGCCTCGGTTATATCGGTTTCGGCCGATGCATTCTGGTCGGCTGACGGACCAGACTTACACCCCATAGGGTGGGGAGACTTAGTGTTCAGGCATAATAATCCACATCGGTGGACCAGCCCTGAGGATCCAAGGGGCAGTTGCGGCTGTTCCTGAGGGGCGGGCTAGAGCGTCTCGAATCGGTTGAGGACTATCTTTTACCTCGGTTCATAGACGGAAATCCAATTTCCAAATACGTGACATTTGCGGTTTTATTTGTAAACCTACACATGGCGACATAGTGGCATGGGACGCTCATGTCGCCTATGATTGATACTTATGATTTGAAGATGTTTTATACACTATGCACTTATTATAGTATCAAATGATTTGTTTTAAACGTATCAAGCATTCTTTGGCTGTTATAAGGGAAAACCCTATCCCCCGGCTTGCGTTGCATTGTGTGATAGGACCTGGGTTTATAACAGCTTCATTTTTCTTTATTTAGCATTGCGCTGTTTGTTTTATGCACTGGTATTCTTGGGAGGAAACCCGTTCCGTGTTATACGGCGTGGTCCCTTGATTTACCTAATGATTCAAAATAAAGATTAATAACTGTTTTAGTTCTCACACCAGTCACATGACTGACCTGGAGTTTATTGTTTTAACCTAAACTCTGAGTGCCCCTATTTTGACACGGGCAGCTAGTAGTTTTGGTTTTGCAGATTTATATTCACAGGATCCTGGTTTACAGCTGGAACGATATCCGGAAAGCTTTGTATCCGTATATCTACTTCTAGTTGTGTATTGTATTATTTTCCGCTGCTATGTATTTAAATGTAATTTAAATCTCTGATATTTCTGTGTAATATTCATTTATACTCTGTATATTCTTGTAATCTGGTGCATTGTTGTAATATACAATGAAATGTCCTTTTATATGCGTTCTGTTGTGGTTTGTTCTCGAACTATCCGACACTTTCCTTTACAGGGAAGTTGCGGGTCTTCACAGTTGGTATCAGAGCTTGGTTTACAAAGCTCGAGAACAAGACACATTAGAACCATACGAAAGAATTCATCAGATATTGGGTTAGTAATATCCAATTAGAATGACTCGTTAGAGATAGGATCAGTAGTATCCTAGAACGAGTGAGAAGGGTATATTTTTCAAATGAAAACAAATTTTGTTTTGAAAATTTAAATCAATTATTCGTATTTGATTATTTATTTATATTGATGTGGACAATCCAGTATATATAGATTTTGTGTATACGTCTGATCCGCGTGTATTCGAAGTTTTAATATACTGGATAGATATGGAATCACATTCTAGTCGCCCGGAGATGGTACTGATGATTGTCATGACATCATCAGTATTTATGTTCGTGTTTCGAAGGTGTGATTTTCTATATATTTCCATTAGGCTGGTGTGAGAACCCAAAACTTATATATAGCTAGAATACATTGTTGTGAATTGGCATCAAAAACATGATTTTTGTATATATAACAAAGTTATGAACTTCAAACTCTAATTCAACTAATTGATTGATGTTTGTGTTGTTTGTTTATTTGTTTGCTAATTTATAGCCATTTAGCCTAATTGAACCGAATATTGAGTTATATTAAAAAATTGGTTGCTTTTGCTTGCATATACATATACTTACATTGAACAGGTCATAGCAAGGAGGCTAGAGCAGAGAATAAAATTTGTTTGCCCGACAAATAGGTACATGTTTATTACATAATTTCCTGTTTTGTTTGGGTGATGATGATTTTGTGAGCCTATTGGCTAGCGGCTTGGCTTTTTCTTTTTCTTTTTGAGATCTGAAGGACCGGGGAAGCTATTTGAAATTCCCCGATGCTCCCGGTGCAGTGGAGGTTATGGCGAAATTTTTCAAAAATTTAGGGTGTTAGCCAAATTTTTGAAATTTTGAAAATTCTCAGAAACTAAAGTGTTGGAGAATGGAAGCCAGATCGAGCGTAGAGCTGAATAATCAAACCACTTTCGACTTTGTTCCTTTTCGGGGACGAAAAGTTTTAAGTGGGGGAGATTGTAATAACCCGAAAATCTGGGCCAGTTTAAAATTTTTATTTTGGCAATTCTAGCGAATTTTGAACATTTAAAATGAATTATTTTAAATAATATCGACGAGAAATTTATTTTGAATAGAATTAGAACGTATATATTATATACGTCGTCGTTAGAATATAAATATTTATATATAATTATAAATAGAATTGAAAATGGCGCGGTAGTTCGATAATTCGATTTCAAACTTCAATTGAATGTACCGGGTGCAAAACAATCCGGATTTTAGTGAAACCAAAAACAATAGGATCTAATTGGTAATATCTTTCCAACGAATCCGAAAAATCAAGATTTCATAGTGGGAATCAAAAGATATGTCCAGTTGAAAATTCTGAATAGTCGCTATAGAATTCAGGCCCTTAAAAAATGGACATTTTGCAAACGACCTCGCATTTCGACGAAACCAGTTTTGTTGGGTCCGTGATGTAAAGTTATTGCTAGATTCCAAATTTCATAATTTTTCGAATCAATATGTGAGCGTGGCAAAGGAAAACGCGTTTGACCAGTTTTAGTTGATTTTAATCGACTGGAAAATGGCCATTTTTCCAACGGTCTCAGAATTCGATGAAACTAGTTTTGTTAGGACCGTATCGTCAATACGAAGCTAGAAAATATTTTTATGGAATTTTTAGAGTTCGTGTGTGGCCCTGGTAATTTGAAATGTGCGTTTAAAATTGAATATATATAGATTTATATGTTAAATTTAACGAAAACTGATCGTAATGGCCGAATTGGCTTGCGATACATGTCCCATTATGTTCGGAATATGGGCAAATAGCTAGGGACGACTTTTAGAGTCCGGATAGGAAACTTTACTTTTGAAAAATAATCAGAATAATATAATATATATATATATATTATATATACCTAAGTTATAACCCTAATTTCATTTACACCCAAATGCCCCCGTCGTTCAAAAGAACCGCGCCCCCAAATCGAAAAACCCACCCCGTCGACCCCCAGTATCGCCTCTGTCGTGCCTCCAGGTGGCTGCCGCCACCCCCCAGGACGCGCCCCTCCTCTCTGCTGTCTCCCCTTCCTTCCCCCTCTCGATTTGAAGCTGCGCCCCTCCCCCAAATCGCACGCCCACCCACTGACCCCCGCCGTCGACCGGAGCACCACCTCGCGTCCACCAGTAGCTCAACGCACCCCTCCAGACTCCACGAGCCTCCCCTCGTCCTCCTTCATCTCCACAGTAAGTTTTTAGGTTCTTTTCCTTATTTTTATTTTTGTTTATTTTATATAACCTGTGATTTTCATTTTAAAATAAAGGTTTAATTTTTTTATAAGAAGAAAGGTTTTTATATAATCAAAGGTGGGATTTTTATATAAGCAAAGTTGTGATTTTTTAAAATATGAGCTTGGTAAAAATATAATCTTTTATATTTATAAAGCGAGGTAACAATATAATCTTTTATATTGTAAATATATAATCTTTATATATTAAACACCGGAGTAAAAATTCAATTTTTACATATTGAATAGCATAGTGAAAATTCGATTTTTTTTAAATGTATGAAGCAAATAAAAATAGAATTTTTATATATTGAACTTCGAAATAAAAATAGAATTTTTATATATTGAACTTCGAAATAAAAAATAGAATTTTTATATATTGAACTTCGAAATAAAAATAGAATTTTTATATATTGAACTTCGAAATAAAAATATGATTTTTATATATTGAATAGCGAAGTAAAAATTCGATTTTTACATATGTAGAGAATACGGGCGAAAGCGACAAAAAGGCGAGTTGGCGAAGATTTCCTGCATTAGAAGTGCCGTGGAGCTAGGATAGCTATCAGTGAGAATTTCTCACCTTTCAATTTCATTTCTACTTATACATATATACTAGGATGCAGACGGTGCTTAGTAGCACCCGACACAATCGTCCACAGACCATGGACTTGTTTGTTTGTTTGCATAGATTAGTGATGATTTCATTTGAAATTGAATTGTTTGGTGATTTTGATTGATGTGTGAATGGCGTGGGCCTTCACTAGACCGGGGATAAGGCTAGGCCTTGTCCCGTTTCTAGTATCGTGCCGTTATGCCGCCGAAATTTTCTAAAATAAGTTAGAAAAATATAAATATCATTTTATTTAAAGAATGAACTGAATAGAAATTCATATGTTGGAATAAAATGTTTTATTGTTAAGAATATAATTTTTAACGTGGAAGCGAATAAAATAGAATATTCATTTACAAACCAGACGGTTTGTTTATGTACACCTATTTGAAGGACATTGATTGGGATGATAAATTTTACACATCGCCCAATTGCACGAATAAAATATTTGCTTGATTGTTTGAAACCCCACACGGGTGTTGGGATGAAATTAGAAGTTCACTCATCCTGATTGATTAAATATGTCGATTGATTGATTGACAGGCTGTTATAAGCATTAGATATTTATATTTGATGCTTATACAGTGTAGTGCACTTTGGTTGATGGTTGATTATTTATCGTTGCTATTATATACACGTGCTGTATGAAAATCCATATAATTGACATTATATGGTGATTGATTGGGCCTCATTCCAATTTAGAAAATAAAGAATATTATAAAATAAAAGTTCATGTGTTGACAGTACTCATCCATTGAGATTGGTCATGTGTTGAACGAAATATTTTAGTAATAAAATTTACATCTTTATCAATAAAAAAATAAAAGTTCATGTGTTGACAGTACTCATCCATTGAGATTGGTCATGTGTTGAACGAAATATTTTGATAATAACAACTATTTTGAAAAAGAAATATTTGAAATAGAATATTTGAAAATAGAAATTTATGAAGCCGTGTTGATTAGATTGACGCCATTTTGACGTGAACGATATTTATATCGATTTTATTCATTTCGAAATGAATTGAATTGAGAACGATTTCGAATTGAATTGAATTGAAAACGATTTCGAAATGAATTGAATTGAAAATGATTTCGAAATGAATTGAATTGAAAACGATTTCGAAATGAATTGAATTGAAAACGATTTCGAAATGAATTGAATTGAAAACGATTTCGAAATGAATTGAATTGAAAACGATTTCGAAATGAATTGAATTGAAAACGATTTCGAAATGAATTGAATTGAAAACGATTTCGAAATGAATTGAATTGAAAACGATTTCGAAATGAATTGAATTGAAAACGATTTCGAAATGAATTGAATTGAAAACGATTTCGAAATGAATTGAATTGAAAACGATTTCGAAATGAATTGAATTGAAAACGATTTCGAAATGGATTGAATTGAAAACGATTTCGAAATGGATTGAATTGAAATGAATTCAAATTGAATTGAAATTTGAATTGGATAGAAATGAATTTTAAAACGAATTTATAAAGAAGAATTCAATTTTGATTTGAATTGAAATGAAAGTTGAAATACATTTTGAAACGAATTTTAAAACTATTTATATAATTCGTTTTAAATAGAAATCGACGAAATATTTATTATATATATTATATATATAATATAATGGCCTGAATAGAACGCGCCGCGCCGCGGCAGTTCGTGAATTTCGACCATTTATTTCAAACGGACATTACGGGAGATCCGACCGTCGGATTCTCCTAAAACCAGAACCGTTGGGTTCGTATCGAAAAGAGCTTTCTAATGAATGTTAGAAATTTGAAATCTAACGGTTGGATTTGGAATTATGTCCAAATCAAATTTGAAAAAGGTCGCTGTAAGTGCAGTTCGATGGCCATTGATGGAAATCGACTGTACGGGCCTTGATAAAATTATTAAAAATATTAATAATTTGTGTAAAATCATAAGAAATGATTTTTGAAAATTGGGATGAAAGACTCCCTATTTGAAAAGATAAAAATAGATTTTTATCGAAATGAACTGGTTTTGAACTAGAATTATAATTCTATTTATTTTTAAATAAATAAATTGAATTTAAAAAGGGTTTTGAAAATAACCAGAATATCCAATGATTGCATTGGAGTGGATTTGAATCGAAATTGTCTTCGGAATATTTCGATGTTGGAATTCGTGATTATACAGGTGTTGTTATGGAAATTTGAAAGATATATATTTATATCGTTATTCCCAATACGACATTTGTTAGTCGTAGAATTCGATATTGAATATAAGCCGATATATTTTCTATTCAGAGCCTTGTATTGAATATCGAATGTGATTTGGGTTTGTCGTGAATGGTGTCTTCACTAACACTGTTCTTGAACCCAGTTGAGAAATGATTAAATCTTTTTATTTAGATTTAATGAAGGGTACCAATTAAATAATATTTAATTGGAATTGAATTGATATTGATTTTTGGGTTTATAGTGAACAGTGTTTCAAATAACACTCGTTCTTTAACCCGATAATTAATGAAGGTGATTTTGGGTTTATTGTGAACTGTGTTTTAAATGACACAGATTCTTTAACCTAGTTAACGATTAAAACTAAGTGGAGTTTTAATGAATCTTTAATTAGATTGAAATGATCGAGAATGGAGTATCACCAGTTTTGCTCCAGGCGATAGTTAAATCTTTAATTAGATTTGAACGTGAAATGGTAATTGAATTTACCGATAACACCGTGGTGTTAGATATGAAGTAGGACCAGTTTTACTTCATGGGATTAATAGGTTGGGGTTGGGAAATTAAAACAAATGATTACTTCGGTAAGGTTCGTTAATCCCGACTAGTTGAATCGAAATTCAAAAGAAGATTAGAGAATAAATTCAAGAAATTATCTTGGATAAAATTAATGGGAACCTTTCCCTATGAATGTGAAATCAGAAACTAACTGTCGGTTAGCTAAGCAGAATGGTTTTCTGGATATTGATCTGATGTTGGTTTCGGCCTTCGGGGTTAATATTTGGGGAATTATTCTCTTGATTAATTTACGGTTAGTGACTGATGAATTGGAATGAGGCGTATGTTATGTTTGTGTAACACTTATTTAAAATATACGCGAGTTATTCGGAAAGACCGGGTTTATCCCATTCTGAATAACTGATACGACGATAAGTCGAAGATGAAGACGATGGTCGAAGACCGGAAGTCTTCACGTCGTTTGGGTAATTACTGATGATCTTGATTGGGCTGTACACCCAAGAAGATGGAAACAGTTAGTGATCGTCCAGACGTACTTGGAGATCGATGGATATGCGGGGTACTAGGTGCCTCCGGTTTCGTTCAGACCCAGAACGAACTTGTAAATGGACTGTGTGTCTGACATTGGATTTTAGTCCGTGTGATTGATCTCTATTAAATATATATCTGTTTGGCGGCGGAGAATTTATTCTCTTGCTTAACGCCCTTCTCTGAGACGTACGAGCTCAGGGGTTATATATTGATGGATATCAAACGCATGGAGTGAATTGCCTGTGTGGCATGCCTAAGTGGCAATTGATCGAGGCTTCTGTTGAAAAGCAAAGTCTTGTGGTGATGATCAAAGCAAGGCCTTTGTGGCGTAGCTTTGTGTAACGTTTGCTTCGCGAGTTTCACACCCGGTATGAACCAAAAACGGAAGAGGACGTCAGGGAGGGCATGCGTTTCTTTCTAGCTAGAAGTGGCGTCAGTGGTTTTACACGCCCTGACGAGTTTGACTTATGTGGTTGTTGCTGTTGCGAGGCGCCTCGGTTATATCGGTTTCGGCCGATGCATTCTGGTCGGCTGACGGACCAGACTTACACCCCATAGGGTGGGGAGACGTAGTGTTCAGGCATAATAATCCACATCGGTGGACCGGCCCTGAGGATCCAAGGGGCAGTTGCGGCTGTTCCTGAGTGGCGGGCTAGAGCGTCTCGAATCGGTTGAGGACTATCTTTTGCCTCGGTTCATAGACGGAAATCCAATTTCCAAATACGTGACATTTGCGGTTTTATTTGTAAACCTACACATGGCGACATAGTGGCATGGGACGCTCATGTCGCCTATGATTGATACTTATGATTTGAAGATGTTTTATACACTATGCACTTATTATAGTATCAAATGATTTGTTTTAAACGTATCAAGCATTCTTTGGCTGTTATAATGGAAAACCCTATCCCCCGGCTTGCGTTGCATTGTGTGATAGGACCTGGGTCTTATAACAGCTTCATTTTTCTTTATTTAGCATTGCGCTGTTTGTTTTATGCACTGGTATTCTTGGGAGGAAACCCGTTCCGTGTTATACGGCGTGGTCCCTTGATTTACCTAATGATTTAAAATAAAGATTAATAACTGTTTTAGTTCTCACACCAGTCACATGACTGACCTGGAGTTTATTGTTTTAACCTAAACTCTGGGTGCCCCTATTTTGACACGGGCAGCTAGTAGTTTTGGTTTTGCAGATTTATATTCACAGGATCCTGGTTTACAGCTGGAACGATATCCGGAAAGCTTTGTATCCGTATATCTACTTCTAGTTGTGTATTGTATTATTTTCCGCTGCTATGTATTTAAATGTAATTTAAATCTCTGATATTTCTGTGTAATATTCATTTATACTCTGTATATTCTTGTAATCTGGTGCATTGTTGTAATATACAACGAAATGTCCTTTTATATGCGTTCTGTTGTGGTTTGTTCTCGAACTATCCGACACTTTCCTTTACGGGGAAGTTGCGGGTCTTCACAGATATCTCGGTCTTGTGTTCGTAGAGAATCTATGGGTGTTCTGATCTTCGGGGCATCCCTCTAGAGGTGTTCCCATCATGGATAAGGAAGGTGTAACAACCCGGAAAATCAGAACCAATTTAAAAATTTTAATTTAGCTATTTTAATTGATTTTGAATATTTAAAATAAATTATTTTATATAAGAACGACCAAAAGTCTATTTGAATCGATGTTGAAAAATAAATATAGTTATTTTAATTGTAAAACAAGGCCTGAAATGGCGTGGCAGTTTGAAAGTTTGAATTCGAACTTTGACTGACTGTACATGATGCAAAATAAAACGGATTTTAGTGAAACCAAAAATATTTAAATCTATTTATGAATATCTTTCTAACGAATCTGACAAATCGAAATTTCATAGCGGGAATCAAAAGTTATGGCCAAATGAATTTTCAGAAAGGTCGGTATGGAGTTTATATAGCCCTTGAAAATAGCCATTTTGCAAACGACCTACATTTTCGACGAAACCACTTTGTTGAATCCAGGATGTCAAATCATTGCTAGGTTTCAAATTCCATAATTTTTGGAGTTAATATGCGAGCGTGACAAACAAAAAAGTGCTTGGTTGATTTTAGTCAAATTGGATCGACTAGAAAATGGCCATTTTTCAAACGGTCTCCAAATTCGACGAAACAAGTTTTGTTGGGACTGTATCGTCAAAACACAGCTAGATTTATTTTTCTCGAATTTTTAGGATCAGTATGAGGCCCCGGCAAATTGAAATGTACGTTCGAATAAAATATTAAATGTTTTATGTTTTAATTTGAAGAAAAACTGACTGAAACAGTCAAATGGGATTACGAAATATATTCCATTGTGTTCGGAATGGGGGTATTTAGCTAGGGATGACAGTCATTGGGTGTGAATTGGGGTTAGAATGGATTGAGGGGGTATTTTCGGTTTTAAATAAATTAAAAAAAAATATATAATCTCGTGGGCCAATCATTTTTCTTTGATCCAAATAAACCCGTGAAACCCCCTCACGATATACGGCAGTTGCTGCTCTTTCCTTCACTCCTCTTTATCTCTCGATTTACTCAATAAAATCCAACGCCATAGTTGAAGCTTTTGTAGTGCTCCTCGTGAGCTTTAAATCCATATCAACCTCGCCTTCAACCGCTTCATATTTCTCGAGTTAGGGACCTCAAAAATCGCGCCATTCCCCGCGCCGCCAAGCCCACCTCCGGCGATCGAACTCGAGCGCGTCTCCACCCTCTGCCGCGCCTCTCCTAGCTCTATGCTGTGACGCAAGCCGATCGACCCCTAGCTACAGGGATTGGAAGTAATTTGAAAACCTAGTTTTGAACATTTCTGTGAGGTAATAGTTTATTTTATTTTAAACTGTATATAGCACTTTAAAGCGCTACAGATTATGATTTCACTATAAAAATCATATCTTTTTGCTATGTTGTCAAAATCCAGTGAAACAAGAGACATTGGACTTGTGACGACGTCTTCTACATTCTAGAAGAGATCGAATATTTTTCTGAGCTTCCTACGATTTTGGGAGGAGTGGAACCCAATGTGAGATTTCTGAATTATAAACAATATGGAATGACAATGTATAAATTATACGGTAGATGTATGAGTTATATAAGCATTGTACACCTCATGTAAAAGCGTTGTATAATTTGTATATACGATGTATAAGTTATATATACGTTGTAAAAATCATATATGCGTTGAATGGAATTGAAATGAAATCAAAATATATTTATATACATATATATATATATATATATATATATATATATATATATACATACATACTCCCCTGGTCCACAGACCATGGACGATATATATATTGGTTGTGTTTGGTTGATGTGAAATTTAGTGAATAATATGAATGGTTGATATGATTGATTGTGGTTAAAATCCCAATAGGATTAGTATATAGGAAAATTCGTCTACGTACGAACTAGATATTGAAATCCCCATTGTCAAAAGCTGTGAGGCTTTAAGGCAGAGCGAGGAGCCGTACTAGGGATGGTGCCGGTTTTAACTACCCTACCGTTATGCTGTCGAAATTTTCTGAAAGATTCCTGTGTTTGATTTATATTCATGTATTGAAATATATTCATGTATTGGAAAAAATATTCGTTTTTAAAATAAAATGGTTTGAATGATAAAAATAACATTTTTATTGAACATATGAAATAAATTGTTTGAACGATAAAAAAAATAACATTTTATTGAATGTGCAAAGTATATAAAATATTCATGTCGGAAATAAATTGTTTTAACAACAAAAATTACATTTTTATAACATATATGAATCGCTAAAAATCTTCATTTTCAAAATAAATTGTTTTGACAAAAAAATTAACATTTTTATTATACATATAAAGTGTCAAAAATAGTCATGTGTCGAAATGAATATTTGTTGGCTAAAAATATTATTTTATCAAATATATGAAATGAATATGGTTTAGAAATCGAAGAATGGATTATATATATATATATATATATATATAATTAAAATAAATCAAAAAATGAAGCTGTAGTTCGTATTTTGAAACCGTGATTTTAAATGATTGTACCAGGAGATCCGACCATCGAAATTTCCCGAAACCAAAACCGTTGGGTTCGCTTTGGAAAAATCTTTCCAACGACCCCAACTTTGCAAAGATCTAACGGTTGAATTGTCTGGAATGTTTATTTCAAATCTGAATGAAAACAGCGCCAGAATGGATTATATATATAATTAAAATAAATCGAATAACAACGCTGTAATTCGTATTTTGAAATCGTAACTTTAAATGATTGTACTGGGAGATCCGACCATCGGATTTTCCCAAAACGGAAACCGTTGGATCCGCTTTGAAAAGATCTTTCCAGTGATATAAAATTTGTAAAGATCCAACGGTTAGATTTCCAGATAGGTGTAAATCAAATTTGAAGAAAAACAGCGTCATGGCCGCGTTATGGCCTGAAGCGTCGTTTCAATAAACTGGCTATATTTAAATAAGTAAAATTAGCGATAAATAGTGATAAAATATTATAAACGATATGGGATGGAAATAAACCAAATTTACCCGGTTTGTTGGACATTTAATGATTGAATGTGTTTGACGTGAAAACTTCATAAATGAACTGAATTATGGATGTCAGATAATTTAACCACTTAAACGAATTGATTTGAAATTCTAAATATATGTGAATTATTTTAAAAGGCCGAGTTAATTCTCATTTCAAATAATTGATTGATGGTTAGAAGTCGAAGATATGAAGACGGTGCAAGACCAAGGATCTTCACATCGAATGGATGACTATTGATGCCTTTGATGGGAGTTGCTTCCCTGAAGGGGTTACAGTGGTGGTCGTCCGGACCTACTTATTGATCGTTCGGATATGCGAGGGCCTCTCTCCTATATTGGACATACGGGAGAGGAATAAGATGCCTCCGGTTTCGTTCTGATCCAGAACGGACTTGTAAATGGATGTATGTCTAACGTTGTAGATTGACAACGTGGCATACAGAGATCCTGTGATCAAAGCTTTTGTTGAAAAGAAGAGCTTTGTGGTTGATGATAAAAGCACGGCTTTAAATAGCTAGCTTGGTGTTTAGCATTGATTCGCGAGCCTCACACCTCGTTATGGACCAGAAACGGGAGAAGACATCAGGGAGGACCTGTGTTTCATTCTAGCTAGGAGCGGTGTTTTGGGTTTTACACGACCGGGCATTTTACTTATGTGGATGATGGATAGCGAGGCGCCTCGGTTATATCGGTCGCTCTGGGGCTGAAGGTTTGGTCGGTATATGACTAGTTTACACTCCATATGGTGGGAAAACGCAGTGTTTAGGCATTTTAATCCACTCCATGTGGACCGACCCTGACGATCCAAGGCTTGCCTGCACGCTTGCCTGAGGGGTGGGCTAGAGCGTCTCGAAGCGGTAAGGACAATCCCTTGCCTTGGTTCATGACGGAAATCTAGTTTGCAAATACGACATCGTGCGGTTTTGATTTATACGTATATATGGCGACATGATATGTAACACCCCGCATTTTTAATATAATTAAAAATATGTGTATATGCACAGATAGGTAAATAACGGTGATGTATAACGAAAAATTTATTAATATATGGAAGAGAAGGAAAAATTAATTCGATAATATTGTACGTAATAGAGAAGACAATAAAATAAGGATACTTAATTTAAATATCAGGAGTTAAGTAAAACGGACATCACCATTGCGTTCGTTTAGAAATTCTTCTTGGAATAGAGTCCAAGTTTTCAAAAATCGGACTCCATAAGAAAGAGTTATGGCCTGCGGAAGATTCAACAAAAATTCAGAAAAATACCCAAGCAGGTCGACCTGAGGGTCGACCTAACCTGGTAGGTCGACCTACCTAGGGAGGTCAACCTGGGGGTCAACCTTAGTGTCGACCTCCCCCCTGATTTTTCCAGATCTGGGCAGAGACGATTTTTGGTGTGCTGGGCGGACCGGATGGCTTCTAGGGTGATCTAATGGCTCTAAAACACACTCTACACTTATAAAATAGTGCCTAGACCTAACTTAATTCATAAACAATTCCTTCTGACGCTTCCATGCCGCTAAACTTCAACCAAACATGGCCGCCGCCTCAAAACCCAAAATTAATTTGCAAGTTCTTCATCAACTTTGGAGTTAATCAAATCAAGTAGCAAAGTTCTTCAATAATAATTCATGCTCTTCACCAATAATCAAATAAGAAGATTAAATCAGCGTTCTACATCAACGACAAATCACATATTTCTCTAATCCAGTCAATGTGAGTGGATGTGAACTATATTTGTTGTATAATGTTGCATCTATCATTTACCATTCCCCATAATGAATATGATGTTAATTTAATAAGATCTGTTATTTTATTTATGCCTACGTTTGAGTTCTCTCCTTTTTATCCTTTCCCTTTTTATTTTTGGATTTAGGTTATCTCGAACCTAGACGAAATCTTATTATATAATACGCACGATTGGAATATGGGGATATTGGAATAGAATCTGAAATTTTGGGGTTTGTGGCATAACAATTGTTATTGCATATATTGGGCATAATCAGTTTTATGAAGTCGAGGAATATAATCTATAATGTTGAATTTATGTAAGTTTGACATAATTGTCATTGGATATGGAATTGGTATAATTCAATATTAACAATATGTAATTAGATAACATGGATTGGTGAAATTTATTCGTGACTTGAAAAGTAAGCCTAGAGGGTGGATTAGATTATATGTATGAACGTGGGAATGTTGGGGTATATATATTGGGAAAATATTGATTATATGAAACTGGGTATAATTGGATATTGGAAATTGACATGTTTGGGTATGAATAACAAGGAATTAGTGAATTTGGCTATAATTGGATAATTTGGGTAACATGAAAATTGGCTAACTATTATGTAATTGGTATAGTGAATGGCAAATTGGAAATAGGCATAAAAATGAAATGTAATTAAGTTGGATTTGGAACACATGACATGAATTTGGGGTTTGGGTGAAAGACGACTGTTAATGAATGCCTATGACACGAGGTTGGACGCCTTTGTGGTGTAAGACTGCCCGGAACCGCCCGGAAAATCCAGCAACCACAAGTGGACGTCTAATGTGAGAGGTCAACGACAAGAACTAGAGGCGTAACAGTTTATGATATGAGGTTAGGTGTGTTTGTGGTGTAAGACTTTCCGGAACCGCCCGACAAATCCAGCAGCCACGAACGGACGTCTAATGTGAGAGGTTATACATCGTTACGGCATTATAAATAAATTAATAAATACTAACCATAATAAGACATGTGGGTGACATGGGTATGGCTAAAGGGTTAAGTGGGTGATATAAATGACATGTAAAGCATGAATAATGTGAACTTAACCGTTGTAAGACATGTGATGTAAAACATGACTAAGGTAGGCTTAACCATAGTAAGACATGTGTAAGATATGGAAACTATAATAAAGGGGGTTAAGTGGGACATGTGTGACATGTGAAACAGAATTTAGATATGCTTAACCAAATGGGACCCGTAACGATATCATAAATTAATTGAATTGGGTAAAGTTTAAGTAACGGGTTTAGTAAAAGGAAGGGTTAAGTCAAATCTAAAATTAATGATACAGTAATGGGGGAATGATAACTACCTATTATAAACTTAAGTTGCGGTGATGTAAAATTTAATAATAGGCAAACTTGTCATAGGGATAAGGGAAGGTTATGACTTAAGCTGTAATACAAGACTTGACGGGTGGGATGACTTATACTATGAAATATGTTAAGCTAAAATTAATGACAAGAAACGTGGAATGATAAATAACCTATTATGAGTAAGCTTGAATAAGGCAAGAAAGGATAATAGGTGGAAATTATAACTTATGGGACAAGATAATTTATAGGAAACGATAAGGAAGATGAGGTACTTATATGTAAAGATATACTGGTTTGGAAAGGAGAAATTTTAAATTAAAAAATGATATAAGTTATATGAGTGGAAAAGAAGTAAATTAGAATCATATATGTTGGCTGGGTTAAGTAATTCTCTGGGTGCCAGTCTGATGTTGATTTCGGTCTTCGGGGCTGGTGTTTAGAGGGTTATTCTCCTAATCAGTACGTAGGTGGGATAAGGCATACTTAAATATGAATTAAGTATAATATGTTATTGTAATCCAAAAAGGGAATAATTTATGAAATTGGAAAATAACATGTTGTGGGCTTATTAATGGACTTAAGTGGGTTAAGTATAAATTGAATTAATAATCAAGGGTAACTTCGTGAATACGAAAAAAAGGAAGCTAATGTGAATAACCAAGTTAAATGAGAAAGTTGACAAGGTGGCACAAGCGTGAAATAAATGGTTAGACTTAGGGTCTAATGACGTATAAAACTAAGGCTCTTGAAGCAGTCTGTACGTTGTAGGATGAATAACCCAACGAGGTAGATCATGATGGTGTCATAAGGAACGAGGAGAGCACACGTTCGCTATTTTGGTGGCTTCAACGGACTGGAAGGGGAAGCACGTGACTTCAAGTTCTGACATTTTAATTCTAGCATTGAGACTCTGCACTTTAATACTAGTCTTGTTGCTGATCCCGCTATAGTCTTAAACCTCATGAGGGTCACGACTCATTTGTTTGTGATAAGTTGGGGTTTGAGGGTATCTGTGTTAGGCGTTAAGATCACTATGACGCATACATTCTGGTTTTTGTGGGATATGGTAGGGTTTTATCATGCTTAGTTTCCTAAGAATCATTTGATAATCTGATCTGTACAATTAGTCTGTAAGTATCAGAATATTTCTGAAAAGGATAGGAGTTTTTACTAGAAGCGTGAAGTAAATTACCAATTTTGACATTGTTTAATGGGAGTAATTCTCTGAGTGTCAATCTGATGTTGATTTCGGTCTTCGGAGTTGATACTTAGGGATTTATTTTCTTAACCGATGTCAAATGGGAACAAAACTTTTATTTTAATTGTACTTTCTTCTATCACTCGACTGTATCCTATTGATCGAGTCCTTGACCTTTGGGTGTAAACATGTGTTTGAGACATGTTATGTTTTATGGTTGCAAGTGGTTGCTCGTGGATGCATATACACACACTAGGCACTAGATCGGCTCAATAACACTTTCATACTGCAAATGGATGTGTGTGCATTTTTTAATTTTTGTGAATGCAAAATGATTGACTTATTATATGGATGTTGCATTTGGATGAATGGTTATGCACTCGTTATAGAAATGTAGCGTATCAAATAGGATTTCTTGCATACATAATTGGACTCATGGCACTAACATAATTCGCATTAAGGAGGTCAACTGAATCAGTAGACCGCCTTATATTTGCATTAGATAAGAGACATATACACACACTTTTGCATATGTACATACAACATTAGATGTTTTCTAAGGACAATGGATGCTTGTGGATGATGGTTGAGTAGATGGATGATTGGATGGTAGGACACATTCCTCTTAACTAGAAGATTTCGGGGACGAAATCATGTAACGAGGGGAGAATGTAACACCCCGTATTTTCTGTGAACGTATAAGTAAAAAATTAAAGTATACTTAATTTTAGGTGAATAATTAAGGGAAATGAGTTGCGCCATTGCGTTCGTCTCGAAATTCTGCTTGAGATAGAGTCCGAGTTTGCATAAAACGGATACCGTATGAAGAAGATATGGACGAACGAAGTTAGGCAGAAAAACTGGAAACAAGCCAGAATACACTGGCGCACTTGTGAAGTGCGCCAGTACAAAAATACACTGGCGCACCTGCCAAGTGCGCCCATACCGATCTAGCACAGAATTCTGGAGTGTTCTGTGCTGACGTGTCTTCTTCTGAGTGGCCGGATGACCTATCTTCGAGCTGGGTTGTTCTGATGACTTCTGGACTGATCTGAAGGCTCTAAATCACCCTATTCTCCTATAAAAACACCCCCAAACCTCACTTTCTCTCCACACAATTTCATTCTTCCTATACTCAGCCTCTATTCTAATTAAAATAAAATAATGGCGTCGCTACTCTGCTGAAATCTAAGCTAGAACTAGTGCATCTTCTTCCAATCTGAATAGAATTAAAAGAGAACAACTATTTTCTAATCTAATTGATAGTATACACCAAAGGAGAGCTATTCAATGTCAGAATATAGATTCCAGAATGCAAGAATCGTTCCCTTTTTGTGAGTACAATTATTTTGAGATATGAACTTCAATTATGATCTTGACATGGCTATAAATCTGAATCTGAGGTTATGCATATTCTTATCTATCAGATATTTTTTCTGTGACTATTCCCTTTCTTTTTTTCTATTCTATAGAAAGGCTACTATGAGCTTGTGCCAAATCTCATAAGAGATTAACGCACGAATGCTAAATTTTGGAGTAAATAATGCATAATGCGTAATTGGACATGACTGATCTATGGCTGATTTGAGAAAAGGACATATGTTGTAAATTAGATCTAGATCTATGCATACTCTATGATTTGGAAGAAGAGGAATCATTGAATGATAACATATGACTTGAAACTTGGGGACGTAATGCATATAAAAATTAAGATCTGATTTTAAGAGGATATAATTAAAAATCTAGATTTCTGGGTATATTTTATATAACGATTCATGACTTGAAAAAGGAATATGAAACTTAGGCGTAAGGACCTATATTAAAATAGGATAACTATTAATATGAATGCGCCTAAATATGGATTTTTGGATATTGGCATTAAAGGATATAATTTGGCATAATTTATATCATGATTTGCGGCTTTTAGAAAGTGTTCTGTGCTGTGCAAAGGTTAACAAAAATTTGGGGGCATATATTGTATTATGAATTATGACCATGATTTGAGCATGTAAATTTAGGCTTAATTTATGATTAGGAAAGATATGTAAATAGAATTTTTAAGCAATGTTAAATCTGCTAATATGCTGAATTGCCTAATCTGCTAAATCTGTTGAATTGCCTGTTCTGCTAATCTGCTAAATTTCCTAATCTTCTTGATTTGTTATCTGTTAAATCTGTTAAATTTCTTAATCAGTTGAAAGTTGAATAATTGTAATTTGGGGGCTTGATCTAAAATTGAGCAAAACATGTTAATAGAACTTTGGATAATCTGCCGTAACTTGTAAAGATGTTAAATCTGCTAAATGGACATAATTAGTCTGATATTTTCTGTAATGGAATAAAGTGGCTATGACACGAGGTTAGACTTCGTTTACGGTAGAAGCCTGCCCGGAACCAACCGGCTTAACCAGCGACCGCAAACTGTCAGTCTAATGTGAGAGGTCGTAGGCATAACAAAAATATGCTTAGACACGAGTTTAGTCTGGCTTGTGGCAGAAGTCTGCCCGGAACTGCACGGCATATCCAGCAACCACAAGCTACCGACCTAATGTGAGAGGTCTGTCCATTAATATTTAATTAATGCAAATATGAGATAAATATGATGTCTAAAACGTGTTGGGTGGATAGGGTTAAACCAACTGGACGATGAATTTAACAAACCCGTTTCGTGAATCTGTAGGCTCAATACAAAGTTAGACAATCTATAAGTCTGTTAAAATTGTATATCAGATCCGTTAGTCTGAAAACTTGTTAACTTGATTGTTTGATCTGTGAACTAGTAAATCTGAACTCTGTATGTCTGAAACTTGTAAACAAGTTAATCTGAAATCCGTTAGTCTGGGGACACAAGGTTAGGAGGGGAAATACTTGTGTCATCTGTCGTTTGGGACCCATATTAGTCAATAACCATTTCTGGTATCAAAAACTTTGACCCCACGCTATGCAGGGGCCCGAGCACGCTTACTGCACTAATTATAAGTGATTCATTCTGATAATGGCGAGGGGTGTTGATGGTGCGTTCCAACCGGGTCATGTGCGTGCATGGATCCGGTCTGCTCTGAGGATGTAAGACACCGTGACATCTGTAAATAGGTCTATGCAAATAGGTTGCCACTTTAGGGAGTGATACACCCTACTGTGGGGCCGACACAGGATATTTTTGTATTAGGGAGCCGATCGCTTGGGTTAGGACTTAGGGTACACTTAGTTCTGTCTTTTTCTGTTGGTACCGTCTGTTTCTGCATGGTACCGTTTGTTGGGGTGGTAAAGGCCTATTACTAGAGCACACCTAATTCTAACATTCTGTTTCCGTAGGGATTATTCTATTTCCGTCTCTGATTCCGTTTCCGATTCTGTTTCCATACCTTCTGTCTGTTGGGGTGGTAAAGGCCCATTAGTTAGGTGGTAAAGGCCCATTATTAGTATTTTGTTTCCATACCTTCTGTCTGTTGGGGTGGTAAAGGCCCATTATTAGTATTCTGCTTCTGTACCTTCTGTCTGTTGGGGCGGTGAAGGCCCATTACTAGCATTCTGTTTTTGTATAGATTATTCTTTTTCGATTCTATTTCAGTTTAGACATTAGGGTAACACCTTACCCTGTTATACTAGTATTAGTGCAGAGAAGTAAGATGTAAGTAAGGAACATAACTTGGTTTACATCATTCTATTTCTTCTGTTAAATTAAAGTATATTTGTTATTCATGTTGATGTAATCTCTCATCCAGTTTTATTTACATGTCATGGTACTATTTTCTGTTTATATGCTGAAAGTCACTGGACTGACCAGACTTATGTCTGACCTAGTTTGTTTTGCCTCTTTTCTTTCTGTTCCCCCCCCCCCCCCCAAGGTGCTCAAGGTGGAAACGTAGGAGCTAGATTCAGATTCTCTCTGCTTGAAGTGTTTAAAGTATTTCTTGGCTTTGACTCTATCTTTTCATGGCAGTTTATGTTGGGGATTATGGCTTTGAAACTTTACATTCTGAAGGATTTTGTATAAGACTGATAATTATGTACTTGAGTTTTGGTACTGTGATTTAGAAAGATGTAACCAAACTTATTTCTGCTTCTGCTGTAATAAAGTTATAATTTTTCAAGTACTACTTATCTGTCATGTAATATTCTGTTCTGTCTACTAAAACGCTCCATCAAAATTAAGGAATTCCCTTTGTGAGTGACCTTACCGGAGGAGGTGATGTAAAATTTAATAATAGGCAAAATGTCATAGGGACAAGGGAAGGTTATGACTTAAGATGTAATACAAGACTTGAAGGGTAGGACGACTTATACTGTGAAATAAGTTAACGTAAAATTAATGACAAGAAATGGGGAATGATAAATAACCTATTATGAGTAAGCTTGAATAAGGCAAGAAAGGATAATAGGTGGAAATTATAACTTATGGGACAAGATAAGTTATAGTAAATGATAAGGAAGATGAGATAACTTATATGTAAAGATATACTGGTTTGGAAAGGAGAAATGTGAAATTAAAAAATGATATAAGTTATATGAGTGGAAAAGAAGTAAATTTGAATCATATATGTTGGTTGGGTTGAGTAATTCTCTGGGTGCCAGTCTGATGTTGATTTTGGTCTTCGGGGCTGGTGTTTAGAGGGTTATTCTCCTAATCGGTATGTAGGTAGGATAAGGCATATTTAACTATGAATTAAGTATAACATGTTATTGTAACCCAAAAAGGGAATAATTTACGAAATTGGAAAATAACATGTTGTGGGCTTATTAATGGACTTAAGTGCATTAAGTACAAATTGAATTAATAAGCAAGGGTAACTTGGTGAATACGAAAAAAAAGCTAATGTGAATAACCAAGTTAAATGAGAAAGTTGACAAGGTGGCACAAGCGTGAAATAAATGGTTAGACTTAGTGTCTAATGACGTATAAAACTAAGGCGCTTGAAGCAGTCCATACGTTGTAGGATGAATAACACAACGAGGTAGATCATGATGGTGTCATAAGGCACGAGGAGAGCGCACGTTCTCTATTTTGGCGGCTCCAACGGACTGGAAGGAGAAGCACGCGGCTTCCTGAGACGTTAAAGGTGCTCTTGGTAGTCCTCTGTAGTGGTTTAGCTTCGGGCTAGGGTTACAGAGGTTGGGTCTGCGCGGAACTACCAGGTGGGTGGGCCTTGACTGCACAAGTAGGGGCAGTCAGAATGCTATACGCGGTGGCATTAAGGGTGGTTCGGTGATTGCCTCAGGCGGAGGTGGAGGGTCAAGACCAAACGATAGCAAGATCGTCGAATGCCTATCACCAGCAGCCTAAGGAACGCGAAAAGACAAGAGCTAACCCCTAGAGATCGTTAGCCTTTGCTATCAAGGGACGGGTGCGGTTAGACCCCACATGGATGTTTAGATTGTTTGCTTGTTAGGGGTGGTCGCTTAGCTCGTGTGGTCTTTATTAGTTGAGGGAGGGGCAGAGGTGGGGCCATAGCCACCATAGAAAAACCAGACCTAAGAGATATCTGTACATTGGACACTCTTAGATGCGGGCCTGTACAGATATAGAAAAGCTCCCGACCGAGTTCCGTGTTTTCTGGTGTAGCCCTGCCATGGAACTTGGGTGCACAAGTAGAGGTTATGTGCAGTAGAAACATCGAGTACGATTGATGATACATATGTGGGAAAGTCTAGGTACAACCATGTCTGCTTTTGGTGGTGTATAGTAGACTAGAGGGCATTACTCGGTGATGGAAATAAACTCGATCGAATTGTTTGAGGATAGCAGTCAGTATGCTTACGTAGTACAACGATAGTGGATCTATGCAGATGTAGCGTTGTACATTACTATGGCATAGGATGAGGGACTGCGCATATTACTGTGGCGATACGAAGGAGACCGTGCGAATGGGGTATCACGGGGTGTACCTCAGTTTGGGGGTAGCTACATATACACTACATTAGGTTAATCTACTAGGGGGTAGATGGGTGTGACGTGTGTGTAAGCTTTGAGTGCTAATAATACGTATAACCTAATAAATAAGAAAGTGTAATTGAATGGTATATGTAGGATTATTCAAGAAGTGTAGTTTAAATTCATTCACACGGAACTTATGTTCTGACCCCCTCCTCATAACATTCGCAGGTTAGACAAAGACTTATAGCTTTGGGGATACTGATTTAGCAGTATTATGATTAAGGTAAAGCTATGTTTTAAATATATTATATTTTACTCCTTCCGCTGTGAGGTGTTTTCCGAACTCTGACATATCTCTTTTCTCTATCTTTTTCTGTAGGATACCAGAGCAACCAACTTGGGTTTCGATGGATTGGATTTTTGAAAAGAAAATCGATCTGTCGGAATCCTGGTTGTTACATTTGGTATCAGAGCTTCGGTTTATTGATCTTAGGGAGATATTGAGTGAACGTGTTTGTATTTTCTAAAATATAAATATTATATATATATATATAAACCTAATTCCATAAATTAGCCCACTAGTTAGGGAAATAGTTGGGATATTTAGTTTGTACACTAAAGTAATAAACATAGAAATTTGTGCGACCATTAGGTGGTTGGGAAATTGTACAATATCACTTGAAGCCAGAGAAAGAAAAATATCCCATAGGATGGAAACTGAAATATTAGTATTTCAGAATAGTGGGTTTAGAAGTGTAACCTTAGAAACTAGAAAAAAGGTTGAAAAATGAAAAATGGATTGGGAATATATATATAGTCGAGAGAATAGAATTCGCGAAAGTGCCTAGGAAAGCCTATTCGAGTTGAAGACCCGCTGTGAGTCTAACCCAATGATAAACTTTTAAGAACTTGAATTTGTAAAAGGATTTGTGGTATTTTCCAAGATTTAATCTTAAAAGTATTTTGATAGATGCATGTTGGGTTTTAAAGTAAAGTGGGGTATATTATGTAAAATAATGATTTCTTGTTTTAAAAGAATTCTCTCATAAAAAGGTGCATATTATGGAGCATAAATAGCTCGCTAGTGTTCATATATGAAAAGAAGTTTTGAAATCTCTATTCGGTTAACAATAAATTTTGTTTATTGTTTTAAAAAGAAATTTTGTTGGGTGAACAAAATAGGCGGTAGAGTGTAAGAATAGAATAGATATTTGCACTTTAGCAGCCAAAGTTAACATTGTAAATAGGAACAGTGTAACCCATTAGTTGTCCTTGTCTACTCCAGATTTTGTTATTTGAAAAAAAAAATCAATTTTGCTTTGTAATATGTTTTTATGGTTTGGCAAAAGCAAATTTTTGAGAAGAGAAAATAAAGTTTTAACACTTCTAATTTTTGGAAGAAATATGCAATGCAAAGAAGGAGGCCAAACCATACTTTTAAAAGAATGGGGTAGGTAAGGATTAAGGCCTAGAAAGATCGATATAAAGTTAAGGCTATGAATTAAAGAAATAGAACCTAACTGGAGATTGGTAGAGTTGATTGATTCTCTGAGTATCAATCTGATGTTGATTTCGGTGTTCGGGGTTAATGCTCAGGGAATTATTCTCTTACCAATTTCCGGTCAAAGATTAGCTAATATTAGACTAATAGAAAATTCCTGTTGATTGCATAAACATTGAGAAACCTAGGTTTGTTGCTTGAGAAAAAGAGACAAAGTATAGGCTAGTAATACACAGCAAGAACTAGTAGTTACTACTAGGTAGTGGAAGGGCAAGTAAGTGTAGAGAGTTGGTGGTTGGACTTTTCTTTAGAGAAATAGTCTTATGATTCTTGGCCCTTGGTAGTAGCTGTGTAGGATGTTGTTTGAGTTAAAAACAGAAAAGCTTATTTGGAAAATAAATTTAAGTAATTGGAGTAAGTCAAATAAGCTAAGAAAGAGAATAGCCAAATTAAGAAGAAAATAACAAATCCAATAAAGCAACAATCTGACGGGAAAAGAAAATGGAAATCTTAAGAAAAAGATGAATAAATATGAAATTTTTCCAAGTTAAGTGGAAAAAGAGAAGAAATTTTCTTATGTGGTTGTACTTAGATAGGAAAATAGGAAATCTTTATAGAATAGTTATGTAAAAATCCAAGTGCAATTAGAAAAGAAAAACGGAGGATGTAAAAATTTCCGTTTTCATAACATAAGAAATCGAATTTGGAAAATTAGATTTTTCTAAATTTCGAATTTAATGATGGTTGGTAGGTTTTTGGATGCGAAAATTGGAAGAACTATGCTCTTACTCTGTAAGAGTGTAGGAAAATGTGAATGAAAAACGTTTTGATTTTTCAAAAATATTGCATTCATATAGAACTGCAAGTATATTTAGGATGCGAGCATCATGTTTTGAAAGAGTTTTTAAGATTTGCATACATATAGATGGATCCAAATTAGGCATACGTACTTTACTATGATGTATCTCACTTTGCACATGTGCATAATGTTTGCAACAATTGGATGCACACTTGATGGATGGATGTTGCGAGGGATTATCTATTTTACTCTTATCGAATTTCAGGGATGAAACTCTTTAAGGGTTGGAGAATGTAACACCCCGCATTTTTAATATAATTAAAAATATATAGAAATATGTGTATATGCATAGATAGGTAAATAATGGTGATGTATAACGAAAAAATTATTAATATATGGAAGAGAAGGAAAAGCTAATTCGATAACAGTGTACGTAACAGAGAAGACATAAAATAAGGATACTTAATTTAAATAAGTAAAACAGACATCACCATTGCATTGGTCTCGAAATTCTGCTTGGAGTAGAGTCCCAGTTTTTGAAAATCGGACTCCGTATGAAAGAGTTATGGCCTGCGAAAGATTCAACCAAAATTCAGAAAAATACCCAGGCAGGTCGACCTGGGGGTCGACCTACCTAGATCGGTCGACCAGGGGGTCGACCTACCCAGGGAGGTCGACTTGGGGGTCGACCTTAGTGTCGACCTCCCACCCTCCCCCCCCCCTCCCCCCACAATTTTTCCAGATCTAGGCAAAGACGATTTTTGGTGTGCTGGGCGGACCGGATGGCTTCTAAGGCGATCTAATGGCTCTAAAACACCCTTTACACCTATAATATATTGCCTAGACCTAACCTAATTCATAAACAATTCCTTCTGACGCTTCCATGCCGCTAAACTTCAACCAAACATGGCCGCCGCCTCAAAACCCTAAATTAATTTGCAAGTTCTTCATCAACTTTGGAGTTAATCAAATCAAGTAGCAAAGTTCTTCATCAACAATTCATGCTCTTCACCAATAATCGAATAAGAAGACTAAATCAACGTTCTACATCAACGACAAATCACTTATTTCTCTAATCCAGTCAATGTGAGTGGATTTGAACTATATTTATTGTATAATATTGCTTCTATCGTTTACCATTCCCCATAATGAATATGATGTTAATTTAATAAGATCTGTTATTTTATTTATGCCTACATTTGAGTTCTCTCCTTTTTATCCTTTCCCTTTTTTATTTTTGGATCTAGATTATCTCAAACCTAGACGAAATCTTATTATATAATACGCACGATTGGAATATGGGGATATTGGAACAGAATCTGAAATTTTGGGTTTGTGGCATAACAATTGTTATTGCATATATTGGGCATAATCTATTTTATGCAGTCGAGGAATATAATCTATAATGTTGAATTTATGTAAGTTTGAAATAATTGTCATTGGATATGGAATCGGTATAATTTAATATTAACAACATGCAATTGGATAACATGGATTGGTGAAATTTATTCGTGACTTGAAAAGTAAGCCTAGAGGGTGGATTAGATTATATGTATGAACGTTTGAATGTTGGGGTATATATATTGGGAAAATATTGACTATATGAAATTGGGTATAATTGGATATTGGAAATTGACATGTTTGGGTATGAATAACATGGAATTAGTGAATTTGGCTATAATTGGATAATTTGGGTAATATGAAAATTGGCTAACTATTATGTAATTGGTGTAGTGAATGGCAAATTGGAAATAGGCATAAAAATGAAATGTAATTAAGTTGGATTTCGAACACATGACACGAATAGAGGTTTGGGTGAAAGACGATTGTTAATGAACGCCTATGACACGAGGTTAGACGCGTTTGTGGTGCAAGACTGCCCAGAACCGCCCGGCAAATCCAGCAACCACAAGCGAACGTCTAATGTGAGAGATCAACAGCAAGAACTAGAGGCGTAACAGTTTATGACACGAGGTTAGGAGCGTTTGTGGTGTAAGACTGCCCGGAACCGCCCGACAAATCCAACAGCGACGAGCGGACATCTAATGTGAGAGGTCATACATCGTTACGGCATTATAAATAAATTAAGAAATACTAACAATAATAAAACATGTGGGTGACATGGGTAGGGTTAGAGGGTTAAGTGGGTGATATAAATGACATGTATGACTAATGTGGACTTAACCTTTGTAAGACATGTGATGTAAAACATGACTAAGGTAGACTTAACCATAGTAAGACATGGGTAAGATATGAAAACTACAATAAACGGGGTTAAGTGGGACACGTGTACATGTGAAACAGAATTTAGATATGCTTAACCAAATGGGACCCGTAACGATATCATAAATTAATTGAATTGGGTAAAGTTTAAGTAACGGGTTTAGTAAAAGGAAGGGTTAAGTCAAATATAAAATTAATGATACAGTAATGGGGTAATGATAATTACCTATTACAAACTTAAGTTGCGGTGATATAAAATTTAATAATAGGCAAACTTGTCATAGGGACAAGGGAAGGTTATGACTTAAGCTGTAATACAAGACTTGACGGGTGGGATGACTTATACTATGAAATAAGTTAAGCTAAAATTAATGACAAGAAATGGGGAATGATAAATAACCTATTATGAGTAAGCTTGAATAAGGAAAGAAAGGATAATAGGTGGAAATTATAACTTATGGGACAAGATAATTTATAGGAAATGATAAGGAAGATGAGATACTTATATGTAAAGATATACTGGTTTGGAAAGGAGAAATTTTAAATTAAAAAATGATATAAGTTATATGAGTGGAAAAGAAGTAAATTAGAATCATATATGTTGGTTGGGTTAAGTAATTCTCTGGGTGCCAGTCTGATGTTGATTTCGGTCTTCGGGGCTGGTGTTTAGAGGGTTATTCTCCTAATCAGTATGTAGGTGGGATAAGGCATACTTAACTATGAATTAAGTATAACATGTTATTGTAACCCAAAAAGGGAATAATTTATGAAATTAGAAAATAATATGTTGTGGGCTTATTAATGGACTTAAGTGGTTTAAGTATGAATTGAACTAATAAGCAAGGGTAACTTGGTGAATACGAAAAAAAGGAAGCTAATGTGAATAACCAAGTTAAATGAGAAAGTTGACAAGGTGGCACAAGCATGAAATAAATGGTTAGACTTAGGGTCTAATGACGTATAAAACTAAGGCTCTTGAAGCAGTCCGTGCATTGTAGGATGAATAACCCAACGAGGTAGATCATGATGGTGTCATAAGGCACAAGGAGAGCGCACGTTCGCTATTTTGGCGGCTCCAACGGACTAGAAGGGGAAGCACGCGGCTTCCTGAGAGGTTAAAGGTGCTCTTGGTAGTCCTCTGTAGTGGTTTAGCTTTGGGCTAGGATTACAGAGGTTGGGTCTGCGCGAAACTACCTGTGGGTGGGCCTTGACTGCACAAGTAGGGGGCAGTTAGAATGCTGTACGCGGTGGCATTAAGGGTGGTTCGGCGATTGCCTCAGGCGGAGGTGGAGGGTCAAGACCAAACGATAGCAAGATCGTCGAACGCCTATCACCAGCAGCCTAAGGAACGCGAAAAGACAAGAGCTAACCCCTAGAGATCGTTAACCTTTTCTATCAAGGGACGGGTGCGTGGAGACCCCACATGGATGTTTTGATTGTTTGCTTGTTAGGGGTGGTCGCTTAGCTCGTGTGGTCTTTACTAGTTGAGGGAGGGGCTGAGGTGGGGCTATAGCCACCATAGAAAAACAAGACCCGAGTGATATTTTTACATTGGACACTCTTAGGGGCGGGCCCGTAAAGATATAGAAAAGCTCACGACCGAGTTCTGTGTTTTCTGGTGTAGCCTTGCCACAGAACTTGGGTGCACAAGTAGAGGTTATGTGCAGTAGAAACATCGAGTACGATTGATGATACGTACATGGAAAAGTCTTGGTACAACCATGTCTGCTCTAGGTGGTGTATCGTAGACTAGAGGGCATTATTCGGTGATGGAACCAAACTCGATCGAATTGTTCGAGGATAGCAGTCAGTACGCTTACGTAGTACACTGATAGTGGATCTATGCAGATGTAGCGTTGTACGTTACTATGGCATAGGATGAGGGACTGCGCATATTACTGTGGCGATACGGAGGAGACCATGTGAATGGGGTATCTCAGGGTGTACCTCAGTTTGGGGGTAGCTACACATACACTACATTAGGTTAATCTACTAGGGGGTAGATGGGTGTGACGTGTGTGTAAGCTTTGAGTTCTCATAACACATATAACCTAATAAATAAGAAAGTGTAATTGAACGGTATATGTAGGATTATTCAAGAAGTGTAGTTCAAATTCATTCATACAGGACTTATGTTCTGAACCCCTCCTCATAACATTCGCAGGTTAGACAGAGACTTATAGCTTTGGGGATACTGATTTAGCAGTATTATGATTAAGGTAAAGCTATGTTTTAAATATATTATATTTACTCCTTCCGCTGTGAGGTGTTTTCTGAACTCTGACATATCTCTTTTCTCTGTCTTTTTCTGCAGGATACCAGAGCAACCAACTCGGTTTTTGATGGATAGGATTTTTTGAAAAGAAAATCGGTCTGTCGGAATCCTGGTTGTTACATGATATATGGTACCTATGCCTTCTATGATTGAAATTGTTTTTGAAAACATATAAACACTAGTAATAATATCAAATGCTTTTGTTTTATTCGTATCAAACATATTTTGGCCATTATAAGGTAAAACTCTATCCTCCGGTTTGCGTTGCATTGTGTGATGGGAACTGAGTCTTATAATGGCTTCATTTTTATAAAAAGCATTGCGATGTTTAAATGATTTATTTGTTTTAAGCACTGGCAATCTAATGGATTAAACCCGTTCCGCGTTCGCGGTGTGGTCCTGTGATTGGCCTTATTATAAAATAAGTTAAGTAGATTTCTCATACCAGTCCCATTACTGACACGTAGTTTGTTTCACTTGCAAACCCGGGTGCCCTATTTTCTACACGAGCAACCTTGTATTCAGGTTTTAGCAGGCTCTTTCTGGATAGCTATGGAGCTGAAGATGGATTCTATCATTTCTTTCTTTTTATGTTGTTCAGCTCCTGTTGTACATATTATGTTTTGATTCTGCTGTAGACATTTTATGTAAAGCTGAACTTTATTTTGTACTAAGTATGATCCTATATATTGTGTAACTCTGATGTTTATGTTTATTTAGTGTATTCTGTTGTACATTATCTGGTGTATTTATTTATTTCTGTTCTACTGTTATATGTTTATGTGTTATATTCCAGAGATTACCCTTGCCACCGGGGAACGGGGTTTGGGGTCGTCACAACGTGGTACCAGAGCTTTGGTTAAGCTTAGTTCTGGAATATAACATATTAAGGAACTTGTCAGAAATAGAACCGGTACAATTCTAAGAAGAATAACTCATTTCAGATAGGATCAGTAATATCCTAGAATGAGTGTAGCAGAATGAAATACACCCCGATAGACACATCTACATTCAGGTATATGTCTCTATGCTTTAAAATACCTTTTCTGTTGGCCTAAGACTTTGTCTGCTATTTACTGACATAGAAAAATGAGTGGCAGAAGTAGAAGAGGTAGGTCAGAACCAGATATTGAAGCTCTATTAATTAAGTACCGAAATCTGGGTGGAGTACCGTTCTCGGGCGATGAATCCATTATACAAACACAAGCATGGATGTGCTCTACCGAGAAAACCTTTGAAGGTTCAGAGCTAAGAGATGATCAGAAAAGATTACTGGCATCTTGGGCACTTAAAGACGAAGCTTTAATCTGGTGGAATACTGTTATTAAAGATAACCCAGAAGGTGGTATCACCTGGGATAGATTCAAAGAAATTTTCAATGAAAGGTTTATTCCTCCAGAAGCAACTGAGCGGTTAGGTGATGAATTCTACTATCTGATACAAGGAGATATGACCATTCCAGAATATCATAAGAAATTCAATGAACTTTCTCGATTTGCTCCGCATCTAATTCAAAATCCTAAGATGAAGAATTTGAGGTTTATTAACGGGCTTCAAAGAAAGTATCAATGTAATGTAATTACACATGTGCAACAACCCTTTTTTGAAATGATATGCAGGCTTATCAGTATGAAGATCTAGATAAGCAAGGCCTTTTGAAGGACGACGAGGAATGTAGTCCTAGCAACAAAAGGAAATTCGAAACTGATAGCTCAAAGATAAGTACGCAGCCTGAGGCAAGTACGACGTCTGGGGTCAGAAAGAAGCCTAAATTCAACAGGAAAAAGATTAAATTTGAGGAAGGGCTAGTAACAACTGTCACCTGCTCAAGCTGCAATAGGCATGGACACTTGGCAATAAGTTGCAAATCCTAGAACAAACGAGAGAAGGGTAAATTTAAATCCAATAACAAGTTTCAAGAGAAAAGAAAATGCAATCTCTGCCATCAGGCTGGTCATATAAAGCGAGACTGCCGGCTGTTGAAAGTAACCAAAGAGATACAGGTAAATAAAGTGGCAGAAGTTCCTGCATCCTCAGCTAGTCAAGCAAGGCCAGATGTTTTAGAAGTCACGCTTACTGTAAAAAACATTCCAGTTAAAGTACCGTTTGATACAGGCGCGTCGCGAAGCTTTATTGCAAGAAATGTGGTTAAGAAACTGGATTTGAATTTGAAAAAGCTTAAAACACCCATGACTGTCCATAATCCGGTTGGGGGTTCCCTCGATCTTAGTTGGATATGTGGGGTGCCCATTTCTTTTTCCTGCTATCGATTCCCTACCATCGCGATCGTCATGAATTTTACAAAATTTGATCTTATTCTGGGATTGGATTGGTTAACCAAATATGAAGCTGAGGTTAAATGCGCCGACGGAGTAGTAAGGGCGAAGCTTAAATCACGGAATTTTATAACCATTCCACGCGAAGGTACGAATTCTAATAGAAAAGATTTTTGGTCAGCTCTGAATGTTTCTCCTTCTCAATTAGAACCTATTCCTGTCATTACGGAGAATATTGCGGTTGACATAGAAAATATTCATGTCATCAAGAACTATGAGGATATGTTTGAAGAAGTTGTTAGCTTGCCTCCTCGTAGAGAAATAGATTTCAAAATCTCTTTAATTCCGAATGCAAGGCCAATAGTTCACGCTATTCGAAGAATGACCTTGAAGGAAAAAGAAGAATTAGACAATCAGACTCGATAGCTGGTGTAACACCCCACACCCGCTACGGTCACTCGCTAAGGGAATGCCATAGCATCGGTGGAGTATTTTTAAGTGAATATAGAACAGAAAAATTACAACGAGACAGATATAAGTAATACTTGAAACTTTTAAAACATCATTTCATTGCAGCGGAAAGTAAAACATGTTTGGTTACATCACAAAACCATAATAAGAGTCAAGTACAAAATATCCATTCTGATAAATAAAAGTACATAATCCCAATACATGAACTGATAGCCATAAAAGAAAGGGTAAGCTGAGCTCTACATCTATGGTCCAAGCTCCAAAAGAGAATAAAGCAACCTGATCAAAGCCCACTCGTATTGGGCTCACTCTGATAACCTGAGGGTTGGAAAAAAAGATAAAAACAACGGGGTCAGACATAAGTCTGAGCGAGTCCTATAACTTTAACAATACAATCATTAAAGTAACCAGAGAAGACATAAGCTTGATATACGGTAACGTCTGGGGATGAATGGCTACACTAAGCAGCTTGGTAGACTTAGGATAAATTGAGATAACCGTAAAGACGCATTTTCCCACTAAGGATAATTCCTAGAGTTCACCACCCCAGATCTACCCACCCAAGGGTAATTCCTACACTGCACCACACCAGTTCTACCCATCCAAGGGTAATTCCTACTTAAAGGTTGATCCCACTAAGTGAACTTAGTAATTTTACCCAGTAGTTTCTTGTACACCTAGCTGACTACCTAGGTGCCGTCTGCCCCTATGTAACAACCCGTAAAATGCGAGCCAGTTTGAAATTTTTATTTTGGCAATTTTAGCGAATTTTGATTATTTAAAATGAATTATTTTAAATAATATCGACGAGGAATTTATTTTGAATATAATTAGAACGTATATATTATACGCGTCGTCGTTAGAATATAAATATTTATATATAATTATAAATGGAATTGAAAATGGCGCGGTAGTTCGATAATTCGATTTCAAACTTCAATTGAATGTACCGGGTGCAAAACAATCCGGATTTTAGCGAAACCAAAAACATTGTGATCTAATTGATAATATCTTTCCAACGAATCCGACTAGTTGAAATTTCGTAGCGGGAATCAAAAGATATGTCCAGTTGAAAATTCTGAATAGTCGTTATGGAATTCAGGCCCTTAAAAATGGACATTTTGCAAATGACCTCGGATTTCGACGAAACCAGTTTTGTTGGATCCGTGGTGTAAAATTATTGCTAGGTTTCAAATTTCATAATTTTTCGAATCAATATGTGAGCGTGGCAAAGGAAAACGCGATTGACCATTTTCAGTTGATTTTAATCGACTGGAAAATGGCCATTTTTCCAACGGTCTCAGAATTCGACGAAACTAGTTTTGTTTAGACCGTATCGTCAATACGAAACTAGAAAATATTTTTCTGGAATTTTTAAAGTTCGTATGTAACTCCGGTAAATTGAAATATGCGTTCAAATTCAATATATAGAGTTATATGTTGATTTCAACAGAAACTGATCGAAACAGTCAAATCAGCTTACGATACATATCCCATTGTGTTCGAAATGGGGGTAAAACGCTATGGACGACAGGCGGTGGGTTCGATTCTGAAGTCGTCAGAAAAGGTTGCTTTATGAGTATATAAATTTAATAATTAAATAAATAAAAAAAATATCTCTTCCCTCCTTAAAACACTCTGCCCCTCCCCCCCCCCCCCCAGTCTCGATTCAGAGAAAAAGAAAAAGAAAACGCGATGCTCGAGACCTCGTCCACGCCCTCACCGCCGTCGGAGCTGGAGCCGCCGCAACGCCCTACATCGGTGAACTCCCCCCTCTGACGCCTCAGTTCCTCCACCTCTCAATTGAAACGCGGTGCCCTAAAATCGAGCACCAAGCCCAATCCGCTCGAAATCACCCGAAACCCTAGAACGCCGCCCTCCTCCCGTAGCCACCAGAAGGCCACCGACCACCCCATCGTCCTCAACCATCCCCCATCTCCACGAAAACCAAAATGCAGTAAGTTTTTATTACTATTTATTTATCTATTTACATTTGTCTTTAGTTTTATCCGATAATGTCAGTGTTTAAAGACAAGATTTTTATAAGAGCAAAGCTATGAATTTTATATGATGAAGGTTGAAAATTTTCAAAATAGAAAGATGGTATTTTATATCATAGAAACGTTTTTTAAACTTAGAAAAATATAATCTTTAGACATAAAAAAATTAGATTTTTAATATCGTAAAAATTAGATTTTTTAATATGGTAAAGATTGTAGTTTTATTCATGTAAAGAATTTAATTTTATAGTGAAAGGATATGATTTTTAAATTAGAAAAGATTTGATTTTTAAATTAGAAAAGATTTGATTTTTAAATTAGAAAAGAACTGATTTTTAAATTATAAAAGATTTGATTTTTAAATTAGAAAAGATTTGATTTTTAAATTAGAAAAGATTTGATTTTTAAATTAGAAAAGATTTGATTTTTAAATTAGAAAAGATTTGATTTTTAAAGTGTAAAAAGGCGAGATCTTTATATGAAAAATAGCGTGATAAGAATATAATTTTTATCTATTTGATAGCATGATAAATATTCGATTTTTATATATTGAATAGCATAGTAAAAATTCGATTTTTAAATATATAAAGTGATTGTAAAAATATGATTTTTAAATTGAAAGTGAATAAATAAAAATGTGATTTTTATTTTAAAGACATCGAAATATAAAAAGGTGTGATTTTTATATATGTAGTGACTACGGGCAACGAAGATGATAAAAAGGCGAGAATGAAGAAGATTTCTATAAATGAAATGTCGTGAAGATTGGATAGCTATTGGTGAGAATTTCTCACCTTTCAATTTCTTTTTTTGTTATATATATATATACTAGGATGCAGACGGTGCTTAGTAGCACCCGACACCCGTCATCCACAGACCATGGATGGCTTGTTTGTTAAATTATTTGATTGTGTAGTTGGTTAGTCTATTTGGTGTGAATTGAATTGTTTGGTGAAATGGAATGGATTGATTGATGTGTGAATGGCGCGGGCCTTCACTAGACCGGGGATAAGGCTAGGCCTCGTCCCGTTTCTAGTATCGTGCCGTTATGCCGCCGAAATTTTCTAAAATATGTTAGAAAAATAAAAATATCATTTTTATTGTGTAAATGAACTGAATAGAAATACAAGTGTGGAAATAAAATATTTTTGTCGTTAAAAATATAATTTTTAACGTGAAAGTGAGTAAAAAAAAATATTTATCAACAAATCGGCCGATTTGTTTATTTACACTGATTTGACTGATATTTATTGGGTTGATAAATTTTACACATCGCCCAACTGCACAAACAAAAATATGTGTTTGTTGATTTGAAACCCCACACGGGTGTTGGGATGATATTTGGCGTACATGAATCCCAATTATTTAATTATTGTCGATCGATTGGTCGACAGACTGTGTAAGCGTCGACTATTTATATTTGATGCTTATACAGTGTAGTGCACTTTGGTTGATGGTTGATTATTTTTCAATGCTATTATATACATGTGTTGTATGGAATCCATATAATTAACATTATATGGTGATTGATTAGGCCTCATTCCAATCGGGAAAGTAATGAATATTATAAAAGAAAATTCATGTGTTGAATATAACAATAGTGATGTGTTGACAGTACTCATGTGTTGAGATTAGTCGTGTGTTGAAATAAATATAGATTCATGTGTTGAATGGGATAAATATTCATTTGTTGGATAGAATAAAGAAGTTTTGAAAATATAAAGCCGTGTTGATTAGATTGACGCCATTTTGACGTAAACGATATTTATATCGATTTTATTCATTTCGAAATGAATTGAATTGAAAACGATTTCGAAATGAATTGAATTGAAAACGATTTCGAAATGAATTGAATTGAAAACGATTTCGAAATGAATTGAATTGAAAACGATTTCGAAATGAATTGAATTGAAAACGATTTCGAAATGAATTGAATTGAAAACGATTTCGAAATGAATTGAATTGAAAACGATTTCGAAATGAATTGAATTGAAAACGATTTCGAAATGAATTGAATTGAAAACGATTTCGAAATGAATTGAATTGAAAACGATTTCGAAATGAATTGAATTGAAAACGATTTCGAAATGAATTGAATTGAAAACGATTTCGAAATGAATTGAATTGAAAACGATTTCGAAATGAATTGAATTGAAAACGATTTCGAAATGAATTGAATTGAAAGCGAATTCAAATGAATTGAATAGAAATGAATTTTAAAACGAATTTATAAAGAAGAATTCAATTTTGATTTGAATTGGAATGGAAGTTGAAATTGTTTTGAAACGACTGTAGAACTATTTATAAAATTCGTTTTAAAAGGAAATCGACGAAATATATATAATATATATATATTACATATATAATGGCCTGAATAGAACGCGCCGCGCCGCGACAGTTCGTGAATTTCGACCATTTATTTCAAACGGACATTGCGGGAGATCCGACCGTCGGATTCTCCTAAAACCGGAACCGTTGGGTTCGTATCGAAAAGAGCTTTCCAATGAATATTAGAAATTTGAAATCTAACGGTTGGATTTGGAGTTATGTCCAAATAAAATTCGAAAAAGGTCGCTGTAAGTGCAGTTCGATGGCCGTTGTTGGAAATCGACTGTACGGGCCTTGGTAAAATTATTAAAAATATCTATAATTTGTGTAAAATCATAATATATGGATTGGAAAGAGTTGAGCTGGAAAATTCCACATTTGAAAAGATAAAAATAGATTTTTATCGAAATAAACTAGTTTTGAACTAGAATTAAAATCAATTTATTTTTGAAATAAATAAATTGAATTTGAAAGTGATTTTAAAAATAATCAATACTCCCAATACGTGGATTGGACTGGAGTTGAATCGAAATTATCTTCGGGATATTTCGATGTTGGATTTCGTGACTATACAAATATTGTTATGGGGATTTGAAAGATATATTTTATATCGCTATTTCCAATACGATATATGTTGGTTTCAGAATTTGATATTGAATGTAAGCCGATATATTTTCTATTCAGAGCCTTGTATTTAATATCAAATGTGATTTGGGTTTATCGTGAATCGTGTTTTAGAAGACATTGGTTCTTTAACCCAGTTAAAGGCAAGATATCGATTTTTGAGAAGATTAAAACTAAGTGGAGTTTTAATGAATCTTTAATTAGATTGAAAAATGAAGTGATTATTTAAATTATCAAATCTGAAAGGTGATCGAGAACGGAGTACCACCAGTTTTGCTCCAAAGCGATAGTTAAATCTTTAATTAGATTTGAACGTGAAATGGTAATTAATTTTACCGATAACACAGTGGTGTTAGATGTGGAGTATTACCAGTTTTCTCCATGGGATATATAGGTTGGGATTGGGAAATAAAATAATAATTACTTCGGTGTGGTTCGCTAATCCCGACTAGTCTGGAAAACCATAATATGGTCTGAAATGATATCTAAAGGAAGATTAAAGAATAAATTTAGAAGAATTTATCTTGGATAAAATTAATGGGAACCTTTCCCTAAAAATGTGATTTTGTGAATAAAAGAATATTCTGAATTGGAATGAGGCGTTTGATATGTTTGTGTAACATTTGTTTATCATATACGTGGGTTATTCAGAAAGGCCGGGTTCACACCCATTCTGAATAACCGATTCGACGAGATGTCGAAGATGAAGACGGTGGTTGAAGATCGGAAGTCTTCACATCGTTTGGATAATTACTGACGATCCTGATTGGGCTGTACACCCAAGAGGATGGAAATAGTTGGCGGTCGTCCAGACGTACTTGGAGATGGATGGATATGCGAGGAAAGTGCCTCCGGTTTCGTTCAGACCTAGAACGGACTTGTAAATGGATGGTGTGTCTGACATTGTACTCCTTTATATTGTATTTGTTGATCTCTGCTAAATATATATCTGTTTGGCGGCGGAGAATTTATTCTCTTGCTTAACGCCCTTCTCTGAGACATATGAGCTCAGAGGTTATATATTGGCAGAAATCAGTGGTACGATATGGATTGATAGTGTGGCATACTGAGATGCAGTGATCCAGACTTTTGTTGAAAAGCAAAGTTTGGTGGTTGATGATCAAAGCGCAACTGATATAGCATGGCTTTGTGTATAGCGTTGATACGCGAGCCTCACAGCCCGGGATGGTGGTAAACTGATGGTTTGATCAGTATACATTTTTAGTGTAGTGGATTCGGTCGACCGATATTGAGCTTCGTGCTCGGAGGGATAGAGTAAGCGGTGTTTTCTCTTCCTGGGACGTAAGCCGCGGTGATACTTGAGTCCCAAAAGTGTGGATGTGCATAGCGGTGTTTTCTCTTGCTGAGACGTAAGCCGCGGTGATTTGTACTACGCGATCGATCTTTCGAATCAGGAGCCACCATGATGGAAATCCAATTTCCAATACGTGTATTTCGGCTTTATTTGTAGAGCCTAGTATGGCGACATAGTGGGATGGGGCACTCATGCCGTCTATGATTTATATTTATGATTGAAATTGTTTTTGACACTATACACTTATTATAGTATCAAATGATTTGTTTTAAACGTATCAAGCATGTTTGGCTGTTATAAGGTAAAACCCTATCCTCCGGCTTGCGTTGCATTGTGTGATGGGACCTGGGTCTTATAATGGCTTCATTTTTCGAAAAAGCATTGCGCTGTTTATTCTATGCACTAGTATTCTTGGGAGGAAACCCGTTCCGTGTTATACGGCGTGGTCCCTTGAATCACTCTCTTTTAAAGTAAAGTTTTAAATAACTGTTTTAGTTCTCACACCAGTCACATGACTGACCTGGAGTTTATTGTTTTAACCTAAACTCTGGGTGCCCTTATTTTCGACACGGGCAGCTAGTAGTTTTGGTTTTGCAGATTTATATTCACAGGATCCTGGTTTACAGCTGGAATGATATCCGGAAAGCTTTGTATCCGTATATCTCTTCTAGTTGTGTATTGTATTATTTTCCGCTGCTAGGTATTTAAATGTAATTTAAATCTCTGATATTTCTGTGTAATATTCATTTATACTCTGTATATTCTTGTAATCTGATGCATTGTTGTAATAACAGTGAAATGTTCTTCTGTTTGTGTTCTGATTTGTCTTGTCCTCACAATAATTCGTTCCTTCTCATCTCTTCGGAGACCGGGGAAGTTTCGGGTCGCTTCATTTGGTATCAGAGCTTTGGTTTACAAAGCAGAGAACAAGACACATTAGAACCATACGAAAGAATTCATCAGATATTGGATTAGTAATATCCAATTAGAATGACTCGTTAGAGATGGGATCAGTAGTATCCTAGAACGAGTGTGAAGAGTATATTTTTGAAAATGAAAACATTTTTGTTTTGAAAATTTAAATTCAATTATTCGTATTTGATTATTTATTTTATATTGATTTGGACAGTCCAGTATATAAAGATTTTGCATATGCGCCTTGCAAACGTATATTTGAAATTTTAATATACTGGATAGATATAGAAGCACACTCTAGTCGCACGGACCTGATTCTGATGATTGACGCATCATCATTAGTAATTATTTTCGTGTTTCGAAGGTGTGATATCTATATATTTCCATTAGACTGGTGTGAGAACCAAAACTTATATAGTTAGAATACATTGTTGTGAATTGGCATCAAAAACATGATTTTCTTTATATGTAGTAAAATTATCAATTTGAAACGTTAAAGTCACTAATTGATTGATGTTTGTTTATTTGTTTGATAATTGTGAACCAGTTAGCCTAATTGAACCTAATGTTGAATTGTATTGAAAATTGGTTGCATTTGCTTGCATATACATATATATCATTGAACAGGTCATAGCAAGGAGGCTAGAGCAGAGAATAAAATTTGTTTGCCCGACAAATAGGTACATGTTTACTACATAATTTACTGTATTGTTTGGGTGATGATGATTTTATGAGCCTATTGGCTAGCCGCTTGGCTTTTTCTTTTTCTTTTTGAGATCTGAAGGACCGGGGAAGCTATTTGAAATTCCCCGATGCTCCCGGTGCAGGGGAGGTTATGGCGAAATTTTTCGAAAATTTAGGGTGTTAGCCAAATTTTTGAAGAATTTGAAAATTCTCAGAAACTGAAAAGTTGGAGAATGAAAGCCAGATCGAACGTAGAGTTGAATTATCAAACCACTTTCGACTTTGTTCCTTTTCGGGGACGAAAAGTTTTAAGTGGGGGAGATTGTAACAACCCGTAAAATGCGAGCCAGTTTGAAATTTTTATTTTGGCAATTTTAGCGAATTTTGATTATTTAAAATGAATTATTTTAAATAATATCGACGAGGAATTTATTTTGAATATAATTAGAACGTATATATTATACGCGTCGTCGTTAGAATATAAATATTTATATATAATTATAAATGGAATTGAAAATGGCGCGGTAGTTCGATAATTCGATTTCAAACTTCAATTGAATGTACCGGGTGCAAAACAATCCGGATTTTAGCGAAACCAAAAACATTGTGATCTAATTGATAATATCTTTCCAACGAATCCGACAAGTTGAAATTTCGTAGCGGGAATCAAAAGATATGTCCAGTTGAAAATTCTGAATAGTCGCTATGGAATTCAGGCCCTTAAAAATGGACATTTTGCAAATGACCTCGGATTTCGACGAAACCAGTTTTGTTGGATCCGTGGTGTAAAATTATTGCTAGGTTTCAAATTTCATAATTTTTCGAATCAATATGTGAGCGTGGCAAAGGAAAACGCGATTGACCATTTTCAGTTGATTTTAATCGACTGGAAAATGGCCATTTTTCCAACGGTCTCAGAATTCGACGAAACTAGTTTTGTTAAGACCGTATCTTCAATACGAAACTAGAAAATATTTTTCTGGAATTTTTAAAGTTCGTACCGGTAAATTGAAATACGCGTTCAAATTCAATATATAGAGTTATATGTTGATTTCAACGGAAACTGATCGAAACAGTCAAATCAGCTTACGATACATATCCCATTGTGTTCGGAATGGGGGTAAAACGCTATGGACGACAGGCGGTGGGTTCGATTCTGAAATCATCAGAAAAGGTTGCTTTATGAGTATATAAATTTAATAATTAAATAAATAAAAAAAATATCTCTTCCCTCCTTAAAACACTCTGGCCCCCCCCCCAGTCTCGATTCAGAGAAAAAGAAAAAAAAACCGCGATGCTCGAGACCTCGTCCACGCCCTCACCGCCGTCGGAGCTGGAGCCGTCGCAACGCCCTACATCGGTGAACTCCCCCCTCTGACGCCTCAGTTCCTCCACCTCTCAATTGAAACGCGGTGCCCTAAAATCGAGCCCTAAGCCCAATCCGCTCGAAATCACCCGAAACCCTAGAACGCCGCCCTCCTCCCGTAGCCACCAGAAGGCCACCGACCACCCCATCGTCCTCAACCATCCCCCATCTCCACGAAAACCAAAATGCAGTAAGTTTTTATTACTATTTATTTATCTATTTACATTTGTCTTTAGTTTTATCCGATAATGTCAGTTTTTAAAGACACGATTTTTATAAGAGCAAAGCTATGAATTTTATATGATGAAGGTTGAAAATTTTCAAAATAGAAAGATGGTATTTTATATCATAGAAACGTTTTTTAAACTTAGAAAAATATAATCTTTAGACATAAAAAAATTAGATTTTTAATATCGTAAAAATTAGATTTTTTAATATGGTAAAGATTGTAGTTTTATTCATGTAAAGAATTTAATTTTATAGTGAAAGGATATGATTTTTAAATTAGAAAAGATTTGATTTTTAAATTAGAAAAGATTTGATTTTTAAATTAGAAAAGAACTGATTTTTAAATTAGAAAAGATTTGATTTTTAAACTAGAAAAGATTTGATTTTTAAAGTGTAAAAAGGCGAGATCTTTATATGAAAAATAGCGTGATAGGAATATAATTTTTATCTATTTGATAGCATGATAAAAATTCGATTTTTATATATTGAATAGCACAGTAAAAATTCGATTTTTAAATATATAAAGTGAATGTAAAAATATGATTTTTAAATTGAAAGTGAATAAATAAAAATGTGATTTTTATTTTAAAGACATCGAAATATAAAAAGGTGTGATTTTTATATATGTAGTGACTACGGGCAACGAAGATGATAAAAAGGCGAGAATGAAGAAGATTTCTATAAATGAAATGTCGTGAAGATTGGATAGCTATTGGTGAGAATTTCTCACCTTTCAATTTCTTTTTTTGTTATATATATATACTAGGATGCAGACGGTGCTTAGTAGCACCCGACACCCGTCATCCACAGACCATGGATGGCTTGTTTGTTAAATTGTTTGATTGTGTAGTTGGTTAGTCTATTTGGTGTGAATTGAATTGTTTGGTGAAATGGAATGGATTGATTGATGTGTGAATGGCGTGGGCCTTCACTAGACCGGGGATAAGGCTAGGCCTCGTCCCGTTTCTAGTATCGTGCCGTTATGCCGCCGAAATTTTCTAAAATATGTTAGAAAAATAAAAATATCATTTTTATTGTGTAAATGAACTGAATAGAAATACAAGTGTGGAAATAAAATATTTTTGTCGTTAAAAATATAATTTTTAACGTGAAAGTGAGTAAAAAAAAAAATTATAAACAAATCGGCCGATTTGTTTATTTACACTGATTTGACTGATATTGATTGGGTTGATAAATTTTACACATCGCCCAACTGCACAAACAAAAATATGTGTTTGTTGATTTGAAACCCCACACGGGTGTTGGGATGATATTTGGCGTACACGAATCCCAATTATTTAATTATTGTCGATCGATTGGTCGACAGACTGTGTAAGCGTCGACTATTTATATTTGATGCTTATACAGTGTAGTGCACTTTGGTTGATGGTTGATTATTTTTCAATGCTATTATATACATGTGTTGTATGGAATCCATATAATTAACATTATATGGTGATTGATTGGGCCTCATTCCAATCGGGAAAGTAATGAATATTATAAAAGAAAATTCATGTGTTGAATATAACAATAGTGATGTGTTGACAGTACTCATGTGTTGAGATTAGTCGTGTGTTGAAATAAATATAGATTCATGTGTTGAATGGGATAAATATTCATTTGTTGGATAGAATAAAGAAGTTTTGAAAATATAAAGCCGTGTTGATTAGATTGACGCCATTTTGACGTAAACGATATTTATATCGATTTTATTCATTTCGAAATGAATTGAATTGAAAACGATTTCGAAATGAATTGAATTGAAAACGATTTCGAAATGAATTGAATTGAAAACGATTTCGAAATGAATTGAATTGAAAACGATTTCGAAATGAATTGAATTGAAAACGATTTCGAAATGAATTGAATTGAAAACGATTTCGAAATGAATTGAATTGAAAACGATTTCGAAATGAATTGAATTGAAAACGATTTCGAAATGAATTGAATTGAAAACGATTTCGAAATGAATTGAATTGAAAACGATTTCGAAATGAATTGAATTGAAAACGATTTCGAAATGAATTGAATTGAAAACGATTTCGAAATGAATTGAATTGAAAGCGAATTCAAATGAATTCAAACGAATTCAAATGAATTGAATAGAATTGAATTTTAAAACGAATTTATAAAGAAGAATTCAATTTTGATTTGAATTGGAATGGAAGTTGAAATTGTTTTGAAACGAATGTAGAACTATTTATAAAATTCGTTTTAAAAGGAAATCGACGAAATATATATAATATATATATATATTATATATATAATGGCCTGAATAGAACGCGCCGCGCCGCGACAGTTCGTGAATTTCGACCATTTATTTCAAACGGACATTGCGGGAGATCCGACCGTCGGATTCTCCTAAAACCGGAACCGTTGGGTTCGTATCGAAAAGAGCTTTCCAATGAATATTAGAAATTTGAAATCTAACGGTTGGATTTGGAGTTATGTCCAAATAAAATTCGAAAAAGGTCGCTGTAAGTGCAGTTCGATGGCCGTTGTTGGAAATCGACTGTACGGGCCTTGGTAAAATTATTAAAAATATCTATAATTTGTGTAAAATCATAATATATGGATTGGAAAGAGTTGAGCTGGAAAATTCCACATTTGAAAAGATAAAAATAGATTTTTATCGAAATAAACTAGTTTTGAACTAGAATTAAAATCAATTTATTTTTGAAATAAATAAATTGAATTTGAAAGTGATTTTAAAAATAATCAATACTCCCAATACGTGGATTGGACTGGAGTTGAATCGAAATTATCTTCGGGATATTTCGATGTTGGATTTCGTGACTATACAAATATTGTTATGGGGATTTGAAAGATATATTTTATATCGCTATTTCCAATACGATATATGTTGGTTTCAGAATTTGATATTGAATGTAAGCCGATATATTTTCTATTCAGAGCCTTGTATTTAATATCAAATGTGATTTGGGTTTATCGTGAATCGTGTTTTAGAAGACATTGGTTCTTTAACCCAGTTAAAGGCAAGATATCGATTTTTGAGAAGATTAAAACTAAGTGGAGTTTTAATGAATCTTTAATTAGATTGAAAAATGAAGTGATTATTTAAATTATCAAATCTGAAAGGTGATCGAGAACGGAGTACCACCAGTTTTGCTCCAAAGCGATAGTTAAATCTTTAATTAGATTTGAACGTGAAATGGTAATTAATTTTACCGATAACACAGTGGTGTTAGATGTGGAGTATTACCAGTTTTCTCCATGGGATATATAGGTTGGGATTGGGAAATAAAATAATAATTACTTCGGTGTGGTTCGCTAATCCCGACTAGTCTGGAAAACCATAATATGGTCTGAAATGATATCTAAAGGAAGATTAAAGAATAAATTTAGAAGAATTTATCTTGGATAAAATTAATGGGAACCTTTCCCTAAAAATGTGATTTTGTGAATAAAAGAATATTCTGAATTGGAATGAGGCGTTTGATAATGTTTGTGTAACATTTGTTTATCATATACGTGGGTTATTCAGAAAGGCCGGGTTTACACCCATTCTGAATAACCGATTCGACGAGATGTCGAAGATGAAGACGGTGGTTGAAGACCGGAAGTCTTCACATCGTTTGGATAATTACTGACGATCCTGATTGGGCTGTACACCCAAGAGGATGGAAATAGTTGGCGGTCGTCCAGACGTACTTGGAGATGGATGGATATGCGAGGAAAGTGCCTCCGGTTTCGTTCAGACCTAGAACGGACTTGTAAATGGATGGTGTGTCTGACATTGTATTCCTTTATATTGTATTTGTTGATCTCTGCTAAATATATATCTGTTTGGCGGCGGAGAATTTATTCTCTTGCTTAACGCCCTTCTCTGAGACATATGAGCTCAGAGGTTATATATTGGCAGAAATCAGTGGTACGATATGGATTGATAGTGTGGCATACTGAGATGCAGTGATCCAGACTTTTGTTGAAAAGCAAAGTTTGGTGGTTGATGATCAAAGCGCAGCTGATATAGCATGGCTTTGTGTATAGCGTTGATATGCGAGCCTCACAGCCCGGGATGGTGGTAAACTGATGGTTTGATCAGTATACATTTTTAGTGTAGTGGATTCGGTCGACCAATATTGAGCTTCGTGCTCGGAGGGATAGAGTAAGCGGTGTTTTCTCTTGCTGGGACGTAAGCCGCGGTGATACTTGAGTCCCAAAAGTGCGGATGTGCATAGCGGTGTTTTCTCTCGCTGAGACGTAAGCCGCGGTGATTTGTACTACGCGATCGATCTTTCGAATCAGGAGCCACCATGATGGAAATCCAATTTCCAATACGTGTATTTTGGCTTTATTTGTAGAGTCTAGTATGGCGACATAGTGGGATGGGGCACTCATGCCGTCTATGATTTATATTTATGATTGAAATTGTTTTTGACACTATACACTTATTATAGTATCAAATGATTTGTTTTAAACGTATCAAGCATGTTTGGCTGTTATAAGGTAAAACCCTATCCTCCGGCTTGCGTTGCATTGTTTGATGGGACCTAGGTCTTATAATGGCTTCATTTTTCGAAAAAGCATTGCGCTGTTTATTCTATGCACTAGTATTCTTGGGAGGAAACCCGTTCCGTGTTATACGGCGTGGTCCCTTGAATCACTCTCTTTTAAAGTAAAGTTTTAAATAACTGTTTTAGTTCTCACACCAGTCACATGACTGACCTGGAGTTTATTGTTTTAACCTAAACTCTGGGTGCCCTTATTTTCGACACGGGCAGCTAGTAGTTTTGATTTTGCAGATTTATATTCACAGGATCCTGGTTTACAGCTGGAATGATATCCGGAAAGCTTTGTATCCGTATATCTCTTCTAGTTGTGTATTGTATTATTTTCCGCTGCTAGGTATTTAAATGTAATTTAAATCTCTGATATTTCTGTGTAATATTCATTTATACTCTGTATATTCTTGTAATCTGATGCATTGTTGTAATAACAGTGAAATGTTCTTCTGTTTGTGTTCTGATTTGTCTTGTCCTCACAATAATTCGTTCCTTCTCATCTCTTCGGAGACCGGGGAAGTTTCGGGTCGCTTCACCCTATCTTCACTAGGTGTACCCACTACACCCAAGCGATCGACTCCCTACCGTAGATACCCGTGCTGGTCCCACGATGGGGTGTATCATTCCCCAAAGTGGCAACCTGATAATATCGACGGTGCACGGCTTTATATCTACACGATGCAACAACGACTTACCAACCAGCCCGGGTCCACACACGCATATGAAACCCGTTGATCCTGCGTTGCCACCGCTAACCCGTTTTGGCCTCTTATAGTCAAGCCCAATATGCGTGTCCCGTCACTCGACTAGAGTCGAGCCCACAAAGATACGTTTGGGATATTGGTTGAAATGGGCCCCCACAAGCTACCACCTAAGCTTGTCATTTCTAGTGAATCCCACTTAACCCTTTAACCATGTCCACTTACATGTTATAAATTTTGGTTAAGTCATTAATCATATTTTAATTGCCATTCAAGGCACCCACTAGATTTCTACATGCCACCCAAAGCCCTTACTTAACCCTTTAACCATGTTTTAATTACATGTTCCACTTTGGTTAAGTATTCTAATCGTATTTTCTATTGCCACCTAAGGCAACCCACTAGACTCCTCATGCCACCCAAGGCACCCACTTAACCCTTCATGTCCCTCTACATGCTAATATGGTTAAGTGTTTCTTAATTAATTAATTAAGATCGTGACCTCATAAAGACCTCTCACATTAGACCATCTCTTATGACTGCTGGATATGCCGGTTGGGTCCGGGCAGCCTTACGTCATAAAAAGGATCTAACCTCGTGTCTTTACTTTAATCACGTATTTAGTTTGTGCCTAAGACCTCCCACATTGGGCTAACATTTGTAGCAACTAGTTAAGCCGGTAGGGTCCGGGCAGTTTTACACTACAAATGAGTCCAACCTCGTGTCTTTGTCGATTAATTACACCTAAGTAATCACCCCCATATTTATTAATTATCCCTAATTAATATTCACATTTACAAGAATATGGGTAGACCTAACTCAATAGGTAAATTCCCAATTCCATAACATGGGTAGACCTAACTCAATAGGTAAATTCCCATGGGGTAGACCTAACTCAATAGGTAAATTCCCACTTATGCTTATTCATTTTATGGTATGCTTAATCATAACCATTTCACACCATTTCATTAACATGTCTATTAACCCCATCGTTTCCCACGTACTTATGCTAACACGACATATTTCCAAGAGAAGATTCTTTCACAACTAACATGGGTTTCACTTAGCATACATTAGCATTAACATGGGTTAAAAGGTGTCCACTTACATCATGATATTAACCCAACTAGCATTACTAAATAACCCAACTTGCATGAACATACATATGTCATGTATAAAGGCAACTTGCATAAGTGTTCATAGGTTATACAAAGGTGAACTTGCATGTGTCTTAAAGGTGTGAACTTGCACAACATGTTACATGTTAACTTGCATAACATCACACACATAACTTGCATAATATCATAAACATAACTTGCAGATCAACATACACATAACTTGCATAACATCATGCACATAACTTGCATAACATGTTGAACTTGCATATAAGCATACACATAACTTGCATATCATGTTGAGCTTGCATATAAGCATACACATAACTTGCATATCATGTTGAGCATGCATATATGACTTGCATCTTAAAGGAGGGTAATCATGCATATATATATATATATATATATATATATATATATATATATATAAATATATATACATACATAGCATATAAAGGTGTCATCTTGCATATATATGCATCACATTTAAAAGGGTAAACTTGCATGTCATGATTTATGCATAATACCAAACACTTAGCATGCATAAAACCACATACTTAGCATGCATAGAATCAATTACTTATTATGCATAAACCCACCACTTAACTTGCGTAAACCCACATACTTAACTTGCATAAACCCACATATCCAACTTGCATAAACTCACATATTCAACTTGCATAAACTCACATATTCAACATGCATAAATTCACATATTCAACTTGCATAAACTCACATATTCAACATGCATAAATTCACATATTCAACTTGCATAAACTCACATATTCAACATGCATAAACATAGGATTAATATTAAACATAGATTAGCATATTCACATCATATCATATGACTTGAAAACCCATTAATCCTCATGCAAAACCATAGATCTCATCATATCTCATCTACTTAATTTAGCAATTGATCATCAAAGTGATAGAAACTCACCAAAACCTAGATTAGCAAACTCATGAAGTGGAATTAGTTGCTATACAAGAGGAGGATGATGATTAGAGGTTGATTAGCTTGCAACTTTCTTCATAAATTAGTGGAGGTTCCTCTCAAGTTTGATTTTGGCGGCATGAGGCCATCATTTCTATTTTTAGTATGGATTAGGGTAGGTTTAGGGTGTATTTAAAGATTAGGTGAGTGTTTTAGGCCCTTAGATTAACCCTAGATTAGATTAGGACCCTTAGATTTTGGAAATCTCTAGAACCCAGCCCAAGACTCAACCAAAAACCAGATCTGGTGCACCCAGATCAACAGGGCCGACACCCTGTGTCGACACCCCTGTCGACAGGCAAGTCGACAGGGCAGTCGACACCCCTGTCGATATCCCTGTCGACATGGGTAGGGCGGGAAATTTCCCGCCTGGCCCTCTGCTGGCTCCAATTTCGAAATCTGATTTTTAATTTTTAAATCTGTTTTTAACTTGAATTTTCTGCAAACTTCATTGGGCCTTAACTGGGCCATACGGACTCCGATTTACAAAATTTCGGACTCTATTCTGCGTATTTTTCCGAGACGAACGCAATGACGTAGCCCGTTTCCCCCAATTCTCACATTTGAGATTATTTATTCTGCAATTAGTGAATTTTAGCATTAACTGAAATACGGGGTGTTACATTCTCCCCTCCTTAAAGGATTTCGTCCCCGAAATCTCTAAGCTAAGGAGAATGCATATCCTACCATCCAAACAACCATCTACTCAATCCATCAAACACGGGCATCCATTGTCCTTAAAACAATTTCTAATGATGTATGAGCATATGCAAAAAGTGTGTGTATATGTTCGCTATCTAATATATGAACATATGCAAACCATGATAGTGCCATGCATCCATTATGTATGCAAGAGAACCCTATCGACACATACAATATCTACATGAGTGCACAATCATTCACCAAAATGCATCATCCATATGATAACACAATCATTATACATCCATAAATATAGCTTCCTACACACATTTTTATGCAATATGCAATATGGAGTGGCTGAGCCGATCTAGTGCCTAGAGTGTGTGTATATGCATCCACGAGCAACCACTAGCAAACACTTTGCATCCACTTGCATCCATCAACCATAACATGTCTCAAACACATGTTTCAACGATAGGTTTACCCTATCTAAAGGTCAATCAGTATTAACGAGAGGATATACTAAAGATAAGATAAGTACTAGACAACGATAGAGGAGAAAGTAAAGACATACCCTCAAAAAGAAATGGGTACAATGAACGCACCTTCGCTTCCGTCTCCCAAGTTGCGTTGCTCTCATCTTCTCCCCATTGCACTTTGACTAGTTGAACCTCTCTGTTTCTCAACTTCCTAGTCTCTGACCCAAGGATGCGGGTAGGAGCTCGTCGAATAGTCGCATCACGCTCTACTTCCACTTCTTTAAGCAAGCTCGGCTCTACCACCTCTGAGGTCTCATGTAAGCACTTCCTCAAATGGGACACATGGAATACATCATGTACACCACTAAGTCTGTCGGGAAACTCCACTCTATATGCCATCCGTCCAATTCTTTCCTTAATAGGAAACGGCCCCACGAACCTTGGTGCTAATTTCCCAACAGATCCAAAGCGAACCACATTTCGTAACGGAGACACCTTGACAAAGACCATGTCCCCAACTTCAAACTCAAGATCCGCCCTCCTCTTGTCCGCATAAGATTTTTGCCTATCCTGAGCTGCTTTCATCCTTCTTCGAATCAAGTCAATCTTCTCAGAAGTCTCCCTAACCATATCAGGCCCAAGCAAGATCTTATCCGTAGATTCCCACCAACATGCAGGTGATCGACAAGGCCTTCCATAAAGAGCTTCGAAAGGAGCCATACCAATACCGGACTGAAAGCTATTATTATATGCGAACTCCACCAATGGAAGATGCTCTTCCCATGTACCTCCAAAATCTAAGATACAAAGCCTCAAAAGGTCTTCGAGGACACGATTCACCCTCTCAGTCTGGCCGTCTGTCTGAGGATGATATGCGGTGCTCAGACACAATTGAGTCCCCACTGCTTCTTGCAAACTTCTCCAGAACTCGCTAGTGAAGATAGGATCTCGATCACTCACTATGCTAGAGGGTACCCCATGCAATCGAACTATCTCTCGAAGATATACCGAAGCTAGCCATGGAGCAGTCCTCTTGCTCTTCACAGGTATGAAATGGGCGCTTTTAGTAAGTCTGTCTACCACAACCCAAATCCCCATATTACCCTTTCTTGATCTGGGTAACCCATCAATAAAATCCATCGAGACGCTATCCCACTTCCATTGCGGAACTTCCAATGGGTGAAGCAACCCACCAGGTTTCTTTTGCTCCGCTTTCACTTGTTGGCACACCAAGCATCGAGCGACATACTCGGCCACATCTTTCTTCATACCGGCCCAGAAGAAAACCCTCTTCATGTCTTGGTACATCTTGTCCCCACCGGGATGAATGGTCATCTTAGAACGGTGTGCATCATCAAGAATAACCTTCCTCAAACCCTCGTCTTGCGGTACACAAAGTCTACCGTCTCTACGCAAGCACCCCTTATCGTCTAGGGTGTACCTACTCAAATGGCTGGACGACTCCCCCCTTATGAGCTTCTCCACCAACTCAACCAACTGTGGGTCGTCCCTTTATGCTTCTCCAATCCGCCCCAGAAGAGTAGGTCTGACCTCCAAGGATGCTAGCAAACCGGGTACATAATCAATGGAAGGTCTGAAATCAAACATCGAGATAAATTCCAAGCTTCGTTGTTCCACGAACAATGGACTCAAGGACAACCTCTTTCTGCTCAAGGCGTCTGCCACCACGTTACCCTTGCCAGGGGTATACGCTATCTCGAAATCATAGGATGCTAAGAACTCCATCCACCTTTGCTGTCTCAAATTCAAATCCTTCTGAGAAAACAAGTATTTCAATGATTTGTGGTCAGTGAACAATTCGAATCTCTCACCAAGAAGATAATGGCGCCAAACCTTAAGCGCAAAAACAATAGCGGCCAACTCTAAATCATGGGTAGGGTAATTTTTCTCATGCACTCTCAACTGCCTTCCACCATAGGCTATTACCCTTCCCTCTTGCATTAAGACTGCGCCAAGTCCTGTCCCACAAGCATCGGTATAAACAACAAATGGCTTGCTCCCATCTGGCAACACTAAAACTGGAGCAGTGGTTAAAGCTCTCTTTAACCGTCGGAACGCATCATCACAATCTACGTCCCATGCGAAAACAAGATTCTTCTTCGTTAAGCGGGTTAATGGGGCTGATATCTTCGCGAAGTCTTTGATAAACTTCCTATAGTAACCCGCCAACCCCAAGAAACTTCTTACTTCGGTAGCATTCTTCGGAACCTTCCAATCCTGAATTGATACTACCTTCGCGGGATCCACAGCTATCCCTTCCTTGGAGACCACGTGCCCCAAGAACCGCACTTCCTTCCTCCAGAAGTGACATTTAGAGAATTTCGCCTTAAGGCTATGTGCTCGAAGAGTCTTCAACACCTCCCCAAGATGTAGGGCATGCTCTTCTTCACTCTCAGAAAATACTAAGATATCATCCACAAAGACCACCACGAATTTATTAAGGAACTCCCTGAACACCCTACTCATCAAATCCACAAAGTATGCAGGGGCGTTCGTCAATCCAAATGGCATCACCAGCCACTCATAGAAACCATCCGGAGTCCTAAAGGCAGTCTTGTCTATGCTATCCTCAGCCACCCTCAACTGATGAAACCCCGTGGCTAAGTCCAACCGAGAAAATACTGAAGCGCCAACCAACTGATCAAAAAGATCATCAATCCTTGGCAATGGGTGTCTATTCTTCTTTGTGAGCTTGTTGAGTTCTCTATAGTCTACACAAAGTCTGAGGGACCCATCCGCCTTTGTAGCAAAAACTATTGGAGCACCCCACTCCGATATACTTTGTCTTATGAACCCCTTCTCAAGCAAATCGCCTACTTACTTATGGAGTTCCCTCCTCTCACAAGGAGCCATGTGGCACACTGGACAAGATACTGGTTTGGCATTGTCTACCAGATATATTCGGAAGTCAGTCCCCTGCTCCGGAGGTAAGCCCTTCGTCTCCTCACACACGTCCGAGTATTCCCGGACCGCTCTAACAGATCGCAAACTCTAGACCGTCGTGTCAAGCGATTCTAGATAACTTAGCATAACAGATTCTATGGGATTACAAGAGATCTCGAGAGTGTTACCCCAGCGGGTCATAAGCCTAACAACTCTCCCTTTAAAATCAAGAACGGCACCCCTACTGGACAACCAGTCCATGCCCAAAACTAACCCATAGCCCGTGAAGCCCAACAAGCATCACATCTAAACTCAACGCTAAGTATAGAAACTTTCAAACCCAACCACATCATGGAGCCCAATTGGGTTTGAAACAACTAAGGGATCACCTACCAAACTGGTGTCTAAGTGCAGTGACTCAACTAACAATGATGAGATAAACGAACTCGATGCATCATAATCAAATAGAGATTGAACCGGATAATATAGAATTCCAAATTCCAACCTAGACGGTCCTATCCCCATCTGGTACACTAGCCGTGAGGGAATACAACTACCTTCCAGGAGATTCCATACCTTGCCCTTGCTTCTTTGGACAATCCTAATAAGGTGTCCTATTCCTCCCAAAAGGATAACTACTAGCCTTCTTCTTCCCCATTCTCCACTCGTAACCTCCCACCCAATGAGGTTTCATCCTTCATTAACCCAACCACTATTTGAGCCTTCCTCTCTTCGTCTATCCTATAGGTACCTACCAGTCCTCCTCCTTCTTGAACCAACTTCTAATCTGATTAACGTCTAAGTCCCTTGAAGTGGTTTTCCATCCTTATCTATCTTAGAAAGATCATCTATACGCGGAGGGGAAACTCAAAATGAGAGAGGGGAAGAGATTCACAATGGAGAATTCGAAAGATATAGATATGGCTATTGGGGATTATGCTTCTCTTTCAAAAACTTTTCTCTTAAAAGACATGTTTTTGAAAATACTCCTTTCAAAAATATTCTTAGAAAATAGTTTTTCTAAAAAATTTATCTGTTCTGGTAACCTTAAGCTCTGATACCACGTGTAACACCCCACACCCGCTACGGTCACTCGTTAAGGGAATGCCATAGCATCGGTGGAGTATTTTTAAGTGAATATAGAATAGAAAAATTACAACGAGACAGATATAAGTAATACTTGAAACTTTTAAAACATCATTTCATTGCAGCGGAAAGTAAAACATGTTTGGTTACATCACAAAACCATAATAAGAGTCAAGTACAAAATATCCATTCTGATAAATAAAAGTACATAATCCCAATACATGAACTGATAGCCGTAAAAGAAAGGGTAAGCTGAGCTCTACATCTATGGTCCAAGCTCCAAAAGAGAATAAAGCAACCTGATCAAAGCCCACTCGTACTGGGCTCACTCTGATAACCTGAGGGTTGGAAAAAAAAGATAAAAACAACGGGGTCAGACATAAGTCTGAGCGAGTCCTATAACTTTAACAATACAATCATTAAAGTAACCAGAGAAGACATAAGCTTGATATACGGTAACGTCTGGGGATGAATGGCTACACTAAGCAGCTTGGTAGACTTAGGATAAATTGAGATAACCGTAAAGACGCATTTTTCCCCTATGGATAATTCCTAGAGTTCACCACCCCAGATCTACCCACCCAAGGGTAATTCCTACACTGCACCACACCAGTTCTACCCATCCAAGGGTAATTCCTACTTAAAGGTTGATCCCACTAAGTGTACTTAGTAATTTTACCCAGTAGTTTCTTGTACTCCTAGCTGACTACCTAGGTGCCGTCTGCCCCTATCTTCACTAGGTGTACCCACTACTCCCAAGCGATCGGCTCCCTACCGTAGATACTCGTGCTGGTCCCACGATGGGGTGTATCATTCCCCAAAGTGGCAACCTGATAATATCGACGGTGCACGGCTTTATATCTACACGATGCAACAACGACTTACCAACCAGCCCGGGTCCACACACGCATATGAAACCCGTTGATCCTGCGTTGCCACCGCTAACCCGTTTTGGCCTCTTATAGTCAAGCCCAATATGCGTGTCCCGTCACTCGACTAGAGTCGAGCCCACAAAGATACGTTTGGGATATTGGTTGAAATGGGCCCCCACAAGCTACCACCTAAGCTTGTCATTTCTAGTGAATCCCACTTAACCCTTTAACCATGTCCACTTACATGTTATAAATTTTGGTTAAGTCATTAATCATATTTTAATTGCCATTCAAGGCACCCACTAGATTTCTACATGCCACCCAAAGCTCTTACTTAACCCTTTAACCATGTTTTAATTACATGTTCCACTTTGGTTAAGTATTCTAATCGTATTTTCTATTGCCACCTAAGGCAACCCACTAGACTCCTCATGCCACCCAAGGCACCCACTTAACCCTTCATGTCCCTCTACATGCTAATATGGTTAAGTGTTTCTTAATTAATTAATTAAGATCGTGACCTCATAAAGACCTCTCACATTAGACCATCTCTTATGACTGCTGGATATGCCGGTTGGGTCCGGGCAGCCTTACGTCATAAAAAGGATCTAACCTCGTGTCTTTACTTTAATCACGTATTTAATTTGTGCCTAAGACCTCCCACATTGGGCTAACATTTGTAGCAACTGGTTAAGTCGGTAGGGTCCGGGCAGTTTTACACTACAAATGAGTCCAACCTCGTGTCTTAGTCGATTAATTACACCTAAGTAATCACCCCCATATTTATTAATTATCCCTAATTAATATTCACATTTACAAGAATATGGGTAGACCTAACTCAATAGGTAAATTCCCAATTCTATAACATGGGTAGACCTAACTCAATAGGTAAATTCCCATGGGGTAGACCTAACTCAATAGGTAAATTCCCACTTATGCTTATTCATTTTATGGTATGCTTAATCATAACCATTTCACACCATTTCATTAACATGTCTATTAACCCCATCGTTTCACACGTACTTATGCTAACACGACATATTTCCAAGAGAAGATTCTTTCACAACTAACATGGGTTTCACTTAGCATACATTAGCATTAATATGGGTTAAAAGGTGTCCACTTACATCATGATATTAACCCAACTAGCATTACTAAATAACCCAACTTGCATGAACATACATATGTCATGTATAAAGGCAACTTGCATAAGTGTTCATAGGTTATACAAAGGTGAACTTGCATGTGTCTTAAAGGTGTGAACTTGCACAACATGTTACATGTTAACTTGCATAACATCACACACATAACTTGCATAATATCATAAACATAACTTGCAGATCAACATACACATAACTTGCATATCATCATGCACATAACTTGCATAACATGTTGAACTTGCATATAAGCATACACATAACTTGCATATCATGTTGAGCTTGCATATAAGCATACACATAACTTGCATATCATGTTGAGCTTGCATATATGACTTGCATCTTAAAGGAGGGTAATCATGCATATATATATATATATATATATATATATATATATATATATATATATATATATATATATATACATAGCATATAAAGGTGTCATCTTGCATATGTATGCATCACATTTAAAAGGGTAAACTTGCATGTCATGATTTATGCATAATACCAAACACTTAGCATGCATAAAACCACATACTTAGCATGCATAGAATCAATTACTTATTATGCATAAACCCACCACTTAACTTGCATAAACCCACATACTTAACTTGCATAAACCCACATATCCAACTTGCATAAACTCACATATTCAACATGCATAAATTCACATATTCAACTTGCATAAACTCACATATTCAACATGCATAAACATAGGATTAATATTAAACATAGATTAGCATATTCACATCATATCATATGACTTGAAAACCCATTAATCCTCATGCAAAACCATAGATCTAATCATATCTCATCTACTTAATTTAGCAATTGATCATCAAAGTGATAGAAACTCACCAAAACCTAGATTAGCAAACTCATGAAGTGGAATTAGTTGCTATACAAGAGGAGGATGATGATTAGAGGTTGATTAGCTTGCAACTTTCTTCATAAATTAGTGGACGTTCCTCTCAAGTTTGATTTTGGCGGCATGAGGCCATCATTTCTATTTTTAGTATGGATTAGGGTAGGTTTAGGGTGTATTTATAGATTAGGTGAGTGTTTTAGGCCCTTAGATTAACCCTAGATTAGATTAGGACCCTTAGATTTCGGAAATCTCTAGAACCCAGCCCAAGACTCAACCAAAAACCAGATCTGGTGCAACCAGATCAACAGGGCCGACACCCTGTGTCGACACCCCTGTCGACAGGCAAGTCGACAGGGCAGTCGACTCCCCAGTCGACAGCCCTGTCGACAGCCCTGCCGACATGGGTAGGGCGGGAAATTTCCCGCCTGGCCCCCTGCTGGCTCCAATTTCGATATCTGATTTTTAATTTTTAAATCTGTTTTTAACTTGAATTTTCTGCAAACTTCATTGGGCCTTAACTAGGCCATACGGACTCCGATTTACAAAATTTCGGACTCTATTCTGCGTATTTTTCCGAGACGAACGCAATGACGCTGCCCGTTTCCCCCAATTCTCACATTTGAGATTATTTATTCTACAATTAGTGAATTTTAGCATTAACTGAAATACGGGGTGTTACAGCTGGTATGGAAGGGTTTTATTAGGCTTAGTTTCTCTTATTGGAGAGCAGCAGTGGTGTTTGTCCCAAAGTCAGACGGTACTCTCAGACTATGTGTGGATTATCGTGACTTGTACAAGCAGACATTAAAGAATAAATATCCATTGTCGCGAATTGATGATTTGTTGGATCGATTGAATGGAGCACAAGTATTTTCACGAATGGACCTAGCTACAGGCTTCCATCAGCTTCATATTGCCGAAGAGTGTGTTCCTTTGACAACACTCAGAGGTCCAGATTTATTCTATGAGTGGTTAGTAATGTCGTTCGGCTTATGTAACACTCCAGCTTATGTAACGCTCCAGCTTATGTAACGCTCCATCTTATTTTGTCGATCTAATGAACCGGGTATTCAGAGAAGTATTGAATAAATTTGTACTGGTCTTCATTGATGATATTCTAATCTTCTCTAAGTCAGAAAGCGAGCATGAAAAACATTTGGAACAAGTGTCAGAAATTCACAGAAAGAATGTTTTAAAAGCAAAGTTTTCCAAATGTATATTCTGGCAAGAAGAAGTCAAGTTTCTCAGCCACATTGTATCAAAAGAAGGAATTTCTGTGGATCCCAGTAAGATCATAGTTATTCAAAATTGGAAACAGCCTACTACACCCATAGAAGTCCGAAGTTTTCTTGGATTGGCTAGTTATTATCGGAAGTTCGTTAAAGATTTTTTGAAGATATCTAGTTCCTTAACGAAGCTTACTAAGAAACATTCAAGGTTCAGTTAGACTCCAGAATGTGAGGCAGCTTTCCAAAAGCTGAAGTTAAGGTTGACAACTGCTCTAGTGTTAACAATAATTTATGGAAATCAGGACTCGAAAGTCTGGACAGATGCTTCTAAAGAAGGTCTCGGTGCAGTATTAATGCAAAGAGGCCAAGTAGTCGCTTACACTAGATGTCAATTGAAGCCTCATGAGAAGAATTATGCAACTCATGATCTTGAATTGTTAGCCATAGTGTTTGCTATGAAAATCTGGAGGCATTATCTATTGGGTGAGAAGTTCGAATTATATACCGATCATCAATCGTTGAAGTATTTATTCACCCAGAAAGATCTAAATAGGAGGCAGCGGCGTTGATTAGAATTTCTCAGGGCATATGATTTTAATGTTTTATATACTCCGGGGAAAGCCAATGTTGTGGCTGACACGCTCAGCAGAAAGAATGTAATCATTGCCAATCTTATAATCACGCCTTCATAGATTGATAATATATCTGCTCTTCAGAAGAATGATCACTTCATTCAGAAGATCAGAGAAAGAATTCAGAAAGGCGAGCCCTTGAGTTTTCAGATTGATAATGGGGGAATTCTGAGGTTGAAAGGCCGAATTTGTGTTCCGAACATTTCTGAGCTACGGAGAAAAGTGTTGGATGAATGTCACAAAGCCAAATTGAGTATCCATCCAGGAGTAAGCAAAATGTATAATGATATCAAACGCACCTTCTGGTGGAGATCGATGAAAAGAGACATTTCTTTATATGTTAGCCAGTGTTCCACCTGTCAACAAGTCAAAAGCGATCAACAGAAACTCGTCGGATTACTCCAACTCTTGGAAATTCCAAGTTGGAAGTGGGAACAGATTTCTATGGATTCCATAGATGGTTTGCCTAGAACCCGGAAAGGAAATGACAGTATTTGGGTGATCGTAGATCGTTTCACGAAGACCGCCCATTTTATACCTGTCAGATCGAATAGAACTGCTCAGAGTCTGGCGCAGATTTATTTTAAAGAAATTGTCAAACTTCATGGCATTCCCATGAGTATCGTTAGTGATCGTGACCCGATATTGCTAGTAAATTCTGGGAAGCATTCCAAGCAGAATTGGGAACGAAACTAAACTTGAGCACCGCTTATCATCCTCAAACAGATGGTCAAACTGAGAGGGTGAATCGTATTCTTGAAGATTTATTACGGGCTTGTGTTATTGATTTTGGCGGATCATGGGAAGACCACGTGCAGTTGGCTAAGTTCTCGTACAACAAAAGCTACCAAGCGAGCCTGAAAATGTCACCATTCGAAGCGTTGTATGGTCAACCATGCAGATCTCCTGCTTGTTGGGTAGAACCTGGCAATAGACTTGTATTGGGACCAGATATGATTCGCAAAGCTGCGGATAAAGTCGATTTCATAAAGAAATGATTACTAGCCGCTCAAAGCCGACAGAAGAGCTATGCAGATTCAAGAAGGAGAGATTTTCTTTTCTTGTTGGTGACTATGTATATCTGAGGGTTTCTCCAATGAGAGGAGTAGTCTGATTTGGCAAAACAGGGAAGTTGGCGCCCAGATTTATTGGTCCATTTCCTATGCTCGAACAGATTGGAACCCTCGCTTATAAGGTTCAATTGCCTGATTGGTTGCCTGGAGTACATGATGTGTTTCACGTATCTCAACTTCAAAAGCATGTGCATGATCCAGACTTGGTCATGGAAGAAGCCATGCAGCAAGATTTGGTAATTACTCCAGAATTAGCAGTGAGAAGTGAGACAATAAAGATTATTGGCAAAGAAACTAAAGAACTGAGGAACAAGAAGGTTCACTTAGTCAAAGTGCAACGGAGTGGAGATCCGCGAGACTGTACTTTGGAAACTGAGGAGAGCGTCAAGAAAGTCTATCTCAAGTGCAGGGTGGATATCTCTGATTAACTCTAGTGCAAGGTACATTTACCATATTTTGCATTTTCGTATTGTTTTCTACTTGGTTGTTGTTTCCTTTTCATGGATCTATAATTTTTAATCATATAGTCTGAATGATTTTAAAAAGGGTATATGAATTAATTACTATATATTTGAAAGGGTTAAAAATAAATTGATTGTTGTTTGTGTGGAGTGATTGTCAGTTTAAACTAAATCGCATTGGAATAATAAAATCAATAAGAGCCTGAAGGGTAAATTTATGCAATTGAATCAAAGATTGAACTGGTTTAAAAATAGATAGAAATATATACATGTGCATTATATATGTTTGAACAGGTAAATGGATTTGCTGTTGAGTAAAGAATTTATTTTCATGTCCGACAAATAGGTAAACCTTAATGAGTTAGATGCACAGTTTTTTTTATTATATCAACTCCTGTCAATGTCATTGGATGCGGAATGTTGATTGTTCTGTGTGTAATAATAAATATCGCCATAGGATAGTAACATTTAATTTTGAACTACACTAAATGGCATACTTCTTGAGGATAGCATACTTCATCATATACCACATAAGCATTTGAAGCTTGTGTGACGAGGTTCAAGGTTTACCATACGAGCGAGAGGCTTGTATGGCATTGACTATATATTACAGGTTGAACTGATGACTGATATGGACATTATAAAATATAACGGTAAATTGCTAGATTAATAAAAAAATCCACACAGATCTGGAGATGAAAATAAACATGTCTCTCTGGTCATTAAGGCACCAAAACTATTTATAGGGTGACGAGAATTTATTCACTGGAGTTATGATCTATACATATTCCCCTGTGGACACCGGAATATATCACTATAAATATGTGCATGCTTATTAGGATTTATTGGGTACCTAATACGGCCCAATAAATTTCCAAACCCCTCCCCGTACAAAGGAGGTTATGGCGAAATTTTCCAAAAATTTAGGGTGTTAGCCAAATTTTTGAAGAATTGGAAAATTCTTAGAAACTGAAAAGTTGAAGAATGGAAGCCAGAATGAAAGTTAAGTTGGTTAGTTAAACAACTTTCAGCTTCATTCCTTTTTTGGGGACGAAAAGATTTTAAGTGGGGGAGATTGTAATAACGTGGAAAATCAGAATCAATTTAAAATTTTTAATTAGGCTATTTTAATGGATTTTGAATATTTAAAATAAATTATTTTAAATAATAACGACCAAATGTCTATTTGAATCGATGTTTAAAAAGAAATATATTTATTTTAATTGTAAAACAAGGCCTGAAATGGCGCGACAGTTTGAAAATTTGAATTCGAACTTTGACTAACTGTACAGGATGCAAAATAAAACGGATTTTAGTGAAACCAAAAATATTTAAATCTGTTTATGAATATCTTTCTAACGAATCTGAAAAATCGAAATTTCATTGCGAGAACCAAACGTTATGGCCAAATGAATTTTCGGAAAGGTTGTTATGGAGTTTATAAAGCCCTTGAAAATAGCAATTTTGCAAACGACCTCCATTTTTTACGAAACCACTTTTGTTGGATCTGGGATATCAAATCATTGCTAGGTTTCAAATTCCATAATTTTTGGAGTTAATATATGAGCGTGGCAAAGAAAAATATGTTTGGTTGATTTCAGTCAAATTGGATCGACCAGAAAATGGCCAATTTTCAAACGGTTTCCAAATTCAATGATACTAGTTTTGTTGGGACCGAATCATCAAAACATAGCTAAATTTATTTTTCGGGAATTTTTGGGATCAGTATGTGGCCCTGGCAAATTCAAATGTACGTTCAAATCAAATATTTAAATGTTTTATATTTTAATTTGAAGAAAAACTGACTGACACAGTCGAATGGGCTTACGAAACATATTCCATTGTGTTCGGAATGAGGGTATTTAGCTAGGGACGACAGTCGTTGGGTGTGAATTGAAGTTAGTATGGATTGAGGGGTATTTTCGGATTTAAATAAATTAAAAATAAATATAAAATCTCGCGGGCCAATCATTTTTCTTTGATCTAGATAAACCCGTGAAACCCCCCGCGATATATGGAGGCTGTTGCTCCTTCCTTCCCTCCTCTTTATCTCTTGATTTACTCAATAAAATCCAACGCCGTAGTTGAAGCTTTTGTAGTGCTCCTCGTGAGCTTTAAATCTATATCAACCTCGCCTTCAACCGCTTCGTATTTCTCGAGTTAGGGACCTCGAAAGTCGCGTCGTTCCACGTGTCGCCAAGTCCACCACCGACGATCGAACTCGACTGCGTCCCCACCCCCTGGCGCGCCTCTCATAGCTCTACGCTGTGGCGCAAGCCGATCAGCCCCTAGCTACACAGATTGGAAGTAATTTGAAAACCTAGTTTTGAACATTTCTGTGAGGTAACGGTTTATTTTATTTTAAACTGTATATAGCACTTTAAAGCGCTACGGATTATGATTTCACTATAAAAATTATATCTTTTTGCTATGTTATCGAAATCCAGTGAAACAAGAGACATTGGACTCGTGACGTCGTCTTCTACATTCTAGAAGAGACCGGATATTTTTCTGAGATTCCTACGATTTCCGGAGGAGTAGAACCCAGTATGAGATTTCTGAATTATAAACGATATGGAATAATGATGTATAAATTATACGGTCGATGTATGAGTTATATAAGTGTTGTACACCTCATCTACAAGCGTTGTATAAGTTGTATGTGTGATGTATAAGTTATATATGCGTTGTAAAAATAATATATGCGTTGAATGGAATTGAAATGAAATCGAAATATATTTATATACGTATATCTATATATATACATACATACTCCCCTTGTCCACAGACCATGGACGATATATATATTGGTTTTGATTGTTTGGATTTGGTTGATGTGAAATTTGGTGAATAATATGAATGGTTGATATGATTGATTGTGGTTAAAATCCCAATAGGATTAGTATATGGGAAAATTCGTCTGCGTATGAACTAGATATTGAAATCCCCATTGTCAAAAGCTGCGAGGCTTTAAGGTAGAGCGAGGAGCCGTACTAGGAACGGTGCCGGTTTTATCTACCCTGCCGTTATGCTGTCGAAATTTTCTGAAAGATTGCTGTGTTTGATTTATATTCATGTATTGAAATATATTCATGTGTTGGGAAAAACATTCGTTTTTAAAATAAAATGGTAGAATGATAAAACTAACATTTTTATTGAATGTATGAAATAAATTGTTTGAACGATAAAAAAATAACACTTTTATTGAATGTGCAAAGTATATAAAATATTCATGTCGGAAATAAATAGTTTTAACAATAAAAATCACATTTTTATAATATATATGAATCGCTAAAAATCTTCATTTTCGAAATAAATTGTTTTGACAATAAAAATAACATTTTTATTATATATATGAAGTGTCAAAAATAGTCATGTGTCAAAATGAATATTTGTTGGCTAAAAATATTATTTTATCAAATATATGAAATGAATATGGTTTGGAAATCGAAGAATGGATTATATTTATATTTATATATATAATTAAAATATATCGAATAACGAAGCTGTAGTTCGTATTTTGAAACCGTGATTTCAAATGATTGTACCGGGAGATCTGACCATCGGATTTTCCCGGAACCGAAACCGTTGGGTTCGCTTTGGAAATATCTTTCCAAGGACACCAACTTTGCAAAGATCAAATGGTGGGATTGTCCGGAATGTTTAATTCAAATCTGAATGAAAATAGCGCCAGAATGGATTATACACACACACACACACACACACACACACACACATATATATATATATGTATGTATATATATAATTAAAATAAATCGAATAACAACGCTGTAGTTCGTATTTTGAAATCGCAACTTTAAACGATTGTATCAGGAGATCCGACCGTCGGATTTCCCAAAACTGGAACCGTTGGGTCCGCTTTGAAAAGATCTTTCCAATGATATAAAATTTGTAAAGATCCAACGGTTAGATTTTCATATATGTGTAAATCAAATTTGAAGAAAAACAGCGCCATGGCTGCGTTATGGCCTGAAGCGTCGTTTGAATAAACTGGCTATATTTAAATAAATAAAAATAGCGATAAAATATTATAAACGATATGGTATGGAAATAAACCGAATTTTCCCGGTTTATTGGATATTTGATGATTGAATGTGTTTGACGTGAAAACTACATAATTGAACTGAATTATGGATGTCAGATAATTTAACCATTGAAATGAATTGATTTGAAATTCTAAATATACGTGAATTATTTGAAAAGGTCGTGTTAATTCTCATTTCAAATAATTGATCGACGGTTAGAAGTCGAAGATATGAAGACGGTGCAAGACCGAGGGTCTTCACATCGAATGGATGGCTACTGATGCCTTTAATGGGAGTAGCTGCCCTGAAGGGGTAACAGTGGTGGTTATCCAAACGTACTTGTTGATCGTTCGGATATGCGTGGGCGTCTCTCCTATATTGGACATATGGGAGAGGAATAAGGTGCCTCTGGTTTCGTTCAACCCCAGAACGGACTTGTAAATGGATGTGTGTCTAACGTTGTAGATTGACAACGTTGCATACAGAGATGCTGTGATCAAAGCTTTTGTAGAAAAGCAGAGCTTTGTGGTTGATGATCAAAGCACGGGTTTAAATCGCTAGCTTTGTGTTTAGCGTTGATTCACGAGCCTTACACCCCGGTATGGACCAGAAACGGGAGAGGACATCAGGGAGGACCTGCGTTTCTTTCTAGCTAGGAGTGGTGTTTTGGGTTTTACACGCCCGGGCATTTTACTTATGTGGATGATGGATAGCGAGGCGCCTCGGTTATATCAGTCGCTCTAGGGCCGATGGTTTGGTCGGTATATGACCAGTTTACACCCCATAGGGTGGGGAAACGCAAAGTTCAGGCATTTTAATCCACTCCGTGTGGACCGGCCCTGACGATCCAAGGCTTGCCTGCACGCTTGCCTGAGGGGCGGGCTAGAGCGTCTCAAAGCAGTAAGGACGATCCCTTGCCTTGGTTCATGACGGAAATCCAATTTCCAAATACGACATTGTGCGGTTTTGATTGTATACGTGTATATGGCAACATGATATATGGTACCCATGTCGTCTAAGATTGATACTTATGATTGAAATTGTTTTTGAAACATATAAACACTAGTAATAATATCAAATGCTTTTGTTTTATTCGTATCAAGCATATTTTGGCCATTATAAGGTAAAACTATAACCTCCGGTTTGCGTTGCATTGTGTGATGGGGACTGAGTCTTATAATGGCATCATTTTTATAAAAAGCATTGCGATGTTTAAATGATTTATTTGTTTTAAGCACTGGCAATCCAATGGAGTAAACGCTTTCCATGTTAGCAGCATGGTCCTGTGATTGACCTTATTATAAAATAAGTTAAGTAGATTTCTCATACCAGTCCCATGACTGACTCGTAGTTTGTTTCACTTGCAAACTCGGGTGCCCTATTTTCTACACGGACAGCCATGTATTCAGGTTTTAGCAGGCTCTTTCTAGATAGCTATGGAGCTGAAGATGGATTCTATCATTTCTTTCTTTTTATGCTGTTCAGCTCCTGTTGTACATATTATGTTTTGATTCCGCTGTAGACATTTTATGTAAAGTTGAACTGTATTTTGTACTAAGTATGATCCTGTATACTGTGTAACTCTGATGTTTATGTTTATCCATTGTATTTTGTTGTACATTATCTGGTGTATTTATTTATTTATGTTCTGCTGTTATATGTTTATGTGTTATATTCCAAAGATTACCCTTTCCACCGAGGAACGGGGTTTGGGGTCGTCAAAGAAGGTCATTTGCCTTGGTCATTGATGAAAATCTATTCTCTAATACGAGCCCGTTTGGTTTTGGTTGTATAACCAGTCAGGAAATGAGAGGGCGTCAGTATAATATAATTGTACCTAAGTTGGCTAAGATTAAAACATTTATTTGCAAAATGTTTTCACACCATGAATTAATAATAATATCAAATGATTTTCACATATCAAAGGCATTTTTGGTTATCATAAAGTGAAACCTCGCCCAATGTGTGTGATTCATGGTGTGTGCCACGAGTCCTTATGATAGCTTCATTTTCCAAAAAGCATATATGAATTTTCTGCACAAACGACTATTTTTAAGTTCTCACACCAGTCTCATGACTGATTTGGAGTTTATTGTTTCCTTCCTAAACTCTCAGTGCCCTTAATTTTGCACGAGCAACCTAGTAGTCAGGTTATCAGTAGAAGTAACTTGAGAAATAATATGGAGGATTTTTTGGAATAGAAATTGGAATTTAAATTGAAGCATTGTTGGGTTCACTAATGTTTTGTCATTGTTCTCATTTGTCGTAAGGATAGGCATTTGTAACTTTCATGTTGATCTTGACTCTGATTATGTAAATGTTTTCAACTGTACAAGATTATGTTCAATAATATATGTCTATTCCATTCGTGTGAGATTGTGTTTTGCTCTATTTTCTCTTTTACCCTAACTTATTGAGTTTGCGAGACTTGGGTCTCCGGTACCTGAATACCCAGCATGTGTTATGTATCGATTTTCAAGGGTCGGAAATTTGATTTGTCACGTGATAATTCGAAGGTACATACAGTTTTAAGTCGGACATGTGTGGATTATTGTCTAAAATGTATGGATTTTCGAGTTGTCACATGAGCCGTTGGAATAACTCTGTTGTCTTGTACTATATATACATTAAATAAACGATAGCTGCTTAAAACAAGGGCTGACAATTAGAACCAAAAATCCGAACTGAAAAGACCCGAACCCAAACTAAACCTGAACCAGCCTCGATGGGTCTCGGGTCGAGTCTAAGTGATGAAATAGACAAGTAAGACCCGATCAAAGCCGACCCGAATTGACCCGAATCCGGAAGACCTAGCAAAAGACTATTGATATATATATATATATATATATATATATATATATATATATATTCTGAACTAACTTGATCTGAGTCGAACCGAAGCTCGGGTCGAGTTTAGATTTTTGAAATACATAGTTTGGACCCGACATATCCCGACTTGAACTGAAGCATGGATCGGGCCGGGTCCATATTTTTGAAATGCTTATTTTGGACTCGACAAAATCCGACCGGCCTATAACCGGGACCCGTCGGGTCGTGTCGGGTCCATATTTTTGAAATGTTTATTTTGGACTCGACAAAATCCGACCGGCCTATAACCGGGACCCGTCGGGTCGGGTCCATATTTTTGTAATGTTTATTTTGGACCCGACAAAATCCGACCGGCCTACAACCGAGACCAGCCTGGTCGGTCCATATTTTTGAAATGCTTATTTTGGACCCAACAAAATCCGACCGCCCTATAACCGGGACCCGCCGGGTTAGGTCTAATTAACACCACTACTTAAAACTATTTATTAGAATTATATTTGCTTATCTTTATTATTAAATTTTAATAGTCGGTTGGATTGAAGAAACCTCTATATTAATCAAAACAAAATTCATTTACGTTTCTTGATTCATTGATCATTATCGGATTAGATAACCATCCGATATCCGCGAACTCGGATATTTGATATTCAAAAATAATTTCTGATGGAAAATGTGATGTATCACTATCTGCATTCAAAATGAGCTCAAAATAGCTCATAACCAATAATATTGTGCCACATTAGCAAATTTTGATGTTAAAGGTATATATATGTATTGGGATGAATAAATTTATTTTTGTTCTGATGTTGCTTCATTTATTAACATAATTTAATTTATTTATAAGTAATTACATGTTTATATCATATGAAATTACATATTTTACCAAGGTTGGAGGCACATGCAGATTGAATCTTGATTTTAGCCTGCATACTTGTTTGTTTGTCCTAGTTTTTGTTTTTGTGGGATTTTGGGGGACAGGGGTGTTGTGTGTGTGTGTGTGTGGGGGGGGGGGGGGGTTAACAGACACATGCGGTCTAAAGATGTTTTACTTCAAAATCAGTTTCAACTTTCAAATGTATAGAACGGATTGTTGGGCCAGGATCAGTTGTCCAGTCAAAAAAATTAAGCCTTTTTGAGCAAACTGTACCTCTTGAACTGCCAAATTATAACTACCGTATTGTTTCGCCTTGCTGGTGATCAGTTGGTTGAAAAACCTTAATCATGTACCGCAATAATAGGTTGCAAATATAAAATGGACGTTCAGTTCAAAATCTTACATCAATACAAATTATTAAATATGGGCCTTTGTTACGTAGGCCAAGTGTATTCTCTTATACCCATGAGGGATACGAATAAGAAATGCGCAGGATCAGCCAGTTACTTCATAAGAGGCTCAACACAAGGGTGAATTGAACTCTCCACACCTACATAACACTGTTGGATAAATCTAAAATCCAAAAGTATAGTTACTTGAAACCATTAAACAATAAAAACGGTCATCATCCTGTTTGCAGCAAGGCTGACCATGCATCTTCTTCATGTTATATACACCCACAAAAGACACATTACATTAATTATATGCCCGTAAACCAAAGTTTAACTTCAGTATAAATTTACCCATTCAAATGGTTGAGATTCTTTTCCCTTTTGATTCTCACAGCAAATCATAACCAAACAAAATATACACATTCAAATCTCACTTGGCAAGGCCTTCTATAACCGAACGGACTTGCTTTAGTACCCGAACATGTTTTTGTCATTTTCTGCGGTAAGAAACATTTTTTTCGGTGGACCCATGAGTGCAATTACATTTTTGCCTCCCGCATGACACGAATTGTACTAATTCGTAGGATTTGACAAATTTTGTTTCGGGCATAGTAGCACAAATGAGAGTTGCAATTACATAGTCCATGTATAACACATACAAGTTTCTAACAATAAAATGTATACTAAAGCATAGTCTAGTATATATCATATGAGCGATGCTACTAAGCCCGAAAACATAGAAGCCCGATTTACCCGATTTCAACGTAATTCACGAAGGTTCCCCTCCTCTATTTTACGGGCCATATTTAATATCAGCCGGAGCCAGTAGATTTATTTTGAGCAAAAATTCTGACATCTCCTTCGAAACTTCCAGCTATGCTGATATCATATGACACGCGTTCATTTTCGAATACATGTAACTTACCAATCTCAGTGAACCAAATTTATGAATATCAAATTTGGTTCAAGCATATGTCACACATTTAATATTCAAGCGTTTATAATTAAACAAGTATTTAGTTCACAACGTGACTTGTATATAATCCAAAATCATACAAAGCACCCAATTTTACGCAAAAAGAAATAAGTAATTCACATAAACTAACAACAGACGCATTATAACGGTACAAAATACTCATCTTGTATGGTCATTAGAATTTAGTTTCATAAACAAATTTGGTGGATGCAATAGTTGTTTTTCTCCTTTGTTTGTACCATCTATTAGACGTCTGAATCTACCTTTTCTTGATGTTTGTCAACCATAATTTGAGAAACAACACAAGAAAGGCCCTGCTTACCGCCAACTAACAACAAAATGCGAGTGTTTCCTCCTCCACGCTTGGACAATCATGTTACACTAAATGACAAAAAAGTTGCTGGTTAGAACTTGATAAAGATGACCATCTCAACATAAATGGAAGCTGTAAGCTAAATTAGTTTGTATACCGTTGCAAGGCCTTTTGGCTCTACTCATGGGCAGAGCCAGAATTTGGCACTATCCCGGGCTCTAATAACATTGATACTTTGACAAAACAGAGAAAACAATAAAAAATAATTACTGAACTAAGACATATTGATTTTAAGAACAAAACGAGAAAATAGTAAAACTGATTACGATAGCCCAATTTAAATTACATAAAATACCAAAAAACGAAAGTTTTAAGAACAAAACATGAAAATAATAAAACTGATTATGACAGCCGAAGTTAAATTTCACAAGGCAAAAAACAGACAAATGAGTCATGATTAAGTAATGTGCTGCAGTTTATCTATTTGCTCAGTCAGATCAGTTAATAATATAATTATTGTGATGTTATTTTCCAATATGATAGCTTAAACAAGCAAGTAAAAGTGGAAGAAGGTCTAGAGGAAGAAAAAGCCAAGCCAATATCTAGACTGCACTTTACTTGAAGGCGTGGAAGTTCAAGGTGGGACCTATGAAGCAGTGATACACGTTGAACAAGTAAAAGTGGAAAAAGGTCTAGGCGGAAACAACATGACAACTTTAATTATATTGTATAAAAAATGTTGGTTTTGTCTTTTAGTTATGGAAATGGACAACTTTAATTGGATAGATTTATGAACTATTATAATCTCGCATATGAATACTGCATGTCAGAATTGAGACCCGGGCTGTAGCCCAGGGTATCATAGGCACAGATCCGCCCCTGGCTCTTGAAACACCCCACCTCCGTTAGGGTCACTCTCAAAGGGAATGCCCTAATTTTGGTGGAGGTTTATAAGTATAAGTCACAGATATACAAGACAGATATAAGAACACATATTTGTAAACAGCGGAAAATCAACAAACTTTTATTTCATAAAAGCAAATATGTGCTACATCAATATCACCATAATTGTCTTACATCTTTTCTCCAAAAACATAACATAACACTTTCATAATCTGTCTTGATTACATTATTTAAAGAAGAATAAATAAAACATAGATAAACTGTAAAAGCCCCATAGTGATTGTCCAAAGCCATAGTTCAAACGAAAAGGTCCAAGCAATACATTTCTCTTCTTCAAGCTGGATGTCAAGGCTGGTCAAGCTGCTGTGTTCCCTCCCTGTGGACCTGGGGGGGAAACGGAAGAAAAGAAGACGAAAGAAAAGTAGAGTCAGACATAAAGCCTGAGTAAGTCTAGTACTATTTTGTCTATGAATAAAGAACTGGGTATGATAAGTATAAACAAGAAGTGGGAAAGCACTTGGTTAAGTTGTCTAGGGTCGAATATACTATCGTACCCCATGTTAATCTCTGAACCCATATAAACTAGTTTCCAACTAGCACCCCATAATCAGGGTGAAGTGATCCATTTTACAATGATCGGCTCCTACTCGAATAGTTACATGTGTCTTACGGCCCCCGATGTTGTAGTTACCTATGCTGGTCCCACCATGGGGTGTATCAAGTCCCATGGTGGCGGCCCGACACAACCTTAGAGTGCACATGTATGCTACTGGTGTCCAGTGCCTTATTTTTCTACGCCGGAGTGTGTGCACGCCCGCACCCCGTTAGAACCTACACTGCTACACCACCGCCGTCGATTTGACCTCTTACAATCAGCCCAGTAATCGTGCCCCACCCTGCCTAGTTTCAGGGTATCCTGATACACCTTCTAGGGTTACTGCTGAAAAGGGTCCCCCGTTACTAGGTTTTCTATCTCTAGCCAACATGCTAAGTTGGTTAAGTGTTTTCTAACCTAACCCCCACCAGTCCGTTTAGTTTAGCATGTTCCATTTTGATTAAGTCTTTAGTTCACTTAATCCTAACAATCCTGACTCAGCCTTAATTGTCTTATTAAGGCCCTGACCTCTCACATTAGACAGGTATTGTTGTGGCTGCCTGTTGCCGGTTGGTTCCGGGCAGTCTTACGCCACAACTCAGTCTAACCTTGGGTCCTTATTGGGCTCCATGTTTAACCTCCCACATTGGATAGGTATTGTTGTGACTACTGGACAGCCGGGCGGTTCCGGGCAGGTTTACATCACAACTCAATCCAACCTCGGGTTAAACACATCGTATGTTCTACATTTACATATTTTGTCTTTCTTCTTTATTTTCTTATATGTAAATATTTGCGGCCCATTATTAAGTTAACGGTGTAAAGGTTACACCAATCATGGGCCCAACCCATACTTGAATTTGGGCCCTTCTACTTTATATTTTCATTTATTAATAAATTTAACCCAACGTTATTTTCCCCCGTTTAACACGTCCGTTTATTATATATATGTTGGGCTTAGCCTTTTTAAGCCCAACTTAGCCATGCGAAAAGGGGAGGCTTAAAGCGTGATTACATACACAAAAAGGGGAATGTGAACGCATGAACTTGCAACATAACGTTGGAATTGCAAAATAGAAACTGGTGTACTTGCATAGTAGTAATGTATACTTTGGTCATAAAGCATAAGGGACATGAATCAAAGCATGTAAACTTGTAGTTGAGATACGAATATCATTATTGACACATAGGCTTAACTACAACATAAACCTATATTTTTATTCAGGCATAATGTCAAACATAAGCAAATCATGTTCATAAGATTACTACATGTTTACAAAGGTGTTTACTTTTGTTACTAACACAAAAGTATAGTTCAACTTAATCATGATTTTAAATCTATTCACATGGCATAAATATTTCTAACATGAAATCATGATTTTTACTTTAGTCATGAAAACTTGCAAAAAGGAATTTTGAATCTAACCTAGCTATGTACCACATATGTCATCATATAATTCTTGTTAACAATATAGACTTAACATGGATTTCAATTATGCAAAATATCAATCATAGCCTAGTCATATTCATAAGTTTGCAAATAGGTTTTCTAGTACAAAAGCATGACTTAATACATAGATCATGATGCCAAATTTTCAACATAATTTCATATGGACTATGATAACCCAAACTTATTCCAATTACTTCACAAAAACGATGTTTGTATGAAAATACACATTATGATGGCATAGTAGCAAAACCCCAAACTTGCATGAATTAATCAACTACATACATGTAGTTTCAACATGGATTACATCATTTGCGAATATTCCAAACGTATACTTGCATAGAACTACCGCATGTAGTTCTTTATAATGAATAACATAATTCGAGAATATCCAAACGTATACAATATTCCAAATCGATAAGAATCATGGTAACGCACAAATTATGAATTATTTATCACCACAACCAAGTATACAAATCAACACAATTATTTGTTCATACCAAAATAATACTCTACTTACAATGGTGTGGTGAATTCTCAAATTTAGGGATTTGAAGATGCGGTTTGATTTGATTGAGTTGCTTTATGCCTTAGAATTTGCCTCCTAATCCTCTCTCCAATTGGTGGCTACCCCTAGTCGTTCCTCAGCAACATGGCGGCTTTGTTCTTATTTTTGAACGAATAGATTAGGGTTAGTCTAGGGTTGTTTTTATAGAGGTTATGAACTGATTAGGGCCATTGATGTTGCTTGGATTGATCGTAGCCATTCATTCGATAGAGAGACCAATTAGAGCCTGCCACCTAGCCCTAATGACAAAGCAAGCTTCTGAAAATCGGCCAAACACAGACCTGGCCAGCCAGGGCTAGACCAGACCTGGCCAGCAGGTCATTTTTGACCTGGGCGCACTTGGCAGGTGCGCCAGGTCAAAAATGTACTGGCGCACTTCACAAGTGCGCCAGTTCATTTTTGTTCTGGCGCACTTCCCAAGTGCGCTAGTGCATTCTGACCCTTCTCCGGTTTTTCGCCCAACTTCGTTCGTCCATAACTTCTTCATACGATATCTGTTTTTCGAAAACTCGGATTCTATTTCGCGTATTTTTCCGAGATGAACGCAATGGAGTATCCCGTTTCCCTTAGTTCTTTGATTTGAAATTAATTATACTTTAATTTGTGAGTTTCACAGTTATAGAATTCACGGGGTGTTACAGCTCTGCTATTAGAAGCTATTCGAATTGGCATGACTCAACGACTACCAAGGCTATCGGCTAAGAAACATATCTCAAATGTTCATAGATCAAGTCGAGATAGCATCACGCGACAACATTCACTTTAGCCTTTTTGAACAGTGCCCGAGAACCCTTCTAACGAGGGATCACCATAACCAATATAGAGGGATCGGTACAACTCCAAGATCAACCGACAAGGTAACTTTACTTCAAGAATCAAATAACCATAACTCACAAACCTTTAAGCCAAACCAGATGTAACCCCACAGAACAGTCCGAGACATAAGGAAGGACCCACTAATAAAATCGCGACCCCATGCTTTTAATATGAGGGATCGAGACCAAGCCCTCCCTTTGCCCAAATTGGGATCAGGTCTCCTACGACCTTCTACAATGCTCCTTCGATCTTCAAAGATGAACTAGCAAACAAATTACTCTCGCAACTCTAACCTGAACGAACAACGAGAAAATATAAGGGGCGAATTTGTTGGAATATTTCGATAACTGGGTCTCATATGTAAAATAAAATATCTTGTGCTATTTTGATGTAAATCCTAATTAAAGTGATATTGTTTTGGATCAGAATTAAAAGGCTTAAAACTTAACTTATCATGGGGTTAATGTGTAGATACCGAGGCATTTTTAATCTGTTGAAGGACCAAATTACAAAATGCCAACTTTATAAAAAGTATGGTGCTAAGGGCACCCCAATTTTCTCTTTCTGTTACCACAACTAAAAAATTAAAACACATTACATTTTCTATGCTTCCTAATACCATATTGATCTCTTTTTAATCTCTCACTCAACCATTGGTTGCCGAAATAGTCACATATTTTACGCTAAACTGAAACCCTAATTCGTTTGTTTCTTTACCGTTGATGCTTTTCACAGCTTTTCATCTTAACTTATTCCTCTATTTTGCTAAATTTTATCTTATTCACAACTTTTTTATTGCATCCAATCATTCTTGTAGTAGCATGGAGTTTGGCGAATAAAAAGATGGATGAACACGTCGGAAACAAAAATCATTGCAGTCTAGGGTTTTCGAAAGAGAAAGAACAGACGAATTGAAGCTGAGAGAGAGAGAAATATGTATAAATGGTGGTAGCCCCTTTTTTTAATGTGAGGTATTAGGAAGAGTGGAAGGGTAATTTTGGTGATATTTTTTAGTTGTGGTAAAAAGAAGAGGAAATTAGAGCTCTCTTAGCATCATACTATAAATAAAGGGTTATGGTCCCCAAATTACACTAGCCTTAACAACTCTCTAACCCTCTTCTATGGAGAATTAATTTTAGATCTAAGTTTTGTGTCAATTTGGAAGATCAAATCAAATATATCATTTCATTAACAATCAGGTATGGAATTTAGGTACTGCAATAACCAACTATTCAAGTACGTACGCTTTCGCAAACTTATTTATAAGTCTCTGATTTGTTCTCGATTAAATCAATACAAGTTACATGTTTGGATATAGGGTTTCATGATTGAATGTTGATAAAATGTATTGAAATCCTAACAAGTGGTATATATCAGAGCCATCCATTATTGAATTGATTGAGGAATTTAGTTTTGTGATATGAGAATACACTAAACAATGGATGTATTGATTACAAAAATTGTTTTTTGTAAGGAGTTATTGATCTAAACCGATGTAATCATAAATACAAAAAATTGTTTTTTTTGTAAGGAGTTATGGATCTAGACTGATGTAATCATAAATACACTCCATACATTGTTAGTTTTATTGAGAATTTTATATTGTAATGTTGAAATCTTGTTTTGTATATAAAAAAGGATTTTTTTTTTGTGTTAAATTCAGGTCTATATTTACAGATCTATTGCTTTATCTACTTGTTATGCATGTTCTTACGTTGATTTTGTGGATTGAGTTAACACTAAATATTTGATCTACATCTTTTTGTTTTATATTATGACATTTCCATCTGATTATTATTATTAAATGGGGTTTTGACTTGTTATTTCATTTAGACGTTGTAACTCCACATTAGATTTTTTATTTTTTATTTGTGAATTAAAATTGTCAGTTTTATCTAGTTCAAAAAAAAGTTTTTGTTTGTCTATGATGAAACAATATCCATGCATGCAATAACATAAAGGGTTAGTATGTTATTTCTTTTGATGGGACTCAGATAATTGTTATGTTTAAACTGCTGTATTATCGATGGATTTAAACATCACATGATTCTTTGTTTTATAAAGTAGATATACGTACTATATAATTTTTGGGCTGAGAATTGACAAAATATAATTTAACAATGTGTATAAACATGAAGTTATTAATTTAAGTATGTTTAGACCTCATGCAAATTATGTGCTATCTATGATGATTTGGCAGTGGACATACATTGAACTGAAAATATATCTCAAAGAATACGGTATTATGATTCACTGCTTTAGGCATAAATGGTGGTTCATTTTGGTTTACAAATCTCACAAATGTTGATATATTTTGTGGGCATGGAATATGATATATCATCTTCTTTTAAATGATACAGTCAGTTAGCCCAGTTTAGCTTGTGGTTCACTCATTTGGTATGTTGGATATCATTTAACTCAAAATAATATGATGTCTTGATGCAAACATCCCACCGTTCAATTCACGCTAATATTGGCATCGTAATTACTGATGATAGGGCTAATAGTAAATTAAAGCTAAGGTGATATAGTAGCTTCTATATAACTATATTATAGTTCCGATATACAGTATATCTACTTGGCTCTTTTATTTCATTTGGTGCGACATCCTTATGCTATTTATATCTTTGTTTAATATGATGCTTAATTCTAGAATTAATTTATGACATTTGTTTTATGATTTATTTATGATATATATTTATTATGGGAATGCATAACCATGGCTATATACCTAAAGAAGAAAAAAATTAAAGTAGCTATAATTAAATTATTTTGTGCCACAGTAAGAGTTTTGTTTTGAAAATTTTAACTGTTACGTGGACATAAAATATTTTTTTAGTGTTTTATGACACTTGAGGTACACTGTACAAATAGTAAGAAATAAGTTCAAATATAATTTTGGGGTCTCTTTATAACTGTAAACATTCTACATTCATAGTGAACAAACTGAAATAACATGTCACCAAAGTGACCTCTGTTATTTTATTGGTTCATGAAAATGTTTGATACTTGTGTGGTTATTCATGCGAGTATTAGTCGGCTCGAAGGAAGGCTAATGTTTGGCCGAATCAATTACACATGTGTGATGGGAAATACGTGATAATTATATGGTTTTACGGTGAATAATTAATCGATCCAAAGGAAGACTGTTATTTGACTTGAATTTATTGCAAGTGTTTTATCATTACAACAAGGGTACCACTTATAGTTAATATTATTGTCCAAAGACTTGATATTAATGTGTATTAGGTAACTTGATAAGGGATTTACCAATTATTTGAGTTTACTATGGTTAATGTTTAACTATGAGCATATGCGATCAATCTTCATTTTATTTTAATTTTCATTTTTTAGCTAATTCGACTAAAGTGTCTACCAATTTTATGAATATTCTCATCTTATTTGGGACTAACTATAAGGATTTGTAAGAGAGAGTATTGTTTGTTCTTAACTTCACGGATCTAACTCTTGCAATTAGAAAGGTTACAACTAGCTCTACTATGGTTAGATGTTGTTACAATGTTATGAAGAATACTGAAAGATTGTATAATTCAAAAGGCAAAAGTTAAATGATTATTAGGTATATATTTTAGAAATTTTCTAGGATGTATTATATGTAATGATAATTATTTTTGATAAATTATCTATTGAAAATGAAAAGAAATTTTGTGAAAACAATAAGGAAAAAAAGCACTCTTTGTGGTGCTTAATTACATAAAGTCAAAGTAAAAGAAATATAAATGAGTACTATAAAAAAAAATCTTCAAAAGCTAAAGACACTCAAGTTATTGTTATTTTTGGTGCTATCTCCAGTATAATCATCTAACGATTGATATTATTTTTAAAAAAATAAGATGCCATCTTTTGGGTTAATTTAGTGCTTTGTAATTAGAAGAAATATTGAAGTCGATAAGATTGAAAGTACTCATTTGATATACAGTGTAAATAAATGAATGAATAAGGATTAGTAAGTCGCTAAGGATCTCGAAGAAAATAAATATCATACAAATATATTTATTGTTGTTTCTTTAATGAGATATACATATGTATAAAGTTAAATATATTTGATATTTTAAAGTTATTATTGAGATTTCAGTCAAACTATTTGTATTTATTTGATAAGTTTTTCTTGTTATGCTGTCATTTGGACAAATTTAATCTTTCTATTTCTAATATGAGCGAATAATGTTATTATTCCTCATTAAGAAATAATATGGTTGATACATAATTAAATTCAAATATTTCTTTGGAATTAAAGCTGCTAATGTTTAAATATTACTTGTATAGAATTGTGCAAAATATTGTTAATACTAAAATTTCAAACTTCGTTTTGGTAATAATTATGATTATATGCTTTAGCACTAAATAATTTTAGATTGGGACATTGAAGACAGAGGCGGCCCGACGGAATTAGATGCCCTAGACAAACATTTTTTTTTTTTCATATTTGTTGTCCCACTTTGTAAAATAGCAATACTTCCATATGCACAAATTTACATGAAAAATAAAACTATAAAATGCAATGTTGATTACAAAATTTTGTTAAACTAAATCACTGGTTTACATTAATGTCAGCATGACATCAAACCAAAAAAAAACTGATGAAAACAACTTCTTCTTACATTCTTTGAAGCAAACTCCTTTATAATCTCCTCATAGTTAAGCTTATCCAAGACTCATTTCCAATTGAAATAATAGTTAATCCACTTAATTTCTCCTGCGACATAGTGCATATATTTTTATTAGTTTCTTCTTCAATGATTCATTCCTATGTGAGCTTCAAAGATTTTATTTACGATTGTTCTCATTGTTTTATTTGGTTCCTGAAGTGTTTTTTTATACAGTCATTGGTAAGCTTCAGCTCTCATATTTTACATCACAAAAAACACCTTTGATTGAACATACCGCTGCTATTTCAGCTATTAAGATAAAACCATTGATATGCTTTAGTCTAACTGTAAGAAGTTGTCATTTGTGAATAAAATCAAACGCTCATAATTTACAGCTTCTTTTGCCAAGTAGAGGCGTATCCAGATTGATAACAGTAACATAACACCACTCAATTATTGAAAGTCATCAATGATTGATGTACAAATCTGCAGCTCGCATATTCAAATCTGCAGCTCCCATACCCAAATGGCTAGTAGTAACAACTAATTCATTCATTCATATTCCTTCAATGATTATGTGTTCATAATTCATATTAGTTAAACAATTTTTTTATTTCACTCAACAAATTAAGTAATTAACCATAAAATAATTATATTTAAACCAAACAAAGCAATCAACAAATATAAAAAAAATTACAATGAACATTGAACTTACATATTTATTGTAGTTGAAAAGATTGAAATAGGTGAACAGCTAGAATTCCTTCTCCCGCAAATGAAGACCAGCAAAAAATCTTGCTCCTCACATATAATTAACAAATGAACCCAGCCCCCCGTCAAATTGAAAATTGAAATAAGTCAGTGACATCAGTCCTTGCAAACAAATGAATTATGTTGCCTCGTGCCTGGGTATGCTATGCACCGCTGCGCTATAACATAATTAAAAATCGAAAATTACCTAATTCCCAAATCATAACAGCATGATTTAAGAGGGAGAATGACTGATTTCGAATAGAAATTGCAAGTTGAAGCCACCTGTCGTGTAACAGCCCGCATTTTATGTATCGGAAGATCATAAAATAATTTTATTTTATTCCCTGAGGGTTGGATCATTCTCATCTTTTAGTATGTTGCTTACGGGGATGTGAGACATGTCCATAAATTTTACCGATTTTGTTTGTGACCATTTTGCCCCTGTCAGTCTTGTACAGGGCATAACTTTTGACTCAGGTCGAATCAGAGGGTGAGACCTGTGCCATTGGAAAGGAATTGATGATTCCCTTTCCGTAGAGTGGTTACATTAAGGATTTGGTTTAGCGGTTTGGGAGAAATCGCTGTTTTAAGGTTTTTCTGTTGGCTGTTCAGGTTTTGGAAGGCTAATGGGCTGATTTGGAGAAGGCCCATTAGAGGGTGGGTGGAGACTATAAATAGGGGGTAAGGGGTATGGAGAAAGGTTGGCATTTTCCATTCTCTTATGGGGAGGCTTTGATCTCCTTCTTCCTCTAACATCTTTCCACCATTAAAATTCCAAAATCCAAGGAGGGAAATCGAAGATCTACACCATAAGAGGCTAGATCTACATCGTCTCAAGGGCGAATTCATCGGATTAAAGAGTTTGATTCGAAGTGTTCGCTGTCCGGATTGCGTTTTCATTGCTTTTGCTTAGATTTGGATAATTGGTGAGTGATTTACATCTCTCATTCGGATTCATGCAAGTATATGGGTTTTAGGATGTTAATTTCATCATTTCCATGTTATTTTCCTTAGATCCACACCATGCTAAGTCCATTTTATATATGAATCACCTTAGGATCTGATCTAGATAATTTAAATGGTTAATTTTATGATTTTTCTCAAGATTATGCAAGTTAGATCCGTTTTTATGTTCATATGATTCACTTATCATGCTTTGGGAAATTTATGTGTTTTGATGGAAATTGTTAGATTGATGATATTGTTGGTTGCATAACATGTTTGTGATTGCGTTTGGATGAATCGGATAAGTTGGTTTCGTCAGATTCGTCGTTTGGCGAAGTTTTGGTCGAAATCAGAGTCGAATTGGAGATGTGCAGGTTTCTGGTCGTCCTGGAGTTGGTCGGGTCGGTCTGGAATGAGGTGGTCGGTCATAGTATGGCTTGGGAAGCAAGTCAGGGAGCTGGTCGGTCCAGAAGGAGCAGAGGTGTTTCTGGTCGGTTTCAGATGGTGGCATTCTGGTCGGTTTCAGATGGTGGCATTCTGGTCGATTTCAGATGGTGGCATTCTGGTTGGTTTCAGATGGTGGCATTCTGGTCGGTTTCAGATGGTGGCATTCTGGTTGGTTTTACTGGAAGCAAATCCTGGTCGCTCTGAAGGAGCTGGTCGGTCAGGTAGAGCAAAATCTGGTCGGTCTTGACGGGGTCGATCCAAAGCTGGTCGGTCCCAAGGAGGTCGAGTCGATCCAAAGCTGCATGGAGGCGGGTCGTTCTGGAGCAAGGCTGGTCGGTTTTTGGCGGGTCGTTCTTGAGCAAGGCTGGTCGGTTTTTGGCCGGTCGTTCTGGAGCAAGGCTGGTCGGTTTTTGGCTGGTCATTCTGGAGCAAGGTTCTGGTCGGTTTTGGCAGCGCAGTGATGTGTTTTGGTTCGGTGATGGTGTGACTTCGAGGTGATTCAAGTAGGAAGACTCGAAGTGATGAATGTGTTCGTTGATCAAGGTGGAACAACGAATGCGGAGACAACTCAAAGGTCGTGAGTTGGTGGATAATGGCTGCTCGAGAAGGTTGCTTGAGCTATGAAACATCGTCAAGGTTGGACGATTAGAGATGCGAAGGCCGAGAAGTCATCGTTGTCGTAAGTTCTAGCAGGCTCAAAGCAGGGGTACAATGGGTATCGTTGAAAGGCCCAAAAGACCGGTTGTTGGTCGAGTACCCTGGGTCTTTCTGGTTGGGGAAAGGCCTAGTGTCAAGGTTGGGCATATGGAGTTCATGCTAGAACTGGGGTTATCATTAGCCCTTGACATATGGCAAGGTTGGCCGTCATACGATAATGATGGTTTCGAAGCAGGATTGGCGGTGATAGCCAGAGTCGGTTATGGATGATTGTTTGTTCTGTTTGTACTATCTCACATAGATTATCCAAAGTCGAGGGAGATGTTCTTTGAGTGCTTAAGTGATATTGGTTTAGGCCTCTGGCGAGGGTACTTGAGGAATGTTAAACTCGATTAGGGTTGTCTGTGTGAGACTTATATAATCTGGATGTTATGTGTGTTCTCTATGATTGAATGGGTGTTCTGGTTTCAATGGATGAATGGTTGAAATGCTTGGTGTAAAGGCTATCACTGTCCGATGTGGGAAAGATAAGGTTGAGTTCTTCTCTGGTGATGTGGGTAGATAAGTTGTTCATTTACCCATTCTCATATGCTTTCTTGTTGAAGTTTGTTAGCTGTATTATCGCTCACTAAGACTATTGTCTGAGTCAAGGTTTTACGTCTCCTCTTATTACCTTGGGCTGTTCATCCGGTTGTGGATGGGCAGACTAAGTAGCTGGTTACAGGTAATGGAGCTTAGTGATACGAGGAAGCTGAGCGATGACGAGCAGGAGGCTGGCGTACCAGTTTTATTCTATCTAGTATTTCTATTTCCGCTGTTTGAGTTGCTTGAGAGTTGTAGTGAGGCCTTATGTACAAACTTGGATATCAGTTGGATAATCTTTCTGGATGTTGAAAGAGTTTCAAAAGTTTGCTATATGATACCTCATTACTATCACCTGTTGTATATGTTCAATTATATTTTATCCTTGCGCTGTGAGTTCTACGACAGGTTTAGATGTGTTCACTTACTATGATGATCGTCCATAGCAGCCTGGCACGCCTTTCAGCGCATTATTCCTCTTGTTTAGTGCGGGGGTTATGGGCGGTCGTCACATGTCGCAGTGAAGTTGGCTGTCGTGGACCACGGTAGAGAATCCGAAGGTAAACCTGCTGTCGCGGTGAAGACTGTCGAGAATAGCGAACCTCGCGTTTGATTAGCAATAGAACGATTAGCGGCATAAATTCGAGTTTTTGATGCCCCTCTGACGCGTGATGCCCTAGACATTAGTCTTGCTTGTCTAGGGCAAGGGCCGGCCCTGATTGAAGATAGAAAATATCGAATTGATATTTTAAGCGATTTAAAGTTTATATTTTTATAAACCCACACTAAGGAAAAGTTTTAATGTGGAAAATACAGTAGTTTTTGGAGGATGTTGGGTTAGGGGAAAAAAATAAAGTATGATGTGACGGCAAGGAATTTCGCTCGGTCCGAACCAGTCGCTAAACCGATCCAGGCCGTTCGAAACGCCCTATCGTTTGAGAACACGACAAAGCAGAACGCATACAGAAGAACATTTCATTGCTTATTACAACAATGCATCAGATTACAAGAATATATAGAGTATAAATGAATAAATATTACACAGAAATATCAGAGATTAACAATAAGTTACATAGCAGCGGAAAAATAATACAATACACAACTAGAAGAGATATACGGATACAAAGCTTTCCGGATATCGTTCCAGCTGTAAACCAGGATCCTGTGAATAGAAATCTGCAAAACCAAAACTACTAGCTGCCCGTGTCAAAAATAGGGGCACCCAGAGTTTAGGTTAAAACAATAAACTCCAGGTCAGTCATGTGACTGGTGTGAGAACTAAAACAGTTTTTAATCTTTATTTTCAAAGGTAAATCAAGGGACCACGCCGTATAACACGGAACGGATTTCCTCCCAAGAATACCAGTGCATAAAACAAACAGCGCAATGCTAAATAAAGAAAGATGAAGCTATTATAAGACCCGGTTCCCATCACACAATGCAATCGCAAGCCGGAGGATAGGGTTTTTACCTTATAATAGCCAAGAATGCTTGATACGTTTAAAACAAATCATTTGATACTATATTAAGTGCATAGTGTATAAAACAACTTCAAATCATAAGTATCAATCATAGGCGGCATGAGCGCCCCATCCCACTATGTCGCCATATATAAGATTACAATTAAAACCGCAAATGTCACGTATTTGGAAATTGGATTTCCGTCTATGAACCGAGGCAAAAGATAGTCCTCAACCGATTCGAGACTGCCTAGCCCGAGTCTCAGGATCAGAACGCATCGACCCTTGGATCGTCAGGGCCGGTCCACCGATGTGGATTAAACTTAAACCCTGGACACTGCGTTTCGCCGCCCTTTGGGGCGTAAGCGAGCCAACGAATGACTCCATCGGACCCGGATCGTCCGATCTAACCGAGGCGCCTCGCAACAGCAACAACCACATAAGTCAATCTCGTCAAGGCGTGTAAAACCACTGACGCCACTTCTAGCTAGGAGGAAACGCAGGCCCTCCCTGAGGTCCGTCTCCCGTTTTTGGTTCATACCTGGTGTGAAACACGCGAGGTAAACGTTACACAAAGCTACGCCACAAAGGCCGTGCTTTGATCATCAACCACAAGACTTTGCTTTTCAACAGAAGCCTTGATCATTTGCATCTTAGCATGCCACACAGGCAAACCATCCTATGCAACCGATATCAGTCACACAGAATGAAATCCGATGTCAGACACACCGTCCATTTACAAGTCCGTCCTGGGTCTGAACGAAACCGGAGGCACCTAGTACCCCGCATATCCATCGATCTCCAAGTACGTCTGGACGATCACTAACTGTTTCCATCTTCTTGGGTGTACAGCCCAATCAAGATCATCAGTAATTACCCAAACGACGTGAAGACCTCCGGTCTTCGACCATCGTCTTCATCTTCGACTTATCGTCGTATCAGTTATTCAGAATGGGATAAACCCGGTCTTTCCGAATAACTCGCGTATATATTATAAAAGTGTTACACAAACACAACATACGCCTCATTCCAATTCATTAGTCACTAACCGTAAATTAATCAAGAGAATAATTCCCCCAAATATTAACCCCGAAGGCCGAAACCAACATCAGATCAATATCCAGAAAACCATTCTGTTTGGCTAACCGACAGTCAATTTCTAAATTTCACATTCATAGGGAAAGGTTCCCATTAATTTTATCAAAGATAAATTCTTGAATTTATTCTTTAATCTATTTTTGAATATCAATTCAAACTAGTCGGGATTAGCGAACCTTACTGAAGTAATCATTTGTTTTCATTTCCCAATCCCAACCTATTCATCCCATGAAGTAAAACTGGTAATACTTCATATCTAACACCACAGTGTTATCGGTAACTTCAATTACCATTTCACGTTCAAATCTAATTAAAGATTTAACTATCGCCTGGAGCAAAACTGGTGATACTCCATTTTCGATCTTTTCAATCTAATTAAAGATTCATTAAAACTCCACTTAGTTTTAATCTTCGACTGGGTTAAAGAATCAATGTCATTTAAAACACGGTTCACGATAAACCCAAAATCCCATTCATTAATTATCGGGTTAAAGAACAAGTGTTATTTAAAACACTGTTCACGATAAACCCAAAAATCAATATCAATTCCAATTAAATATTATTTAATTGGTACACTTCATTAAATCTAAATAAAAAGATTTAATCTTTTCTCAACTGGGTTCAAGAACAGTGTTAGTGAAGACACCATTCACGACAAACCCAAATCACATTCGATATTCAATACAAGGCTCTGAATAGATAATATATCGGCTTATATTCAATATCGAATTCTACGACTAACAAATGTCGTATTGGAAATAACGATACAAATATATATCTTTCAAATTTCCATAACAACACCTGTAATATCACGAATTCCAACATCGAAATATTCCGAAGACAATTTCGATTCAAATCCACTCCAATGCAATCATTGGAAATTTTGGTTATTTTCAAAACCCTTTTCAAATTCAATTTATTTATTTAAAAATAAATAGAATTATAATTCTAGTTCAAAACTAGTTCATTTCGATAAAAATCTATTTTTATCTTTTCAAATATGGAGTTTTTCATCCCAAACTTTCACAAATCATTTCTTATGATTTTACACAAATTATTACTATTTTTAATAATTTTATCAAGGCCCGTACAGTCGATTTCCAACAACGGCCATCGAACTGCACTTACAGCGACCTTTTTCGAATTTGATTTGGACGTATCTCCAAATCCAACCGTTAGATTTCAAATTTCTAACATTCATTAGAAAGCTCTTTTCGATACGAACCCAACGGTTCCGGTTTTAGGAGAATCCGACGGTCGGATCTCCCGTAATGTCCGTTTGAAATCAATGGTCGAAATTCACGAACTACCGCGGCGCGGCGCGTTCTATTCAGGCCATTATATTATATATATAATATATATAATATATATTTCGTCGATTTCTATTTAAAACGAATTATATAAATAGTTTTAAAATTCGTTTCAAAATCTATTTCAACTTCCATTTCAATTCAAAGCAAAATTGAATTCTTCTTTATAAATTCGTTTTTTAAAATTCATTTCCATTCAATTCAAATTTCAATTCAATTTGAATTCATATTATTCAATTCATTTCGAAATCGTTTTCAATTCAACTCATTTCGAAATCGTTTTCAATTCAATTCATTTCGAAATCATTTTCAATTCAATTCATTTCGAAATCGTTTTCAATTCAATTCATTTCGAAATCGTTTTCAATTCAATTCATTTCGAAATCGTTTTCAATCCAATTCATTTCGAAATCGTTTTCAATTCAATTCATTTCGAAATCGTTTTCAATTCAATTCATTTCGAAATCGTTTTAAATATCGTTCACGTCAAAATGGCGTCAAACTAATCAACACGGCTTCATAAATTTCTATTTTTAAATATTCTATTTCAAATATTTCTTTTTCAAAATAGTTGTTATTATCAAAATGTTTCGTTCAACACATGACCAATCTCAATGGATGAGTACTGTCAACACATGAACTTTTTATTTTATATCGATAAAGATGTAAATTTTAATATTAAAATATTTCGTTCAATACATGACCAATCTCAATGAATGAGTACTGTCAACACATGAACTTTTATTTTATATCGATAAAGATGTAAATTTTAATATTAAAATATTTCGTTCAACACATGACCAATCTCAATGAATGAGTACTGTCAACACATGAACTTTTATTTTATAATATTCTTTATTTTTCAAATTGGAATGAGGCCCAATCAATTACCATATAAAATTAATTATATGGATTTTCATACAACACATGTATATAATAGCATTAAAAATAATCAACCATCAACCAAAGTGCAGTACACTGTATAAGCATCAAATATAGATATCTAACGCTTATAACAGCCTGTCAATCAATCGATCGACATATTTAATCATTCAGGATGAGTGAACTTCAAATTTCATCCCAACACCCGTGTGGGGTTTCAAACCATCAAACACAGATTTTTATTCGTGCAGTTGGGCGATGTGTAAAATTTATCGTCCCAATCAATGTCCTTCAAATAGGTGTACATAAACAAACCGTCTGGTTTGTAAATGAATATTTATTTATTCACATTCACGTTAAAAATTATATTTTTAACGATAGAACATTTTATTCCAACATATGAATTTCTATTAAGTTCATTCTTTAAATAAAATGATATTTTTATTTTTCTAACATATTTTAGAAAATTTCGGCGGCATAACGGCACGATACTAGAAACGGGACAAGGCCTAGCCTTATCCCCGGTCTAGTGAAGGCCCACGCCATTCACACATCAATCAAATCAATTCGTTATGTAAACCACAAAATTTGGAGTAAGAGTCTAACCTAGCCTTACTCCTTCGCCTTATAACGGTGCACGTCTAATCCTAACCAATTTATCGATTCGATTTTTCACACCACAAACCACATTCAAACCAATATCGCAATCAATCACCAAACACTCAAACAAACAAGTCCATGGTCTGTGGACGATTGTGTCGGGTGCTACTAAGCACCGTCTGCATCCTAGTATATATATATATATAACTAGAAAAATAAATTGAAAGGTGAGAAATTCTCACTTATAGCTATCCTAGCTCCACGGCTCTTCATTGATAGAAATCTTCGTCGCTTCGCATCTTTGTCATCTTCGTTGCTGCTTTCACTACATATGTAAAAATCGAATTTTTACTTCGCTATTCAATATATAAAAATCCATTTTTCTATCGAAGTTCAATATATAAAAATTCTATTTTTCTATCGAAGTTCAATATATAAAAATTCTATTTTTCTATCGAAGTTCAATATATAAAAATTCTATTTTTCTATCGAAGTTCAATATATAAAAATCGACTTTTTCTATCGAAGTTCAATATATAAAAATCGACTTTTTCTATCGCTATGTCAAATAGATAAAAATTATATTTTTATCACGCTATTTTCCACATAAAGATTTCGCCTTTTCTAAAATAAAGATTTAGCCTTTTCAAAAATAAAGTTTTCGCCTTTATAAAAGTTACCACTTTATCTCAACGTATATAAAATAAAAATCAGATTTTTATTTCGCTACATATACAAAGATGATATTTTTATATTCTCTATCCTATAAAGATTATATTTTTAATACTTTAAAAATATAAAAATCATATTTTTAATATTTCTATATAGTAAAGACTATATTTTTAATTCTTTAAAAATATAAAAACTATATTTTTACTTCTTCTACTCAATAAAAATTCCGCCTTTTCTACTTTAAAGTTTAAACCCTTTTTTTCCTATTTCAAACCTTTAAAATAAAAATCAATTTCAAAATTCCTTTTTAAATCAGTTTTTAAAAACAAAATAAAATTCAGATTTTAAGATAAAATAAAATCAGTTTTAACTTCATATAATTTCAGTTTTAACCTAATATAAAAAAAACAGTTTTAACTTAATATATAAAAAAAACAGTTTTAACTTAATATATAAAAAAAACAGTTTTAACTTAATATATAAAAAAAACAGTTTTAACTTTAAAATAAAAATCAGAAATAAAATATTAATAAATAATAAAAAAAAACGAACACTTACAGCCGAGGGGGGGTTCTGCAGTGGTCTTCGTCGAAGGGGGGAGCTGGAAACAGAGTAGGGGGTCGCGCGAGCGGTGGCGCCAGTCAGTAGGCGGTGCTGGAGGCGAGAGGGGCGGTGAGGCTTAGGCGGTTAAGGGGGTGGGCGACAGCTGTCGCGAGGTCGAGGAGGGGAAGCAAGGGGGTCGCGGTGGTTGTTCGATGGTCGTGGGAGGAGGAGATGAAGCATCGGCGGTGGCAGCGTCGCTGGGGGGGCGCGATGTGGTGGTCCGCCTAGGGCTTCGGTCCGATTCTCTTTTTTTTTTTCTCTTTCTTTAGAAATGAATTTGGACGGGGGGGGGGGACGGTTAAAGGGGGAAAAGGGTTTTTTTTCTGATTGGTGGAAAAATAATATATATATTATTTTTATTTTATTTAATTCATTTTAAAAGTAAAAATCATCACGAACAGCAAATCAAACTCAACGAATGTCGCTCCTAGCTAATTACCCCCGTCCCGGACACAATGGAATATGTTTCGTAGGCCATTTTGACTGTTACAGTCAGTTATTCCTCAAATTAAAGTATAAAACATTTAATTTTCAAATTTGAACGTACATTTCAAATTACCGGGGTCACATACTAACTAGAAAAATTCCAGAAAAATATTTTCTAGCTTCGTATTGACGATACGGTCCTAACAAAACTAGTTTCGTTGAATTCTGAGACCGTTTGAAAAATGGCCATTTTCCAATCGATTAAAATCAACTGAAACTGGTCAAACGCGTTTTCCTTTGCTACGCTCACATATTGATTCGAAAAATTATGAAATTTGGAATCTAGCAATAACTTGACATCACGGACCCAACAAAACTGGTTTCGTCGAAATCCGAGGTCGTTTGCAAAATGTCCATTTTTAAGGGCCTTATATATATAAAAATATATATAAATTCCACAGCGACTATTTCTAATTTTAAACTGGACATATCTTATCATTTCTAAGATGAAATCTCAGTTTGTTAACTTCGTTACAAAGATATAGTTATACAGATTCAAATATTTCTTGTTTCGTTCAATTCTGACTTATATTGAATTCTGTATATTCATTTGAAATTAGAAATCGAATTTTCGAACTACCGCGCCATTTTCTATTCTATTTATATTTATATATAAATATTTATATTCTAACGACGACGCGTATAATATATACGTTCGAATTATATTCAAAATAAATTTCTCGTCGATATTATTTAAAATAATTCATTTTAAATAATCAAAATTCGCCATAATTGCCAAAATAAAAATTTTAAACTGGCCCAGAATTTACGGGTTGTTACAATCTCCCCCACTTAAAACTTTTCGTCCCCGAAAAGGAACAAAGTCGAAAGTGGTTTGATTAATCAACTCTACGCTCGATCTGACTTCCTTTCTCCAACTTTTCAGTTTCTGAGAATTTCTCAAATTTCAAAAATTTGGCTAACTCCCTAAATTTTCGAAAAATTTCGCCATAACCTCCCCTGCACCGGGAGCATCGGGGAATTTCAAATAGCTTCCCCGGTCCTTCAGATCTCAAAAAGAAAAAGAAAAAGCCAAGCGGCTAGCCAATAGGCTCACAAAATCATCATCACCCAAACAAAACAGGAAATTATGTAGTAAACATGTACCTATTTGTCGGGTAAACAAATTTTATTCTTCGGCTCTAGCCTCCTTGCTATGACCTGTTCAATGCAAGTATATGTATATGCAAGCAAACGCGACCAATTTTCAATATAACTCAATATTTGATTCAATTAGGCATAATGGTTCAAAATTAGCAAACAAATGAACAAACAACACAAACATCAATCAATTAGTGAATTAGAGTTTCAAATTCATAATTTGATATATATACAAAAAATCATGTTTTGATGCCAAATCACAACAATGTATTCTAGCTATATATAAGTTTTGGTTCTCACACCAGTCTAATGGAAATATATAGAAAATCACACCTTCGAAACACGAACATAAGTTCTGATGATGATCGATCAATCATCAGAACCATCTCCGGGTGTCTAGAGTCTAATCCTATATCTATCCAGTATATTAAAATTTCAAATACACGTGGATCAGACGTATACGCAAAATCTATATATACTGGATTGTCCACATAAATATAAATAAATAATCAGATACGAATAATTGATTTAAATTTTCAAAACAAAAATTGTTTTCATTTGAAAAATATACTCTTCACACTCGTTCTAGGATACTACTGATCCTATCTCTAACGAGTCATTCCCATTGGATATTACTAATCCAATATCTGATGAATTCTTTCGTATGGTTCTAATGTGCCTTGTTCTCTGAGCTTTGTAAACCAAAGCTCTGATACCAACTGTGACGGCAAGGAATTTCGCTCGGTCCGAACCAGTCGCTAAACCGATCCAGGCCGTTCGAAACGCCCTATCGTTTGAGAACACGACAAAGCAGAACGCATACAGAAGAACATTTCATTGCTTATTACAACAATGCATCAGATTACAAGAATATATAGAGTATAAATGAATAAATATTACACAGAAATATCAGAGATTAACAATAAGTTACATAGCAGCGGAAAAATAATACAATACACAACTAGAAGAGATATACGGATACAAAGCTTTCCGGATATCGTTCCAGCTGTAAACCAGGATCCTGTGAATAGAAATCTGCAAAACCAAAACTACTAGCTGCCCGTGTCAAAAATAGGGGCACCCAGAGTTTAGGTTAAAACAATAAACTCCAGGTCAGTCATGTGACTGGTATGAGAACTAAAACAGTTTTTAATCTTTATTTTCAAAGGTAAATCAAGGGACCACGCCGTATAACACGGAACGGGTTTCCTCCCAAGAATACCAGTGCATAAAACAAACAGCGCAATGCTAAATAAAGAAAGATGAAGCTATTATAAGACCCGGTTCCCATCACACAATGCAATCGCAAGCCGGAGGATAGGGATTTTACCTTATAATAGCCAAGAATGCTTGATACGTTTAAAACAAATCATTTGATACTATATTAAGTGCATAGTGTATAAAACAACTTCAAATCATAAGTATCAATCATAGGCGGCATGAGCGCCCCATCCCACTATGTCGCCATATATACTATTACAATTAAAACCGCAAATGTCACGTATTTGGAAATTGGATTTCCGTCTATGAACCGAGGCAAAAGATAGTCCTCAACCGATTCGAGACTGCCTAGCCCGAGTCTCAGGATCAGAACGCATCGACCCTTGGATCGTCAGGGCCGGTCCACCGATGTGGATTAAACTTAAACCCTGGACACTGCGTTTCGCCGCCCTTTGGGGCGTAAGCGAGCCAACGAATGACTCCATCGGACCCGGATCGTCCGATCTAACCGAGGCGCCTCGCAACAGCAACAACCACATAAGTCAATCTCGTCAAGGCGTGTAAAACCACTGACGCCACTTCTAGCTAGGAGGAAACGCAGGCCCTCCCTGAGGTCCGTCTCCCGTTTTTGGTTCATACCTGGTGTGAAACACACGAGGTAAACGTTACACAAAGCTACGCCACAAAGGCCGTGCTTTGATCATCAACCACAAGACTTTGCTTTTCAACAGAAGCCTTGATCATTTGCATCTTAGCATGCCACACAGGCAAACCATCCTATGCAACCGATATCAGTCACACAGAATGAAATCCGATGTCAGACACACCGTCCATTTACAAGTCCGTCCTGGGTCTGAACGAAACCGGAGGCACCTAGTACCCTGCATATCCATCGATCTCCAAGTACGTCTGGACGATCACTAACTGTTTCCATCTTCTTGGGTGTACAGCCCAATCAAGATCATCAGTAATTACCCAAACGACGTGAAGACCTCCGGTCTTCGACCATCGTCTTCATCTTCGACTTATCGTCGTATAAGTTATTCAGAATGGGATAAACCCGGTCTTTCCGAATAACTCGCGTATATATTATAAAAGTGTTACACAAACACAACATACGCCTCATTCCAATTCATTAGTCACTAACCGTAAATTAATCAAGAGAATAATTCCCCCAAATATTAACCCCGAAGGCCGAAACCAACATCAGATCAATATCCAGAAAACCATTCTGTTTGGCTAACCGACAGTCAATTTCTAAATTTCACATTCATAGGGAAAGGTTCCCATTAATTTTATCAAAGATAAATTCTTGAATTTATTCTTTAATCTATTTTTGAATATCAATTCAAACTAGTCGGGATTAGCGAACCTTACCAAAGTAATCATTTGTTTTCATTTCCCAATCCCAACCTATTCATCCCATGAAGTAAAACTGGTAATACTTCATATCTAACACCACAGTGTTATCGGTAACTTCAATTACCATTTCACGTTCAAATCTAATTAAAGATTTAACTATCGCCTGGAGCAAAACTGGTGATACTCCATTTTCGATCTTTTCAATCTAATTAAAGATTCATTAAAACTCCACTTAGTTTTAATCTTCGACTGGGTTAAAGAATCAGTGTCATTTAAAACACGGTTCACGATAAACCCAAAATCCCATTCATTAATTATCGGGTTAAAGAACAAGTGTTATTTAAAACACTGTTCACGATAAACCCAAAAATCAATATCAATTCCAATTAAATATTATTTAATTGGTACACTTCATTAAATCTAAATAAAAAGATTTAATCTTTTCTCAACTGGGTTCAAGAACAGTGTTAGTGAAGACACCATTCACGACAAACCCAAATCACATTCGATATTCAATACAAGGCTCTGAATAGATAATATATCGGCTTATATTCAATATCGAATTCTACGACTAACAAATGTCGTATTGGAAATAACGATACAAATATATATCTTTCAAATTTCCATAACAACACCTGTAATATCACGAATTCCAACATCGAAATATTCCGAAGACAATTTCGATTCAAATCCACTCCAATGCAATCATTGGAAATTTTGGTTATTTTCAAAACCCTTTTCAAATTCAATTTATTTATTTAAAAATAAATAGAATTATAATTCTAGTTCAAAACTAGTTCATTTCGATAAAAATCTATTTTTATCTTTTCAAATATGGAGTTTTTCATCCCAAACTTTCACAAATCATTTCTTATGATTTTACACAAATTATTACTATTTTTAATAATTTTATCAAGGCCCGTACAGTCGATTTCCAACAACGACCATCGAACTGCACTTACAGCGACCTTTTTCGAATTTGATTTGGACGTATCTCCAAATCCAACCGTTAGATTTCAAATTTCTAACATTCATTAGAAAGCTCTTTTCGATACGAACCCAACGGTTCCGGTTTTAGGAGAATCCGACAGTCGGATCTCCCGTAATGTCCGTTTGAAATCAATGGTCGAAATTCACGAACTACCGCGGCGCGGCGCGTTCTATTCAGGCCATTATATTATATATATATAATATATATAATATATATTTCGTCGATTTCTATTTAAAACGAATTATATAAATAGTTTTAAAATTCGTTTCAAAATCTATTTCAACTTCCATTTCAATTCAAAGCAAAATTGAATTCTTCTTTATAAATTCGTTTTTTAAAATTCATTTCCATTCAATTCAAATTTCAATTCAATTTGAATTCATATTATTCAATTCATTTCGAAATCGTTTTCAATTCAACTCATTTCGAAATCGTTTTCAATTCAATTCATTTCGAAATCGTTTTCAATTCAATTCATTTTGAAATCGTTTTCAATTCAATTCATTTCGAAATCGTTTTCAATTCAATTCATTTCGAAATCGTTTTCAATCCAATTCATTTCGAAATCGTTTTCAATTCAATTCATTTCGAAATCGTTTTCAATTCAATTCATTTCGAAATCGTTTTAAATATCGTTCACGTCAAAATGGCGTCAAACTAATCAACACGGCTTCATAAATTTCTATTTTTAAATATTCTATTTCAAATATTTCTTTTTCAAAATAGTTGTTATTATCAAAATGTTTCGTTCAACACATGACCAATCCCAATGGATGAGTACTGTCAACACATGAACTTTTTATTTTATATCGATAAAGATGTAAATTTTAATATTAAAATATTTCGTTCAACACATGACCAATCTCAATGAATGAGTACTGTCAACACATGAACTTTTATTTTATATCGATAAAGATGTAAATTTTAATATTAAAATATTTCGTTCAACACATGACCAATCTCAATGAATGAGTACTGTCAACACATGAACTTTTATTTTATAATATTCTTTATTTTTCAAATTGGAATGAGGCCCAATCAATTACCATATAAAATTAATTATATGGATTTTCATACAACACATGTATATAATAGCATTAAAAATAATCAACCAACAACCAAAGTGCACTACACTGTATAAGCATCAAATATAGATATCTAACGCTTATAACAGCCTGTCAATCAATCGATCGACATATTTAATCATTCAGGATGAGTGAACTTCAAATTTCATCCCAACACCCGTGTGGGGTTTCAAACCATCAAACACAGATTTTTATTCGTGCAGTTGGGCGATGTGTAAAATTTATCGTCCCAATCAATGTCCTTCAAATAGGTGTACATAAACAAACCGTCTGGTTTGTAAATGAATATTTATTTATTCATATTCACGTTAAAAATTATATTTTTAACGATAGAACATTTTATTCCAACATATGAATTTCTATTAAGTTCATTCTTTAAATAAAATGATATTTTTATTTTTCTAACATATTTTAGAAAATTTCGGCGGCATAACGGCACGATACTAGAAACGGGACAAGGCCTAGCCTTATCCCCGGTCTAGTGAAGGCCCACGCCATTCACACATCAATCAAATCAATTCGTTATGTAAACCACAAAATTTGGAGTAAGAGTCTAACCTAGCCTTACTCCTTCGCCTTATAACGGCGCACGTCTAATCCTAACCAATTTATCGATTCGATTTTTCACACCACAAACCACATTCAAACCAATATCGCAATCAATCACCAAACACTCAAACAAACAAGTCCATGGTCTGTGGACGATTGTGTCGGGTGCTACTAAGCACCGTCTGCATCCTAGTATATATATATATAACTAGAAAAATAAATTGAAAGGTGAGAAATTCTCACTTATAGCTATCCTAGCTCCACGGCTCTTCATTGATAGAAATCTTCGTCGCTTCGCATCTTTGTCATCTTCGTTGCTGCTTTCACTACATATGTAAAAATCGAATTTTTACTTCGCTATTCAATATATAAAAATCCATTTTTCTATCGAAGTTCGATATATAAAAATTCTATTTTTCTATCGAAGTTCAATATATAAAAATTCTATTTTTCTATCGAAGTTCAATATATAAAAATTCTATTTTTCTATCGAAGTTCAATATATAAAAATCGACTTTTTCTATCGAAGTTCAATATATAAAAATCGACTTTTTCTATCGCTATGTCAAATAGATAAAAATTATATTTTTATCACGCTATTTTCCACATAAAGATTTCGCCTTTTCTAAAATAAAGATTTAGCCTTTTCAAAAATAAAGTTTTCGCCTTTATAAAAATTACCACTTTATCTCAACGTATATAAAATAAAAATCAGATTTTTATTTCGCTACATATACAAAGATGATATTTTTATATTCTCTATCCTATAAAGATTATATTTTTAATACTTTAAAAATATAAAAATCATATTTTTAATATTTCTATATAGTAAAGACTATATTTTTAATTCTTTAAAAATATAAAAACTATATTTTTACTTCTTCTACTCAATAAAAATTCCGCCTTTTCTACTTTAAAGTTTAAACCCTTTTTTTCCTATTTCAAACCTTTAAAATAAAAATCAATTTCAAAATTCCTTTTTAAATCAGTTTTTAAAAACAAAATAAAATTCAGATTTTAAGATAAAATAAAATCAGTTTTAACTTCATATAATTTCAGTTTTAACCTAATATAAAAAAAACAGTTTTAACTTAATATATAAAAAAAACAGTTTTAACTTAATATATAAAAAAAACAGTTTTAACTTAATATATAAAAAAACATTTTTAACTTTAAAATAAAAATCAGAAATAAAATATTAATAAATAATAATAAAAAAACGAACACTTACAGCCGAGGGGGGGGTTCTGCAGTGGTCTTCGTCGAAGGGGGGAGCTGGAAACAGAGGAGGGGGTCGCGCGAGCGGTGGCGCCAGTCAGTAGGCGGTGCTGGAGGCGAGAGGGGCGGTGAGGCTTAGGCGGTTAAGGGGGTGGGCGACAGCTGTCGTGAGGTCGAGGAGGGGAAGCAAGGGGGTCGCGGTGGTTGTTCGATGGTCGTGGGAGGAGGAGATGAAGCATCGGCGGTGGCAGCGTCGCTGGGGGGGCGCGATGTGGTGGTCCGCCTAGGGCTTCGGTCCGATTTTTTTTTTTCTCTTTCTTTAGAAATGAATTTGGACGGGGGGGGGGGGGGGCAGACGGTTAAAGGGGGAAAAGGGTTTTTTTTCTGATTGGTGGAAAAATAATATATATATTATTTTTATTTTATTTAATTCATTTTAAAAGTAAAAATCATCACGAACAGCAAATCAAACTCAACGAATGTCGCTCCTAGCTAATTACCCCCGTCCCGAACACAATGGAATATGTTTCGTAGGCCATTTTGACTGTTACAGTCAGTTATTCCTCAAATTAAAGTATAAAACATTTAATTTTCAAATTTGAACGTACATTTCAAATTACCGGGGTCACATACTAACTAGAAAAATTCCAGAAAAATATTTTCTAGCTTCGTATTGACGATACGGTCCTAACAAAACTAGTTTCGTTGAATTCTGAGACCGTTTGAAAAATGGCCATTTTCCAATCGATTAAAATCAACTGAAACTGGTCAAACGCGTTTTCCTTTGCTACGCTCGCATATTGATTCGAAAAATTATGAAATTTGGAATCTAGCAATAACTTGACATCACGGACCCAACAAAACTGGTTTCGTCGAAATCCGAGGTCGTTTGCAAAATGTCCATTTTTAGGGGCCTTATATATATAAAAATATATATAAATTCCACAGCGACTATTTCTAATTTTAAACTGGACATATCTTATCATTTCTAAGATGAAATCTCAGTTTGTTAACTTCGTTACAAAGATATAGTTATACAGATTCAAATATTTCTTGTTTCGTTCAATTCTGACTTATATTGAATTCTGTATATTCATTTGAAATTAGAAATCGAATTTTCGAACTACCGCGCCATTTTCTATTCTATTTATATTTATATATAAATATTTATATTCTAACGACGACGCGTATAATATATACGTTCGAATTATATTCAAAATAAATTTCTCGTCGATATTATTTAAAATAATTCATTTTAAATAATCAAAATTCGCCATAATTGCCAAAATAAAAATTTTAAACTGGCCCAGAATTTACGGGTTGTTACATATGATCATTGTCTTTAGAGAGAGTCACTATCTTTGATTCAATTACAGTTGCTTCTATGACTAAAGTTTAAGATTTGTATTCTTTCATTAAGAAGAAGTAAATTAAGAATCATAATAAGACGATGTTAAAGAAAATTTTCCTTTAAGTTAAGGTTACTGTTTCAAGACGACAAACTCAACAACCTCAAAGTATATGGTTACTAAGGAAATCCACTTGTAGAGGAAGAAAAAATGTTCCGGATGATTACACATTATTTCTCCTTAAATATAAATAATGGACTAGTGAATATGACTATATGCACTTACACCAATCCACATGAGGTACTTATTTAAAAAGTGGATTTAAGATATGAACATATAGCGTATATGGACAAACAGTCTGCAATTTTCCTCTAACTTAAGTAACAAGATTATTGATTGTGAAAAACTATTCAAAGCTAAATTTATCTCACACTTCTAACTTGTGCAAGCTCTGAAAGTACTTACCTATGATAATCTATGTAAAAATACGTACTATATGTAACTTGTTTCTTAGAAATTCTGAGTTACTGTCTAGGTAGGCCCAAATCCATAATTGTAGCTTTATATGTCTTGTATTTTATTTCAGAATTCTATGAAAGTTTTTTCGGTTGATGAATATGTTGTTCTAGCTTGTGCATGTCAGTTTTCAGACCATTATGAGGTCATTTGGTCATCCAAAACATGTTTGAAACTTGTAATTAGAGACAAATTCAACTCTGGACAAAATTTCGTGCCTAGATCGACTCGAGTATCATCAGGGTCCCTCGTTGTGTTGTTGTGTGTAGGCCATTTCCTGTATGTACTCATTTCTGAGCTTATTTCCTGCACATTCCTAAGTAGATCTACGAGAAATTTGATGAATTTTGTAGTGAATTATGTTATGTTTTTCCTTGGCTTAATCATGTAATTGATAAGCCAATATTATCACCAATTTGCCAATCGAATTGGTGAATTTTCATGCGGTTTTCATTGTTGATTTCATGATATTTCCGACACTATCACGTTTTGTAAAACATTTTTAACAAGGTATTTTAATATATATATTTCACTTTGAAACAATGCGTTTTCAATATTTTGTTTTATAAACTAAAATTATCTCAAGGCTATAATAATATGATATTTTCCGATATATAAGATTTTCGAAGAAATAAATCGAATGATTTCAGAATCGTTTTATACACTCGTTTTCTTGAATCCAGGTTGTTTCTATATATAAAACCACACAATTTTGAACCCCTCGAGAACGCGAGGGAGTGATTTAAACAATGTAGTAAACTGTATGGTATGGGACATAATGATTTATTATGCCAATTAGTTCCAAACTTGTCCAATCGAGGCTATTACTCTGAGATTTGATTTAACTATTTTTAATACAAACTAGCTAATGGTAGTTAACCAATATGAGAGAACGTGTAGTATGAGACGTACCATTACCACTGTCTGAGCCACTATTTGAGAGTACATGATACTTTCAGAGATATAACTAGTACTAGAGTCATCTGAGATATATAGACCTTCACGCCATTTAAGGCATTTATGACATTCGGGACATTTGGGATATTTATAACTTTCGAGCCATCTAAAGAGGGTGCCACATATATTTATTGATTAATACTGGTAGGCTTCGACCATCTGATATATGCAGAACGACATTCCATCAGTTTGCCATTTGAGTCATGGATCCAATCTGAGTTATTTTCTAGGTTTCACTATTTATGGTTTCTAGATTGTGAGATTTCTTTTTGATTTCACTATTTTAAGCTTATCACATATGTACATATAAATGCCTAAGGCTATTTGAGGTTTTATTTATCCAAATAGTGATTTCACTTCTTTAATTTGTACTCTTAATCGAATTCTCGAGTTCTATGGTTTTTGAGTTCTCCATCCTGTGATATATACGATTTTAAGTCTTACAAATCATTGTATTATAATCATAGGAACATAATTTTATGGAAACATCTGACTAGTGTATTTAACTGATGCTTATAGTTCATTTTAGTGGTACTTTTATATATATTACGTGGAAATTAAAGTTTATATATTCCATTAATTATTAAAGGAATTATTCCCTTGTAACATTATACCTTATTTTTCACTTACTAATCATCTTGTCCAAGTTAGATTGACCCATGTATATTGTGTCATCGGGTCAGACCGAGTTGCAAGTTAGGATTATCTTTGGTCGTTGCGTACCTACCTCATTTTGGACATCATTTGGACCTGTTAAGCATAATTTGTGTAGTTGCCTTATAGTTACTTCTCCCTCTGATACTTATGTACATATTCTTTTGGGAGACTCGATGTTGTGTATATTTATGGTTTGTATAACCTATATATACGTCACTTTGTATTGTGTTGGATATATATATGTATATATATGGCTGTATTTGTTGTTCTGTGATTTGTGATATTTATTATTATTGTATTTTGTTCTGAATTGATCCTATAACTGCCATAGAATTGTATTAGATGAGATGTAGTATGTCGATCCGCTTGAGGAAAAGAAAAAAAATGAACACCTTATCGGCATATTTGATACTTGTTTAATTCAAGTTTACAGATGTTCGCGCCAAACCAGCCTTATTCCCAATATTAGTAGACAACGTTACTCGTTAATTGTCTTTGTTAATATGCATCTCGGGGTGGGTCGTCACAGCCTGGTATCATATGTAAATTCATAATAAAATGCGATAAACACAAAACAATATGCATAATACAATACATCGAAATACAATGTGAGATTATCCTGAATCAAAGTTGTCCTTAATCGGGTCCTTCACCTTGTCGAATACTTTGAGTGGAGATATAAGGAGGAATATGTCTAGGAATGTAAATTTTAATTCCATCATATTCTAATTCCTATGCTTAATTTAATTAATCATATACTACCCTTTGTGAATAATCATTCTCTTCTTTTAATTTTCAGCTAATGGGTGAAGGACTCCGTAGACGCCTCTGGAGTTAGGCAGTCCAATGTCCCATGCCTATAGGGTGCCTATATGTTGATTGACCATATTCTTAAGCTTATTAAGAGCACTTATCCTCTTGCTCCTTCTCGTTCTTCTCCTACGAATAAATCCACTTTTGCATGTATGTGCAGTGATTTCACTCATCTTGAAGAAAAGCCATTCAAAAGCTTCAAGTCCATATTAGATGTTCAGGCCTGGCTCCATATCAGTGAGCGTATTTTTACTCGTATGGGGATTTTATACCACCACCACGTACTTATAGCATCAAGCATGTTATAAGATCATGTGTTGGATTGGTATAAGTTGTGAGTGGAGGAGATTGATGAGTTCACCTTAGAGTGGAAGCAGTTGCGAAAGCGTTTTGAGTTCGAATTCATTCCTGAGTCCTAGAAGGAAATTCTAGCTCGACGTTTCCTTGACTTGAAGCAAGGAAAGTCCACTGTGTTAAATTATCTTACTTCTTTCGAGGTTTTACTCAATTATGGCCTTGATCATATTAGCAATTCTTACAAAAAGGATCTCAAATTTGTGAATGGTCTTAAGAAATACCTCAAGAAAACTCTTATGTTGCAACTCAAGTTGACTTTCGAGGAGCTTATGGACGCGGACCTTCATCTTAAAGCAGTCGAGAATAAAAAGTAGAGTAGGATGAGTTAGAGGTTTGGAGAAATCCATACAAGAAGCATTTTCCCTTCCATAAGTCCAAGTCTTCTAAGTAGAGCAAAAAAAAAAATTGGGTGGCTCTAGATCGCATTCTCTTGTAGCACCCCTACCATCTAGGACTTTGGAGTGTTGCAACTGTGGCTCTCACGTCCATCTTGCTAGAGAGTGTCCCAAACACCATAAATGTCGCTATTGTAAGCAAGAATGACATTTGATTTCTGCAAGTCCTAAGAAGCAAATAAATTATGGTTCTGGTAATCTTAATGTAGCCAATGCATTAGGAGCTTCATCTCTGCCTCGAGGCACATCTCCTTCCATTCTTGAGGGTTCTTTGCTATTCATAAAAGATCCATTCGAGTTTATTTTGATATGCATACGTCACATTCATTCATATCACGGGAACTCATTGACATTATTTCCTTGGATGTTACATGTTTGATGATCTCTTTATGGGTTGTGAATCCTAACAAGGGATCCACAACCCTTAGCACGCTTTGTAAGGATGTCGAGTTATTTATTTATGGCTTTTTTGTGTGAATCTACACATGATTCATTTTATTAGGTTTGATATGATCTTGGGTATGGACTAGATCGTAGGTTCAAGGCCAGGATTTTATGTTCTAAGGGGATCCTATATCTTTGACATCTTAACTCACCATCTTAGTTATCACGTATACTTCGGGACGTCGATCACGAATCTGAAGAAACTTTGTATATATGCTCTTGATTCCTGAGAATATGATGACATATCTTGAATCCTAATTATTTGTGACTTTGTTGATATCTTTGATCCTGTTTTGGGCTTGCCACCCAAGCAGGCTATCGAGTTCTATATCGACTTGGTTCCGTGTGCACATCGAGTTAGTCGGCCTGCGACGATGATATCAACTAAAGAGAATGAGGAACTTGAAGAGAAATAGTTCATTCATTCTAGCTCTTCACCATGATGTGCCATAGTGATATTCATGAAGAATTTTAATGACACTCTTGGTCTTTACGTCAACTATCACGAGCTTAATAAGTTAACCATAAAGCACTATTGTCCGTTGTTGAGGATCGATGACATGCTTGATCTGTTAGGTGGCGCTAAGTTCTTTTCTTAGCTTAACCTTGCCATAGGTTTTCATTAGTTGTGAATTGCAGAATTCCTCTCTCAGCATTTCACACTCATTATTGTTCTTATGAATGGCAAATCATGCGATTTGCTTTGACGAATAAACTAGCTTATTTCGTCGAATTCATGAATCGAGTATTCCGGGAATATATTGATAAGTTCGTTCTTATATTCATCGATAACAGTCTAAGGATGATCATTCTCTTCATTTGAGAATTGTTTAAGAGTATACTTCCTCAACCTCAATTCAAAGAAAAACTCTCAAAGTGCCATTTCTGGGAGAAGCAAGTTAAGTTTCTCGGCCACCACACTTCTTCTCACTAGCCTTACCAGAAATGGTGTTCGGTTTATTTGGTCCGATAAATGTCAAACTCCTTTTCAGAGATTGAAGGAGCTTCTTATTCATGCACATATTCTACTAGTTCCTGAACGAAACCAAGATCTTATCATTTATACTGATACGAGCTATATCGGCCTTGGTGCTATGCTTAGGCAGCATAAATGGGTAGTTGTCTATGCTTCTAGGAAATTATGTCTGAACGAGGTTCGGTAAGCTACCCATGATTTAGATCAAGCTGCCATCGTTTTTGCATTGAATATATGGCGTCATTATCTATTAGGAGAGCATTCATTCTCTATACTAATCATAAGTCTCTCAAGTACTTATTTGATCAAAAAGATCTCAACATGCGATAGTAGAGTTGGCTTGAATTTTTCGATTCGTACAAATTTGATATTCTGTATATCTTGGGAAGGAAAACCGAATTGCTAAATCCTTGAGTCATAAGCAGACAACATTCAACCATAGTTTTCATGATATTGTTGCTGAAGCCTTGAGTCGCAATCAGCCATCCATTATTTCCATGATGCTTGTAGAGTGGAACATTCTAAAGACTCTTTCATATTGTGTTATTCGAGACAGTGCACCATCTTCTAATTCTCTAGATTTATTATTTAACATGGATGCACGACCTAGCTTATTGGATTATATTGCCAAGGCCCAAAGGCATGATCTATATATTATCTCTCTTATTTAGCATTTTCAGTCTAACTCCCCTGATGAGGAGGTGAGGGATTTCAATTTTAATTTGCATGGTTGTCTTCGTAAGAAGAATCGATTTTTTATGCCTTCTGTTCTTGATCTTAGGTGATACATTTTAGCTAAATGTCACCATACTAAGTATATTATCCATCCAGGCAGCTGCAGAATGTATGCTGACATGCATCTCTTATATTTTTGGGATGGCACATACTGAAACATTGCAAGTTATGTAAGTAATTGCATGACTTGTCAGCTTGTGAAGGCCGAGCATCAGCAACCTAGTGGTCTCCTTCAGCCTCTTGAGTTCCTGTAGTGGAAATGGGATTAGATATTTATGGATTTTGTTAATGGCTTACCTCATTCGAGATCGGGCCATAGTCCCTTCTTGGTAACCGTGGATCGTCTTACTAAGTGCGCATATATTATTCCTATTATATCCAATAGGACAACAACTCTACTTGAGAATTTTTATGTAAAGGAAGCCATGTGTTTACATGGCATTCCTAGTTCTATTGTATGTGATTATGATCCGTTCCTTATAAGTCATTTCTATAAGAGCCTTCAACAAGCTTTAGGCACAAAGGTTAACTTCATTACAACTTACCACCCACAGTATAATGGACAGACTAAGAAGGTGAATCATATTTTATAGGATCTGCTTCAAGCTTGTATTTTGGACTTAGGTAATTCTTGTGAGAATCATCTCCCTCTTATTGAGTTCTCATACAATAATAGCTACTGACCTAGTATTGGCACGACTCTTTTTAGGAATTATATGGAATGCTGTGTCGTTCTCCTTCTTGTTGTCTCGAGTTAGGAGAGAAGCTTATTTTAGGCCTCAAATCCATTCATGACGCATCTGAGAAGATCATTATGAACCTTTGATCTGGGAGAGGAGGAAAGAGGCTTAGAGTCATTAGAAATCTTATGCAGACAATCGTAGGAAGCCTCTTGTGTTCTCAGTTGGCAATTCTGTGTATATCCTTGCATCTCCCTTGAAAGGAGTGGTACGTTTCAGTTCGACTGCGAAATTAGCACCTCGATACATTGGGTCGTTTCCTATCACTGAGTGTATTGATCCCATGGCTTATCGAGTAGCACTTCTAGTCCAATTTTTTCTCATTTCATGACGTATTTAACGTCTCTCAATTGCAAAAGTATTTACATGATTTTATGTTGAGAATAAAATGGAAAATGTAAATATTGATGAGAAATCATGGCAGAATAATTTTTGTTAAGAATATAAATTTTATTTGTGTTAAATAATGAAGTTTTGCACAAATATTGAGTTAAAATTGTATGTTTTGAGCACAAAGGAATAAATTGTACAATTTAAGAGGAAAATGTGATTTTTTGTTATTAACTATTAAAATATATGTTAAATCTTGTTAAAAAGTGTTTTAGCATATTGTATAAATTTTTAATAGGCTTAAAACAATGTTAAGTTGTGTGTATAAGTTTAAAAAGAGGAGATATATGATGTAACTTGTCTGGTGTTGTGATAAGTAGCTTATTTAAAGTAACAAAGCCTAATTACTTAAAATTTAAGCCTAATTAAACTATCATTAGGCCCAAACAAAGGTTTAGGGGTGGTGAACTCTATAATCTAACTTCTAGTACGTACGTTCCACAAAACAAGGCCATTTCTTCTCCTTCCCGAAGAAAACAAAGCAGACAGTAAAAAATTAAGAACTCCTTTAAAATCCAAATTTCAATTTGAACCTCAAGAGAGAACTAGTAATTCACTTGTTATAGGTATACATCTACAAATCCGTAGGTATTTCATCATCAATTTCTGAAATTTTATCTAAATTATCGATTTCATGCTTGTTGTGTCCAATATGTATATGTATTGTCATTTACATGTGTTGTATCTTCTCTTTAAGCAAAAAATTTCAAGTTATGCCTCAAATCTTCGCTGCAAGCATTTTTATTCATCCAAAAAGGTGAGTTATCTCTCACTTTCAACTTGTGTAAGCTCTGAAAGTCTTTATCTGTGATAATCTATGCAAAAATACCTATTGTCCGTGGATTATTTCTCAGAAATTATGAGTTGCTGTCTAATTGAGTCTGAGTCCATGTTTGTGGCTATATACCTCTTCTACTTTATCCCGAAACTCGATGATTTTTTCTAGTTCGTTGTTCTAGTTTGTGTATCAAATTTCATACCATTTTGATTTGGACATTCAAAACATGCCAAAAAATTTGTAATTGGAGAAGAATTCAGGCCAAGGCAAAACCCATACCCAAATCGACCTACTCGACCTATTGTTCAATCCAAGCAAATAAGGGTCGGCTTGGGGTCGACCCGAGTATCATCAAGGTCGACCCCTTTTTGTGTTGCAGTGCACAGGCCATTGTGCCTACATATGTTGATTTCTGAGTTTATTTTGTGCACATTCCTTAGTATATTTATAGGTTATTCAAAGAATTTTTAAGTGAATTCTGTGATGTTTTTCCTAGGCTTAATCATGTAATAGATAATCCAATATAATCACCTATTTGCACACCAAATTTGTGAAGTTTCATATGGTTTTCATTAATGATTTCATGAGATTTCCAACGTTGTTCATGTTTTGCAAAATGGTTTTAACAAGGAACATATATATCACTTTGAGACAAAGGATTTTCAATATTTTGTCTTATAAAAATAAAATCGTCTCAAAGCTGCACTATATACGATATTTTTCAATATATAAAGATTTTCTGAGGAGCAAATCAATTGATTTCAAAGTTGTTTTATAAACTCATTTTCTTAAATCTAAGTTTTTTCTATATATAAAACCACATAATTTTGCACCCTTTGAGAAGGTGAGTTGGGGTTTAAACGATGTAGTAAATCGTGTGGTATGAGACACATTGGTTTATTTTTTAGTTAATTCTAGACTTGTCCGATCGAGGTTATTATTCTATGATTTGGTTTAGCTATTTTTAACGTGGAATTAGCTAACGGGTAGTAAACCAATAAGTGAGAATGTGCTGTAAGGAGCGTACCATTACCACTCTTTGGGTTACTATTTAAGAGTTTGCTATACATTCTGAGATATAACTAGTACTAGACCTTTGGGTCATCAAAGATACTTAGACCTTCGTGTCACCAGTCACATATATGATTTTCGGTTTATCTGAGATATTTATGACTTTCATGTCATCTGAGGAGTGTACTACATATATTTGTTGATTAATAGTGGTAGGCTTTGGCCATTTGAGATATGCACATGCGAAATTGCTTCGGCTTAATATTTTAGACATGGATCAAATCTGAGTTCTTTTTCCAAGTTCCACTATTTTTGATTTCAACATTTTGAGATTTATTTATGATTTCACTATTATGAGCTTATCATACACAAACACACACACACACACACACACACACACACACACACACACACACACACACATATATATATATATATATATATATATATATGTTTGTGTATGTGTGTGTGTATGCATTCTCCATAGAGCTATCCGAGGATTGATTTATTCATATAGTTATTTCATTTCTATGTTATGAACTCGATTGTTTTGAACTCTTAATCGAGTTCCCAAGTTCTATGGTATCTGATATTTCTGAGTTTATTGTGATTTCTTTAATTTCCATCCCGTAGTTTGTACGATTTTAAATCTTTTCAATCATCGTATTGTAATAAGAGGAATCTAAATTAATGGAAACATTTGGGTTTGTGTATTTAAGTTATAAAAGATGCTTATATGTCATTTTAATGATCCTTTTACATATATTATATGGAAATCAAAGTTTATATGATTCCTTTAATTATCGTAAAAATTATTCCCTTGTAACATTGTACCTTGCTTATCACTTACTAACCATCTTGTTCAAGTTAGACTAACCCATGTATTTCATGTACTTGGGTCAGACTGAGTTGCAAGTTAAGATTATACTTGGGTCATGCTTAGCTATTTCATTCTGGACATCTTTTAGATCTTTTAAGTATACTTTTTATGTAGCCTTATAGTTACTTCACACTTTGATACTTATGTATATATTCTTTAGGGAGACTCGATGCTTTGTATATATTATGGTTTGTATAACATATATTTATGCCACTATGTATTGTGTTTGTTGTATATGTATGTACATTAATGTGTTTGTTTTTCTACGATCTGTGATATTTATTAATGTCGTATTTTGTTCTAAATTGATCCTATAGCTACCGTAGCATTGTATAAGGCGAGAATCAATTATGTTAATCCACTTGAGAAAAAAAAAATATGAACACCTTATAGACATATTTTTGACTTGTTTAAAAAATGATTACAGATGGTCGCTTTTGATCAGCCCTATTCTCCATATTAGCAGACGTTATTACTCTTTAGTGCCCTTTGTTAATATGGGTCTCAAGGTGGGGGGCCACACATAGGATCAGGAATAACCTTCTTAGCTTCTTCCTTGGTTTTCCTCTCCACCCCACTCCATTTCTTTTCCCTGCCAGTCTTCAAACCATCCGGTTTCTCAATCATTTGTTCCGAGCTCCCCCTTTCACTAGGACCAATCCCCCCCTGCTCCAAAGTTTGACCTGACTCCTTTAGCGACTACATGTACCCAAACTTTAACTTTATCAATTCATTGTAGATGGCTTCATCCCCAGTGATGCCTTCCATCAACCCTTCGACTAGGAGCACAAATGTTCCAGAAGTCGGAGTTATGGGAGTACTAGTGAGAATATGCATTCCATGTGTATATGTAGTATGAACATAAGGCAAGTTTAGTCATCTTCTGTTCTTCAATGATTAATCGGGATGCCAAGCAGCTTTTTCGCAAGTCTTTATCATCTTTTCAAAATCCAAGGAAAGAATTAATAAACCTTTGTCTTTATGTTTAGTACTTTCTAAAGAAGCTATAACTTCCGGGATAGAAGATAACGATGTTTCAAGCCCAGAGCCAGGATTCTCGAGGTCATGCCCTAGATCGGTGACATCCTGTCGAGAAGAGCCACTTATAGCTGAAGGCTGGATGGCTAAAAGATAGGAAGTACACACTTGACTTGACGATTGTCCTGCTAAGCTATCAATATGAGAAATTACAGTGATTTTGGTCATAACAGTTGTCTCTTTCCTCAAAGCTGCTACAACTGCCTCTTCCGCTTCTACCTTTTCTCTCGACCAGCGCCATCCTTCTTCCAAAATCTGTGGCAACTCTCCTCTCAAATACTCGCTTGATAAAGGCTCTTCATCTACTTCTTCAACATTTCTTATAGCAGCTTCATCATCCAAGAACTACTCTCATACCATAGAAAACATCTTTTTCATATTGATTATTCTAAGTTATTCCACTATAGTGGATGTGCTAAGCATAAAATCCCAAGATTGCAGAGTCAAGCTTGTCTTCTTTTTTTAACCCGCTCGAACTTAGGCCGAAAGCTCGTTAAGTTGGGCTTCAGAATCCCTTGTTACATCATTACCCTGTACAAGCATGACCTTGCTTGACTCCTTAGTTGTTTATTTTTCTTTCTATGCTGCCTCAGTCTTGGATTTATTCGTTGCTTTCTTACTCCTAAGCTCTTTAAGTTCCTTTTCATTTTCTCATTTTCCACTATGAGATGCTTTTTATATTTTTCCATGGTATTTTTAGGAAAAAAAAACTATATCCAACTCCTCTCTAAATATGTCTTTGGCTGAAATGGTCGCTACAACCACTTTTACTATATTTTTATTGGCTGTATCTAGCTTCCATATAATATCGTTAATTTCGACCTCCAATGTTTCAGTATGTCCTAGTTTATATTCAAATTCATGTTTCAGACACATGATTTTTGCATTCTTTTTGTTTAACAACTCGAGTAACTTCTCGGTTAGTGCACAATCACCCTGTATTGGTCATACACATTGAACACACAATTAATAATTTGTTTATCCATCTCTCCTGGAATCGGGTGCATGGACGGCATATTAAAGTGCAACTCGGGAATGTCAACCTATGGATATCCATTTATTGCCGAGTGTTAAAGACCAATTCATGGTCAGTTTCTTTCTCCTTTTCCTTCTTCTTCTTCTCTCCCCACAAAGACCTCTTAACAATCTCTGAGCCTTTGTTAGGATGATCTCAGCTTGAACCTTTACATGGAGGTGGTGGGGGCACTAGTCTAGTAGCAAGAGGTGCTAAGAGCACAACAGACTAACCTATACTTCTCGAACCCCCACATTATTAGAATCACTTGGTCTTACATCCATAGGTGGAGATCAGGAGAGGGGAGGGTAATCATCGTCATGTCGGCGATGATGACTCCCATAATCATATCTAAGTTTTCGGGGAGAAGAGTGCATTTGAGAGCAACTAAAGAGTTCACCCCTGATGTCTTCTCGTCGTATGCCTCAGATTTACCTTCCTCTATGTCTATATCACTCCTTACTCTATCTCTGTAACTTTCTCGAACCACTGTTCCCACACAAAGTAAAATTAAACACATGAATAAGCATTGTCTCATGCAATGCTTACGAGTGTGCATCTTATAACCCCCTTCCATAAAACCAGCTTGGGTGAGTGATCTCCCTGGTAGCGATGACACCAAAGTCATTTCCGTTCTTGAAAGGAAGATTTTGATATTGATCTCGAAAAAGCCAAATTGTGATATTTCTAATGATATATTCTCCAAACCATTGAATTGTCCTTCTATTTCCATTGATACAACCATTTCAATAGTTGTTACGGGAGATACATATTTTGTAACTTCACCCGTCCTAAGCTTCATGGTGGGAGAAGGAAATAGAGTAGATGCAGATCGTATCTTCTTTGTGGATCTTCTTTAATTGCCACATTCTCACCTCCGATCTCCCATTATGCTCTATGAAGTACTCCTTCATCAATGGGCATAAAGGGAGCATGACGAAGGGAACGTCACCTACTACCTCTCCTCCAAGTCTGATTCCTTCGCCTTCGTTCATGATCATTTCCTCATTATCACGGAGATTGATTGAACGATCTTCATGCAAAAATCTAATGTCTGAAGGAGATAACCATAAATTAGCGTCTGTGCATTTGATATTTTGCTCTGCTTCTCTCGGATTTAAAACCATATTCAAGTACACTTGACTAGAAGGCCTTAAAGGGTTACCTACACAAATCAGATTTTATGTTCATCTAGATATTACGACTCAGTTAACTTGAAGTAGTGCAAGTGAGTGTCGATCGCTTACATCCTTGTATCTAATACCTTGTACTCCCAGAAAGACAGTGCATGTAAAACCAATCGTGCTAGAAATTGCTTGGTTTATTCCATACCTTGAGGATGACGTCTTTGTTCAGTAACGCTTCCAAATACATAAGTGATGAAGATTTCCTCCAGTGCTTGAGCATGTATAAATATCAATATCTTCTTTGATTGGCTCTCAACCTAAACTCTCTACATATATAATGTTCATCCCTAGCCGGAAGGCATAACTATTTAGGTGGAGCAGTGTTGGCGCCAAACTCATAAAGTGAAGCATATCACGAATGAATGGGCATAACAGGGTATGCATCCGATGGAGTACTTATATCTATTACACACCACATACCCCTCCGAGGCTGCATGGGCTCCATCATCCTGTTCCGGCACACATCTTCAGGAGCTATGCCATACTTTACACAAATCATCATTAGTATGGATCCATCGACCCTAGATGCAACCAAACCTACTAGAATCCCCAAAATCACTTCTCCTTCCAAAGTGTCTGGAGCTGGAGAAACATCCTCTTGGTTAATCTCCAACTCTCCATCCCTTTGCAGGCCTATTTCTACTTGTTGCAGACCTTTCACCGCATGTGGATCACCATTGGGTTGAACTGCCTACGATTCCCCTTCGAATTGTACCTATTGAATTTACACTTTTAGTTGATTCACTTTTTGAAATGGACTTGAATCATTTGATGTCCAATGGTAACGGTTTACAAAGCTTTACTCACTTACAGAATGACTGGGTCCTAGAGCTTCTTCAGAACTCTCTGACCTACAAGTCGAGTCTCATGGAACTTCCTGTACCTACAATTTACTATATTTACAAATAATCACAGTTGGCATGATTAACTTATACCCAATGTTTTAGCATAATTAACACGGAATGTGCAGTGTCGTGTGTTCTTATATAATTCAATAAATAATATGAAATGTGGTGAAAAGATTCAGTTTATAACTAGAGTGATTGACCTTATTGCTGACCATTCCCTTACTTTCAGACCAAATTATGGGATTCCATTAATGCCGGGGATCAAAAAACAGAGGCATGGATCGATAACTCAGTCATTGTCCATGGTCTAGTTTATGCTCAGTCATAGTGCATGTATGAGTTATTGTTCCATTTCGATATTCGAAGGCAGTTCATGTATTTGAAGCGATTAGGTTATTGATGTGACACTAAGAAAATTGTAACTCAAACGAGTTCATGACTTAAACTTAAACATCGAATCGAGTAACTCGATCACCCCATACTTAAGGCCATTCCAACCCTATGGTGTCACCATTCCAATCAAACTACCAAACCCTGGTCTGATTTCCATTCCTTTCTTTCTCCTTTCCCCCTTTCTACCTTCATCATGTTCCACTTCTCTCTTCCTCCTCCAATAGTTCATCCTATGTCATTGGCAAAACCTACTATACCATGGCAAGCTTTGATCCCATCTCCAATGCTCATCGCCTCTATTCTTTTCCACTCATGCTCCTCTATCACCATGATACCTAAAGATAATTCAGTTGGATCCTGTGTTTATGCGATCTACCTCGAATCAAAGTACAATGGTTAGAGCAAGTTCATGGTTCGTTGGAGCCTAGGTGGCGATGATCTAAGGGGAGATCAAGGAGGTATATGTTGGTCTAGGAGAAATTTAGTTCGATGCTTATTAGGGTACTCAAGTCATCTCATAAAAGGTAAAGGGCAAGAAGGGAAGGCCATACCATTTATACGGGGGAAGGGACCGAATCCTTTACATAGCAATTTCGAGAAGAAAACTTCAAGTATAGGACCTACATAGGGATTGGTACCGACCCAATACCTTATCTATTTTTTAAAAAGGAAGTAGAGAGACCATGTGTGTGCATGCCCATTTGAGTTTACATGCTTATACTTATACATGTTAGTGCACATCTAAATCACCAATGAGATAGATAACGTAATAACTTAAGACTTTTAACGATTTTTTTCTAAGGTTATAATTGAATTAAAATGAAATTTTAAAATATAATTTATTTTGAAATTCTATATTCAATTTTTGAGTTTAAATTATGAATTTTATGTTGAATTAGAAAATTGATCGTTAATTCAAACTTAAATGTTTGAAATGGCATAAATCAGTTATTAATTAAACATTGAAATATTAGTCCTAAGATGTAACATTTCTATATAAAATCGATATAAATAATTTTATAATGAAAACATCAAATTCTGCTCGCTCTATTAGATCAATTTATACGATTGATTCACGGTAGCGACATATAGTAAAACTAACGTTAAAATTAAAAATATGGATTAAATTATGAAATTTCGTATTTGCGACTTTTTTAATTAAATCTAGCGAAGGAATAAATTTTGGAGTCAAATATGTAAGTTTTTTCTGTTTGCAAATTTTAGTTAAATTAGAATAAATCATTTTAAAAATAAAATATTGTTGAAATTTAAACGTTTTTAAAAACTAGACGAAATTCTAAGAAGGATATCATGTTTTGTTTCGAGAAATTCGGACGTTGTTCGCTCTAAATCAACTATTTATTCTGTAAAATGCACAAAATCAATCAGCATGCATTTATTTTGTTGCAACCTTATTCTTTAGTTTTCTCCTTGTTGTCCATTCACTTTTTATTCCTTGAATTCTACAATTCTAATTTTCTATATTGTGGAGTTGAGAAATCTCTTGGAAATCCAATTGTTGGTCAAAACGTGCATGTTCTTTAGTGTAAATGTTGGAAGATAATAAGCACACAACCTTTTTATATTTCTTTTCCTGTCATCGGTCTCTTTCTTCACTTCTTCTTATTTTTCTTTCTTCCTAACACCCAACCTTGACCACCACTATCACTGTGATAGGCCATGCCTGTGGACGATGAAAAATATTTAACCAATTCTAGTTAGGTACATGGTATGAGTGGTAATTAACGATTTCTAGTGAGTGATTATATTGACTGCCATTGTTGTTGGTCATTTAACTAACTTTGACATCGATGACAATGAGTTTCGAGGGTTTGGATAGAAAGGCTCGTTTGATGGCGGATTCGACATGGTGGCTTTTTAATTGTATATACTGGTATGGGAAAGGATCGGTGCTTTTACTAGTTAGTACAAATGGATTGTTTAATCCATGTATTGAGGCAATGTGACCTTCAGAGCGAGCTTGGGGCTGCGACTCCTTTATTCCGAGGCTCAGATGTGCTCGAGATGGATCGCTTTAATGGGTTAATATGCGATTCATGGATTAGCATGATTGCAGGATAGATTCTATGTTGCGAATTTCGTAGTGGGACGAAGTTGCTGGATGGATCGGTGTGATGCAGTTTGTAGTAAGGAGATGCTGCAGGATGGATCAGTGCTATGCAGTTCGTAGTGGAATCAGGATGCGAGATCATGGATCGATATGAGATGTACTTCATGGTGGGAATAAGGTTACTGGGTAGCAGAATCAAAGCAGAGGTATTGTTTGGGAGACCCACTAGGATCGGTAGGATTGTGTATGCAGGGTAGTGAGCTTTGGCCAGGAGGGCACGTGTCAGCCAGACACGAAGTTCAGCTACCTTATACTCTTACTATTTGTGTAGTATTTTGAGAGTTCTTTATCACTTACACCAAACTATTATCTGATCCAAGGTTTTATGTTTTTTCTTATTGAAAGTGTGTGTGCATGTACTTGCCAAGTATAAAGTACACTTGGATCGTGTAATATGGAATAACACACAACTACTTGTCTAATGCAATAGTTATGCAAGTAAATATAAAACAGAATGAGATATCACAAAAGCAGTATCATAGATAAGTAAATGCAGTAAAAGGAAAATCAAACCAGAGATTTTTATACTGGTTTGGAGCACCGTCCTACATCCAGTTCGAGACTTCTATCTGGAATTTCACTAATCAACAACCTCACTTAACCCGGAGGAAACAGGTTCACAACACCCGAGCAACCGAACGGGATTTCACGCCTCTATCAACACGAGGATTTCACAACTTGCCTCTTACAACACAGAGGACTTCACAACTTGCCTCTTACAATACGGAGGACTTCAAAAAAGACGAGTAGACTTGTAATTTGACAACGTGTGTTCTGAATAACACGAATTTTTCAATTCTTGTACAACCTTCCTATAATCTTATCCTCAAGTAGAATTTGTATTTGTGAAGATTTGGAGGATGATATCATGTTTGAATCAAAAGAATAATATATAAATTCTAGGATTCAAGAACGATATTGTGAAGAATATGATTGTTTAAGTGATTTGAAATTGCAATAGTGAAATCAACAATAAAGAGAATAGATAGAAAGAATTAGTTGTTTTATTTGATGATTTCAAAGTGTATTTATAGAAGATAAGTAGTTGTAACCTTCGGTAAAGAGTCATAACCAAAAGAAATGATCATTGATGAAAGGAAGGAGAAGCAACTCATGGAGGAATGGAAGTGACTATTCAAAAAGTTGCATCTGTGTAAAAACGGTCGCCAGGTCAAAATGGACTAGTAGACTGGAATTTAAATAAATATATATACACGTTATATGTATATGTGTGCACGTTCATTGTGCAAATTGGGTAAAAACGGTCGACCGGTCTGTTTTGGGCGGTCGACCGATATTGACCAGTTTGCACAATTTATGTGCATACATATACATAAGTATATACATATATATATATATATATATATACTTTGATTATTTAAGGATAGATTCTAACATAAGTGAACACTATTATCATACCAAATAATCAAATTCTAATGACCAATACCATATGAAGCTCCTTATCTTCTTAGATCAATGAACGTCGTCTTTTCGTCGATCATTGCACATTACTTTGGCATAAATCAAAATTCCTTAACTCAACATTCTCCCCCTTTTTGATTGATGACAATATATCTCTGAATCTCCCCCTGAATTTGTGCCTGTATAATAACTATTGTTCCTGCATATAATGTTAGTACCATACTTACCATACTTCTCCCCCTTTGTCATCGACAAAAAGGAATGAAATAAGCAGATAAACAATATAAATGATGCAAGCAGAGATTAAAATACCACACACATATCATAGAGCAATAGGTCTAAGTTCATAATAAAACAACGACACCATTTAGGTACAAGTGTCGGATTAAGTCTAGAAAAATACCAAAAGCATTAGTACATAAAATGATAAAAGAAACAAGCTACTCGGATTTCGTTTCCTTGCCTTCTTCTTCTTCTTCTTCTTCTACATCAAGCATTTGAGATTGTCCACGACCCCGTCCATGACTAGTGTCAGAGTTAGTGCCCTCCTCCGAAGATGTCCAAGTAAAGGATGAAGGAGCTGGACGTTTACCGGGGTCCTGTGCTTGCATGGAAGAAGTGGAAGCTCCACAAGATATTGCCTTCCATATAAACGAGAAGAACGACTTAAGTTTATTAAAATGCTTATCCATCTTTGTGTCCATACGCTTAAGTCGAGCTTCAAGAAGGAATTGATTTTGAGCGAGAGTTTCAAGACTTTCTTTGGTGGAGGAAGTCGAGCGTAGAAGTTTAACGTCTACGGGTTTTGGACGAGAAGGTCGAGAGGAGGTTCCTTGGTGGCCTTGTTCTTTCCATTGTTCGAAAGGCATTATATTAAAATATGGTTCAGGAAGTTTCATACATTTGATTGAAGCTTTGTTTATGCACTTTGGGCATGTAATAAGTGGTTGAGGTGGATTGATGCCAAAGTCACTTAAGAGTCACATAATATATTCGTTGTAGAAGAGATGCGGCTTATTCAACTCATTGACTTGTAAAATTTCATCGAAGATCATTTCAATCCAGTTTATTCGAATTCAACCATAAATTGCATATAAAGCTTTGAAATTCTCTTTGTAAACAGCATCAAAATTCCCAATTCGAGGGAAAAGAGAATGCATTAAAATACGGTGAAGAACTCTAGCTGTAGGACGCAAATTTATCAATTTTGTGCTGTCCTTATCACCCTCGATGAATTCATGACTTATTTGATTATGGATATGAACAGTACAAAAGGTACTTGAAATTTTTTCTCCGCCAAAGTCCGAACCAAGCACTCTTGCCATCCTTTGGCAAGAAATAAAAACTTGTTGCCCACATACAACCGACCAAAGGCAGTAATTAGGGTTTTCCGGTTTTTATTTGTCGAGATTAATATTACCGTAGAAAACCTTAATCATAATATGATTAATTTCAACATTATTATGATCGAAATCAATTAGAGATTCAATATGAGCATTTCTTGCTAATTGACAAACTTTGTAGTTGGAGAAATCAGGGAATTTGATATATGAACCGGGATGAATTTTGAAATCCTTCATTTGGTTCCATCTTGTGATAGCAACCGGATCAACAAGCCATTTCTTGATCGAACTATCTATTGGTTGGAGTTCGGAAGAAGAGGTGGAAGCTTTCTTAGTCTTCTTTTGTAGAGGAGCCATGAAATTGATTTGGAAAAAAAAGGAAAATTTGAGTTCTAGGGCTAGAGAGGTTTTGGAGTTTGAAAAGGTAAAGGTAAAAATGAAGAGATGGGTTGGAAAAAAAATGACCGTACGGGTGTATTTAAAAACCCTTCAAATGAAAACCGGTCGACTGGTAAATTATCACCGGTTGACCGTTTTCAACCCAAGAGCAAAAAGGTCGACTGGTGGTAATTGACCGGTTGACTAGTTCTGGAAACCCTTTAAAAAACAATATCCTATAGGACCGGTCGACTAGTTAGAGATGGTCGGTCGACCGTTTTTAACCCGAGAGCAAAACGGTCGACTGGTCCATTTCAACCAGTCGACTGGTGTTCAAGATGATTGTTTTTCTTGATTTTTTTTGCTCTTCTTTCTGGTTTCGAACGATCTGAACTTTTATATTTCGAACGGTCGTAAAAATATTGAAATCATTTCAAAAACCAAAGTACATATATGTTATAAGCATAGAAAAGACTGAAATAAAAGCATAAAGTTTATGAAAACAAAAATTAATGAGATATTCCAGAATTATGCTCGGTTGAGTCTTCCTTAACCTTGTTGATTCGAGGTGTCCATGGCGACCATTTCGCACATTCATTACGATTGTAGTTACGATCCCAGGAGTTTGGACTCATAGAGGAAGAAGGAGCATGCAACATAGGTTCATGAACTCCATGTTTGTTCGTGCTACAGAAAAATGAAGCCAAGCGTTCTAAGAGAAATAAACGATCGGAAGTAAGTTTTTTCTCGTAATGGAGTTGTCGCTAGAGATCCATTTTATGTTTGTAGTAGTGGTGAATCTCATTTATCTTTTCTCTATTTTTTTGGGAGCAAAACAATGCTTTCTTTGCATGTTTTGACTTTGGTGTATTTGCGGGGGTATGAGTACATTTTGGTCTACTTTTCGGTGTTTTTGGAGAATAGTATTCCTCTGGTTCAGAACTAGTGACCGAAATTTGTGACCTTTGTGCACATTCGTCGCAGATATGAGCCATTTTGAAATATTTGAACTCGGTTAAGAATAATATAGAGTCTGATTAATGGGATGCAAAAAGGAGAATGAGTGATACACATATATATATAGGTTTGTCTATATATAGAGTAATGGTTAAAAAGGTTCAAGGAATATATACCGTAGAAAAAATGTATAGCTCATAATTTCTAACTAAAAATTGCGATAGCTACTTAATAGCTAAAAAAATATGAAAAGTAAAAGCACCGGTTAAGAAAAGAACTTGACAATTCATATGTATATAACTTAAGAATTTACACATCAAGTTCAGTTCTAGAGATTAAACTAAGCTCTCTACGTAAATAAATAAAACTTGATTCAAGTAGAGGCTTAGTAAAAATGTCCCGTAGTTGATGTTCAGTCCGGACATATTCAAGACACATGTTTCCTTTTTCAATATTATCTCTTAAGAAATGATGTCGAATGTCAATGTGCTTTGTGCGAGAATGATTTACTAGATTTTTTGATAAGTTAATTGCACTTGTGTTATCACATTATATAATGGAGTTTGATAAATGAATATCAAAATCACGAAGTGTTTGTTGCATATATAGTACTTGAGTACAAGCAAAAGCTACTGATATATACTCAGCTTCACATGTCTTGTTTCTTACTAAATCAAGAGACAAGTGATTTACCAATAAAATTGCATGTACCACTTGTACTCTTTCTATCCGTACGAGAGCCTCCGAAATCAGCATCACTATAGGATACTAATTCGAATGGACAATCTTTTGGGTAGAAAAGACCAAAGTCTTTGGTATTATTAAGATAACGTACTATACGTTTTACTGCTCGTAAATGTGATTCTTTAGGATTTGCTTGAAATTATGCACATAGACAAACACTCATCATTATATCGGGACGACTTGCGATAAGATAAAGAAGAGAACCAATCATACTTCGATATAACTTCTGGTCAATTCTTACCATGTTCATCTTTTTCAAGATGTGTAGTTTTACTCATAGGAGTAGGTTTGCCATATGTATTTTCCTGACCGAAGCGTTTGATAAGATTTCCACAGTATTTTTCTTAATTAATAAAAATACGGTTAGAAAGTTGTTTGATTTGAAGACCAAGAAAATATGATAGTTCTCTCATATGAGACATTTCAAATTCTTTGGTCATAATATTTGCAAAGTTTGTCATTTGTTGAACCAAAGATAATATCGTCTACATATATCTGGATAACCAATATATCTTTTTGAGAATGTTTAATGAATAAAGTCTGATCGATTTTACCAATTTGAAATTCTGAATCAGTAAGATAGCTGCGTAATCGTTCATACCAAGCACGAGGTGCTTGTTTTAAACTGTACAAAGCCATCTTAAGTTTATATATGTAATCAGGATGTTTTTCATGTAAGAACAAGGGAGGTTGTTTGACATATACATTCTCTTTGATAAATCCATTAAGAAAAGCACTTTTGACATCCATCTGATAGAGTTTGAAATTATAACAACAAGTAAAGGATAACAAGATTTTGATAGCTTCTAGTCGTGCAACTGGTTCAAAAGTTTCTTCGTAATCGATACTTCTTCCTGATTATATCCTTGTGCTACTAATCTTGCTTTATTTCCGGTTATATTTCCTTGTTCATCGGCCTTATTCTTATAGACCCATTTCGTACCAATAACTGACTGATCAGTTGGTCTTGGAACAAGTTCCCAGACATCATTGCGCTCGAACTGATTTAGTTCTTCCTGCATGGCAATGATCCAGTAATCATCAGTAACATCTTCTTTTGGATTCTTAGGTTCGATATTTGAAAGAAACGCAACATGACCCATTTGGTTGAGTTGACTCCTTGTTCTAATTTGTGATGTTACTTCTCCAATTACATTTTGAACCAGATGATCTCTTAGTATCCTAGGTGGAGATCATAATCTTGGTGGAGAGGGTATCACAAATGGTTGAGGAATATTCTCAATAATTTCTGAGTTAGAATCAGCATTTGTGACGATTGGATTTTCAGTGACTATAATATCATCATCATCTGTTATATTATGAGATGGCTTATAGAATTCATCGAATGAAACATGAAGTGATTCTTCAATAGTTTTATTTCTTTTATTAAATATACGATAGGTCTAGCTTCGTTCTGAATATCCGACAAATATACCTTCATCGGATTTTGGATCAAATTTTCCAAGATGGTCTTTCGTATTTAAAATAAAGCACTTAGAACCAAAAACTTTGAAGTATGAGATATTTGGATTTCTTTGATTAAATTACTCATAAGATGTATTCTTGGTGAGAGGTCGAATAGATACATGATTCAAAACATAACACGCTGTTGCAACAACTTCTGCCCAAAAATGTTTTGGTAAGGTGGATCCATTTAATAATGTTCTTGCACATTCTTGTAAAGTCCCATTTTTTCGTTCTACAACTCCTTTTTGTTGTGGAGTTCTAGGAAACGAAAAATTATGATATATACCTTTCTTTGTACAAAAATGTTCAAATTCATTATTTTCGAATTCTCCGCCATGATCACTTCTTATATTCTTAACCTTAAGCTCTTTTGATTTTTGAATTCTCTTGACGAAAGATTTGAAATGATCAAAACTGTCACTTTTGTTTTTCAAGAAAATCACCCAAGTATAACGAGAGAAATCATCAACAATTACAAACACATATCGATTATGATTTATCGACTGAACCTGTGTTGGTACGAATAAATCCATATGTAGCAGCTCAAGTGGTTGTAATGTTGATAAGACTTTCTCGGATTTGAATGATGATTTAGTCAATTTTCCTAATTGACATGCGTCACAAATGTTGTCAACTGTAAAAATCATTTTGGGTAATCCTCTAACTAGATCGTTTTTAGCTAGCTTGTCGAAAGTTTTGAAGTTTATATGACAGAAGCATTTGTGCCATAGCCATGGATCATTATCATTTTCTACAAGACACATATTTGAATTATGATTGACATTCATATTCAGAATATAAATATTTCTGTCTCTATATCATTCGAAAACTAACTTATGATCTTTATCTAAGATACTACACTTGTTATCAGAAAAGGAAAATGATAAAGCCCTTGTCACATAATTGACTGATACTAAGTAAGTTATGTTTCAAATTTTTAACTAGCATGACATTGGTAATAAGAGTAAGTTAGATGTACCACAATTGCTCGCATCGCCTTTGCCGATGATATAGCCTTTTGAATTATCTCCAAAAGTGACGGAGCCACCATCTGAATAAGTGATATTTGTCAATAGATTCTTGTCTCCAGTCATGTGCTTCGAGCAACCACTGTCCAATATCCACTTTCCTCTTTTCTTAAGTGGGGCCTGCAAAAAATAAAATTAAGTTCATGGTACCCACCTTTTTATATGGTCCTAAGAGTTAGATCTTAGGAGTCCAAACCCATACGGGTCTGGTATCCCCTTTATATAAATAATTGGAATTATGATGCATAGTATTCAAAAAATTCTGAATATATTTGTTCCTAATCAAAGTGTTATTAGTTTTAGGAACCCATATCTTGATAGTCTTGACATTTTTCTTTTAAAATTTCAAAACAGGATTTCGTTTGGAGTATAATAAACTAAGATTTTTCTTAGCTTTAGTTTTTTGTACATTTTTCTTTCTTTTATTACCAAAATGCTTCTTGGTATCTTGTTTCTTATATCCCAAACCTTGTTTATTTGTAGCAGATTGTGAATTTTCAATATTTTTTTTCAAATTTTCTCGACCTTTGTTGAAGTTAGAAACATTTTGAGTAATGTCGTCTGACTTAGTTTGTAAACTAGCTTTTTCTAGGCCTAGAATTTCGACTTTTGCCTTAAGCTCATGATTTTCAGTAGTAAGAGCATCATTTTTCTCTTTTTGAGTTTCAATTTCTTGACTTAAAAGAGATAATTGAGAATCAATATTAGATGATGATTCTTGGAATTTTTCAAGTTCCTCTTCTAATATTTTCTTCTCGTCTCTTAGCATATCATGTTCAAATTCTGCTCTACTTAAATTTGCTTTGGCTTGTTTGCATTGTCGTTCCATATCTTTGAACTATTAATTCAGCATTAATATCAAGAACTTCATCAAATGTAGGAATTTTCACCTCATCTTCTTTTGCCATAAAACAAACATTTGCTTGTTCATCTTCTGAATCACTGTCACTTTCGGATGAAGATGAGTCTGAGTCATCCCATGTACCTGAGAAAGCTCGTTTCTTGGATTTGTCCTTCTTGTGTTTGAACTTGTCATTTTCTGACTTCTTCTTTTGCTTCGGATAATTTTTGTGCATGTGCCCCTTTTTATGACAGTTGAAACATTCTATAGCTGATGATGAAGGTTTATTTGAACCAGTTTTTCTTTTATTATATCGACTAGCTTTTCGATGTTTTAGGAACTTTTTGAATCCTTTTGCAATAAAAGCTAAGTCTTCTTCTTCAGATTCTGATTCATTCATCCTTCTTAGCATGAACTTCCACATTTTTATTTTCTTCTTTCTGTTCTTTTCTAGCCTACAAATTAGCTTTATAGGACATTAGATTTCCTATCAATTCATCTGGCTTCATGATGGAAAGGTCATTAGCTTCTTCAATCGCTAATACTTTTCCTTCCCATTCACTAGCCAGGGAATGTAGGACTGTTGAGACAACATCAAAATATGAATATTTTTTCCATAAGCCAATAAGTGCATGATGAATAGTTTGAAATCGTGAATACATATCATTGATAGTCTCATTTGACTTCATTTTGAAATTTTGAAACTGAATTTTCAGCATGGCTATTTTGGCTTGTTTAACCTTGTTAGTACCTTCATGAGTGGTTTTTAGCGTTTGCCAAATTTGATAGGCAGTGGTGCAGATACTAACACGATTATATTCATTTTGATGTAATGCACAAAACAACATATTTATTGCTTTTGCATTTACGGCTGCTGCCGTTTTCTCAGCCGGTGTTCATTCTGAATACTCAGTTGTTGGATTCATTATTTCTTTTTGTGTAGCATTCCAAGCATCATAACTAGTTGACTGCATGTAAAATGACATACGTGTTGCCCAATAACTATAATTAAGTCCATTGAAGAATGGAGGTCTTTGTGTTGATTGACCTTCTGTGTAAGTGGTGTTTTGAGTGCTAGAACTAGGGTTATTTGCCATATCACAAGAATATATCAAATAATTGTGTTACGGTTATAAGATGTAACGACCCAGAAAATCTAAACCAATTTAAAATTTTTAAATTGGCTAAAATAATGGATTTTAAATATTTAAAATAAATATTTTAAATAATAGCAATGAAAAGTGAGTTTGAATCGACAATTGAAAACGAATATAATTAATTATAATTATAAACAAGGCCTGAAGAGGCGCTGAAGTTTCAAAAATTGAATTCAAACTTTGTCAGACTGTACCGGGTGCAAAACAATCCGGATTTTAGTGAAACCAAAAATATTTAAATCTGTTAGTGAATACCTTTCTAACGAATCTGAAAAATCGAATTTTCATTGCGGAAAGCAAAAGTTATGGCCGAATGAATTTTCAGAAGGGTCGCTATGGAATTTATATAGCCCGTGAAATTGGCCATTTTGCATACGACCTCGGAATTCGACGAAACCACTTTTGTTTGATCCGGGATGTGAAGTTATTTCTAGGTTTCAAATTTCATAATTTTTGAAGCTAGTATGTGAGCGTGGCAAAGGAAAACGTATTTCGGTCAATTACAGTTAAATTGGATCGACCAGAAATGGGCCTTTTTGCAAACGGTTTCAGAATTCGACGAAACTAGTTTTGTTGGGACCGTATCGTCAAGACATAGCTAGATTTATTTTTCTGGAATTTTTCGAATTAATTTGTGGCCCTGGCAAATTGAAATGTACGTTCAAATCGAATATTGAATGTTATATATTTTGATTTGAATGGAAACTGACTGAAACAGTCGAATGGGCCTACGAAACATATCTCATTGTGTTCGGAATGGGGGTAAAACGCTAGGGACAACAATCATTGGGTTTAATTTGGGGTTTGTTTAAGAAAACTCTAATTTTTGAAATAAATATGTATCGACGAATAGGAATTTTTCTTTCATTATTTATTTTAAAATCAAAAAATCAAAAAAAAACCCTCGTTCCTTTTCGCGACTGACGGCGCCGCTTGCTCCAAACTTCCCGACAAAAATCCCGCCGCCTCAGCCATCTTCCACCGCCGCCACCACCTCGAATCGAGAGCCCTTCCTCCACTCTTCCAATCCGACTAGCCTCGAACCTCCTCGTCGTCGCATCGACGAGAACCCACTCTCCAAAGTTCGCCGCTTCCCATCGCCGCCACGACCCAGATCCGCCACCGAACTGCACGAGACCCCCATCGCCAGGAAGCTCTCTCGTAGCTCTAGGCCGTGGTACCCTCCGATCGTCTCCACACTGCTCGGTTCTTGCGAAAAACAAAAACCTAGTTTTGAACAGGTTAGAAATCATACGGCTTTGTTTATTTTCCGCAGTTTTAACACCTTTAAACCGTTGCAAACTTGAAAAAAATCATATCTTTTTCGTTCGTTAACGAAATTTGATGAAACAGGAAACATCGTGACCATGTGGACGCCTTCTACATTTTAGAAGAGACCGCATATTTTTCTGAGCCTTCTGCTATTTTTGGTGGAGTGGAACCCAATGTGAGATTTCTAATTTATAAACAATATGGAAAACGACGATGTATAAATTATATAGTCGATGTATGAGTTATATAAGCGTTGTACACCTCTTGTATAAGCGTTGTATAAGTTGTATGTTCGATGTATAAGTTATATATGCGTTGTAAAAAAAAAAAAAATATGTGTTGAAATAAAAGTGAATTGTTATATATAAATATATATATATATACGCCCCTCGTCCACAAACCATGGACGATATTTATTGATTGTGATTGGTGTGAAAATTGATTGATAGCGAATGGTTGTTTGGGATTGTTTGTGGTTGATATTGATTGATTGTGGTTGAAAAATACCCGTTTGTGGTTGAGAAATATTTGGTTGAAACCACATAGGATTAGTTTGTGGAAATGAAATAATTATATACATGCCGCCTGCGTGCGAACTAGATGCATGATCCCCGTTGTCAAAAACCGCGAGGTTTTAAGGTAGAGCGAGGAGCCGTACTAGGGACGGTCCCGGTTTTAACTACCCTGTCGTTATGCTGCCGAAATTTTGAATAATATTCATGTGTTTGAATTATTTTCATTTGCTGAAACTATATTTAGTCGTTGTATAGAAAACCTTCATGTGTTGAATCGATATTCATTCGTTGATTAGAAATTCATGTGTTGAATGGTATTCGCGTTTTAAATATAAAAATCACATTTTTATCTATATATAGAAACTATAGAAAACCTTCATGTGTTGAATCGATATTCATTCGTTGATTAGAAATTCATGTGTTGAATGGTATTCATATTTTGAAATAAATTGTTTCATAACAAAAATCACCTTCTATCAACTATATGGAATATGAAAAATAATCTCGTTTTTTTTTAAAAGAAATTGTTTTGTAAGAAAAATCCTATTTTATCACCTATATGAACTATATAAAATAATGGTGTTTTGAAAAGAATTGTTTTACAATAAAAATCACATTTTTATTATATACAGGAATTGTTGAAATGTGTAGTGTTAAAAATAGCCACTCGTTCAAATAAATATGACTGAGATAAAATATTCATTAATTAGCTAATGATATGATTTTTGCCTATGCATGCAACATTAGAATGAATGGTGTTCTTAAACCAAATGAAATCGAATATGAAATTAAATGGAAAATGATAAATGATAAGAACTGTATATATGTACATGCATAGTTATTGAACAGGTTATAGTAAAAGGGGCTAGAGAAGAGGAATAAAATTTTGTGCTCGACAAATAGGTACACATTTACTGTTTTGTTTGGGTGATGATTTTATGAGCCTGTTGGCTAGCCGCTTGGCTTTTCCCTTTTCTTTTTGACATGAGACGCCCGTGTGGCTATTTGGGAATTTTCCCAGCCCCTCCCGTACAAAGGAGGTTATGGCGAATTTTTCCGAAATTTAAAGGCGTTAGTGAAATATTTGAAATGAAAACGATATTGAAATTGTTGAATGAACTATATTTATATAAATATAAATATAATTAAAATGAAACGTGGCCGTGCAGTTCGTGTTTTGAAACCGTGATTTCAAACAACTAGTGCGGGAAATCCGACCATTGGATTTTCCTGAAATCGCAACCGTCGGGTTCGCCTTGGAAATATCTTTCCAACGGCACCAACTTTGTAAAAATCCAACGATTGGATTGTCTGGAATGTTTAATTCAAATCTGAAGAAAAACAGCGCCAGAAACGATTATATTTTTATATATATATATATATATATATATATAATTATATTTAATCGAATAACGACGCTGCAGTTCGTATTTTGAAATCGAAACTTCAAACGATTGTACCGGGAGATCCGACCGTCGGATTTTCCCGAAACTGGAACCGTTGGATTCATTTCGAAAAGACCTTTCTAATGATGTAAATTATGTGAAGATCCAACGTTTAGATTTTCAGATATGTGTAAATCAAATCTGAAGAAAAACAGCGCCACGGCCGCGTTATGGCCCGAAGCGTCGTTTTGAATAAATTGGCCATTTTAAAATAAATAAAAATAGCGATAAATCGTTATAAAATATCATAAACGATATGGAATGGAAATAAACTGAATTTGCTCGATTTATGTGGTGTTTGATGGTTGAATGTGTTTGGTGTGAAAATTAGATTAAAGAACAAAATTGGTGTTGTCGAATGATTTAACCATTGAAATAACTTGATTTGAAATTCTAAATATACGTGAATTATTTGAAAAGGCCGAGTTAATTCTCATTTCAAATAATTGACCGACGATTGAAAGTCGAAGATGAAGACGGTGGTCGAAGACCGGAGATCTTCACCACGTTTGGAAGGTAACCGAGGTCCTGATTGGGAGGCATCCCGAAATATGGATAATGAGTGATGATCGTCCACACGTACGTGGTGGTCGATGGGTTTGCGAGGTATTTAGTGCCTCCGGTTTCGTTCAGACCCAGAACGGACTTGTAAATGGACTGTGTGTCTGACATTGGATTTTATTCTATGTTGATTGATCTCTATTAAATATACATCTGTTTGGCGGCGGAGAATTTATTCTTTTGCTTAACGCCCTTCTCTGAAACGCACGAGCTCAGAGATTGTATATCGATGGACATCAGTCGCATGGCATGAATGGCCTGTGTGGCATGCTAAGATGCAGTGATTAGGGCTTCTGTTGAAAAGCAAAGTCTTGTGGTGATGATCAAAGCCCCGCCTGTGTGGCGTAGCTTTGTGTATAACGTAAAATCACGAGCCTCGCACCCCGGTATGAACCAGAAACGGGAGAGGACATCAGGGAGGGCCTGCGTTTCTTTCTAGCTAAGGTGGTGTCAGTGACCTACCAGCCCTGACATTTATATACTTTTCACCTGTGTGGCTGTTGCTGTTGCGAGGCGCCTCGGTTAGATCGGACGATCCGGGTCCGATGGAGCCATTCGTTGGCTCATTTACACCCCAAAGGGTGGGGAAACGCAGTGTTCAGGAATTTTAATCCACATCGGTGGACCGGCCCTGACGATCCAAAGGCTTGACTGAGTACTTGCCTGAGGGGCGGGCTAGAGCGTCTCGAATTCGGTAAGGACTATCTTTTGCCTTGGTTCATGACGGAAATCCAATTTCCAAATACGACATCGTGCGGTTTTGATTGTATATATATATATGGCGACATGGTATATGGTACCCATGCCGTCTATGATTGATAGTTATGATTTGAAATTGTTTTCAAAGCATATAAACACTAGTAACAATATCAAATGCCTTTGTTTTATTCGTATCAATCATATTTTGGCCATTATAAGGTAAAACTCTATCCTCCGGTTTGCGTTGCATTGTGTGATGGGAACTGAGTCTTATAATGGCTTCATTTTTATAAAATGCATTGCGTTGTTTAAAAGAAAGATTTGTTTTAAAGCACTGGCAATCCAATGGAGAAAAATCCGTTCCATGAAAGTGGCGGGGTCCTGTGATTAGCCATATTATATATGTGTTGAATAGATTTCTCATACCAGTCCCATGACTGACTCGTAGTTTGTTTCACTTTCAAACTCGGGTGCCCCTTTTTCTACACGGGCAGCCTTGTATTCAGGTTTAGTTGGTTCTTTCTGGATAGCTGGAGTTGAAGATGGATTCTATCATTTATCTCTTTTTATGCTGTTCAGCTCCTATTGTACATATTTTTTTTGTTTCCGCTGTAGACATATATGTATAGCTGAACTGTATTTGTACTAAGTATGATCCTGTATACTGTGTTACTCTGATGATTACTTTTATCCAGTATATTCTATTGTTCATTATCTGGTGTATTTATTTAATTTTGTTCTGCTATTATCTGTTTCTGTGTTATATTCCACGGATTACCCTTGCCGCCGTCAGTACGGGGTTTGGGGTCGTCTCATAAGATAACCATGCTCTGATACCAATTGAAAGTGTGTGTGCGTGTACTTGCCAAGTATAAAGTGCACTTGGATCGTGTAATATGGAATAGCACACAACTACATGTCTAATGCAATAGTTATGCAAGTAAATATAAAACAGAATGAGATATCACAGAAGCAGTATCACAGAAAAGTAAATGCAGTAAAAGGAAAAATCACACCAGAAATTTTTATACTGGTTCGGAGCACTGTCCTACGTCCAGTCCGAGGCTTCTATCCGGAATTTCACTAATCAACAACCTCACTTAACCTGGAGGAAACAGGTTCACAACACCCGAGCAACCGAACGGTATTTCACGCCTCTATCAACACGAGGACTTCACAACTTGCCTCTTACAACACGGAGGACTTCACAACTTGCCTCTTATAATACGGAGGACTTCAAACAAGATGAGTAGACTTGTAATTTGACAATGTGTGTTCTAAATAACACGAATTTGTCAATTCTTGTGCAACCTTCCTAAAATCTTATCCTCAAGTAGAATTTGTATTTGTGAAGATTTGGAGGATGATATCGTGTTTGAATCAAAAGAATAATATATAAATTCTAGGATTCAAGAAAGATATTGTGAAGAATATGAGCGTTTGAGTGCTTTGAAATTGCAATAGTGAGATCAACAATAAAGAGAATAGATAGAAAGAATTGGTTGTGTGATTTGAGGATTTCAAAGTGTATTTATAGAAGATAGTAGTTGTAACCTTTGGTAAAGAGTCATAACCAATAGAAATGATCATTGATTAAAGGAAGGAGAAGCAACTCATGGAGGAATGGAAGTGACTATTCAAAAAGTTGCATCTGTGTAAAAACGGTCGATAGGTCAAAATGGATCAGTAGACTGGAATTTAAATATGTATACATTATATGTATATGTGTGCACGTTCATTGTGCAAACTGGGTAAAAACGGTCAACCGGTCTGTTTTGGGCGGTCGACCGGTATTGCCCAGTTTGCACAATTTATGTGCATACATATACATAAGTGTATATATATGTATACTTTGATTATTTGAGGATAGATTTTAACATAAGTGAACACAATTATCAAACCAAATAATCAAATTCTGATGACCAATACCATATGAAGCTCCTTATCTTCTTAGATCAATGAACGTCGTCTTTTTGTCGATCATTGCACATTACTTTGGCATAAATCAAAATTCCTTGACTCAACACTTATTACCCTAGGTGCTCATCGATGATGCTGATGAGTAGGTGATGTGATAGGTATTATCATTACTTGGAGCTATGGATGTAGTTTTGTAGGAGATGACACCTTTTTTAATGTACTTTTATTATCTTGTTTATTCTATTGTGTTGCATTATGGAGCCTTAGCAGTTTTTTTCATTATTTGTTGCAGTTATCAATGAGTTTATTTATTTCTTGTACAAACTCCATCGTTATGTATAACCATATGAGCATGTACTTTGATTATGTGGTTTATATAATTATTATTTTCTTGCCTGTTATATCTGTTATCAGAGCTTAGGCTGCCTAGTTTAACCTAAGAAGTGTCGATATCGAGAGTTATGATATATGTGAGAGTATGTATTTGCGATACATTTTGGTTTTCCAATAATATATTTGTGGTGTATATAAGGGTTGTCCCATGCAAGAGTACCCTGGTGTAATTTCCTTTATTAGTGATGGATTATTCTTTTTATTGTGACGATCTAGCGAATGAGGAGTATTACCCTTTACTCCATCTTTGGAGTCAGAAGTTGGACATGATCGAGACTATTAGCTTCGATCTACAAAATGTGTTCTCAGTGGTAATGAGAGTCACTATTATGGTGTCCCTATAAAAACACCATTCACGACAAACCCAAATCTAATTTGATATTAAATATAAGGCTCTAAATAGAAATTATATCGGCTTATATTCAACATCAAATTCTGAAACCAACATATATGTATTAGGAATAACGATATATATATCTTCCAAACTCCTCAACCATATTTGCATAATCATGGAATCCAATATCGAAATATTTCGTAGGTTATTTCCATTCAAATCCATTCCAATTTATTCATTGGAAAATTCTGGTTATTTTAAAACCCCTTTACAAGTCCAATTTATTTATTTAAAAACACTGGATTATGATTATAGTTAATAACTAATTCATTCTGTTAAAAATATCTTTTATCTTTTCAAATATGGAATTTTTTATCCAAACCTTTTCAAATCATTTATTATGATTTTACACAATTTTTGCATATTTTTAATAATTTTATTAAGGCCCTTACAGTTGGTTTCCTATAACAGCCACTGAATTGCATTTATAGCGACCTTTTCCAAAACTGATTTGGACATAATTCCAAATCCAACCATTAGATTTCAAATCTCTTATATTCATTGGAAATCTCTTTTTGATACGAATCCAACGGCTCCTGTTTTAGGAGAATCTGACGGTAGGATCTCCTGTTACGTAAATTTGAAGTTAATGATTGAAATTCGCCAACGGTCGCTGCGCGGCGCATTCTATTCAAGCCATTATATATATATATATATATATATAATATACCATCGATTTCCATTTAAAACGTATTTTATAAATTCATTTTAAAAACGATTCCAACTTCCATTTCAATTTTAAATCAAAATTGAATATTCCATATATAGTTAAAAATTATATTTTTAACCATTTAGTAATCATTCTATTACATGGTAATTTTATATATCTCATATATAAGCTAAAAATAATATTTTCAGCCAATCAATATTCATTACATGACCATTTTTTATATCTCATATATATGTTACAAATTAAATTTTCAGCCAATCGATATTTATTTCAATGCATGACCATTTTATATATCACATATATAAGCTAAAAATAATATTTTTAGCGAACAAATTTTTGTGTCAACACATGACAATTTGATCACTTCATTTATATTTGTAAAGACCCAAAAATTCCCGCCCTTTGAATCGACCATAAACCACACAAGTCTAACCCGAAGGTTGGAAATCCTCAAATACTTTAACTTTGGGAATACAACACATTAGAACAACAACAGACTTTTATTACATCATGATAATATAACATCAGAGTTACAGAATATCAGAGTACATCGAATAGAATAAATACAACGGAAGATAAATATTACATTAAATATAATACAGTGCAGCGGAAGACTATCAAAGCTCTGGACACAGCTTTAAGCTTCAATCCAGGATCTTGCTAAATGAATAGATATCTGCAAAAAGCTACTCGACTGCCCGTGTGGAAAATATGGGCACCCAAGTTTGCCAGTGAAACAAAATACAGGTCAGTCATGGGAATGGTATGAGAAATCTAACTTAACTAATCTAGTAATAAGGCTAATCACAGGACCACGCCGTTAATGCGAAACGGGTTTACTCCATTGGATTGCCAGTGCATAAAATAAAGTAAATCGTTACACAAGGCAATGCTCTTTAGAAAAATGAAACCATTATAAGACCCAAGTCCCATCACACAATGCAACGCAAACCAGAGGATAGGGTTTTATCTTAAAATGGTCAAAAGATGCTTGATAAGATAAAACAGATTTAATATTAGTGTGTATATGTTTTCATTAAAACATTTCAATCATAATGTATCAATCATAGACGGCATAGTACCCCATCCAACTATGTCGCCATACTAGTTCTACAATCAAAACAGCATGGTGTCGTATTGGAAGTTGGTTTCCATCATGAAATCGAGGCTAGGGATCGTTCTCTCCAATTCGAGACACTCTAGCAAATGCCTCAGGATCCACCGTAGTGAACCCTTGGAGCGGTAGGGCCGGTCCTTCCTAACGGTAGTGGATTAGTTATGCCCGAACACACGTTTTCCAGTCCCTTTGGACCTCGATATGGCCACTAACAACCTATAAAACCCGAGGTACCTCAATCCATCATCCACATAAGTAGAATCCAGCCAGTTTAAGCACTGACACTACTCCTAGCTAGAAAGAAACGTGTGCACTCCCTACAGTCTATATCCCGTTTTTGACTCATACCGGGGTGTGAGGTTTGCGAAGTCACGCTATACACAAAGCTACGCCTAAACAGGCTATGCTTTGATCATCCCACAAGGCCCTGCTTTTCAACAAAAGCCTTGATCCATGCATCTTGGCATGCCACATTGTCAATCCATACCATGCCATTGATTCCTACCAATATATTCGTACGTCTCAGAGAAGGGTGTTAAACACCAAACATATATATTTAGCAGAGATCAACGAATATCGTATAAAGGAATACAACTTCAGACATACAATGCATTTACAAGTTCGTTCTGGGTCTAAACGAAACCAGAGTCGCTTTATTCCGCCCCCCATATGTCCAATACAGAGGTGAGGTGCTCGCATATCCGACAATCAACAAGTACGACCGAACGGCTACCACTGAAGCCCTTTCAAGGTAGCTACTCCCATCATGGGTCTCAGTAGCAACACATCCATTTGATGTGAAGATCGCCGGTCTTCAATCACCGTCTTCAACTCTTCGACTTAGATTGATGTATGATCATTTGAAATGGGACTGAACTCGGACTTTTCAAATGATCCTCACATATATATATATACATATATATATATTTTAAAATCATTCCATATTGTTAGTAAGATTTAATAACGATTTATCACTATGAAAATAACTATTTTCATTTAACGACGCTTCAGGTCGATCGGCGGCCCTGGCGCTGTTTTCAATCAAAATCGATTTACACTTAAACTGAAATCTAACCGTTGGATTTTAACAAAGCTTATATCGTCAGAAAGATCTCCCCAAAGCGGTCCTAACGGTTCCAGTTTTGGGAAAATCCGACGGTCGGATCTTTCGGTATAATCTTTTAAAGTTACAATTGCCGAAACGCGAACTGCCGCGCGTGATTCGTTTAATTTTAATTTATATTTATATGTATATAAATATAATTCCTATAATGATTTCAACTATTAAGATCAATTCATTTTATCGCATATAAAATGACGATAAAAATGCCACTCTAACTTCTACTCTTTTTATTGTCCCTAGAACGACAATAAAAATACTTCTTTTAATTCTAAGCTTTTATTGCATATAAAATGTCAATAAAAATGTCACTTTAAATCTACTCTTTTTATTTACGTCTAGAATGCAAACAAAAATATAACTTTTTAATCTATTCATTTATTTACATCTAAAATGTAAATAAAAATATACTTTTTGTTTCTATGTTTTCACTTACATCTATAATGTAAATAAAATTGCCCTTTTTAATTCTATGTTTCTATTTACATCTAAAATATAAATGCACTTTTAATCCAAGCTTTTATTCACATGTAAAATGTGAATAAAATGTACTTTATAGCTTCATGTTTTTATTCGCAACTAACTTTTAAATAAAAATGTACTTCATTTTATATGGCTTTTTATTTGCATATAAAAAGGCAAATAAAATGTACTTCTTAAATTTCATGTATTTTATTCACATCTAAAATGTGAATAAAATAATCTTTTTAAATTCATGTTCTTGTTCACATCTAAAATGTGAATAAAATAATCCTTTCTAAATTCATGTTTTTATTTGCATCTACAATGCAAATAAAATGTAATTTTTTTTTACATCACATAAAAATGTTAACTTTTCCATTCTTATTTTACATTATATAGAAATGTAAACCTTTCTTTTGAAATCTTTTATTTTCTTTTATAAAATGAAATCTTCCATTTCACCTTTAACTACATTGCAAAATGTAACTTTTATATTCTTTCTTTAATTACATTAAAAATGTAATCTTTCCTGATGTAATCTTTTCTTCTCTTTTCTAATTTATATTTACAATCACTTTAAAAAGTATAATTCTTTTTCTATGTTTTTTTTTTTGCATCTAAAAAGAATAATTTCTATGTTAACACTTTTCTATGTATTCAATTAATATATAAAAGAATAATTCCTATGTATCATTTTCTATGGATTCTAATGACATATAAAGGTATATTTTATAAGTTATCATTTTTCTATAAACCCTAATGGCATATAGAAGTATATTCTATATGTTAACAATTTTCTATGCATTTTAATATTATAAAAATTAATATTTTTCTATGTTAACATTTACTATATATGCATTCTAATATTATATAAATAATATTTTTCTATGTTAACATTTATCATATAAAAGAGTAATTTACATGTAAACGTTCCTAACCTTTCATATTAACATAATTTTTTTTATGTTAAATTAATTCTAACATTTCAACAAAAACAAATAAAAAGGATAACTTTGTTTTTGTTGACAATTCTATTTCAACAACAACATATAAAAGTGATATACTTGTTTGTCGACAACTCTAACTCAACAAAACACATATAAAGTGATATATTTGTCAATTCCACATTTTATAACTAAAATGTTATTTTTATTCATATTTAACATTTTATAACTAAAATGTTATTTTCCTTTATCTTAACATTTTATCACTAAAATGTTACTTTTCTCTATCTTAACATTTTATCACTAAAATGTTATTTTACTTTATCTTAACATATTATCACTAAAATGTTATTTTACTCTTTCTTAACATTTTATAACTGAAATGTTATTTTTCACTATCAAGACATTTCTTCTTAAAATTGATGTTTTTAATTAACATGCCATTCTCTAAAAATGATGTTTTCTAATATCATATAAAGAATAGTTTATATGTTAATCTTTTTCCATGAACTCTCATGGCATATAAAATTATAATTTATATGTTGGTCTTTTTCTATGAACTCTAATGTCATATAAAAATGATATTTTATATGCTAACACTTCCTATGGTTTCTAATGTCATATAAAAATGATATTTCATAAGTTAACAATTTCTATTGTCATTCTTTTCTGATGTTTCACACTACAACAAAATGTAATTTTTATTGTTTATTATCACGTTTTACATAATTCTAATATCATCTTTTACATAAAATGTAATTTTCAATCTAATGTCACATAAATGAATATTTATTTGTAACCAAAATTTAAATAACAAATAAATGGTCATTTATTGTAATCAATTTTCTATGTACCCTAATGAAATATAAAAAGAAAATTTGTATATTCACATTTTTCTTTTTTGAATTATGATGACATTCTAATTTAATGACCTTCTACTTTAATGCCATTCTAATTTAATCATATTCTAGTTCTGATGCCATTCTAATTTAATGACATCCTAATTTAATGCCATTCTAATTTAATCATATTCTAATTCTAATGCCATTCTAATTTAATGACATCCTAATTTAATGCCATTCTAATTGACATTACAATATTTTAACAGGAAAGAAACATTCGTCTCAACATGAATGACAAATTCATTTAACATAAATAACAATTTCAATTTTAATAACATATGTTTGACAAAATGCTAATTCCATTCTAATAGCACATGTATGACTGAAATGCCAATTTTTGTTCTAATAACATAACTTTTCTTAACAAGAATGATTTTTTTTTATATATTTGCCTAACATTTCTAATGTTAACCTTTCTACTGATAGTGTTATTTTTGTTCCCAACATGACAAATTATAACAAGGTGACAATCTTATGTTGACACACATGATCTAACCAATTCAAGATTAGATTTTTATTCGAACAAAAACATATCATTCAACAAATAATCATCACCACAATTTATCACAGACAATAATCAACAGAGGCCAAACAACCAATCTAAATTTCGAACCACGTATAATATATATTACAATCAGAATCATTATAATATATATATATAATTTTTTTATTTTAAATTTAAGAAAAGAAATCTCACCAAATAATTCAGATTTGAAATTTATCCAAAATCTGATCTGCTCCGTTTTGATTCTAGTCAGTTCTGTCGGGTAGATCTTGTTTCTGCGATTCCAATGCAAGTTGTTTCGTCTGATGCTGAACTTGTATGAGAGAAATATGCTTGTTTAAACTTTCATTACATTGATGGATAACTAAATTTTAATTGGTTGGATAATTATATACTTAGACCCAAATGTGGTTCTAACACCCAAATTGATTAGAAACAAGATAAAGTAAAGCAGAAATAAAAAAAAAACACACAAGGTTTATAGTGGTTCGGCGAAGAAATGCCTACGTCCACTTAGTTTTCACTATATTCAGTAATTCAATTACAAATACAATGTAAGATTCGCTCACAACTCACTTTTGTTCACTCAGAACGATAAAAACAGGAAATGAAAGATGGTTTGGATTTTCCGGGAGTGAAGGGATTCGAATGATGGAGGTACTTGGATTCTCAAAAGTGCTGAAAAAGATCCTCCTCTTTGTCTCTAGATGGGGTATTTATAGGTGTGAATCTGCCTGAGATGCAATCCGGGTCGGAACACGTGTCATCCATTGCACTCTCTTCGGGTTCGGATGGGCTATCAAGCTGACAACGCATCAATGAGATGGACGTTAGGGGTAGGAATTGGTCACATCCGGTCCGGTTCTCCAGGCGACTTTATAGGAGATCTTCCTGGATCATGGGTGCGGGTCGGAGATGTGCAGGTTGGGGGCTCGGATCGGAATACCCGACCCGAACCGGAGTAGCTTGGACGTCTCTTCTTTTCTAATCATACTCCGCTCCGCTCCGAAGTCGTGGCAAGCAGACGGCTTTCCGATCCACCTGAGATTCATTGGCCTTCCGATCCGATCAGGTATGCTTTGCCAATTTATCCGGTAAGAGATATCCGATCCGAACAGAGAATTTTACCCGATCCGAACCGATACGCTGCTATCAATCTGAATTGTGGAGTTTCCTTCCGATCCGAACCGGAGTCGCATAACTTGAAATACTCTTCAACGGTTGGTTTCTTGACTTTGTGTTGCCTAGTTCACAAAGTAGGCTAACATTTTGCCCCCTCAAGGGATGCTTTCGTTGTACAAAGCGTCCTTTGATGTCGTTCAACCAGAATTGTCAAGAGTAATGCATTGATTTCTATTCGGTTCGGCGTCCGATCCGAGTGCCTTTTCTTCATTTCTGAGCAAATGTGGGAACTCTACTCGCCGTGTAATGCTTCTTGTAGGTATGCTCCTCCTTTACTTCCCTTGTCTTGAACTGACCATGCTTTAGTGAGGCATCCGAACCGACTGTTATCTTTGCCTGCGTCGAGCTAGTCATCATATGCATATCTGAACCGACCCGAACATATTGAACTTGACACATAAAGACCACTCAACTAATTCAACTAACACTCATTCTAGACGAATATGCCTCGCGGACAGTTAGGATAGTGCCTTGTAAACATAAACGAGAATTAAGAACAACTCTGACTATCACCTTCTCTTTAAAGCTTCGTCTTACATTGCTGTACTCTTATTTTGCACTTCCCGCATTTGTTGCACACACTTTAGTTCACACACATACACAAAAAGGGGACACGGGATAATTCACTCTAATTCGTGCTATTGCTTCTTCAATAGTTCCATGACAATGAGGCCCAGACGCTCTTCTCGTCTAGCTGAGAGGAAAGAAGCTCCAGAAACTTCCCACAAAACCACTCTCGAGGATATATCTTCTTCATCTGACCCAGAATGGGACAGCGAGGGTCCGGATTACGGAGCTGGTCATCGGGAAAGCGATGAAGTGTCTTCAGAAAATGAAGTCTCCCTAGGCTTTGAGGAGGAAGGAGGGATTGGTGACACCCGAGCACCCGATGAATTCGACTCAGCCATTATATTGGAATCACCTCCAGATTCCGTAGAATCAACAATTGACAACGACCGACTCGTGAGAATTTGCTTGAAGTATGGAATAATGAAGAGAGACACTCTAGTGCCTTCACGTTCTGACCGTCCACATAACCCTCCAGAAGGATATATGACAGTCACTCGTTTGATGTGCATGGTTGGCGCCATTCCTCCTTTCTCGCCTTTCATCGTCGACTTCTTAAGACAAATGCGGATTGCCCCCATGCAGCTACATCCCAATTCATACGCCTATCTGCATACCTTATTCATAGCATATCGTGAAATTCTAGGCGTGGAGCTTACGTTTGACGATGTTCATTTCTTCTATAATTTCAAACATCGGACTAGGGAAACCCCTTCTTTCTGTTACTTTGAGTCGGTCCCAAAGAGTAAGATAATCTCTACACCGTTTAGCAGCAAGGCTGGAGATTCCAGATTGGAGTGGTTCTATATAAAGCAACAGCCTGGATGCGCCAGAAGATGGATAAAATCAAGTAAAGCACTGATTTTCTGACCCTGGATTCTAGACACTTGAATCATCACCCTGACCTGTTTTTCCTTTTTATTTGCAGTCGATAATCCCAAACAGGTATCAGACCAAGTGTTCTTTGATCGAATGCACCGTCTCCTCAATGGCGACCAAAAATTCCTTACTATTGACGAGGTTCTTAAAGATGAGTACCTTCATTTTCACGGGCTGCTATCCGTCCACCGTAGCATCGGTCATGGGACAGTCCCTTATGCATATATCCCTCCAGTGGAAACAGTTCCAGAAATAGGAGAAGGCTCGGGGATTCCTGCAGCTTCTCTTCAAACTTCACCCTCTCCCTCTTCCACTCAAGACGATGAGCTGGCTAATCTGGCCAAAAAACATCGTGAAGGGTACGTTGCCCCCGAGGAAACTACCTCGGTAGACAAATCAAAATCTCCCCAAGGGTCGCCACTTCACGCTTCCGAAGGGGATGTTCCTAGCGCCGACGAGCACATATTTCAGGGTTTGGGGGATCTCCCTTTACCCGAGGCTATATACACTTCGGAAGATTTCAGAAAGGACCCCCTAGTCTTCACTTCTTCTGAAGAGACTACTCCTGCTAAGGCCAAAGAGCCTGCCCGCACCACTTTAGCTTCAGACTCGGGTTGGTTGGGGGGACACATACACTACATAGGATGCACTTTGCACCGTAGCACTAGCATTCATTGCACTTCTTTTTCCATGGATCCGCTGATTCTAAACTTCGTTTAACTTATCGTGCAGGTACAATGTCTCGATCCTCTTATGACATAAGAAAGCTTCGCCGCAGCATGTCTAATCCTCCCCAGGATGCCGAATATAACCGCCGGGATGACCGCGGCAGGGAGGAAAGGAGACCCTATGATCCTTATCGATCTCGATCCTCACGCTCCCGCTCACCAGTTCGACCGGAACAGGAAAAATACAAAAGCTATCAAGGTCGTAGGGAGGAGGATAGACCACAATCTAGGGATTCCACTTCCTCCCATGAAAAGCGAAGCAGAGAGAAAACACCTCCAAAGGAAACTGGGTCTAGAAGCAAGCAAAAAGTCCCTGCTACTAAGCGACCTTGGACAGACAAGGGTTCTACAGAATCTTCTTCGAGAAGGGACGCTGAACTAACAATCCTAGCCCCTCCTCCACCAGATGCGGGAACCGCCGTAAGGCTGGCATACTTAAAGGAGCAATTTCCCGAGCATTACTTCGAGACTCTGACCTTTCTACCTTCCCTTGAACCTATTTCTTCTAATTGGGCAGAGGAGGCCAGAGCAAAGATTGATTTGGTGGAAAAACAATATACCGAAATGTTCAAGTATTCCCGCACTCTTTCTAGAATCATTCGCACGCTACTGACAAATGCTGACTCAATGCACAAAACTGCAGAGGAAGATGCTAAGGCCATGAAAACCTTAGGAAAAAATTTAGAAGATACTCAAGCTCAACTAGCTATCGCTCAGAAGAACGCTTCTAACTTCAAACAACAGTTTGAGGACATGCAAAAGCGCTATCATGATTTGCTAGAATCCCACACTCAGGAACGTTCCGAGTTGAAGAAGCAAGCTGACGAAGCCAAGTCAGAGGCTGCTAAGACACGTCTCGCTTACGCTGAGCTTGAGCAAAAGAATGCCGAGTTAGCGAAAAGGAGTGCTGAGTTAGAAAAGAAAAACGCTGATTTGGCTTCAAAATTGTTAGAGGCGGAAAACAGGGCTGCTCTGGCTGAGGGCAACGTTGAATGCGCTATTAAATCTGCGGAGGAAACCCGCAAACAGCTATCAGAGGCGGAGGCCGATATTCAGGGCTTCGGGGAGCTAATGATCGAATTCTTTGCGCACATTATTCGTCGTCGAAACATTTCCTGGATCGAGGACTATCCATCCACCTTGGTTCATGTGTGGAATCAAATCGTTGAGTGGGAAAAAGAAGAGCTTAAGGTCGATTCCCTCGATGAAGATAAGTTGATGGAGAAGTACTTGAGAGACGACGAACCAGAGCGCCTAGCTGAAGGTCGCCGTCTAATTGCTGAGGCCATGGAAGAAGAGAAGCGGAAGTCTAAACAGAAAACCATTCCTGAAGCCGGCTCCTCTTCTTCTGCTCCTGTAACTCCTGAAGTGGAATGGTATGATCCCGAAAACCCGGGAATTCCCCGATCAACTTTACTATCTCCCATTCCTGAAATAACTCCAGAGGTAGTAGTCACCCCCGCTGAGAAGTCTTCAGAAGGTATCCCTGTCTTTTCTCCTCAACTTGTCAAGGCTACTACTACCTTTGGCTACATGATTGAACGTTCAATGAGAAATCCTTTGCTCTCACCTGAGTTGATAACCGATGTTTCTCATTTTGTAGGCGTTGAATCCTCCGCGAAGACAGATGTAGTTCAAGGAGCTACCACTGGGACAAAGCCCGCTGATAGGCTCAAAGAAGGAGAAGACAAGGCTGCTTCCACAGACTTGGGGGAAAGGAGTGAATCAACTAAGGTGACTACTCCCCATGACGAAGAAATGATTGCAGCGTTAAAAGACGATGGAGGAGACGAGGGGCATGATGAGGAACCAGAAGTTACAATAACCGGGGAGTCGAAAAGCGCTGAGGACATTACCTTGGCTGCCATGAAGGCTGATCAAGACAAGCGCTTGCAATTAAAGGCTGAAGAATTAGACCCTGAGGTCCTCAAGCCCCTCGCTGTTGTGGATGCAGGTTCAAGGTTAGTTGTTAAGCTTTCCACTAGATCTATTACCGAAGAACTTGCTAAAAAATCTTCTCTCGATTCCAGTGCCCCGCCCTCCGGGAAAAAGTCTGCTGGCCCCAGTACTACATCTTCAGGGAAAAAGAAACCAAAGCGGATCTTGACTGAAGCCGAGAAGGAAGCAAAAGATGCAGAAAAAGCTGTCAAGAAATCAAAGGCTCATTCCAAGCCCAAATAGTGGGTCCTTCTGTGTCCTTTTAGCATCTTTGTAAATCAATAAGTGCTGCTACACCAGCAGCTTTCGCACTTTCTTTTTCAGTTATTTCCCTGTACAAATTCATTCATTCGTAAATAAAAATAATTCACTTTCTGCAATGTTTATTTGTTAGCAGTTCTGCACTTATGTAAAAATGCATATCTATAGTTATGAAACAAAGTTGTGAAGAGGGGAGATATGTGTATGGGCATGTGTCCCCAGTCAATCTCCGTAAGTTATTCAGTGCCTAACTATGCAATCTGGATGCTCCCGATTCTCTAACGGGATAGCATTTCCTGTATCATCAATATCTGTTGTTTTTCCTGGCATTTCTTTTATACTCTTTCTCACTCTCTTGAGAGTTAGAGTTCGAGTTCAGTTATTTGTTTATCCCCCGGTCGTTCAACGGGAAAAGATTTCTTTCTCGGCGCTCGGTCGGAGACGCCTTTATACTCTCTTTCTCTCTGGAAAGTTAGAGTTCAGAATAGAATTTCTTTTTCAGCGCTCAGTCTGAGGCGCTTTTATACTCTCTCTCTTTCTCTGGAGAGTTAGAGTTAAGAATGTCGTTTTCTCATTCTTTTATGTCTTATTGCACAAATAATCATTGTGCTTCTTTTTATGCCCAAACTGTTTCAACCTTTTTAGGCTCTAAGTTGTTCTGTATTTTATAATCACAACAGAATAACTAACGAATGTAAATGCATAAGAGTAAATAACACACAATATTTTATAGTGGTTCAGCTAAGTCATAGCCTACGTCCACTTTATAGTCCTTTATTCATATCGTCATATTTTCCAAAGGCAAGTCGTGCCTTATTACAGAGTTTACAGGAAGAACAGCAAAAAGTATAGCATTTCTAATCCAAATATCGCATTAAGTGTTGGGCATTCCATGCTCGAGGGACTTCTTCGCCATCTACGGTCGTTAACTTGAATGTTCCTTTATCAAGTTTCCGTTGGATGACAAAGGGTCCTTCCCATTTTGGGCCGAGGTGAGGAAGAGATGGAAAAACTCTCTTTAACACCAAATCTCCTGGTTCAAAAGTTCTGAGGCGAACTTTTTTGTCATAATAGTGTGCCATCTGATGCCGATGTCTTGCTGCACGCAAGTCTGCTTCGTCTCTTTTCTCTTCGACCTCATCAAGAGACTCAAGTAAAAGTGCCCGATTCGTCATCGGGTCATAATATGTCACCCTGTGGGAAGGAACTTCCAGTTCAACTGGAATTACTGCTTCTGAACCAAAGGAGAGGGAGAAAGGGGTATGACCAGTAGCCGTTTTAAACGTTGTTCGATATGCCCACAAAGCTAGGGGCAATTCATCAACCCATTTTGCCTTTGCACGCTCTAATCGCTTTTTGAGGATGGATTTTATTACCTTGTTTATTGCCTCTACTTGCCCATTAGATTGTGGATAGGCCACTGTAGTATATCGTTTGTCTATCTTATATTTCTGGCAAAAGTTTCTGAATTCAGTGCTATCAAATTGGGTCCCATTGTCAGTAATAATTGTCCTTGGGATTCCGAATCGGCATATAATATTTCAGACCACAAAACTTATCACCTTTCTTGTGGTGATCTTAGTCAAGGGTTCAGCTTCCACCCACTTCGTGAAATAATCCACGGCTACTATGGCATACCTAGCCCCCCCTTTAGCAATCGGTAAAACTCCAATGATATCGATTCCCCATGTGGCAAATGGCCAAGGACTCACCATCGATTTAAGCTGGGTTGATGGTGCCCTGGGGATTTTGGCGAATCTCTGGCACTTATCGCAGCGTCGTGAATAATCAGCTGCATCCTTGTTGATCGTAGGCCAGAAGTATCCGTACCGCAATATTTTCTTTGCTAAAGTTTGACCTCCTGTATGATCTCCACACTCACCTTCGTGTACTTCTCTCAGTACACGCTTGATGTCGTCGTGTGCGATACATCGTAACAGGGGCATAGAAAATCCTTGCCTATAGAGGGTATCGTCTTGCATAACATATCTGGCAGCTTTGCGAACTACAGCTCTCTTTTCACTCTTCTTTAATGGGAGTGTCCCATTCTTAAGAAAATTCTTGATTGGCGTCATCCATGATTCCTTCTCTGGTTCCGCTTCAAGAACGAATTCCATTTCCATTGACTCAAAGCTTGGCGACTCCAACGTTTCAATTGGAATTACCTCAGTCCCTTCTGGATTGTCAGAACTAGCTAATTTTGCTAGTCTATCCGCTTTCTGGTTTTCTTCTCTGGGAATATGTGTTATGTTGTACCGCTCTAAGCTACTTAATAGCTCCTTCACTTTCTTAAGGTAAGCGACAAGTCGAGGTCCTCGAGCCGCGAACTCCTCTCGCACTTGACAAACAACAATCTTAGAGTCACAAAATATATCCATCACTTTTACTCCGAGGTCTTTAGCGAGTTTCAGCCCGGCAATCAGGGCTTCATACTCAGAGTCGTTGTTAGTGGCCGAAAATTCTAACCGTAGGGCGTAATATAACGACCGTCCCTCCGGAGTGACTAAGACAATTCCTGCTCCGGATCTTCGGTCATTTTTAGCTCCATCTGTATATAGTCTCCACGGATTCATCTCTAGCTTATCCTCAGATTTGACCACTTGGTCATTGATTATTTCTTCTTCTGGAATGGTGAACTCCGCAATAAAGTCTGCTAGAGCTTGCCCCCTGATTGACTTTCGTGATTGAAAATTCAAATCAAACTGGCTTAGTTCTATGTTCCATTTAATCAACCTTCCCGACGCTTCGGTTCTCTGCAGCACTTGTCTTAACGGCTGATCGGTGTATATGGTTATTGGATGGGCTTGGAAGTAGTGACGAAGCTTTCGGGATGCAATCAGGAGGCTATAAGCAAGCTTCTCGATCTTTGGGTAGTTGCGCTCTGCCGCTGCTAATTTCTTACTCACATAGTATACTGGCCTTTGTACTTTGTCTTCTTCTCGAACCAGAACTGTGCTGACAGCGTGAGCCGAGACTGCTAGATAAACAAATAGTTCTTCATGGTCTACGGGCTTTGATAAGATTGGCGGTTTTTCTAATAGTTCTAACAGATTTTGAAAAGCCTCGACACAATCGGGAGTCCACTGGAAGTTCTTCTTTCCCCTTTTTATCAAATCAAAAAATGGAACACATTTATCGGTGGCTTTGGAGATGAATCTACTTAGCGCCGCTACCTTCCCTGCCAGACTTTGGACGTCTTTAATTCTCCTTGGTTCCCTGATATTTCTAATCGCCGCTATCTGGCTAGGGTTGATTTCAATTCCTCGGGAACTCACAATGAAGCCAAGGAACTTTCCCGACGCCACTCCAAATGAACATTTTAAAGGATTCAATTTCATACGGTATTTTCGCAAGATACCAAACATTTCTGCTAAGTCTTGCGTATGACTGGAGGACTGCTTTGATTTAACAAGCATATCATCCACATAAACTTCCATAGTTTTTCCTATTTGATCATAAAACATTCTATTTACCAACCGCTGATAAGTAGCTCCAGCGTTTTTTAATCCGAATGGCATTACAACATAACAATATAATCCCAGATTCGTAATGAAACTTGTATGCTCTTGGTCTGGTACATGCATAGGAATTTGATTGTATCCAGAATATGCATCCATGAAAGAGAGAAGTTCATGACCTGCTGTCGAGTCTACAAGCTGGTCAATCCTGGGAAGTGGGAAACTATCTTTTGGGCAAGCCTTATTTAAATCTGAAAAGTCAATACAAGTTCGCCACTTTCCGTTTGGCTTCTTTACCAGAACGGGATTCGATATCCAGTCGGGATAGGTCGAATCTCGAATAAATCCATTTTGCTTCAATTTCTCTACTTCCTCTTTGAGGGCAGCCGACCTCTCTGGGCCCAGCATGCGTCTCTTTTGCTTTACAGGTGGATGTTTCGGATTTACATTCAATTTGTGACTGATAACGGAAGGCGATATCCCACACATGTCAGCATGGGTCCAGGCGAACACATCTAAGTTCGCCTTCAAGAAGTTCGTTAGCTCTTCAGCACGACGTGGATCAAATTGGGAACCAATCTTCAAAACTTTCGTCGGATCAGCTTTATCAACAGGAATTTCCACTGTTGCTTCATTAGGAGTTGCATTTCTAGCCTCTGGTTCCTCGTCTTTTCTAGGATCCAGGTCTTCAGGCGTTCCTTTTCGCAACTCCCTTGGGTTCAACCTCTCTAATTGCTATGCCGAGTTCCCCTTTGAGGGAGATGAGGCATCCTTACTCTCAGCATTAACTCCTTTCATCAACATCTTCAGTTCGGCCACATAGCAGGCCCGTCCAGAAACCTGATCCCCTCTTATTACTCCAGTCCCGGCTTCGGTTGGGAACTTTAGCAACAAGCACCAAGGGGCGATACAAATTCTAAACTCAGCGAGGGCAGGCCTCCCTAAAAATGCGTTATATGGCGAATCTACGTCCAGTACTACAAACTGAAGCATTCGCACTCTTCTACGCTCTCCTTGTCCTAGGGTTACAGGCAACTCTATATATCCCATAGGAGCCGTCGTCGCTCCGTTGAAACCTCTAATCCATCCTTCACAAGGTTTCAGATCTTCGGGCTCAAGCTTCATCTGATCAAATGACTTCTTGAACAAAATATTAATGGAACTTCCGTTGTCTACTAATACCTTATGGACCAAAGCCGGCCCAATAGTGGTAGTAATAACCAACGGATCATTGGTGGGAGATTGTATTCCCGTGTTGTCTCGGCTGCGAAACACCACGTCATCGAACATGGTTTTTTGTTGTTTGATGGGGGTGACATCTTCCAAATCGTCACCTTCATTCACATCTAGATGCTTGGCCGCATTCACATATTGGTCCATTGACCTAAAGCTTCAGATTGCCGGGTGAGGTCCGCCTACTATGGAGTTGATGACGATCCCTTTACCTTTCTGCTGCGCGGTAGGCTTAGGAGCAGGTAGGATTTGCTTTGGAGCCTGCTCTCCTTGCCCCCTGTCCCTCGGGGCAACCTTGTACTCATCCAACTTTCCTTCACGCAGCAGCTTTTCAATTACATCCCTCAAATGTCGACACTCATTGGTCGAATGTCCATGCGTTCCGTGAAACAAGCAAAATTTCCCTGTCGCCATTTCTTTCTCGGTCGAATCACGAGGTGGCGGTCTTTTGTATTGCAACACATTATACGTGTCCAGGTAAATATTTTCCAACGTGTCATTCAGTGGTGTGTAGTTCTCGTAGTTCTGGAATCGGGGCCTTTTGTTTGGGTCGCTTCCCCTATTTCTGTTTCTCCTGTTACCATTCGAATTACGGTTGTTGTTGTTTCCCCCGCTTCCAGTATTGCTGTTTCCACCCTTGTTTCCTACATTTACTTCAACCTTGCCAGAACTTTCCCCAGACTGCTTCACTGCAATATTACTTTGCACATTCTCCTTTGAAGCTGTCTCAGACTTTCTCTTCCGGTTTGCCCGGGCCTCCTCTCGTCTTAGATAAATATCGGCTTTTTCGTAGAATATCGCCCTTGTGGGGGGTGTCTTCCCAGAAAGGTAGTCTCCAAATTCAGATTCGGGATCGACTCCTTCCTTCAATGCCATCAGAATAGTGGGCTCATGCGGGTCACTGACCTCAGTTACAGCTTGGTTAAAACGATCTAAATATGCCCTTAAAGATTCTCCTGGTGCCTGTTTGATCCTCGACAATTCAATAACGCTCTTGGACTTTCGAGCATGTAGTCGGAACTGGTTCATGAAACGCTCGCTTAGTTCTTTGTAATTAGAAATTGAACGAGGAGGAAGTCGGGTAAACCAAAATAAAGCCACATCTTCTAGGTAGATTGGGAACGCTTTGCATTTTACTTCATCGGGGGCAGCAGCTGCATTCATAAGCCACGAATACCGCATCAAGTGCTGTCCTGGATCAGTCCTTCCGTTATATTTATCCATCTGTGGCAAATTAAAGCGTCGGGGGAACTGGAAGTCTAGGATGTCGTCAGTGAACGGAGTATGGCTTCGCTCTATACCGTAATCTTCATTTGTATAATTCCGGCTTTCGGACATAATTCGACGAACCATCGCCTGCACATCGGCACTAGTTAGGGGCTGCTCAGGTTCCCTGGCCCTATTGTCCGAGTTCCTCCGGGGCTCTTGCTCAGGAGACGCCCTTCTTCTTCGAGCTGCCTCTGCTCGATTCCTTTCCCTGCGTTCCCGGTCGATCTCGGGAAGAGGGGACTGGAGTCTTTGCCCCCGAGAGGGGCTATCGTTTCCTAATGCTCGTGCGATATCCTCGCGAGATCCCAAAGATCCAAACGTTAGCTGCTCCACGTTCTGAGGTCGCTCGAGTGGCCTTCGTTCACGGGGCCTCTCTTCCTCAGAAGATGAAGATTGATCTACTGGTGTATGACGAACTGGCGACGGAGTTCTTTGCCGGCGGAGCTCACTGATTTCCCGACTCATGAGCCTCATATTTTCCTGCATCATGAGATTGGTGCGCTCATGAACTCTCATAGCTTCCCTCGTGCTCTCAAGCATATCAAGAAGGCGCGAGAAATCTCCTTGAGTGATGGGAGCAGATGGATTGGCCTGGTCTCCAACCCTGGCAGCTGGAATTGGAGCATTCGCAGGGACTCGAGTAGATGTTCCAGCTTCACCAAGCATCGGGTCGGATCGGAGGTAGGAAGTCGGGTTGGATCGGAGCTGGGGTGCCTGGTCGGATCGGTGTGCAGCGAGCAAGTCGGGTCGGTTCAGACTGGGGGAGTGCACTGCTTCAGAGTCTCCAACCCGGATCGGATCGGAACTTTCCCCTTGCTGTCGGTTCGGATGTCCTGCATTAATTCTCCCTGCTGCTGAACTCTGCCCCCTAGACCTTGTTACAACAGCATGCTGCTGATCTTCACCAGCTCCATTTCCTTGAACAGACTGGACTTCCTTGCCTTTTCCTCTGGCCATGAGTCTTTGACAATTACTTCAACGAATGTAAGAAAGTGGAGAAGCTTAAGGATTCACTTCTTTGAACTCAACGGTCCAAAAAGTAGAAAGAGATCCCGGAAAATAAAGAATTTTAGATGAGGATTCTCAGTGAAAGCACCAAAATGTTAGACCCAAATGTGGTTCTAACACCCAAATTGATTAGAAACAAGATAAAGTAAAGCAGAAATAAAAAAAAAACACACAAGGTTTATAGTGGTTCGGCGAAGAAATGCCTACGTCCACTTAGTTTTCACTATATTCAGTAATTCAATTACAAATACAATGTAAGATTCGCTCACAACTCACTTTTGTTCACTCAGAACGATAAAAACAGGAAATGAAAGATGGTTTGGATTTTCCGGGAGTGAAGGGATTCGAATAATGGAGGTACTTGGATTCTCAAAAGTGCTGAAAAAGATCCTCCTCTTTGTCTCTAGATGGGGTATTTATAGGTGTGAATCTGCCTGAGATGCAATCCGGGTCGGAACACGTGTCATCCATTGCACTCTCTTCGGGTTCGGATGGGCTATCAAGCTGACAACGCATCAATGAGATGGACGTTAGGGGTAGGAATTGGTCACATCCGGTCCGGTTCACCAGGCGACTTTATAGGAGATCTTCCTGGATCATGGGTGCGGGTCGGAGATGTGCAGGTTGGGGGCTCGGATCGGAATACCCGACCCGAACCGGAGTAGCTTGGACGTCTCTTCTTTTCTAATCATACTCCGCTCCGCTCCGAAGTCGTGGCAAGCAGACGGCTTTCCGATCCACCTGAGATTCATTGGCCTTCCGATCCGATCAGGTATGCTTTGCCAATTTATCCGGTAAGAGATATCCGATCCGAACAGAGAATTTTACCCGATCCGAACCGATACGCTGCTATCAATCTGAATTGTGGAGTTTCCTTCCGATCCGAACCGGAGTCGCATAACTTGAAATACTCTTCAACGGTTGGTTTCTTGACTTTGTGTTGCCTAGTTCACAAAGTAGGCTAACACCTTCTTTAATCCTTTTTCTTCTACGTTACAAACTACAGGAAGCCGAACCCAATTCGTTCAGAGCCCAACTCCATAATCGCCGCCTCCTTGAAGCCATCGGATCCCGATCCGCCTTCGCCACTTCGTAAGCCGGAGCGCCACCCGTCAGCGCCGCCAAGGGGAGCCAGCTCGCGGGTCCCACCTTGCCTGGAAACGGGTTCGAAACCCGCCACTTGGTGCTGCGATTTCTCTCAATTCCTTGTATGATACACGATCTAACCGTATAGAAAGGAAGATCATAGATTGGTCTTTGATTTTTTTTGCTTTTGGGTTTGAATTAATTTTGAAAGGATATGGCGAATTTAGTGTTTGAATTCGGAATGATATTGGCCATTAAAGGTTTGTAGTGGCGGCTCAGTCATAGGAATTAGATTTTCGTATATGGTTTGCTAATGTATGGATATATAAGAAGAAAAAAAGAAACTACATAGTCTATATTAAATTTCCTAGGGACCATGTGTGTTTTGGGAAGAATTGAATGGTTTGTAAAAAGGGTAAGAGGCCAATAGCAATGAATGTTTTAATTTTATTTTATTTTATTTTGAGAACACTCAAGGAAAGAAATGATATAATGGATGAATGTTAAACCTTAAATGGTAAACATTAATTGTAAATTAGAAGAAAAATATAGAAATTAAATTCACATGGTTTTTGGCAACAATTCAAACGAGTGGATAAGGTAAATTGAGAATGAAATGAATTTGCAATTTTAATTTTAATTTTAATTTTAATTTATATAAGACATTTTACTTATGTTGCGGGACCCAACAATGCATGCATATCTTTTAATTAGTTTGTTTTCAAAGATTACACAAAAAAAAGCATGCACATGCATGAAACAATGGGACAAAAATAATGCATTGCTTATATAAATTTGCGTTATATTTTTAGTTTAATGACACTGTTTGTACATCAAAATTTCATTAACTTTATCATAATTAATACTGTAATAAATTTAGATTTTAATGGTTTACTCAAAACAAATTTATTACTATTAATATTAAAAATCTCAACTCGTAAATTAAAAATTGATTTCAAATATATATTTTCTTCTTATCAAGTCGCATGATAAGCATTAAATTCATTTCTAAACTTATGATGGTACAACTCTTTCCATAATACTCATTTTTAAACAACGAAGAAATTTTAACGCTAAATATTCAAATCGGTTAGTAATGCAAATCACGTTTGTTTATAAATTTATGAAATGGTTCGCACCTATTGTTCAAGAATTGACAAATTCTCAAATATAAATATTTATTTTACATTGCACCTTAATTTAATTTATATTTTAAATCTCAAAATGAATATCATAAACTGATTTATACAGTCAAATCAAAATTAACTATTTTGATTATTCGTTCATGAAATTTATTCATAAACAATTCAATTGTTATAAATCACCATTTATCTAATTACAAATTGTTTATTAGAAATAAAATGGAAATCATTCCTTAATACATCATAAAACTTGTAAAAATAATTTAATATAAATATGGAATTTTTAAATTTTGATGCATTTTCTAACGAAATTTCCTTAAAATAAAATTTTAAATTGGTACATAAATTGCGGGTTGTTACAATCTCCCCCACTTAAAATCTTTTTGTCCTCGAAAAGGAACGAAGTTGAAATTTGTTTAATTGACCAACTCAACTTTTAATTATTTTTATTGGTTTCAATAATTTTATTAGTTGATTAACTTTTCAAATATGTATAACGTTTATATTTTTAAAAAATATATTTTCTAAGATCGGATTATATATATATATATATATATATATATATATATATATATATGATCACAAATACGTTAATTATAGACTTATCACTTTGAACTCATTCTGGGGCATTTCCAACCCCATCTCTAATGAGTTTTCTCATTCTAGGATACTGCTGATCCTATCTCTAATGAGTATTCTTATTGGATATTACTAATCCAATCTCTGATGAGTCTTTTGTTCAATTCTAACGAGTTGTACCCCAAAGATTTGAGCAAACCAGAGCTTTGATACCAACTGTAAAGACCCGAAAATTCCCGCCTTTTGAATCGACCATAAACCACACAAGTCTGGCCCAAAGGTTGGAAATCCTCGAATACTTTAACTCTGGGAATACAACACATTAGAACAACAACAACAGACTTTTATTACATCATGATAATATAACATCAGAGTTACAGAATATCAGAGTACATCAAATAGAATTAATACAGCGGAAGATAAATATTACATTAAATATAAGACAGTGCAGCGGAAGACTATCAAAGCTCTGGACATAGCTTTAAGCTTCGATCCAGGATCCTGCTAAAAGAATAGATATCTGCAAAAAGCTAATCGACTGCCCGTGTGGAAAATATGGGCATCCGAGTTTGCCAGTGAAACAAACTACAGGTCAGTCATGGGACTGGTATGAGAAATCTAACTTAACTAATCTAGTAATAAGGCTAATCACAGGACCACGCCGTTAACGCGGAACGAGTTTACTCCATTGGATTGCTAGTGCATAAAATAAAGTAAATCGTTACACAATGCAATGCTCTTTAGAAAAATGAAACCGTTATAAGACCCAAGTCCCATCACACAATGCAACGCAAACCAGAGGATAGGGTTTTAATTCATAATGGTCAAAAGATGCTTGATACGATAAAACTGATTTAATATTAGTGTATATATGTTTTAATAAAAACATTTCAATCATAATGTATCAATCATAGACGGCATAGTACCCCATCCTACTATGTCGCCATACTAGTTCTACAATCAAAACCGCATGGTGTCGTATTGGAAGTTGGTTTCCATCATGAAATCGAGGCTAGGGATCGTCCTCTCCAATTCGAGACACTCTAGCAAATGCCTCCGGATCCCCCGCAGTGAACCCTTGGAGCGGTAGGGCCGGTCCCCACTTAACGGTAGTGGATTAGTTATGCCTGAACACACGTTTTCCTGTCCCTTTGGACCTCGATATGGCCACTAACAACCTATAAAACCCGAGGTACCTCAATCCATCATCCACATAAGTAGAATGCCAGCCAGTTTAAGTACTGACACTACTCCTAGCAAGGAAGAAACGTGTGCACTCCCTACGGTCCATATCCCGTTTTTGACACATACCGGGGTGTGAGGTTCGCGAAGTCACGCTATACACAAAGCTACGCCTAATCAGGCTATGCTTTGATCATCCCACAAGGCCCTGCTTTTCAACAAAAGCCTTGATCCATGCATCTTGGCATGCCACATTGTCAATCCATACCATTGATTCCTACCAATATATAACATCTAAGCTCGTACGTCTCAGAGAAGGGTGTTAAACACCAAACAGATATATATTTAGCACAGATCAACGAATATCGTATAAAGGAACACAATGTCAGACATACAATCCATTTACAAGTTCGTTCTGGGTCTGAACGAAACCGGAGTCGCCTTATTCCGCCCCCCATATATTCAATACAGAGGTGAGGTGCTCGCATATCCGACAATCAACAAGTACGGCCGAACGGCTACCACTGAAGCCCTTTCAAGGTAGCTACTCCCATCATGGGTCTCAGTAGCAACACATCCATTCGATGTGAAGATCGCCGGTCTTCAATCACCGTCTTCAACTCTTCGACTTAGATTGATGTATGATCATTTGAAATGAGATTGAACTCGGACTTTTCAAATGATCCTCGCATATATATATATATATTAAAATCATTCCATATCGTTAGTAGGATTTAATAACGATTTATCGCTATGAAAATAACTATTTTCATTTAACGACGCTTCGGGTCGATCGGCGGCCCTGGCGCTGTTTTCAATCAAACTTGATTTACACTTATCTTGAAATCTAACCGTTGGATTTTAACAAAGCTTATATCGTCAGAAAGATCTCCCCAAAGCGCTCCTAACGGTTCCAGTTTTGGGAAAATCCGACGGTCGGATCTTTCGGTATAATCTTTTAAAGTTACGATTGCCGAAACGCGAACAACCACGCGCGATTCGTTTAATTTTAATTTATATTTATATGTATATAAATATAATTCCTATAATGATTTCAACTATTAAGATCAATTCATTTTATCGCATCTAAAATGACGATAAAAATGCCACTCTAACTTCTACTCTTTTTATTGTCCCTAGAACGACAATAAAAATACTTCTTTTAATTCTAAGCTTTTTATTGAGTATAAAATGTCAATAAAAATGTCGCTTTAAATCTACTCTTTTTATTTACATCTAGAATGCAAACAAAAATATAAATTTTTAATCTATTCATTTATTTACATCTAAAATGTAAATAAAAATATACTTTTTGTTTCTATGTTTTCACTTACATCTATAATGTAAATAAAATTGCCCTTTTTAATTCTATGTTTTTATTTACATCTAAAATATAAATGCACTTTTTAATCCAAGCTTTTATTCACATCTAAAATGTGAATAAAATGTACTTTATATCTTCATGTTTTTATTTGCAACTAACTTTTAAATAAAAATGTACTTCATTTTCTATGGGTTTTTATTTGCATATAAAAAGGCACATAAAATGTATTTCTTAAATTTCATGTCTTTTATTCACATCTAAAATGTGAATAAAATAATCCTTTCTAAATTCATGTTTTTATTTGCATCTACAATGCAAATAAAATGTAATTTTTTTTACATCACATAAAAATGTTAACTTTTCCATTCTTATTTTACATTATATAGAAATGTAATCCTTTCTTTTGAAATCTTTTATTTTCTTTTATAAAATGAAAACTTCCATTTCACCTTTAACTACATTGCAAAATGTAACTTTTATATTCTTTCTTTAATTACATTAAAAATGTAATCTTTCCTGATGTAATCTTTTCTACTCTTTTATAATTTATGTTTACAATCACTTTAAAAAGTATAATTCTTTTTCTATGTTTTTTTTTGCATCTAAAAAGATTAATTTCTATGTTAACACTTTTCTATGTATTCTATTAATATATAAAAAATAATTCCTATGTATCATTTTCTATGGATTCCAATGACATATAAAGGTATATTAGATAAGTTATCATTTTTCTATAAACCCTAATGGCATATAAAAGTATATTCTATATGTTAACAATTTTCTATGCATTCTAATATTATAAAAATTAATATTTTTCTATGTTAACATTTACTATGCATTCTAATATTATATAAATAATATTTTTCTATGTTAACATTTATCATATAAAAGAGTATTTTACATGTAAACATTCCTAACCTTTCATATTAACATAAAAAAATATTTTTATGTTAAACCAGTTCTAAAATTTCAAAAAAAACAAATAAAAAGGATAACATTGTTTTTGTTGACAATTCTATTTCAACAACAACATATAAAAGCGATATACTTGTTTGTCGACAACTCTAACTCACCAAAACACATATAAAGTGATATATTTGTCAATTCCACATTTTATAACTAAAATGTTATTTTTATTCATGTTTAACATTTAATAACTAAAATGTTATTTTCCTTTATCTTAACATTTTATCACTAAAATGTTACTTTTCCCTATCTTAACATTTTATCACTAAAATGTTATTTTACTTTATCTTAACATTTTATCACTAAAATGTTATTTTACTCTTTCTTAACATTTTATAAGTAAAATGTTATTTTTCACTATCAAGACATTTCTTCATAAAATTGATGTTTTTAATTAACATGCCATTCTCTAAAAACGATGTTTTCTAATATCATATAAAGAATAATTTATATGTTAATCTTTTTCCATGAACACTCATGGCATATAAAATTATAATTTATATGTTGGTCTTTTTCTATGAACTCTAATGTCATATAAAAAAGATATTTTATATGCTAACTGTAACGACCCGTCTTTTTGCCCGATTCACGTCGGTAATTAAACCGACTTAAATCGTTCATAAAGGCGAATTGTTATGGGTACTTACATATATTGAACCAAATAACAGAACTTTTCATTTCATAATACAATATTACATCAGAGTTACATAGAATATCAGAGTACAACTTATAAAGCGGAAGAAAAGTAAATATACTCTCAGCGGAAGAAACAGTATGATATAGCGGAAGCTCCATACTCTAGCGTGAACTCCAGTCCAGAAAGCGCTTCAAATCTTGCTCCAACGATCTATAACTGTAAAACTAAACTACTAGCTGCCCGTGTGAAAAATAATTGGCACCCAGAGTTTAGGAAGGAACAATAAACTCCAGATCAGTCATGGGACTGGTGTGAGAACATAAAACAGTGGTTTTCAGGATTTATTTTTAAAGTAGGGAATTTCACCGGACCACGCCGCTAATGCGGAACGGGTTTACTCCAAGTGAATGCCCGTGCATATAAATACGCAATGACTTTTGAAAATGAAGCTATCATAAGCTCGTCCCATATCACACAATGCAAGCGCACACCAGATGGGCGAGTTTTATCTTATGATAACCAAACATGCTTCCATACGAGAATATTCTCTTTAATGTCGTAATACATATATAGTGTGGAAAATATTTCGCAAATAAATGTATTAATCCTAGATGCCATAATACCCCCATAATATTATGTCGCCATATATATATATACAATCAAAATCGTATGGCTCGTATTGGAGATTTGGCTTTCCAACTTGATGATTCCTGGCACGAAAGGTCAATCGGAACACAAAAGAAATGTAATCACGGGTTTTTCATCCAGACGCGGACACCAATACAAATCGCGAGGCAGATCAACAGTTTTCGACCAGACACGGCCCCCCGAACATACCCTATTCCATCATTCATATGTGGTTTCCCACTGCTGCGGCGGTCATCATCAATTCATATATATATATATATATATATATATATATATATACACACACAACCTAACCGCCAGTTTCTCATCATCCGGGGTGTGAGGTTTGTCGATGTCACGTCGTACACAAAGCATGCCTAGAAAAGCAATGCCTTGATCATATATATATTAACGGAGATCAGTGCTATGCGGTCAATTTCAATGTCAGACACACCATCCATACAAGTCCGTCCTGGGTCTGAACGGAACGAAATCCGGAAGTTCTCCCACCACGTTCGGACTTCCTGCCACTCCGATAATAGGGGCATCACTCTACTGTAGCTAGCAGTAAAGAAACCAATCAGCAGATAGTCTGTTCGATTGTGAAGAACCCCGGTCTTCATTCGTCGATTCCAAATCTTGAATTTGCTTCATGCGTCGTATTATTACTTGGAATGGTTTCGAACTTAAATCCGATCCCGGTCTTTCCAAGTAATAAGCATATTCATAAAACAAGGGTTATGGACCATACAGATTTTTCAATCCAACTTTTCCTTCCAATCACTTATCCATTCATTTCTAAATCAAGGTTGGATGAATTCAGTTATCGTCTTATCTCTTTAATGGAAATTCAAGTATTCGATTTGCAAACCATATGTTTCAAAACAAAATCCTTCATTTCTTATATTTTGAAGACGTCCTCTTTATTACTTTCCATAAGTCTTTAAATTTCAAATCTTTATTTGGATTACAATTTCATTTATGATAATCCAAACCAGTTCGTATTCAAATATAGGTTTTAATAGAGTTAAATCGACTTATGTTGGATATTAATTCCATATACAATTTCGTAATCACTTAAAACTTTTCCAAACGACTTACCATCCATTTAACCATTTGAAATAATGGCTTTCTATTTATAATTTCCAAAACCTATTTCTCTTGGATGAATGATAATAACGTTTGAAAGCACTGCAATAGCCACTTAATTCAAATCGATTTCAAATCAATCCAAAAATTCAAACAATTCATTTCAAATTCCTTTAAGTTAATAAGGTAAGATTTATCATGGATTCTCTCTAAACTTAAAGTTGGTTTTATTCGAATTTTCGCTATGGTCGCCGAACTGCACTTTTAGCGACCTTCCCAAATTTATTTTTGAACATAACTTGAAAATTTTAAATCGATATTTACGAACTGTCGTGCCACTGGGCATTATAATTTTATTTAAATATAATTCCTTCAAACCTTGCTAATTTGAATTTAAAATTTCAAAGCAACTAAATTTAAAAATCGATTATTAAGTTAAATCCAAAAAAAATCATTTCAAAATTCCAAATTAAATTTAAATTTAAAAAAGTAGTAAACTATATGAATTTAGAACCCCTTTTTTTTTAAATTTAAATTTAAACTTCATGAAATGGTCATTTATGCGACATTAATTTAAATTCCAATTCCGTTTCTAAGTTTTGAACAAATTCAAGTTTGAATTTTAAATTTAAATTAACAGTCCCGTCCGTCGGACCAGTTAGGGATAGCCAGGGAGAGCAGGAAACTGAATTTCCAAACCCAAGCCTAGACACTATCCTCTCTGTCATCCTAGAACAGTCTGGGATAAATATTATAATATGTTATATTTAAATTTCCAAACTTTTTTTTCAAAATTAACTGAATAAACATTGTTTTTAACAATTTGAAAAATCAATCTTTATCTATACATGGAAGGAAAATTTAATCGATCATCTGTACAATTCCACAACTACGATGTTGTGTGTGCTTTCATGCAAACAACATAAAACAACCATATAAATCGGGTGATCATAAATTATAATCACCACCCATACACAAACAATTTAGCTGTGCACAAGTGTTACGGTCAATAACGCTTCAGTGTTCAGTGTCATCTAATTTCATGCACATCCATTCACACAAGAACATCCATATCCAACCAACAACTAATTATAATTAACCTCAAGTAATTATAATTATTCAATAACTAAAAATTAAATAAATAATTAAATTATATGTTCTCACCGATTATTGCTTTCAAATCTTCGCCGTCGACGCTCGGTAATCCAGTTTCCTTCCTCCCGATGCCTAAGTTGTCCATGCATTTCTTCAAATTCCCTTTTTTTTCCGAACAACGAAAACCGGTGCTCATTCCTGGTAAACTATTAGACTCCAACAACCAATAGGGCTGTTTTTCTTATGTTCAAGCTTGTGTGCCTCACATACGTGGATGCTCAACGTCTCCCACTGTAATCGTGTTCGCTCCACGTATATCCAAAAGCTTCAACAATGATCACCAAACTTTTGTGCATCGCAAGCATGCCTAGAACCTCCATATCGTGTCCTTCCCTTCTTACCACCTTTCGATATTAAACTGCTGCCTCTTACTAACTCTACCTCCAACTCCTAAACACCAAACCAACATGCCCAGAATACCGAATTGCTTACACAAAATCCCAACCTCCCATGTACACAACTTGTAAGTTGTAACATCAAACAACCAATACCAAATTTTTCATACCTTTATTACTTCAACGCTACACTTTGGCATAGGACTTGGGACAGGTTTGGCAAAGGCCACGACAGAGGACCAGTTGCTGGTAGTTGAGGTGGCGGAAGCAAGTGTATGCAAAGGCGGAGGGGTTGCAAGAGGAAAAGGGGCGAGCTTTGTAGCAAATTCATGTAAAGAGAGAAAAGGTGCATGTGATGGAAGTAAGGCCACAAGCACAGGGAGTATGGCCTGCGACGAATCGCCGGAGGTCACTACAACCAGCGGTGGTGCCATATGGCGGACGTGGTGGCATCTGGAGGTAGTGGGTGGTAGCTATTGGTCTAAAAAGGGTGGCAAAATTATTTGAAGAAGGGAAGGAAGCGTGGACTATCGGTGACCGTAACTAGGCGGAGACCGGCTGTGGGTGCAAAGGTGGGTGGCTTAGCGACTGTCAGAATGGGAGAGGGAGCTGAGGTGTTTGGGCTTGTAGCGGTCAGTGGAGGAGGAGGAAGAAGGCTGAGTTGGGTTTTAATGGGATGTGGATGTTCTTGGCTGAGGGTGGCAGAACGGGCGGTTCCTGGTGGACTCGGAAAGTATCAGAGGAGGCGGGTGGAGTGGAAGTGAAGAACTGGTGGCTAGTTGATGAGTGGAGTAGAAGAGGACGGTGGAAGGGAAGTACCTGGAGAAGAACAATTTGGAAAGTGTATTGGTAAAGCAAAAATAAAAGAGATGAGGGGACACGTGAAGAGCATGCAGAAAAAGAGGATGAAAGATGGTTCGTGGCTTCCAGGAAAAGCATTAGTTTACACGTGCTGAAAGGGTTAGGATGAAAGTTTACAAGTGTCCATATTTATTCCTTTATATTTTTTTCTATTTGGCTTACCTTTTTATTACCTATATAAAATAGAAAAAAAATTATTTTATTACCGTGCGTTATTCTTTAGTCCATTGACATGTTCTTTAATGAAATATTTGAAGTAAGTGTAATGTCAGAGTTTTAGCTCGTTGGGTTATTATTCTCTACTTCCTTTAAAGATATCATTCTAGATGGTGAATGATCACAACTGAACACAAAACCGTGTATAAAGATGTACCGAAATACCAAAACAAAAATAAAACAGACCGGTTGATTAGTTCTGTAAAGTATCAAAAAGGGACCACAATTTAACCTAAAACACGTTAGAAAATGTATGCTTATTTTCTAAATAAAAATTTACAATAAAATTTTATAAAATATTTTAAAGCAACGCAAACTGATTAAAAAATTTAAATGAATATTTAATTATAATTTAATTTCAGATTCTGATCGATTATAGCAACTGAACTACAACTTATTTTTGATAATTCGATTAACGACAAAACATTTTCTCCAAACAAACATTGTTGTAACAAATTCCATAGTAAAATTTAATTTTCATCATTTCAATATTATTATCGCCTTAAAAACCTAATTCAATAATTATTTAAACCTTCAAAATTTTATTTAAAAATTCGTATTAAATTCCAATTTGATTTTCAAAAAATCTTGGATCGTTACATTCTCCCCCACTTAGGGCTTTTCGTCCTCGAAAAGGAGGGATCGTGAAATTATCCATAGACATAATAAATCTTACATATAAATTTGTTAAACTTACAAATTATTATATTAAATCTAATTTTATCAACGCAACTTATAGGAAAATTTCATATGATTAAATTTGCGAAAACTTTTATACGAAAACTTATCAAACCAAAATTCAATTCGTTATATTAGAAAGGTATAATTTTGGAAAGGTCAATTAAAGTGGTTTGAGGTATAACTATTATTACAAATCATAGTTTGCAAAGCACTTCAAAAGTGAATTCCCTGACTTTGAATCCCATTCCATTTCAAACCATTGAAATATTATTTCTTAATCATATTTTATTTCGGGATTTCCAAAACCAAATTTATTTCAAAAATTCAAATATATCATGATGAAATCTATATATATTATTAGTTCGAGAAGCTCATCCTCATGACAGGGCTACTGAGTATCATCCATCGTACAAAAATCGAATCTTTCATCATAACCCAGTTTTAGTCATGGTTACTCCAACAAACCAAATCTTTCATATCCCAAAGTTGTAAATCATTTTCGAAATCAAAATTTACAAATACTCATTGTTTTCTAACTTTTCAAGATATCGGGATTCTAGTCGTCGGAATTTCTTTTTTACTCATAAGTCATTTATCATATCCAAAATAATTGGAAAATTCATTCAATTGTGAATAAAATTTCAACTTCAAACATACAAAATTATGTTTTCAAAATTTCGAAATCAAGGATCTTATTCAAGCATTTCAAATTTTTTCTAGGTCGAAATTTTTCTTCTTTCTCAAATATTGAAGCTTATATGGACAATTTTCTTTATTTTACTAGTCGGAGAAAAAAAAAATCAGTCCTATTTAAATAACACCACGTTTCTGCTACGCTACTCTGATTCAGCATATTTCAAACTAGTATTGTTTTCAAGCATTTATCAAACATTTGAGGTAAATTTACAAAATCAACTAATATCTATAAATCCAATTTCCTTGCATAAGTTAGACCCTTTATTCCCAACGCTTTCAATTACTATGCAATGTTTATTTATTGAGATTTCGTTAACATAATATTTTGGACAGGTCTCCATTTCAAGTTCGAATTTAGAACTTGGCTTCGTTCGAGAAGTTAAATTACATGTGCTCAAGACGAGTCATAGATGAAAGTTCAGTATCAGAATGAGGGTTTGAGTCAAATTACTTGACCAAGTTCATAAGATAAAAAAATATGAACGATGCTTTCAAGAACAAAAGGTTCAAAAAAAAAAAAGAACTAGCACAGGTCAAGGTAGAGAAATCGAGTGCACCTAACGATAAGATGATGGACCATCCAATTTAGATAAACCTTTCTTTAATATTTTCTTTTGCGTCTTAGCACTTTTTGTTAAGTAATCTCCAGTTGACTTACTCATACTGTTTCAATAGGGAAGAGTGGTTTCTCCCCTACTTAGAATGTTGGTTATATTTTAAATCATCTTTTCAAACAAATTTTTACTTAAGTCAAAATTACCTTTTAAATTTCTTAAGGGGCTTGCTTTGCTAGGATTATACTTCCAAGCAAATTTTTCAACTCGTAATTTATCGTTCACCATTCCCGTTAGGTTAAATTCTATTGTTTGACACTCATCGAGGAATATGATATCTTCTCTAATTACAATTTTTAGATTCCAAACTTCATATTCCAATAGTTGTTATAATTTGATTTTCTTTCTTATCAATTTAGAATATGGGTCAATTATTTTTCTTATGAGCATTTTCAACCATTCATTTTCCAATTCTTAAGTGAGATTTACCCCTAAAACATCTTTCTAGTTTTCTCAAGTACTTGTTGTTTAACCTATTCAAAGTTCTAAGTCTTCAAGGTCTTTCAGTATTCTTAAGCTAACCTCAGTTTTCTTTTCCTTCAAGACCTCTAGTTTGTTTTCCCCAAATTAAATTTCTATATTAATTTACCAAACCATTTTATTAAGGTTTATTCATTAAAATACTTAGCCTGATGATTTTAAGTATTCCTCGACGTTCAAACTGGAATTATATAGTCATCACACTTTCGAAACTTGAAAATGAATGTCGATGGTGCTGCAGTCATCAACAGAACCATCCCCGAGCGACTACAGTGTGCTTCTATATCTATCTAGTATATACTGGACTTCGTATATACGTTGATCAGACATATATTTAAAACCCTTTCATACTTGATAGTCCAATCGTGACGTGGAATAAACACTCGCAATCCATATTTCCAATTATATTTCAAAATATATTTCAAAATGATTTATTTGTTCAAAAAATACTTTATATGGATTTTAAAATACGCTCTCTCGATATAATATTCTAAAATCTCATTCTAGGGCATTTCTAACCCTATCTCTAATGAGATGTTATAACTCTGATGAGTTCTATCTTTTGTTCAAAACATGTCGTACCCCATAGCTTTGTATAACCAAAGCTCTGATACCAACTGTAACGACCCGTCTTTTTGCCCGATTCACGTCAGTAATTAAACCGACTTAAATCGTTCATAAAGGCGAATTGTTATGGGTACTTACATATATTGAACCAAATAACAGAACTTTTCATTTCATAATACAATATTACATCAGAGTTACATAGAATATCAGAGTACAACTTATACAGCGGAAGAAAAGTAAATATACTCTCAACGGAAGAAACAGTATGATATAGCAGAAGCTCCATACACTAGCGTGAACTCCAGTCCAGAAAGCGCTTCAAATCTTGCTCCAACGATCTATACCTGTAAAACTAAACTACTAGTTGCCCGTGTGAAAAATAATTGGCACCCAGAGTTTAGGAAGGAACAATAAACTAAAGGTCAGTCATGGGACTGGTGTGAGAACATAAAACAGTGGTTTTCAGGATTTATTTTTAAAGTAAGGAATTTCACCGGACCACGCCGCTAACGCGGAACGGGTTTACTCCAAGTGAATGCCCGTGCATATAAATACGCAATGACTTTTGAAAATGAAGCTATCATAAGCTCGTCCCATATCACACAATGCAAGCGCATACCAGATGGGCGAGTTTTATCTTATGATAACCAAACATGCTTCCATACGAGAATATTCTCTTTAATGTCGTAATACATATATAGTGTGGAAAATATTTCGCAAATAAATGTATTAATCCTAGACGCCATAATACCCCCATAATATTATGTCGCCATATATATATACAATCAAAATCGTATGGCTCGTATTGGAGATTTGGCTTTCCAACTTGATGATTCCTGGCACAAAAGATCAATCGGAACACAAACGAAATGTAATCACGGGTTTTTCATCCAGACGCGGACACCAATACAAATCGCGAGGCAGATCAACGGTTTTCGACCAGACACGGCCCCCCGAACATACCCTATTCCATCATTCATAAGTGGTTTCCCACTGCTGCAGCGGTCATCATCAATTCATATATATACACATAACCTAACCGCCAGTTTCTCATCATCCGGGGTGTGAGGTTTGTCGATGTCACGTCGTACACAAAGCATGCCTAGAAAAGCAATGCCTTGATCATCACTAGCTCATTCATAACTCGGGTATGTCACATTGACAATTCATGACATATCACTGATTTCAATCAATGCATACCCTCTAAGTTCATATGACTTAGAGATGAGGATAAAATATTTGCCACAAATCCGATATATATTAACGGAGATCAGTGCTATGCGGTCAATTTCAATGTCAGACACACCATCCATACAAGTCCGTCCTGGGTCTGAACGGAACGAAATCCGGAAGTTCTCCCACCACGTTCGGACTTCCTGCCACTCCGATAATAGGGGCATCACTCTACTGTAGCTAGCAGTAAAGAAACCAATCAGTAGATAGTCCGTTCGATTGTGAAGAACCCCGGTCTTCATTCGTTGATTCCAAATCTTGAATTTGCTTCATGCGTCGTATTATTACTTGGAATGGTTTCGAACTTAAATCCGATCCCGGTCTTTCCAAGTAATAAGCGTATTCATAAAACAAGGGTTATGGACCATACAGATTTTTCAATCCAACTTTTCCTTCCAATCACTTATCCATTCATTTCTAAATCAAGGTTGGATGAATTCAGTTATCGTCTTATCTCTTTAATGGAAATTCAAGTATTCGATTTTCCAACCATATGTTTCAAAACAAAATCCTTCATTTCTTATATTTTGAAGACGTCCTCTTTATTACTTTCCATAAGTCTTTCAATTTCAAATCTTTATTTGGATTATAATTTCATTTATGATAATCCAAACCAATTCGTATTCAAATATAGGTTTTAATAGAGTTAAATCGACTTATGTTGGATATTAATTCCATATACAATTTCGTAATCACTTAAAACTTTTCCAAACGACTTACCATCCATTTAACCATTTGAAATAATGGCTTTCTATTTATAATTTCCAAAACCTATTTCTCTTGGATGAATGATAATAACGTTTGAAAGCACTGCAATAGCCACTTAATTCAAATCGATTTCAAATCAATCCAAAAATTCAAACAATTCATTTCAAATTCCTTTAAGTTAATAAGGTAAGATTTATCATGGATTCTCTCTAAACTTAAAGTTGGTTTTATTCGAATTTTCGCTATGGTCGCCGAACTGCACTTACAGCGACCTTCCCAAATTTATTTTTGAACATAACTTGAAAATTTTAAATCGATATTTACGAACTGTCGTGCCATTGTGCGTTATAATTTTATTTAAATATAATTCCTTCAAACCTTTCTAATTTGAATTTAAAATTTCAAAGCAACTAAATTTCAAAATCGATTATTAAGTTAAATCCAAAAAAAACCATTTCAAAATTCCAAATTAAATTTAAATTTAAATAAGTGGTAAACTATATGAATTCAGAAACCCTTTTTATTTAAATTTAAATTTAAACTTCATGAAATGGTCATTTATGCGACATTAATTTAAATTCAAATTCCGTTTCTAAGTTTTGAACAAATTCAAGTTTGAATTTTAAATTTTAAATTTAAATTAACAGTCCCGTCCGTCGGACCAGTTAGAGATAGCCAGGGAGAGCAGGAAACTGAATTTCCAAACCCAAGCCTATACACTATCCTCTCTGTCATCCTAGAACAGTCTGGGATAAATATTATAATATGTTATATTTAAATTTCCAAATTTTTTTTTCTAAATTAACTGAATAAACATTATTTTTAACAATTTGAAAAATCAATCTTTATCTATACATGGAAGGAAAATTTAATCGATCATCTGTACAATTCCACAACTACGATGTTGTGTGTGCTTTCATGCAAACAACATAAAACAACCATATAAATCGGGTGATCATAAATTATAATCACCACCCATACACAAACAATTTAGCTGTGCACAAGCGTTACGGTCAATAACGCTTCAGTGTTCAGTGTCTTCTAATTTCATGCACATCCATTCACACAAGAACATCCATATCCAACCAACAACTAATTATAATTAACCTCAAGTAATTATAATTATTCAATAACTAAAAATTTAATAAATAATTAAATTAATTGTTCTCACCGATTATCGCTTTCAAATCTTCGCCGTCGACGCTCGGTAATCCAGTTTCCTTCCTCCCGATGCCTAAGCTGTCCATGCATTTCTTCAAATTCCCTTTTTTTTCCGAACAACGAAAACCGTTGCTCATTCCTAGTAAACTATTAGACTCCAAAAACCAATAGGGTTGTTTTTCTTATGTTAAAGCTTGTGTGCCTCACATACGTGGATGCTCAACGTCTCCCACTATAATCGTGTTCGCTCCACGTATACCCAAAAGCTTCAACAATGATCACCAAATTTTTGTGCATCGCAAGCATGCCTAGAACCTCCATATCGTGGTCCTTCCCTTCTTACCACCTTTCGATATTAAACTGCTGCCTCTTACTAACTCTACCTCCAACTCCTAAACTCCAAACCAACATGCCCAGAATACCGAAATGCTTACACAAAAGCCCAACCTCCCATGTACACAACTTGTAAGTTGTAACATCAAACAACCAATACCAAAATTTTCATACCTTTATTACTTCAACGCCACACTTTGGCATAGGACTTGGGACAGGTTTGGCAAAGGCCATGACAGAGGACCAGTTGCTGGTATTTGAGGTGGCGGAAGCAAGTGTATGCAAAGGCGGAGGGGTTGCAAGAGGAAAAGGGGCGAGCTTTGTAGAAAATTCATGTAAAGAGAGAAAAGGTGCATGTGATGGAAGTAAGGCCACGAGCACAGGGAGTATGGCCTGCGACGAATTGCCGGAGGTCACTACAACCAGCGGTGGTGCCATATGGCGGACGTGGTGGCATCTGGAGGTAGTGGGTGGTAGCTATTGGTCTAAAAAGGGTGGCAAAATTCTTTGAAGAAGGGAAGCTGTGGAAGGGAAGGAAGCGTGGACTGTCAGTGACCGGAACTAGGCGGAGACCGGCTATGGGTGCAAAGGTGGGTGGCTTGGCGACTGTCAGAATGGGAGAGGGAGCTGAGGTGTTTGGGCTTGTAGCGGTCAGTGGAGGAGGAGGAAGAAGGCTGAGTTGGGTTTTAATGGGATGTGGATGTTCTTGGCTAAGGGTGGCAGAACGGGCGGTTCCTGGTGGACTCGGAAAGTATCAGAGGAGGCGGGTAGAGTGGAAGAGAAGAACTGGTGGCTAGTTGATGAGTGGAGTAGAAGAGGACGGTGGAAGGGAAGTACCTGGAGAAGAACAATTTGGAAAGTGTATTGGTAAAGCAAAAATAAAAGAGATGAGGGGACACGTGAAGAGCATGCAGAAAAAGAGGATGAAAGATGGTGCGTTGCTTCCAGGAAAAGCATTAGTTTACACGTGCTGAAAGGGTTAGGATGAAAGTTTACAAGTGTCCATATTTATTTCTTTATATTTTTTTCTATTTGGCTTACCTGTTTATTACCTATATAAAATAGAAAAAAAAAATTATTTTATTACCGTGCGTTATTCTTTAGTCCATTGACATGTTATTTAATGAAATATTTGAAGTAAGTGAAATGTCAGAGTTTTAGCTCGTTGGGTTATTATTCTCTACTTCCTTTAAAGATATCATTCTAGATGGTGAGTGATCACAACTGAACACAAAACCGTGTATAAAGATGTACCGAAATACCAAAACAAAAATAAAACAGACCGGTTGATTAGTTCTGTAAAGTATCAAAAAGGGACCACAGTTTAACCTAAAACACGTTAGAAAATGTATGCTTATTTTCTAAATAAAAATTTACAATAAAATTTTATAAAATATTTTAAAGCAACGCAAACTGAAACTGATTAAAAATTTTAAACGAATATTTAATTATAATTTAATTTCAGATTCTGATCGATTCTAGCAACTGAACTACAACTTATTTTTGATAATTCGATCAATGACAAAACATTTTCTCCAAACAAACATTGTTGTAACAAATTCCATAGTAAATTTATTTTTCATCATTTCAATATTATTATCGCCTTAAAAATCTAATTCAATAATTATTTAAACCTTCAAAATTTTATTTAAAAATTCATATTAAATTCCAATTTGATTTTCAAAAAATCTTGGATCGTTACATTAACACTTCCTATGGTTTCTAATGTCATATAAAAATGATATTTCATAAGTTAACAATTTCTATTGTCATTCTTTTCTGATGTTTCACACTACAACAAAATGTAATTTTTATTGTTTATTATCACATTTTACATAATTCTAATATCATCTATTACATAAAATGTAATTTTCAATCTAATGTCACATAAATGAATATTTATTTGTAACCAAATTTTAAATAACAAATAAATGATCATTTATTGTAATCAATTTTCTATGTACCCTAATGAAATATAAAAAGTAAATTTGTATATTCGTATTTTTCTTTTCTGAATTCTGATGACATTCTAATTTAATGACCTTCTACTTTAATGCCATTCTAATTGAATCATATTCTAATTCTAATGCCATTCTAATTTAATGACATCCTAATTTAATGTCATTCTAATTTAATCATATTCTAATTCTAATGCCGTTATAATTTAATGACATCCTAATTTAATGCCATTCTAATTGACATTACAATATTTTAACAGGAAGGAAACATTCATCACAACATGAATGACAAATTCATTTAACATAAATAACAATTTCAATTTTAATAACATATGTTTGACAAAATGCCAATTCCATTCTAATAGCACATGTATGACTGAAATGCCAATTTTTGTTCTAATACCACATATATGACAAAAATACCAATCTTGTTCTAATGGCACATGTATGACAAAAGTGCCAATCTTGTTCTAACATGACTTTTCTTAGCAAGAATGATGATTTTTTTTTCATATTAGCCTAACATTTCTGATGTTAACCTTTCTACTGATAGTGTTATTTTTGTTTCCAACATGACAAATTATAACAAGGTGACAATCTTATGTTGACACACATGATCTAACCAACTCAAGATTAGATTTTTATTCGAACAAAAACATATCATTCAACAAATAATCATCACCACAATTTATCACGAACAATAATCAAGAGAGTCCAAAAAACCAGTCTAAATTTCGAACCACGTATAATATATTACAACCAGAATCATTATAATATGTATATATAATTTTTTTATTTTAAACTTAAAAAAAGAAATCTCGCCGAATAATTCAGATCTAAAATTTATCCAAAATCTGATTTGCTCCGTTTTGATTCTAGTCAGTTCTGTCGGGTAGATCTTGTTTCTGCGATTCCAACGCAAGTTGTTTCGTCTGATGCTGAACTCGTATGAGAGAAATATGCTTGTTTAAACTTTCATTACATAGATGGATAATTAAATTTTAATTAGTTGGATAATTACATAATTAACCATCTTTAATCCTCTTTCTTCTACATTACAAAATACAGGAAGCCGAACCCAATTCGTTCAGAGCCCAACTCCATAATCGCCGCCTCCTTGAAGCCATCAGATCCCGATCCGCCTTCGTCACTTCGCAAGCCGGAGCGCCACCCGTCAGCGCCGCCAAGGGGAGCCAGCTCGTGGGTCCAACCTTGCTTGGAAACGGGTTCGAAACCCGCCACTTGGTGCTGCGATTTCTCTCAATTCCTTGTATGATACACGATCTAACCGTATAGAAAGGAAGATCATAGATTGGTCTTTGTTTTTTTTGCTTTTGGGTTTGAATTAATTTTGAATGGATTTGAGGAATTTAGTGTTTGAATTCGGAATGATATTGGCCATTGAAGGTTTGTAGGGGCGGCTCAGTCATAGGAATTAGACTTTCATATATGGTTTGCTAGTGTATGGATATACAAGAAAAAAAAAGAAACTACATAGTCTATATTAAATTTCCTAGGGACCATGTGTGTTTTGGGAAGAATTAAATGGTTTGTAAAAAGGGTAAGAGGCCAATAGCAATGAATGTTTTAATTTTATTTTATTTTATTTTGAGAACACTCAAGGAAAGAAATGATATAATGGATGAATGTTAAACCTTAAATGGTAAACATTAATTGTAAATTAGAAGAAAAATATAGAAATTAAATTCACATGGTTTTTGGCAACAATTCAAACGAGCAGATAAGGCAAATCGAGAATGAAATGAATTTGCAATTTTAATTTTAATTTATATATGACATTTTACTTATGTTGCGGGACCCAACAATGCATGCATATCTTTTAATTAGTTTGTTTTCAAAGATTACACAAAAAAAAAATAACGCATGCTTATGCATGAAACAATGGGACAAAAATAATGCTTGCTTATATAAATTTGCGTTATATTTTTAGTTTAATGACACTGTTTGTACATCAAAATCTCATTAACTTTATCACAATTAATACTGTAATAAATTTAGATTTTAATGGTTTACTCAAAACAAATTTATTACTATTAATATTAAAAATCTCAACTCGTAAATTAAAAATTGATTTCAAATATATATTTTGTTCTTATCAAGTCGCATGATAAGCATTAAATTCATTTCTAAACTTATGACGGTACAACTCTTTCCATAATATTCATTTTTAAACAACGAAGAAATTTTAACACTAAATATTCAAATCGGTTAGTAATGCAAATCATGTTTGTTTATAAATTTATTGTTGACCCGCTTTTTAGTCAAAGCAGTCACACATGAAATCTCTGATCAACAATACGCTCCAGCGTTGGGAATATCGTCAGAAGACATGAAGTGATTTGGTTGAAATCGCATCACAAACAAAGAAAGGCCCGGAACTCTTACCAGATGACCTTTTTTGGGCCCGAAAACAGCGATTACGGAGCTAAGCTCCGTAACTCTTGTAGATCTCTGAATCAGCTTCAGTTTGAGCTTTGGTTCGGATCAATCGGACTTACGGTTTGAAAGTTATGCCCGTTTCCGTGAACGCATGCAGAACAGGAAACCTGGAATTTAGCATTGAATAAATCCTCGGATCGGATCGGGTAAATCGGTTCGGATCGGATTATCAGAACCCGACCCGGCTTGCACTCAGCTCAGAAGTATACATCATAACTCCGGTTCGGAGCCTCCTCCTCGGTTCGGTTCGGAGCCGAACCGATCCGACCTCCATCGCACTAACCTGGCACATGAAGTCTTCGGATTGAAGACACCAGCTCGGTTCGGGTCGGATCCGAACCGATTCCCCTGTACCTGCTCAGACGCAGCAAGTTTGACCGCTTCTTAAGGGATAACTACCTCCTACTAATTCGGATCGGCCGCCACCTGTATGCACACGATCTGAAGGCCACTTCTCCACTCTCTCCGAGATGTCCTCTCCGCTCACCACGTCACACCCGATCCGACCCGATTCAGGACTCCCAGCAGCTCCTCTACGCCTATAAATACACCACGAGATGGTCATTTCAAGGGACTTTTTCCGGCACTAACACCTCCCGACCTCCATTACCAAGTATTCAAGGACTTTGGGTACTCCTGAACTCAATCAAACACGAGGCTATCGTGCATAAATTCAATCTCTTTTCTCATCTTCTTCATTACAACACAAGGTTATTGTGTATAATCGAATCTCACGGATTGTGAGACACCATTGTAATTGTAATTCCTCAGGATATGAGAAACTATAAAGTGGACGTAGGCCTGGATTGAGCCGAACCACTATAAAAATCTCGTGTGTTCCCTGTTTTTACTGCTTTTTATCTGTAATCTGTGATTTGTGAGGTTTTCACATAGAGTTTGGGTGTTAGGCCCAAATTTCGGTCTAACATTTTGGCGTGCCAGGAAGGGGGCACACGATACAACTTCTACTAGCTTGAACGGAAGCAGATTATTTTGCTATTGGATCAATGGTCAAGCGAAAGAAAGACGGAACCTTCTCTCGTGCTGAGGATGTTGGCACTGAAGGCACAAGGAACGAGGCAAGCCAGGAGGCTTCCTCTCATGAAAATCCATCAGCATACTTAACCAGAGATGAAATGGATGGCGTTCTCGCTGAATTGAGAACGCAAATGGCAAGGCAAGATGATCTCCTCCGCAAACAACAGGAGATGATTGACCAATTCTTCGCTCGGATGGGAGGCAGGCCGATCGGCAACGCATAACTCACTGGAAATGGTATTGAAATGGCTCCAGCAGGAATGACAAACCGGATCGGTTCGGATCCGATCCGAACCGAGGGCCAAAACCTGAATCAAACGCAGATGGAAATTGGGGGCAATCCTCACCAGATCGGTTCGGATCCGATCCGAACCGCCACCTTACATGAGCTTGGGGGCAGCAGCCTCCCTTCTGGAAATCAAGACTTCGTTCCAGCACGACCTACCTCCGCACCGGTTCGGATCGGTAATCCCACACAGCTTCAGCATCAAGCTCCCCGGTTCGGAACAGGCGATCCTGATCGGATCGGTACATCCGACCCGAACCGTGCACCCCTCCATAACCCCCCTCGCTTCTCCGAGCCGCAGCAGGGGGGCACCTCCGAACCGAACCGGATGGCCTTCCAAGCTCCTTATACTCTTCCACACACTTCTGAAATTAACGCTGGGGGCACCAGCTCTGGACTTGTCAACCTGCAACAGCTCTTTGAAGGCGATCGGCTCGCCAATCTCATTGAACGCCTCTCGAGAGGCCGCACCTATCAAAATGACATGGATGATGTCAATCACAATCCATTCACACCGGAAATCAGGAATTCCCGCAATCCTCCAGATTTCAAACTTCCACAACTGGAACCCTACAACGGCAGGGCAGATCCTACCGTGCACCTAATGCGCTAGAAACGGCATATGGAAGTTCAATCGGCGTCGGAAAACGTCATGGCTAAATGCTTTCCCCTATTTTTGACAGATATTGCTGCTATGTGGTTTCGGCAGCTGGAATCTGAATCGATCAACAGCTGGAACATGTTGGTCGCTCGCTTTATTGAACAGTTTCGGGTCCATATCGCTCGACCCAAGAATGTAATGTCACTAACTACAATCAAGCAGAGGCCTAAAGAAACTCTGCGGTCATTTCTGGAAAGGTTCAACGTTGCAGCAGCATCAGTTGATCGACCTGAGCCATCTATGGTATTAATGGCGGCAGTATCCGGCGTTCTAGACAACTCGAAGTTCAAAAAATCCTTGTACCGGGACCCACCAAGGAATCTCAGCGAATTCTACCTTGAATCGGATAGGTTTTTGCGTGAAGAAGACGCAACCTCCGAGAAGAAAGTTCTCGATGTTAACATGCTCAAAGACGGAGAACCGTCTGATTCTGATAAAGGCAAAGGAAAAGCTGCCGTCAAGAATAACCCCAACGCTCAGCCCCGGAGAGGGCCTAGATATGAAAAGTACACAGAACTCAATTCGTCACTAACTGACATCTACGTGAACACAAACGGTGACGTCTCCTATCCAAAGCCTCCCAGGAGGGAGCCATCACAAAGAGAACGCGATTCTGGGAAATATTGCATATTTCACGATATGGACGGTCATGACACAAATGACTGTAGACACTTGCGAGATCTGATTGAGGAACGGGTTAGACGTGGAGAGCTACCCGAGTATGTGAAACAACCAACAGCACCTGTACCTGTGCTGCCACCACCTGCTCCCCGGAGAGGGAATGACCCTGGAACGAGCTCCCATCGGCTCGTCATCAACTGATCTGGATTGGATCACTCTGCGTTTTCAGCATTTCTTAGGATTTAAGATATGTCTCTTTGCTTTCTTTAGGTTTTCCGATTGGCTAAATCGGAGTACACACGTTCGGGGTTAGGGTTTAGCTCCAAATCGTGCTCTGCACTCGATGACAAACCAATCAGGATTTGCTTTGGTTTTGTACTTTGGATTGAATAAGGAAGGACTTTCCGAGCATGGATTATGTTTGGTAATTTAAGTATCTTGTCAGGTTGTGGCAGGATTCTCAATCTCAACTAAAGTATGGCTTATACTTATCTCGGACCCCTAGGCATGGATTATGCTTAGGGACAGACTGTCTTGTCAGGTCTTGGCAAGCATAGCTCTATCTCGGTATGAGTATGGATTGTACTCCACTACATTTCTAAGTATGGATCATACTCTGGAATGGCTTATTGTCTTGTCGGGATTTGACAAAGGAACTCAATAAAACTCGAGTTTGGCTTGTGCTCGGTTTGAACTTCCTGGTATGGCTTATACCTGGAAGGTTAGGTCCCTCGTCAGGTTTTGGCAGGATAATTCGATCGTCCCTTGAGTATGGTTTATGCTCAAACAAACGCCCAAGCATGGTTTATGCTCGAAAGTGTAATCGGTTTTGTTAGGTTTTGACATACCTGTTTGCTTTCTCTTCTTCGCAGGTATGGATTATACTTGCAGCTGGCAGGCCCGGCGTGGCCTTGGATTATCCAGAACATATCTTCCTTCATTCAGCAAGATATGTTCTGAGGGGCAAAATGTTGACCCGCTTTTTAGTCAAAGCAGTCACACATGAAATCTCTGATCAACAATACGCTCCAGCGTTGGGAATATCGTCAGAAGACATGAAGTGATTTGGTTGAAATCGCATCACAAACAAAGAAAGGCCCGGAACTCCTACCAGATGACCTTTTTTGGGCCCGAAAACAGCGATTATGGAGCTGAGCTCCGTAACTCTTGTAGATCTCTGAATCAGCTTCAGTTTGAGCTTTGGTTCGGATCAATCGGACTTACGGTTTGAAAGTTATGCCCGTTTCCGTGAACGCATGCAGAACAGGAAACCTGGAATTTAGCATTGAATAAATCCTCGGATCGGGTAAATCGGTTCGGATCGGATTATCAGAACCCGACCCGGCTTGCACTCAGCTCAGAAGTATACATCATAACTCCGGTTCGGAGCCTCCTCCTCGGTTCGGTTCGGAGCCGAACCGATCCGACCTCCATCGCACTAACCTGGCACATGAAGTCTTCGGATTGAAGACACCAGCTCGGTTCGGGTCGGATCCGAACCGATTCCCCTGTACCTGCTCAGACGCAGCAAGTTTGACCGCTTCTTAAGGGATAACTACCTCCTACTAATTCGGATCGGCCGCCACCTGTATGCACACGATCTGAAGGCCACTTCTCCACTCTCTCCGAGATGTCCTCTCCGCTCACCACGTCACACCCGATCCGACCCGATTCAGGACTCCCAGCAGCTCCTCTACGCCTATAAATACACCACGAGATGGTCATTTCAAGGGACTTTTTCCGGCACTAACACCTCCCGACCTCCATTACCAAGTATTCAAGGACTTTGGGTACTCCTGAACTCAATCAAACACGAGGCTATCGTGCATAAATTCAATCTCTTTTCTCATCTTCTTCATTACAACACAAGGTTATTGTGTATAATCGAATCTCACGGATTGTGAGACACCATTGTAATTGTAATTCCTCAGGATATGAGAAACTATAAAGTGGACGTAGGCCTGGATTGAGCCGAACCACTATAAAAATCTCGTGTGTTCCCTGTTTTTACTGCTTTTTATCTGTAATCTGTGATTTGTGAGGTTTTCACATAGAGTTTGGGTGTTAGGCCCAAATTTCGGTCTAACATTTATGAAATGGTTCGCACCTATTGTTCAAGAATTGACAAAATCTCAAATATAAATATTTATTTTACATTGCACCTTAATTTAATTTATATTTTAAATCTCAAAATGAATATCATAAACTGATTTATACAGTCAAATCAAAATTAACTATTTTGAGTATTCGTTCATGAAATTTATTCATAAACAATTCAATTGTTATAAATCACCATTTATCTAATTACAAATTGTTTATTATAAATAAAATGGAAATCATTCCTTAATACATCATAAAACTTGTAAAAATAATTTAATTTAGAAATGGAATTTTTATATTTTGATGCATTTTCTAACGAAATTTCCTTAAAATAAAATTTTAAATTGGTACATAAATTGCGGGTTGTTACAATATTTTTATACAGTGTATATATATTTTTCACATTGCATATATATTTTTCACATCGTATATATATTTTTCACATCGCATATATATATTTTTCACATCGCGTATATATACATATATATATATATATATATTATTCACATCGCATATATATAAATATTTTATCACATCGCATATATATATTATTCACATCGCATATATATATATTTTATTCACATCGCATATATATATTTTATTCACATCACAATCACAACACAATACAGTCAACTACATCGTCCATGGTCTGTGGACGAGGGAGGTGAGCTAACAGGCACCGTATACAATTTATAATGATTAAAACTGATAAAAATCTACATTGGCAATTCTATATATTTTTATACATGAATACAATAACATGATAAAATAATTTTGAGTGAGAAGGACTTCTCACATTAGGTTCCACTCCGCCATTCTTTATTTGGCGATCGCTTTAACAAAATTAATCCAGACATTTAATTTAGTCAAAAATTCTAACTTCTTCCAAATGCGTTCCAGTCAGTTCTATAATGTAGAGCTCGTCAAGAGGATTTCAATGTGCCCAAGCTCATTGAAATCTAATTTGTTATGAACAAGTTATAGTATTTTAAACTTTAGTTGCAAAATAAAATAATTAACTTTATAATTACCTAATTAATTAACCCTAAACCTTGGTTAGTTTTCATCGGCTACAGGAAGAAAACACGGGCCGCTATCTTCATCTTCTTCCTGCTATTAACGATAAAGACACCAGCCTAGGGTTTGAAATTTCCTTCAACACATCGCACCGAAGCACGATCTGCTGACATCACCTTGCGCGCCTTGGCCTCCTCCCCCCACGCACGAACTCCGGTGCAACTCGGTGGCCTAGACTGCTCTAGAAAACAACTCGATGGTCGCGAGTTCAAGGTGAAAAATCAGCCTCCTTTATCCTTTATTTAAGGTCATCCTCATACTAATAGAGAGATCTCAAGGAGATCTAATCTTTTTGTTTTTGATTCATGATTTAACTCGCAATAATTTTGGAGAATTTAGTGAACCAAAATCAAAAGAATTCATCCCTTTATGTCAAGCCGACGACGATGTGTTGATTGTGGAGAGTTAGGGTTACTGATTTGTATATATACCCATTTACTTTTATATTATTTTAATTCTAATTTTAGTTTAAATTGAATTTCTCCACCCAAACCCCAAATCAAACCCAACGACTATCGCCCCTAGCCAAATACCCCCATTCCGGACACAATGGGATATGTTTCGTAAGCCAATTCAATCGTTTCGATCAGTTTTTATCTAAATTAATATATAAATCAATATATATTGAATTCAAACGTACATTTTAATTTACCTAGCCACAAACTGACTCCAGAAATTACAGAAAAAAAATCTAACTATGTTTTGATGATACGGTCCTAACAAAACTAATTTAATCCAATTTGGAGATCATTTGAAAAATCGACTTTTTCCAGTCGATTAAATTCAAACTGAAATTACCAAACACATTTAAATTCACCACATTCACATATTAATTCCAAAAATTATGAAATTTGAAAGCTGACGATAATTTGACATTCTGGATCCAACAAAAGTGGTTTCAACGAAAACGGAGGTCATTTGAAAAATGGCTATTTTTAAGGGCTATATATAATATTAAAAGTGAAAATTAGGCACATATCCCTGTAATGAAACTTAATTAAAGCCACGTCCATCCATACTTTTCCATATGTTTCCAGTCCCTAAAACCAGATGCTGCCCAAAAATTTTGGTCCCTTCGCCTGCTCCTCCAGTCCACTTCCGCCTTTTCCATTTTTGCACCCAAAAAAAAGCGCTCATGCATAAAAAAAATTCTAAAATATGGAAATAATCCCACGAGTCCAAGCAAATTGAAAAAAAAAAGTTGCATATATATATGCAACTATTACTAATAATTGCATACGTGTATGCAACTTTTTGAATACACATGCACATATGTATGCTCGGCTCTTGAATAACTGCACACATATATGCAATTTTTCTGTATAACTGCATACATGTGTGCATATATGACAAAATATGTGCAAAAGTGAAAAAGTTGCACGTACGTATGCTGTTTTCAAATAAATAACATCGGAAGATGCATGTATTTACAATATGTACTTACATGTATGCGTTTGTACTGCAGTTTTGACATAGAATTGAAATATATGCATACACGTATGCATCTAATTGGTGCATTTCGTTACTTTTGTGTAATTTTTTATTTTGACGTTGTTTTTGATGTTTTTTTGATTTGATTTTTTTCACGATTAATTATTTTAATTAATTACGATTTTATGCGATTTTTTTATTTTTTATTTTTATTTTTTAGTGTATTTTCAAAAAATAGGGACTAAATTTATAATAAGTTTATGACCGGATGTGAGCCTAATTTTGAAACTCAATAGGGACATGTAAAAAACGCATCCATATTAAAATACACATAAATTCCATAGCGACTATTTTAAATTTTAAACTAGACATAAATTTCAATTTATAAAGTGAAATCTCAGTTTCTTACGTTCGTTGGAAAGATATAGTTAAATGGATTCCAATGTTTCTTGTTTCGTCCAATTCTGATTTATTTTGAATTCTATACATTCTGTTGAAATTTAAAATTGAATTTTCAAACTATTGCGCCATTTTAGGCCTGTTTTATAATTAAAATAAATTTATACGTTCTAACTTCAATTTAAATAAATTTTTAGTCGTTATTATTTAAAATAAATCATTTTAAATATTCAAACCCATTAAAATAGCTAAAATTAAAATTTTAAATTGGTTCAGAAATCCCCAGTTGTTACAATCTCCCCTACTTAAAATCTTTTCGCCCTTGAAAAGGAATGAAGCTGAAAGTTGTTTAACTAACCAACTCAACTTTCATTCTAGCTTGCATTCTTCAACTTTTTAGTTTCTAAGAATTTTTTATTTTTTCAAAAATTTGGCTAACACCCTAAATTTCTGAAAAATTTCGCCATAACCTCCTTTGTACGGGTCAATCAGTAAAATCGCAACTTGCCTCACGGGGCCATCATCAATCCAAAAGAAAAATAAAACTCCAAGTGGCTTGCCAATCGGCTCATAAAATCATCAAAACCCAATAAATACAGTAAATATGTACCTATTTGTCGGGCATACAATTTTATTCCTCTTCTTAGCTTCCGTACTATGACCTGTTCATTATATATACATGTATATATATCCAATCCAAACAAATTTTCAATTCAGTTCAATAATCGATTCGATTTGGCTTATTTCACCTTTCATTTTGTTATTGGCTTGATTATTCCAATAATTTTATTGGTTAAACTAATAATCAGACAACACAACCAATAATCAATTAGTTGATTAGCTTTTCAAATATATAACTTTATATATACTTAAAATCATATTTTCTAAGATAAAATTATATATATAATCACAAATACGTTAATTATAAACTTGTCACACTCAACTCATTCTAGGGCATTTCTGACCCCATCTCTAATGAGTTTCTCATAGGATATTACCAATCCTATCTCTAATGAATTCTTTCATTTGCTTCTAATGTGTCTTGTTCTCTAGCTTTGTAAACCAAAGCTTTGATACCATAATGAAACGACCCAAACTTCCCCTATCGGGAAAGCTCGAATTGCTTTTCGAACATGATGCATCAGAACACAAACAGGGGAACATTTCATTCCATTAAACAATTACATCCGAGTACAAGAATATCAGAGAATGAATAATATTACATAGTGGAAAAATAATATCAGAGATTAAAATACAAAGCAGCGGAAATATAAATGTATATATACAATGTATAGCGGAAAATACATCAACTGAAAGAAATACATGGATACAAAGTTCTTAGAAACTGAAAAGTTAAAGAATGAAAGCTAGAATGAAAGTTGAGTTGGTTAGTTAAACAATTTCAGCTCTATTCCTTTTCAAGGACGAAAAGATTTTAAGTGGGGGAGATTGTAACAACCCGAAATTCTGAACCAATTTAAATTTTTTATTTTAGCTATTTTAATGGATTTTGAATATTTAAAATGATTTATTTTAAATAATAACAACTAAAAAATTATTTTAATTGAAGTAAGAAAGTATAAATTTAATTATAACGAACTTGAAATGGCGCGATAGTTTGAAAATTAGATTTCTAATTTCAAATGAATTTACATAACTCAAAATAAATTAGATTTCAGTAAAACCAGAAATATTTGAATCTATTTAAGAATATCTTTCTAATGAATATAAGAAATTTAGAATTCACTTTATAAATTGAAAGTTATTTCCAATTTAAAATTCAGAATAGTCGCTATAGAATTTATAAATATTCTAATAATATATAAGCCCTTAAAAATAGTCATTTTGCAAACGACCTCCGTTTCTGACGAAACAACATTTATTGGATCCAGAAGTCAAACTACTGTTAAGTTTGAAAAATTTTTGGACTTAATATGTGAACGTGGTGAATTTAAACGTGTTTGGTAATTTCAGTTTGAATTTAATCGACTGGAAAAGGGCCATTTTTCAAATGATCTCCAAATTCGAGGAAATTAGTTTTGTTAGGACCGTATCATCAAAACATAGCAAGATATAATTTTTCTGTGATTTTTGGAGTCAGTATATGTCCACGGTAAATTAAAATGTACGTTTAAATTCAATATATACTGATTTATATATTAATTTTGATAAAAATTGATCAAAACAGTCAAATTGGTTTATGAAACATATCCCGTTGTACCCGAAATGGGGGTATTTGGTTAGGGGTGACAGTTGTTGGGTTTGATTCGGAGTTAGGAGCGATAAACAAGTAAAGTGGGAATTAAATATTAATTTATATATTATATATATAACGTTATTTTCTCTAACCCTAACCTCATAAAACAAGCAGCCACCACTTCGAGTTAAGGGCTGGAAATGCTCAGAAATGAAAACATTAATCCCTCCTAATAAAACACGAATTAGATCATGAGCGTAGAAGGAAGATTATAGAGAATTTTGAGGGCTTTGACATCGTATGATTTTGATCAATTTTGCTGTGTAAATCACATGAATGAAGGGTTCTGAGCCGCTGTGTTTGAACCGCCGCCTAGAGCTCGATGGACCACCGAGTTCAGTGGTGGTGCAAGCGCCGATGGAAGGTGAGGTGCGGGTCATCGTGGCGGTGTTAGATCCGATTCCGGTCGCCGTTTGGGTGGCAAATTGGGAACCCTAGGTTGGGTGTTTTGGGTTCAGCGGGTTTCATTTGGGAGGCCTGGAACAGAACGTTGAAAGAAGGTGATTAATAGAAATAATTAGTTTATAAATTAATCTATGTTTAAATTAATTAATGTAATTAAAATTCGAACTGTTATATCTTGTGCAAACGGAAACAGAATGGAACGAGGTCAGGTGTGTTGGAATCCTCTTGTCAAGCACTACAACATGGAACAGACCAAAATAGAAACCGACCAAAATGAGAATTTATCACTAAGAATTCTATACAGTTAATTATATACTTTATAACTGGAGAAAAAAATAGAATTGCCGGTGTAGATTTTTATCAGTTTTAATCATTATATATTGTATACGATGCCTGTTAGCTCACCTCCCTCGTCCACAGACCATGAACGATTTAATTGACTGTATTGTGCTTTGATTGTGATGCTGGATTTTTTTTAAATATTAAAAATAATTTAATATTATTTTGTGGTAGTTGAAATTAAATTATAATTATCCATTTATAATTTAAATAGTGAAAATTGGCTAATTAGAAAAATAATTCAAATCGAATTAGAACTGGTTAAATTTATTAACCAGTGATTATTTTGAATCGACTGTTGTTGTTTGGAAACCCCATACGGGTCTGGGAATGATAATTTATTAACATCTCCCCTGAATTTAATTATATGTCAATCAATTGGTTGATAGACTATGATAAGCGTTATTAAATTATTAAACGCTTATACAGTGTAAATGGCACTCTGAATGTGAATTGATTGATTAATGATTATTTTTCATTATTGTTGAATACATGTTATGTATGTAATCCATATAACTGAAATTATATGGTAATTAATTGAGTTGCATTCCGATTTAGAAATAATGAATATTTTAAAATAATATTCAGTGAAGAATCAAAATAAGATTTTGATGTCGATTTTGGATGGACACGAAAAAAATATAAAAATATGAAGCCGGGTTAAGTATAGAACCGCCATTTCAACCCGAACGGATTTATTGATCAATTTTATTCATTTTAAAATGATATTAAAGAGATTCAAACTAACATTTTGAAAATATTATCATTCTGAAATTATTAGAATATAAGAGGTTTAATTTGAACTGGAAATGGAAATGAAATCATTTTTAAAACGAATTTATTAACGTTTTATGAAATATGTTTTCGACGATATATATTATATACATATTATATGGTTTGAATAGAACGTGCCGCGCATCGACCGTTCGCGAATTTCGACCATTGACTTCAAATTGATGTAACAGGAGATCCAACCGTCATATTCTCCTAAAACCGGAACTGTTTGGTTTGTATCGAAAAGATCTTTCCAATGAATATAAGAGATTTAAATTTGAATGGTTAGATTTGGAAATATGTCTAAATCAAATTCAGAAAAGGTCGCTATGGATGCAGTTCAGTGGCCGATATTTGAAACCGACTGTAAAGGCCTTAATAAAATTATTAAAAATATGGAAAAATTGTGTAAAATCATAATAAATGATTTGGAAAGATTTTGGGTGAAAAACTCAAAGTTTGAAAAGATAAAAATTTATTTGTATCTGAATGAACTAGTTATTAACTAGAATAATAATCCAATGTTTTTAAATAAATAAATTGGATTGAAAAAGGGGTTTTAAAATAACCAGAATTTTCCAACGAATAAATTGTAATGGATTTGAGTGGAAATAATCTTCGGAATATTTTGATATTGGATTCCGTGATTATACGGATATTGTTGAGGAATTTGGAAGATATAAATACCGTTATTTCCAATACGATATTTGTTGGTTTCAGAATTTGATATTGAATATAAGCCGATAAAATTTCTATTCAGAGCCTTGTATTTAATATCAAATTGGATTTTGGGTTTGTCGTGGATGGTGTCTTAAATAACACTGTTCTTAAACCCAGTTTAGAAAAGAATAAATCTTTTAATTAAGATTTAGAGAAGTTTACCAATTAATTAATATTTAATTGGAACTGAATTGAAATTGGATTTTTGGGTTTATCGTGAACGGTGTTTTAAATAACATTTGTTCTTTAACACAATTAACAGTGAAGATATTATTTGGAATTTATAAATCTTTTTATTAAGATTAAATGGAAATTTTCCAAAGTAAAGTTTTCCAATTTAATATATTAAATTGGAATCGAATGGAATTCGATTTGGTAATAATCGAGTTGAGCTTCTGTGAAGGAGGACTATTACTATATGGAATTTAAAAGGCTTTGCCGCTATTTCATTTATATTATTAGTCTGATACGGGAATTTATATCAATTATACACTGTTATGATTTCCATGTAGATCCTATTTTGATGGAAGATGATTTTGGGTTTATTGTGAACGTTGTTTTAAAGAACATTCGTTCTTTAACCCAGTTAAAGACGGGATTTATTTCCTAAGTTTGAATAATCATTAAATAATGATTTTTGGAGATTAGAACCGAAGTAGAGTTTTAATGAATGAATCTTTAATTAGATTGAAATGGGAATGGTGTAATTAAATTTACCAAATTCAACAAATGTTTCGAGATGGAGTACCACCAATTTTACTCCAGGTGGTAGTTAAATCTTTAATTAGATTTGAGCATGAAATGGTAACTAAATTTACCGATAACACCGTGGGTGTTAGATATGGAGTACTACCAGTTTTGCTCCATGGGACGAATAGGATGGGATTGGGATTAAAAAATAAATGATTACTTCGGTAAGGTTCGCTAATCCCGACTAGTTAATAAACCTTAATTTGGTTTAGAACTGATAAAGGATAAAATAAAATGTTTCGAAATTGTTATCCAAAGGAAGATTAAAGAATAAATTTTGAAGAATTTATCTTTGATAAAATTCATGGGAACCTTTCCCTAAAGATGTGAATATTTAAATAAAAAATATTTTGAATTGGAATGAGGCATATGATGTGTTTTTATAGCACTTGATTGTTGATTATAAAATATGCGAGTTATTCTGAAAGACCGGGTTCATCCCATTCTGAATAACTGATACGGCGACTAAAAGTCGATGATAAAGACGATGGTTGATGAACATAGTTCTTAACATCGTTTGGATGATTACTGATGTCTTGATTGTGCTATACACCTAAGACGAGGTAATAAGTGGTGATCGTCTAGGCGTACTTTGAGATCGACCGGATATGCGAGGACCTCTCTCTTGTATTGGACATATGGGATGAGGAATAAGGTGCCTCCGGTTTTGTTTAGACCCAGAACGAACTTGTAAATTGATGTGTGTCTGACATTGGATTTCATTCTGTGTTGATTGATTTCTATTAAATATATATCTGTTTGGTAGCGGAGAATTTATTCTCTTGCTTAACACCCTTCACTGAGACGTACGAGCTTAGAGGTTATATATTGATTGACATTAGTTACATGGCATGGGTTGTCAATGTGGCATGCTAAGATGCAAATGATCAAGGCTTTTGTTGAAAAGTAGAGTCTTGTGGTTGATGATCAAAGCACGACTTTAAATAGCATAGCTTTGTGTATAACATTAATTCGCGAGCCTCACTCATCGGTATGACAGTGAGTGCACACGTTTCTTTCTAGCTAGGAGTGGTATCATGGTATGAAGCCCAGACATTTTTACTTATGTGGATGATGGATTGCGAGGCGCTTTGGATTTGAGTCCCTAGTGGCTCTTGATATGGTCGAGGTACTGACCATTTTAGAGGTCTGATAGGACCGGCAAACATGTGTTCAGGAATAACTAATCCACTAAAGTAAGTGTGGATCGGCACTGTAGGATCCAAGGGCTCGCCAGAGTCCGCGTCCAAGGTCATTCCGCTAGAGATGGCCCGAATCGGTAAAGAGTACATCCCTTACCTTGACTCATGATGGAAATCCAATTTCCAATATGATACTTTTCGGTTTTAGTTGTAAACCTATATGATGACATAGTGGGATGGAGCGCTCATGTCGTCTATGATTGATACATTTATATTTGAAGTTGTTTGATATACTATGCACTTATAGTAATATCAAAATGATTTGTTTTAAATGTACCAAGCATGTTTGGCTATTATAAGGGAAAACTCTATCCTCCGTCTTGCGTTGCATTGTGTGATGGGACCTGAGTCTTATAATAGCTTCATTTTCCAAAAAGCATTGCGTTGTATTATTTTAAACTGAGATTCATGTGGAGTAAACCCGTTCTGTGTTATACGACATGGTCCCATGATTTCCCAACTTTTAAAGTAAAGATTTAATAACTGTTTTAGTTCTCACACTAGTCCCGACTGACTCGGAGTTTATTGTTTCTACCTAAACTATGGGTGCCCATATTTTCCACACGGGGAGCTAATAGTTTTGGTTTTCGCAGATATTTTCTTTCACAGGATCCTACATTACAGCTGGAGCTATATTCGGAAAGCTTTGTATCCATGTATCTCTTTCAGTTATGTCAGTTGCTATTTTCCACTGCACATTATATTTATGTATATATTTTCCGCTGTTTTGTAATTTGAATCTTTTATATTTTTCTACTGTATATTATTTGAACTTTATTATATTCTTGTACTCTGATGTAATTGTTGTAATGGCAATGAAATGTTCCGTTGTTTGTGTTCCAATGCGTCATGTTCTCAAAGCAATCCGGGCTTTCCCATACCAGGGAAGTTTGGGTCGTTTCATTTTGACAATAACTAATAATTGTCATATAGATCTATAATGCATCATACAACATGAAAATCCTCAATCTACCCATTTGGGCTTAACCCCAAACATAGATTTTCGAAATCCAATTCACTTTACAAAAATTATTCCTTTTGACTTTATTTCTCAATTTCTTATTTCAAATAATTTGAAATACATATCTAGATTCATATCAAAGTAGATTTCACTTCGGGATCTCAAATCAAAATCTTTGGAAATATGAATTCCGAAACATCACAATGCATAGAAATAAGAAAGCAACCAAATATCGGGCACAACCCTTAGATAAGGCTGTACGCGCCTCTCTAACTCGATACATATATGTGCACCACCCACTATGGAGCAGGCTACACTGACGATGCACCTCCCATGCCCTCAGAGAAAATCCACCGCCCTCACACATTTAGTCATCCAGGGTTACCCAAATCTTTGGCCACATACCAAATCATTTCATATCCCGAAGTAAGGAAAATTATTCCACAATATAATAATCACAAATACTTTTTGAAGTATAGTTCTTTACATTAGCAATTCACACATATGATCGACCAGTACTAAACACATAACCTTTGAGCTCGTACGTCTCAAAGAAAGGTGTTAAGCAAGAGAATAAATCCTACACCACCAAACAGATACATCATCAATAGCAATTACTCAGTTATGTGATGAATTACAATGTCAAACACATATTACATTCCGAAATCATTTCGATAATGTCGGGTTTAGGCCTCGAAATCCTTTCTGTTTTATAAAACATTTTTATAAAACATCCCCTGTCCAAAATCGGGAATACATTTCTTTTCACTTAAGAAAATATCATTTCAAAATCATGCATTAAATTTGAAATGAACTTAACAACATCGCTAAACATCTCGTAGTCAAATCATGAAGTGTTTCACAAGATGTTAGCATACGAATACTTCTACCCAACCCTGTGCTAAATGTAAAAGCATATCTTGCTCATAAACTGGTCGAGCACAATCCAAACAGTTAATCAAGCATAATCAATATCAATAACCAAGTATATTTGGTTTATACCATCTCTCATGTTTTGGTAAATTTAATCACCATTCATTCATTCGAATCTAATCAAAGATTTATAAAAACTCTTCTTCGTTTTAATCTCTAAAATCATTACTTAATGATTGTTCAATTTTTTGGAAAATTAATCCTGCTTTTACTTGGGTTAAGGAATCAATGTCATTTAAAACAAAGTTCATGATAAACCCAAAATCATCTTCCATTAAAATTGAATCTTCACGGAAATCATAACAGTATATAATCGATATAAATTTTCGTATCAAACTAATAATATAAACGAAATAACGACAAAACGTTTTAAATTCCATAAATAGTAACGGTCTTCCTTCATAGAAGATCATCTCGATTATTACCAAATCGAATTTCATTCAATTCAATTTAATATATTAAATTGGAAAACTTTCTTTGGAAAATTACGTTAATCTTAGTAAAAGATTTACTAATTCCAAATCATAAATTCACTGTTAATTGGGTTAAAGAACAAATATTATTTGAAACATTGTTCATTTTAAACCCAAAATCAACTTCCATTTCAATTCCAATTAAATTAATTGGCAAACTTTTCTAAATCTTAATTAATAAATTTATTCTTCTCTCAACTGGTTTTAAGAACAGTCTTATTAAAGACACCACTCCCGACAAAACCCAAAATTCAATTTGTTATTAAATATAAGGCTCTAAATAGAAATTATATCGTCTTATATTCAATATCAAATTCTGAAACCTATGGATATCGTATTGTGAATAACGATATCTGTATCTTCCAAATTCCTCAATAATATCCGTATAATCACGGAATCCAATATCGAAATATTTCGAAGACTATTTCCATTCCAATTTATTTGTTGGAAAATTCTGGTTATTTTAAAACCATTTTCAAATCCAGTTTATTTATTTCTAAAAATAATTGGATTATTATATTAGTTATTAACTAGTTCATTTCGATAAAAATATAATTTTATCTTTTCAAACTTGGAATTTTTCATCCAAAATCTTACCAAATCATTTATTATGTTTTTACACAATTTTTCCATATTTTTAATAATTTTATTAAGGCTCATACAGTCGGTTTCCAATATCGGCCACCAAACTGCATCCATATCGACCTTTTCTAAAATTGATTTGGACATAATTTGAAATCCAACCATTCAAAATTATCTCTCTTACATTCTTTGGAAAGCTCTTTTTGACAACGGTTCTGGTTTTAGGAGAATCCGACGGTCGGATCTCCCGTTACGCCAATTTGAAGTCAACAGTCGAAATTTGGGAACGGCTGCTGCGCAGTGCGTTCTATTCAGGCCATATAAATATATATAATATATATATCGTTGATTTCTATTCAAAAAATATTTTATAAATCATTTATAAATTCGTTTTAAAAAAGATTCCATCTTGCATTTAAATTTTAAATCAAAATTGAATATTCCATATATAGCTAAAAATTATATTTTTAACCATCCAATAATTATTTCATTACATGATAATTTTATATATCTCATATATAAGCTAAAAATTATATTTTTAGCCAATCGATATTTATTTCAATACGTGACTATTTTATATATCTCATATATAAGCTAAAAATAATATTTTTAGTGAACAAATATTTATTTCAATACATGACAATTTTATCACTTCATTTATATTTTTATATAAGGCATATATATTTTTCACATCGCATATATATTTTTCACATCGCATATATATATATTTTTCACATCGCATATATATATATATATATATATTTTTCACATCGCATATTTTTTTTTCCACATCGCATATATATATTTTACACATCGCATATATATATATATATATATTTTATTCACATCGCATATATATATTTTATTCACATCCATATATATATTATTCACATCGCAGTCACAACACAATACAGTCAATTAAATCGCCCATGGTCTGTGGACGAGGAAGGTGAGCTAACAGGCACCGTATACAATTTATAATGATTAAAACTGATAAAGATCTACATTGGAAGTTCTATATATTTTAATATGATAAAATATAATTTAGTGAGAAGGAGTTCTCACATTGGGTTCCACACCGCCATTCTTTATTAGAAGATTTTAGTACGATTTGGATTTGAATTTGCCTGAAATTCTAACGTGTTCCGTTTTTGTTCTAGTTAGTTGCATGTTGTAGTGTTCATTGTTGCGAATCCAACACAACTAAAATCACTGAATTCTGTGTCCGTTTGAATGAGATATGGTCATTTAAATATCAAATGAATTATTAAATAATTAATTTAATAATTAAACCTTATTTTCTTTAATCCTTTGTTAATCCAATCCCTCATCTCTCTGTTCTCCATCATCAGGTATTCACTCTAAACCTGAACCCAACTTCAACGCTAGTGTTCCAAATTTGCATGCACTTCGAGACTCCAGGCCATCATCGGCGGTGACTACCTGGAGTGCCTTCTCCTGCTCCACCGTTAGCCGGAGTTATGGTGAACTCGGAGGCCCACATCGCCGTGAAATGACGTTCGAACTGATGCCGTTTGTGGCGTAATTCACGCTGATCCACGTAATGGTATCCCATCTAACCCTTACAGAATTTAAGATCGGACTTAGCTGAACATTTTTCGCGCTGGAGTTTTCCTCAATTGGAAAATTTTAAATTTTCAAATATAAATAATTGAAATAATTTTGATGAAGATGACAACCTTATTCATAGTTTAGAAGACAAAAACATTGTACATAATTCAAAAATTGATAATGTAACCAGTAACTTCAATTTAATAAGATATCCTCCACGGATTTTATGAAATCATCCTATAGAAAATATTATTGGAGAAATTAATTCACATATGAAATCAATTATATCCAATAGGCGATGTAGCGTTTACTTCTAATATAGAATCGAAAAATTCTAAAGAAGCATCTTTGGTGAAAATTGGATTATTGTTATGCGTGAAGAGATAAATTAGTTTGAACACAATAAATTTTGGGAGTTGTTCCCCAGACCAAGTGATCAAGTTGTTATAGTGTAACGTCCTAGATTTTTAATCATTTTTTTAATATTTTAAAAAAGGGTTTCAATTGTTGTTTTAGAATTTAATTAGCTTGAATTTAATAATTTTGAATATTTTATTAATATGAATAATAAAATTTAAATTTAAATTCCGAAATGGTTGGGATTTATTGGATTTGCAATTTAACGTGAACGTGCAATTTAAAAGAATTTAGTGTTGTTTGGATTTTGAATATTATTAACGATTTCATTTGTTAAACGATGTTTGAACGTTTAATTTATAATTTTATTATCAAATGAACTACAATGGCACGGTAGTTCATAATATTACGTTTTGAACTTTAATTGGTTGTATAGGATTTAATATAAGTTGGATTTCTTCATAACAAGAAACATCTGAATCTATAGGAAAATATTTTTCTAATGGAAGAGAAAAATCGAGTTTTCGTGTTGCAGACTTTGTTTTATGTCCAAATAATATTTTCAAATAGTCACTATGGAATTCGTTAATAAACTATAATGATTTATTATATAAAATTAAAGGTTTTTTTTAATATATTGAATACTGATTTGGCTTGGAATTCAACCCGGAGTATTTTATTTTGGAACTATATGAAATTATACTCAAGTATGTTCGATTATGATATTTTAATATTATTATATTAAGGTATTTAAAAATTGGTTTATTTTAGCTTGATTTGGACCCTTAAAAAGAGACTTTATTCAAAAAACCTCCGTTTCAACGAAACGAATTTTATTTAGTGCATAATAGCAAATTATTGCTTGATTTCAAGTTTCATGTCAATTGGAGTTATTTGGTGAGCATAGCAAAGTTAAATGCAAGTAAAACAACCATTTGAACTCAAACAAGCGTCATTTTTGCAAACGGATTCGGAATTCGATGAAATAAGTTTCATCGGGTCTGAAATATCGAATAATAGCATGTCGTCCATTTTCACCATAAACAGAGTTCGTATGTGAGCATAAAAATAAATAAATGTCATATGAAAATGGAGATATGTTGGAAAATATTATCGTTGGTCACTTTCATAAGAAAATTATCCCTAGTCACTGTCAATCAAATATTTTTACCAGCCATCCTTTATGTCATTTTCTCGGTTGAAACAACTAACACCCATGTGCTTCTACCCTATTTCTTCTACTATATTATACAAGTGGCTCCACGAACCATTCGAGAGGAAGAAAAGCAATAGCCAGCAACATTTGATTTCTTCCTCTAATATAAAAAAATGTATTTATATAATATTCTTGTTTGTTTCTTCCATCCTAAAACTTTATTAACCATAGAACAAAGCAGCATGTATAAAAATTAAAAACCCACCCATCTTCACAAAACCGTAACCAAGTCGAAGATCAATCAAAACGTGAGATTTCCAATCCATTGCACTTGCAAAAATCTCCTCTAATATAAGTAAATCTTCGGTTTTGGCTTAGCTTAAATTTTTGGGTCTTTGGGAATATAAGCAACGCAAGAATATAGGGGCGTTGAGGAGCTGTATGCGAGTGGAGGGTGTTCAAATGGTGGTTGTCCCATGCAAATTCGTGTAGAATTGAAGGTGGGAGGAAGCTGGGTAGTTCGGTGATGAGTTTTCCTTTTTTCCAGTTGGAGTTGTTGTAGCAGGGTAATGGGAGACCAAGGGAAAGAACGTATGAAGGAGGTGGGATGTAAAAAACACGTCATGGGTTTCGGCCTCATTATGATGATAAAGTAAAGAAAAAAATAATACAATGAAGAAGAAGAAGGGTAGGAGGAATTATGCGTGGGGAAGAAAAAGTTTGCCTTTAATGAAATATTGTAGGGGAGAAAAAATCGAATGGGTAGAAAATGATATACGAAGGAGTTGGAAATATGGGATGTGCATCGGATGTGGGTAGTAGCAGTGAGTAGTGATGAGGAGGGGCACTGAATAGATGGTCATGGTTGGAGCTAAGCAGTAGCAGGAGTCGGCCTGTAACCGAAAACAAAGAAGAAAACTTTTACCTAAAACATGATGTAACGACCCAGAAAATCTGAACCAATTTAAAAATTCTAAATTGGCTAAAATAATGGATTTTAAATATTTAAAATAAATATTTTAAATAATAGCAATGAAAAGTGAGTTTGAATCGACGATTGAAAATGAATATAATTAATTCTAATTATAAACAAGGCCTGAAAAGGCATTGCAGTTTCAAAATTTGAATTCAAACTTTGTCGGACTGTACCAGGTGCAAAACAAAACGGATTTGAGTGAAACCAAAAATATTTAAATCTGTTAGTGAATACCTTTATAACGAATCTGAAAAATCGAAGTTTCATAGTGGAAAGAAAAAGTTATGGCCAAATGAATTTTCAGAAAGGTCGCTATGGAATTTATATAGCCCGTGAAATTGGCCATTTTGCATACGACCTCGGAATTTGTCGAAACCACTTTTGTTGGATCCGGGATGTGAAGTTATTGCTTGGTTTCAAATTTCATAATTTTTGAAGCTAGTACGAGAGCGTGGCAAAGGAAAATGTGTTTTGGTCAATTACAGTTAAATTGGATCGACCAGAAGTAGGCCTTTTTGCAAACGGTCTCAGAATTCGACGAAACTAGTTTTGTTGGGACCGTAGCGTCAAAACATAGCTAGATTTATTTTTCTGGAATTTTTCGAATTAATTTGTGGCCCTGGCAAATTGAAATGTACGTTCAAATCGAATATTGAATGTTATATATTTTAAATTGAATGGAAACTGACTGAAACAGTCGAATGGGCCTACGAAACCTATTCCATTGTGTTCGGAATGAGGGTAAAACACTAAGGATGACAGTCGATGGGTTTGGATTGGAGTTCGCAGGAGGCAAGGGGTATTTTTGAATTGATAGAAAACTTTATAAATAAATAAAAAAATCATTTGTCCACGTCAGAACACCCCCCCGACATTCTCTCTCCCCCTTCAACCCTCGACGGCGGAAAAGGCTCCAGGCTTCCCCATCGATTCCCAGCCGCTCCGATCATCTTCAGCCTCGCCTCCAGTTAAGGATTTTGTTCGCCTCTCCTTCCTCTTCAAATCCGTCCTACCCTCACCCTACTTCGTCTCGTCTCCAGCGAGAACCAGCGCCAGGAAGTTGGCCTGTTTGGAGCGCCGCCGTGCTCGCCACTGTGCATCGATCAGCGCGCCACCACCATCGGCGGCAAGCCCCTTCGAAGCTCTACGACGCTGTAAAACCCGATCGGCCTGAAGTGCTTTGGATTGAGCGCAAAACAAAAACCAAGTTTTGAACACATTAGAAAGGTAAACGGCTATTTTAATTTCAACTATTTAATAGCAGTTCTAAGCGCTACGGTTTTTGTTTCCACTATAAAAATCATATCTTTTTCGTTTCTTGACGAAATGCAGTGAAACAAGAGACAGTGGACTCGTGTGGACGTCTTCTACATTTTAGAAGAGACCGCATATTTTTCTGAGCCTTCTGCTATTTTTAGTGGAGTGGAACCCAAGGTGAGATTTCTAATTTATAGACGATATGGAAAACGATGATGTATAAATTATATAGTCGATGTATGAGTTATATAAGCGTTGTACACCTCTTGTATAAGCATTGTATAAGTTGTACGTTCGATGTATAAGTTATATATGCGTTGTAAAAATTATATATGTGTTGAAATAGAAGTGAACTGCTATATATATATATATATATATTTACGCCCCTTGTCCACAAACCATGGACGATATTTATTGGTTGTGATTGGTGTGAAAATTGATTGATAGCGAATGGTTGATTGGGATTGTTTGTGGTTGATATTGATTGATTGTGGTTGAAAAATACCCATTTGTGGTTGAGAAATATTTGGTTGAAACCACATAGGATTAGTTTGTGGAAATGAAATAAATATATACATGCCGCCTGCGTGCGAACTAGATGCATGATCCCCATTGTCAAAAACTGCGAGGTTTTAAGGTAGAGCGAGGAGCCGTACTAGGGACGGTCCCGGTTTTAACTACCCTGCCGTTATGCTGCCGAAATTTTGAATAATATTCATGTGTTTGAATTATTTTCATTTGCTGAAACTATATTTATTCGTTGAATAGAAAACCTTCATGTGTTGAATTGAAATTCATTCGTTGATTAGAAATTCATGTGTTGAATGGTGTTCGTGTTTTAAATATAAAAATCACATTTTTATCTATATATATAAACTATAGAAAACCTTCATGTATTGAATCGATATTCATTCGTTGAATAGAAATTCATGTGTTGAATGGTATTCATGTTTTGAAATAAATTGTTTTATAATAAAAATCCTATTTTTATTACCTACATAAACTATATAAAATAATAGTGTTTTGAAAAGAATTGTTTAACAATAAAAATCACATTTTTATTATATACATGAATTGCTAAATATAGTGAAGTGTTGAAATAGAAGACAGTTAGATAAAAACATCATTTTTATCAAATGTATGAAAAGAAATAGCTTTGAAATCGAAGAATCGATATATATATATATATATATATATATATATATATATATAAATAGAATTAAAATATATCGAATAACGACGCTGTAGTTCGTATTTTCTAACCGTGATTTCAAACGATTATACCGGGAGATCCGACCATCGGATTTTCCTGAAATCGCAACCGTTGGGTTCGCTTTGGAAAAATCTTTCCAACGGCACCAACTTTGTAAAATTCCAACAGTTGGATTGTTTGGAATGTTTAATTCAAATCTGAAGAAAAACAGTGCCAGAATCGATTATATTTATATATATATATAAATAAATATAATTATATTTAATCGAATAACGACGCTGTAGTTCGTATTTTGAAATCGAAACTTCAAACGATTATACCGGGAGATCCGACCGTCAGATTTTCCCGAAACTGGAACCGTTGGATTCGTTTTGAAAAGATCTTTCTAATGATGTAAATTTTGTGAAGATCCAACGGTTAGATTTTCAGATATGTGTAAATCAAATCTAAAGAAAACAGCGCCACGGTCGCGTTATGGCCCGAAGCGCCGTTTTAAATAAATTGGCTATTTTAAAATAAATAAAAATAGCGATAAATCGTTATAAAATATTATAAACGATATGGATGTGATTTAGAAATTAACTGAAGGTTGGCTAAGTCGAATGGTTTCCTGGGTGTTGATCTGATGTTGGTTTCGGCATTCGGGGTTAATATTTGGGGAATCGTTCTCTTATTCATTGACGGTTAGTGACTAATGAATTGAAATGATGCGTGTGTATGTTAGTGTTGCACTTGTTTATTATATACGCGAGTTGCTCAAAAAGACCGGGTTTATCCCATTCTGAATAACTGAATCGACGATAAGAAATCGAAGATAAAGACGGTGGTCGAAGACCGGAGATCTTCACCTCGTTTGGATGGTAATCGAGGTCCTGATTGGGAGGCATCCCGAAATATGGATAATGAGTGGTGATCGTCCATACGTACGTGGTGATCGATGGGTTTGCGAGGTATTTAGTGCCTCCGGTTTCGTTCAGACCCAGAACGGACTTGCAAATGGATAGTGTGTCTAGCATTGGAATTTATTCTGTGTGATTGATAACCATCAGTTGCACGGTGTGAATTGCCTGTGTGGCATGCTAAGATGCAGTGATCAGGGCTTCTGTTGAAAAGCAAAGTCTTGTGGTGATGATCAAAGCACCGCCTGTGTGGCGTAGCTTTGTGTATAACGTGAAATCGCGAGCCTCACACCCCGGTATGAACCAGAAACGGGAGAGGACATCAGGTGAGACGACCCGATTTCCCGTTCACACGGAAACAAGGTTATCTTTGGAATATAACACAGAAACGTATAAGCAGAACAGAATTAAATAAATACACCAGAATGAACAACAAAATATACTGGATAAAAGTAATCATCAGAGTTACACAGTATACAGGATCTTACTTAGTACAAATACAGTTCAGCTATACATAAATGTCTACAGCGGAAATAAACAAAATATGTATAATAGGAGCTGAACAGCATAAAAGGAAATAAATGATAGAATCCATCTTCAGCTCCAGCTATCCAGAAAGAACCAGCTAAACCTGAATACAAGGCTGCCCGTGTAGAAAAAGGGGCACCCGAGTTTGAGAGTGAAACAAACTACGAGTCAGTCATGGGACTGGTATGAGAAATCCACTCAACACATATATAATTGGCTAATCACAAGACCACGGCACTTTCGTGGAACGGGTTTACTCCATTGGATCGCCAGTGCTTTAAAACAAATCTTTCTTTTAAACATCGCTATGCTTTTTATAAAAATGAAGCCATTATAAGACTCAGTTCCCATCACACAATGCAACGCAAACCGGAGGATAGAGTTTTACCTTATAATGGCCAAAATATGCTTGATACGAATAAAACAAAGGCATTTGATATTATTGCTAGTGTCTATATGTTTTGAAAACAATTTCAAATCATAACTATCAATCATAGACGACATGAGCATCCCATGCCACTATGTCGTCGAATATATATATACAATTGAAACCGCACGATCACGTATTTGGAAATTGGATTTCCGTCATGAACCAAGGCAAAAGATAGTCCTTACCGAATTCGTGACTCTCTAGCCCGAGCCACAGGATCAGAACGCATCAACCCTTTAGATCGTCAGGGCCGGTCCACCGATGTGGATTATTATGCCTGAACACTACGTCTCCCCGCCCTTTGGGGCGTAAACGAGCCAACGAATGACTCCATCGGACCCGGATCGTCCGATCAAACCGAGGCGCCTCGCAACAGCAACAACCACATAGGTGAAAAGTATATAAATGTCAGGGCTGGTAGGTCAATGACACCACCCTAGCTAGAAAGAAACGCAGGCCCTCCCTGATGTCCTCTCCCGTTTTAGGTTCATACCGAGGTGTGAGGCTCGCGAATTCACGTTATACACAAAGCTACGCCACACAGGCGGTGCTTTGATCATCACCACAAGACTTTGCTTTTCAACAAAAGCCCTGATCACTTCATCTTAGCAAGCCACACAGGCGGTTCATGCCATGCGACTGATGTCCATCGATATACAACCTCTGAGCTCGTGCGTCTCAGAGAAGGGCGTTAAGCAAAAGAATAAATTCTCCGCCGCCAAACAGATGTATATTTAACAGAAATCAATCAACACAGAATAAATCCCAATGTCGGACACACAGTCCATTTACAAGTCCGTTCTGGGTCTGAACGAAACCGGAGGCACTAAATACCTCGCAAACCCATCGATCACCATGTACGTCTGGACGATCACCACTCATTATCCATATTTCGGGATGCCTCCCAATCAGGACCTCGGTTACCATCCAAACGAGGTGAAGATCTCCGGTCTTCGACCACCGTCTTCATCTTCGACTTTCAATCGTCGATCAATTATTTGAAATGATAATTAACTCGCCTTTTTCAAATAATTCACGTATATTTAGAATTTCAAATCAATTTATTTCAATGGTTAAATTATTCGACAACACCAATTTCGTTCTTTAATGTAATTTTCACACCAAACACATTCAACCATCAAAAGCCACTTAAATCAAGCAAATTCAGTTTATTTCCATTCCATATCGCTTACGATATTTTATAACTATTTATCGCTATTTTTATTTATTTTAAAATAGCCATTTTATTCAAAATAACGCTTAGGGCCATACAGCGGCCGTGGCGCTGTTTTTCTTCAGATTTGATTTACACATATCTGAAAATCTAACCGTTGGATCTTCACCAAATTTATATCATTAGAAAGGTCTTTTCAAAACGAATCCAATGGTTCCCGTTTCGAGAAAATCCGACGGTCGGATCTTCCGGTACAATCGTTTGAAGTTTCGATTTCAAAATACGAACTGCAGCGTCGTTATTCGATTAAATATAATTATATTTATATATATAAATAAATATAATCGTTTCTGGCGCTGTTTTTCTTCAGATTTGAATTAAACATTCCAGACAATCCAACCGTTGGATTTCTACAAAGTTGGTGCCGTTGGGAAGATATTTCCAAGGCGAACCCGACGGTTGAGGTTTCGGGAAAATCCAATGGTCGGATTTCCCGCACTAGTCGTTTGAAATCACGGTTTCAAAATACGAACTGCACGGCTTCGTTTCGTTTTAATTTTATTTATATTTATATATTTATATAAATATAGTTCATTCAACAATTTCAATATCGTTTTCACTTCAAATATTTTTCTAACACCTTAAATTTTGGAAAAATTTCGCCATAACCTCCCCTGCACCGGGAGCATCGGGAAATCGCAAATAGCGTTCTCGGTCCTTCTAATCTCAAAAAGAAAAAGAAAAAGCCAAGCGGCTAGCCAACAGGCTCAAAATCATCACCCAAACAAATCAGTAAATGTGTACCTATTTGTCGGGCACAATATTTTATTCCTCTTCTCTAGCCCCTTTGCTATAACCTGTTCAATGAATATTGCATGTACATATATATACAGTTCTTATCATTTATCAATTTCTATTCGACTTCATATTTGATTTCTATTTGGTTTAAAAACACCATACGTTCTAATGTTACATAAATAGGTGCAAATCATTTCATTAGCTAATTAATGAATATTTCAACTCATATATGTTTATTTTGAACAAGTGGCTATTTTTAATATTTCACATTTCAACGATTTATGCATACAATAAAAATGTGATTTTTATTGTAAAACAATTCCTTTCAAAACACTATTTTTCTATATAGTTCATATAGGTGACAAAATAGGATTTTTATCATAAAACAATTTATTTCAAAATATGAATACCATTCAACACATGAATTTCTAAACAACGGATGAATATCAATTCAACACATGAATGTTTTCTATTCAATGAATAAATATAGTTCAAGCATATGAAAATAATTCAAACACACAAATATTATTCAAAATTTCGGCAGCATAACGGCAGGGTAGTTACACCGGCACCGTCCCTAGTACGGCTCCTCGCTCTACCTTAAAACCTCGCGGTTTTTGACAATGGGGATCATGCATCTAGTTCGCACGCAAGCGGCATGTATATATTTATTTCATTTCCACAAACTAATCCTATGTGGTTTCAACCAAATATATTTCAACCACAAACGGGTATTTTTCAACCGCAATCAACCAATATCAATCACAAACAATCCCAAACAATCATTCGCTATCAATCAATTTTCACAACAATTTCAACCAATAAATATCGTCCATGGTTTGTGGACGAGGGGCGTATATATATATATATATATATATATATATAGCAATTCACTTTTATTTTCACACATATATATAATTTTTAAATCAGAAATCTCACCAATAGCTATCCAACTTCACTTAGAGAAATCTTCGCCTTTCTGTCTTTCTCCCGTATTCTCTACACATGTAAAAATCGAATTTTTACGATGCTATTCAATATATAAAAAAATGATTTTTACTTCGGCTTTCCATATATAAAAATCTGATTTTTACTTTCGACTTTCGATATATAAAAATATGATTTTTACTTCGGCTTTCCATATATAAAAATCTGATTTTTACTTTTAAATTTCTAATCTTCTTCTAGTTTATAAATCATTTTAAAATCAGTTTTTATATTCCTTTATAAATCAGTTTTTAAAATCTCAGAAAAATCAGTTTTTTATATTTTTATAAATCAGTTTTTAATACTTATATAAAAAAGCAGTTTTATTCTTTTTAAAATCCAGTTTTATTCTTTTTTAAAATAAACAGTTTTAATTTTATAAAAAATTCAGTTTTTACTTTTCTAAAGAAATCAGTTTTTAATTCTTTTATAAAATTCAGTTTTTACTTTTCTAAAGAAATCAGTTTTTAATTCTTTTATAAAAAATCTGTTTTTAAATATTTTAAAAAAAAATCAGTTTTCAATTCCTTTTTAAAAAAAAACAGTTTTTTTTCTATTAAACGAAATCAGTTTTTCAGAACTTAAAAATAAAAATAAAATAAAAATGCTTACCTTGCTCTGCAAAGAAGAGGGGGGGGGGGGAAGAAGGCGTCGGCGGCAGGCGTTCGCTTCCAGGGGGGCGTCGCTGCTTCGGGGGAGGGGGGGGGGGGCTGCTCGATGTCAGGGTCGGCGGCTTCGAGGGTTCTGGGTCTTCGATCGAGGGAGGGAGGAGCGGGGTCTTCGTCGGCGGCGCTTCCTGGACTGCGGCGCGATTTTAGATTTAGGGTTTTCTTCTTTCTTTTTTTTTTATTTCGAACTGTTTCTGTTAAATGAAGTCGGGGGGGGGGGGGGCGGCAGGAAGATGAAGGGGGGAGATTGTATATTTTTTTTATTTAATTATTTAATTTTATTGCATAAAGTTGACTTTTATCCACGACCTCGAAACGAGGCCCACCGCCTGTCGCCCATAGCGTTTCACCCCCATTCCAAACACAATGGGATATGTATCGCAAGCTGATTTGATCGTTACAATCAGTTTCCGTTGAATTTACATTTAAATCACTATATTGAATTTTAAACGTACATTTCAAATTACCGGGGGCAAATACTAACTAGAAAAATTCCAGAAAAATATTTTCTAGCTTCGTATTGACGATACGATCCTAACAAAACTAGTTTCGTTGAATTCTGAGACCGTTTGAAAAATGGCCAATTTCCAGTCGACTAAAATCAACTGAAACCGGTCAAACGCGTTTTCCTTTGCCACGCTCACATATTGATTCGAAAAATTATGAAATTTGAAACCTAGCAATAACTTGACACTGCGGCCCAACAAAAGTGGTTTCATCCAAATCCGAGGTCGTTTGCAAAATGTCCATTTTTAAGGGCCTGAATTCCATAGCGACTATTCAGAATTTTCAACTGGACATATCTTTTGATTCCCGCTATCAAATTTCGATTGGTCGGATTCGTTAGAAAGATATTCACTAAAAGATTTAAATATTTTTGGTTTCACTAAAATCCGGATTGTTTTTCACCCGGTACAGTCTGACAAAGTTTGAATTCAATTTTTGAAACTGCCACGCCATTTCAGGCCTTGTTTATAATTATAATTAATTATATTCGTTTTCAATTGTCGATTCAAACTTAGTTTTCATCGCCATTATTTAAAATATTTATTTTAAATATTTAAAATCCATTATTTTAGCCAATTTAAAAATTTTAAATTGGTTCAGATTTTCTGGGTCGTTACAATCTCCCCCACTTAAAACTTTTCGTCCCCGAAAAGGAATAAAGTCGAAAGTGGTTTGATAAATCTACAATCACACAACACAACAACCAACTTGTTTTTAATCTTCAGAGTATAGAATAAATAATGCACATCCATGGGAAGAAAATAGCAACGGAATAGAGAATTAAATGGTAATGCAAAGTAGGGTAAATGTACCTTGCACCAGAGTCAATCAGAGATATCTACTCGGCATCTAGGATAAGCTTTCTGAATGCTCTCCTCAGTTTCCCAAGTACAATCTCGCGGATCTCCACTCTATTGCACTTTGACTAAGTGAACCTTCTTGTTTCTCAGCTCTTTAGTTTCTTTGCCGATGATCTTTAGCGGCTCTCGCCTCACAGCTAACTCTGGAGTAATTTCAATGTCCTGCTGAGCTGCTTCTTCCACGATCAAGTCTGGATCATGAACGTGCTTTCGAAGTTGAGATATATGAAATACATCATGCACTCCAGGCAACCAGTCAGGCAGTTTGACCCTATAAGCGAGAGTTCCAATCCGTTCCAGAATAGGAAACGGACCAATGAATTTGGGTGCCAACTTTCCAGTTTTACCGAACCGGATAACTCCTCTCATCGGCGATACCTTTAAATATACGTAGTCGCCAACTTCAAAGGATATATCTCTTCTTCTTTTATCGGCATAGCTCTTTTGTCGGCTTTGAGCGGCGAGCAATCGTTTCTTAATAAAATCGACTTTGTCGGCCGCTTCTCGAATCATATCAGGACCCAACACAAGTCTATTCCCAGGCTCGACCCAACAAGCAGGAGATCGGCACGGTCTACCATACAATGCTTCGAATGGTGACATTGTCAGACTCGCCTGGTAGCTGTTGTTATAAGAGAACTCGGCCAAATGTAGATTGTCTTCCTATGATCCACCGAAATCTATTACACAAGCCCGCAATAGATCTTCTAAAATTCGATTCACCCTCTCAGTCTGACCGTCTGTCTGAGGATGATAAGCGGTGCTCAAGTTTAACTTCGTTCCTAGCTCGACTTGAAATGCTTCCCAGAATTTACTAGTGAATATTGTATCTCTATCACTGACTATACTGAGCGGCACTCCATGTAGTCTAACTATTTCCCTGAAGTAAATCTGCGCCAGACTCTGAGCAGTTCTATTTGATTTGACAGGTATGAAATGGGCGGTCTTCGTGAAACGATCTACGATCACCCAAATACTGTCATTTCCTTTTCTGGTTCTGGGCAAACCATCAATGAAATCCATAGAAATATGTTCCCACTTCCAACCAGGAACTTCTAGTGGTTGTAACAATCCAGCCAATTTCTGTTGGTCACTTTTGACTAGCTGGCAAGTAGGGCATCGACTAACATATATTGAGATGTCTCTTTTTAACGACTTCCACCAGAATATGCGTTTGATATCGTTATACATCTTATTCACACCCGGATGGATACTGAGCTTAGATTTGTGACATTCATCAAGCACCTCTCTTCTTAGTTCAGGAATTTCTGGAACGCAAATTCGTCCTTCTAACCTCAGAATCCCTTCGCTGTCTAACTGGAAATCCGAAGCATTGCCTTCACGAATTCGCTGACTTATTCCTTTGATAAATTGGTCGTCTTCTTGGAGAGCCGATATCTTATCAATCAACGAAGTCGCAATGATGAAACTAGCAATCATCTCACTCTTTCGGCTTAACGCATCGGCCACGACGTTGGCTATCCCTGGAGTATATATAATTTCAAAGTCATATGCTGCAAGAAACTCCAGCCAACGCTGCTGCCTCAAATTTAAGTCCTTCTGAGTAAACAGATACTTTAACGACTGGTGATCTGTAAACAGTTCAAATCTCTCGCCCAGATGATAGTGTCTCCAGATTTTTAAAGAGAATATGATAGCCAATAATTCAAGATCATGAGTTACATAGTTTTTCTCGTGTGGCTTCAGTTGACGGCTAGCATAAGCAATCACTTGGCCTCTTTGCATTAACACTGCCCCAAGGCCTTCTCTAGAAGCATCAGTCCAGACTTTCAAATCTTGGTTGCCATCGATGATGGTTAACACTGGAGCAGTTGTCAACCTTAACTTTAGCTCCTCAAAAGCCTCCTCACTCTCTTGAGTCCATTTGAATTTAGAATGCTTCTCTGTAAGCTTCGTTAAGTGGCCAGATATCTTAGAAAAGTCTTTAACGAACTTCCGGTAATAGCTAGCCAATCCGAGAAAGCTGCGGACTTCAGTGGGAGTACTAGGCTGTTTCCAATTCTGAATAGCTGTGATTTTGCTTGGGTCCACAGCGATTCCTTCTTTCGATACAACATGGCCCAGAAATTTCACTTCATCTTGCCAGAAGATACATTTGGAAAACTTGGCTTTCAATACATTCCGTCTCAGAATTTCTAGAACCTGTTCCAGATGCTTTTCATGTTCGGCCTTTGATTTAGAGAAGATTAGAATATCCTCAATGAAAACCAGAACAAACTTATTCAATACTCCTCTGAATAATCTATTCATCAGATCAACGAAGTAAGCGGGAGCGTTACATAAGCCGAACGGCATTACTAACCACTCGTAGAATAAGTCGGGGCCTCTGAACGCTGTCATTGGAACACACTCTTCGGCAATTCGAAGTTGATGGAATCCTGTAGCTAAGTCCATTCTTGAAAATACTTGTGCTCCATTTAATCGATCTAACAAATCATCAATCCGCGGCAATGGATATTTATTCTTTATTGTCTGCTTATTCAGATCACGATAATCCACACATAGACGTAGAGTACCGTCAGATTTTGGGACAAACACCACTGCTGCACCCCAGTCAGAGAAACTAGGCCTGATCAGACCTTTCCATACTAGCTGTCGTGTTTGATTGTCTAATTCCTCCTTCTCTTTCAAGGACATTCTTCGAATAGCATGAACCACCAGCCTTGCATTGGGAATCAAAGCAATCTTGAAATCTATTTCTCTTTGCGGAGGTAAGCGAACAACTTCCTCGAACACATCCGCATAATTCTTGACGACAGGAATGTCTTTGATGAGGTCGGGAATATTCTCCGTGACTTCAGGGATATTTTCTATTTGGGCTGGAGAAATATTCAAAGCTGCCCAGAAGTCTTTTCTATTAGCATTCTGACCTTCACAGGGAATGGTTATATAACTCCCTGATTTAATCTTAGCTCTAACAACTCTCTCGGCGCATCTAACCTCTGCTTCATATTTGGTTAACCAATCCAATCCCAGAATAAGATCGAATTCATCAAAATTCATGACTACAGAGATAATAGGGAATTTATAGCAAGAAAAAGAGACGGGTACTACACAAATCCAACTGAGATTAATAGATCCCCCGACCGGATTTTGGACAGTCATTGGTTCCTTGAGCTTCCTCAAATTCAAATCTAGTTTCTTAGCTGCACCCTTGGCAATGAAACTTCGTGACGCGCCTGTGTCAAACAGTACTTTGACTGGAATGTTTTTGACAGCAAGCGTTCCTTCTAAAACATCAGCCCTTTCTTGACTAGCTGAGGGCCCAGAAGTTTCTGCTATTTCATTTACCTGAACTGTTTTGGTCTTTTTTAAGAGCCAGCAATCCTTTGCGAGATGACCAGTCTGCCTGCATTTACTGCAACCTCTTTTCTCTTGGAAATTCTTCTCTGATTTAGATCCACTCTTGGTTCGTTTCTTTAGAGATCTGCAACTTATCGAGAGATGTCCTTGCTTATTGCAGTTAGAGCATACAGTTGCCGTTACGGGTTTCTTCTCAGCTTTGGCCCTTTTCCTCTTGGCACTGGGCTTCTTACTGGCTTCAGGAATATCAGTTTCCGACTTTTCTTTGTCACTAGAACAGACTTCTTCTTCGTCGCGTAACATTCCTTTCTTATGGAGATCTTCATACTGATAGGCCATATATATCATTTCAGAAAAAGGAAGCTTCACATGCCCCAATACCTTATTCTGGTATTTCCTTTGAAGTCCGTGAATAAATCTCATATTTTTCTTCTTCGGATTTTGAGTTAGATGTGGGGCAAAGTGAGAAAGTTCATTGAATTTCTTATGATATTCGGGAATTGTCATGTCTCCTTGTATTAGATAAGAAAATTCATCGCATAATCGCTCAGTTGCTTCGGGAGGAGTAAATCTTTCAAAGAAAATCACTTTGAATCTATCCCAGGTGATATCACCTTCTGGATTATCCTTAACAACAGAATCCCACCAGAATAAAGCTTCGTCTTTGAGCGCCCAGGAGGCCAGTAATCTTTTCTGGTCATCTCTAAGCTTTAATGCTTCGAAGATTTTCTCAGCCGAACGAATCCAAGCTTGTGTCTTCATAATTGCTTCTTCGCCCGAAAAGGGTTTTCCACCCAGATTTCTATATTTCATATATAGAGCTTCTATATCCGGGTCAGTATTACTTCTTCTGTTTTTGGCACTCATTTTCTAGTACTTCTGCAAATGGCAGATCAAGTGTCAGGTCACAGAAAAGGTATTTTAAAATATAGAAACACATACTTCAAATGTAAATGTGTCTATCAAGGTGTAATTTCATTCTGCTTTACTCATACTAGGATATTACTAATCCTATCTATATTGAGTTACCCGTCCTAGAACACTACTGGTTCTATTTCTGACGAGTTCGTTCAAATGTTATATTCCAGAACTAAGCTTAACCAAAGCTCTGATACCACGATGAGACGACCCGATTTCCCGTTCACACGGAAACAAGGTTATCTTTGGAATATAACACAGAAACATATAAGCAGAACAGAATTAAATAAATACACCAGAATGAACAACAAAATATACTGGATAAAAGTAATCATCAGAGTTACACAGTATACATGATCTTACTTAGTACAAATACAGTTCAGCTATACATAAATGTCTACAGCGGAAATAAACAAAATATGTACAATAGGAGCTGAACAGCATAAAAGGAAATAAATGATAGAATCCATCTTCAGCTCCAGCTATCCAGAAAGAACCAGCTAAACCTGAATACAAGGCTGCCCGTGTAGAAAAAGGGGCACCCGAGTTTGAGAGTGAAACAAACTACGAGTCAGTCATGGGACTGGTATGAGAAATCCACTCAACACATATATAATTGGCTAATCACAGGACCACGCCACTTTCGTGGAACGGGTTTACTCCATTGGATCGCCAGTGCTTTAAAACAAATCTTTCTTTTAAACATCGCTATGCTTTTTATAAAAATGAAGCCATTATAAGACTCAGTTCCCATCACACAATGCAACGCAAACCGGAGGATAGAGTTTTACCTTATAATGGCCAAAATATGCTTGATACGAATAAAACAAAGGCATTTGATATTATTGCTAGTGTCTATATGTTTTGAAAACAATTTCAAATCATAACTATCAATCATAGACGACATGAGCGTCCCATGCCACTATGTCGCCGAATATATATATACAATTGAAACCGCACGATCACGTATTTGGAAATTGGATTTCCGTCATGAACCAAGGCAAAAGATAGTCCTTACCGAATTCGTGACTCTCTAGCCCGAGCCACAGGATCAGAACGCATCAACCCTTTAGATCGTCAGGGCCGGTCCACCGATGTGGATTATTATGCCTGAACACTACGTCTCCCCGCCCTTTGGGGCGTAAACGAGCCAACGAATGACTCCATCGGACCCGGATCGTCCGATCAAACCGAGGCGCCTCGCAACAGCAACAACCACATAGGTGAAAAGTATATAAATGTCAGGGCTGGTAGGCCCTCCCTGATGTCCTCTCCCGTTTTAGGTTCATACCGAGGTGTGAGGCTCGCGAATTCACGTTATACACAAAGCTACGCCACACAGGCGGTGCTTTGATCATCACCAAAAGACTTTGCTTTTCAACAGAAGCCCTGATCACTGCATCTTAGCATTCCACACAGGCGGTTCATGCCATGCGACTGATGTCCATCGATATACAACCTCTGAGCTCGTGCGTCTCAGAGAAGGGCGTTAAGCAAAAGAATAAATTCTCCGCCGCCAAACAGATGTATATTTAACAGAAATCAATCAACACAGAATAAATCCCAATGTCGGACACACAGTCCATTTACAAGTCCGTTCTGGGTCTGAACGAAACCAGAGGCACTAAATACCTCGCAAACCCATCGATCACCACGTACGTCTGGACGATCACCACTCATTATCCATATTTCGGGATGCCTCCCAATCAGGACCTCGGTTACCATCCAAACGAGGTGAAGATCTCCGGTCTTCGACCACCGTCTTCATCTTCGACTTTCAATCGTCGATCAATTATTTGAAATGAGAATTAACTCGCCTTTTTCAAATAATTCACGTATATTTAGAATTTCAAATCAATTTATTTCAATGGTTAAATTATTCGACAACACCAATTTCGTTCTTTAATGTAATTTTCACACCAAACACATTCAACCATCAAAAGCCACTTAAATCAAGCAAATTCAGTTTATTTCCATTCCATATCGCTTACGATATTTTATAACTATTTATCGCTATTTTTATTTATTTTAAAATAGCCATTTTATTCAAAACGACGCTTCGGGACATACAGCGGCCGTGGCGCTGTTTTTCTTCAGATTTGATTTACACATATCTGAAAATCTAACCGTTGGATCTTCACCAAATTTATATCATTAGAAAGGTCTTTTCAAAACGAATCCAACGGTTCCAGTTTTGGGAAAATCCGACGGTCGGATCTTCCGGTACAATCGTTTGAAGTTTCGATTTCAAAATACGAACTGCAGCGTCGTTATTCGATTAAATATAATTATATTTATATATATAAATAAATATAATCGTTTCTGGCGCTGTTTTTCTTCAGATTTGAATTAAACATTCCAGACAATCCAACCGTTGGATTTTTACAAAGTTGGTGCCGTTGGGAAGATATTTCCAAGGCGAACCCGACGGTTGAGGTTTCGGGAAAATCCAATGGTCGGATTTCCCGCACTAGTCGTTTGAAATCACGGTTTCAAAATACGAACTGCACGGCTTCGTTTCGTTTTAATTTTATTTATATTTATATATTTATATAAATATAGTTCATTCAACAATTTCAATATCGTTTTCACTTCAAATATTTTTCTAACACCTTAAATTTTGGAAAAATTTCGCCATAACCTCCCCTGCACCGGGAGCATCGGGAAATCGAAAATAGCGTTCCCGGTCCTTCTAATCTCAAAAAGAAAAAGAAAAAGCCAAGCGGCTAGCCAACAGGCTCAAAATCATCACCCAAACAAATCAGTAAATGTGTACCTATTTGTCGGGCACAAAATTTTATTCCTCTTCTCTAGCCCCTTTGCTATAACCTGTTCAATGAATATTGCATGTACATATATATACAGTTCTTATCATTTATCAATTTCTATTCGACTTCATATTTGATTTCTATTTGGTTTAAAAACACCATTCGTTCTAATGTTACATAAATAGGTGCAAATCATTTCATTAGCTAATTAATGAATATTTCAACTCATATATGTTTATTTTTAACAAGTGGCTATTTTTAATATTTCACATTTCAACGATTTATGCATACAATAAAAATGTGATTTTTATTGTAAAACAATTCCTTTCAAAACACTATTTTTCTATATAGTTCATATAGGTGACAAAATAGGATTTTTATCATAAAACAATTTATTTCAAAATATGAATACCATTCAACACATGAATTTCTAAACAACGGATGAATATCAATTCAACACATGAATGTTTTCTATTCAATGAATAAATATAGTTCAAGCATATGAAAATAATTCAAACACACAAATATTATTCAAAATTTCGGCAGCATAACGGCAGGGTAGTTACACCGGCACCGTCCCTAGTACGGCTCCTCGCTCTACCTTAAAACCTCGCGGTTTTTGACAATGGGGATCATGCATCTAGTTCGCACGCAGGCGGCATGTATATATTTATTTCATTTCCACAAACTAATCCTATGTGGTTTCAACCAAATATTTTTCAACCACAAACGGGTATTTTTCAACCGCAATCAACCAATATCAATCACAAACAATCCCAAACAATCATTCGCTATCAATCAATTTTCACAACAATTTCAACCAATAAATATCGTCCATGGTTTGTGGACGAGGGGCGTATATATATATATATATATATATATATATATATTTATATATAGCAATTCACTTTTATTTTCACACATATATATAATTTTTAAATCAGAAATCTCACCAATAGCTATCCAACTTCACTTAGAGAAATCTTCGCCTTTCTGTCGCTTTCTCCCATATTCTCTACACATGTAAAAATCGAATTTTTACGATGCTATTCAATATATAAAAATATGATTTTTACTTCGGCTTTCCATATATAAAAATCTGATTTTTACTTTCGACTTTCGATATATAAAAATATGATTTTTACTTCGGCTTTCCATATATAAAAATCTGATTTTTACTTTTAAATTTCTAATCTTCTTCTAGTTTATAAATCATTTTAAAATCAGTTTTTATATTCCTTTATAAATCAGTTTTTAAAATCTCAGAAAAATCAGTTTTTTATATTTTTATAAATCAGTTTTTAATACTTATATAAAAAAGAAGTTTTATTCTTTTTAAAATCCAGTTTTATTCTTTTTTAAAATAAACAGTTTTAATTTTATAAAAAATTCAGTTTTTACTTTTCTAAAGAAATCAGTTTTTAATTCTTTTATAAAAATCAGTTTTTACTTTTCTAAAGAAATCAGTTTTTAATTCTTTTATAAAAAATCTGTTTTTAAATATTTAAAAAAAAAAAATCAGTTTTCAATTCCTTTTTAAAAAAACAGTTTTTTTTCTATTAAACAAAATCAGTTTTTCAGAACTTAAAAATAAAAATAAAATAAAAATGCTTACCTTGCTCTGCGAAGAAGAGGGGGGGGGGGGGGAGAAGGCGTCGGCGGCAGGCGTTCGCTTCCGGGGGGGCGTCGCTGCTTCGGGGGGGGGGGGGGGCTGCTCGATGTCAGGGTCAGCGGCTTCGAGGGTTCTGGGTCTTCGATCGAGGAAGGGAGGAGCGGGGTCTTCGTCGGCGACGCTTCCTGGACTGCGGCGCGATTTTAGATTTAGGGTTTTCTTCTTCTTCTTTTTTTTTATTTCGAACTGTTTCTGTTAAATGAAGTCGGGGGGGGGGGGGGGCAGGAAGATGAAGGGGGGAGATTGTATAATTTTTTTTTATTTAATTATTTAATTTTATTGCATAAAGTTGACTTTTACCCACGACCTCGAAACGAGGCCCACCGCCTGTCGCCCATAGCGTTTCACCCCCATTCCGAACACAATGGGATATGTATCGCAAGCTGATTTGATCGTTACAATCAGTTTCCGTTGAATTTACATTTAAATCACTACATTGAATTTTAAACGTACATTTCAAATTACCGGGGGCACATACTAACTAGAAAAATTCCAGAAAAATATTTTCTAGCTTCGTATTGACGATATGGTCCTAACAAAACTAGTTTCGTCAAATTCTGAGACCGTTTGAAAAATGGCCAATTTCCAGTCGATTAAAATCAACTGAAACCGGTCAAACGCGTTTTCCTTTGCCACGCTCACATATTGATTCGAAAAATTATGAAATTTGAAACCTAGCAATAACTTGACACTACGGACCCAACAAAAGTGGTTTCATCCAAATCCGAGGTCGTTTGCAAAATGTTCATTTTTAAGGGCCTGAATTCCATAGCGACTATTCAGAATTTTCAACTAGACATATCTTTTGATTCCCGCTATCAAATTTCGATTGGTCGGATTCGTTAGAAAGATATTCACTAACAGATTTAAATATTTTTGGTTTCACTAAAATCCGGATTGTTTTTCACCCGGTACAGTCTGACAAAGTTTGAATTCAATTTTTGAAACTGCCACGCCATTTCAGGCCTTGTTTATAATTATAATTAATTATATTCCTTTTCAATTGTCGATTCAAACTTAGTTTTCATCGCCATTATTTAAAATATTTATTTTAAATATTTAAAATCCATTATTTTAGCCAATTTAAAAATTTTAAATTGGTTCAGATTTTCTGGGTCGTTACATCAGGGAGGACCTGCGTTTCTTTCTAGCTAGAAGTGGCGTCAGTGGTTTTACACGCCCTGACGAGTTTGAATTATGTGGTTGTTACTGTTGCGAGGCGCCTCGGTTAGATCGGACGATCCGGGTCCAATGGAGCCATTCGTTGGCTCATTTACACCCCAAAGGGTGGGGAAACGCAATGTTCAGGAATTTTAATCCACATCGGTGGACCGGCCCTGACAATCCAAGGGTCACTCGAGCTCTGATCCTGAGGGGCGGGCTAGAGCGTCTCGAAGTCGGTAAGGACTATCTTTTGCCTTGGTTCATAACGGAAATCCAATTTCCAAATACGTGACTGTACGGTTTTGATCGTATACCTATATATGGCGTCATAGTGGTATGGGGCATTAATGCCATCTATGATTGATAGTTATGATTTGAATTTTTTTTAAAACATATAAACACTTGCAATAATATCAAATGCTTTTGTTTTATTCGTATCAAGCATACTTTGGCCGTTATAAGGTAAAAACTCTATCCTCCGGTTTGCGTTGCATTGTGTGATGGGAACTGAGTCTTATAATGGCTTCATTTTTATAAAACGCATTGCGATGTTTAAAAGAATGATTTTTTTTTAAAGCACTGGCAATCCAATGGAGTAAACCCGTTCCACGAAAGTGGCGTGGTCCTATGATTAGCCATATTATAAATGTGTTGAGTAAATTTCTCATACCAGTCCCATGACTGACTCGTAGTTTGTTTCACTTTCAAACTCGGGTGCCCCTTTTTCTACACGGGTAGCCTTGTATTCAGGTTTAGTTGGCTTTCTCTGGATAGCTGGAGATGAAGATGGATTCTATCATTTATCTCTTTTAATGCTGTTCAACTCCTATTGTACATTATGTTTGTTTTCCGCTGTAGACATATATGTATAGTTGAACTGTAATTGTACTAAGTAAGATCCTGTATACTTTGTAACTCTGATGATTACTTTTATCCAGTATATTCTATTGTTCATTATCTGGTGTATTTATTTAATTCTGTTTTGCTATTATCTGTTTCTGTGTTATATTCCAAAGATTACCCTTGTCTCCGTCTATACGAGAAATGGGGTCGTCACAACGTGGTATCAGAGCTTTGGTTAAGCTTAGTTCTGGAATATAACATATTAACGAACTCGTCAGAAATAGAACCAGTAGTGTTCTAGGACGGGCAACTCTATACAGATAGGATCAGTAATATCCTAGTATGAGTAAAGCGGAATGAAATACACCTCGATAGACACATTTACATTTGAAGTATGTGTTTCTATATTTTAAATTATCTTTTCTGTGACCTGACACTTGATCTGCTATTTGCAGAAGTACTAGAAAAAATGAGTGTCAGAAACAGGAGAAATGCAGAACCCGATCTAGAGGCTCTATTAAAGAGATATCGAAATCTGAACGGAGCACAGTTCTCGGGCAATGAATCTATTATTCAAACCCAAGCTTGGGTGAGCTCTGCAGCGTATCCAGTTGAGAGATGATCAGAAAAGATTAGTAGCCTCTTGGGCGCTCAAAGAAGAAGCTTTAATCTGGTGGGAAACAATCATCAAAGATAATCAAGAAGGTGATATCACCTGGGACAGATTCAAAGAGATTTTCCTAGAAAGATTTACTCCTCCTGAAGCGACGGAGCGATTATGTGATGAATTTTCTTATCTGATACAAGGTGATATGACCATCCCAGAATATCATAATAAATTCAACGAACTTACTCACTTTGCTCCTCATCTGATTCAAGATTCAAAGAGGAAGAATCTGAGATTTATTCATGGCCTGCAAAGAAAATATCAGAATAGTGTAATGAGGAATGTGAAACTTCCTTTCTCTGAAATGATATACATGGCTTATCAGTATGAAGATCTCCATAAGAAAGGAATGTTACACAACGAAGAAGAAATCTGTTCTAGTGACAAAGAAGATTCGGAAACTGATATTCCTGAAGCTAGTACGAGGACTGAGGTTAATAAGAAGCCCAGTACCAAGAGAAAAAGGGCTGAATCTGGGAACAATCCTATAACGACCGCCACGTGCTCAAGCTGCAATAGACGAGGTCATTTGGCGATAAGTTGCAAATCATGAAACCAACAAAGAAAGAATAAGTTCAAACCCAGGAAGGGGTTTCAAGAGAATAGAAAGTGCAGTCAATGCCATCAAGCTGGTCATCTTTCCAAGGCCTGCCCGCTATCTCTGAAATCTGAAGCAGTACAAGTGAATGAAGTGGCAGAAGTGCCTACATCTTCGTCTACTCAGGAAAGGTCTGATGTTTTAGAAGGCACGCTCAATGTCAAGAACATTCTAGTTAAAGTACTGTTTGATACTAGCGCGTCACGAAGCTTTATTGCAAAGAGTGCAGTCAAGAAGTTGGATTTGAAATTGAAGAAGCTCAAAGAACCAATGACTGTCCAAAATCCAGTTGGGGGTTCCATCGGTCTCAGTTGGGTTTGTGGGGTGCCTGTCTCTTTTTCCTGCTACAAATTCCCTACTATCTCTGTCATCATGAATTTTAATGAATTCGATCTTATTCTGGGATTAGATTGGCTAACCAAATATGAAGCAGAGGTTAGATGCACCGAGAGAGTTGTTAGGGCTAAGATTAAATCAGGGAATTATATAACCATACCGTGTGAAGGTCAGAAATCTAATAGAAAAGATTACTGGGCAACTTTGGATGTTTCTCCAGCCCAAATAGAAAATGTCCTTGAAGTCACAGAGAATATTCCCGACCTGGTGAAAGATATTCCTATCGTCGAGAACTATGCGGATGTGTTCGAAGAAGTTGTTCGCTTACCTCCGTAGAGGGAAATTGATTTCAAAATTGCTTTAATTCCGAATGCAAGGCCGGTAGTTCACGTTATTCGAAGAATGTCCTTGAAAGAGAAGGAGGAATTAGACAATCAAACACGACAGCTCGTATGGAAGGGTCTGATCAGGCCTAGTTTCTCTGATTGGGGAGCAGTAGTGGTGTTTGTCCCAAAATCTGATGGTACTCTACGTCTATGTGTGGATTATCGTGATCTGAACAAACAGACGATAATGAACAAATATCCATTGCCGCGGATTGATGATTTGTTGGATCGATTGAATGGCGCACAAGTATTTTCACGAATGGACCAAGCTACAGGTTTCCATCAACTTCGTATCGCCGAGGAGTGTGTTCCAATGACAGCATTCAGAGGTCCCGACTTATTCTACGAGTGGTTAGTAATGCCGTTCGGCTTATGTAACGCTCCAGCTTATTTCGTCGATCTGATGAACAGAGTATTCAGAGGAGTATTAGTTCTGGTTTTCATCGATGATATCCTTATCTTCTCTAAGTCAGAAAGCGAGCACGAAAAACATTTGGAACAAGTGTTAGAAATCCTCCGAAGGAATGTATTGAAAGCAAAGTTTTCCAAATGTATATTCTGGAAAGAAGAAGTCAAATTTCTGGGCCACGTGGTATCGAAAGAAGGAATTGCTGTGGATCCAAGCAAAATCACAGCTATTCAGAATTGGAAACATCCCAGTACCCCTACAGAAGTCCGCAGTTTTCTCGGATTGGCTAGTTATTACCGGAAGTTCATTAAAAACTTTTCGAAGATATCTGGTCATTTAACGAAGCTTACGAAGAAGCACTCTAAATTCAAATGGACTCCAGAGAGTGAGGAGGCTTTTGAAGAGCTAAAGTTGAGATTAACAACTACTCCAGTGTTAACCATCATCGATGGCAACAAGGATTTAAAATTCTGGACTGATGCTTCTAGAGAAGGCCTTGGCGCAGTGTTAATGCAAAGGGGTCAAGTGATTGCTTATGCTAGCCATCAGTTGAAGCCACACGAGAAGAACTACGTAACTCATGATCTTGAGTTATTGGCTATAGTATTCGCCTTGAAAATCTGGAGACACTATCTTATGGGCGAGAGATTTGAACAATTTACAGACCATCAGTCGTTAAAGTATTTGTTCACCCAGAAAGACCTGAATTTGAGGCAGCAACGTTGACTGGAGTTTCTTGCAGCATATGACTTTGAAATTTTATATACTCCAGGGAAAGCCAATGTCGTGGCCGATGCGCTGAGCCGAAAGAATGTAATGATCGCCAGCTTTATTATCACGACTTCCTTGATTGAAAAAATACCTATTCTTCAGAAGGAGGATAACTTTATAAAGGATATGATCAAAAGGATTCAGAAAGGCGAACCCTCGTGTTTTCAAATAGATAACGACGAGACCCTGAGATTGGAAGGAAGGATTTGTGTTTCGGACATCCCAGAGTTAAAAAGGGAAGTGTTAGACGAGTGTCACAAATCCAAGCTGAGTATCCATCCCGGTATGGCCAAAATGTATAACGATCTCAAGCGAACATTCTGGTGGAAGGCTATGAAAAGAGACGTTTCAGTATATGTTAGCCGATGCCCTACTTGCCAGCTAGTCAAAAGCGACCAACAGAAATTGGCTGGATTGTTACAACCGCTAGAAGTTCCTAGTTGGAAGTGGGAACATATTTCAATGGACTTCATTGATGGTCTGCCCAGAACCAGAAAAGGAAATGACAGTATTTGGGTGATCGTAGATCACTTCACGAAGACCGCCCATTTCATACCTGTCAGATCAAACAGAACTGCTCAGAGTCTGGCGCAGATATATTTCAAGGAAATAGTTAGACTACATGGAGTGCCGCTCAGTATAGTCAGTGATAGAGATACAATATTCACTAGTAAATTCTGGGAGGCATTTCAAGTAGAGCTGGGAACAAAGCTGAACTTGAGCACCGCCTATCATCCTCAGACAGATGGTCAAACTGAGAGGGTGAATCGTATTTTAGAAGATCTATTACGGGCTTGTGTTCTAGATTTTGGTGGATCATGGGTAGACCATCTACATTTGGTTGAATTCTCATATAACAACAGCTACCAAGCGAGCCTGACAATGTCACCATTCGAAGCATTATATGGTAGACTGTGTCGATCTCCTGCTTGTTGGGTCGAACCTAGAAATAGACTTGTGTTAGGGCCTGATATGATTCGAGAAGCTGCCGACAAAGTCGATTTCATTAAGAAACGATTACTGGCCGCTCAAAGCCGACAAAAGAGTTACGCCGATAGGAGAAGAAGAGATATATCAGCGACTATGTATATTTGAAAGTATCGCCGATGAGAGGGGTGATACGGTTAGGAAAAACTGGCAAGTTGGCGCCCAAATTCATTGGTCCGTTTCCTATTCTGGAACGGATAGGAACTCTCGCTTATAGGGTTAAATTTCCAGATTGGTTGCCTGGAATTCATGATGTATTTCACATATCTCAACTTCGAAAGCATGTTCATGATCCAAACTTGATCGTGGAAGAAGCAGCTCAACAGGATATTGAAATTACTCAAGAATTAGCTGTGAGAAGAGAGCCGCTAAAGATTATCGGCAAAGAGACCAAAGAGCTGAGGAACAAGAAGGTTCACTTAGTTAAAGTGCAATGGAGTGGAGATCCGCAAGATTGTACTTGGGAAACTGAGGAGAGCATTCAGAAAGCCTGTCCTAGATGCCGAGTGGATATCTCTGATTGATTCCGGTGCAAGGTACATTTACCATACTTTGCATTACCAATTGGTTCTCTACTCTGTTGTTATTTTCTTTTCATGGATGTGCACTTTTAACTCTATAGTCTGAATGATTTTAAAATAATATAGGAATTGATTTTTATGATTTTGAAAAGTTAAAAACAATTGGATTGTTGTTTGTGTTGTGTGATAGTAGATTTGATTAATTAAAATTGTAGAAACGATAGTTAATCTAATCAATAGCAGAATGAATGGTAGGATTTATTCAATTATATCACCCATTGAACTGATTAGAAAATATATAGAAATATATACATGTGTATTATATATGTTTGAACAGGTAAATGGATTAGCTGTTGAGTAAAGATTTTATTTACGTGCCCGACAAATAGGTAAACCTTAATGAGTTGGATGCGAAATATTATTATATCAACTCCTGTGAATGACATTGGATGCGGAGTGCTGGTTATTCTGTGTGTAAAAATAAACGTCGCCATAGGATAGTAACAATTAATTTTGAACTACATTACATGGCATACTTCAGAAGATAGGCATACTTCATCATACCACATAAGCATTTGGAGCTTGTGTGACGAGGTGGAAGATTTACCACACGAGCGAGAGACTTGTATGGCGATGATTATATTTTACAGGTTGAACTGATGACTGATATAGACTATTTAAATTGTAACGATAAAATTGCCAGATTAATAAAAACCCCACACGGGTCTGAAGTTGACAATAACCACGTCTCTCTAGTTATTAGATACGGCACATGGACTATTTATTTCCCATACGGGACGAGGTGACGAGGATTTATCCTCTGGAGCATTTGAAATACACACTCCCTCAGGCTTTGACAGGGTGACGAGAATTTATTCTCTGGAGTTATTATCAATACACGCTTCCCTGTAAACACCAGAATATATCACTATAAATATGTGTATGCTTATTAGGATTTATTGGGTACCTAATACGGCCAAATAAATTTCCAAACCCCTCCCCGTACAAAGGAGGTTATGGCGAAGTTTTTCGAAAATTCCGGGTGTTAGCCAAATTTTTTGAAGAATTTGAAAATTCTCAGGAACTGAAAAGTTGGAGAATTGAAGCCAGATCGAACGTAGAGTTGATTAATCAAACCGTTTTCGACTTTGTTCCTTTTCGGGGACGAAAAGTTTTAAGTGGGGGAGATTGTAACGACCCAGAAAATCTGAACCAATTTAAAAATTCTAAATTGGCTAAAATAATGGATTTTAAATATTTAAAATAAATATTTTAAATAATAGCAATGAAAAGTGAGTTTGAATCGATGATTGAAAATGAATATAATTAATTCTACATATAAACAAGGCCTGAAAAGGCGCTGCAGTTTCAAAAATTGAATTCAAACTTTGTCGGACTGTACCAGGTGCAAAACAAAACGGATTTGAGTGAAACCAAAAATATTTAAATCTTTTAGTGAATACCTTTCTAACGAATCTGAAAAATCGAAGTTTCATAGCGGAAAGCAAAAGTTATGGCCAAATGAATTTTCAGAAAGGTCGCTATGGAATTTATATAGCCCGTGAAATTGGCCATTTTGCATACGACCTCGGAATTCGACGAAACCACTTTTGTTGGATCCGGGATGTGAAGTTATTGCTAGGTTTCAAATTTCATAATTTTTGAAGCTAGTATGGGAGCGTGGCAAAGGAAAATGTGTTTTGGTCAATTATAGTTAAATTGGATCGACCAGAAATGGGCCTTTTTGCAAACGGTCTCAGAATTTGACGAAACTAGTTTTGTTGGGACCGTATCGTCAAAACATAGCTAGATTTATTTTTCTGGAATTTTTCGAATTAATTTGTGGCCCTGGCAAATTGAAATGTACGTTCAAATTGAATATTGAATGTTATATATTTTAAATTGAAAGCAAACTGACTGAAACAGTCGAATGGGCCTACGAAACCTATTCCACTGTGTTCGGAATGGGGGTAAAACGCTAGGGACGACAGTCGTTGGGTTTGGATTGGGGTTCGCAAGAGGCAAGGGGTATTTTCGAATTTTTAAAAAACTTTATAAATAATAAAAAAAATCATTTGTCTACGTCAGAACACACCCCCCCCCCCCCCCCCGACATTCTCTCTCCCCCTTCAACCCTCGACGGCGGAAAATGCTCCAGGCTTCCCCATCGATTCCCAGCCGCTCCAATCATCTTCAGCCTCGCCTCCAGTTAAGGATTTTGTTCGCCTCTCCTTCCTCTTCAAATCCGTCCTACCCTCACCCTACCTCGTCTCGTCACCAGCGAGAACCGGCACCAGGAAGTTGGCCTGTTTGGAGTGCCTCCGTGCTCGCCACTGTGCATCGATCAGCGCGCCACCACCCTCAGCGGCAAGCCCCTTCGAAGCTCTACGACGCTGTAAAACCCGATCGGCCTGAAGTGCTTTGGATTGAGCGCAAAACAAAAACCTAGTTTTGAACACATTAGAAAGGTAAACGGCTATTTTAATTTCAACTATTTAATAGCAGTTCTAAGCGCTACGGTTTTTGTTTTCACTATAAAAATCATATCTTTTTCGTTTCTTGACGAAATTCAGTGAAACAAGAGACAGTGGACTCGTGTGGACGTCTTCTACATTTTAGAAGAGACCGCATATTTTTCTGAGCCTTCTGCTATTTTTGGTGGAGTGGAACCCAAGGTGAGATTTCTAATTTATAAACGATATGGAAAACGACGATGTATAAATTATATAGTCGATGTATGAGTTATATAAGCATTGTACACCTCTTGTACAAGCGTTGTATAAGTTGTACGTTCGATGTATAAGTTATATATGCGTTGTAAAAATTATATTTGTGTTGAAATAGAAGAGAATTGCTATATATATATATATATATATATATATATATATATATACGCCCCTTGTCCACAAACCATGGACGATATTTATTGGTTGTGATTGGTGTGAAAATTGATTGATAGCGAATGGTTGATTGGGATTGTTTGTGGTTGATATTGATTGATTGTGGTTGAAAAATACCCATTTGTGGTTGAGAAATATTTGGTTGAAACCACATAGGATTAGTTTGTGGAAATGAAATAAATATATACATGCCGTCTGCGTGCGAACTAGATGCATGATCCCCATTGTCAAAAACCGCGAGGTTTTAAGGTAGAGCGAGGAGCCGTACTAGGGACGGTCCCGGTTTAAACTACCCTGTCGTTATGCTGCCGAAATTTTGATTAATATTCATGTGTTTGAATTATTTTCATTTGCTGAAACTATATTTATTCGTTGAATAGAAAACCTTCATGTGTTGAATTGAAATTCATTCGTTGATTAGAAATTCATGTGTTGAATGGTGTTCGTGTTTTAAATATAAAAATCACATTTTTATCTATATATATAAACTATAGAAAACCTTCATGTGTTGAATCGATATTCATTCGTTGAATAGAAATTCATGTGTTGAATGGTATTCATGTTTTGAAATAAATTGTTTTATAATAAAAATCCTATTTTTATTACCTATATAAACTATATAAAATAATAGTGTTTTGAAAAGAATTGTTTTACAATAAAAATCACATTTTTATTATATACATGAATTGCTAAATATAGTGAAGTGTTGAAATAGAAGACAGTTAGATAAAAACATCATTTTTATCAAATGTATGAAAAGAATATAGCTTTAAAATCGAAGAATCGATATATATATAAATAGAATTAAAATATATCGAATAACGACGCTGCAGTTCGTATTTTGAAACCGTGATTTCAAACGATTATACCGGGAGATCCGACCATCGGATTTTCCTGAAATCGCAACCTTGGGTTCACTTTGGAAAAATATTTCCAACGGCACCAACTTTGTAAAAATCCAACGGTTGGATTGTCTGGAATGTTTAATTCAAATCTGAAGAAAAACAGCGCCAGAATCGATTATATATATATATATATATATATATATATATATATATATATATATATATATATTTAATCGAATAACGACGCTGCATTCGTATTTTGAAATCGAAACTTCAAACGATTATACCGGGAGATCCGACCGTCGAATTTTCCCAAAACTGGAACCGTTGGATTCGTTTTGAAAAGATCTTTCTAATAATGTAAATTTTGTGAAGATCCAACTGTTAGATTTTCAGATATGTGTAAATCAAATCTGAAGAAAAACAACGCCACGGTCGCATTATGGCCCGAAGCAGCATTTTAAATAAATTGGCTATTTTAAAATAAATAAAAATAGCGATAAATCGTTATAAAATATTATAAACGATATGGATGTGATTTAGAAATTAACTGAAGGTTGGCTAAGTCGAATGGTTTCCTGGGTGTTGATCTGATGTTGGTTTCGGCCTTCGGGGTTAATAGTTGGGAAATCGTTCTCTTACTCATTGACGGTTAGTGACTAATGAATTGAAATGATGCGTGTGTATGTTAGTGTTGCACTTGTTTTTTATATACGCGAGTTGCTCAGAAAGACCAGGTATATCCTATTCTGAATAACTGAATCGACGATAAGAAATCGAACATAAAGACGATGGTCGAAGACCAGAGATCTTCACCTCGTTTTGATGGTAACCGAGGTCCTGATTGGGAGGAATCCCGAAATATGGATAATGAGTGGTGATCGTCCAGACGTACGTGGTGGTTGATGGGTTTGCGAGGTATTTAGTGCCTCCGGTTTCGTTCAGACCCAGAACGGACTTGCAAATGGACAGTGTGTCTGGCATTGGAATTTATTCTGTGTGATTGATAACCATCAGTTGCACGGTGTGAATTGCCTGTGTGGCATGCTAAGATGCAGTGATCTGGGCTTCTGTTGAAAAGCAAAGTCTTGTGGTGATGATCAAAGCACCGCCTATGTGGCGTAGCTTTGTGTATAACGTGAAATCGCGAGCCTCACACCCTGGTATGAACCAGAAACGGGAGAGGACATTAGAGAGGACCTGCGTTTCTTTCTAGCTAGAAGTGGCATCAGTGGTTTTACACGCCCTGACGAGTTTGACTTATGTGGTTGTTACTGTTGCGAGGCACCTCGGTTAGATCGGACGATCCGGGTCTGATGGAGCCATTCGTTGGCTCATTTACACCCCAAAGTGTGGGGAAACGCAGTGTTCAGGAATTTTAATCCACATCGGTGGACCGGCCCTGATGATCCAAGGGTCACTCGAGCTCTGATCCTGAGGGGCAGGCTAGAGTGTGTCGAAGTCGGTAAGGACTATCTTTTGCCTTGGTTCATGACGGAAATCCAATTTCCAAATACATGACTGTACGGTTTTGATTGTATACCTATATATGGCGACATAGTGGTATGGGGCATTAATGCCGTATATGATTGATAGTTATGATTTGAAATTGTTTTTAAAACATATAAACACTAGCAATAATATCAAATGCTTTTGTTTTATTCGTATCAAGCATACTTTGGCCGTTATAAGGTAAAAACTCTATCCTCCGGTTTGCGTTGCATTGTGTGATGGGAACTGAGTCTTATAATGGCTTCATTTTTATAAAAAGCATTGCGATGTTTAAAAGAATGATTTGTTTTTAAAGCACTGGAAATCCAATGGAGTAAACCCGTTCCACGAAAGTGGCGTGGTCCTGTGATTAGCCATATTATAAATGTGTTGAGTAGATTTCTCATACCAGTCCCATGACTGACTTGTAGTTTGTTTCACTTTCAAACTCGGGTGCCCCTTTTTCTACATGGGCAACCTTGTATTCAGGTTTAGCTGGCTTTCTCTGGATAGCTGGAGCTGAAGATGGATTCTATCATTTATCTCTTTTTATGATGTTCAGCTCCTATTGTACATTATGTTTGTTTTCCACTGTAGACATATATGTATAGTTGAACTGTAATTGTACTAAGTAAGATCCTGTATATTGTGTAACTCTAATGATTACTTTTATCCAGTATATTCTATTGTTCATTATCTGGTGTATTTATTTAATTCTGTTTCGCTATTATCTGTTTCTGTGTTATATTCCAAAGATTACCCTTGTCTCCGTCTGTACGGGAAATGGGGTCGTCACACATGAAGAAAAGGAGCGGGGGGGAAATTTCCTAAGAAAGGGTGGACATTGCTATTTCGTTCGTAGGATATGGGCCTTGATGTTGAATATAAAGAAGAAGAAAGAAAGGAAAAAAATTATATATAACTGGAGCACGACTAAGAAAAATGGGGATGGGAGAGATTGCTTAACATGGTGAAGCAAAAAGGGAAAGAAGACAATCGAGATTTTCAATTTACATGTGGAAAACATGTGAAGGGTTATGACGCACAAACGGTAAGATATGTTTATTAAGTTAGTTAATAAATTAATTTATCTAAGTTAATTATATTATTTAAATTTTTGTTAAATATTGTTAAAGGAGTTTCGAAGGTCTAGACGTTGAAGTTTTGTGAAATTTTAGAAATCGAAGGAGCAGATCGCGGTCGAGAATGTCATATGGGAGAAACTGCATGATCAAATATAATGATTAACGATAATGATCATCTTAACGTAATTAATTATATCAATTAAAGGGTATGGCTATCTTAATTTTAATTATATATTGTAATAACGATAACTTGACCGTATATTATAAAAATTGTGCAAAACCGGATTCTATGGGATCGTAGTGCAAAATACTACATTGTCATGCTGATTCAGAACAGAATGGAAGCAACTGGGGTTTCTTTTAATTTTAAACATCTGTTTGAAATTAAATGAAACAAGGCTAAAATCGACAATAAAAAATAAAAGGTAAATTGACTCTCACACATTTCCGGAATCCTATGATGTGATTGAATTCATATAATTAAATTTAATTGTTGATAATTGGTTGATTGGATGCCTTGGATGCCTATTGTTGATTGAATGGTTGACATTAATTATATTTTTGTCATTTAATATTTTTATAGGCTTTTATGAAGTATTATTATGATATGTGATGCAGGGTAGGACAGGTTGGAGGGATCCGACCGGATTCCTCAAATATTATATGTGTTGTTTGCTTTTATATTATTTATATATGAATTGATTGAACCTCAATGACATTGAAAACCTGTTTGGTTGTTGAATGTTGAATTAAAATTCAGTGCTATTGTGATTTGAATCAATATACAGTAATGATTAGGGATTGACAGCAAATGGCCTGAAATCTACCGTTTTTGTTAATATGATGATTTGTCGTTAGGTGAATTGATGAAGTTTAGCTATAAAATTTATTGTATAACTAGAATAATATTTTTAATTCTATTTTATGTATTATAACGAAACTTAAAAATAGATCGATGATTTTTTTATAAAAATATTATGAAAAGTTTATCAAATAGAATTTGACGAGTTTTATAAGCGAATATTTTGAAATTTACCTACGGATGAATATGTTGTGATAATTATTTATAAGTAAATGATTTGACATAAAAGAGAAGATCAGAAAGGCAAGAAAATATGACGTTAATAATTTTTAAATCGTTAAATAGAGTTTTGGTCATCAAAAATCCAATTAGTTTTTATAATATGATATTCAATATTTTGGGCAATGTATTTAGTAATCGGATTGTCACTATATAGTTCTATTTTTAAAGGAGATTTATGTAGCGAAGTTTGAAGTGGAAGATTAATGTTGTGGTCATAATCGATCGAGATTTCCTAAAGTAATATTATGGTTTATAATATGATATTCAATGTTTTGGGCAATGTATTTAGTAATCAGATTGTCACTATATAGTACTATTTATAAAGGAGATTTATGTAGCAAAGTTTAAAGAGGAAGATTAATGTTAAATGGTCATAATCGATTAAGATTTCCTAAAGTAAGATTATGGTTTAAATCATAATTTAAAAATTAGGTTTGAAAAACAGTGGGGCCTCGTTAATGGCGACTGGTGAAAATTTTCACCAGATTTTGCCATGCATGAGTGACCCCCTATTTTCCTTCTTTTTCTGATTCCTTTCAATTTGATTTTCTTTACCAACATTCAACGATTGCTATAGTTGATAATACTTCTATTTTACTTTCGCTTTCCATCTTTAAATCCGGATCTGAGAAGATTTACTTTACCTTTTCTAACCCTAATTTTTAAAATTGCTTTCCATCTACATGTCAGATCCATTGATGTCAGATCTGAGCCGATCCTTCACATCTTCCAAATCCTAACATATCTAATTAGCTGAAGTATTGGATTATCAAGACATCGTTAACTCGGGTTTCGGCATTGCCGGCGCAAATGAAGATTCATTTCCAAGTTATTCAACCGATTTTCCTTTATTTGAGCTAGTTGCGGTCAGGTAGTATTTGGGTAGGTCCTTTTTGATTGAGATCTAGGGTTGATGGTTTTCTGGTTCTAACCTGGTGCTTCGGTTTGGGATTATGGACTCTATTTTTGATTGGTTTAGTTCCAAAATATATCTGGTAAATCTATTAAGCTCTAGCTCTATAACGACCCAGATTTTTCAGTCGTTGAATTCTGAATATTTAAATTTGTTTTATATATTTTATTTGAATTATATATAGGAATTTATTTAATAAAATGATATTTAAACATATAATTTATAATATAATTAAAACGAGTTTAAAATGGCATGGTAGTTTGAAATTTCGATTTTGAATTTCAAATGAATGTACAGGATTCAAAATAAATCGGATTTTTGCAAAACAAGAAATATTTGAATTTGTTTGAAAATATCTTTCCAACGAATGTGAAAAATCCAGATTTCATAGCGGGAATAAAAAGTTATGTTCAAATCAAATTTAGAAATAGTCACTATAGAATCGTATATAAGCCATAACGGTTATTTAAACATATTTAAATATCGGTCTTGAATTTGGACAAGGTTCTTTTGAGTCGTAGTTATAATTTAATTTTTAGAATTTTACTGTAATTTTTAATTAATTAAATACGCAACTTTTTATTTGGAGTATTTTGCACCCTATATCAATATTTTGTGGTTTCATAATATAAGTTGAACTACCGATATTATTATATTATTGGGATCGTGGTACCTCGTTGGACACAATCATATTCTTACTTCTGTCTGTAGCGGCTCGAACGTAAACGAAATGTTTATTCTACATGTTCACTTAAATGAGTCAAAACAAATAAAAATGGCATGAATAAAAAAAACAGATTAATATTACAAAACGAAAAATATAAATGGTTCTTGTAATAACTTTTGAGTATAGGAAACTTGAGATGAAAGTAAATGGTCTAAGGGATATATTGACGCATGAAGACTGGAAATCCAAAATAGAGTTTCTTCACAGTAGTTAAATGGACACAATTATTATAAAATCTAAGGGATACTTTTTTTACCAAAACACTTCTCAATACAAATGCTAATAGCACATGCATATAGCAGGACTTGAGCAAGTCATTCGGAACTGTGACTCCCAAGCTATCCAACACCGTGCGCCTCAAGCTGTTATGTATCGTGCATATAACGCTTTCTAAATGGTGATTGTCAAGTTTTTAAATTAAATAAAAAAAAGAGAGAAACAGAAACGTGATTTCCAAACTTGTGACTGTCAATCCAACTCGTTTTCGTGCATGCCAAGCTTTTTATATCCACGCTGCACGAGGTGTTGTTTTTCTTTAAATACTGGACAGAAACATCATCTTTGTTTCCTTCTCATTTCACGAAACCAACGGCCATCGTTTCACCACCTTCTTCACTCCAGATCTCCTCCATCTCACTCCTATTTTTTTTCCATCGCAAAGCAACGAAGATCAAAACAAAACCCTAGGACTCAAATTCGTGTGCAAACAAAGGAGCATTGGTTCGGTTAGGGATTGGAGCTAGGCTTAGTGAGGTCAGGGGCCAACAAAAGGACGATGACATTTCTGAAGCTGGTGTTTTAAGTACAGGGTCGGACTCTGGTGCGGTAGTGCGAGTGGCGAGCTGTGGGGTCCATCGTGAAGGTCATGCGGTAGGGGGTTTGATGGTGGAAGCTGCAGTGGTGTTTGGTGACTGGGGTGATAGGGTCTGAGAACGGAAATTGAAGAGATTATCAACGTAAGGTGGTTTCGAAAGGGAGTGGGTTTTGTCTTAAACGATGGTGGAGGGATGGTTCAGTTCGTGGGAGGTATATGGGTTTGGCGGAGTGGGGTGTGTGGGCGGTAGTCCCTTATGGAGTTGCGGATGCGTTTTGTTTGGTAGGGAGGTGGAGTTGAGTATATGTCTATTGAAAAGAAGGTGATTGCAGTGAGAGTTGTTGGAAGTGGGAGGCTGAACCGATATTCATGAAGGAAGAGGAAGAGCAACATTTGTTTAAATGAGAAGTTGGTTTTGTTTTTCTAAGAATTGAAGTGGTGCTGCGGTTTACAAAAGGAGATTTTGGTCCAAACATGATTAATAAGTAAGGTTAAAGCATGGTTTAATATTTATAATCAAGGCGGAGAGATAGAGCAACAGTGTGGAAATAATAATTGGCAATGGGATAAGGTTTCGTATTCGTATATTGATGCCTGGAGAAAGAAGAGGAAAAGGATTTTAAACGAGGGTTAAGGAATGTTATGCAAGGCATTTAAAGGTTTGGTGGTTGGTTTTCATATGATGGGCATTAACGTTGGAAAAAAAAGGATTAGCGGAGCAAGTTAAGGATCTGGATTGGCACAGTAGTGGGTTGCTACATGAATGGCAATGGGGTTTTGCTGCATCAAGAGGGAGTAACGGCTACCTTGGTTAACGAATGAAAGAAATGTAAATAGGCCGTAATTTAATTTCATTAATTATGGTAATTAAAAGTCTAATGATATATTAGCAAATTATAAATTAATCTAATTCATAGTAAATGTATAATAACTATGACTAATTCGGTTTTGATTAGAATTGGATGAACAAAACTACGTTGGAAGCATAACGACAAGATCTTCGTTGTGGAACCATTGTGGCGAAGAACAAAACTACTATAATTTTGGTGTTAAAATCAATCGCTTGTTTGATTATAAACAAATGAAAGAAGAACCTCAGCTGCAAGCCGAGGTGAGTAAACTCATTAACTCTGCCTCGTTTATATTTTTATATAAACGAGTTTTAAATTTATTTACAGTATTTTATACTGCGTGATGGTTGTTTGGATAAATGGTTGATAATGGTTGAATTGATTGATATAGCTATATCAGTGATCGTTAAATAATTTTGTTCACTATGATATTTCATATAGGATGTGAAATTACTATTACTGATGTTATTTTTGTTAATTAACATATGTGGATGCAGGGAAACAGGTTGGAGGGACCAAACTGGGTTCCTCAATATTTATATTACTGTTTTTCCTTGATTTTGATTTGTGGTGTGATATATATAGTCAGTGATTGACTTTGTTGTGTTTGAGCTACCCTGACCCTAGAATTTTGGTATTTAAATACCGTAAAATATTCTCGAATAGAAAATGAAATTTGAGATTTTAAAAGAAAAAAATTGAAGTGTTATTTCAAATATAGTTAAAAGGTAGAAACTTAATTTCTTAAAACAAGAAGTTGATTTTAAACGAGAATATAAATTAAGTGGATTAATTATCATTAAATAAATTGAAATATAAATTCAAAATTTGAATTTATATGAAAAAGTGGAAAAGGGTTTTTGAAACCAATATTTGGAATGAGATTAAACTTAGCAATTATCAAGGAAATTTAAAATGAGATTCTAAATGATTGAAAAATAACGGAAATAAGACTTATATAAATAATTCCGAATAGAAGTTATAAATAAAAGTTGGGTTTAAGATATTTTTATAAGTATGAATCAATGGTATATAAAGGAAATATATTCAAGAATAAAGTGAATAATGGCTCAAACCAAGTATTTTGCAAATGAAATATCTATAAAGGTAATTTAGATTTGAAATATGTTTTCAAATTGGAATTTGATTGAAAAAGGGAAATGGATTAATGTTTAAAAGGGTAACGACTAGTTTTACTCCAAAAGGAGGAAATATAGAATGAAGTATGTTTTGTAAGGTGGAATGGTTATAAAGGAATTTGGTACGGTTTTGGTAAATCTAAATAGCAAATTTCTAATGCTACCGTTATAATAACAGTTTTGTAGCGATCTTAACGCTATCATTATAATAAGGATTCTATAATTCTAAACAGCGTTTGTAACGCTGTTGTTAAAAGTAATGTTTTATAAATCAAATATTTGGGAACAGCGATTATAACGCTATCGTTATAATCAGAGTTTTTCCATGGAAGATGTATGTTTTTTAGATTGGATCTGAAGGTCGCGTAAGCAATGTTTGGTTTAAAGTTGTGAGCTTTAACTATTTCAAAGTAAGAATGTCGTTCAGTTAAGGTCTGAGAGGTAATTATACCCCAAATTGATTGATGTCATGATTATCTGAGAAATGGTTAAGGTTCGGTGATAAGGGTTGGTTAGTGATACGTTCGGTTAATGAATATAATTACGATGTTTTATCTAACATCGGTTTAATCTAGTAAAAAGGATTTTTGTAAATATTTCCCAAATATAAAGCAGATGTATTTTCTAAGTATAGAAACTGAAATGATTTAATTAATGGGAAGTTAAAAATAGAAGTTGGAAATATTTTCCAATATTAATAATGTATATTTTCTAAATATAGGAAATAAGAAATGTGAAGAGTAGGAAATATTTTCCGACGTTAAAAATGTATATCTTCTGAAATATGGAAAAATAAGAGTTTAAATAACTGGAAATGTTTTCCCAGAAATCGTGAGAGGCTAAACGGGTTTTGAGAAATATCTGGAAAGATATGGGAAATGATCAATTTAATAAGAAATTAATTTAAAAAGGGGCCCAATATTGTTTGATGGTGGATCGATAGAAATTTCCATTTGGAAATAGGGTCGTTGGTTGAATGGATGTTCCCTTGATAGTTAAATCACCGATTATCAAAGTTTTGATTTATTTTATACCTCCGCTGTCAATAGGGAGAGACGGGGATCAGATTTAATATCTGAAAACCACTCTGTATTGGCATAAGCGTTATGACTCAACTTATGCTGAAAAAAATTATGATGACGGATTAAAGTACAAGGGCTGTTCTGTTAATCCTAGGTAGAAATTGCCCAAGATGGATTAATAGAACGGTGCCTTCGGTTTGTCCAGACCCAGGACAGCTTGTATGTATGAGTGTTTGACAGAGTATTTCCAAAGGGATTACGTACGTTGATTCCTTCAAACGTACGAAGTTGGTGGCACGGAAGGGAAACTTCTTTAGCCTAACAATCTGAGTATTTTTGTGGGAATCAATTAGTGATTTCAGATGGATCTGACGATGTGGCATTCAAAGTGAATGGTGGCCAGATGTTCTGAAAGATAATTCAAACCTCAGGCCTCACAACCGGGAATTTGACAAAAATCGGGCAGGCAGCATGGCTTTGTGGGTCGCACCCATTAGGATGTACAATCACCTATCTAGAGAAATTCCATTTTTTCTTTAATTTATCGATGTTGTCCCTTTCGGGTAACGGTTGCTGATCCCAACCGTTGGTGATATACATTCGATACACTCAAGCGAAATGAGTGGTCGGTCATGTGTGGGCCGGGTTGCAACAAGTTCTTGTTGAACCCAGTGTATTCGTCTCTAGAGATACACTATCGTAAGATGGTCCCATACCTTGTCATGTTGGAAATCCAATCTCCAATAAGCGCCCTGCGTTTTTTGATTTAATATTATAAATGGAGCGTGAGATGCAAGCGTTCCGCTAGATTCTATTTATTTGATGTAGACACTATTATAATATCACCATATTTTGGTATCAAAATGTTTTGGGTTATCGTAAGGTAAAAACCATCCGTGTTTATATGTAGATCGTTCTTACGATTACCATTTCTTTTGAAAGGATTTTGAAAGTTAAAAAAATGGTTGCAGTTTACTCACACCAGTCCCATGACTGACCCTGAGTTTATTTTGTTTTGTTTTCCCTAAACTCTTGGGTGTCCAAATATGTACGAGCAGTCAAGTAGTCGGGATGTTACAAATTCACTTGGAGGTGTTCGAAGCAGAAGGCTTCATCAGTTAGCTATAGGCTACCATATTTTCTGCTGTGTCCCATGTTGTAACTGGAAACAGGAGTTTATAACTGTTCCAGGGATAACCTTTATGCTCTGATAATGATATGTATATATAAAGTTATTGTTTTGTATTTTGAAATTTATATTATCTAATATATTTTATTCGTTCCGCTGTGAGTTTGTGATCTTCGTTTTCTTCTATTCTAATATTTCTTTCTTTCTATTTCTCATCCTCTAACCTCTTTCTAAAAATGATTTGTATTTCTATGCAATTTGGGTTGGACGTGTGGTATTATTAGTCGACTCAAAGGGTACGGAATTTCGGGTCGTTTCATTTGGTATCAGAGCTGAAGGTTGAGTAGTAACCTTGGCTCTGTGGCGTGACTCAATAGAGATGGGGTTAGAAATACCCTAGGTTGAGTTTAAGTATATATACATGAGTGAGCATATTTATTGATTTGATATAACATTTGTTTTATATTGTGTTGACTAGTTTGTTGAGTGGTTTATGAATTCTGGTTGATACAGGATGTACAACTGTATCATAGGTGTTTCTAAACTCTCGAACGAGGCAATTCGACATGATATTATTTTTAAAGTGGGAAAATGAAATAGTTTTACCTGAAATTATATTTTTATATAAAGGAATAATTTTCTGAAAAATTTATTGGTTGATTAGTTATATAAAACCAAAGTGAATTTGTATAAGAATGGAATATACAAATAAGCTGCACTAAAATTGGATTCTGACCAAAATTTTGGATTGAATTTCCGGATGTTTAGAAATATTTTCTGAAGTATTTTTAAAGGTAATATAACGTTGTTTTAAAGTATTTTTGAATAAGTACGGTTTAAATGGATTTTTAAAGGGATAAAGCTCTGAAATCACTTCAGTGACGAGAAAATAATTCTGATAATGGGTCGCGACATTATCGATATGCATTTTCGAGTTTCTGAGTGACGGATTGCTACCATAGTAATTTCGGAATGAAAGATTTGTTTGAAAAGGACAATTTATTTTAGAAATTCAAATGTTTTGAATTTAATTGGTTATAATATATATAAATATATATAATTCTCAAACTAATTTGAAATAAAACCCGGGAATTTGAATACTGAAATTAAAGTTTAACTTGTATAAGTTGAATAAATTGAAATGGTAAAATATATCAAATGAATTGAAATTTAACTTAGGTTAAGATTTATATAAAATTGGATTGAATTAGAAATAATTCCGAAGGGAATTAAATAATGAGGAATGTTGAGATTTGAAATATTAATATAAATTCGACTCACGAATAAGCAAGTTGAATATATATTGGATGTGTTGTTTGGTATTTAACCGTGATGGAATTGAACTCAAGCAAAATAAGAGTTTTGATTTTGGGAGATAGAACTCAATTTGGATTAATGAATAGAAGTGAACTAATCAGAAAGTTGATTAGAAAAGTTAAAGACCAAAGGCTGAATTAATTTGGAACCGACTGGAAATATATACATATGCTTAGCAGATATTGAATGGAAGCAAACGCAAGAGATAGAATTTATGCCCAACAAAAAAAACATGTTTACAATATTACTTGGGTTTGATGATTTTATGAGCCTATGGGGCAAGCCACTTGGCTTTTCGATTCTCTTTTGGTTGGAGAAGGCCTAGAAAGGCGAGTTGTGGTTGTACCGATTGAGCCGTGCAGTGGAGATGCTGCCGAAATCTTTCAGAATTTAAACTGTTAGAAAATTTTCAGAATTTTTGAAAATTTTCGTTAGTAAGAATAAATTAATATTTTAACTGAAATAAATTGGTCCAGTTAAACTGAAGTTAAGAATTGAACAAAAAGGAATTTTGGACCTAGTTAATAGGGTATGTAGCATTGTTCCTACCTTAGCAATTTCGAGGACGAAATTATTTTAAGGGGGAAGGAATGTAACAACCCAGATATAGTGGGGTGGAGCACTTATTCTGCATATGGTTCACCAAATAATACTGTTGACTCTCTAATCGACAATCAAACTTGGAAGTGTGAGCATTTGCCATGCAACAATGAAATAACTCAGAAAATTGCTGCAATGCCAATTTATACTGGAAGGGAAAATGATATTTGGGCTTGGAATAACACTAATGGGAATTTTGAAATTAAAACAGCCTGGAACTCCATTCGAACAAGACATGCAAAGAAAGAATGGAGCAAAACAATTTGGGATAAAGCCATTTGTCCTAAATACTCTTTCACTGCATACAAAGCTATCATTCAAAGACTACCAACCAGAGATAGATTATACAAATGGGGGATTACTGAGGACAGACTCTGTGTTCTATGTGGAGCCTCGGAGGAGACGCACGAACACTTGTTTTTTTGATGTGAATATTCAAAGACAGTCGCAATAAATTGTAAAGTAGAAGTTAGCCCACAAACACAGAAGTACGATCTAGAAGAAATCGCAACATACCTGGCCAGGCACCCACACAACAATTGTTTGGTAACCAAATTGCAGAAGATGGCCGTCACATACGCTATTGCAGCGATTTGGAGGGAGAGAAATTCAAGAATTTTCAGAGCAAAGGAATGTAATGCGAAGGTGGTCAGTAAACTCGCAATCACAGACATAATTCTAAGCAAAAAAAGAATTAAAGTCAAAAACCAAACCGATAGCTTGGGACTTGAACTCGATGGATGGTCGGAAATGGATCTGAAGGATGTGTCGGCACGAATTCCAGGAACCAGTACAGTGGAGTTTGAGCCTCCATGATTTGCGATGGAAAAGGATGATGAAGGAGATTTGCGGCGCTAGAGGAAGACGAAGGAGCTTTGAAAAAGGAATGTTCTGGTTATAACTAAAATGATTTGCGTATTTGCTGGCATGTATGTTATAATGACCGTCTGTATGTTACAAAGGCCGTCGGTCTATTGTACTCATCCATTATGGGCTAAAAGCCTAACAAAGATTTTACCCAATTTCAAAAAAAAAAAATAGGAATTTATTTAATAAAACGATATTTAAACGTATTATTTATAATATAAATTAAAACGAGTTTAAAATGGCATGGTAGTTTGAAAATTCGATGTCAAATTTCAAATGAATGTACAAGATTCAAAATAAATCGGATTTTTGCGAAACAAGAAATATTTGAATCTGTTTGAAAATATCTTTCCAACAAATGTGAAAAATCCAAATTTCATAGCGGGAATAAAAGGTTATGTTCAAATCAAATTTAGAAATAGTTGTTATAGAATCGTATATAAGCCATAACGGTTATTTAAATATATTTAAATATCGGTCTTGAATTTGGACAAGGTTCTTTTGAGGCGTAGTTATAATTTAATTTTTAGAATTTTACTGTAATTTTTAATTAATTAAATACGCAACTTTTTATTTGGAGTATTTTGCACCCTATATCAATATTTTGGGGTTTCATAACATAAGTTGAACTACCGATATTATTATATTTTTGGGATCGTGGTACCTCGCTGGACACAATCGTATTCTTACTTCTATCTGTAGCGGCTCGAACGTAAACGAAATGTTTATTCTACATGTTCACTTAAATGAGTCAAAACAAATAAAAATGGCATGAATAAAAACAAAACAGATTAATATTACAAAATGAAAAATATAAATGGTTGTTGTAATAAATTTTGAGTATAGGACACTTGAGATGAAAGTAAATGGTCTAAGGGATATATTGACGCATGAAGACTGGAAATCCAAAATAGAGTTTCTTCACAGTAGTTAAATGGACACAATTATTATAAAATCTAAGGGATACTTTTATTACCAAAACACTTCTCAATACAAATGCTAACACCACATGCATATAGCAGGATGTGAGCAAGTCATTCGGAACCGTGACTCCCAAGCGATCCAAACCATGCGCCTCAAGCTGTAATGTACCGTGCATATCACGCTTTCTAAATGGTGATTTTCAATTTTTTAAATTAAATAAAATAAAGAGAGAAACATAAACGTGATTGCCAAACTTGTGACTACCAATCCAACTCGTTTTCGTGTGTGCCAATCTTTTTATATCTGTGCTACCCAAGGTGTTGTTTTTCTTTAAATACTGGACAGAAACATTATCTTTGTTTCCTTCTCATTTCACGAAACCAACGGCCATCGTTTCACCACCTTCTTCACTCCAGATCTCCTCCATCTCACTCCTATTTCTTTTCCATCCCAAAGCACTGAAGATAAAAAAAAACCCTAGGACTCGAATTCGTGTGCAAACAAAGGGGCATTGGTTCGATTAGGGATTTGAGCTAGGCTTAGTGAGGTCAGTGGCCAACAAAAGGACGATGGTATTTCTGAAGCTGGCGTTTTAAGTCCAGGGTCGGACTCTGGTGCGGTAGTGCGAGTGGCGAGCTGTGGGGTCCATCGTGAAGGTCATGCAGTAGGGGGTTTGATGGAGGAAGCTGCAGTGGTGTTTGGTGACTGGGGTGATAGGGTCTGAGAACGGAAATTGAAGGGATTATCAACGTAAGGTGGTTTCGAAAGAGAGTGGGTTTTGTCTTAAACGATGGTGGAGGGATGGTTTAGTTCATGGGAGGTATATGGGTTTGGCAGAGTGGGGTGTGTGGGCGGTAGTCCCTTATAGAGTTGTGGATGCATTTTGTTCAGTAGGGAGGTGGAGCTGTGTATATCTCTATTGAAAATAAGGAGATTGCAGTGAGAGTTGTTGGAAGTGGGAGGCTGAACCGATATTCATGAAGGAAGAGGAAGAGCAGTATTTGTTTAAATGAGAAGTTGGTTTTGTTTTGCTAAGGGATGAAGCGGTGCTGCGGTTTACATAAGGAGATTTTGCTCCAAACATGATTAATAAGTAAGGTTATAGCATGGTTTAATATTTATAATCACGGCGGAGAGATAGAGCAACAGTGTGGAAACAATAATTGGCAATGGGATAAGGTATCGTATTCGTATATTGATGCCTGGAGAAAGAAGAGGAAAAGGATTTTAAATGAGGGTTAAGGAATGTTATGCAAGGCATTTAAAGGTTTGGTGGTTGGTTTTCATATGATGCGGATTAACATGGGAGAAAAAAGGATTAGCGGAGCAAGTTAAGGATCTGGATTGGCACAGCAGTGGGTTGCTACATGAATGACAACGGGGATTTGCTGCTTGAAGAGGGAGTCACGGCTACCTTAGTTAACGAATGAAAGAAAGGTAGATAGGCCATAATTTAATTATGGTAATTAAAAGTCTAATGATATATTAGCAAATTATAAATTAATCTAATTCATAGTAAATGTATAATAACTATGACTAATTCGGTTTTGACCAGAATTGGATAAACAAAACTACGTTGGAAGCATAAGGATAAGATCTTCGTTGTGGAACCATTGTGGCGAAGAACAAAACTACTAGAACTTCGTGTTAAAATCAATTGCTTGTTTGATAATAAACGAATGAAAGAAGAACCTCAACTGGAAGCCGAAGTGAGTAAACTCACTAACTCTGCCTTGTTTATATTTTTATATAAACGAGTTTTAAATTTATTTACAGTATTTTATACTGCGTGATGGTTGTTTGGATGAATGGTTGATAATGGCTGAATTGATTGATATGGCTATATCAGTGATCGTTAAATAATTTTGTTCACTATGATATTTCATATAGGATGTGATATTACTATTACTGATGTTATTTATGTTAATTAACATATGTGGATGCAGGGAAATAGGTTGGAGGGACCCAACTGGGTTCCTCAATATTTATATTACTGTTTTTCCTTGATTTTGATGTGCGGTGTGGTATATATAGCCATTGATTGACTTTGTTGTGTTTGAGCTACTCAAACCCCAGAATTTTAGTATATAAATACCGTAAAATATTTTCGAATAGAAAATGAAATTTGAGATTTTAAAAGAAAAAAAATTGAAGTGTTATTTCGAATATAATTAAAAGGTAGAAACTTGTTTTCTTAAAACATGAAGTTGATTTTAAACGAGAATATAAATTAAGTGGATTAATTATCATTAAATAAATTGAAATACAAATTCAAAATTTGAATTTATATGAAAAAGTGGAAAAGGGTTTTTGAAACCAATATTTGGAATGAGATTAAACTTAGCAATTATCAAGGAAATTTAAAATGAGATTCTAAATGATTGAAAAATAAAGGAAATAAGACTTATATAAATAATTCTGAATAGAAGTTATAAATAAAAGTTGGGTTTAAGATATTTATATAAGTATGAATCAAATGGTATATAAAGGAAATATATTCACGAATAAAGTGAATAATGGCTCAAACCAAGTATTTTGCAAATGAAATATCTATAAAGGTAATTTAGTTTTGAAATATGTTTTCAAATTGGAATTTGATTGAAAAACGGAAATGGATGAACGTTTAAAAGGGTGACGACTAGTTTTACTCCAAAAAGGAGGAAATATAGAATGAAGTATGTTTTGTAAGGTGGAATGGTTATAAAGGAATTTGGTACTGTTTTGGTAAATCTAAATAGCAAATTTTTAACGCTGCCGTTATAATAACTGTTTTGTAGCGATCTTAACGCTATCATTATAATAAGGGTTCTATAATTCTAAACAGCGTTTGTAACGCTGTTGTTAAAAGTAATGTTTTATAAATCAAGTATTTGGGAACAACGATTATAACACTATCGTTATAATCAGAGTTTTTCCATGGAAGATGTATGTTTTTAGATTGGATCTGAAGGTCGCGTAAGCGATGTTTGGTTTAAAGTTGTGAGCTTTAATTATTTCAAAGTAAGAATGTCGTTCAGTTAAGGTCTGAGAGGTAATTATACCCCAACTTGATTGACGTCATGATTATCTGAGAAATGGTTAAGGTTCGGTGATAAGGGTTGGTTAGTGATACGTTCGGTTAATGAATATAATTACAATGTTTTATCTTACATCGTTTTAATCGAGTAAAAAGGATTTTTGGAAACATTTCCCAAATATAAAGCAGAAGTATTTTCTAAGTATAGAAACTAAAATGATTTAATTAATGGGAAGTTAGAAATAGAAGTTGGAAATATTTTCCAATATTAATAATGTATATTTTCTAAATATAGGAATAAGAAATGTGAAGAGTTGGAAATATTTTCCAACGTTAAAAATGTATATCTTCTGAAATATGGAAAAATAAGAGTTTAAATAACTGGAAATGTTTTCCCAGAAATCGTAAGAGGTTGAATGGGTTTTGAGAAATATATGGAAAGATAGGGGAAGTGATAAATTTAATAAGAAATTAATTTAAAAAGGGGCCCAATATTGTTTGATGGTGGAACGATAGAAATTTCCATTTGGAAGTAGGGTCGCTGGTTGAATGGATGTTCCTTTGATAGTTAAATCACCGATTATCAAAGTTTTCATTTTTTTTTATACCTCCGTTGTCAATAGGGAGAGACCAGGATCAGATTTAATATCAGAAAATCACTCTGTATTGGTATAAGCGTTACGACTCAACTTATGTTGAAAAAAATTATGAAGACGGAGTAAAGTGCAAGGGCTGTTCTGTTAATCCTAGGTATAAATTGCCCAAGATGGATTAATAGAACGGTGCCTTCGGTTTGTCCAGACCCAGGACAACTTGTATGGATGAGTGTCTAACAGAGTATTTCCAAAGGGATTACGTACGTTGATTCTTTCAATCGTACGAAGTTGGTGGCACAGAAGGGAAACATCTTTAGCCTAACAATCTGAGTATTTTTGTGGGAATCAATTAGTGATTTCTGATGAATCTAATGATGTGGCATTCAAAGTGAATGGTGGCCATATGTTCTGGAAGATAATTCAAACCTCAGGCCTCACAACCGGGAATTTAACAAAAATCGGGCAGGCAGCATGGCTATGTGGGTCGCACCCATTAGGATGTATAATCACCTATCTAGAGAAATTCCAGTTGTTCTTTAATCTATCGATGTTGTCCCTTTCGGGGAACGGTTGCTGATCCCAACCGTTGGTGATATACATTCCATACACTCAAGCGAAATGAGTGGTCGGTCATGTGTGGGCTGGGTTGCAAGAAGTTCTTGTTGAACCCAGTGTATTCGTCCCTAGAGATAAACTATCGGAAGGTGGTCCCATACCTTGTCATGTTGGAAATCCAATCTCCAATAAGCGCCCTGCGGTTCTTGATTTAATATTATATATGGAGCGTGAGATGCAAGCGTTCCACTGGGTTCTATTTATTTGATGTAGACACTATTATAGTATCACCATATTTTGACATCAAAATGTTTTGGGTCATCGTAAGGTTAAAACCATCCGTGTTTATATGTGGATCGGTCTTAAGATTACCATTTCTTTCGAAAGGATTTTGAAAGCTAAACAAATGGTTGGAGTTTACTCACACCAGTCCCATGACTGACCCAGAGTTTATTTTGTTTTGTTTTCCCTAAACTCTTGGGTGCCCAAATTTGTACGGGCAGTCAAGTAGTCGGGATGTTACAGATTCACTTGGAGGTGTTCGAAGCAGGAGGCTTCATCAGTTGGCTATAGGCTATCATATTTTCTGTTGTGTACTATGTTGTAACTAGAAACAGGAGTTTATAACTGTTCCAGGGATAACCGTTGTGCTCTAATAATGGTATGTATATATAAAGTTATTGTTTTGTATTTTGAAATTTATATTATCTAATATATTTGATTCGTTCCACTGTGAGTTTTTGATCTTCGTTTTCTTCTATTCTAATATTTCTTTCTTTCTATTTCTCATCCTCTAACTTCTTTCTAAAAATGATTCGTATTTCTGTGCAATTTGGGTTGGATGTGTGGTATAATTAGTCGACTCAAAGGGTATGGAAGTTCGGGTTGTTTCATTTGGTATTAGAGCCGAAGGTTGAGTAGTAATCTTGGCTCTGTGGCGTGACTCAATAGAGATGGGGTTAGAAATACTCTAGGTTGAGTTTAAGTATTTATACACGAGTGAGCGTATTTATAGAATTGATATAAAATTTGTTTTATATTGTGTTGACTAGTTTGTTGAGTGGTTTATGAATTCTGGTCGATACAGGATGTACAACTGTATCGATAGGTGAGACGACCCGAACTTCCCCGTGAAGGAAAGCACGGATAGAATTGAGGACAAGACAAAATAGAACGCAGACGGAAGAACATTTCATTGTTATTACAACAATTCCATCAGATACAAGAATATACAGAGTATAACTGAATAAATTACATTCGATAAATATCAGAGAGTACAATAAATTACATAGCAGCGGAAAAATATACAAAACACAACTGAAAGTGATACACGGATACAGAGCTTTCCGAGCATCGTTCCAACTGTAAATCAGACCAAAACTACTAGCTGCCCGTATGGAAAATAGGGGCACCCAAAGTTCAGGTTAAAACAATAAACTCCAGGTCAGTCATGTGACTGGTGTGAGAACTAAAACAATTATTAATATTGGTTTTAAAGTTCGGTAAATCAAGGGAGCACGCCATATGACACGGAACGGGTTTCCTCCCAAGAATACCAGTGCATAAAACAAACAGCGCAATGCTAAATAAAGAGAAATGAAGTTGTTATAAGACCCAGGTCCCATCACACAATGCAACGCAAGCCGGAGGATAGGGTTTTTACCTTATAATAGCCAAAGCATGCTTGATACGTTTAAAACACATTATTTGATACTATTATAGGTGTATAGTGTCAAAACAATTTCAATCATAAATATAAATCATAGGCGGCATGAATGACCCATACCACTATGTCGCCATACTAGGTTCTACAAATAAAACCGAAACACACGTATTGGAAATTGGATTCCATCATGAGTCGAGGCAAGGGGCAAGCTCCTCTCCGCGTTCGAGACACTCTAGCAAATGCCTCAGGACCCCACTATGATCCTTGGATCTTCAGGGCCGGTCCTCTCTTACTTTTGAGGATTAGTTATTCCTGAACACACGTTTCCCAGTCCTTACAGACCTATATCCGAGGCGCCTCGTATCCAACAACCACATAGGTGAAAAGTATATAAATGTCAGGGCTGGTAGGTCACTGACACCACCCTAGCTAGAAAGAAACGTCGTGCTCTCCCTATAGTCACTATCCGGCTTTTGACTCATACCGAGGTGTGAGGCTCGCGAATTCACGTTATACACAAAGCTACGCCACACAGGCCGTGCTTTGATCATCAACCACAAGACTTTGCTTTTTAACAGAAGCCTTTATCAATTGCCACTTACGCGTGCCACACTAGCAATTTACTCCATGCGACTGATGTCCATCGATATACAACCTCTGAGCTCGTACGTCTCAGAGAAGGGTGTTAAGCAAGAGAATAAATTCTCCGCCGCCAAACAGATGTATATTTAATAGAGATCAATCAACACAGAATAAAATCCAATGTCAGACACACAATCCATTTACAAGTTCGCTCTGGGTCTGAACGAAACCGGAGGCACTTTCCTCGCATATCCATCGATCTCCAAGTACGTCTGGACGATCACCAACTGTTTCCCTCATTTTGGGTGTACAGCCCAATCAAGATCATCAGTAATCACCCAAACGATGTGAAGACTTCCGGTCTTCAACCACCGTCTTCATCTTCGACATCTCGTCGAACCGGTTATTCAGAATGGGTATAAACCCGGCCTTTCTGAATAACCCACGTATATAATAAATGAATGTTACACAAACACAACAACGCCTCATTCCAATTCAGAATATTCTTTTATTCACAAAATCACATTCTTAGGGAAAGGTTCCCATTAATTTTATCCAAGATAAATTCCACTAAATTTATTCTTTAATCTTCCTTTGGATATCATTTCAAACTAGTCGGGATTAACGAACCACACCGAAGTAATTATTTATTTTATTTCCCAATCCCAACATATTCATTCCCTGGAGCAAAACTGGTAATACTCCATACCTAACACCATAGTGTTATCGGTAAAATTAATTACCATTTCACGTTCAAATCTAATTAAAGATTTAACTATTGCTTTGGAGCAAAACTAGTGATACTCCACTCTCGATCACTTTTCAGATTTGATAATTTAAATTATCAATTAACATTTTAATCTATTTAAAGATTCATTAAAACTCCACTTAGTTTTAATCCTTTCAAAAATCAACATCTTGCTTTAATTGGGTTAAAGAACCAATGTCATCTAAAACACGATTCACGACAAACCCAAATCACATTTGATATTAAATATAAGGCTCAGAATAGAAAATATACCGGCTTATATTCAATATCAAATTCTGAAACCAACAAATATCATATTGGAAATAACGATATAAAATATATCTTTCAAATCCCCATAACAATATCTGTATAGTCACGAAATCCAACATCGAAATATTCCGAAGATAATTTCAATTCAACTCCAGTCCAATCCACGTATTGGGAATATTGATTATTTTTAAAACCACTTTCAAATTCAATTTATTTATTTCAAAAATAAATTGATTTTAATTCTAGTTCAAAACTAGTTCATTTCGACAAAAATCTATTTTTATCTTTTCAAATATGGAATTTTTCAGCCCAATTTTTCCCAAATCATTTCTTATGATTTTACACAAATTATAGATATTTTTAATAATTTTATCAAGGCCCGTACAGTCGATTTCCATCAATGGCCATCGAATTGCACTTACAGCGACCTTTTCCAAATTTGATTTGGACATAATTCCAAATCCAACCGTTAGATTTCAAATTTCTAATATTCATTGGAAAGCTCTTTTCGATACGAACCCAACGGTTCCCGTTTTAGGAGAATCCGACGGTCGGATCTCCCGCAACGTCAATTCGAAGTTAATGGTCGAAATTCACGAACGGCCGTGGCGCGTTCTATTCAGGCCATTATATATATATAATATATATATTATATATATTTCGTCGATTTCCTTTTAAAACGTATTTTATAAATCGTTTTAAATTCGTTTTCAAAACCATTTCAACACTATATTCAATTTCAAATCGATTTGATTTCAATTCAATTCGAATTCATTTCAATTTTATTTAATTCGAATTCAAATTCAGGGTGAGAGAGAGAATGAAGGAGAAGAGGGGGGAGGTGCTGAGGTGGAGGATCGACGGTGGTCCTCCTTGGTGGCGCGATGATCGACGAGGAGGGCAGACGAACGGATCGCATTCGTTCATTTTGTTTTATTTCTATTCTGAATCGAACTGTAGGGGGGGCAGAGGGTATAGGAAGGAAGAGGGTTTTTAATTTTTAATTATTTTAATTATTTAATTTACAAAAAGTTGACTTTTTCATACGACCTCTAAACGAGGCCCACCGCCTATCGTCCATAGCTAATTACCCCCATTCCGAACACAATGGGATATGTATCGTAGGCTGATTCGATCATTTCGATCAGTTTCAGTCAAAATCAACATATAACTCTATATATTGAATTTGAACGCGCATTTCAATTTACTGGGGCCACATACTAACTCTAAAAATTCCAAATATATATTTTCTAGCTTCGTATTGACGATACGGTCTTAACAAAACTAGTTTCATCGAATTTTGAGACCGTTGGAAAAATGGCCAACTTCCAGTCGATTAAAATCAACTGAAAATGGTCAAACACGTTTTCCTTTGCCACGCTCACATATTGATTCGAAAAATTATGAAATTTGGAATCTAGCAATAACTTGACATCCCGGATCCAACAAAAGTGGTTTTGTCGAAATCCGAGGTCATTTACAAAATGGCTATTTTTAAGGGCCTGAATTCCATAGCGACTATTCAGAATTTTCAACTGGACATATCTTTTGATTCCCGCTATGAAATTTCAATTTTTCGGATTCGTTGGAAAGATATTATCAAATAGATCCTATTATTTTTGGTTTCACTAAAATCCGGATTGTTTTGCACCCGGTACATTCAATTGAAGTTTGAAATCGAATTATCGAACTACCGCGCCATTTTCAATTCTATTTATAATTATATATAATTATTTATATTCTAACGATGACGTATATAACATATACGTTCGAATTCTATTCAAAATAAATTTCTCGTTGATATTATTTAAAATAATCTATTTTAAATGTTCAAAATTCGCTAAAATAGCCAAAATAAAAATTTTAAACTGGCCCAGATTTTCGGGTTGTTACAATAGGTGTTTCTAAACTCTCGAACGAGGCAATTCGACATGATATTGTTTTTAAAGTGGGTAAATGAAATAATTTTACCTGAAATTATATTTTTATATAAAGGAATAATTTTCTGAAAAATTTATTGGTTGATTGGTTATGTAAAACCAAAGTGAATTTGTATAAGAATGGAATATACAAATAAGCTGTATTAAAATTGGATTCTGACCAAAATTTTGGATTGAATTTCCGGATGTTTAGAAATATTTTCTGAAATATTTTTAAAGGTAGTATAACATTGTTTTAAAGTATTTTTGAATAAGGATGGTTTAAATGGATTTTTAAAGGGATTAAGCACTGAAATCACTTCAGTGACGAGAAAGTAATTCTGATAATGGGTCGCGACATTATCGACATGCATTTTCGAGTTTTTGAGTGATGGATTGCTACCATAGTAATTTCTGAATGAAAGATTTGTTTGAAAAGGAAAAGTTATTTTAGAAATTCAAATGTTTTGAATTTAATTTATTATAATATATATAAATATATATAATTCTCAAACTAATTTGAAATAAAACCCAGGAATTTGAATCCTAAAATTAAAGTTTAACTTGTATAAGTTGAATAAATTGAAATGGTAAAATATATCAAATGAATTGAAATTTAATTTAGGTTAAGATTTATATAAAATTGGATTGAATTAGAAATAATTCCGAAGGGAATTAAACAACGAGGAATGTTGAGATTTGAAATATTTATATAAATTCGACTCATGAATAAGCAAGTTGAATATATATTGGATGTGTTGTCTGGAATTGAACCGTGATGGAATTAAACTCAAGCAAAATAAGAGTTTTGATTTTGGGAGATAGAACTCAGTTTGGATTAATGAATAGAAGTGAACTAATCAGAAAGTTGATTAGAAAAGTTAAAGACCAAAGGCTGAATTGATTTGGAACCGATTGGAAATATATACATATGCCGAGCAGATATTGAATGGAAGCAAATGCAAGAGATAGAATTTATGCCCTACAAAAAAACACATGTTTACAATATTACTTGGGTTTGATGATTTTATGAGCCTATGGGGCAAGCTTCTTGGCTTTTCGATTTTCTTTTGGTTGGAGAAGGCCTAGAAAGGCGAGTTGTTGTTGTACCGATTGAGCCGTGCAGTGGAGATGTTGCCGAAATCTTTCAGAATTTAAAGTGTTAGAAAATTGAGATGACCTCAAACCCCGTACTGACGGCGACTAGGGTAATCCTTGGAATATAACACAGAAACAGATAATAACATAACATAATTAAATAAATGCACCAGATAATGAACAATAGAATATACTGGATAAACGTAATCATCAGAGTTACACAGTATACAGGATCATACTTAGTACAAATATAGTTCAGCTATAAATAAATGTCTACAGCGGAAATAAACATAATGTACAATAGGAGCTGAACAACATAAAAAGAGATAAATGATAGAATTCATCTTCAGCTCCAGCTATCCGGAGAAAGCCAGCTAAAACCTGAATACAAGGCTGCCCGTGTAGAAAAAGGGGCACCCGAGTTTGAAAGTGAAACAAACTACGAGTCAGTCATGGGACTGGTGTGAGAAATCTACTCAACACATTTAAAATATGGCTAATCACAGGACCACGCCACTTTCGAGGAACGGGTTTACTCCATCGGATCGCCAGTGCTTTAAAACAAATAATTCTTTTAAACATTGCAATGCTTTTTATAAAAATGAAGCCATTATAAGACTCAGTTCCCATCACACAATGCAACGCAAACCGGAGGATAGAGTTTTACCTTATAATAGCCAAAATATGCTTGATACGAATAAAACAAAAGCATTTGATATTATTACTAGTGTTTATATGTTTCAAAAGCAATTTCAAATCATAACTATCAATCATAGACGACATTAATGCCCCATACCACTATGTCGCCATATATAGGTATACAATCAAAACCGCACAGTCACGTATTTGGAAATTGGATTTCCGTCATGAACCAAGGCAAAAGACAGTCCTTACCGAATTCGAGACGCTTTAGTCCGTGTCTCAGGATCAGAACGCATCAACCCTTTAGATCGTCAGGGCCGGTCCACCGAGGTGGATTATTATGCCTGAACAATACGTTTCCCCACCCTTTGGGGCGTCAATGAGCCAACGAATGACTCCATCGGACCCGGATCATCCGATCTAACCGAGGCGCCTCGCAACAGTAACAACCACATAAGTCAAACTCGTCAGGGCATGTAAAACCACTGACGCCACTTCTAACTAGAAAGAAACGCATGACCTCCCTGAGGTCCATCTCCTGTTTCTGGTTCATACCGGGGTGTGAGGCTCGCGAATTCATGTTATACACAAAGCTACGCCACACAGGCGGTGCTTTGATCATCACCACAAGACTTTGCTTTTCAACAGAAGCCCTGATCACTGCATCTTAGCATGCCACACAGGCAGTTCACACTGTGCGACTGATAGCTATCAATCACACAGAATAAATTCCAATGTCAGACACACTATCATTTTGCAAGTCCGTTCTGGGTCTGAACGAAACCGGAGGCACTATATACCTCGCAAACGCATCGATCACCATGTACGTCTGGACGATCACCACTCATTATCCATATTTCGGGATGCCTCCCAATCAGGACCTCGGTTACCATCCAAACGAGGTGAAGATCTCCGGTCTTCGACTACCGTCTTCATCTTCAATTTCTTATCGTCAATTTAGTTATTCAGAATGGGATAAACCCGGTCTTTCTGAGCAACTCGCGTATATAATAAACAAGTGCAACACTAACATACATACGCATCATTTCAATTCATTAGTCACTAACCGTCTATCAGTAAGAGAACGATTTCCCAAATATTAACCCCGAAGGCCGAAACCAACATCAGATCAATACCCAAGAAACCATTCGACTTAGCCAAACTTCAGTTAGTTTCTAAATTTCACATCCATATTGTTTATAATATTTTATTACGGTTTATCTCTATTTTTATTTATTTTAAAATAGCCAATTTATTCAAAACGATGCGTCGGGCCATAACGCGGCCGTGGCGCTGTTTTTCTTCAGATTTGATTTACACATATCTGAAAATCTAACCGTTGGATCTTCATAAAATTTACATCATTAGAAAGATCTTTTCAAAACGAATCCAACGGTTCCAGTTTCGGGAAAATCCGACGGTCGGATCTCCCGGTATAATCGTTTGAAGTTTCGATTTCAAAATAAGATATGCAGCGTCATTATTCGATTAAATATAACTACATATATATATATAAATATAATCGATTCTGGCGCTGTTTTTCTTCATATTTGAATTAAACATTCCAGACAATCCAACCGTTGGATTTTTACAAAGTTGGTGCCGTTGGAAAGATATTTCCAAAGTGTAACACCCCACCTCCGCCAATACCACTCTTGCAAGGGCACTGGCATTGGAGGGACGTTAAACGAGGTAAACATGCATGCAGATATCACAAGACAGAACATATAAGTAAAACAGAGTAAGTAAAGTAGCAGATAGAACTAACATTTCAAAACCATAGTCAAGTTACATCAAAGTACTTGGTCATTATTTTCCACAAAACATATTCTAGAAACATAAACTGAAAACTGGAAATAACATAAAGTAACTATCCCCAAGGTAGAATAAAGTCATAGCGTGCTCAAGTCCAAACCGTACATGAGCTATCCAGAGAAGCAGCTAAAGATCCAAGCTAGGTACTAGTGTTCCCACCCTATAAACCTTGGGGGGGGGGGGGGTGGGAAACGGAAGAAAAGAGGCGAAAGAAGACGGGTCAGTCAAAAAGACTGGTAAGTCCTATCTACTATTAGCATAAAAACTAATAAAGTTAACTGAACATGTAAACAGAGATGAGGTGTAGGGTGATAACTGGCATGGTGAAAAGTTAACAAGATAGATCAAGTGTGGCATCGCATATACAAGGTTAAGTTGCACCAAGTGTGTACTAGTATTCCAATCCATGTCAATTATAAACAAGAATTGGTCCCTTGGCCCAAAGCTGGCACAAACCCATCAGATGACCTAAATCAAGGTCCAACTACTTGGTCTAGTCGATCGGCTCCCTATAAGCCTAACTCGTCGTGTATCCTTGGCATACGGTCCAAACATGAAATGTAGTTGACTGTGCTAGGTCCACCCTAGGGTGTATCCGGCCCTAGGGTGTCAACCACTGACACGAAACAAGCACGCACAGTCAAAACCTACTGGTGCCCAAGTCTGTCTTTCATCCCCGGACAATGTGCACGACCATGGTCCGTCGGAATCTACTATGGCGCACCTACTTTTGCCGTCTTTTTGGTCGCTTACACTCCAGCCCAGTAATCGTGCCCCACCCTAGCCTAGTCCCTAGGGTATTCGATACTCCCTAGTGGGTTACTGCTGAGAAGGACCGCGTAACTAGGGTTTTCTAGTGGGTTAAGTATGGTTAAGCCTATCCAAACCATGTATCAAGTTGGTTAAGTGTTCCTAAAAAGGTTCACGACTTAACCCTATCCAACTAAGCATTGGGTTGGTTAAGTGTGTCCATGTTGACTTAACCCTATCAACCCATCATGTTCATGTGGTTAAGTATATTCAAGTGGTCCATGACTTAACCCTATCATGTGGCATTTATTATCTTAATGCACCCCAACCTCTCACATTAGACTTTGTTGTGGTTACTAGTTAAGTCGGGCGGGTCCGGGTAGCTTTACACCACAACCTAGTCTAACCTCGGGTTTTAAGTGCGACATGACCAACTACTCACATTGGGTCCTATTGCTTGTAGCCACTAGTTAAGCCGGTCGGTTCCGGGTAGATTTATGCTACAAACTCAACCCAACCTCGAGTTGGCCACTCTCATGTTTTCTAGAAGTCATGTCCGAGTCCATGTTTTCAAGCACAAACATATGTCAAACTTTCATGTCATATTTTCAAGTCATGTTCTCATGTTATTTAAGTTTGCCCAACTACCCATAACGTATTCCCATCGCACGTAAATTCGCATTAACGCAAGTAGATCAAAGAGGGAACGTAACCATACGACAAGGTGGGCATAAGATGGCAAAGTCTATCACAAACTAAACATGGTGATATTTGAGGCCAAAAGAGGTCAACATACTAGCATATGGCCTCAACATGTATGATAGCATAAAAGGTGACTTGGCCTCATACATATCGAATAGCATAAGGGTGATTTGGCCACAAGCATGCATAATAGCATAAGGGTGCTTTGGCCACAAGTTAAACATGGTGGCATATGAGGAAAATGTGTTCATAAACTTGCATATTACATTATAAGCCTCAAAACATGCATGATATCAAACTTTAGCAAATAGGTGAAACATGATCATAAATGACATGGGATGATAGCTAGTGATTCGCATATAACATCATATGCAAGATAACATAAGGCTTATGAGAGATCATAAACTTGCATATTACATTATAAGCCTCAAGACATGCATAACATTCAAACTTAGCGAATAGGTGATACATGGTCCTAGATGACATAGGATGATGATTAGAAGTTCGCATATAACATTATATGCAAGTTATCATAAAGGTTATGAGAGTTCTCATGTTGCATAATGCAACATTTCAAATCAAAGGTCATAGCTTTCTATGCACAAGGTCAAGGTGATAGCTTTACAAACTTGCATAGGGTAAACATATGCATAACATGTTAGAATCAAAGCACATATCATACTTAAGCCCAAACTCAACTTGCAACATGTAACATTTAACTTCATAGTTAGAATCTAAGAGTAGTATAGGGCTTACAATGCTATGAAGACTATAATTAATATAAAATAAGATTGAGACGAAGCCACTAGCAACTCTAAATACTCCCAAATGACAAGCTCCAATGAAAACCCTTGAGAAACAAGCAAAAGATCCTTGCTTTGATGAAGAAAGATTGAACTTTGGCCTTAAATCAAGCTTAGAAACTCTCAAACAAGCTTAGGAACTCTCATATGAATGAAGATTGAGGCTATGACAAGAGGGTGGAGGCCATGATTAAACATTTGGGCAGCATTTAGTTGTAGGAATGATTAATGAGGGTTTAGGCTAGGTCTAGGGGTCTTTTTATAGGTGATTAGGTTAGTTTAGACCATAGGATTAACCCTAAAGCACATCAGGTCCGTCAATTCCCGTCAGAAACTTCTGGAACAAGACTCAGCATGTCACAAATGGTGCACCAGAGAAACTGTTCCGACCGGGGGGGTCGACCCCTGGGTCGACATGTGTGTCGACCCATTTGGGGGGGTCGACAGGGGTGTCGACCCTGCCTGGGGCGGGAGAATTCCCGCCTATCCTGCCTTGTCTGCAATTCGAATCTGAATTCAAATTTGAACTGTTTTCGGGCTTGGAATTTTCTGAAAACTTCATTGGGCCATAACATGGTCATACGGACTCCGTTTTTCGAAAACTCAGACTCTATTTCGCGTATTTTTCCGAGACGAACGCAATGGCACAGCCCGTTTCCCTTGATTCAGATTTTATAATTTAATTTTGCCTTGATTTACATTATAACATGTTATTAAAAATACGGGTTGTTACATTCTCCCCTACTTAAAGGATTTCGTCCCCGAAATCTTCAAGTTAGGAAGAACGTATCCTACCATCCATCATCCATCTACTCAAAATATCATCCACGCGCAGTCATTGTCCTTAAAGGATTCTAAATGATGTATGATCACATGCAAAAGGTGTGTGTATATGTACTTATCTAATGCAAAAATCAGGCGGTTACTGATTCAGTAAACCTCCTTAATGCAAAGTATGTTAGTGAAATGAGTCCATATGTATGCAAATTCCTAACATAATTTATAATCTCTACATGAGTGCACATAACATTTATTCATATGCAACATCCACGTGATAGCACAACAAGTTTCATCCATGAATAAGCGTAAACACTCATGCATATGCAACATGAAAGTGTGTGAGCCGATCTTAATGCCTAATGTGTATCATGCATCCACGAGTATCCACTTGCAACCACTTGCAACCATCAAGCATAACAAGTTTCAAATACATGTTTCATCCAAAGGGTTTCTACCTAAGGTTCTCATGACACGATTACGAGATAACAAGATAAACAAGGTAAATATGGATAGCAAAAGAAAGATAAGCTAATTAGGAAAAGAGATCGAGAAGATAGTGTACAAGTAAGTTCCACGGAAAAACAGGGATCAAGGATATACTCCTAAAAAGATATACGATGCGTGTATCTAGTCTTCAACCTTCTAAGAACTTAATTCCAATGTGCTTTGACCGTTGTTAACCTTTCAATTCCGTAGCTTCCTAATTCCTACTTCAGAAATGTGAGTTGGAACTCATTTCACTGTCTTTTCTCATTTCACTTTCACTTATTTTTTTTCTAGCATACTCGGTTCTTAACTTAACTGTATACTCATGACTTCACGCAAGCTTTCCCAAAATTCACTATAAGGTATTCCCCGTAGAAGAACTTTCCTTTGAAAATAAATACCAATCCATGTGGCCAAATACACTTATTAACATGATTTCTATGAACCACCCGCGAACACTAATCGAATAGATCATTAATTTCCAATAAATGGGTCAAAAGATTCTAGGTAACTAATCCTGACAGAACTCTAAAGGTTACGCGAGACTTCGAGGGTATTACCAAGGCAATTCAAGAGTCTAACTACCCTTCTTTAAAAAACCGAGGATGGTACTGGATAACCACTTCATCCCTAGAATCAACCCAAAGCCCAAAAACATAATCCCTACTTCCAAACTCAACACTTAGCATAGACATCCTTTTGCGAGAAGAGATACTTGAGCGACTTGTGATCCGTATATAACTCGAATCTCTTGCCCAAAAGATAATGGTGCCATGATTTAAGCGCAAAGACAATCGCCGCCGACTCCAAATCATGCGTGGGGTAGTTCTTCCCATAAACTTTGAGTTGCCTAACCCCATAACATATTACTCTTTCTCCTTACATCAGGACCGCGCCTAATCCCATGTCACGTGCATTGGGTTTCACGGCAAACATCTTCCCTCCATTGGGTAAAGCTAAAACTGGTGCTGTGGTAAGAGTCCCCTTAAGCCTTTGAAAAGCAGGCTCCCACTCCAATTCCCATTCAAAGGCTAAGTCCTTTTTCGTCAACCTAGTAAGAGGAGCTGAAATCTTAGCGAAGTCCTTGATGGACTTCCTATAAAACCCTACAAGACCGAGAAAGCTTCTTACTTCGGTTGCATTCCTAGGAGCTTTCCAGTCTTGAACTACAACCACTTTCGCGGGATCCACAGCTATACTTTGCTTAGGAACTATGTGCCCAAGTAACCGAGCTTTCTTTCTCCAAAAATGAAATTTTGAGAACTTGGCTTTCAACTGGTGAGCTCCAAGCATATCCCTAACTTCCTTGAGATGTGCAACATGCTCTTCGTCGTCTTTTGAGAATATCAGAATATCATCCACGAAAACGACCACAAACTTGTTAAGGAACTCCCGAAACACCCTACTCATCAAGTCCACGAAGTATGCGGGTGCATTAGTCAAACTGAATGGCATAACAAGCCATTCAAAGAATCCATCTAGAGTCCTAAACGCAGTCTTATCAATACTATCCTCAGCCACTCTAAGCTGATGTAATCCGGTGGCTAGATCGAGTTGAGAGAAAACAGAAGCACCTACAAGCTGGTCAAAGAGATCATCAATCCTCGGTAATGGGTGCCTATTCTTCTTTGTCAGCTTGTTCAACTCTCGATAATCAACACATAGACGAAGCGAACCATCCGCCTTAGTAGCGAATACCACAGGAGCACCCCATTCAGAAATGCTTCGCCTAATAAAATTCTTCCCAAGCAACTCCTTGATTTGCTTACCGAGCCCTCTTCTTTCTCGCGGGGCCATGTGTCTAACGGGCAATGAAACTGGCTTGGCATTATCGACCAGATAAATGCGTAAATCTATCTCTCGTTTAGGGGGTAACCCCTTAACTTCTTCAAAGTCATCAGGATAGTCTTGGACCACCCTTATAGATTGCAGATCATCGATGGACGAGTCAAGAGATTCAAGATAACATAACATGACGGGACCTCTAGGGTTACAAGAAATTTCTAGGGTATTACCGAGGCGAGTCATGAGCCTCACCACACTATGCTCACAATCGAGAATGGCTCCATAACTGGACAACCAATCCATGCCAAGATCAACCCGTATCCCGTGAACCCGAGAACATAAGCATTACACGTGAATTCTACAGTCAAGATAGAAATCTTCAAATCCACACAAATCATAGATAGATGGGCGGAACCCCCAATTGGATTTGAAACATGGACGGGATCCTCAACTAGACTAGTACTTAGGTGCAAACTTTCAACAATGTCAGAAGAAATAAAACTATGCGATGCGCCAGAATCAAATAAGGTGCGAACAGGATAATCAGTAATATAAACAAGGCTTTCTACAGAAATACTACCTCGGTCTTGAACTAGAGCAGTGTTGAGGGCATGTACTTGCCCTCCAGAAGGTTCTGCACGCTGATTCTGCCCTTGCCCTTGCCCTTGTCCTTGCTTCTTGGGGCAATCCTTGCTAAGATGTCCAGACTCTCCGTAATGAAAACACTCGCCTAACTTCCTCTTCTTCTTCCTGCAATCCTTGGCCAGATGCCCCTTGATCCCACAAAAGTTGCATTTCCTCTTCTTACTTGACGTGTTGTCGTTCTTTCCTCCTTTCCCGGAGTCTATCTTCTTGCCTTGAGACTTATTTGCCTTGACCTTCTTCTTGTCACTCTTATCTTCCTCTTGAAGTAGGGCCGTATTCACCAAATTTTCGAAGGTCGCCCCCATGGGTATATGAGACATGGCTAAACCGCGCAATGGCTCATTCAATCCTAGAGCAAAGCGTAGGGCCTTTTTCTGAGCTGTGTTAATCAAGTCTAGATTGTACCGAGCAAGTTGATTAAACGTATCCACGTATTCCCTAACTGTCATGTCCCCTTGCCTTAGAGATAGGAACCTCTCCATCCGAAGGTTCTCTTCTGTCGATCATAGAAACCTTAGTCCAAACCTTCTCCTAAACTCATCCCAAGCCTCAATTGGTCTAGTAGTGGTGGTGACCACCCACCAATAAGCAGCTTCCCCTTTCAATAGCCATACTGCCAACAGAACTTTCCTACGATCTTCCACATCAAAGATAGCAAAGAGGTCTTCAGTTTCCTTTAACCAGTTTCTTGCCTCCACGGAAGTCTCCGTTCCGACAAAATTCTTGCAACGCATCGCCTTAAAGTCTTTACGAAGCTCCACGAAATCCGCTTGTGTATGCTGAGGAGGAGGAGGAATATCCGCGGGGCCGGCTTCATTCGCCCTTGCCTCCATGTACCTTCTAAACCAAATAGGTACTGGTACATCCTCCGGGATGGCAAAATTATCGGCCATACTGAAACAAAGGAAAAAGATGGATAGATTCAGAACGAAGAAACGAAGGATAGTGCTAATGGCTTTTGGGGAATAGCCTTTTAAAATAAACTAGACTTTTCTTGGAAAATACTTAATTGGCTTTGAAAATAGTTTTTCAAAAGGTAAATTTTAAAAACCTTTTGCTCAAATCTTGTAAACCTTATGCTCTGATACCAAATGTAACACCCTACCTCCGCCAATACCACTCTTGCAAGGGCACTGGCATTGGAGGGACGTTAAACGAGGTAAACATGCATGCAGATATCACAAGGCAGAACATATAAGTAAAACAGAGTAAGTAAAACAGCGGATAGAAATAACATTTCAAAACCATAGTCAAGTTACATCAAAGTACTTGGTCATTATTTTCCACAAAACATAGTCTAGAAACATAAACTGAAAACTGGAAATAACATAAAGTAACTATCCCCAAGGTAGAATAAAGCCATAGCGTGCTCAAGTCCAAATCGTACATGAGCTATCCAGAGAAGCAGCTAAAGATCCAAGCAGGTACTAGTGTTCCCACCCTGTAAACCTGGGGGGGAGGGGGGAAACGGAAGAAAAGAGGCGAAAGAAGACGGGTCAGTCAAAAAGACTGGTAAGTCCTATCTACTATTAGTATAAAAACTAATAAAGTTAACTGAACATGTAAACAGAGATGAGGTGTAGGGTGATAACTGGCATGGTGAAAAGTTAACAAGATAGATCAAGTGTGGCATCGCATATACAAGGTTAAGTTGCACCAAGTGTGTGCTAGTATTCCAATCCATGTCAAGTATAAACAAGAATTGATCCCTTGGCCCAAAGCTGGCCCAAACCCATGAGATGACCTAAATCAAGGTCCAACTACTCGGTCTAGTCGATCGGCTCCCTATAAGCCTAACTCGTCGTGTATCCGTGTCATACGGTGCAAACATGAAATGTAGTTGACTGTGCTAGGTCCACCCTAGGGTGTATCCGGCCCTAGGGTGTCAACCACTGACACGAAACAAGCACGCACAGTCAAAACCTACTGGTGCCCAAGTCTGTCTTTCATCCCCGGACAATGTGCACGACCATGGTCCGTGGGAATCTACTATGGCGCACCTACTATTGCCGTCTTTTTGGTCGCTTACACTCCAGCCCAGTAATCGTGCCCCACCCTAGCCTAGTCCCTAGGGTATCCGATACTCCCTAGTGGGTTACTGCTGAGAAGGACCGCGTAACTAGGGTTTTCTAGTGGGTTAAGTGTTGTTAACCCTATCCAAACCATGTATCAAGTTGGTTAAGTGTTCCTAAAAAGGTTCACGACTTAACCCTATCCAACTAAGCATTGGGTCGGTTAAGTGTGTCCATGTTGACTTAACCCTATCAACCCATCATGTTCATGTGGTTAAGTATATTCAAGTGGTCCATGACTTAACCCTATCATGTGGCATTTATTATCTTAATGCACCCCAACCTCTCACATTAGACTTTGTTGTGATTACTAGTTAAGCCGGGTGCTTCCGGGTAGCTTTACACCACAACCTAGTCTAACCTCGGGTTTTAAGTGCGACATGACCAACTACTCACATTGAGTCCTATTGCTTGTAGCCACTAGTTAAGCCGGTCGGTTCCAGGTAGATTTATGCTACAAACTCAACCCAACCTCGAGTTGGCCACTCTCATGTTTTCTAGAAGTCATGTCTGAATCCATGTTTTCAAGCATAAACATATGTCAAACTTTCATGTCATATTTTCAAGTCATGTTCTCATGTTATTTAAGTTTGCCCAACTACCCATAACGTATTCCCATCGCACGTAAATTCGCATTAAAGCAAGTAGATCAAAGAGGGAACGTAACCATACGACAAGGTGGGCATAAGATGGCAAAGTCTATCACAAACTAAACATGGTGATATTTGAGGCCAAAAGGGGTCAACATACTAGCATATGGCCTCAACATGTATGATAGCATAAAAGGTGACTTGGCCTCATACATATCGAATAGCATAAGGGTGATTTGGCCACAAGCATCCATAATAGCATAAGGGTGCTTTGGCCACAAGTTAAACATGGTGGCATATGAGGCAAATGTGTTCATAAACTTGCATATTACATTATAAGCCTCAAAACATGCATGATATCAAACTTTAGCAAATAGGTGAAACATGATCATAAATGACATGGGATGATAGCTAGTGATTCACATATAACATCATATGCAAGATAACATAAGGCTTATGAGAGATCATAAACTTGCATATTACATTATAAGCCTCAAGACATGCATAACATTCAAACTTAGCGAATAGGTGATACATGGTCCTAAATGACGTAGGATGATGACTAGAAGTTCGCATATAACATTATATGCAAGTTATCATAAAGGTTATGAGAGTTCTCATGTTGCATAATGCAACATTTCAAATCAAAGGTCATAGCTTTCTATGCACAAGGTCAAGGTGATAGCTTTACAAACTTGCATAGGGTAAACATATGCATAACATGTTAGAATCAAAGCACATATCATACTTAGGCCCAAACTCAACTTGCAACATGTAACATTTAACTTCATAGTTAGAATCTAAGAGTAGTATAGGGCTTACAATGCTATGAAGACTATAATTAATATAAAATAAGAATGAGACGAAGCCACTAGCAACTCTAAATACTCCCAAATGACAAGCTCCAATGAAAACCCTTGAGAAACAAGCAAAAGATCCTTGCTTTGATGAAGAAAGATTGAACTTTGGCCTTAAATCAAGCTTAGAAACTCTCAAACAAGCTTAGGAACTCTCATATGAATGAAGATTGAGGCTATGACAAGAGGGTGGAGGCCATGATTAAACATTTGGGCAGCATTTAGTTGTAGGAATGATTAATGAGGGTTTAGGCTAGGTCTAGGGGTCTTTTTATAGGTGATTAGGTTAGTTTAGACCATAGGATTAACCCTAAAACACATCAGGTCCGTCAATTCCCGTCAGAAACTTCTGGAACAAGACTCAGCATGTCACAAATGGTGCACCAGAGAAACTAGGCCGACCGGGGGGGTCGACCCCTGGGTCGACATGGGTGTCGACCCATTGGGGGGGGGTCGACAGGGGTGTTGACCCCTGTGTCGACCCTGCCTGGGGCGGGAGAATTCCCGACTATCCTGCCTTGTCTGCAATTCGAATCTGAATTCAAATTTGAACTGTTTTCGGGCTTGGAATTTTCTGAAAACTTCATTGGGCCATAACTTGGTCATACAGACTCCGTTTTTCAAAAACTCGGACTCTATTTCGCGTATTTTTCCGAGACGAACGCAGTGGCACAGCCCGTTTCCCTTGATTCAGATTTTCCAATTTAATTCTGCCTTGATTTACATTATAACATGTTATTAAAAATACGGGTTGTTACATTCTCCCCTCCTTAAAGGATTTCGTCCCCGAAATCTTCAAGTTAGGAAGAACGCATCCTACCATCCATCATCCATCTACTCAAAATATCATCCACGTGCAGTCATTGTCCTTAAAGGATTCTAAATGCTGTATGATCACATGCAAAAGGTGTGTGTATATGTACTTATCTAATGCAAAAATCAGGCGGTTACTGATTCAGTAAACCTCCTTAATGCAAAGTATGTTAATGAAATGAGTCCATATGTATGCAAATTCCTAACATAATTTATAATCTCTACATGAGTGCACATAACATTCATTCATATGCAACATCCACGTGATAGTACAACAAGTTTCATCCATGAATAAGCATAAACACTCATGCATATGCAATATGAAAGTGTGTGAGCCGATCTTAGTGCCTAATGTGTATTATGCATCCACGAGTATCCACTTGCAAACACTTGCAACCACTTGCAACCATCAAGCATAACATGTTTCAAATACATGTTTCATCCAAAGGGTTTCTACCTAAGGTTCTCATGACACGATTACGAGATAACAAGATAAACAAGATAAACAAGGTAAACATGGATAACAAAAGAAAGATATGCTAATTAGGAAAAGAGATCGAGAAGATAGTATACAAGTAAGTTCCACGGAAAAACAGGGATCAAGGATATACTCCTAAAAAGATATACGATGCGTGTATCTAGTCTTCAACCTTCTAAGAACTTAATTCTATTGTGCTTTGACCGTTGTTAACCTTTCAATTCCGTAGCTTCCTAATTCCTACTTCAGAAATGTGAGTTGGAACTCATTTCACTGTCTTTTCTCATTTCACTTTCACTTATTTTTTTCTAGCATACTCGGTTCTTAACTTAACTGTATACTCATGACTTCATGCAAGCTTTCCCAAAATTCACTGTAAGGTATTCCCCGTAGAAGAACTTTCCTTTGAAAATAAATACCAATCCATGTGGCCAAATGCACTTATTAACATGATTTCTATGAACCACCCGCGAACGCTAATCGAATAGATCATTAATTTCCAATAAATGGGTCAAAAGATTCTAGGTAACTAATCCTGACAGAACTCTAAAGGTTACGCGAGACTTCGAGGGTATTACCAAGGCAAGTCAAGAGTCTAACTACCCTTCTTTCAAAAACCGAGGATGGTACTGGATAACCACTTCATCCCTAGAATCAACCATAAGCCCAAAAACATAATCCATACTTCCAAACTCAACACTTAGCATAGACATCCTTTTGCGAGAAGAGATACTTGAGCGACTTGTGATCCGTATATAACTCGAATCTCTTGCCCAAAAGATAATGGTGCCATGATTTAAGCGCAAAGACAATCGTCGCCGACTCCAAATCATGCGTGGGGTAGTTCTTCCCATAAACTTTGAGTTGCCTAACCCAATAACATATTACTCTTTCTCCTTACATCAGGACCGCGCCTAATCCCATGTCACGTGCATTGGGTTTCACGGCAAACATCTTCCCTCCATCGGGTAAAGATAAAACTGGTGCTGTGGTAAGAGTCCCCTTAAGCCTTTGAAAAGCAGGCTCCCACTCCAATTCCCATTCAAAGGCTAAGTCCTTTTTCGTCAACCTAGTAAGAGGAGCTGAAATCTTAGCGAAGTCCTTGATGGACTTCCTATAAAACCCTACAAGACCGAGAAAGCTTCTTACTTCGGTTGCGTTCCTAGGAGCTTTCCAGTCTTGAACTACAACCACTTTCGCGGGATCCACAGCTATACTTTGCTTAGGAACTATGTGCCCAAGTAACCGAGCTTTCTTTCTCCAAAAATGACATTTTGAGAACTTGGCTTTCAACTGGTGAGCTCCAAGCATATCCCTAACTTCCTTTAGATGTGCAACATGCTCTTCCTCGTCTTTTGATAAGATCAGAATATCATCCACGAAAACGACCACAAACTTGTTAAGGAACTCCCGAAACACCCTACTCATCAAGTCCACGAAGTATGCGGGTGCACTAGTCAAACTGAATGGCATAACAAGCCATTCAAAGAATCCATCTGGATTCCTAAATGCAGTCTTATCAATACTATCCTCAGCCACTCTAAGCTGATGTAATCCGGTGGCTAGATCGAGTTGAGAGAAAACAGAAGCACCTACAAGCTGGTCAAAGAGATCATCAATCCTCGGTAATGGGTGCCTATTCTTCTTTGTCAGCTTGTTCAACTCTCGATAATCAACACATAGACGAAGCGAACCATCCGCCTTAGTAGCGAATACCACAGGAGCACCCCATTCAGAAATGCTTCGCCTAATAAAATTCTTCCCAAGCAACTCCTTGATTTGCTTACTGAGCCCTCTTCTTTCTCGCGGGGCCATGTGCCTAAAGGGCAATGAAACTGGCTTGGCATTATCGACTAGATAAATGCGGAAATCTATCTCTCGTTTAGGGGGTAACCCCTTAACTTCTTCAAAGACATCAGGATAGTCTCAGACCACCCTTAAAGATTGCAGATCATCGATGGACGAGTCAAGAGATTCAAGATAACATAACATGACGGGACCTCTAGGGTTACAAGAAATTTCTAGGGTATTACCGAGGCGAGTCATGAGCCTCACCACCCTATGCTCACAATCGAGAATGGCTCCATAACTGGACAACAAATCCATGCCAAGATCAACCCGTATCCCGTGAACTCGAGAACATAAGCATTACACGTGAATTCTACAGTCAAGATAGAAATCTTCAAATCCACACAAATCATAGATAGATGGGCGGAACCCCCAATTGGATTTGAAACACTGACGGGATCCTCAACTAGACTAGTACTTAGGTGCAAACTTTCAACAATGTCAGAAGAAATAAAACTATGCGATGCGCCAGAATCAAATAAGGTGCGAACAGGATAATCAGTAATATAAACAAGGCTTTCTACAGAAATACTACCTCGGTCCTGAACTGGAGCAGTGTTGAGGGCATGCACTTGCCCTCCAGAAGGTTCTGCACGCTGATTCTGCCCTTGCCCTTGTCCTTGCTTCTTGGGGCAATCCTTGCTAAGATGTCCAGACTCTCCGCAATGAAAACACTCGCCTAACTTCCTCTTCTTCTTCTTGCAATCCTTGACCAGATGCCCCTTGATCCCACAAAAGTTGCATTTCCTCTTCTTACTTGACGTGTTGTCGTTCTTTTCTCCTTCCCGGAGTCTATCTTCTTGCCTTGAGACTTATTTGCCTTGACCTTCTTCTTGTCACTCTTATCTTCCTTTTGAAGTAGGGCCGTATTCACCAAATTTTCGAAGGTCGCCCCCATGGGTATATGAGACATGGCCAAACCGCGCAATGGCTCATTCAATCCTAGAGCAAAGCGTAGGGCCTTTTTCTGAGCTGTGTTAATCAAGTCTAGATTGAACCGAGCAAGTTGATTAAACGTATCCACGTATTCCCTAACTGTCATGTCCCCTTGCCTTAGAGATTGGAACCTCTCCATCCGAAGGTTCTCTTCTGTCGATGATAGAAACCTTAGTCCAAACCTCCTCCTAAACTCATCCCAAGCCTTAATTGGTCTAGTAGTGGTGGTGACCACCCACCAATAAGCAGCTTCCGCTTTCAATAGCCATACTGCCAACAGAACTTTCCTACGATCTTCCACATCAAAGATAGCAAAGAGGTCTTCAGTTTCCTTTAACCAGTTTCTTGCCTCCACGGAAGTCTCCTTTCCGACAAAATTCTTGCAACCCATCGCCTTAAAGTCTTTACAAAGCTCCGCGAAATCTGCTTGTGTATGCTGAGGAGGAGGAGGAATATCCGCGGGGCCGGCTTCATTCGCCCTTGCCTCCATGTACCTTCTAAACCAAATAGGTACTGGTACATCCTCCGGGATGGCAAAATTATCGGCCATACTGAAACGAAGGAAAAAGATGGATAGATTTAGAATGAAGAAACGAAGGATAGTGCTAATGGCTTTTGGGGAATAGCCTTTTAAAATAAACTAGACTTTTCTTGGAAAATACTTAATTAGCTTTGAAAATAGTTTTTCAAAAGGTAAATTTTAAAAACCTTTTGCTCAAATCTTGTAAACCTTATGCTCTGATACCAAATGTAACACCCCACCTCTGCCAATACCACTCTTGCAAGGGCACTGGCATTAGAGGGACGTTAAACGAGGTAAACATGCATGCAGATATCACAAGACAGAACATATAAGTAAAACAGAGTAAGTAAAGAAGCGGATAGAACTAACATTTCAAAACCATAGTCAAGTTACATCAAAGTACTTGGCCATTATTTTCCACAAAACATAGTCTAGAAACATAAACTGAAAACTGGAAATAACATAAAGTAACTATCCCCAAGGTAGAATAAAGCCATAGCGTGCTCAAGTCCAAACCGTACATGAGCTATCCAGAGAAGCAGCTAAAGATCCAAGCTAGGTACTAGTGTTCCCACCCTGTAAACCTGGGGGGGGGGGCACGGAAGAAAAGAGGCGAAAGAAGACGGGTCAGTCAAAAAGACTGGTAAGTCCTATCTACTATTAGTATAAAAACTAATAAAGTTAACTGAACATGTAAACAGAGATGAGGTGTAGGGTGATAACTGGCATGGTGAAAAGTTAACAAGATAGATCAAGTGTGGCATCGCATATACAAGGTTAAGTTGCACCAAGTGTGTACTAGTATTCCAATCCATGTCAAGTATAAACAAGAATTGATCCCTTGGCCCAAAGCTGGCCCAAACCCATGAGATGACCTAAATCAAGGTCCAACTACTCGGTCTAGTCGATCGGCTCCCTATAAGCCTAACTCGTCGTGTATCCATGTCATACGGTCCAAACATGAAATGTAGTTGACTGTGCTAGGTCCACCCTAGGGTGTATCCGGCCCTAGGGTGTCAACCACTGACACGAAACAAGCACGCACAGTCAAAACCTACTGGTGCCCAAGTCTGTCTTTCATCCCCGGACAATGTGCACGACCATGGTCCGTCGGAATCTTCTATGGCGCACCTACTTTTGCCGTCTTTTTGGTCGCTTACACTCCAGCCCAGTAATCGTGCCCCACCCTAGCCTAGTCCCTAGGGTATCCAATACTCCCTAGTGGGTTACTACTGAGAAGACCGCTTAACTAGGGTTTTCTAGTGGGTTAAGTGTGGTTAACCCTATCCAAACCATGTATCAAGTTGGTTAAGTGTTCCTAAAAAGGTTCACGACTTAACACTATCCAACTAAGCATTGGGTTGGTTAAGTGTGTCCATGTTGACTTAACCCTATCAACCCATCATGTTCATGTGGTTAAGTATATTCAAGTGGTCCATGACTTAACCCTATCATGTGGCATTTATTATCTTAATGCACCCCAACCTCTCACATTAGACTTTGTTGTGGTTACTAGTTAAGCCGGGCGGGTCCGGGTAGCTTTACACCACAACCTAGTCTAACCTCGGGTTTTAAGTGCGACATGACCAACTACTCACATTGGGTCCTATTACTTGTAGCCACTAGTTAAGCCAGTCGGTTCCGGGTAGATTTATGCTACAAACTCAACCCAACCTCGAGTTGGCCACTCTCATGTTTTCTAGAAGTCATGTCCGAGTCCATGTTTTCAAGCATAAACATATGTCAAACTTTCATGTCATATTTTCAAGTCATGTTCTCATGTTATTTAAGTTTGCCCAACTACCCATAACGTATTCCCATCGCACGTAAATTCGCATTAACGCAAGTAGATCAAAGAGGGAACGTAATCATACGACAAGGTGGGCATAAGATGGCAAAGTCTATCACAAACTAAACACGGTGATATTTGAGGCCAAAAGGGGTCAACATACTAGCATATGGCCTCAACATGTATGATAGCATAAAAGGTGACTTGGCCTCATACATATCGAATAGCATAAGGGTGATTTGGCCACAAGCATGCATAATAGCATAAGGGTGCTTTGGCCACAAGTTAAACATGGTGGCATATGAGGCAAATGTGTTCATAAACTTGTATATTACATTATAAGCCTCAAAACGTGCATGATATCAAACTTTAGCAAATAGGTGAAACATGATCATAAATGACATGGGATGATAGCTAGTGATTCGCATATAACATCATATGCAAGATAACATAAGGCTTATGAGAGATCATAAACTTGCATATTACATTATAGGCCTCAAGACATGCATAACATTCAAACTTAGCGAATAGGTGATACATGGTCCTAGATGACATAGGATGATGACTAGAAGTTCGCATATAACATTATATGCAAGTTATCATAAAGGTTATGAGAGTTCTCATGTTGCATAATGCAACATTTCAAATCAAAGGTCATAGCTTTCTATGCACAAGGTCAAGGTGATAGCTTTACAAACTTGCATAGGGTAAACATATGCATAACACGTTAGAATCAAAGCACATATCATACTTAGGCCCAAACTCAACTTGCAACATGTAACATTTAACTTCATAGTTAGAATCTAAGAGTAGTATAGGGCTTACAATGCTATGAAGACTATAATTAATATAAAATAAGATTGAGACGAAGCCACTAGCAACTCTAAATACTCCCAAATGACAAGCTCCAATGAAAACCCTTGAGATATAAGCAAAAGATCCTTGCTTTGATGAAGAAAGATTGAACTTTGGCCTTAAATCAAGCTTAGAAACTCTCAAACAAGCTTAGGAACTCTCATATGAATGAAGATTGAGGCTATGACAAGAGGGTGGAGGCCATGATTAAACATTTGGGCAGCATTTAGTTGTAGGAATGATTAATGAGGGTTTAGGCTAGGTCTAGGGGTCTTTTTATAGGTGATTAGGTTAGTTTAGACCATAGGATTAACCCTAAAACACATCAGGTCCGTCAATTCCCGTCAGAAACATCTGGAACAAGACTCAGCATGTCACAAATGGTGCACCAGAGAAACTGGTCCGACCGGGGGGGTCGACCCCTGGGTCGACATGGGTGTCGACCCATTGGGGGGGTCGACAGGGGTGTCGACCCCTGTGTCGACCCTGCCTGGGGCGGGATAATTCCCGCCTATCCTGCCTTGTCTGCAATTCGAATCTGAATTCAAATTTGAACTGTTTTCGGGCTTGGAATTTTCTGAAAACTTCATTGGGCCATAACTTGGTCATACGGACTCCGTTTTTCGAAAACTCGGACTCTATTTCGCGTATTTTTTCGAGACGAATGCAATGGCTCAGCCCGTTTCCCTTGATTCAGATTTTACAATTTAATTCTGCCTTGATTTACATTATAACATGTTATTAAAAATACGGGTTGTTACACAAAGCGAACCCAACGGTTGCGATTTCAGGAAAATTCGATGGTTGGATCTCCCGCAATAATCGTTTGAAATCACGGTTTCAAAATATGAACTGCAGCTTCGTTATTCGATATATTTTAATTCTATTTATATATATATCGATTCTTCGATTTCAAAGCTATATTCTTTTCATACATTTGATAAAAATTATATTTTTATCTAACTGTCTTCTATTTCAACACTTCACTATTTTTTTTATCAATTCATGTATATAGTAAAAATGTGATTTTTAATGTAAAACAATTTATTTCAAAACTCGACTATTTTATATAGTTAATATAGGTAATAAAAATATGGCTTTAATTATAAAACAATTTATTTCAAAACAAGATTATTTTATATAGTTCACATTGATGATAAAAATAGGATTTTTATTATAAAACAATTTCTTTCAAATACGAATACCATTCAACACATGAATTTCATTTCAACGAATGAATTTCGATTCAACACATGAAGGTTTTCTATAGTTTATATAAATCGATAAAAAGGTGATTTTTATATTTAAAACACGAATACCATTCAACACATGAATTTCAATTCAACGATTGAATATCGATTCAACACATGAAGGTTTTCTATAGTTTGTATAAATCGATAAAAAGGTGATTTTTATATTTAAAACACGAATACCATTCAACACATGAATTTCAATTCAACGAATGAATATCGATTCAACACATGAAGGTTTTCTATAGTTTGTATAAATCGATAAAAAAAAGGTGATTTTTATATTTAAAACACGAATACCACTCAACACATGAATTTCAATTCAACGAATGAATATCGATTCAACACATGAAGGTTTTCTATAGTTTGTATAAATCGATAAAAAGGTGATTTTTATATTTAAAACAGGAATACCACTCAACACATGAATTTCAATTCAACGAATGAATATCGATTCAACACATGAAGGTTTTCTATTCAACAGACGAATATAATTTCAACACAGGAAAATAATTCTAACACATGAATATTATTCAAAATTTCGGCAGCATAACAATAGTGTAGTTAAAACCGGGACCGTTCGTAGTACGGCTCCTCGCTCTACCTTAAAGCCTCGCAGCTTTTGACAATGGGGAATAATGCATCTAGTTCGCACGCAGGCGGCATGTATATTTTTTATTTCCACAAACTAATCCTATGTGGTTTCAACCAAATATTTCTCAACCACAAATGGGTATTTTTCAACCACAAACAATTCCAACCAACCATTCCCTATCAATCAATTTTCACACCAATCACAACCAATAAATATCGTCCATGGTTTGTGGACGAGGGGCGTATATATATATATATATATATATTTATATTTTTATATAGCATATCACTTCTATTTCAACACATATATAATTTTTACAACGCATATACAACTTATACATCGAACGTACAACTTATACAACGCTTATACAAGAGGTGTACAATGCTTATATAACTCATACATCGACTATATAATTTATACATCGTCGTTTTCCATATCGTTTATAAATTAGAAATCTCACATTGGGTTCCACTCCAGCAAAAAATAGCAGAAGGCTCAGAAAAATACGCAGTCTCTTCTAAAATGTAGAAGACGTCCACACGAGTCCACTGTCTCCTGTTTCATCGAATTCCATCATTGTATGATAAAGATGCGATTTTTCAAAGTTTGCAACGCTTTTAAATGTGAAAATCAGTTCAAAATGTCCTAAGCCGTACCTTTCAGAAATAACTCAAAACTAGGTTTTGAATTTGCGATCAAACGGAGTAACGGTTTCACGATCGGGTTGTGCGAGGTCGAAGGGGGAGGTGGGGCGCTGGTTCGTCCGAGGTGGGCCCCAGTTCGGTGGCGGCAGGCGCGAGAAATGGCGGGAGGAACTTCTGAACTTTGGAGGCGCGATTCTCCCTCCACACTCAACGAAAATTATCAAACCTTATATGGATGTGAAGATCATGAGAAGTACTACAAAAACCATAACTGTGGTGGTGGATTTCATTTAGCTGATTAGAAGAAAAAGAGGAGAGAATGTGAAGAACAGCTTCCATCGTGCGCCGGGTATTGAGTCGGGGAGAGAGAAAAGGAAAGAAGGAATATGATTGGTCGGCCCCTTTTTTTATATTTATTTAATTTTAAAATCCAAAAATACCCCTTGCCCCATACTAACTCCAATCCAAACCCAACGACTGTCGTCCCTAGCGTTTTAACCCCATTCCGAACACAATGGGATATGTTTCGTAGGCCCGTTCGACAGTTTCAGTCAGTTTTCATTCAATTTAAAATATACAACATTCAATATTCGATTTGAACGTACATTTCAATTTGCCAGGGCCACAAACTGATTCAAAAAATTCCAAAAAAAAAAAATCTGGCTATGTTTTTATGATACGGTCCCAACAAAACTAGTTTCATCGAATTCTGAGGTCGTTTGCAAAAAGGCCCATTTCTGGTCGATTCAATTTAACTGTAATTGACCAAAACACTTTTTCCTTTGCCATGCTCACATACTAGCTTCAAAAATTATGAAATTTGAAACCTAGCAATTACTTCACATCCCGGATCCAACAAAAGTGGTTTCGTCGAATTCCGAGGTCGTTTGCAAAATGGCCAATTTCACGGGCTATATAAATTCCATAGCGACCTTTCAGAAAATTCATTTGGCCATAACTTTTGCATCCCGCAATGAAACTTCGATTTTTCAGATTCGTTAGAAAGGTATTCACTAACAGATTTAAATATTTTTGGTTTCACTCAAACCCGTTTTGTTATGCACCCGGTACAGTCAGCCAAAGTTTGAATTCAAATTTTGAAACTACCGCGCCATTTCAGGCCGCGTTGATAATTCAAAGTAATTATATTTATTTTCAAACATCGATTCAAAATCACTTTTCATTGCTATTATTTAAAATATTTATTTTAAATATTTATAATCCACTATTTTAGCCAATTTAAAATTTTTAAATTGGTTTAGATTTTCCGGGTCGTTACAATCTCCCCCACTTAAAACTTTTCGTCCCCAAAAAGGAACAAAGTTGAAAGTGGTTTGATTAATCAACTCTACGTTCGATCTGGCTTCCATTCTCCAACTTTTCAGTTTCTGAGAATTTTCGAATTCTTCAAAAATTTGGCTAACACCCGGAATTTTCGAAAAATTTCGCCATAACCTCCTTTGTACGGGGAGAGGTTTGGAAATTTATTGGGCCGTATTGGTACCCAATAAATCCTAATAAGCATACACATATTTATAGTGATATATTCTGGTGTTTACAGGGGAGCGTGTATAGATAATAACTCCAGAGAATAAATTCTCGTCACCCTGTTAAAGCCTGAGGGAGTGTGTATTTTAAATGATCCAGAGGATAAATCCTCGTCACCTCATCCCGTGTGGGAAATAAATAGTCCATGTGCCGTATCTAATAACTAGAGAGACGTGATTATTGTTAACTCCAGACCCGTGTGGGGTTTTTATTAATCTGGCAATTTTATCGTTACAATTTAAATAGTCCATATCAGTCATTAGTTCAACCTGTAAAATATAGTCATCGCCATACAAGCCTCTCGCTCGTATGGTAAATCTTCCACCTCGTCACACAAGCTCCAAATGCTTATGTGTTATATGATGAAGTATGCCTATCTTCAGAAGTATGCCATGCAGTGTAGTTCAAAATTTATTGTTACTATCCTATGGCGATATTTATTATTTCACACAGAACAACCAGCACTCCGCATCCAATGGCATTCACAGGAGTTGATATAATAATATTTCGCATCCAACTCATTAAGGTTTACCTATTTGTCGGGCACGCAAATAAAATCTTTACTCAACAGCAAATCCATTTACCTGTTCAAACATATATAATGCACAAGTGTATATATTTCTATCTATTTTTAAATCAGTTCAATGTGTGATTTAAATGAATAAATTCTACCATTATCCTCTTATTAATTAAATTAACTATCGTTTCTATATTTTAATTAATCTAATTCTACTATCACACAACACAAACAGCAATCAATTTGTTTTTAACTTTTCAAAAATATACTAATCAATTTCTATACTCTCTTAAAATCATTCATACTATAGAATTAAAAGTGCACATCCATGGAAAGAAAATAACAACAGAGTAGAGAATTAATTGGTAATGCAAAGTATGGTAAATGTACCTTGCACCGGAGTCAATCAGAGATATCCACTCGGCATCTAGGATAGGCTTTCTGAATGCTCTCCTCAGTTTCCCAAGTACAATCTCGTGGATCTCCACTCCATTGCACTTTGACTAAGTGAACCTTCTTGTTCCTCAGCTCTTTGGTTTCTTTGTCGATGATCTTTAGCAGCTCTCTTCTCACAGCCAATTCTGGAGTAATTTCAATATCCTGTTGAGCTGCTTCTTCCACGATCAAGTCTGGATCATGAACGTGCTTTCGGAGTTGAGATATGTGAAATACATCATGCACTCCAGGCAACCAATCAGGCAATTTAACCCTATAAGCGAGAGTTCCGATCCGTTCCAGAATACGAAACGGACCAATGAATTTGGGCGCAACTTTCCAGTTTTACCGAACCGGATTACTCCTCTCATCGGCGATACTTTCAAATATACATAGTTGCCAACTGCAAATGATATATCTCTTCTTCTTCTATCGGCATAGCTCTTTTGTCGGCTTTGAGAGGCCAGTAATCGTTTCTTAATAAAATCGACTTTGTCGGCAGCTTCTCGGATCATATCGGGTCCTAATACAAGTATATTACCGGGTTCGACCCAACAAGCAGGAGATCGGCACAGTCTACCATACAACGCTTCGAATGGTGACATTGTCAGACTCGCCTGGTAGCTGTTGTTATATGAGAATTCAGCCAAATGCAGATGGTCTTCCCATGATCCACCGAAATCCAGAACACAAGCCCGCAATAGATCTTCTAGTATACGGTTCACCCTCTCAGTTTGACCATCTGTCTGAGGATGATAAGCGGTGCTTAGATTCAGCTTTGTTCCCAGTTCTACTTGAAACGCCTCCCAGAATTTGCTAGTAAATATTGTATCTCTGTCACTGACTATACTCAGCGGCACTCCATGTAGTCTAACTATTTCCTTGAAGTAAATCTGTGCCAGACTCTGAGTAGTTCTGTTTGATCTGACAGGTATGAAATGGGTGGTCTTCGTGAAGCGATTTACGATCACCCAAATACTGTCATTTCCTTTTCTTGTTCTGGGCAAACCATCAATGAAGTCCATGGAAATATGTTCCCACTTCCAACCAGGAACGTCTAGCGGTTGTAACAATCCAGCCAGTTTCTGTTGGTCGCTCTTGACCAGCTGGCAAGTAGGGCATCGGCTAACATATATTGAAACGTCTCTTTTCATAGCCTTCCACCAGAATGTTCGCTTGAGATGTTGTACATTTTGGCCACACCGGGATGGATACTCAGCTTGGACTTGTGACACTCGTCTAACACTTCCCTTTTGAGCTCGGGGATGCGAGGAATACAAATCCTTCCTTTCAATCTCAGGATTCCGTCGTTATCTATTTGAAAACACAAGGGTTCGCCTTTCTGAATCCTTTTGATCATATCCTTAATAAAGTTATCCTCCTTCTGAAGAATAGATATTTTGTCAATTAAGGAAGTCATAATAATAAAGCTGGTGATCCTTACATTCTTTTGGCTTAACGCATTGGCCACGACATTGGCTTTCCCTGGAGTGTATATAATCTCAAAATCGTATGCTGCAAGGAACTCTAGCCAACGTTGCTGCCTCAGATTCAAGTCTTTCTGGGTGAACAGATACTTTAACGATTGGTGATCTGTAAACAGTTCAAATCTCTCACCCAGAAGATAATGTCTCCAGATTTTCAAGGCGAATACTATAGCCAATAACTCAAGATCATGAGTGACGTAGTTTTTCTCATGCGGTTTTAACTGACGGCTAGCTTACGCAATCACTTGACCTCTTTGCATTAACACAGCGCCAAGGCCTTCTCTAGAAGCGTCAGTCCAGACTTTTAAGTCCTCATTGCCATCTATTATTGTTAACACTGGAGCAGTTGTCAGTTTTAATTTCAGCTCCTGGAAAGCTTCCTCACATACCGAAGTCCAATTGAATCTCGAATGTTTCTTAGTTAGTTTTGTTAAGGAACTAGATGTCTTCGCGAAATCCTTAATGAATTTCCGATAATAAATGGCTAACCCGTTAAAGCTTCTAACTTCTGTCGGCGTACGAGGCTGTTTCCAATTCTGAATAGCAGTGATCTTACTGGGATCCACTGCAATTCCTTCTTTTGACACTACGTGGCTAAGAAATTTGACTTCTTCTTGCCAGAATATACATTTGGAAAACTTTGCTTTCAACACATTCTTTTTGAGAATTTCAAACACTTGTTCCAAATGTTTTTCGTGCTCGCTTTCTGACTTAGAGAAGATAAGGATATCATCAATGAAAACAAAAATAAATTTATTCAATACTCCTCTGAATACTCTGTTCATTAGATCGACGAAATAGGCTGGAGCGTTACATAAGCCGAAGGGCATTACTAACCACTCTAGAATAAGTATGGACCTTTGAATGCTGTCAAAGGAACACACTCCTCGGCGATACGAAGCTGATGGAAACCTGTAGCTAGGTCCATTCGTGAAAATACTTGTGCGCCATTTAATCGATCCAACAAATCATCAATCCGCGGCAATGGATATTTATTCTTTATTGTCTGTTTGTTCAGATCACAATAATCCACACATAGACGTAGAGTACCGTCAGATTTTGGGACAAACACCACTGCCGCCCCCAATCAGAGAAACTAGGCCTGATCAGACCCTTCCATACTAGCTGTCGTGTTTGATTGTCAAGTTCTTCTTTCCCCTTCAAGGACATTCTTCGAATAGCATGAACTACCGGCCTTGCATTCGGAATTAAAGCAATTTTGAAATCAATTTCTCTTTGCGGAGGTAAGCGAACAACTTCTTCTAATACATCCGCATAGTTCTTGATGACAGGAATATCTTTCACGAGGTCGGGAATATTCTCTGTGACTACTGGGGTATTTTCTATTTGAGTAGGAGAAATATCGAGAGCTGCCCAGAAGTCTTTTCTATTAGGATTTTGACCATCACAGGGAATGGTTATATAATCACCTGATTTAATCTTCGCCTTAACGACTCTGTCGGCGCATTTAATCTCAGCTTCATATTTGGTCATCCAGTCTAACCCCAAGATAAGATCAAACTCTGTAAAATTCATGACGACCGCGATGGTAGGAAACCGATAACGAGAAAAAGAAACCAGCACTCCACAAACCCAACTGAGATCAATGGAAGCCCCAACCGGATTCTGGACAGTCATTGGTTCCTTGAGCTTCTTCATATTCAAATCCAGCTTCTTAGCTGCATTGTTTGCAACAAAACTTCGCGACGCGTCGGTGTCAAATAGTACTTTAACTGGAATATCTTTGACAGTTAGCGTGCCTTCCAAAACATCAGCCCTTTCTTGACTAGCTGAGGGCTCGGAAGTTTCCGCTATTTCATTCACTTGAACTACTTCAGGCTTCTTTAAGAGCCAACAATCCTTTGCAAGATGACCAGTCTGATGGCATTTACTGCAACCTCTTTTCTCTTGAAAAATATTCTCTGATTTAGATCCACTCTTGATTCATTTCTTTAAGGGTCCGCAATTTATCGAGAGATGTCCTTGCCTATTGCAGTTAGAGCATACAGTTGTCGCTACTGGCCCTTTCTCAGATTTAGCCCTTTTTCTCTTGGCACTGGGCTTCTTACTGACCTCAGACATCGTACTGGCCTCCGGACGATCAGTTTCAGAATCAACTTTCTTACTAGAGCTGACCTCTTCTTCGCAAGGCAACATACCTTTCTTGTCGAGATCCTCATACCGGTAAGCCATGTATATCATTTCAGAGAAAGGAAATTTCACATTCCTCATCACACTATTCTGATATTTTCTTTGCAGGCCATGAATAAATCTCGGATTCTTCCTCTTTGGATCTTAAATCAGATGAGGAGCAAAGTGAGAAAGTTCGTTGAATTTCTTATGATATTCTGGGATGGTCATATCACCTTGTATCAGATAAGAAAATTCATCACATAATCGCTTGGTCACTTCGGGAGGAGTAAATCTTTCTAGGAAAATCAATTTGAATCTGTCCCAAGTGATATCACCTTCTGGATTATCTTTAATAACTGAATCCTACCAAAACAAAGCTTCTTCTTTGAGTGTCCAAGACGCTAGTAATCTTTTCTGATCATCTCTCAGCTTTCAACCCTCAAATATTTTCTCTATAGAACGGATCCAAGCTTGTGTTTCCATAATGGACTCTTTGCCTAAGAATGGTGATCCACCCAGATTTTGAAATCTCTTGAATAGAACTTCTATATCTGATTCTGGCTGTGGGAGCACAACTGGCTCATTAGCTGGTCGAGCCATACGATTATTTCTTCTATTCCTGTCACTCATTTTCTAGTGCGTCTGCAATTAGCAGACAAAGTGTCAGGTCAACAGAAAAGATATTTTAAAATATAGAAACACATACTTCAAATGTAAATGTGTCTATCGAGATGAAATTTCATTCTGCTTTACTCATACTAGGATATTGCTGATCCTATCTGTATAGAGTTACCCGTCCTAGAACACTACTGGTTCTATTTCTGACGAGTTCATTAATATGTTATATTCCAAAACTAAGCTTAACCAAAGCTCTGTTACCAAATGAGACGACCCTAAACCCTGTACTGACGGCGGAAAGGGTAATCCTTGGAATATAACACAGAAACAAATAATAACAGAACAGAATTAAATAAATACACCAGATAATGAACAATAGAATATACTGGATAAACGTAATCATCAGAGTTACACAGTATACAGGATCATACTTAGTACAAATACAGTTCAGCTACACATAAATGTCTACAGCGGAAATAAACATAATGTACAATAGGAGCTAAACAGCATAAAAAGAGATAGATGACAGAATCCATCTTCAGCTCCATCTATCCAGAGAAAGCCAGCTAAAACCTGAATACAAGGCTGCCTGTGTAGAAAAAGGGGCACCCGAGTTTGAAAGTGAAACAAACTACGAGTCAGTCATGGGACTGGCATGAGAAATCTACTCAACACATTTAAAATATGGCTAATCACAGGACCACGCCACTTTCGTGGAACGGGTTTACTCTATCGGATCGCCAGTGCTTTAAAACAAATAATTCTTTTAAACATCGCAATGCTTTTTATAAAAATGAAGCCATTATAAGACTCAGTTCCCATCACACAATGCAACGCAAACCGGAGGATAGAGTTTTACCTTATAATAGCCAAAATATGCTTGATACGAATAAAACAAAAGCATTTGATATTATTACTAGTGTTTATATGTTTCAAAAGAAATTTCAAATCATAACTATCAATCATAGACGGCATTAATGCCCTATACCACTGTGTCGCCATATATAGTTGTACAATCAAAACCGCACAGTCACGTATTTGGAAATTGGATTTCCGTCATGAACCAAGGCAAAAGATAGTCCTTACCGAATTCGAGACGCTCTAGTCCGTGTCTCAGGATCAGAACACATCAACCCTTTAGATCGTCAGGGCCGGTCCACCGAGGTGGATTATTATGCCTGAACAATACGTTTCCCCGCCCTTTCGGGCGTCAATGAGCCAAAGAATGACTCGTTCGGACCCGGATCGTCCGATCTAACCGAGGCGCCTCGCAACAGTAACAACCACATAAGTCAAACTCGTCAGGGCGTGTAAAACCACTGACGCCACTTCTAACTAGAAAGAAATGCATGCCCTCCCTGAGGTCCTTCTCCCGTTTCTGGTTCATACCGGGTTGTGAGGCTTGCGAATTCACGTTATACACAAAGCTACGCCACACAGGCGGTGCTTTGATCATCACCACAAGACTTTGCTTTTCAACAGAAGCCCTGATCACTGCATCTTAGCATGCCACACAGGCAATTCACACCGTGCAACTGATAGCTATCAATCACACAGAATAAATTCCAATGTCAGACACACTGTCCATTTGCAAGTCCGTTCTGGGTCTGAACGAAACCGGAGGCACTATATACCTCGCAAAGCCATCGATCACCACGTACGTCTGGACGATCACCACTCATTATCCATATTTCGGGATGCCTCTCAATCAGGACCTCGGTTACCATCCAAACGAGGTGAAGAACTTCGGTCTTCGACCACCATCTTCATCTTCGATTTCTTATCGTCGATTCAGTTATTCAGAATGGGATAAACCCGGTCTTTCTGGGCAAATCGCGTATATAATAAACAAGTGCAACACTAACATACGTATGCATCATTTCAATTCATTAGTCACTAACCGTCTATCAGTAAGAGAACGATTTCCCAAATATTAACCCCGAAGGCCGAAACCAACATCAGATCAATACCCAAGAAACCATTCGACTTAGCCAAACTTCACTTAGTTTCTAAATTTCACATCCATATTGTTTATAATATTTTATAACGGTTTATCGCTATTTTTATTTATTTTAAAATAGCCAATTTATTCAAAACGACGCTTCGGGCCATAACGCGGCCGTAGCGCTGTTTTTCTTCAGATTTGATTTACGCATATCTGAAAATCTAACCGTTGGATCTTCATAAAATTTACATCATTAGAAAGATCTTTTCAAAACGAATCCAACGGTTCCAGTTTTGGGAAAATCTGACGGTCGGATCTCCCGGTATAATCGTTTGAAGTTTCGATTTCAAAATATGAACTGCAGCGTCGTTATTTGATTAAATATAATTATATATATATATACATATATATATAAATATAATCGATTCTGGTGCTGTTTTTCTTCAGATTTGAATTAAACATTCCAGACAATCCAACCGTTGGATTTTTACAAAGTTGGTGCCGTTGGAAAGATATTTCCAAAGCGAACCCAACGATTGCGATTTCAGGAAAATCCGATGGTCGGATCTCCCGCAATAATCGTTTGAAATCACGGTTTCAAAATACGAACTGCAGCTTCGTTATTCGATATATTTTAATTCTATATATATATATATATATATATATCGATTCTTCGATTTCAAAGCTATATTCTTTCCATACATTTGATAAAAATTATATTTTTATCTAACTGTCATCTATTTCAACACTTCACTATTTTTTTTTATCAATTCATGTATATAGTAAAAATGTGATTTTTAATGTAAACAATTTATTTCAAAACTCGACTATTTTATATAGTTAATATAGGTTATAAAAATATGGTTTTTATTATAAAACAATTTATTTCAAAACAAGATTATTTTATATAGTTCACATTGATATAAAAATAGAATTTTTATTATAAAACAATTTATTTCAAAATATGAATACCATTCAACACATGAATTTCAATTCAACGAATGAATTTCGATTCAACACATGAAGGTTTTCTATAGTTTATATAAATCGATAAAAAGGTGATTTTTATATTTAAAACACGAATACCATTCAACACATGAATTTCAATTCAACGAATGAATATCGATTCAACACATGAAGGTTTTCTATAGTTTGTATAAATCGATTAAAATGTGATTTTTATATTTAAAACACGAATACCATTCAACACATGAATTTCAATTCAAAGAATGAATATCGATTCAATACATGAAGGTTTTCTATAGTTTGTATAAATCGATAAAAAGGTGATTTTTATATTTAAAACACGAATACCACTCAACACATGAATTTCAATTCAACGAATGAATATCGATTCAACACATGAAGGTTTTCTATAGTTTGTATAAATCGATAAAAAGGTGATTTTTATATTTAAAACACGAATACCACTCAACACATGAATTTCAATTCAACGAATGAATATCAATTCAACACATGAAGGTTTTCTATTCAACAGACGAATATAATTTCAACACAGGAAATTAATTCTAACACATGAATATTATTCAAAATTTCGGCAGCATAACGACAGGGTAGTTAAAACCGGGACCGTCCCTAGTACGGCTCCTCGCTCTACCTTAAATCCTCGCAGCTTTTGACAATGGGGAATCATGCATCTAGTTCGCACGCAGGTGGCATGTATATTTTTTTTTCATTTCCACAAACTAATCCTATGTGGTTTCAACCAAATATTTCTCAACCACAAACGGGTATTTTTCAACCATAATCAATCAATATCAACCACAAACAATTCCATCCAACCATTCGCTATCAATCAATTTTCACACCAATCACAACCAATAAATATCGTCCATGGTTTGTGGACGAGGGGCGTATATATATATATATATATATATATATATATATATATATATATATATATATATAGCTATATAGCATATCACTTCTATTTCAGCACATATATAATTTTTACAACGCATATACAACTTATACATCGAAAATACAACTTATACAACGCTTATACAAGAGGTGTACAATGCTTATATAACTCATACATTGACTATATAATTTATAAATCGTCGTTTTCCATATCGTTTATAAATTAGAAATCTCACATTGGGTTCCACTCCACCAAAAAATAGCAGAAGGCTCAGAAACATACGCGGTCTCTTCTAAAATGTAGAAGACGTCCACACGAGTCAACTGTCTCCTGTTTCATCGAATTCAGTCAACATATGATAAAGATACGATTTTTCAAAGTTTGCAACGCTTTTAAATGTGAAAATCAGTTCAAAATGGCCAAAGCCGTATCTTTCAGAAATCGCTCAAAACTAGGTTTTGAATTTGGGACCAAACGGAGTAACGGTTTCACGATCGGGTTGCGCGAGGTCGAAGGGGGAGGTGGGGCGCTGGTACACCGGAGGTGGGCCCCAGTTCGGTGGCGGCAGGCGCGAGAAACGGCGGGAGGAACTTCTGAACTTTGGAGGCGCGATTCTCCCTCCACACTCAAAGAAAATTATCAAACCTTATATGGATGTGAAGATCATGAGAAGTACTACAAAAACCATAACAGTGGTGGTGGATTTCATTTAGCGGATTAGAAGAAAAAGAGGAGAGAAGGTGAAGAATAGCTTCCGTCGTGCGCCAGGTATTGAGTCGGGGAGAGAGAAAAGGAAAGAAGGAATATGATTGGTCGGCCCCTTTTTTTATATTTATTTAATTTTAAAATCCAAAAATACCCCTTGCCCCATACTAACTCCAATCCAAACCCAACAACTGTCATCCGTAACGTTTTACCCCCATTTCGAACACAATGGGTTATGTTTCGTAGGCCCATTCGACTGTTTCAGTCAGTTTTCATTCAATTTAAAATATACAACATTCAATATTCGATTTGAACGCACATTTCAATTTGCCCGGGCCACAAACTGATTCGAAAAATTCCAGAAAAATAAATCTGACTATGTTTTGACGATACGGTCCCACCAAAACTAGTTTCATCGAATTCTGAGGCCGTTTGCAAAAAGGCCCATTTCTGGTCGATCCAATTTAACTGTAATTGACCAAAACACATTTTCCTTTTCCACGCTCACATACTAGCTTCAAAAATTATGAAATTTGAAACCTAGCAATAACTTCACATCCCGGATCCAACAAAAGTGGTTTCGTCGAATTCCGAGGTCGTTTGCAAAATGGCCAATTTCACGGGCTATATAAATTCCATAGCGACCTTTCAGAAAATTCATTTGGCCATAACGTTTGCATCCCACTATGAAACTTCGATTTTTCAGATTCGTTAGAAAGGTATTCACTAACAGATTTAAATATTTTGGTTTCACTCAAATCCGTTTTGTTTTGCACCCAGTACAGTCAGTCAAAGTTTGAATTCAAATTTTGAAACTACCGCGCCATTTCAGGCCTCGTTTATAATTCAAAGTAATTATATTTATTTTCAAACATCGATTCAAACTCAATTTTCATTGCTATTATTTAAAATATTTATTTTAAATATTTATAATCCACTATTTTAGCCAATTTAAAAATTTTAAATTGGTTCAGATTTTCCGGGTCATTACAAAATTTTTCAGAATTTTTGAAATTTTTCGTTAGTAAGAATAAATTAATATTTTAATTGAAATAAATTGGTCCAGTTAAACTGAAGTTAAGAATTGGACAAAAAGGAATTTTGGACCTAGTTAATAGCGTATGTAGCATTGTTCCTACCTTAGCAACTTCGAGGACGAAATTATTTTAAGGGGGAAGGAATGCGAGGACCCGGATTTTTCAACCGTTGAATTCTGAATATTTAAATTTGTTTTAAATATTTTATTTGAATTATATATAGGAATTTATTTAATAAAATGATATTTAAACGTATAATTTATAATATAAATTAAAACGAGTTTAAAATGGCATGGTAGTTTGAAAATTCGATTTCAAATTTCAAATGAATGTACAAGATTCAAAATAAATCGGATTTTTGCGAAACAAGAAATATTTGAATCTATTTGAAAATATCTTTCCAACCAATGTGAAAAATCCAGATTTCATAGCGGGAATAAAAAGTTATGTTCAAATCAAATTTAGAAATAGTTGCTATAGAATCGTATATAAGCCATAACGGTTATTTAAATATATTTAAATATCGGTCTTGAATTTGGACAAGGTTCTTTTGAGGCGTAGTTATAATTTAATTTTTAGAATTTTACTATAATTTTTAATTAATTAAATACACAACTTTTTATTTGGAGTATTTTGCACCCTATATCAATATTTTGGGGTTTCATAACATAAGTTGAACTACCGATATTATTATATTTTTGGGATCGTGGGACCTCTCCGGACACGATCGTATTCTTACTTCTGTCTGTAGCAGCTCGAACGTAAACGAAATGTTTATTCTACATGTTCACTTAAATGAGTCAAAATAAATAAAAATGGCATGAATAAAAACAAAACAGATTAATATTACAAAATGAAAAATATAAATGGTTCTTGGAATAACTTTTGAGTGTAGGAAACTTGAGATGAAAGTAAATGGTCTAAGGGATATATTGACGCATGAAGGCTGGAAATCCAAAATAGAGTTTCTTCACAGTAGTTAAATGGACACAATTATTATAAAATCTAAGGGATACTTCTATTACCAAAACACTTCTCAATACAAATGCTAACAGCATATGCATATAGCAGGATGTGAGCTAGTCATTCGGAACCGTGACTCCCAAGCGATCCAACACCATGCGCCTCAAGCTGTTATGTACTGTGCATATCACGCTTTCTAAATGGTGATTGTCATGTTTTTAAATTAAATAAATAAAGAGAGAAACAGAAACGTGATTGCCAAACTTGTGACTGCCAATCCAACTCGTTTTCGTGCGTGCCAAGCTTTTTATATCTGTGCTACCCAAGGTGTTGTTTTTCTTTAAATACTGGACAGAAACATCATCTTTGTTTCCTTCTCATTTCACGAAACCAACGGCCATCGTTTCACCACCTTCTTCACTCCAGATCTCCTCCATCTCACTCCTATTTCTTTTCCATCCCAAAGCAATGAAGATCAAAACAAAACCCTAAGACTCGAATTCGTGTGCAAATAAAGGAGCATTAGTTCGATTAGGGATTTGAGCTAGGCATAGTGAGGTCAGGGGCCAACAAAAGGACGATGGTATTTCTGAAGCTGGCGTTTTAAGTCAAGGTTCGGACGCTGGTGCGGTAGTGCGAGTTGCGTGCTGTGGGGCCCATTATGAAAGTCATGCGGTAGGGGGTTTGATGGTGGAAGCTGAAGTGGTGTTCGGTGACTGGGGTGATAGGGTCTGAGAACGGAAATTGAAGGGATTATCAACGTAAGGTGTTTTCGAAAGGGAGTGGGCTTTGTCTTAAACGATGGTGGAGGGATGGTTCAGTTCGTGGGCGGTATATGGGTTTGGCGGAGTGGGGTGTATGGGCGGTAGTCCTTTATGGAGTTGCGGATGCGTTTTGTTTAGTAGGGAGGTGGAGCTGTGTATATGTCAATTGAAAAGAAGGAGATTGCGGTGAGAGTTGTTGGAAGTGGGAGGCTGAACCGATATTCATGAAGGAAGAGGAAGAGAAGTATTTGTTTAAATGAGAAGTTGGTTTTGTTTTGCTAAGGGATGAAGTGGTGCTGCAGTTTACAGAAGGAGATTTTGGTCCAAACATGATTAATAAGTAAGGTTAAAGCAAGGTTTAATATTTATAATCACGGCGGAGAGATAGAGCAATAGTGTGGAAACAATAATTGGCAATGGATAAGGTTTCGTATTCGTATATTGATGCCTGGAGAAAGAAGAGGAAAAGGATTTTAAATGAAGGTTAAGGAATGTTATGCAAGGCATTTAAAGGTTTGGTGGTTGGTTTTCATATGATGGGGATTAATGTGGGGAAAAAAATGATTAGCGGAGCAAGTTAAGGATCTGGATTGGCACAGTAGTGGGTTGCTACATGAATAGCAATGGGGTTTTGCTGCTTCAAGAGGGAGTCACGGCTACCTTGGTTAACGAATGAAAGAAAGGTAGATAGGCCATAATTTAATTTCATTAATTATGGTAATTAAAAGTCTAATGATATATTAGCAAATTATAAATTATTCTAATTCATAGTAAATGTATAATAACTATGACTAATTCGGTTTTGATTAGAATTGGATGAATAAAACTACGTTGGAAGCATAACGACAAGATCTTCGTTGTGGAACCATTGTGGCGAAGAACAAAACTACAAGAATTTCGTGTTAAAATCAATTGCTTGTTTGATTATAAATGAATGAAAGCAGAACCTCAACTGTAATCCAAGGTGAGTAAACTCGCTAACTCTGCCTTGTTTATATTTTTATATAAATGAGTTTTAAATTTTTTTACAGTATTTTATACTGCGTGATGGTTGTTTGGATGAATGGTTGATAATGGTTGAATTGATTGATATGGCTATATCAGTGATCATTAAATAATTTTGTTCACTATGATATTTCATATAGGATGTGAAATTACTATTACTGACGTTATTTATGTTAATTAACATATGTGGATGCAGGGAAACAAGTTGGAGGGACCCAACTGGGTTCCTCAATATTTATATTACTGTTTTTCCTTGATTTTGATGGTGGTGTGATATATATAGCCAATGATTGACTTTGTTGTGTTTGAGCTACCCTGACCCTAGAATTTTGGTATTTAAATACCGTAAAATATTCTCGAATAGAAAATGAAATTTGAGATTTTAAAAGAAAAAAATTGAAGTGTTATTTCGAATATAGTTAAAAGGTAGAAACTTGTTTTCTTAAAACAAGAAGTTGATTTTAAACGAGAATATAAATTAAGTGGATTAATTATCATTAAATAGATTGAAATATAAATTCAAAATTTTAATTTATATGAAAAAGTGGAAAAGGGTTTTTGAAACCAATATTTGGAATGAGATTAAACTTAGCAATTATCAAGGAAATTTAAAATGAGATTCTAAATGATTGAAAAATAAAGGAAATAAGACTTATATAAATAATTCCGAATAGAAGTTATAAATAAAAGTTGGGTTTAAGATATTTATATAAGTATGAATCAAATGGTATATAAAGGAAATATATTCACGAATAAAGTGAATAATGGCTCAAACCAAGTATTTTGCAAATGAAATATCTATAAAGGTAATTTAGATTTGAAATATGCTTTCAAATTGGAATTTGATTGAAAAAGGGAAATGGATGAACGTTTAAAAGGGTGACGACTAGTTTTACTCCAAAAAGGAGGAAATATAGAATGAAGTGTGTTTTGTAAGGTGGAATGGTTATAAAGGAATTTGGTACTGTTTTGGTAAATCTAAATAGCAAATTTTTAATGCTGCAGTTATAATAACTGTTTTGTAGCGATCTTAACGCTATCATTATAATAAGGGTTCTATAATTCTAAACAGCATTTGTAACGCTGTTGTTAGAAGTAATGTTTTATAAATCAAATATTTGGGAACAACGATTATAACGCTATCGTTATAATCAGAGTTTTTCCATGGAAGATGTATATTTTTAGATTGGATTTGAAGGTCGCGTAAGCGATGTTTGGTTTAAAGTTGTGAGCTTTAACTATTTCAAAGTAAGAATGTCGTTCAGTTAATGTCTGAGAGGTAATTATACCCCAACTTGATTGACATCATGATTATCTGAGAAATGGTTAAGGTTCGGTGATAAGGGTTGGTTAGTGATACGTTCGGTTAATGAATATAATAACGATGTTTTATCCAACATCGGTTTAATCGAGTAAAAAGGATTTTTGGAAACATTTCCCAAATATAAAGTAGAAGTATTTTCTAAGTATAGAAACTGAAATGATTTAATTAATGGGAAGTTAGAAATAGAAGTTGGAAATATTTTCCAATATTAATAATGTATATTTTCTAAATATAGGAAATAAGAAATGTGAAGAGTTGGAAATATTTTCCGACGTTAAAAATGTATATCTTCTGAAATATGAAAAAATAAGAGTTTAAATAACTAGAAATGTTTTCCCAGAAATCGTGAGAGGCTAAACGGGTTTTGAGATATATCTGGAAAGATATGTGTAATGATAAATTTAATAAGAAATTAATTTAAAAAGGGGCCCAATATTGTTTGATGGTGGATCGATAGAAAATTCCATTTGGAAATAGGGTCGTTGGTTGAATGGATGTTCCTTTGATAGTTAAATCACCGATTATCAAAGATTTTATTTATTTTATACCTCCTTTGTCAATAGGGAGAGACCGAGATCAGATTTAATATCTAAAAACCACTCTGTATTGGCATAAGCGTTACGACTCAACTTATGTTGAAAAAAATTATGAAGACGGAGTAAAGTGCAAGGGTTGTTCTGTTAATCCTAGGTAGAAATTGCCCAAGATGGATTAATAGAACGGTGCCTTCGGTTTGTCCAGACCCAGGACAACTTGTATGGATGAGTGTTTGACAGAGTATTTCCAAAGGGATTACGTACGTTGATTCCTTCAAACGTACGAAGTTGGTGGAACAGAAGGGAAACTTCTTTAGCCTAACAATCTGAGCATTTTTGTGGGAATCAATTAGTGATTTCAGATGGATCTGACGATGTGGCATTCAAAGTGAATGGTGGCGAGATGTTCTGGAAGATAATTCAAACCTCAGGCCTCACAACCGGGAATTTGACAAAAATCAGGTAGGCAGCATGGCTATGTGGGTCGCACCCGCTAGGATGTATAATCACCTATCTAGAGAAATTCCATTTGTTCTTTAATCTATTGATGTTGTCCCTTTCGGGGAACGGTTGCTGATCCCAACCGTTGGTGATATACATTCGATACACTCAAGCGAAATGAGTGGTCGGTCATGTGTGGCCCAGGTTGCAAGAAGTTTTTGTTGAACCCAGTGTATTCGTCTCTAGAGATACACTATCGGAAGGTGGTCCCATCCCTTGTCATGTTGGAAATCCAATCTCCAATAAGCGCCCTGCGGTTTTTGATTTAATATTATATATGGAGCATGAGATGCAAGCGTTCCGCTAGATTCTATTTATTTGATGTAGACACTATTATAATATCACCATATTTTGATATCAAAATGTTTTGGGTTATCGTAAGGTAAAAACCATCCGTGTTTATGTGTAGATCGGTCTTACGGTTACCATTTCTTTCGATAGGATTTTGAAAGTTAAACAAATGGTTGGGGTTTACTCACACCAGTCCCATGACTGACCCAGAGTTTATTTTGTTTTGTTTTCCCTAAACTCTTGGGTGCCCAAATTTGTATGGGCAGTCAAGTAGTCGGGATGTTACAGATTCACTTGGAGGTGTTCAAAGCAGGAGGTTTCATCAGTTGGCTATAGGCTATCATATTTTCTGCTGTGTACTATGTTGTAACTGGAAACAAGAGTTTATAACTGTTCCAGGGATAACCGTTGTGCTCTGATAATGGTATGTATATATAAAATTATTGTTTTGTATTTTGAAATTTATATTATCTAATATATTTTATTCGTTCCGCTGTGAGTTTGTGATCTTCGTTTTCTTCTATTCTAATATTTCTTTCTTTCTATTTCTCATCCTCTAACTTCTTTCTAAAAATGATTCGTATTTTTGTACAATTTGGGTTGGACGTGTGGTATGATTAGTCGACTCAAAGGGTACGGAAGTTCGGGTCATTTCAAGCTCTATTGGCTATAAAAGTACTGAAGCAGTTACTCTCTGGTTTTTGGATATCAACATGATTTCCACTGTATATTTGAGGAGATGATGAGCAGATATATAAATCCATATGAATCTTCAAATATTTCCACCCCAAACTGTTTAATCTACAGTTTTGGAGTTTAAGCAGTCATGAATTAGGGTGAGCCCAAACATTTGGTTAAAGCACTGATAGATGTCTGAAGCAGATTAAGCTTTCTAGTACAAGCTACTAGTTGTTTTATTCACTAAATCTATGAGAAACAGTTCAAATTTATGTGATTAGATAACTTTCTTCTTAAGCTGAACATGTGCAGTGTATATTGGTTTAGGATTTATGTCGTCCAGAACCACAACCTTGATTCAGCTCTTATTGGCACTTGGATTGCAATTTCTCAATTCAGGGACTAAAATTGATTCACTCGTTGTGAATCGTTAACCAGGCTTAGTGTTTGGATTGAACTCTTTTGGGATTTAGGTGCTAATATTTGTTGAAGAGCTGTGTATTTCACTGGTCATTTTATATGAAACCATGTGAACCCGCTAGTGGATTTCACGAAGTTGATCAGTTTAAGTTATTTCTTGGTAGTTGGTTCTGGTTCAAATGTGGAGAATTGTTGAGATGTTTGTTAATCGATTTGCAGAGAAACTGCTGATTTTTATAAAGAATTCAATGTTGTATAGAATGGAATCTTTTATGCAAGACATTTGGATGGCAAAGGAGCTTAAGGCTTGGGAGAAGTGCAGAGATGCATGCTAGTGGGTTGATGGCCTTATCATGGGACGATATGTTAGTTTAGGAGTATAATTTCTTGTATCTTCATATTTTTCTTCTTGTTAGCATATATATATATATATATATATGTAATATCATTTTGTATAATGAGTTATGATATATTATATTTTTTCCATTCCGCTGTGAGACTCTGATCTTCTTATTATTCTATTCTAGTGTTTCTTTCTTTCTTCTCTCACCTTTTAACTTCTTTCTCGTAACTATCTTTCTTTCTATACAATTTGAGTTGACATGGGTTGTTAAACGTTGGCTTAAACTATACGGAAAAAGTCAGTCGTTACAGTGATATTAGCACTGAAGGTTGAGTAATAACCTTGTCTCTGTAGCGTAACTCAACAGAGATGGGGTTAGTAATAATCTAGATTGAGTTGAGTATATATATACGAGAAAGCGTATTTGTAATTTGTTATAAAAATAGTTATATATTATGTTGATTAATTTGCTGAGTGGTATATGAATTCCACATGGATGCGCTTAGCTGACATGGTCGATAGGGATTTATAAACACATGAACAAGGTAAATCGACATGATATTGTTTTAAAATGGGCAAATGAAATAATTTTGCCCAAAATTATATTTCGATATAAAGGAATAATCTTCTGAAAATTATTGATGCGATTGGTTGTTATTATTATTATAATCAAATGAGATTATAATATGGAGATGGTTATTTATAACTAGATTGAATTTGTATAGAATAAAATAAACAAATAAGTTGAATTAAAATTGAGTTTACACCAGTATCGAGAATTTGGATCCCAGATATTTAGGAAAATATTTTCTGAGGTATTACTAAATAATACAATATTACTTTGGATGGTTTACTTGATAAAAAGCATTCTTTAAATAGACTTTAATAGTGATTTTAGCATTGAAGTCACTTCAATGGTTGGAAAATAATTCTGATAATGGACTGCAGCATTATCGGTATTCATTTTCGAGTTTCTAAGTGATAGATTACTACCTTTGTAATAATTGTTAATAGATTTTTTTTTGGGAAAGCGAATTAAAAAATTCAATTATTTTGAATTGAATTTAAAATTTTAACTTATGTGAGTTAATATTAAACAAGTCAATAAAAATTAGCTTTGTGAATAAATCCCAAATGAAATATTTAGAAATCAGTTTTATTGTATCGTCAAAATATATAGGTTGGATAGGGATTTGAATTAGAATAAGAACTAATGGATGAATAAATTCAAGTATAATGGAACTAGAATGATATTGAATATAAATTCATGCGAATTGGTTGGTACATAAAATTTGTTTGGAATGGTTAATATGGATGTTTGAAACAATTGACATGATTTTGAGACTAATGAAAGTTCGTTGAGTTGAGAACAGGTGCAGAGTTAATATCGATTGAGTTCTAGAACTGATTGATTCCAGTTTGTTTATGACTGCATAGTAATTCAGCAAGCTCAAGTATAGCTTATCGTTTATCGCTTAATAACGCTCGCAAAAGGTACGCTTACACAAAATATAAGTTTTTGGTTTTGTTTTGGTTTTTGATTAGGGTTTTGAATTTGATTTTCCGACCGTGTGGGTCGACTGATTTATTTTTATTCCTGCAAGTTTGCAAAAGTCTCTTTGTATAGGAGAGACTCTACCAAAATTTTTCCAAAATTTAAGATATTATAAATTTTTCAAATTTATTTTTTGGAAATTTATTTTCTATAGAATTTAGTTGGTTTATCGATTAATACTAATTAATCTGGTTTAAAAAGTGGAAGTGAAGTTTTTAATTAGGATTTTGGAAAAAATTATAAAATGGGTTTGCAGCATTTTTCCTACCTTAGTAATTTCAGGGACGAAATTCTTTTTGGGGGGAAGGAATGTAACAGCCCAGATTTTTTATCATTTTTTTAAACGGTTTTAATTGTTGTTTTAGAATTTAATTAGCTTGAATTTAATAATTTTGAATATTTTATTAGTATAAATAATAAAATAATTATTTAAATTCCAGAATGGTCAGTTTTTGTTGGATTTGCAATTTAACGTGAACGGGCTATTTAAAAGAATTTAATGTGGTTTGGATTTTGAATATTAATAACGATTTCGTTTATTAAACGATATTTGAATGTTTAATTTATAATTTTATTATAAAACGAACTACAACGACGCGACAGTTTGTAATATTACGTTTTGAACTTTAATTAGCTGTATAGGATTCAATATAAGTCACATTTCTTCGAAACAAGAAACGTCCGAATCTATTGAATAATATTTTTCTAATGGAAGAGATAATTCGAGTTTTCGTGTTATAGATTTTTTTATGTCCAAATCAAATTTTCAAATAGTCGCTATGGAATTCATTAATAAATTATAATGATTTATTATATAAAATTAAAGTGTTTTTAATATACTGAATATTGATTTGGCTTGGAATTCAACCGGAGTATTTTATTTTGAACTGTATGAAATTATTCTCAAATATTTTAAATTATTATATTGATGTATTTTAAAATTGGTTTATGTTAACTTAATTTGGACCCTTAAAAAAAGACTTTATTCAAACAACATCCGTTTTCAACGAAATAAATTTTATTTAGTGCACAATAGTTAATTATTGCTAGTTTTCAAGTTTCGCGTCAATTAGAGTTATTTTGTGAGCGTAGCAAAATTAAATGCAAATAAAACGACCATTTAGACTCAAACGAGCATCATTTTTTCAAACGGATTCAGAATTCAATGAAAACGTTTCATCGGGTATGAAATGTCGAACCATATCATGCCGTCCATTTTCACCATGAACAGAGTTCGTATGTGAGCATACAAATCAATAAATGTCATATGAAAATGGTGATAGGTATGAAAATGGCGATAGATACGAAAATATTATCGTTGCTTGCTTTCATAATAAAAATATCCTTGGTCGCTGTGAGTCAAATATTTCTGCCTGCCATCCTTTAAGTTATTTTCTTGGTTGAAACAACTGACACCCATATGCTTCTACCCCATTTCTTCTTCTATATAATACAATATGCTCCATGAACCATTTGAGAAGAAGAAAAACAATAACTAGCAACATTTGATTTCTTCTTCTAATATAAAAATATATATTTATATAATATTCTTGTTTGTTTCCTCCGTCCTAAGCCTTTATAAACCATAGAACACAGTAGCATGTATATAAATTAAAAACCCACCCATCTTCAAAAACTATAACCAAGTCGAAGCTCAACCAAAACGTGGTGAGGCAAGAAGGGATGCTCGTGTTCAAGTTGAAAGAAGACAGTCGGGATTTTCAATTTACGTAGTGGAAACCACGTGAAGAGTTATGACGTAAAAACAGTAAGATATGTTTTTTAAGTTAGTTAACAAATTAATTTATCTATTTTAATTATTTAATTTAATTTTTTGTTAAATATTATTAAAGGCATTTCGAAGGTCTGGACATTTAAGTTTTGTGAAGTTCAGAAATCGAAGGAGCAGATCGGGGTCGAGAATGTCACATGGGAGAAACCGCGTGATCAAATATATTGATTAACTGCAATGATCATCTTAACATAATTAATTTGATCAATTAAAGGGTTTGGCTATTTTAATTTTAATTATATATTGTAATAATGATAACTTGACCGTATATTTTCAAAATTGTGCAAAACCAGATTCTATGGGATCGTAGTGCAGAATACAACATTGTCGTCCTGATTCGGAACAAAACAGAAGCAAATGGGTTTTCGTTTAATTTTAAATGTCTGCTTAAAATTAAATGAAACAACGATGAAATTAACAATAAAAAATAAAAGGTGAGTTGACTCTCACACATTTCTAGAATCGTATGATGCGACTGAATTCATATGATTAAATATAATTATTGATAATTGGTTGATTGGATGCCTTGGATTCCTATTTTTGATTAAATGGTTGACGTTAATTATATTTTTGTCGTTTAATATTTTTTATTGGCTATTATGAAGTATTATAATGATATGCGATGCAAGGACAGGCAGGTTAGAGGGATCCGACCGGATTCCTTAAATATTATGTGTGTAGTTTGCTTTTATATTATTTATATATGAACTGATTGAACCTCAATGACATTGGAAACCTGTTTGGTTGTTAAATGTTGACAACGCTGTTGTGATTTGAATCAATATACAATACTGATTGAGGGATTGACAACAAATGGCCTAAAATCCACTGTTCTTGTTAATATGTTGATATGCCGTCAGGTGAATTGATGAAGTTTAGTTATAAAATTTATTTTCAACTGAAATAAGATTTTTAATTATATTTTATATATTATAACGAAATTTAAAAATATATCGATGATTTTAAATTTTTTTATATAAAAATATTATGAAAAGATTATCAAATAGAATTTGATGAGTTTTATAAGCGAGTATGATGAAGTTTACCTACGGGTGTATATTTTGTGATAATTATGTTTAAGTAAATGATTTGAATTAAAGGAGAAGATCGAAAAGGCAACAAAAGGTGACATTAATAGTTTTTAAATTGTTAAATGGAGTTTTGGTTATATAAAATGCAAATTAGTTTTTATAATATGATATTCAATGTTTTAGGTAAAGTATTTTGTAATTGGATTGTTACAATATAATTTCATTTATAAAGGAGATTTATGTAGCGAAGTTTGAAGCGGAAGATTAATGTTAAATGGTCATAGTCGACCGAGATTTCCTAAAGTAGGATTATGGTTTAAACCATAATTTAAATAATTTAAAAAATAGTTTTTGGATCATGTAATTTTAATAGTGGTTTATGGAGTTATGAACTACTATCAATTCTGAGATAAGAACGTTGCCGATCAAGGTCTGAGAGGTAAATAAAATACCCCAACTTGGATGACTTCACTATTACCGAGGGATGGTATTAGTTTGTGACGGTAAAAGATGTTAAGATTAAGTTTATTGTTCCATAAAAGAATATTGTGACGGTATTTATAAGATTGTTAAAATGCAATAAACATACTGGGCCTTAAAGTAAATGCTGTATATTTTAAACACTTGTTTGGCCAATTTTGAAATATAATGTAACAACCCGAAAAATCCGAACCAATTAAAAAAAATTCTTTTGGCTATTTCAGTGAATTTTGAATAGTTAAAATAATTTACTTTAAATAATAACAATTAAAAATTTATTTTAATCGAGATTAGAGCAAATATATTCATTTTGATTTCTAAAGGAATTAGAAATAGTACGGTAGTTTGAAAAGTCAAACTTGAACTTTGACCGAATGTACCGGATTCAAAATTTAACGGATTTTGGTGAAACCAGAAATATCTAAATCTATTTGAAAATATCGTTCCAACAAATCAAAAAAATCTAAATTTCATAGCGGGAATCAAAAGTTATGGCCAGTTGAATATTCAGAAGGGTCGCTATAGTATAATTTATAGCCCGTAAAAAGGGGCATTTTTTAAAAGACTTCCGTTTTCGACGAAACCACTTTTTTTGGATCCGGAATATCAAATTATTGCTAAATTTAATTCTTCGGAATTTTTGGAATTAATATGTGAGTGTAGCAAATGAAAATGTGTTTTGTCAATTTCAGTCAAATCTGATCGACTTGAAAATAGCCATTTTTCGAACAGTCTTAGAATGCGATGAAATTAATTTTGTTAGGACCGTATCGTTAAAACAAAGCCAGAAATAATTTTTTTGGATTTTTCTGAGTTGGTATGTGGCTCCGGTGAAATTAAATATACGATCAAATTAATTTATTAAATGATTTAAATAATAAATTAAAGATTTCAGACCATAGACAGTCGTTTCGTCTGACGAGACCTAGCCATTGGATCCGAAACAGGGGCTATTGGGTAGGGTCAACTTCGGTTGGACTGAAATCGGTTTAGTTTAAGATGTATGGATTTATTTGTAAAAATAGCATTAAAATAATATAAAAATTGATCATCTTCTCAAAACCGTAATACTCTCAAACATAGCCGCCACCCTACTCATCCATGGCCGAATTTGCACCCACATTCCCCCACTAAATTCTCTCAATCCCTTCACTGAATCTCCCTCCTCCTTTAGACTTATTTGCAGAGATTTTCCTCCTCTCTCTATCCGTACGGTTGGATCCTCCACAATGGCGCAAATTGCGAGATACACCCCTCTAAACCGCACGTGTTTCAACCGCCGACACTACCCATAGGTGCGATCGCACCTAACACCGCGCCCCCCCCACATATGCCTCGTTCTCCTCTCCGACGTCCCGCTCTCCGATCGTCAGGCCATTGCACCTTTTGATCACAAAAAGGAACCCTAGGATAGAATAAAGCCTGAAACTCACGGCCGAACTCAAAACAGAAGAAGAAGTGTAACACCCCGTAATTTTATAACATTAAAATTCACAAATTAAAGTATACTTAATTTTTAGAAAAAAATTAAGTGAAATGGGTTGCGCAGAGAAATATATATATATATATATTAAAAATTAAATAAATAAATATGCGAAAAAGTTCAAAACAGCGAATTGGGAGTGGAAATAACCGAACCGGCCCATTTTTGAGGTCGACCCAAGCCCCGCTGGGTCGACTAGGGGTTAATCCAGGGTGTTTGGCTGTCAACCCGTGGGCTGATTCGCTCAAATGCATATTTTGCATTTGATTGGTTCTCATGGTTCAGGGTTAATCTAATGGTTCTAAATAACTTCCTACACCTATAAATACATCCTAATGCTAACCCTAAACCTAATTAAAATAGAATAGTTACCGTCATACCGTCGCCATGGAAATACTTGGAGCCGCCGCCAACTAAGAAAGAAGAAAAGCAAATTCAATTCTAATTCTCTCAACCCTAAAGCAAAGCAAAACTCTCTCTTTTCTTCTCTAAATTGTGAGTATGATGATCTTAACAAGATTATTATCATTTTAATTAGGTTGAGTTATGAATGGATTATGAGTAGATGATGTGAATTATCATATATGTTGTTGTAAACCCCTTTTGCTATCATGTATATTGTAAATCCAATGTTATGTGATGATGATATCTTATATGTTGTAAATCATGCTATGATGATGTTATGTATGTTGAAAGTTTCTATGCTAAGTTGTGATGAATCATACATGTTAAAAAGGCCATGATGTTACCATCTATGCTAGTTAGTTCATATTAATTAAATCATCATGTTTGGGTTATGTTGATCTATATGACAAGTCACATATGCAAGTTAGATTGATTAGAAAACTTATGAACATATGCCAAGACATCTATTATGACATCTAGAATTATGCTATGACATATGTGATATCCTATGCTAGTTCACACCATCATTATGTTGCCTAAAAACCCCATATGCAAGTTTATGTATAGATTTGGGCTATGATCATATCATGTAAATTGATACATTTAACAAGTTGACACCTTTTGATCCTTAACATGTGTAGTTTATGCAAGTTTCACCCCTATTATGATTAGATTTATTTTAATTGTCTATATGTTGTGATAATTTATCTTTGTGCTAGGTGTTAGACTATACCAGTCTAGCCTATATTATGCGTTGAATAAGCGAACGTATAAACGTGGGGTAGGGGTAATATTAAGGATTTAATATTAAAAAGTTGGGGTGCAATTGATATGATTTTGCATGCCATAAGTGGATGGCCATAATTGAGTCAATTATGGACATCATTAAAAGTTGACTTAATTAATAATTTGAATAGGGAATTATTAAAACGGGTAAAAGATTTTATATGTTAATCAATGCTTAGGACATGAGGTTGGACTCGTTTGTGACATAAACCTGCTCGGACCCGCCCGGCAAATCCAGTGGTCACAAATGTCAGCCCAATGTGAGAGGTCCTAGGCCTAAACTAAAGCATAACGGTTGTAAAGACACGAGGTTAGACTCTTTTATGGTGTAAGACTGCCCGGACCCGCCCGGCAAATCCAGCTGCCATAAATGTCAGTCTAATGTGAGAGGTCTTTATGAGGTTATGGCCTGAATGAATTAAGAAATACTTAACCAGATAAACATGTAAGGTGGGACATGGGGGTTAAGTAGGTGCCTTGGGTGACATGAGGAATCTAGGGGGTGCCCTTAGTGGCATGTGAAATACGATTAGTAAGACTTAACCAAACACACATGTAAATGAACATGACTAAGAGGGTTAAGTGGGATATACTAGTGACAAGCTTAGGTGGGTAGCTTGTGGGGGCCCATTTCGACCAGTATCCCAAACGTATCTTTGTGGGCTCGACCCAAGTCGAGGACGGGACACGCAAGCTGGGTTCGACTGTAAGAGGCCAAAACGGGGAGCGGTGGCAACGCAAGTCCAACGGGTTTTGTATGCATGTGTGGACCCGGGCTGGTAGGTAAGACGTTGTTGCATCGTGTAGGTATAAGCCGTGCATTCTCAAGTTGTATCGGGTTGCCACTTTAGGGGAGTGATACACCCCACTGTGGGGCCAGCACGGGTATCTACGAGTAGGGAGCCGATCGAAAGTGGGTAGTGGGGTACACCTAGTGGAGATAGGGGCAGACGGCACTTATGTAGTCAGCTAGGGGTACGTAAGGCTATTTATAAAGTTTCTGTGTGAAGCAAGTGGGATCAAACAATAGGGTGACTGGTGTGGTTCAGTGTAGTAATCATTCGTTAGTAATTAGGTGTGCCTTTACCGTTATCTTTAACGTTATCTTAAACGCTATCTTTATCTTCCTAAGAGTTCATAGACATTTACTTGTCTTCCAGCTTATGCCTTAGTCTAGTTATTTTGATAATAGTATTGTTAGAATTATCATACTCGTCAGACTTTATGTCTGACCCCCTCTATTTCTATCCTTTTTCCCCCTCCAGGTCCTCAGATTGGGCCCAGCTCTAGTGGAGTTTGATTGAATTGCTTCATCTCTCTTTGGAAAGCTTGGACCGTTGAAGTAAAGTCCAGCTTGTTATCTTTTTAATGGCTATTTATGTAATGGGATTATGTATTTTGTTTTTATGAAGATGGATATTGTACTTGGTTATGATCTATGGTTTTATGATGTAACAAACATGTTTAATTTCCGCTGCAATAAAATGAAGTTTTAGATTTCCAAGTACTATTTACTATCTGTCTTGGTGTAATTTTTCTGTTTTATATTCACTTATAACCTCCATGGAAGTTAATGCATTCCCTTCGTGAGTGACATTAATGGACATGGGGTGTTACACGTGGTATCGGTAAGGTTACCAGAACATATAAAAATACTTTAGAAAAATAGTTATTTTTGGAAGAAGTGCTTTCAAAAACATGTTTTAATGAGAAATTTAAAGAGAAAAGTTTTAAAAAAAAAACATAATCCCCAATAGCCCATATCTTTATCTTTCGAATTCTCCATTCTGAATCTTTCCTTTTTCGTTTCAGCATGACTGAAGATCTTAATCTACCCGACGGTGTAACGATACCAGGATGGTAAAAGAGGTTATTAGAGGCTAGGGCCGCTGCAGGTCCAACCAATGTTCCACCACCACCATTTGCACCCGTTCCTCCTCCTCCTCCTCGCGTAGATACTTTTGCAAAGACGTGCAAGGAATTCAAGGCTATGGGTGGAAAACCATTTCAAGGGTCAGAAACGTTTGTGGAAGCTAGAGATTGGCTTAAGGAGGTGGAAGAATTGCTAGAAATCTTTGAAGTAGAAGAAGGAAAGAGAGTTCGATTAGCAGCTTGGTTGATGAAGGGAGAGGCCTCGTTTTGGTGGGAGGTCACTAATGGGGAGCGTCCTGTTGACTCTTGGGCGGATTTTAAACGTAGGTTCGAGGCGAAGTTTCTCTCAAGGGCGGAAGAAAATCTATATATGGAAAGGTTCTTGACATTGAAGCAAGGAAGCTCATCAGTGAAAGAATATGTCAATAAATTTAATCAGTTAGCAAGGTTTGGCTTGGAATTAGTAAACACGCCGGAGAAGAAGGCTCTAAGGTTCGTGAATGGCTTGAATGAACTATTGCAAGGGTTGGCTATGACCCACATCCCTATGGGGGCCACCTTTGAGAAGTTAGTAGAAATGGCGCTTATACATGAGGAGAAAAGCGCTAAAGCTGATAAGGCACCCGAGAAGAAGGGGGATCAGAAGAAACCACAACAGCAAAACAAGAAGGGTGGTAAAGACAATAACGGCAAGGGAAAGAAGAAATGTTTTAACTGTGGGACACCAGGCCATCTCAGCAAGGATTGCCGAAAGAAAAAGAAGACAGGCTGTTTTCATTGTGGCGATGCGGAACATTTAGTGAAGGACTGCCCAAAGAAGGGGCAGAGGGCAGGAGCTACCTCGGGAGGACAGGTGCAGGCTCTTATGGCACCAGGGCAGGCAAGGGGACAAGTTCAGGCTGTCGCGGTCCCACCGCTGCAAGAACGAGGTAGAACCATTTCTGTTGAAAGCTTAGTTTTTCTGTTTGATCATCCTGTCCGTACCTTATTCGATTCGGGCGCATCACATTCGTTTATCTCTACATCATTAGTTGAATCACTGCACTTAAAGACCAGTTTAGTAGAGGATCCCTTAGTTGTTTCGAATCCAATTGGGGGCTCAGCTTATTTGTCTATGATGTGTTTGGATTTGAAAATTTCCATACTTAGCATTGAATTTAGATGTGATGCTTATGTGTTGGGCTTCACGGGCTATGGGCTAATTTTAGGAATGGATTGGTTATCCAGAAATGGGGCCGTTCTTGATTGTGAAAGGAGTGTAGTTAGGCTCGTGACTCGCCTTGGTAACACTCTCGAAATCTTTTGTAATCCCATAAATTTGGTTATGCTAAGTTATCTAGAATCGATTGACGCGTCTGAGGAAAATCTACGATCTGTTAGAGTGGTACGAGAATATTCGGATGTGTTTGAGGAGGTGAAGGGCTTGCCTCCAAAGCGGGAGATAGATTTTCGAATATATCTTGTGGATAATGCGAAACCAGTATCTTTGCCAGTACGCCACATGGCTCCACGTGAAAGGAGGGTACTCGGTAAGCAAGTGAAGGAGTTGCTTGAGAAGGGGTTCATAAGATGAAGTATATCGGAGTGGGGTGCTCCAGTAGTATTTGCCACGAAGGCAGATGGGTCCCTTAGACTTTGTGTGGACTATAGAGAACTTAATAAGCTTACTAAGAAGAACAGACACCCACTGCCGAGGATTGACGATCTCTTCGATCAGTTAGTTGGCGCCTCAGTGTTTTCGCAGTTGGACTTAGCCACTGGTTTCCATCAGTTGAGAGTGGCTGAGGATAGCATTGACAAGACTGCCTTTAGGACTCCGGACAGTTTCTATGAATGGCTAGTGATGCCCTTCGGTTAGACAAACGCCCCCGCATACTTTGTTGATTTGATGAGTAGGGTGTTTAGGGAGTACCTTAACAAATTTGTGGTACTTTTTGTAGATGACATCTTGATCTTTTCTAAGGATGAAGAAGAGCATGCCCTACATCTTAGGGAAGTGCTGGAGACTCTTCGAGCGCATAAGCTTAAAGCTAAATTTTCTAAGTGTCACTTTTGGAGGAAGGAAGTACGGTTCTTAGGACACGTGGTTTCCAAAGAAGGGATAGCTGTAGATCCCGCGAATTTGGTGGTCATCCAAGATTGGAAGGTTCCTAAAAATGCTACCGAAGTGAGAAGTTTCTTGGGGTTGGCTGGCTACTATAGGAAGTTTATCAAAGACTTCGCAAAGATATCAGCTCCATTGACACGCTTGACGAAGAAGAACCTAGTTTTCACATGGGACGTAGATTGTGATGATGTGTTCCAACGTTTGAAGAGAGCTTTGACTTCAGCCCCAGTCTTAGTATTGCCAGACGGGAGTAAGCCGTTTACCGTTTATACTGATGCTTGTGGGATAGGACTAGGCGCAGTCTTAATGCAAGAGGGCAGGGTAATAGCCTATGGTGGAAGGCAGTTGAGAGCGCATGAGAAGAATTACCCCACACACGACCTAGAGTTGGCCGCTATTGTTTTCGCGCTTAAGTCTTGGCGTCATTATCTTCTTGGAGAGAAATTCGAACTATTCACTGACGACAAATCTTTAAAATACCTATTCTCTCAAAAGGACTTGAACTTAAGGCAGCAAAGGTGGATGGAGTTCTTAGCATCCTACGACTTTGAGATAGCATATACCCCTGGCAAGGGTAACGTGGTGGCCGATGCCTTAAGTAGAAAAAGATTATCCTTAAGTCCTTTGTTTGTTGAGCGACAAAGTTTAGAATTCATTTCGATGTTTGACTTTAGACCTTCCGTTGACTTTGTACCCGGTTTGCTAGCATCCTTGGAGGTCAGACCTACGCTTTTGGGACGGATTGGCGAGGCACAGTGAGTAAACCCACAGTTAGTTGAGTTAGTAGAAAAGCTCAAAGGAGGGGAGTCATCAAGCTATCTCCGTAGGTATACCCTAGATGATAAGGGTTGTTTACGTAGGGACGGTAGACTTTGTGTACCAAAAGACGATGACCTAAGGAAGACTATTCTTGATGAAGCACATCGTTCGAAGATAACCATTCATCCCGGCGGGGACAAGATGTACAAAGACATGAAGAGAGTTTACTTTTGGGCCGGCATGAAGAAAGACATGGCCGAGTATGTCGCTAGATGCTTGGTATGCCAACAAATAAAAGCGGAGCAAAAGAAACCCGTTGGGTAGCTTCACCCATTGGAGGTTCCACTATGGAAGTGGGAGAGTGTCTTGATGGATTTTGTGGATGGATTACCGCGATCGAGGAGGGGTAATACGGGGATTTGGGTTATAGTAGATAGACTTACTAAGAGCGCCCATTTCATTCCCGTGAAGAGTAAGAGGACTGCTCCATGGTTAGCTTCTGTATACGTTCGAGAGATAGTTCGTTTGCACGGTGTTCCTTCTAGCATAGTGAGCGACCGCGATCCTATTTTCACTAGCGAATTTTGGAGAAGCTTACAAGAGGCGGTAGGGACTCAGTTATGTTTGAGCACCGCATATCATCCTCAGACGGACGGCCAGACTGAGAGGGTGAATCACATTCTAGAGGATCTGTTGAGGCTATGTATCCTAGACTTTGGGGGTACATGGGAAGAGCATCTTCCATTGGTTGAGTTCACATATAATAATAGCTTTCAGTCCAGCATTGGTATGGCACCATTCGAAGCTCTATATGGACGACCTTGTCGTTCACCTACATGTTGGTGGGAATCTACGGATAAGATCTTACTTGGGCCCGATATGATTAGGGAGACTTCGGAGAAGATCGACTTGATTCGAAGGAGGATGAAAGCAGCGCAAGATAGGCAGAAATCTTATGCGGATAAGAGGATGACATATCTCGAGTTTGAAGTTGGGGACATGGTCTTTGTCAAAGTGTCTCCATTACGAAACGTTGTTCGCTTTGGGTCCGTTGGGAAATTAGCACCAAGGTTTGTAGGGTCGTTTCCTATTAAGGAGAGGATTGGACGGATGGCGTATAGAGTGGAGTTGCCCGAGAGACTTAGTGGTGTACATGACGTATTCCATGTGTCACATTTTAGGAAGTGCTTGTACGAGACCGCGGAAGTGGTAGAGCTGAGCTTGCTTAGAGAGGTGGAGATAGTGCGTGATGCGACAATTCGATGAGCTCCTACGCGCATTCTTGGGTCGGAGATCAAGAGGTTGAGGAATCGAGAGGTCAGACTAGTCAAAGTGCAATGGGGAGATGATGAGAGCAACGCTACTTGGGAGACGGAAGAGAAGATGCGTTCACGATACCCTTTTCTTTTTGAGGGTATGTCCTTTAATTTCTCCTTTATCGCTTAGCTTGTACTTATCTTATCTTTAGTATATCCTCTCGCTAGTATCTTTGACCTTTAGTTAGGATAATCCTATGGTTGAAACATGTGTCTGAGACATGTTATGTATGGTGGATGCAAAGTGGATGCAAGTGTTTGCTAGTGGTTGCTCGTGGATGCATATACACAAACTATTAGGCACCAGATCGGCTCAGTCACTTCATATTGCATATTGCATATATATGGATGTATTTAGTAAAATGGATGTATAATGGTTGCATTATCATATAGTTGTTGCATTCAGGTGGATGGTTGTGCACGCATATAGAATTAATATGTATCATTAGGAATCTTTTGCATAAATATTGGACGCATGGCACTATCATGAATTGCACTAAGGAGGTCGACTGAATTAGTAAACCGCCTAATTTTGCATTAGATATGGACATATACACACACTGTGCATATAAACATTAAAGCATTAGAAGTCTTTTAAGGACAATGGATGCTGATGTTTGATGGTTGAGTAGATGGACGATTAGATGGTAGGATATACATTCTTCTTGACTTGGAGATTTCAGGGACGAAATCCTTTAAGGAGGGGAGAATGTAACACCCCGTAATTTTATAACATTAAAATTCACAAATTAAAGTATACTTAATTTTTAGAAAAGAATTAAGTGAAATGGGTTGCGCAGAGAAATATATATATATATATTGATATATATATATATATATAAATTAAAAACTAAATAAATAAATATGCGAAAAAGTTCAAAATAGCGAATTGGGAGGGGAAATAAATGAACCGGCCCATTTTTGAGGTCGACCCAAGCCCCGCTGGGTCGACTAGGGGTTAATCCAGGGTGTTTGGCTGTCAACCCGTGGGCCGATTCGTTCAAATGCAGATTTTGCATTTGATTGGTTCTCATGGTTCAGGGTTAATCTAATGGTCCTAAATAACTTCCTACACCTATAAATACATCCTAATGCTAACCCTAAACCTAATTAAAATAGAATAGTTACCGTCATACCGTCGCCATGGAAATCAATGGAGCCGCCGCCAACTAAGAAAGAAGAAAAGCAAATTCAATTCTAATTCTCTCAACCCTAAAGCAAAGCAAAACTCTCTCTTTTCTTCTCTAAATTGTGAGTATGATGATCTTAACAAGATTATTATCATTTTAATTAGGTTGAGTTATGAATGGATTATGAGTAGATGATGTGAATTATCATATATGTTGTTGTAAACCCCTTTTGCTATCATGTATATTGTAAATCCAATGTTATGTGATGATGATATCTTATATGTTGTAAATCATGTTATGATTATGTTATGTATGTTGAAAGTTTCTATGCTAAGTTGTGATGAATCATAAATGTTAAAAAGGCCATGATGTTACCATCTATGCTAGTTAGTTCATAGTAATTAAATCATCATGTTTGGGTTATGTTGATCTATATGACAAGTCACATATGCAAGTTAGATTGATTAGAAAAGTTATGAACATATGCCAAGACATCTATTATGACATCTAGAATTATGCTGTGACATATGTGATATCCTATGCTAGTTCACACCATCATTATGTTGCCTAAAAGCCCCATATGCAAGTTTATGTATAGATTTGGGCTATGATCATATCATGTAAATTGAGACATTTAACAAGTTGACACCTTTTGATCCTTAACATGTGTAGTTTATGCAAGTTTCACCCCTATTATGATTAGATTTATTTTAATTGTCTATATGTTGTGATAATTTATCTTTGTGCTAGGTGTTAGACTATACAAGTCTAGCCTATATTATGCATTGAATAAGCGAACGTATAAACGTGGGGTAGGGGTAATATTAAGGATTTAATATTAAAAAGTTGGGGTGCAATTGATATGATTTTGCATGCCATAAGTGGATGGCCATAATTGAGTCAATTATGGACATCATTAAAAGTTGACTTAATTAATAATTTGAATAGGGAATTATTAAAACTGGGGTAAAAGATTTTAAGTGTTAATCAATGCTTAGGACACGAGGTTGGACTCGTTTGTGACGTAAACCTGCATGGACCCGCCCGGCAAATCCAGTGGTCACAAATGTCAGCCCAATGTGAGAGGTCCTAGGCCTAAACTAAAGCATAACGGTTGTAAAGACACGAGGTTAGACTCTTTTATGGTGTAAGACTGCCCGGACCCGGCCGGCATATCCAGCTGCCATAAATGCCAGTCTAATGTGAGAGGTCTTTATGAGGTTATGGCCTGAATGAATTAAGAAATACTTAACCAGATAAACTTGTAAGGTGGGACATGGGGGTTAAGTAGGTGCCTTGGGTGGCATGAGGAATCTAGGGGGTGCCCTTAGTGGCATGTGAAATATGATTAGTAAGACTTAACCAAACACACATGTAAATGAACATGACTAAGAGGATTAAGTGGGATATACTAGTGACAAGCTTAGGTGGGTAGCTTGTGGGGGCCCATTTCGACCAGTATCCCAAACGTATCTTTGTGGGCTCGACCCAAGTCGAGGACGGGACACGCATGCTGGGTTCGACTGTAAGAGGCCAAAACGGGGAGCGGTGGCAACGCAAGTCCAACGGGTTTCGTATGCATGTGTAGACCCGGGCTGGTAGGTAAGACGTTGTTGCATCGTGTAGGTATAAGCCGTGCATTCTCAAGTTGTATCGGGTTGCCACTTTAGGGGAGTGATACACCCCACTGTGGGGCCAGCACAGGTATCTACGAGTAGGGAGCCGATCGAAAGTAGGTAGTGGGGTACACCTAGTGGAGATAGGGGCAGACGACACCTATGTAGTCAGCTAGGGGTACGTAAGGCTATTTATAAAGTTTCTGTGTGAAGCAAGTGGGATCAAACAATAGGGTGACTGGTGTGGTTCAGTGTAGTAATCATTCGTTAGTAATTAGGTGTGCCTTTACCGTTATCTTTAACGTTATCTTAAACGCTATCTTTATCTTCCTAAGAGTTCATAGACATTTACTTGTCTTCCAGCTTATGCCTTAGTCTAGTTATTTTGATAATAGTATTGTTAGAATTATCACACTTCTAGACTTTATGTCTGACCCCCTCTATTTCTATCCTTTTTCCCCCTCCTGGTCCTCAGATTGGGCCCAGATCTAGTGGAGTTTGATTGAATTGCTTCATCTCTCTTTGGAAAGCTTGGACCGTTGAAGTAAAGTCCAGCTTGTTATCTTTTTAATGGCTATTTATGTAATGGGATTATGTATTTTGTTTTTATGAAGATGGATATTGTACTTGGTTATGATCTATGGTTTTATGATGTAACAAACATGTTTAATTTCCGCTGCAATAAAATGAAGTTTTAGATTTCCAAGTACTATTTACTATCTGTCTTGCTGTAATTTTTCTGTTCTATATTCACTTATAACCTCCACGGAAGTTAATGCATTCCCTTCGTGAGTGACATTAATGGACGTGGGGTGTTACAAGAAGGGTATAAAATTCTTATTTTGAATATTTAATTAAATAATTTAAAATGTTACAACCTAAATTAAATCAGAACTTATTCATTCGGACTCAAAATTTTACGATTTCACATCCTATACGATCGTGAAACCGAGATCTATGCTGTTGTGCAGACTAGATCCAATTCCGAGCAATTCAAATTTTGGCCAAATTTGCAACGCGACTATGATATTTCTTTTTTATATAAATAATTAATTAATTTAATTTATTTGCTATGTAATGATCGCCTATATATGATCTAGATCTACTTTGTTCTGACATTTTGGTTGATATTTGATTTGTTTGTTGGGGATGTTTAAACAAAGATTTATATGTGTTGAATAAAATAAATCATTTTGTTATATTATTGATTTGGATTGGAATTGCCATTTCAATAAAATAAATCATTTTGTTATATTATCGATTTGGATTAGAATTGCCATTTCAATAAAAATAAATCATTTTGTTATGTGTTGAATTGCATTAGATTTTCAATTCAACATAAAAACATTATTTTGATCATTTTTGTTGAATTGAATTAGATTGTCAATTCAACATAAAAACATTATTTTGATCATATTTGTTGAATTGAATTAGATTGTCAATTCAACACAAAAACATTATTTTGATCATTTTTGTTGAATTGAATTAGATTGTCAATTCAACATAAAAACATTATTTTGATCATTTTTGTTGAGTTGAATTAGATTGTAAATTCAACATAAAAACATTATTTTGATGCTTTTTGTTGAATTGAATTAGATTGTCAATGCAACATAAAAACATTATTTTGATCATTTTTGTTGAATTGAATTTGATTGTCAATTCAATATAAAAACATCATTTTGATCATTTTTGTTAAATTTAATTAGATTTTCAATTCAACATAAAAATATTATTTTTGATCATTTTTGTTGAATTGAATTAGATTGCCAATTCAACATAAAAAAATTATTTTGATCATTTTTGTTGAATTGAATTAGATTGTCAATTCAATATAAAAACATTATTTTGATCATTTTTGTTGAATTAAATTAGATTGTCAATTCAACATAAAAACATTATTTTGATCATTTTTGTTGAATTGAATTAGATTGTCAATTCAATATTAAAACATTATTTTGATCATTTTTGTTGAATTGAATTAGATTGTCAATTCAGTATAAAAACGTTTTTTTGATCATTTTTGTTGAATTGAATTAGATTGTCAACTCAATATAAAAACATTATTTGGATTATTTTTGTTGAATTGAAATAGAATTGTCAATATAATTGAAAATATATCATTCTTGTCTATATTATTGTACTGAAATAGAATTGTTAATACAATTGAAAACATATCATTTTTGTCTATACCATTGAATTGAGATAGAGTTGTCAATAAACATTGAATTAAAAAGTAATTCTTTTATTTGCATTCTTTGATGCAAATAAACATTGAATTAAAAAGTTATTCTCTTATTGGAAATCTTTAATGCTAATATACATTGAATTAAAAAGTTTTTCTTTTATTTGATTCTTTGATGCAAATATACATTAAATTAAAAAGTTGTTCTTTATTTGCATTCTTTGATGCAAATATACATTGAAATAAAAAGTTGAACTTTTATTTGTATTCTTTAACATAGATAAAATGTTGAAATTGGTATTTAATTTTTATTTACATTTCTTGATGCAAATAAAACATAGTTTTAAAAAGGTTATATTTTATTTGTGTAACGACCCGGAAAATCTGAACCAATTTAAAAAAATTTAAATTGGCTATTTTAGTGGATTTTAAATATTTAAAATAAATATTTTAAATAATAACGACGAAAAGTGAGTTTGAATCGACGTTTGAAAATAAATATAATTAATTCTAATTATAAACAAGGCCTGAAATGGCTCGATAGTTTCAAAATTTGAAATCAAATTTAAATGACTGTACCGGGTACAAAACAAAACGGATTTGAGTGAAACCAAAAATATTTAAATCTGTTAGTGAATACCTTTCTAACGAATCTGAAAAATCGAAGTTTCATAGCGGGAAGCAAAAGTTATGGCCAAATGAATTTTCTGAAAGATCGCTATAGAGTTTATATAGCCCGTGTAAATGGCCATAGTGCAAACGACCTCGGAATTCGAAGAAACCACTTTTGTTGGATCCGGGATGTCAAATTATTGCTAGGTTTCAAATTTTATAATTTTTGAAGTAAATATGTGAGCGTGGCAAAGGAAAACGTGTTTTGGTCAATTACAGTTAAAATGGATCGACCAGAAATGGGCCACTTTTCAAACGGTCTCAGATTTCGATGAAACTAATTTTGTTGGGACCGTATCGTCGAAACATAGCTAGATTTATTTTTTTTAGGAATTTTCAAAATCAGTATGTGGCCCCGACAAATTGAAATGTACGTTCAAATTAAATATTGAATGTTTTATATTTTAATTTGAAGGAAAACTGACTGAAACAGTCGAATGGGCCTTCGAAACATATCCCATTGTGTTCGGAATAGGGGTATTTAGGTAGGGACGACAGTCGTTGGGTTTGAATTGGTGCTTGTTTGGTCAAGAAGATATTTTTGAATTTAAAATAAATTAAAAATAAAATATAAAGGGCCAATCACTATCTTTCTCTCTCACCTCCCTTTGACCAGTCAGAACCCGCCTCCCTCCTTCGTTTACGACGGAAACAACTTTCATTCTTCTCCCCCATTTTCCGGCGAAACCACTCAACAAAACCCACCACTCCTTTGCAACTTTTTATAGCTCATCTCCTCCTCTTCAAATCAAAACAAACCCCATCTCCTATCGTGCAAGCTATCGCGAGAACGAACTCTCCAAACTTCACCGGTTTCGCACCGATTTCCGGCCAGGGTTGGAGTTCGACTCCACCATCTTCCTGGCGCAGGGGTGCCTCTCGAGGCCCGTCAACATGGTGCAGTTGGATTTCGACGAAGTACAACAGATTTGGTTTAAAATCGAAACCTATTTTCGAAGAAATTCTAAAGGTATCGGCTTTATTTTCTTTGAACTGAAAATAACACTTGTAAGTGTTGCAAAACTTTAAAAAATCATATCTTTTTCGTGTTTTGACGAAATTCAGTGAAACAAGAGATAGTGGACTCGTGTGGACGTCTTCTACATTCTAGAAGAGACCGCATATTTTTCTGAGCCTTCTGCTATTTTTGGTGGAGTGGAACACAATGTGAGATTTCTAATTTATAAACGATATGGAAAACGATGATGTATAAATTATATAGTCAATGTATGAGTTATATAAGTGTTGTACACCTCTTGTATAAGCGTTGTATAAGTTGTACGTTCGATGTATAAGTTATATATGCATTGTAAAAATTATATATGTGTTGAATAGAAGTGAAATATACTTATATAAATATGTATATATATACGCCCCTCGTCCACAAACCATGGACGATATTTATTGGTTGTGATTGGTGTGAAAATTGGTTGATAGCGAATGGTTGATTAAAATTGTTTGTGGTTGAAATTGATTGATTGTGGTTGAAAAATACCCGTTTGTGGTTGAGAATTATTTGGTTGAAACCACATAGGATTAGTTTGTGGAAATGAAAAAAATATACATGCCGCCTGCGTGCGAACTAGATGCATGAAATCCCCATTGTCAAAAGTTGCGAGGCTTTAAGGTAGAGCGAGGAGCCGTACTAGGGACGACCCTAGTTTTAACTACCCTGCCATTATGCTACCGAAATTTTGAATAATATTCATGTGTTAGAATTATTTTCATGTGTTGAAACTATATTCGTGTGTTGAATAAAAAACCTTCATGTGTTGAATAGAAATTCATTCGTTGAATAGAAATTCATGTGTTGAATGGTATTCGTGTTTTAAAATAAATTGTTTAATAATTAAAATCCTATTTTTATCATCTATATGAACTATATAAAATAGTAGTGTTTTGAAATAAATCATTTTACAATAAAAACCACGTTTTACTATATATATACTAACTATAGAAAACCTTCATGTGTTGAATAGAAATTCATTCGTTGAATAGAAATTCATGTGTTGAATGGTATTCGTGTTTTAAAATAAATTGCTTTATAATAAAAATCATATTTTTATCATCTATATGAACCATATAAAATAGTCGTGCTTTGAAATGAATTGTTTTGCCAAAAAAATCACATTTTTATTATATACATGAATTGTTAAAAATAGCGAAGTGTTGAAATAATTGTCGGTTGGATAAAAATAACATTTTTATAAAATGTATGAAAAGAAAATAGTTTTGAAATCGAAGAATCGATTATATTTATATTCATATATATATATATAATTAAAATATATCGAATAACGAAGCTGCAGTTCGTGTTTTGAAACCGTGATTTCAAACGATTAGTGCGAGAGATCCGACCATCAGATTTTCCCGAAACCGAAACCGTTGGGTTCGCTTTGGAAATATCTTTCCAACGACACCAACTTTGTAACGATCCAACGGTTGGATTGTCTGGAATGTTTAATTCAAATCTGAAGAAAAACAGGGCCAGAATCGATTATATATATATATATATATATAATTAAATCGAATAACGACGCTGCAGTTCGTATTTTGAAATCGAAACTTCAAACGAGTGTACCGGGAGATCCGACCGTCGGATTTTCCCAAAACTGGAACCATTGGATTCGTTTTGAAAAGATCTTTCTAATGATATAAAATTTGTGAAGATCCAACGGTTAGATTTTCAGATATGTGTAAATCAAATCTGAAGAAAAACAGCGCCACGGCCGCGTTTTGACCCGAAGCGTCGTTTGAATAAATTGGCTATTTTAAAATAAATAAAAATAGCAATAAATTGTTATAAAATATTATAAACAATATGAAATGTGAAATTTAGAAACTAACTGAAGGTTGGCTAAGTCTAATGGTTTCCTGGGTTTTGATCTGATGTTGGTTTCGGCCTTCGGGGTTAATATTTGTGAAATCGTTCTCTTATTGATTTACGGTTAGTGACTGATGAATTGAAATGATGGGTATGTTGTGTTTGTGTAGCACTTCTTTATTATATACATGAGTTGCTCAGAAAGACCGGGTTTATCCCATTCTGAATAACTAAATCGACGATAAGAAATCGAAGATGAAGATGGTGGTTGAAGACCAGAAATCTTCACCTCGTTTGGATGGTAACTGATGTCCTGATTGGGAGGCATCCCGAAATATGGATAATGAGTGGTGATCGTCCAGACGTACATGGAGATCGATGGGTATGCGAGGTATATAGTGCCTCCAGTTTCGTTCAGACCTAGAACAGACTAGTAAATGGATTGCGTGTCTGACATTGGAATTTATTCTGTGTGATTGATAGCCATCAGTTGCATGGTGTAAATTGCCTATGTGGCACACTAAGATGCAGTGATCAGGGCTTCTGTTGAAAAGCAAAGTCATGTGGTGTTGATCAAAGCACCTCCTGTGTGGCGTAGCTATGTGTATAACGTGAATTCGTGAGCCTCACACCCCGGTATGAACTAGAAATGGGAGAAGGACTACAGGGAGGGCATGCGTTTCCTTCTAGCTAAAGGTGGTGTCGGTGCTTGAACTGGCTGACATTTATATTGTTTTCACCTATGTGGTTGTTACTGTTGTGAGGTGCCTCGGTTATATCGGTCGATCCGGGACCGACGGAGTCATTCGTTGGCTCATTGACGCCCCATAGGGCGGGGAAACGCAGTGTTCAGGCATTTTAATCCACATCGGTGGACCGGCCCTGACGATCCAAAGGCTTGACTGAGTACTTGCCTGAGACACGGGCTAGAGCGTCTCGAAGTCGGTAAGGACTATCTTTTGCCTTGGTTCATGACAGAAATCCAATTTCCAAATACTTGACTGTGCGGTTGTGATTGTATACCTATATATATGGCGACATGATATATGGTACCCATGCCGTCTATGATTGATAGTTATGATTGAAACTGTTTTGAAACCTATAAACACTAGTAATAATATCAAATTCTTTTGTTTTATTCGTATCAAGCATATTATGGCTATTATAAGGTAAAACTCTATCCTCCGGTTTGCGTTGCATTGTGTGATGGGAACTGAGTCTTATAATGGCTTCATTTTTATAAAAGCCTTTGCAATGTTTAAAAGATTTATTTGTTTTAAAGCACTGGCAATCCAATGGAGCAAACTCGTTCCGCGAAAGTGGCGTGGTCCTGTGATTAGCCATATTGTATAATGTGTTAAGTAGATTTCTCATACCAGTCCCATGACTGACTCGTAGTTTGTTTCACTTGCAAACTCAGGTGCCCCCTTTTTCTACACGGGCAGCCTTGTATTCAGGTTTTAGCAGGCTCTTTTTGGATAGCTGTAGCTGAAGATGGATTCTATCATTTATCTCTTTTTATGCCGTTCAGCTCCTAATGTACATATTATGTTTGTTTTCCGCTGTAGACATTTATGTATAGCTAAACTGTATTTGTACTAAGTATGATCCTGTATACTGTGTAACTCTGATGATTATGTTTATCCACTGTATTATTTGTTCATTATCTGGTGTATTTATTTAATTCTGTTCTGTTATTTCTGTTTATGTGTTATATTCCAAAGATTACCCTTTCCACCGTCAATTCGGGGTTCGGGGTCGTCTCAATTTGTAATTTAGATACAAATTAAAACATGATTTGTAAAGTTACATTTTTGTTTGCAATTTTAGATGCAAACAAAACATTAGAATTAAAGTTACATTTTTGTTTGCAATTTTAGATGCAAACAAGACATTAGAATTAAAGTTACATTTTTGTTTGCAATTTTAGATGCAAACAAAACAATAGAATTAAAGTTACATTTTTGTTTGCAATTTTAGATGCAAACAAAACATTAGAATTAAAGTTACATTTTTGTTTGCAGTTTTAGATGTAAACAAAACATCAAAATTAAAATTGCATTTTGTTTGCAAAATTTTGATGGAAACAAACCATTAAAATAAAAGTTGCATTTTTGTTTGCAAATTTAGTTGCAAACAAACCATTTAATAAAGATTGTATTTTTGTTTGCAGTTTTAGATGCAAATAAAAACATTATAATAAAAGTCATATTTTTATTTACATTTTAGATGTAAATAAAAAGAATAGATTTCAAAAGTCACATTTTTATTGACATTTCATATGAAATAAAAGAATAGATTTAAATGTTAAGATGTTCATTGTTACTGTAGATACAATAAAAATAGTAGACTAAAAATCATGTCTTATTTGTCATTTGGTTTCAACAATAGGTGTGAACATTAAGAAAATATATTTTCTATATAATTTGTTTACCATTGGAAATAATTAGTTTTAAAAATATGATTTATTTCAAATCATCATTTTTATCATGTTAAAGGAATTAGGAAAATCATATGCATAAAATTCTAACATGAATATGGATTATACTTTGTTTGTTATTGTTGAAATAGTTGAAATTGCCAAATGATTTGTATTTATATTTATATATAAATATAAATTAAAATTTAAACGAATCGCGCGCGGTAGTTCGCGTTTCGGCAATCGTAACTTCAAACGATTATACCGTAAGATCCGACAGTCGGATTTTCCCAAAACCGGAACCGTTAGGACCGCTTTGGGAAGATCTTTCTAATGATATGAATTTTTTCAAAATCTAGCTGTTGGATTTTAAGATATGTGTAAATCAAATTTTGGTAAAAATAGCGCCAAGGCCGCCCATCGACTCGAAGCGTCGTTATATATTTGGCTATTTTTTTAAATAAATAAAAATAGCGATAAATCCTTATAAATTAATATTAATGATATTAAATGGTTTAAATGATAATAATTTGGAAATTTATTTGAAAACATCGAGTTCAACTCATTTCAAATAGTTTTACGGCGATTTTAAATCGAAGATATCGAGGACGGCGATTGAAGACCGGCGATCTTCACGTCGAAAGGATAACTACTGATGCCTGGCATTGGCTAGCTACCAATAAAGGGTTAAAGTGGTAGTTGTCCGGACGTACTTGATTAATCGTCCGGGTACACGAGCACCTAGGTGACTCCGGATTCGTTCAGACCTAGAACGAACTTGTAAATGGATGTATGTCCGACATTGAATTTCATGCTGTGTAATTAAATTGATTTCTATTAATATATATCTGTGGTGGCGAAGAATCTATTCTCTTGCTTAACACCTTTCTTTGAGACACGTGAGCTCGAAGGTTATATATTGGTAGTTATCGATCGTATGGTATGGACTGTCAATGTGACATGCCAAGATGTAATTGATCGAGACTTTTGTTGAAAAGTAGAGCCACGTGGATGATGATCAAAGCATAACCTATTTAGGCATAGCTTTGTGTATTACGTTACCTCGCGAGCCTCACACCCTGGTAGAGTCGAAAACGGGACAAGGGAACGCAGGGAGTGCACACGTTTCTTTCTAGCTAGAAGTGGTGTTTGGGTTTTTACAAGGCCCTACATTTTTACTTATGTGGTTTATGGATTGAGGCGCCTCGGATATTTTTATTGGTCGCCAATGGCCAATTTATAGGTCCAATAGGATCGGGAAGCGTGTGTTCAGGAATTGCCAATCCGCTAGCGTTATTTGTGGACCGGCCATGCTGTATCCAGGGGTTCACTGCGGGGAATCCTGAGACATTGCTAGAGTGTCTCGAATCGATGAGGATATCGTTCCTAGCCTTGACTCATGATGGAAACCAACCTCCAATATGACATTGTGGTCTTGATTCTAAACCTATATATGGCGACATAGTATATGGTAGCTATGCCGTCTAGGATTGATACATTTACTTTAAAGTAGTTTTGAAACATGTTAGACACTAGTAATAATGTTAAAAATATTATTTTCTACGTATCAAGCATTTTTGATCATTATAAGGTAAAACTCTATCCTCCATTTGCGTTGCATTGTGTGATGGGATTTGAGTCTTATAATGATTTCATTTTCTAAAAAGCATTGCATTGTTTTGACTTAAAAATTTATAAAACTTATGCACTGACAATCCAATGGAATTAAACCCGTTCCGCGTTAGCGGCGTGGTCCGGTGATTAGCCATATTATTAGTTTAGTAAGATTTCTCACACCAGTCCCATGACTGACTCATAGTTTGTTTCACTTTGCAAACTCAGGTGCCCTCTTTCCACACGGGCAGCCAATTGACAGGTTTTAGGTAGGGATGTTTTCTGGACTAGAGCTTGCTGATGAAGATATTGGAAGATCTTTTTTTATCTTTTATTTTCTTCTTGAGACAGTATTGGATATTGATTGTAATAACCCGGAAATCCGAGCCAATTTAAAATTTTTATTTTGGCAATTTTGATGAATTTTGAATATTTAAAATGAATTATTTTAAATAATAATGACGAGAAATTTATTTTGAATAGAATTTGAACCTATATATTTATATTGATCGTCGTTAGAATATAAATATTTATTTATATATATAAGGAATTGAAAATGGCGTAGTAGTTCGATAATTCGATTTCAATTTTCAAATGAATATACCGGGTGCAAAATAAACCGGATTTTAGTGAAACCAAAAAAAATTGAATATAATTGAGAATATCTTTCCAACGAATCCGAAAAATTGAAATTTCATTGTGGGAGTCAAAAGTTACGCCTAATTGAAAATTCAGAATAGTCGCTATGGAATTCTGGCCCTTAAAAATGGAAATTTTGCAAAAGACCTCGGTTTCGACGAAACCACTTTTGTTGGATCTGTGATGTCAAGTTATTGCTAGATTCCAAAATTCGTAATTTTTCAAATTAATATGTGGGCGTGGCAAAGAAAAACGTGTTTTGACAATTTCAGTTGAATTTAATCGACTGGAAAATGGCCATTTTTCAAACGGTCTCAGAATTGGATGAAATCAGTTTCGTTAGGACCGTATCATCAATACGAAGCTAGAAAATACTTTTCGGGAATTTTTAGAGTTCATATGTGGCCCCGGTAAATTGAAATGCGCGTTCGAATTCAATATATAGAGTTATATGTTGATTTTGATGAAAACTGATCCAAACGGCCGAATTGGCTTGCGATACACATCTCATTGTGTTCAGAATGGGGGTAATTAGTTATGGACGACAATCGGTGGGTTCGATTTCGAGGTCGAAATAAAAAGTTGCTTTTTGAAATCAAATAATTAATTAATAAAAAAATTAAAAATCTCCCTTTCCTCTCCATACCGTCAGCTCCCCCCCTCCCCCCCCCCCCCCCCCGATTTCATTTTCAACCAAAAAAAAATGGAGGATCGAACGGGGAGGCAGCCGTGCCGCCGGGGGTGGGCCACCGCCGCCTTCCCCCAAGTCCGCACCCCCCACTCTTCCTCCTTCCCTCTCTCCTTTCTCTCCCTCCACCTTCTTCTAACAAACCCGCTAGCCCTCGAACGAACCACCGCATTGCACCACCGCTCCTCGCCTCACCCCACCTCCACCTCGATGACGACCAACCCTCCCTCCTCCCCTTTCTTCCATTCGACGCTCGAAACCTAAAAACCCATTTTTCCTTCTAGCGATGCAGCCCCCCTCCCTCGATACCCAAACCGCCATCACCTCTGATGCAGTCAAACCCCTCCCCTTGCGACTGATCTCCTCCTCTCCCTTCGATGATCAACCGTGAGTATTTTAATTTAATTTATTATCATTATTCTTTAGATTAGAGGAGAAAATAAGATTTTTATTTTATTTTAGTTTTAATTATACAAATAAATTAGTTATAAAAATGGATTTTTATATATTTAGCTTAGAAATAAGGATTTGATTTTTAGTAGAAAAAGCAATGATTTTTCATATTAAAAAGAAAGGATTTTAATATAAAGTTTAGCGAAGTAAAGATAAAGATTCTATTTTTATAAATTAAAAAAGATTTGATTTTGTTCATGAAAAAGTTGGGTTTTTCATTGTAGAAATATTAGATTTTCATTTCGAAAGTAGAGAGAAAATTTTGATTTTTAATTAAGGTAAAGCTTTGATTTTTAACATGATAAAGCTTTGAATTTTTAGAAGAGTAAGGTTATGATTTTTAGATGATGAAAAATATGAAAATGGGATTTTTTATTTATATGAAAGATTACATTTTTATCCAGAGAAAAATAGAATTTTTATCTATATAGTAGCGGTGTAAAAATATAATTTTTATCTATAAAGCAACAAAATAAAATTGTGATTTTATAGCGATGATATAAAAATTCGATCTTTATATAAGAAGTAGAAATATAAAAATATAATTTTTTATAAGAAAAGCGTTGTAAAAATATATAAAGTAGAAATAAAAATATGATTTTTATTTATTGAAATGAAGTGATAAAAATATAATTCTTATTATGAACAGCGTGAAATGAACTGCTTTGGAATTTCAAATAGATCCAGGCGGTTCAGCAGTTCAGAAGGAAAGCACGGCGGAGTGGAACCCTCGGTGAGAACTTCTCACTTTTAATTTAATTTTCTAGTTAAAATATATACTAGGATGCAGACGGTGTTTAGTAGCACCCGACACCCGTCGTCCATAGACCATGGACGGCTTGTTTGTTTGATTTTGATTTGTAGTTGATTGTATGATGTGGATTGAAATAAAAAAATATTTTTATAGTTAAAAATAGAATTTTTAACGTGTATATGAAATGAAATAAAATAATATAAACAAATCGAGCGATTTGTTTATATACACACATTTGATTGATATTGATTGGGACGATAAATTTTACACACCGCCCAACTGCACAAATAAAATTTGTGTTTGATTGTTTGAAACCCCACACGGGTATTAGGATGATATATGACATACACTAATCCCAATAATTAGTTGTATGTCGATCGATTGATGGACAGACTGCTATGAGCGTTAAATACTTATATTTGATGCTTATACAGTGTAGAATGCACTTTGAATGATGGTTGATTATTTGTCATTGTTGATATACATGCTTTGTATGGAAATCCATAGAAATAAAATCTATGGTAATTGATTGTGCCTCATTCCAGTTTTGAAATAGAATATTTGAAACGAAATATTTGAATAAAATATTTGAGAAGAAATATTTGAAACGAAATATTTGAATAGAATATATGAAATAGAAATATGTAAAGCCGTGTTGATTAGATATGCGCTATTTTGACGCGAACGATATTTATATCGATTATATTTGTTTTTATAATGAATATTAAAAAATGATTTCAAAATCGAATATTTTGAAATGAAATTCGAATTAAATTGAATTGAAACGAATTTGAATTTGAATTTAATTGAAAATAAAATGAATTCGAATCGAATTGAAATTGAATGGAAATCAATTTGAAATGAATTCGAATTGAAATTGAATAGAATTGAATTCGAATTGAAATTGAATAGAAATGAATTCGAATCGAATTGAAATTGAATGGAAATCAATTTGAAATGAATTCGAATTGAAATTGAATAGAATTGAATTCGAATTGAAATTGAATAGAAATGAATTCGAATCGAAATTGAATTGAATTGAAAACAAACTGAAATTGAGTTAAAATCGATTTGAATTGAAATCAATTTGAAATGAATTTAAAACGAATTTAGAAGGAAAAATTCAATTTTGATTTGAATTTGAAATGAAGTTGAAATCGTTTCGAAAACGAATTTAAAACGATTTAAAAAAATACGTTTTGAAAGGAGATCGACGAAATATATATATATATATATATATATATATATATATATATATATATATAATGGCCTGAATAGAACGCGCCGCGCTGTGGTAGTTCGTGAATTTCGACCTTTGACTTCGAATGGGTATTGCGGGAGATCCAACCGTCGGATTCTCCTAGAACCGGAACTGTTGGGTTCGTATCGAAAAGTGTTTTCTAACGAATATTAGAGATTTGAAATCTAACGGTTGAATTTGGAATTATGTTCAAATCAAATTTAGAAAAGATCGTTGTAAGTGCAGTTCGATGGCCGTTGATGGAAATTGAGTGTACGGGCCTTGATAAAATTATTAAAAATAGTAATAATTTGTGTAAAATCATAAGAAATGATTTGTGAAGAATTGGGGTGAAAAACTCAATATTTGAAAAGATAAAAATAGATTTTTATCGAAATGAACTAGTTTCGAACTAGAATTGTAATTCTATTTATTTTTAAAATAAATAAATTGGATTTGAAATGGTTTCAAAGGTAACCAGAATTTCCAATAATTGAGTTGGAATGGATTTGAATCGAAATTGTCTTTCGAATATTTCGATGTTGGATTTCGTGATGATACAGATATCGTTATGGGAATTTGAAAGATATATTTATATCGTTGTTTCCAATACGATATTTGTTGGTCGTAGAATTTGATATTAAATATAAGCCGATATATTTTCTATTCAGAGCCTTGTATTTAATATCAAATGGAATTTGGGTTTGTCGTGAATGGTGTCTTCAATAACACTGTTCTTAAGCCCAGTTGAGAAAAAGATTAAATATATTTATTTAGATTTAATGAAGTGTACCAATTAAATAATATTTAATTGGAATTGAATTGGTTTTGATTTTTGGGTTTATCATGAACCGTGTTTTAAATAACACTCGATCTTCAACCCGATAATTAATGGAATGTGATTTTGGGTTGTCGTGAACGGTATCTTCAATAATACTGTTCTTAGACCCAAAGGAGTTAAGAAAATCAGAAACTAACTGGAGATTAGTTAAGTTGAATGGTTTCTTGGGTATTGATCTAATGTTGGTTTCGGCCTTCGGGGTTAATACTTAGGGAATTGCTCACTTGCTAATTTACGGTTAGAGACTGATTGAAATGTGATGTGATTTTGGGTTTGTCGTGAACCGTGTTTTAAATGACATTAATTATTGTTAGACCGAAATTTGGGCCTAACACCCAAATGCTATGTGAAAACCTCACAATCACAGATTAATGCACAAAAAGCGGTAAAATAAGAGGAGACACACGAGATTTTTATAGTGGTTCGGCTCAATCCAAGCCTACGTCCACTTTATAGTTTCTTAAATCCTAAGAAGCTATTACAATGTTGTTTGTTTGCCGTTTATACACGAAATCCTCATGTTTACAATGAAGAAGAGGAGATTAAAGGGGAGATTATACACGAAATCCTCGTGTTGTAATGTGGAATTCGACTTCTAGGTTATGCAATAGCCTTGCGAAGAACCATAGTTGAAGCCATGGAGAGTTAGAGTTCCAAAAGTCCCTTGAAATAGCCATGTTGTGGTGTATTTATAGGCGTAGAGGAGCCTCTGGGAGTCCTGAATCGGATCGGATCGGAGGGACACGTGGCAGGCCCTGAGGTGATCTCGGAAGCAGTGGAGAAATGGTCTTCAGATCGTGCTAGGACAGCTGTAAGCCGATCCGGATTAATAGGAGGTGGTTACGCCTGAAGAACAGGTCAAAGCTGCTGCGTCTGAGCGGGTGCAGGGGGGTCGGTTCGGACTTCCGATCCGAACCGAGTTGGTGTCTTCAATCCGAAGACTTCATGTGCCAGTGTGCTCGAAGGTGAAGCGGATCGGGTTTGCCCCTTCCGATCCGGTCCGGACTGATGAGAATGGGAGCTGTGACAAGCTAGTGTGCCAGAGACGTTCGGATCGGGTCCTCCGTCCTTCCGAGCCGATCCGGAGCATTCCAACCGAAGGCGAGACGTGTTGCTACATATCTGGTGCAAGGCGGGTCGGGTCGGACTGCCTCTCTTCGATCCGAACCGAGGTGCCTGTATACGAGATAAGATTCAAAATCATGCGAGTTGATTGGACATGATGGGATCGGGTTTGCTTCCTCCGATCCGAACCGTTAAGGGGTGACGCTAATTCCAGAATCCATGTCTCCGGTTCTGCACGCGTTCACGGAAACGGGCGTAACTTTCAAACCGTAAGTCCAATTGAGCCAAACCAAAGCTCAAACTGAAGCTGATTCAGAGATCTACATGAGTTACGGAGCATTGCTCCGTAATCTCTGTTTTCGGGCCCAAAAAAGGTCATCTGGTAGGAGTTCCGGGCCTTTCTTTGTTTGTGATGCGATTTCGACCAAATCGCTGCCCGTCTTCTGACGATGTTTCCAATACTCTAGTGTGTTGTTTATCAGAGATCCCATATGTGACTGTTTTGACTAAAAAGAGGGTCAACATTTTGCCCCCTAGAACATATCTTGCTGGTTGAAGGAAGATGTGTTCTGGATAATCCAAGGCCACGCCGGGCCTGACAGCTGCAAGTATAATCCATACCTGCGAAGAAAAGAGAGCAGAAAGGTTTTTCAAATCCTGAAAAAACTAATTACACTTTCGAGCATAAACCATGCTTGGGCGTTTGTTTGAGCATAAACCATACTCGAGGGATGTTCGAATCATCCTGCCAAAACCTGGCAAGGGACCCAACCTTCCGGGTATAAGCCATACCAGGAAGTTCAAACTGAGCGTAAGCCATACTCGAGTTTTATTGAGTTCCTTTGCCAAATCCTGACAAAACAATAAGCCGTCCCAAAGTATAGTCCATACTTAAGAATCCTAGTGAGTACAATCCATACTCACGTCGGGATAGAGCTATGCTTGCCAAAACCTGACAAGGCAGTCTGTCCTTAGGCATAATCCATGCCTAGGGGTCCGAGATAAGTATAAGCCATACTTTAGTTGAGATTGAGAATCCTGCCACAACCTGACAAGATACTTAAATTGTCAAACATAATCCATGCTCAGAAATTCCTTCCTTATTCAATTCAAAGTACAAAACCAAAGTAAATCGTGATTGGTTTGTCATCGAGTGCAGAGCACGATTTGGAGCTAAATCCTAACCCCGAACGTGTGTACTCCGATTTAGCCAATCGGAAAACCTAAAGAAAGCAAAGAGACATATCTTAAATCCTAAGAAATGCTGAAAACGCAGAGTGATCCAATCCAGATCAGTTGATGATGAGCCGATGGGAGCTCGTTCCAGGGTCATTCCCTCTCCGGGGAGCAGGTGATGGCAGCGCGGGTGCAGGCGCTATAGGTTGTTTCACATACTCGGGTAGCTCTCCACGTCTAACCCGTTCCTCAATTAAGTCTCGTAAGTGCCTACAGTCATTTGTGTCATGACCGTCCATATCATGAAATATGCAATGTCTTCCAGAGTCACATTCTCTTTGGGATGGCTCCCGCCTGGGAGGCTTTGGATAGGAGACGTCACCGTTTGTGTTCATGTAGATGTCAGTCAGCGACGAGTTGAGTTCAGTGTATTTTTCATATCTGGGCCCTCTCCAGGGCTGAGCGTTGCGGTCATTCTTGACAGCAGCTTTCCCTTTGCCTTTACCAGAATCAGACGGTTCTCCGTCTTTGAGCATGTTAACATCGAGAATTTTCTTTTCATACGTTGCGTCTTCTTCACGCAAAAACCTATCCGATTCAAGATAGAATTCGCTGAGATTCCTTGGTGGGTCTCGGTACAAGGATTTTTTGAACTCCGGGTTGTCTAGAACACCTGATACTGCCGCCATCAATACCATAGATGGCTCAGGTCGATCAACTGATGCTGCTGCAACGTTGAACCTTTCCAGAAATGATCGCAGAGTTTCTTTAGGCCTCTGCTTGATTGTAGTGAGCGACATTACATTCTTGGGTCGAGCGATGTGTACCCGAAATTGTTCAATAAAGCGAGCGGCCAACTTGTTCGAGCTGTTGATCGATTCAGATTCCAGCTGCCGAAACCACATAGCAGCAATATCTGTCAAAAAGAGAGGAAAGCATTTAGCCATGACGTTTTCCGATGCCAATTGAACTTCCATATGCCGTTTATAGCGCATTAGGTGCACGGTAGGATCTACCCTGCCGTTGTAGGGTTCCAGTTGTGGAAGTTTGAAATCTGGAGGATTGCGGGAATTCCTGATTTGCTGTGTGAATGGATTGTGATTGACATCATCCATGTCATTCTGGTAAATGCGGCCTCTCGAAAGGCGTTCAATAACGCTGGCGAGCCGATCGCCTTCAAAGAGTTGTTGCAAGTTGACAAGTCCAGAGCTGGTGCCCCCAGCGTTAAGTTCAGAAGTGTGTGGAAGAGTATAAGGAGCTTGGCAGGTCATCCGGTTCGGTTCGGAGGTACCCCCTTGCTGCGGCTCGGAGGAACGAGGGAGGTTATGGAGAGGTGCACGGTTCGGATCGGATGTGCCGATCCGATCAGGTTCTCCTGTTCCGAACCGGGGAGCTTGATGCTGAGGATGTGTGGAATTACCGATCTGAACCGGTGCGGAGGTAGGTCGTGCTGGAACGAATTCTTGATTTCCAGAAGGGAGGCTGCTGCCCCCAAGCTCATGTAAGGTGGCGGTTCGGATCGGATCCAAACCGATCTGGTGAGGATTCCCTCCCATTTCCATCTGCGCTTGATTCAAGTTTTGGCCCTCGGTTCGGATCGGATCCGAACCGATCCGGTTTGCAGCTGCTGCTGGGGCTATTTCCGTGCTATTTCCAGCGAGTTGTGTGTTGCCACTCGGCCTACCTTCCATCCGAGAGAAGAATTGGTCGATCATCTCCTGTTGTTTGGGTTCTCAATTCATCGAGAATGCCATCCATCTCTTCTCGGGTTAAGTATGCTGATGGATTTTCATGAGAGGAAGCCTCCTGGCTTGCCTCGTTCCTTGTGCGTTCAGTGCCAACATCCTCAGCACGAGAGAAGGTTCCGTCTTTCTTTCGCTTGACCATTGATCCAATAGCCAAATAATCCGCTTCCGTTCAAGCTAGTAGAAGAAGTTGTATCGTGTGCCCCCTACCTGGCGCGCCAAAATGTTAGACCGAAATTTGGGCCTAACACCCAAATGCTATGTGAAAACCTCACAATCACAGATTAATGCACAAAAAGCGGTAAAATAAGAGGAGACACACGAGATTTTTATAGTGGTTCGGCTCAATCCAAGCCTACGTCCACTTTATAGTTTCTTAAATCCTAAGAAGCTATTACAATGTTGTTTGTTTGCAGTTTATACACGAAATCCTCGTGTTTACAATGAAGAAGAGGCGATTAAAGGGGAGATTATACACGAAATCCTCGTGTTGTAATGTGGAATTCGACTTCTAGGTTATGCAATATCCTTGCAAAGAACCATAGTTGAAGCCATGGAGAGTTAGAGTTCCAAAAGTCCCTTGAAATAGCCATGTTGTGGTGTATTTATAGGCGTAGAGGAGCCTCTGGGAGTCCTGAATCGGATCGGATCGGAGGTGCACGTGGCAGGCCCTGAGGTGATCTCGGAAGCAGTGGAGAAATGGTCTTCAGATCGTGCTAGGACAGGTGTAAGCCGATCTGGATAAATAGGAGGTGGTTACGCCTGAAGAACAGGTCAAAGCTGCTGCGTCTGAGCGGGTGCAGGGGGGTCGGTTCGGACTTCCGATCCGAACCGAGTTGGTGTCTTCAATCCGAAGACTTCATGTGCCAGTGTGCTCGAAGGTGAAGCGGATCGGGTTTGCCCCTTCCGATCCGGTCCGGACTGATGAGAATGGGAGCTGTGACAAGCTAGTGTGCCAGAGACATTCGGATCGGGTCCTCCATCCTTCCGAGCTGATCCGGAGCATTCCAACCGAAGGCGAGACATGTTGCTACATATCTGGTGCAAGGCGGGTCGGGTCGGACTGCCTCTCTCCGATCCGAACCGAGGTGCCTGTATACGAGCTAAGATTCAAAATCATGCGAGGTGATTGGACATGATGGGATTGGGTTTGCTTCCTCCGATCCGAACCGTTAAGGGGTGATGCTAATTCCAGAATCCATGTCTCCGGTTCTGCACGCGTTCACGGCAACGGGCGTAACTTTCAAATCGTAAGTCCGATTGAGCCAAACCAAAGCTCAAACTGAAGTTGATTCAGAGATCTACAAGAGTTGCAGAGCTTAGCTCTGTAATCGCTGTTTTCGGGCCCAAAAAAGGTCATCTGGTAGGAGTTCCGGGCCTTTCTTTGTTTGTGATGCGATTTCGACCAAATCGCTGCCCGTCTTCTGACGATGTTTCCAATACTCTAGTGTGTTGTTTATCAGAGATCCCATATGTGATTGCTTTTACTAAAAAGCGGGTCAACAATTATTTAACCTAGTTAAAGAATAAAACTAAGTGGAGTTTTAATGAATCTTTAATTAGATTGAAAAGATCGAGAATGGAGTATCACCAGTTTTGCTCTAGGCGATAGTTAAATCTTTAACGAGATTTGAACGTGAAATGGTAATTAAATTTACCGATAACACCGTGGTGTTAGATACAAAGTATTACCAGTTTTACTTCATGGGATGAATAGGTTGGGGTTGGGAAATAAAATAAATGATTACTTCGGTGTGGTTCGCTAATCCTGACTAGTTGGCAGTGATATTCAAAGGAAGATTAAAGAATAAATTTAAAAGAATTTATCTTTGATAAAATTAATGGGAACCTTTCCCTAAGAATGTGAAATTTAGAAACTAACTGTAGGTTGGCTAAGATGAATGGTTTCCTGGGTATTGATCTGATGTTGGTTTCGCCCTTCGGGGTTAATATTTGGGGAATTGTTCTCTTACTAATTTACGGTTAGTGACTGATTAATTGGAATGAGGCGTATGTTGTGTTTGTGTAACACTTGTTTACTAATTTATAGTTTGACTTATGTGGTTGTTGCTGTTGCGAGGCGCCTCGGATATATCAGTGACTATGTGAAGCCGATGGAGTCATTCGTTGGCTCATTTACGCCCCAAATGGCGGGGAAACGTGGTGTTCAGGCATAATAATCCACATCGGTGGACCGGCCCTGACGATCCAAAGGGTTGATGCGTGCTGATCCTGAGGCTCGGGCTAGAGAGTCTCGAATCGGTAGAGGACTATCCTTTGCCTCGGTTCACAGATGGAAATCCAACTTCCAATACGTGACGTTTCGATTTTAGTTGTAATCCTATATATGGCGACATAGTGGGATGGGGCGCTTATGCCGTCTATGATTGATACTTGTGATTTGAAGTTGTTTTATTCACTATGCACTTATTATAGTATCAAATGATTTGTTTTAAACGTATCAAGCATTCTTTGGCTATTATAAGGTAAAAACCCTATCCTCCGGCTTGCGTTGCATTTTGTGATAGTACCTGGGTCTTATAATAGCTTCATTGTTCTTTATCTAGCATTGCGCTGTTTGTTTTATGCACTGGTATTCTTGGGAGTAAACCCGTTCTATGTTATACAGCGTGGTTCCTTGATTCACCTAACTTTAAAATAAAGATTAATAACTGTTTTAGTTCTCATGCTAGTCCCATGACTGACCTGGAGTTTATTGTTTTAACCTAAACTCTGGGCGCCCTTATTTTGACATGGGCAGCTAGTAGTTTTGGTTTTGCAGATTTATATTCACAGGATCCTGGTTTTCGGCTGGAATGATATCCGGAAAGCTTTGTATCCGTATACCTCCTTCAGTTGTGTATTGTATTATTTTCCGCTGCTATGTAATTTATTGTAATCTCTGATATTTATCGAATGTATTTTATTTGTTTATACTCTGTATGTTCTTGTATTCTGATGAATTGTTGTAATTAACAATGAAATGTTCTTCTGTTTGTGTTCTGATTCGTCTTGTCCTCACAGTAATTCGTTCTTTCTCTTCTCTTCAGAGACCGGGGAAGTTCGGGTCGCTCCATTTGGTATCAGAGGAACCACATGAAAAATTCATCAGAGATTGGATTAGTAATATCCAATAGGAATGACTCGTTAGAGATGGGATCAGTAGTATCCTAGAACGAGTGTGAAGAGTACATTTTTGAAAATAAAAACAAATTTTGTTTTGAAATTTAAATCAATTATTTGTATTTGATTATTTATTTTGTATTGGATTTGGACAGTCCAGTATATAAAGATTTTGCCTATACGTCTGATCCACGTGTATTTGAAATTTTAATATACTGGATAGATATAGAATTACACTCTAATCGCCCGGAGATGATTTTGATAATGGAGCTCCATCATTAGAATTTATGTCCGAGTGACAAAAGTGAGGTTTCTATATATTTCCAATTGACTGGTTTGAGAACCAAAATTAGATAGGGCCTATTGTTGTGATTTGGCATCAAAAATCTGATTTTTAGACTATGTATCAAAGTTATGAATTTAAAAAGCTAATCAACTAATTGATTGCTGATTGTGTTATTTGATTATTGGTTGATTAATTAAAATTTGAACCATTTAGACAAATTGAATCAAATAGTGAATTGTATTGAAAATTTGTCGCATTTGCATGCATGTACATGTACTTACGTTGAACAGGTCACAGCAAGGAGGCTAGAGCAGAAGAATAAAATTGTTTGCCCGACAAATAGGTACCATAATTTACTGTTTTGTTTGGGTGATGATGATTTTATGAGCCGATTGGCTTTTTCTTTTTCTTTTGGATTGAAGAAGGCCATGGGAGGCTATATGAAATATCCCGAAGTCCCCGGTGTAAGGGAGGTTATGGCGAAATTTTTCGAAAATTTAGGGTGTTAGCCAAATTTTTGAAAAAATTGAAAAGTTCTTAGAAATTGAAAAGATGAAGAACTTAAGCCATAAAGAAAATAATGAAAGTTGAGTTGGTTTGTGAAACAACTTTCGGCTTCGGGGACGAAAAGTTTTAAGTGGGGGAGATTGTAATAACCCGAAAATCCGAGCCAATATAAAAATTTATTTTGGCAATTTTGATGAATTTTGAATATATAAAATGAATTATTTTAAATAATAATGACGAGAAATTTATTTTGAATAGAATTCAAACATATATATTTATATTGATCGTCGTTAGAATATAAATATTTATTTATATATATAAAAGGAATTGAAAATGGCGCGGTAGTTCGATAATTCGATTTCAAATTTCAAATGAATATACCGGGTGCAAAGTAAACCGGATTTTAGTGAAACTAAAACAAAATTGAATCTAATTGAGAATATCTTTCCAACGAATCCAAAAAATTGAAATTTCATAGCGGGAGTGAAAAGTTACGCCCAGTTGAAAATTCATAATAGTCGCTATAGAATTCTGGCCCTTAAAAATGGAAATTTTGCAAACGACCTCAGTTTTTGACGAAACCACTTTTGTTGGATCCGTGATGTCAAGTAATTGCTAGATTCCAAAATTCATAATTTTTTTGAATCAATATGTGGGCATGGCAAAGGAATACGTGTTTTGACCATTTCAATTGAATTTAATCGACGGGAAAAAGGCCATTTTTCAAACGGTCTCAGAATTTGACGAAATCAGTTTCATTAGGACCGTATCATCAATACGAAGCTAGAAAATATTTTTAGGGAATTTTTAGAGTTCATACGTGGCCCCGGAAAATTGAAATGCGCGTTCGAATTCAATATATAGAGTTATATGTTGATTTTGACGAAAACTGATCGAAACGGCCGAACTGGCTTGCGATTCATATCCCATTGTGTTCGGAATGGGGGTAATTAGCTATGGACGACAGTCGGTGGGTTCAATTTTGAGGTCAAAATAAAAAGTTGCTTTTTGAAATCAAATAATTAATTAATTGAGACGACCCCAAACCCCGTACTAACGGTGGCAAGGGTAATCCTTGGAATATACACATAAACAGATAATAGCAGAACAGAAATAAATAAATAAATACACCAGAGAATGAACAATAGAATATACTAGATAAACGTAATCATCAGAGTTACACAGTATACAGGATCATATTTTGTACAAATACAGTTCAGCTATACATAAATGTCTACAACGAAAACAAACAAAATATGTACAATAGGAGCTGAACAGCATAAAAAGAGATAAATAATAGAATCCATCTTCAGCTCCAGCTATCCAGAAAGAACCGGCTAAACCTGAATACAAGGCTGCCCGTGTAGAAAAAAGGGCACCCGAGTTTGAAAGTGAAACAAACTACGAGTCAGTCATGGGACTGGTATGAGAAATCTACTCAACACATTTATAATATGGCTAATCACAGGTCCACGCCACTTTCATGGAAAGGGTTTACTCCATTGGATTGCCAGTGCTTTTGAAACAAATCTTTCTTTTAAACATCGCAATGCTTTTTATAAAAATAAAGCCATTATAAGACTCAGTTCCCATCACACAATGCAACGCAAACCGGAGAATAGAGTTTTTACCTTATAATGGCCAAAATATGATTGATACGAATAAAACAAAAGAATTTGATATTATTACTAGTGTTTATTTGTTTCAAAAACAATTTCAATCATAACTATCAATCATAGACGGCATGGGTACCATATATCATGTCGCCATATATATATATTATCAAAACCGCACGATGTCATATTTGGAAATTGGATTTCCGTCATGAACCAAGGAAAAAGATAGTCCTTACCGAATTTGAGATGCTCTGGCCCGTGCCTCAGGATCAGAGCTCGAGTGACCCTAGAATCGTCAGGGCCGGTCCACCGATGTGGATTAAAATTCCTGAACACTGCGTTTCCCCGCCCTATGGGGCGTCAACGAGCCACCGAATGACTCCATTGGTCCCGGATCGACCGATATAACTGAGGCGCCTCGCAATCCATCATCCACATAAGTAAAATGTCAGGCCGTGTAAAAACACCGACACAACTCCTAGCTAGAAGGAAACGCATGCCCTCCCTGAGGTCCTTCGCCCGTTTCTAGTTCATACCGGGGTGTGAGACTCGCGAATTCACGTTATACAAAAAGCTACGCCACACAGGCGGTGCTGTGATCATCACCACAAGACTTCGCTTTTCAACAGAAGCCCTGATCATTTGCCACTTAGGCATGCCACACTAGCAATTCATGCCATGTGACTGATGTCCATCGATATACAACCTCTGAGCTCGTGCGTTTCAGAGAAGGGCGTTAAGAAAAATAATAAATTCTCCACCGCCAAACAGATGTATATTTAATAGAGATCAATCAACACAGAATAAAATCCAATGTCAGACACACAGTCCATTTACAAGTCCGTTCTGGGTCTGAACAAAACCGGAGGCACTATATACCTCGCAAACCCATCGACCACCACGTTCGTCTGGACGATCACCACTCATTATCCGTATTTTGGGATGCCTCCCAATCAGGACCTCGGTTACCATCCAAACGAGGTGAAGATCTCCGGTCTTTGACCACCGTCTTCATCTTCGATTACTTATCGTCGATTCAGTTATTCAGAATGGGATAAACCTGGTCTTTCTGAGCAACTCGCGTATATAATAAACAAGTGCAACACTAACATACACACGCATCATTTCAATTCATTAGTCACTAACCGTCAATCAGTAAGAGAACGATTTCCCAAATATTAACCCCGAAGGCCGAAACCAACATCAGATCAATACCCAACAAACCATTCGACTTAGCCAACCTTCAGTTAATTTCTAAATCACATCCATATCGTTTATAATATTTTATAACGATTTATCGCTATTTTTATTTATTTTAAAATAGCCAATTTATTCAAAACGACACTTCGTGCCATAATGCGGCCGTGGCGCTGTTTTTCTTCAGATTTGATTTACACATATCTGAAGATCTAACCGTTGGATCTTCACAAAATTTACATCATTAGAAAGATCTTTTCAAAACGAATCCAACGGTTCCAGTTTCGGGAAAATCCGACGGTCGGATCTCCCGGTATAATCGTTTGAAGTTTCGATTTCAAAATACGAACTGCAGCGTCGTTATTCGATTAAATATAATTATATTTTTATATAGATAAATATAATCGATTCTGGCGCTGTTTTTCTTCAGATTTGAATTAAACATTCCAGACAATCCAACCATTGGATTTTTATAAAGTTGGTGCCGTTGGAAAGATTTTTCCAAAGCGAACCCAACGGTTGCGGTTTCGGGAAAATCTTATGGTCGGATCTCTCGGTATAATCGTTTGAAATCACGGTTTCAAAATACGAACTGCAGCGTCGTTATTCGATATATTTTAGTTCTATTTATATATATATATCGATTCTTCGATTTCAAACTATATTCTTTTCATACATTTGATAAAAATGATATTTTTATCTAACTGGCTTCTATTTCAACATTCACTATTTTTACCAATTCATGTATATAATAAAAATGTGATTTTTAACGTAAAACAATTTATTTCAAAACAAGATTATTTTATACATTTCATATGGATGTTAAAAATGGGATTTTTATTATAAAACAATTTATTTCAAAATATGAATACCATTCAACACATGAATTTCAATTCAACGAATGAATTTCGATTCAACACATGAAGGCTTTCTATTCAACGAATATATATAGTTTCAACAAATGAAAATAATTCAAACACATGAATATTATTCAAAATTTCGGCAGCATAACGGCAGGGTAGTTAAAACCGGGACCGTCCCTAGTACGGCTCCTCGCTCTACCTTAAAACCTCGCAGTTTTTGACAATGGGAATCATGCATCTAGTTCGCTCTACCTTAGAACCACACCAGAAGAAGACCCGACCCGAACAGATAAAGGATACCCGACCCGAACCGATTGCTTAAGGAGGAACCCGACCCGACCCAGTATTGACCAATAACCCGAGATGCAAAGGTAGTCCAATATGTGAAGTTAGAGCTCAGGATCCAGTTGGGAATCGATGAGTTCACTTCATGGTTGGACTTTGCTGCGGGACGTGTGCTAAGGAGTTGTCGATGTTCATAACTTCGATTCACCACTAAGAATGAATGATTGGCTACTTATCAGTGCAGTAGGGTCATTATGACCTGAGGGGCAAGGTGATGGTAGCAAGACTACGTTATCAGTGCAGTAGGGTCATTATGACCTGAGGGGCAAGGTGATGCGTAGTAAGACTATGAGCCAGCGCAAATGGGGTGAACAACTCCATGGGGCAAGTGGACATAGTAAGGATTGGTAAGGCTATCAGCCAGCGCAGATGGGGTGAATAACTCCATTGGGCAAGTGGACATAGCAAAGGATTAGTGGCTACGTTATCAGTGCAGTGAAGTCGTTTATGACTTCATGGGGCAGAGTGATCGTACCAAGGTATGTTGGGTGATCGAAGTGGTGAATATCGTATGCTTTACGCACCGAGTGAGAGATGTGAGGATGGATGCTATGTTTGATTGTTTGTCATCCCTATGACATGCACACCTTCCCCACCTCCGTATCTTTACATGGTTTGATATGATACCTTAGAGTGTTGTACAGTATGTAGTGCTAACTCTTTGGTCGCAGGTCCAGGTTCAGGTATGTTTTAGTCTACCTGTTATTGTTCACTTTAGATGCTTATCGCTCATACCAGGCTTTATGTCTGACCCAGAGTTTTATGTCTCTTCTTATTACTCTGGGTGCTCACACGAGCAGACTAGAGACAGGTTAGCTGGTGATGCGCGAGTAGCTGATTCGGAGGCGGGCAGGAGGCTTCCACGTATGATATATATATACACACATTCTCCCTGTGTCGTTGGTGGTCGCTACTTGGGCATTAGTAGTGTACCTCATTTATCTTACTTTTGCTTTGAGACAGTTTGAAAGTTGTAATAAGCTGTATTTTGGATTTCCGCTGCTATGATGTTTAGTTCTGATTTTCAGCTTATGCACTGTCTCTCCTGTTTTATGTCAAGTATGTTATTATTATATTTTGTTCTATGCGCTGTGAGACATTCTACAGGTTTTTGTATGTTCATTTCCTTCTTCCCTTTCCTTCTCACGACCCGTTCCGTGCTAACTGGACATGTGTACAGCGCACTTATGGAGTAAATGTCGGTTGGTGCGGGGCGGTCCGTCACACTTGGTATCAGAGCTCTAGGTTGCGTAGTTAACCTAGGGAAAGACACTAGGGAGAGTTAGTACGTATATGGGAGCGCGTATTTGTGATTACTTTGGTTTTCAAAAGCTATGTATATATATACTATTAGTAGTATAAGAATGAAGTCGCACTGCACTAGCACCACTATGGGGTCGTTAATCGTTTCCCTTTTTCAGATTGACGATGAGCCGAGACACGAGGGGTGCTGGTAGAGGGACCAACCAAGGGAATGCCGCTGACATGAGGGCTATGTTTACTAACCTCATGAGAGACATGCTTAGAGAAGTGCAAGGGGCAGTTCCCAATCCCGGAGTTGGTGTTGGCCCAGTAGTGCAGGCGCCTAAGGTCGATTTCGCCAAGTTGTGCAAGGATTACACTAATCTTGGTGGGAAGTCGTTCCACGGAACGGAGTCGGCCACAGATGTTCAAGATTGGATTGATAATTGTGATCGTATCTTTGATGACTTGGGTCTTGAGGATGCGATGAAGAGAAGGCTAGCGTCTCGTCAGCTGCAAGGGCGAGCGATGAATTGGTGGAATGCCATTAGAACAGCTACTCTAGAGGACCAGGATACTTGGGTTCAGTTTAAGGGTCGCTTTAGCGAGAAGTTCATTCCAGCTGCCCAGAAGTCAGTATTGTTCAAGAGGTTCTTGGAACTCAAGCAGGGTGGCAGGGCAGTTTCTGACTATATTGCTGAGTTCGACACTTTGTCGAAGTATGGACTGTCTCTCATTGATACTCCTGAAAAGAAGAATGAGAAGTTCATTACTGGTTTGGATGGATACTTGGGGGAATGGCTTATCAACCACATTGATGAGACTTTTGAATCGATTGTGGGGAATGCTTTGAGATCAGAGAGTCTTTACCCTAAGTCAAAGACTGAGGCTGCATTTGCAGAAGGGCCAAAGCCGCAAGCAGGCGGTGGAGGCAAGAATAACTCTCAGAATAAGAGGAAGCAGGACCAATCTAAAGGTGGCCAGAAAAAGAGCAAGAAGGATGTTAAGTGCTTCAGCTGTGGAAAGAAGGGCCATTATGCTAAAGAATGTCGGGCCAAGCCAGCGGAAAGGAAGTGCTACAACTATGGTCAAATGGGACATCAGAAGGATAAGTGTCCGCAACCTCTTAAGGAGAAGCAGATTGTGAAAGCATATGCTATTGATGCTGTTCCTTCTTCGTCGAATGCCCCAACTGCGGCGGAGAAAGGAAAGAATGTTGTTATTCAAGGTATGCTTTCTATTTATGATATACCAGTTCGAGTTTTGTTTGATACTGGGGCTTCCCGTTCCTTCATATCTAGTGACCTGGTAGATAGGTTGGGACTGGAACCCGAGATAGTCGATTGACCATTGGTTGTGACGAACCCGATTGGTGGTTCGACTAGCCTTAGTATGATTTGCAGGAATTTGGTCTTATCGAGTCATGGATGTATGTTTGTATGTGATTGCTTTGTTTTGGGCTTTACTGGGTATGGCATTATATTGGGAGTCGATTGGCTCCAAAGATACGGGGTGGTGGTAAACTGTGAGGGCTTTTTGGTGACAGTGAGGGCGGATGATGGGCGGAGGGTAGTGTTTGGTAGTCTACCTAGTGATGGGGTTATGGCTAGTTTTGTAAATTCCCTCGACATCCCGCAGGATGAGTTGTCAGATGTGCCCGTGGTTGGCCAGTATCCGGACGTCTTCGAGGAGGTGACCGGGCTTCCACCACACCGAGAGATTGAGTTTCGTATTGATTTAGTGAAAGATGCCAGACCTATAGTGATGCCACTTCGTCGTATGGCACCAAGGGAGCAACGAGAGCTCGGGGTGCAAGTCAGCAATCTTTTGTAGAAGGGATTTATTAGAAGGAGTGTCTCCGAGTGGGGAGCACCAGTTGTGTTTGCCACTAAGGCAGATGGTTCCCTTCGTTTGTGTGTGGATTATCGTGAGTTGAATAAGGTGACGAGGAAGAATAAGTATCCTCTACCGCGGATAGATGATTTGTTTGATCAGCTAGAAGGAGCAAGAGTGTTCTCCCAGTTGGACCTCGCGACAGGATTTCATCAGCTTCGAGTAGCGGATGAGAGTGTTCCGAAAACGGCCTTTAGTACGCCGTCTGGATTTTATGAGTGGTTGGTCATGCCATTTGGGTTGACCAATGCACCAGCCTATTTTGTGGATCTTATGAATCGAGTATTCAGATATCAGTTGAATAAGTTTGTTCTTGTGTTCGTTAATGATATCCTTGTTTACTCAATGACAGAGGAGGAACACAAGGGACACCTGGGGATAGTGATGGAGGTGTTGAGGAAACACCAATTGAAAGCGAAATTCTCTAAGTGTCATTTTTGGAGAAGGGAAGTAAGATTCTTGGGTCATGTTGTTTCAGAGAGGGGTATTGCCGTGGACCCTGCGAAGGTGGCTACAGTACAGGATTGGCCTACACCCAAGAATGCAACAGACGTAAGAAGTTTCTTGGGATTAGCTGGATATTATCGTAAGTTTATCCAGGACTTCTCCAAGATAGCAGCACCGTTGACTCAGTTGACTAAGAAGAATCAGTCCTTCGTCTGGGAAGGAGTGTGTGAGGATGCCTTCAAGAGTCTAAAGGAGAAGTTGACGCGTGCGCCAGTGTTAGTCATTCCTAAAGGGAATGAAGAGATGACGGTATACACGGATGCTTGTGGTACCGGACTGGGTGCTGTATTGATGCAAGGAGGTAGGGTTGTAGCTTATGCAAGTCGACAGCTAAAGCCGCATGAGAAGAAGTATCCTACCCATGATTTGGAATTGGTAGCGATTGTATTTGCGCTGAAGATGTGGAGACACTATCTCTTGGGAGAAAGATTTGAGTTGTTTACCGATCATAAATCGTTAAAGTATCTCTTCTCTCAGAAAGACCTGAATCTCCGTCAACAGAGATGGTTAGAGTTCTTGGCTTCGTATGATTTTGATATCGCATACACACCTGGGAAAGGTAATGCGGTAGCCGATGCCTTGAGTAGGAGACATGCCAGCTTAGGGGCAATGTTTCTTGAATGGAAGCAACTGGAGTATATCGCGGGGTTTGATTTCAGACCAAAGTGCGAATTGGATCCAGTCATGCTAGCTAGTTTGACGATCAGACCCACTTTGATAGAGCAGATTGGTTCTAGCCAGAGGAACGATCCTAATCTATTGGAAATCATCTCCAAGTTAGAGATGAACATCGACGGTGAGGAGAGGAATGTGTATGGGCTTGATCGAGATGGATGGCTTCGGAAGAATGGAAGACTAGTTGTGCCCAACGTGGGTGGTTTGAGAGATGAAGTGCTTAGAGAATGTCATCACTCAAAACTGACTATACATCCCGGTGGTAATAAGATGTATCGAGACATGAGACAGACTTACTACCGGGAAGGGATGGAAAGAGACGTTGGGAAGTTTATATCCAAATGCATGAATTGCCAGCTAGTTAAAGCCGAGCAAAAAAAGCCTAGTGGGTTGTTGCAACCATTAGAAATTCCCGAATGGAAATGGGAGCAAGTCTCGATGGATTTCATCGATGGTTTACCAAGGACTAGATCGGGATATGATAACATTTGGGTAATTGTGGATCGATTGACTAAAAGAGCAAGATTTATACCAGTCAAATCGACCAGAACGGCAGCCTAGTTGGCAGAATTGTATATGAAGTGGGTAGTGAGATTTCATGGAGTACCCAAAAGCATTGTGAGTGACCGAGACCCGTTGTTCACTAGTGGGTTTTGGAAGAGCTTACAAGAGGCTCTAAGGTCAGGATTACATCTCAGTACCGCATATCATCCTCAGACCGACGGTCAGACGGAGAGGGTGAATCGTATATTGGAAGATCTCTTGAGAGCGTGTATATTGGATTTTGGTGGATCATGGGATGACCATTTGCATCTATAGAGTTTGCATATAATAATAGCTACCAATCCAGTATCGGTATGGCTCCATATGAAGCTTTGTACGGAAGACCGTGCAACTCACCATCATGTTGGATAGAGACTGGCGAGAAGTTTGTGCTTGGACCAGATGTGGTGAGGGAAACTTCAAATAAGATTAAGGTCATTCAACAACGAATGAAAGCTGCTCAAGATAGGCAGAAGAGCTATGCTGATAAGAGGAGAAGAGACTTGAAATTCTCCGTTGGTGACTTGGTGTTTGTCAAGATCTCTCCGTTGAAGAGCGTGATACGATTTGGCAGGAGAGGCAAGTTGGCACCAAGATTTGTTGGCCCATTCCCTGTTCTTGAATTAGTCGGGAATTTGGCGTATAGAGTTGGCTTACCAGAGAAAATGGCGGGACTTCACAATGTATTTCATGTTTCCCAACTAAGGAAGTTCGTTCACGACTCAAATGTGACTATTTCACCTGATCAGTTAGAGGACTTCGAAGTAGAACCCGAGGCGGTTGGGAACCGCAAGCCGATTCGTATTGTGGGGCACGATACGAAGCAACTTCGAAGGAAGTCGGTGAAGCTAGTCAAGGTTCAGTGGGGCGAGTACGAGAATGATTGTACTTGGGAGACAGAGGAGAGCATTAGGAAGGCATATCCAGAACTCTTTGCCTGGTAAGACTTACTTTGCGATTTAGTTATTCCGCATGCTAGGATAGACTTATTTTACTTGTTTTGCATGTTTGATGGTTGTTTTATGGTTGATAGGCATGCGGGACCTTTGTGTGTGTTTGGATTAGGGAATTTCGGGGGCGAAATTTCTTAAGGGGGGAAGAGTGTAACGACCCGTATTCTACACATCATAGGATTGTAGAATATTTATTTCTTTCACGTATGAAGTCGTATGGTCATGTAACTTTGGGAAACATCTATTAGAGTCATTTTCCATGTCCATGATTTTTGTCGATTTTTAAATGACCATTTTGCCCCCGAGTTGGTACTGTTTTGGCCATAACTTTTGACTGGAAAGGAATTTTGACCTGAAACCACTTCCATTGGATTCGTTTGATGGTTTACCTTTCCGTAGAGTGGTCATAATAGCCAAACGGACTTACCGTTTGGGAGATAAGGCTGAAATAAGGTTTGGAGGGTGAAAAACTGCTTAACCGGGCCAAATCGGGTGATTAGTGAGTAGGCCCATAACCCATTTCGGGATTAGGGTTATGGGGAGGCTGAAATGAGATAGAGGATCATTCCATTTCAGTTTTCTAGCCTCCACTTATCACCAAGGAACCCTAAAAATGGCCTCTAACCTCTAAATCACCTCCAAATCATCTTTTGATCAAGCATTAAGCTTAGCAACATCTAATCAAGGGAGATCTACATCAAATTAGCATTGGAGCTGCTGTTTAGGGTTGGGATTTGCATCAAATCGGAGATTTATTTCAGATCTTAGTTTATTTGTGGCTAAGGTGAGTGATTTGCATAGTTTTACACTAATTATGGCTAATTAGGGGTAATTAGTGTTAATTGGCGAATTTATACACTAATAAATTTGGGAAAAATGTTCATAAATCCCTAAATGATGTTTTAGACCTATGATATGAATTTGGGTTAATTTGGTTAAGTTTTGCTAATCCTATCATTAATTTCACCTAAACATGCTTAGGGGGAAATATGGGGTTTTGGGTATGTCTGATCCATTTTAACCTATCATATTGATGTTTTGATGTTTGTGGTTGATTATGCATGTTGCTATGACTGTATGAAATGCTTTGTGGTTGATTTCAATAGTTAGAATGGTCGAAAACGCCGTCGAATGGCGTAAACACTTGCTGGAATAGTTTCAGAAAACAGTGCAGGGTTCGGATCGGATCGGATATAGGGCTCGGATCGGATATGTTGAACTGAGCAAGGAACCCGATCGGATCGGAACCTGACACTTGGAAAAAAATGGCAAAAAGGAAGGCCACGCTAACTGAACTGGGATCGGATTAGGGAGGACGGATCGGAGCGGAGGCATGAGGACGGATCGGATAGGAGCATGTGAAGGACGAGGAGACGGATTGGAACGGAGGCACGAGCTGGAGGGGAGATGACACTCGACCCGACCCGAGGTGAAGCACCCGACCCGAACCGATGGAGTGGCACCCGACCCGAACCACACCAGAAGAAGACCCGACCCGAACAGATGAAGGATACCCGACCCGAACCGATTGCTTAAGGAGGAACCCGACCCGACCTAGTATTGACCAATAACCCGAGATGCAAAGGTAGTCCAATATGGGAAGTTAGAGCTCAGGATCCAGTTGGAACCGATGAGTTCACTTCATGGTTGGACTTTGCTGCGGGACGTGTTCTAAGGAGTTGTCGATGTTCATAACTTCGATTCACCACTAAGAATGAATGATGGGCTACTTATTAGTCCAGTAGGGTCATTATGACCTGAGGGGCAAGGTGATGGTAGCAAGACTACGTTATCAGTGCAGTAGGGTCATTATGACCTGAGGGGCAAGGTGATGCGTAGTAAGACTATGAGCCAGCGCAGATGGGGTGAACAACTCCATGGGGCAAGTGGACATAGTAAGGACTGGTAAGGCTATGAGCCAGCGCAGATGGGGTGAATAACTCCATGGGGCAAGTGGACATAGCAAAGGATTAGTGGCTACGTTATCAGTGCAGTGAAGCCATTTATGACTTCATGGGGCAGAGTGATCGTAGCAAGGTATGTTGGGTGATCGAAGTGGTGAATATCGTATGCTTTACGCACTGAGTGAGAGATGTGAGGATGGATGCTATGTTTGATTGTTTGCCATCCCTATGACGTGCACACCTTCCCCACCTCCGTATCTTTACATTGTTTGATATGATACCTTAGAGTGTTGTACAGTATGTAGTGCTAACTCTTTGGTCGTAGGTCCAGGTTCAGGTATGTTTTAGTCTACCTGTTATTGTTCACTTTAGATGCTTATCGCTCATACCAGGCTTTATGTCTGACCCAGAGTTTTATGTCTCTTCTTATTACTCTGGGTGCTCACACGAGCAGACTAGAGACAGGTTAGCTGGTGGTGCACGAGTAGCTGATTCGGAGGCGGGCAGGAGTCTTCCACGTATGATATATATATATACACACACATTCTCCCTGTGTCGTTGGTGGTCGCTACTTGGGCATTAGTAGTGTACCTCATTTGTCTTACTTTTGCTTTGAGACAGTTTGAAAGTTGTAATAAGCTGTATTTTGGATTTCCGCTGCTATGATGTTTAGTTCTGATTTTCAGCTTATGCACTGTCTCTCCTGTTTTATGTCAAGTATGTTATTATTATATTTTGTTCTATGCGCTGTGAGACATTCTACAGGTTCTTTGTATGTTCATTTTCTTCTTCCCTTTCCTTCTCACGACCCGTTCCGTGCTAACTGGACATGTGTACAGCGCACTTATGGAGTAAATGTCGGTTGGTGCGGGGCGGGCCGTCACACGTAGATGATATTATTTTTGGTTTAACTAATGATAAATTATGTCAAGAAATTTCTGAAATAATGACTAAAGAATCTGAAATGTCTCACATTGGAGAATTGTCTTATTTCCATGGTATTCAAATTAAACAATTACCAAATGGTATTTTTATAAATTAAGAAAATTGTAATAATCTAATCAAACGATTTGGAATAGAAAACACTTCTGCTAAACTAACACCTATGAATACAAAAACACATCTCAATAGAGATGAAAATGGCAAAAGTGTAGACCAAAAACTATATCATAGTATGATTGGATCAATACAATACTTAACAGTTATTCGTCCAGACATAATGATAAATGTTTGTCTGTGTGCAAGATTTCAATCCGAACCAAAGGAATTACATTTACGAGCAGTGAAACGTATATTGCATTAGCTTGGCAACAACAAAGATTTTGGACTTTTTAATCCGAAAGATTGCTCTTTCGAATTAGTATCCTATAGTGATGCTAATATTAGTGGATCACAGATGGATCGAAAAGTATGAGTGGTACATGTCTTTTTATTAGCAAATCATTAATCTCTTAGTTTTGCAAGAAACAAAATTGCGTCTCACTATCGACTTACGAAGAAGAATATATTTCTACTGCTTTGCCTTGTTCTCAAGTCGTTTACATGCAACAAGCGCTAAGAGATTTCAAAATAAACCTAACTAAATTAACAATTTAATGTGATAACTCTAGTGCAATTAATTTATCAAAAAATCCAAGTTAATCCTTCTCGAAACTATACATACAGAAATTCAATGCCATTTTTGCGTTACAACATTGAAAGAGATTTAATAAACTTAGATTATGTCTCATCAAAAAATCAATTAGCTGGTATATTTTCCAAACCATTAGTAGGAAGCACGTTTATAAAATTACAACGGGAACTTGGTATTATGTCGGTTAAATATATTTAATTTTAAAATTTATATTTTAAACATAATTTTGATATACAAAAATAAAAAATTTAACTAAAAATTCATTTTCTGACTATGTTGTGATTCGAACTCAATATCTCTTGTATTATAACTGTTAGGGAAGCGAATTAAGGATATTGAGGCAAATTAAACACTAGTGAGGGTGAAGTGTTTTATGGATTTCATTAGTTTCTTGAAATCTTTTGGATTTAAGTAGATTGTTATACAAATAACAGATATCAACAATCACAGAATCTACCGCAGATGCACAAAATAAAAATATAAAGAAGTAAAGGAAAGTACACAATGGGATTTTATACTGGTTCTAAATTATCCTACATAAAGTCCCACACAACATTAGGTTGATGTGGATTTTTATTCAACTAATATCCAAATTACTATCCTCGATTTCAGGGCTATAAGGGCACACCACAACTGCATCTGTGTACAGTGAGACTTAGTTGATTTTTCGGGCACAACTTTATACCCAATCGATTTTTGGGACATAATCACACCCAGTCGATTTATACAGTACACGACCACACACTTTTCCTTATCACTTTTGGAGGATAGGCTCGATAGAACTTGATCTTGAAATCTTTGATTACAAATAGCCTATAACTCTTGAATAACACTTGAATTTTAGAGAAAGTATAATGTAGAATTGAAAGAGAAGATTGATGTAATTTCATTGAAAATCGGCAGAGTATGAGTATAGATTTAGAGAAAATAAAAAGAATAATGGCGAGAGGATTGAGGAAGAAGAGGGAGATGAAAAGTAATTAAAAATTACAAATTCTGAAGCCTTTTTGCAGTTTTCCAACAACCATAAACTTTCATAAAAGATTTGAGTTCAAAGGACACAACTTTCCAAAACTTAAAATCCAAGTTAACGGTTCATATTTCGACATACCAAAACATGTATGTCGACATACCCTTGTATAATTAAAAAAAAAAAAATACATTTTAAGATCAATTCGAATATTGTTTAAATGAATTATGGTCATTCCTAAGTTAAAACAAATTGTATTCCTTTATATTAAACAAGAGTATTCCAAGTAAAAATATATATTTAAAATATACATTAAGATGGTTTACAAATAATTAAAACTATACATTAAATGATATAAAACTATATATATTTAAGTTTGTAAATATGAGAAAAGTTTTCAAACTTATAAATATAATTAGAACAATTGCAAACAAAAGTAAATATTAAACCTATAAGTGATAAATATTTGAATTAGGAGTTAAAATATATGAAATATAAATTGAGAACAGGAGTTAGAAATAATTTCAAGAGTTAAATTAAGAAGATTTGAATTTAGAATAAGGAAGTAATACTGAAATCACTTTAAAAATAGATTTAAAAACAAGGGAGTAATTTTCAAATCATTTGAAACTATTTAAAATTAGTGAAAGAAGTTTGAAATCAAAATTTAGTGCTAACCAGAGTTTTAACAAAATATCTAGACATAATTATTATATGTTTCTTGAACTCTTGAATATTTGATACTCATGAGTCTTGAATCTTGAACTCTTCTACTTTGACATCTTGATTCTCTAAACTGTACTTTCTTCGATAATAAATACCTGTATAGATTTCCTATATATACATGTGTGTGTGTATATATATTTTAGATAATAGTGTTATTATATATTTGTAATGATAACTGAAACAAATTTGGAACTGGGTTATTATCATCGAAACTATCACTATCAACATCTCAGTCTCTAACAATCTCCCCCTTTTTGAAGATGACAACATTGGTTTATAAAATATTCATATTTGATTTCTTGGTTCTCCAGTTACTCCCTTTACTTTGTTATATCTATTATCTTCCAACTAATTCCCCCTTAAACTAAGCCCAATTTTATAATTCTCCCACTTTTTCATCAACAGAAATTATATAATCCAAACTAAAATATGATACTTCCCCTAAAACTAGGTTATATTCCTAATATCTAAAGCTAAGACTAACAAACTGAAAACTATCCTAATCACAATTAAGTACAATAATTTGATAATATCCTTAAGTGTATAGACTGCCTTATAAATATAAATTATTATTATTATTATATGTTGTTTACAGTTATACAAGTATATTTGATGAATACACACACACAAATATTTATGTATAATAGCAAAAATACGAATACATGAATATGCGAAACCTAAGAATTTTTTTTAACAATAGGATACTTATGAATCGGACAATTTGGGTAATGGAGGCAGAATTCTCCATTTTGTTCAATCACATTCCCTTCTTTATCAAAATAGACTTCGCCAACACAAATTACTTGATCGTCTTCGTCCAATTCTTGATTTCCTTCCTCTTTTACTTCAACCTCTTCTTTATCTTCCTCCATAGGATTTGTGAGCTTGAATGTTGGAGGAATCATCTTCAACAATAATTGAATTGTTTTGATTATCCATTATGTATTATTAAAGATTCCTTATAATCTTTCCTTGTTTCTCTTGTACTTTAGCCATCCAGAGTTGTAGAAATTGGATTTCAACGAGTAATTGTAGGGTGTCTTTCATAGATTCCTCTAGTTTGATAACCCTTGCATGCATAGAACGTTGTAACGGGCCTTGGGTAGGCATACGAAACGAAAAGGATTTATTTTGGTTATTGTTTGAAGTGGAATCCATTGTTTTATTATTTCAGAACTTTTGCTATAGAGAAAATGAGAGAGAAGAGAAGAAATTTCGAAGTGGAGAGTTTAAATAAGATGGATAACAAACTTGGGAGGGAATTATAAAATTTAAAATTTTCTGTTATATGTCGACATATAACTTTATGTATGTTGACATATGTATGATATTTTTGAAATTCTTTTTTTTCTTATAACTTATACTATATTTCTAAAACTGTATTTAATTATTTTACTTTGGTTAGTGAACAAGTTCCTAGTTCTCTTCTTAACTTAGTAAATGTTGTTGCGTTTAATGGTTTAGTTAATATATCTACAATTTGATTTTATGTGTTAATAATCTTTTGAAATGTCTTTTTATTTGAGTTATCTCTTACGAAGTGATGTTTCACATCAATGTGTTTTGTTCTAGCATGATGAGTAGGATTTTTAGATGGATTTATAGCACTCGTGTTATTACAGTAAATTGGTGATTAAGTTATATTTAAACCAAAATCTCTTAGAGTTTGTTGCATATATATTACTTGAGAACAAGCCAAAGTAGCAGATATATATTTTGCTTTAGTTGTTGACAAGAAAATGGTATTTTGCTTTTTACTAAACTAGGAAACTAGGGAATGACCCAAATAGTGACAAGTTCCATTTGTGCTTTTTCTGTCTGATTTACAACCAACATAGTCAGCATTGCAATATGAAATTAAATCAAATGAATCATTTTCAGGATAGAATATACCAAAGTCTAATATATGTTTACATATCGAAGAATATGTTTTACGGCTTTTAAGTGAGTTTCCTTGGGCTTTGATTGATATCTAGCACAAAGAAAAACACTATGCATTATGCCTAGTCTACTTGCAGTTATGTATAATAAAGAACCTATCAAATCTCCCTATAATTTCTGATCTACATCTTTCGAAGAATCGTCTTTACTTAAGGTTTCGTTTGTTTCCGTGGGTGTAGGTTTTCCTTTAGTACTATCCATGTTAAATTCATTAATTAAATCCCTTGTGCATTTTTCTTGATTAATAAATATCCCATTATTTAATTGTCTAATTTGTAATCCTAAAAATAAAGTGAGTTCTCCCATATGAGTCATTTAAAATTCTTTCATCATGATTTCGGAATTTTTTTTATTTATATTATTATTCGTTGATCCAAAAATTATAGCTTCTTCATAGTTTGTACTAATTGAATATCATTTTCATTTCTACTAATAAATAGTGTATTATCTACTTTACAAATTTCAAAGTTCAATTGTAATAAATAAGTTTTTAGTCAATCATATTAGGCTCTAGAAGCTTGTTTTGAATCATATAAGGCTTTCTTTAACTTATAAACATGGTTTGAAAAAATTTCTTCTATGAATAATGGGGGTTGTTCAACATAAAGTCTTCTTTAAGGAATCCATTTAGGAAAGCACATTTTACATCCATTTGAAATAATTTGAAATTATTATGATTAGCCAAAGCAAGTAGAATTTTAATAGCTTTCAATTTTGCTACGGGGGTATAGGGTTAGTCATAATCCATTCCTTCTTGACAATATCCTTGATAAATTAATCGTGCTTTATTTCTAATCACCTCACCAAGTTCATTCATTTTATTTTTTTAAACCCATTTAGTTCCTATTATAGTTTTATATTCTGTTTTAGGAATAAGTTCACATGCATCATTTCTAGTAAACTAATCCAATTCCTTCTGCATAGCAAGTTTCCGTGAATCTTCATATGACGCTTCCTCTAGATTTTTTGGGTAGAATTGTTGATATAAATGCTATATTACTTATGTTATTTAATTAATTTCTAGTTTTAACTATGAATTCAATATCTCCTAGTATGTTTTCTATAGGATGTTCTCTTAAAAGCCTAATTCTTTTATTAGGTTAATTAATTTCATAATTTGTTTTATTTAACTTATTATCAGTATTACATTCATCTTTGTTATGTTTTCAATTCATCAAAAGATACGTTTGCTATTTCTTCAATTGTATTGGTATTTAAATTGAAAACTCTATATGATTTACTTCTGTTTGAACATCAAATGAGATTTAGATCAAATTTGTCTAGATTTTCTTGTATTTTAAAAAATACTCCTAAAAACTCTAAAATAAGATAAATTTGGTTTCTTATTACAAAGAAGTTCATATGGAGTTTTCTTAGTTAATGGTCTGACTAAATTTTTATTGAAAATGTAACAAGCTATTGCAACTTCTTCAGCCCTAAAACTTTTTGGTAAACTGCTGTCGGAAAGCATAGTTCTCACACACTCTTGGATCGTCCAATTTTTACGTTCAACTACTCTGCTTTGTTGAGGAGTTCTTGGAAAGGAAAAATTATTAGTAATTCCCTTTTTATTAAAGAATTTCTCAAAATTTTCATTTTTAAATTCTCCATCGTGATCACTACGTATAGTTTTAATTTTCACAGAGAAGAGATTTTGAATTCTCTTAGCAAAAATATTAAATAATTCAAAAGCATCACTTTTATTTTTAATAAATTGTGTCCAAGTAAATCTAGAGAAATCATCAATAGTTACGTAAACATATGTACTGTAGTTTATTGATTGTGTTTGACATGGACCAAATAAATCGGTATTAAGTAATTCTAGTGGATTTGAAATGGTGATCTCATCTTTTGACTTGAATGAACTTTTTCTTAATTTCTCTAATTGGAAGGTGTCACATAAGTTGTCTAATTTGAAATTCATTTTGGGTAAACCTCTAACTTGGTCTAATTTAGAAACTCTAGATAGATATTTGAAGTTTAAATGACTGAATCACTTATGCCAAATCCAAGGGTCACTTGTATTGGCCAATAGACACAAATTATCGTTTGAAATTATCATACTTAATATGTAAATATTGTTCTTTCTAATTCCTTCAAAATTTATGTTTGAATTATTATCTTTGATAAAGCTCTTATTTTTTTTCAAATTTAATTTTATATCCTTTATCGCAGAATTGACGTATACTAAGCAATTTATATTTTTAATTCCTAACTAATAAAACATCAGAAATAGCAGGATTTTAGAATTACCAATATTACCAAATGCCAATCACATATCATTTTGAGTTATCACCAAAATTACCATTCCACCATCTTTATAGACTAGATTATTCAGTAATTCTGGATTTTTCGTCGTATGCCTCGGACAACCACTATCCAATATCCACTTATCGCTTTTGATTTGCATCATGTGACAATCAAAATTTTGAATCAACAATAGCCATGTAATATCTCTGTTCCTATATAACCAACCAATTTGGTAGACAACTTGATTTTTCAATAAAATTTAGTGCAGACTTATGGAATAATGATGAAATGCACACTTTTGAACTAGTGTTATAAAAAATTTCAAAAATTGCCATTTAAACTTTTCAAAAATTCAAATTATGAAAACTTTGAAAACCAATGCTCTAATACCAATTGTTGGGGATGCAAATTAAGGATCTTATGGAAAATGAAACACCAGGTGTGACGAGAAGGAATTTCGCTCGGTCCGAACCAGTCGCTAAACCGATCCAGGCCGTTCAAAACGCCCTATCGTTTGAGAACACGACAAAATAGAACGCATACAGAAGAACATTTCATTGTATATTACAACAATGCATCAGATTACAAGAATATACAGAGTATAAATGAATATTACACAGAAATATCAGAGATTTAAATTACATTTAAATACATAGCAGCGGAAAATAATACAATACACAACTAGAAGTAGATATACGGATACAAAGCTTTCCGGATATCATTCCAGCTGTAAACCAGGATCCTGTGAATATAAATCTGCAAAACCAAAACTACTAGCTGCCCGTGTCAAAATAGGGGCACCCAGAGTTTAGGTTAAAACAATAAACTCCAGCTCAGTCATGGGACTGGTGTGAGAACTAAAACAGTTAATCTTTATTTTAAAGTTAGGTAAATCAAGGGACCACGCCGTATAACACGGAACGGGTTTCCTCCCAAGAATACCAGTGCATAAAACAAACAGCGCAATGCTAAATAAAGAAAAATGAAGCTGTTATAAGACCCAGGTCCTATCACACAATGCAACGCAAGCCGGGGGATAGGGTTTTCCCTTATAACAGCCAAAGAATGCTTGATACGTTTAAAACAAATCATTTGATACTATTATAAGTGCATAGTGTATAAAACAACTTCAAATCATAAGTATCAATCATAGGCGGCATGGGTACCATATATCATGTCGCCATATATAGGTTTACAAATAAAACCGCAAATGTCACGTATTTGGAAATTGGATTTCCGTCTATGAACCGAGGCAAAAGATAGTCCTCAACCGGTTCGTGACTCTCTAGCCCGAGCCACAGGATCAGAGCTCGAGTGACCCTTGGAGCGACAGGGCCGGTCCACCGATGTGGATTAAAATGCCTGAACACTACGTTTCCCCACCCTTTGGGGCGTAAGTGAGCCAACTAAATGACTCCATCGGTTCGAGAACGACCGATCAATCCGAGGCGCCTCGCAACAGCAACAACCACATAAGTCAAACTCGTCAGGGCGTGTAAAACCACTGACGCCACTTCTAACTAGAAAGAAACGCATGCCCTCCCTGAGGTCCGCCTCCCGTTTTTGGTTCATACCGGGTGTGAAACTCGCGAGGTAAACGTTACACAAAGCTGTGCCACACAAGCTGTGCTTTGATCATCACCACAAGACTTTGCTTTTCAACAGAAGCCTCGATCAATTGCCACTTAGGCATGCCACACAGGCAATTCACTCCATGTGTTTGATATCCATCAATATATAACCCCTGAGCTCGTACGTCTCAGAGAAGGGCGTTAAGCAAGAGAATAAATTCTCCACCGCCAAACAGATATATATTTAATAGAAATCAATCACACAGACTAAAATCCAATGTCAGACACACAGTCCATTTACAAGTCCGTTCTGGGTCTGAACGAAACCGGAGGCACCTAGTACCCCGCATATCCATCGATCTCCAAGTACGTCTGGACGATCACTAACTGTTTCCATCTTCTTGGGTGTACAGCCCAATCAAGATCATCAGTAATCACCCAAACAACGTGAAGACTTCCGGTCTTCGACCACCGTCTTCATCTTCGACACCACGTCGAATCAGTTATTCAGAATGGGATAAACCCGGTCTTTCTGAATAACTCGCGTATATATTATAAAAGTGTTACACAAACACAACATACGCCTCATTCCAATTCAGAATATTCTTTTATTCAAATATTCCTATACTTTGGGAAAAGTTTCCATTAATTTTATCCAAGATAAATTCTTTAAATTTATTCTTTAATCTACTTTTGAATATCAATTCAAAACTAGTCGGGATTAACGAACCTTACCGAAGTAATCATTTGTTTTAATTTCCCAATCCCAACCTATTCATCCCATGAAGTAAAACTGGTCATACTTCATATCTAACACCACGGTGTTATCGGTAAATTCAATTACCATTTCACGATCAAATCTAATTAAAGATTTAACTATCGCTTGGAGCAAAACTGGTGATACTCCATTTTCGATCATTTCAATCTAATTAAAGATTCATTAAAACTCCACTTAGTTTTAATCTTCGACTGGGTTAAAGAATCAGTGTCATTTAAAACACGGTTCACGATAAACCCAAATCACATTCATTAATTATCGGGTTAAAGAACGAGTGTTATTTAAAACACTGTTCACGATAAACCCAAAAATCAATATCGATTCGATTCCAATTAAATATTATTTAATTGGTACATTTCATTAAATCTAAATAAAAAGATTTAATCTTTTCTCCACTGGGTTTAAGAACAGTGTTAGTGAATACACCATTCACGACAAACCCAAATCACATTTGATATTCAATACAAGGCTCTGAATAGAAAATATACCGGCTTATATTCAATATCAAATTCTACGACTAACAAATATCGTATTGGAAATAACGATATATGTATCTATATCTTTCAAATTTCCATAACAACAGTTGTATAATCACGAAATCCAACATCGAAATATTCCGAAGACAATTTCGATTCAAATCCACTCCAATGCAATCATTGGAAATTCTGGTTATTTTTAAAACCCTTTTCGAATTCAATTTATTTATTTAAAAATAAATAGAATTATAATTCTAGTTCAAAACTAGTTCATTTCGATAAAAATCTATTTTTATCTTTTCAAACATGGAGTTTTTCATCCCAATTCTTCGCCAATCATTTCTTATGATTTTACACAAATTATTACTATTTTTAATAATTTTATCAAGGCCCGTACAGTCGATTTCCAACAATGGCCATCGAACTGCACTTACAGTGACCTTTTTCGAATTTGATTTGGAAATAATTCCAAATCCAACCATTAGATTTCTAATTTCTAATATTATTTAGAAAGCTCTTTTCGATACGAACCCAACGGTTCCGGTTTTAGGAGAATCCGACGGTCGGATCTCCCGTAATGCCCGTTTGAAATAAATGGTCGAAATTCGCGAACTGCCGTGGCGCGGCGCGTTCTATTCAGGCCATTATATTATATATATAATATATATAATATATATATAGTCGATTTCTATTTAAAACGAATTATATAAATCGTTTTGAATTCGTTTCAAAAACATTTTCAACTTCCATTTCAATTCAAATCAAAATTGAATTCTTCTTTATAAATTCGTTTTAAAATCCATTTCTATTCAATTCAAATTTCAATTCAATTTGAATTCATTTCACTTCGCTTTCAATTCAATTTGAATTCGTTTTCAATTCAATTCATTTCGAAATCGTTTTCAATTCAATTCATATCGAAATCGTTTTCAATTCAATTCATTTCGAAATCGTTTTCAATTCAATTCGTTTCGAAATCGTTTTCAATTCAATTCATTTCGAAATCGTTTTCAATTCAATTCATTTCGAAATCGTTTTCAATTCAATTCATTTCGAAATCGTTTTCAATTCAATTCATTTCGAAATCGTTTTCAATTCAATTCATTTCGAAATCGTTTTCAATTCAATTCATTTCGAAATCGTTTTCAATTCAATTCATTTCGAAATCGTTTTCAATTCAATTCATTTCGAAATCGTTTTCAATTCAATTCATTTCGAAATCATTTTCAATTCAATTCATTTCGAAATCGTTTTCAATTCAATTCATTTCGAAATCGCTTTTCAATATTCATTTTAAAATGAATAAAATCGATATAAATATCGTTCACGTCAAAATGGCGTCAATCTAATCAACACGGCTTCATATATTGATATTTTCAAATATTCCATTTCGAATATTTCTATTTCAAATATTTCTATTTTAAAAATGGAATGAGGCCCAAACAATTACCATATAAAGTTAATTATATGGATTTTCGTACAACACATGTATAATAGCATTGAAAAATAATCAACCATCAACCAAAGTGCACTACACTGTATAAGCATCAAATATAGATATCTAACGCTTATAACAGCCTGTCAATCAATCGATCGACATATTTAATCAATCAGGATGAGTGAACTTCAAATTTCATCCCAACACCCGTGTGGGGTTTCAAACAATCAAACACAGATTTTATTTGTGCAGTTGGGCGATGTGCGAAATTTATCGTCCCAATCAATATCAGTCAAATCAGTGTATATAAACAAATCGGCCGATTTGTTTATAAATATTTATTTATTCACTTTCACGTTAAAAATTATATTTTTAACGATAAAACATTTTATTCAACCTATGAATATTCTATTCGGTTCATTTATTCAATAAAATGATATTCTTATTTTTCTAACATATTTTAGAAAATTTCGGCGGCACAACGGCACGATACTAGAAACGGGACGAGGCCTAGCCTTATCCCCGGTCTAGTGAAGGCCCACGCCATTCACACATCAATCAAAATCACCATTCAACCAAATTCAAATCATATAACTAAGCTATGCAACCAAACAAACAAGTCCATGGTCTGTGGACGATTGTGTCGGGTGCTACTAAGCACCGTCTGCATCCTAGTATATATATATATAACTAGAAAAGAAATAGAAAGGTGAGAAATTCTCACTTATAGCTATCCTAGCTCCACGGCACTTCTAATGCAGGAAATCTTCGCCAACTCGCCCTTTGTCGCTCTCGTTGTCCGCTTTCACTACATATGTAAAAATCGAATTTTACTTCGCTATTCAATATATAAAAATCACATTTTTAATTCGAAGTTCAATATATAAAAATCACATTTTTAATTCGAAGTTCAATATATAAAAATCACATTTTTACTATTTAAAAATCTCGTCTTTTCCCTTTTTAAAATCTCAAATCTTTTTCTTTTACAAATTCAGTTTTTAATCTTTTCAGAATAAAAATTCAGTTTTTACTCTTCTCAAAATAAAAATTCAGTTTTCACCTTAAATAAAAATCAGTTTTCACATTTTAGAAAATTCAGTTTTAAAATCCCTAAATAAAAAATCAGTTTTCTCATTTTAGAAAATTCAGTTTTAAAATCCCTAAATAAAAAAATCAGTTTTCTTTTTACTAATATAAAATAAAAATAAAATAAATAAGTTAAAAAAGAAAAAACTTACAGGGGGGGCTGTTAGGCGTCGGGATGTGGGCTGAGGCGGCGGAGCTCGTCGGAGCTGGTGGCAGGAGGGCGCGGGGGTGCTAAACGGGGCGGAGCTAGGATTTTTGGGGGGAGGGGCTAAGGGGAAATCGAACGAGGGGGGGGGGTCTGCGTGGATCGAGGAAGAAAGGGGGGGGGAAGCTTGCCGGAGCGGCGGTGGGCGGTGCCGCCTTGGGGAGCGGGGCGCGACGAGTATTTTTTCTTTCCTTTCTTTCGAAATGATTTGGAACGGGGGGGGGGGGGCTGGTTAAGGAGAGAAAGGTATATATATATTTTTATTATTATTTAATTATTTTATTTCTCGCCAAAAGGTAACTTTTCCTATCGACTTCAGAATCGAACCCACCGCCTGTCGTCCCTAGCGTTTTACCCCCATTCCGAACACAATGGGATATGTATCGTAGGTTGATTCGGACGTTAAGATCAGTTTCCGTTGAATTTACATTTAAATCACTATATTGAATTTTAAACGTACATTTCAAATTACCGGGGTCACATACTAACTCTAAAAATTCCAGAAAAATATTTTCTAGCTTCGTATTGACGATACGGTCCTAACAAAACTAGTTCCGTCGAATTCTGAGACCGTTTGAAAAATGGACAATTTCCAGTCGATTAAAATCAACTGAAACTGGTCAAACGCGTTTTCCATTGCCACGTTCACATATTGATTCGAAAAATTATGAAATTTGAGACCTAGCAATAACTTAACATCACGGACCTAACAAAACTGGTTTCGTCGAAATCCGATGTCATTTGCAAAATGTCCATTTTTAAGGGCCTGAATTCCATAGCGACTATTCAGAATTTTCAACTGGACATATCTTTTGATTCCCGCTACGAAATTTTGATTCTTTGGATTCGTTGGAAAGATATTATCAATTAGATCCTAATGTTTTTGGTTTCACTAAAATCCGGATTGTTTTGCACCCGATACATTCAATTGAAGTTTGAAATCGAATTATCGAACTACCGCGCCATTTTCAATTCTATTTATAATTATATATAAATATTTATATTCTAACGACGACGTATATAATATATACGTTCTAATTATATTCAAAATAAATTTCTCGTCGATTCTGTTTAAAATAATCTATTTTAAATATTCAAAATTCGCTAAATTTGCCAATTTAAAAATTTTAAACTGGCCCAGATTTTCGGGTTGTTACAATCTCCCCCACTTAAAACTTTTCGTCCCCGAAAAGGAACAAAGTCGAAAGTGGTTTGATTAATCAACTCTACATTCGATCTGGCTTCCATTCTCCAACTTTTCAGTTTCTGAGAATTTTCAAAATCTCAAAAATTTGGCTAACACCCTAAATTTTTGAAAATTTTCGCCATAACCTCCCCTGCACCGGGAGCATCGGGGAATTTCAAATAGCTTCCCCGGTCCTTCAGATCTCAAAAAGAAAAAGAAAAAGCCAATAGGCTCACAAAATCATCATCACCCAAACAAAACAGGAAATTATGTAGTAAACATGTACCTATTTGTCGGGCAAACAAATTTTATTCTTTGCTCTAGCCTCCTTGCTATGACCTGTTCAATATAAGCATATGTATATGCAAGCAAATGCAACCAATTTTCAATACGGTTCAATATTTGATTTAATTAGGCATAAATGGTTCAAAATTATCAAACAATTTAAACAAACAACACAAACATCAATCAATTAGTGAATTTAATGTTTCAAATTCTTAATTTTGATATATAGTCAAAAATCAGATTTTTGATGCCAAATCACAACAATAGGCCCTATCTAATTTAGGTTCTCACACCAGTCAATAGGAAATATATAGATATCACACCTTCGAAACACGAATACCAATTCTGATGATGTTCGAACTATCATCAGAATCATCTTCGGGCGACTAGAGTGTGATTCTATATCTACCCAGTATATTAAAATTTCAAATACACGTGGATCAGACGTATACGCAAAATCTTTATATACTGGACTGTCCAACTCAATATAAATAGATAATCAGATACGAATAATTGATTTAAATTTTCAAAACCAGAATTGTTTTCATTTTAAAAATTTACTCTTCACACTCGTTCTAGGATACTACTGATCCCATCTCTAACGAGTCACTCTCATTGGATATTGTTAATCCAATATCTGATGAATTCTTTCGTATGGTTCTAATGTGTCTTGTTCTCTAAGCTTTGTAAACCAAAGCTCTGATACCAACTGTGACGAGAAGGAATTTCGCTCGGTCCGAACCAGTCGCTAAACCGATCCAGGCCGTTCGAAACGCCCTATTGTTTGAGAACACGACAAAATAGAACGCATACAGAAGAACATTTCATTGTATATTACAACAATGCATCAGATTACAAGAATATACAGAGTATAAATGAATATTACACAGAAATATCAGAGATTTAAATTACATTTAAATACATAGCAGCGGAAAATAATACAATACACAACTAGAAGTAGATATACGGATACAAAGCTTTCCGGATATCATTCCAGCTGTAAACCAGGATCCTGTGAATATAAATCTGCAAAACCAAAACTACTAGCTGCCCGTGTCAAAATAGGGGCACCCAGAGTTTAGGTTAAAACAATAAACTCCAGCTCAGTCATGGGACTGGTGTGAGAACTAAAACAGTTAATCTTTATTTTAAAGTTAGGTAAATCAAGGGACCACGCCGTATAACACGGAACGGGTTTCCTCCCAAGAATACCAGTGCATAAAACAAACAGCGCAATGCTAAATAAAGAAAAATGAAGCTGTTATAAGACCCAGGTCCTATCACACAATGCAACGCAAGCCGGGGGATAGGGTTTTCCCTTATAACAGCCAAAGAATGCTTGATACGTTTAAAACAAATCATTTGATACTATTATAAGTATATAGTGTATAAAACAACTTCAAATCATAAGTATCAATCATAGGCGGCATGGGTACCATATATCATGTCGCCATATATAGGTTTACAAATAAAACCGCAAATGTCACGTATTTGGAAATTGGATTTCCGTCTATGAACCGAGGCAAAAGATAGTCCTCAACCGATTCGTGACTCTCTAGCCCGAGCCACAGGATCAGAGCTCGAGTGACCCTTGGAGCGACAGGGCCGGTCCACCGATGTGGATTAAAATGCCTGAACACTACGTTTCCCCACCCTTTGGGGCGTAAGTGAGCCAACTAAATGACTCCATCGGTTCGAGAACGACCGATCAATCCGAGGCGCCTCGCAACAGCAACAACCACATAAGTCAAACTCGTCAGGGCGTGTAAAACCACTGACGCCACTTCTAACTAGAAAGAAACGCATGCCCTCCCTGAGGTCCGCCTCCCGTTTTTGGTTCATACCGGGTGTGAAACTCGCGAGGTAAACGTTACACAAAGTTGTGCCACACAGGCTGTGCTTTGATCATCACCACAAGACTTTGCTTTTCAACAGAAGCCTCGATCAATTGCCACTTAGGCATGCTACACAGGCAATTCACTCCATGTGTTTGATATCCATCAATATATAACCCCTGAGCTCGTACGTCTCAGAGAAGGGCGTTAAGCAAGAGAATAAATTCTCCGCCGCCAAACAGATATATATTTAATAGAAATCAATCACACAGACTAAAATCCAATGTCAGACACACAGTCCATTTACAAGTCCGTTCTGGGTCTGAACGAAACCGGAGGCACCTAGTACCCCGCATATCCATCGATCTCCAAGTACGTCTGGACGATCACTAACTGTTTCCATCTTCTTGGGTGTACAGCCCAATCAAGATCATCAGTAATCACCCAAACGACGTGAAGACTTCCGGTCTTCGACCACCGTCTTCATCTTCGACACCACGTCGAATCAGTTATTCAGAATGGGATAAACCCGGTCTTTCTGAATAACTAGCGTATATATTATAAAAGTGTTACACAAACACAACATACGCCTCATTCCAATTCAGAATATTCTTTTATTCAAATATTCCTATACTTTGGGAAAAGTTCCCATTAATTTTATCCAAGATAAATTCTTTAAATTTATTCTTTAATCTACTTTTGAATATCAATTCAAAACTAGTCGGGATTAACAAACCTTACCGAAGTAATCATTTGTTTTAATTTCCCAATCCCAACCTATTCATCCCATGAAGTAAAACTGGTCATACTTCATATCTAACACCACGGTGTTATCGGTAAATTCAATTACCATTTCACGTTCAAATCTAATTAAAGATTTAACTATCGCCTGGAGCAAAACTGGTGATACTCCATTTTCGATCATTTCAATCTAATTAAAGATTCATTAAAACTCCACTTAGTTTTAATCTTCGACTGGGTTAAAGAATCAGTGTCATTTAAAACACGGTTCACGATAAACCCAAATCACATTCATTAATTATCGGGTTAAAGAACGAGTGTTATTTAAAACACTGTTCACGATAAACCCAAAAATCAATATCGATTCGATTCCAATTAAATATTATTTAATTGGTACATTTCATTAAATCTAAATAAAAAGATTTAATCTTTTCTCCACTGGGTTTAAGAACAGTGTTAGTGAAGACACCATTCACGACAAACCCAAATCACATTTGATATTCAATACAAGGCTCTGAATAGAAAATATACCGGCTTATATTCAATATCAAATTCTACGACTAACAAATATCGTATTGGAAATAACGATATATGTATCTATATCTTTGAAATTTCCATAACAACAGTTGTATAATCACGAAATCCAACATCGAAATATTCCGAAGACAATTTCGATTCAAATCCACTCCAATGCAATCATTGGAAATTCTGGTTATTTTTAAAACCCTTTTCGAATTCAATTTATTTATTTAAAAATAAATAGAATTATAATTCTAGTTCAAAACTAGTTCATTTCGATAAAAATCTATTTTTATCTTTTCAAACATGGAGTTTTTCATCCCAATTCTTCGCCAATCATTTCTTATGATTTTACACAAATTATTACTATTTTTAATAATTTTATCAAGGCCCGTACAGTCGATTTCCAACAATGGCCATCGAACTGCACTTACAGCGACATTTTTCGAATTTGATTTGGACATAATTCCAAATCCAACCATTAGATTTCTAATTTCTAATATTATTTAGAAAGCTCTTTTTCGATACGAACCCAACGGTTCCGGTTTTAGGAGAATCTGACGGTCGGATCTCCCGTAATGCCCGTTTGAAATAAATGGTCGAAATTCGCGAACTGCCGCGGCGCGGCGCGTTCTATTCAGGCCATTATATTATATATATAATATATATAATATATATATTGTCGATTTCTATTTAAAACGAATTATATAAATCGTTTTGAATTCGTTTCAAAAACATTTTCAACTTCCATTTCAATTCAAATCAAAATTGAATTCTTCTTTATAAATTCGTTTTAAAATCCATTTCTATTCAATTCAAATTTCAATTCAATTTGAATTCATTTCACTTCGCTTTCAATTCAATTTGAATTCGTTTTCAATTCAATTCATTTCCAAATCGTTTTCAATTCAATTCATTTCGAAATCGTTTTCAATTCAATTCGTTTCGAAATCGTTTTCAATTCAATTCATTTCGAAATCGTTTTCAATTCAATTCATTTCGAAATCGTTTTCAATTCAATTCATTTCGAAATCGTTTTCAATTCAATTCATTTCGAAATCGTTTTCAATTCAATTCGTTTCGAAATAGTTTTCAATTCAATTCATTTCGAAATCGTTTTCAATTCAATTCATTTCGAAATCGTTTTCAATTCAATTCATTTCGAAATCGTTTTCAATTCAATTCATTTCGAAATCGCTTTTCAATATTCATTTTAAAATGAATAAAATCGATATAAATATCGTTCACGTCAAAATGGCGTCAATCTAATCAACACGGCTTCATATATTGATATTTTCAAATATTCCATTTCGAATATTTCTATTTCAAATATTTCTATTTTAAAACTGGAATGAGGCCCAAACAATTACCATATAAAGTTAATTATATGGATTTTCATACAACACATGTATAATAGCATTGAAAAATAATCAACCATCAACCAAAGTGCACTACACTGTGTAAGCATCAAATATAGATATCTAACGCTTATAACAGCCTGTCAATCAATCGATCGATATATTTAATCAATCAGGATGAGTGAACTTCAAATTTCATCCCAACACCCGTGTGGGGTTTCAAACAATCAAACACAGATCTTATTTGTGCAGTTGGGCGATGTGCGAAATTTATCGTCCCAATCAATATCAGTCAAATCAATGTATATAAACAAATCGGCCGATTTGTTTATAAATATTTATTTATTCACTTTCACGTTAAAAATTATATTTTTAACGATAAAACATTTTATTCAACCTATGAATATTCTATTTGGTTCATTTATTCAATAAAATGATATTCTTATTTTTCTAACATATTTTAGAAAATTTCGGCGGCACAACGGCACGATACTAGAAACGGGACGAGGCCTAGCCTTATCCCCGGTCTAGTGAAGGCCCACGCCATTCACACATCAATCAAAATCACCATTCAACCAAATTCAAATCAAATCATATAACTAAGCTATGCAACCAAACAAACAAGTCCATGGTCTGTGGACGATTGTGTCGGGTGCTACTAAGCACCGTCTGCATCCTAGTGTATATATATATAACTAGAAAAGAAATAGAAAGGTGAGAAATTCTCACTTATAGCTATCCTAGCTCCACGGCACTTCTAATGCAGGAAATCTTCGCCAACTCGCCCTTTGTCGCTCTTGTTGTCCGCTTTCACTACATATGTAAAAATCGAATTTTACTTCGCTATTCAATATATAAAAATCACATTTTTAATTCGAAGTTCAATATATAAAAATCACATTTTTAATTCGAAGTTCAATATATAAAAATCACATTTTTACTATTTAAAAATCTCGTCTTTTCCCTTTTTAAAACCTCAAATCTTTTTCTTTTACAAATTCAGTTTTTAATCTTTTCAGAATAAAAATTCAGTTTTTACTCTTCTCAAAATAAAAATTCAGTTTTCACCTTAAATAAAAATCAGTTTTCACATTTTAGAAAATTCAGTTTTAAAATCCCTAAATAAAAAATCAGTTTTCTCATTTTAGAAAATTCAGTTTTAAAATCCCTAAATAAAAAAATCAGTTTTCTTTTTACTAATATAAAATAAAAATAAAATAAATAAGTTAAAAAAGAAAAAACTTACAGGGGGGGCTGTCAGGCGTCGGGATGTGGGCTGAGGCGGCGGAGCTCGTCGGAGCTGGTGGCAGGAGGGCGCGGGGGTGCTAAACGGGGCGGAGCTAGGGTTTTCGGGGGGAGGGGCTAAGGGGAAATCGAACGAGGGGGGGGGTCTGCGTGGATCGAGGAAGAAAGGGGGGGGACCTTGCCGGAGCGGCGGTGGGCGGTGGGCGGTGCCGCCTTGGGGAGCGGGGCGCGACGAGTTTTTTTTCTTTCCTTTCTTTCGAAATGATTTGGAACGAGGGGGGGGGGGGGCTGGTTAAGGAGAGAAAGGTTTTTTTTTTATTATTATTTAATTATTTTATTTCTCGCCAAAAGGTAACTTTTCCTATCGACTTCAGAATCGAACCCACCGCCTGTCGTCCCTAGCGTTTTACCCCCATTCCGAACACAATGGGATATGTATCGTAGGTTGATTCGGACGTTAAGATCAGTTTCTGTTGAATTTACATTTAAATCACTATATTGAATTTTAAACGTACATTTCAAATTACCGGGGTCACATACTAACTCTAAAAATTCCAGAAAAATATTTTCTAGCTTCGTATTGACGATACGGTCCTAACAAAACTAGTTTCGTCGAATTCTGAGACCGTTTGAAAAATGGCCAAATTCCAGTCGATTAAAATCAACTGAAACTGGTCAAACGCGTTTTCCTTTGCCACGCTCACATATTGATTCGAAAAATTATGAAATTTGAGACCTAGCAATAACTTAACATCACGGACCTAACAAAACTGGTTTCGTCGAAATCCGAGGTCATTTGCAAAATGTCCATTTTTAAGGGCCTGAATTCCATAGCGACTATTCAGAATTTTCAACTGGACATATCTTTTGATTCCCGCTACGAAATTTTGATTCTTTGGATTCGTTGGAAAGATATTATCAATTAGATCCTAATATTTTTGGTTTCACTAAAATCCGGATTGTTTTGCACCCGATACATTCAATTGAAGTTTGAAATCGAATTATCGAACTACCGCGCCATTTTCAATTCTATTTATAATTATATATAAATATTTATATTCTAACGACGACGTATATAATATATACGTTCTAATTATATTCAAAATAAATTTCTCGTCGATTCTATTTAAAATAATCTATTTTAAATATTCAAAATTCGCTAAATTTGCCAATTTAAAAATTTTAAACTGGCCTAGATTTTCGTGTTGTTACACCAGGTTAGGTGAATAGTGTTTTATGGATATTAATTTCTTGCAATTTTTTTGGATTAAGCAGATTGTTATGCAAATCACATATATCAACAATCACAGATGTAGAAAATAAAAATAAAAAGCAGTAAAACGAAAGTAGACACCGGGATTTTATACTGGTCCGGAACTCCCCTACATCGAGTCCCACACAACGTTGGGTTGATGTATATTTTTATTTAACTAGTATCCAAATTACAATCCTTTATTTTAGGGCTACAAGTGAATACCCCAACTGCTTTCGAGTACAGTGAGACTCAATTGAGTTTTCGAGCCACAACTTTACACCCAATTGATTTCTGGGACATAATCACTTCCAGTCGATTTATACAGGACACGACCACACCCTTTTCATTATCACTTTTGGAGGATAGGCTCGATAAAACTTGATCTTGTGATCTTTGACTACAAACCGCCTATACCTCTTGAATAACACTTGAATTTCAGAGAAAGTATGTGTAACGACCTGTACTTTTACAGATAATAAATAATTTATTTAATTATTTAAATAAAGGTTTGGTAATTTAAAATGACCAGAAATAAATAATAAGGAATATTTAATTAATATAATAAATATATTTTTTTAAAACAAAAATGTGTGATCTTCTGAAAAGAAGAGAGCAGACACACACACACACATATATATATATATGAATAAAAAACAAGATACAGAGTCTGACTATAGAGCATAAAAATACAAGATTAAACCCAGCACTACTCTAAGAATGTAGAGGATCATAGGTAGATGAGCTCCGGATAAACCACCGCCCATCTACTCCAATATCGAATTCCGGCAAAGCCACCACCCGATATTGAAGTATACCTACTCCACTACAATAATCAGAATATAATAAAAAACAATGAAGTACAATATCAAAAAACTCTCGCACAATAAGCCCAAAGGCTACCAAAGAAAAGCAAGTCTTCAATCCAAACAACAATCTTCTAAGCTCCACAATAATAGCCACTAAGTATATACTCTTAATCAACAATCTGAATCTGCACAAAGCTCAAAAAACTATTAGTAATTTAACAACACACACACACACATATATATATATATATATATATATATATGATAGAATATGTGTATAAATATATATGTATATATTGAATGAGTCTATATAGATATATATACATATTTACACATATTAATCTATCATACATATATGTGCAAAATAGGAATATAAGGAAAAAATTAATAAAAGAATTAACCCCCAATACGATAACTATTACGAAAATAACTGCTGATTCTAATAAACAGATATAAATTGACTCGAACCTTAATCAATAAACTTTCAAAGCCCCATTTCCCGAAAAGTTTATAGTGTGAATTAGACATCCATTCCAAACAAAAGTAAACTATTCTAATAATTAAGCTATTCATATAAACATAATTAGATTGAAAAAATCTCTGATTTCTCTCATACCAGATGAACCAACTAATGATAATGACTAAAGAATCTAAAATATATATTTTACTACCATTATAAGCAAATCTATAAAGATTCCAATATTCGACACAATTATTATAAGAATTAGGGAAATCAAATACAAAAATACTTAAAACCATATTAAATATAAAATTTGTGATTTTACATGAAAAAAATAAATGATCAACATCTTCATATAAAAGATTACAAAAACAGCACCTAACATCAAAAGAAATATTTTTCTTTTTTAGCAGCTCAACCGTATTAAGTTTCTTATGCATGATTAACCACATATGAAACTTAGCTTTAGGAGGAGCATTTGATTTCCAAATATACTTGAAAGACCTAAATGAGATTCCCGAAAAATTTAAGAAGTTATACATAGAATTAACCGAATAAATTTGACTCTTATCCATACCCCAGCTAATAAAATCTGTATGCTCATCAATATGATATAATGACAACTTAGCATATAGTAAAGCTAATTGTCTTAGCATATCCCCTTCTAAGATATGACCAAAACTAAACTCCCATGGGGGTACTAAATCTCTTCTAAAAACATCTTTAATCAACGCATTTTTAAAACTACAAATATTAAAGAGTTCCCTAAATTTGATTTTAAGTGGTAAAATAGAAATCCAAATATCATGCCAAAAATAAGTCATGTCACCCGAATGAACAATTACCTTATAACCTAAATTAAAAAAATCGAAGCACTTTAATACTGACTTCCAAAATAAAGATAATCTATTATACCAACTATCCCTAGAACCCACAATGAACTCCCCTTCAGGATAATAGAATTTAGACACAATATCCTTCCATGTAGTTGACAATGTAGGACACCTAAATTTCCACACCCATTTGGCTAATAAGGACGAATTAAAATTAACTAAGTTAATAATACCCAATCCCCCATCTTTCTTTGACTTACAACACATCTCCCAGTTTACTAAACATTTGAAACCCCTACAAATAGGATCACAGCCCCCATTCCATAAATAATTACGTCTTATTCTATCGATTTTATCGATAATCCATTGAGGAAATCTATGTACAGACATCCAATAAGCAGGGATAGTAGATAATACTGAATTAACCAAAACTAATCTCCCTGCTCTAGACAAAAATCTATTGTTCCAATTAGATAGTCTATTATTAATCTTATCAATTATGATTAACCAATCCTCCTTTTTTAGCTTCGAAGGCCTAATCTTAAAGCCCAAATAATCAAGAGGAAATTTCATTACAGAGCAGTTTAAAGTGCTAGCAACCATAGCCTCTACATTATCAAAATCATTAATGACCATAACTGTACTCTTGTCAAAGTTAATCCTAAGACCTGATAACATCTCAAAACAATACAAAATAAACTTGAGTGCAATAATGTGCCTAGGTAGATGAGAAGAAAATAACAAGGTATCATCAGCGAATTGAAGTATAGATAACTCATTGTTAAATTCCTCATTACCAACATTGCCCAAAACACCTAATCTCCCGGCTTTTTTTAATAATTCTAGAAAAAACATCCACCGCTAAATTAAATAATAAAGGTGACAATGGATCTCCTTACCTAAGACCCCTCTTAGATTGGATCTTCTTTCCCACAACCCCATTGACCACAATATTAGAACTACCAGACTTGAGTAAAAGCATTATCTAGTTAATCCACCTAACACTAAAACCTCTAGCAAGGCATACTTCACATATATAATCCCAGTCTATAGAGTCAAATGCCTTCTCAAAATCTAATTTTAAAATGGCACATGGAAAATTATTTTTAATACATACATTAATGTACTCTTGTACAGCTGCCACTCCATCCATTATTTGTCTACCTTTAATAAAAGCAGTTTGTGAATGATCTATAAGAACATTCATCTTACCGCTAAGTCTATTCGCTAGAACTTTTGAAATAATCTTAACAGATACGTTTATCAGTGAAATGGGTCTAAAATCCTTTAAAAATTTAGCACCCTCTCTCTTCTTAATAAGGATAACATTAGCAAAATTGAAATTACCTAAACACAAATCACCGCTATAAAAATCATTAAATAATTTAATAATATCAGATTTCAATACCTCCCAAAATTGTTTGTAAAATAAAACAGACAAACCATCAGGTCCCGGAGCTTTGTCACTAGGCATATCGCAAATAGCCTTCCAAATCTCTTGTTCAGAAAAAGGTATATCTAGATCTAATAACTCTCTCTTATCTTAATTAATATAATAATTAAATAATATATTTAAATGTCAGAATAGTCGGAAATAGTGAATTGACAATATTGTGTGAACTGGACAATTCAAAATATATAATTCAGTATAAAATGGAATTATAATAACGAATATATTATTTAAATGAAGTTTGAATGTATAATTATAATATAATTATAATCGAGCTCGAAATAGCGCAGAAGTTCGTAGTTTGGCGATTTGAACTTCAACTGAATATTCGGAACACGTTTTAAATCGGATTTTCGTGTAACAAGAAACGTTCGGAGCTAGTGAAGTATATTTTTCTAATGGAAGAGAAAAATCGGGATTTCGTCAGGTAGATTTTGATTTATGTCCAAACCAAATTTTAGAAAAGTCACTATGGAATTCCTTTATTATTTTATAACGATTTATTTATATTATAAAAGGATTTTTCAATATAAATAGAATATCGATTCAACCGGGATTTGGATATCGAGTTATAAATCCATCTGGGGCTGTACGATATTATGTGTGAATATATATAAGGTAATTTATATTTATTTATATTTATTTTAATTGTTTTTAAATACATTTATATACTTAAATGGGTTATATAGAGCTTTAAAATTAGCCAGTTTTACAAACGAACTCCGTTTTTGACAAAACTAATTTTGTTGGATCCATAATATTAAATTATTGTTAGATTCTAAGTTTCATGATTTTTAGAGGCGGTATGTGGCCGTATGGATTTTTAATGTGAAAAAAAGTCAATATTTTGACGATTAAAAATACGTTGTGTGATCAGACAGAGTCGTAATTCAACGAAACCAGTTTCGTTGGGTTCGTAATGTCGAACTGAAGGTGTATGTTCATTTTTGTGATTTTTGGATAAGAAATTTTTATTCAACAATACAAATAGCAGTTGCTTAAAAACAAATAAAATAATGAATATAAAAATATATGAATTTCCTATAAATACACCTCTATCTCCCTTAACCCTAAATTTATTTCCTCAGTGGTCAACGATAATTTTCCGCCGTTGGTTTCTTCATTTCAAAGGAGAAACTGATCCTCAAAAACCAAAATAAAATCATAGAAAATTCTATAAATCAAATCATAAACATATTTCGATTCCTGAAGTCGTCCTCTCCAACCTCATATATGTTTTGAAGCGTTTGAACTATTTTTGGCTCGTTGGAATTATGTGACGTCAGCTAGGGTTAATCATTTTGATCAATTGATGCGTTAAGTATGGATTTCGAGTTCGAATTGGGATTCAGGGGGAGAAACCGCACTTTTGTGTATCGTTTTGGGTTATTTGGTTTTAGAAGTTATCGCGACCTGCACTTACAGGCATGCGTTGGGAGGAGCGAACACATTTCGAGATAATCGTTCAAGTTTGGGTTGGCATACACGGTTAGATGGAGATAAGGAGGAGGAGAGCAATGGTGAAGTCGGATTACAAGTCCGTGAAGTACTGAGGATGTAAGAGGGGGAGTAAAGATGCGTAATGGCTAAAGGGAGGAGCAGGAGTATTACGGCAGTTTGGGGAAGAAAGGTAGTGAGCGGTTTTAGTTTTAGAGCATAGATGGGCCAAGAAATATGGGGTGAGGCCTAACTTTTAAATAGAAATTTAGTTCAATTTTAATTCAAATAGTATGATAACTTGAAAAATCCATAACTTCGTGATACGATATCAGAATTTGATGATCCGTTGTGATCATAAGGACGAGGGCTACACAATGGAACTGACTGGGAATGAATTGGAGCTTGTTACAATTTATAGCAAAATAAATTGTCGGAATCAAATCAAAGATAGTTATTCGTTGTTTAACCGTCCAATGTGAGTAAAACTCACCAACTCTATCAGTTCATATTTTTATAACGTATAATTAGAACTGATAAATGGCGATGATTGCTATGTGCTGACTATTTGATGGAATTGATGAATGATTGGTTAAAATTTTAGATAACGATATATATATATATATATATATCGTTAACTAAATATTGATTATGTTTATCAGAATATTTCATACTTAAGTGATATCGATGTGAATTATATTGTGTAACATTTGTGGATGCAGGAAAACATGTTGGAGGGATCCAACTGGATTCCTCAATATTTATAATATTGTTCTATTCAAATATTGTATTATATGATGTGATATATAATCTGTTGTTGATTATGTGTGTTTGAATGATATCGATCATTAATATTTGGTATTTTAAACACCGTAAGAAATACTGGGATGTAGAAAAAGGGATTTTCAATGTGTATTTTGAAAATAAATTATTTACAAAAAAATGGATTTTAAATATAAAAGGAAAAGGATTTTATAAAAGAAAATAATTATAAAATCAAAGGAAATTATAAGAAAAAGGAAATATTTATTTGTTAAATAAATAGAATTGAAAAGGAAATATTTGTTGAACAAATAGAAGAGAAAAGAGATATATATTGGAAAAATAAATAGAAAGATAAAAAGGAATATTTATTTAGAAAATAAATATAGAGCATTATAAAAGGAAATATTTGTAAAACATTTACAAATAGAATTAAAAAGGAATTGAAAAGGAAATATTTATTTGTTAAATAAATAAAATTATAAAAGGAATATTTATTTGGAAAATAAATAGGATTATAAAAGGGAATTAACGAGATATAATAGAGTTATCGATTAGAGTTAATCGAATAGAGTAAATCAATTAGAGTTATCGATTAGAGTTATTGAATAGAGTTAATTGAATAGAGTTATCGAAAGAAGTTAATTGAATAGTATTAATCAATTAGAGTTATCGATTAGAGTTAATCGTATAGAGTAAATCAATTAGAGTTATCGATTAGAGTTAATCGAATAGAGTAAATCAATTGGAGTTATTGATTAGAGTTATTGAATAGAGTGAATTGAATAGAGTTATCGAAAGGAGTTAATCGAACTATATTAATCAATTAGAATTATCGATTAAAGTTAATCGAATAGAGTAAATCAATTAGAGTTATCGATTAGAGTTAATCGAATAGAGTAAATCAATTAGAGCTATTGATTAGAGTTATTGAATAGAGTTAATTGAATAGAGTTATCGATTAGAGTTAATCGAATAGTGTTAATCAATTAGAGTTCTAGGTTAGAGTTAATCAAATAGAGTAAATCAATTAGAGTTATCGATTAGAGTTATTGAATAGAGTTAATTGAATAGAGTTAATTGATAGAGTTAATCGATTAGAGTAAATCGAATAGAGTTAATTAAAAAGGAGTAATCAAATATAGTTTATTCGAAAGGAGTTATCGAATATAGTGTATTCGAATAGAGTTATCGAATATTGGTTATTCGAAAAAGAGTTATCGAATATTGGTTATTCGAAAAAGAGAGTTAATCGAATATTGGTTCTTCGAAAAAGAGTTATCGAATATTGGTTATTCGAAAAAGAGAGTTAATCGAATATTGGTTATTCGAAGGAGAGTTAATCGAATATTAGTTATTCGAAGAGATTTAATCGAATATTAGTTATTCGAATAAGAGTTAGACGATTATAGTTTATTCGAATAGAATTAAAGGAGTTAATCGAATATAGTTTATTCGAATAGAGTTAAAGGAGTTAATCGAATACAGTTTATTCGAATAGAGTTAAAGGAGTTATCGAATATAGTTTATTCGAAAGAGGTTAATCAAATTTAGTTTATTCCAAAGGAGTTAAGTGATAAGAGTTAATGAATTAAAAGTTAATGGAGTTAAAATTAATGTAGTTAGGGTTAATTGATTTGAGTTAATCGAGTTATATTTTGGAGTTAGATATTTTAGAAGTAGGGATTATAACGCTATAGTTATAATCAATGTTTTTTAATAAAGAAGTGGATTCGTAAATAGAATCCGAGTGTTACATAAGGAAGTTTGTTAAAGATTTAAAGGGTGAACTTTGTCTATTTAGAGGTTAGAAATGTTGTTCAGTTAAGGTATGAGAGGTAGTTATACCCCAACTTGATTGACTTCGTTTTTAACTAAGGAATGGTTAAGGTTCGATAGTGAAGGAGTTAATTGAATTTAGTTAATAAGTGTTAATGGTTCGAGTTGGCATAGCGATGTTTTATTTAAACATCTGTTTAAATCCAGTGAATGAGTTTTGGAAACATTTTCCAAATGTAATCAGAGATACTTTCTAATCTTGTAAAATGAAATGTTTGATGATAAAGAATACTGGAATGACAGTGTTACGTGAAAAAGAGATGGAAATGTTTTCCAATGATTAATAACGTATGTTTTCTAAGTTTAGAAAATAAAGAATGTTGAATATATGGAAACAGGAAATAAATAAATTAATGAACTAAAGAGATAAATGTTAAATGGTGATTGACCGATATAATTTCCATCTGGAAATAATATCGTTGTTTGCACACATGTTTTTCTTTGATAGTTAACTCACCGACTATTGAAGTTTTTTACCATTTTTCCGTCGTCAATACTGTAGCGACCCGAACTTCCCCGGCAAGGAAAGCCCGGATTACCTTGAGAACACGACAAAATAGAACGCAAACAGAAGAACATTTCGTTGTTCATTACAACAATTCCATCAGATACAACAAGAACATCGGATTTTAGCGAAACCAAAAACATTAGGATCTAATTGAGAATATCTTTCCAACGAATCCGAAAAATCATGATTTCATAATGGGAATCAAAAGATATGTCCAGTTGAAAATTCTGAATAGTCGCTATGGAATTCAGGCCCTTAAAAATGGGAATTTTGCAAATGACCTCGGATTTCGACGAAACCACTTTTGTTGGATCCGGGATGCCAAGTTATTGCTAGATTCCAATTTTCATAATTTTTCGAATCAATATGTGAGCGTGGCAAAGGAAAACGCGTTTGACCAGTTTTAGTTGATTTTAATCGACTGGAAAATGGCCATTTTTCCAATGGTCTAAGAATTCAACGAAGTTAGTTTTGTTAGGACCGTATCGTCAATACGAAGCTAGAATATATATTTTGGGAATTTTTCGAGTTAGTATGTGACCCCAGTGAATTGAAATGCGCGTTCAAATTCAATATATAGAGTTATATGTTGATTTTGACGAAAACTGATCGAAACGATCGAATCAGCTTACGACACATATCCCATTGTGTTCGGAATGGGGGTAATTAGCTATGGACAACAGGCGGTGGGCCCCGTTTGGAGGTCGAATTAAAAAGTCAACTTGTTGAAGTAAAATAAATAAAAAAAGACCTCCCTTCCCTTTCTATACTATCTGGCTCCCCTTTTTGTTAATTCTGTCAAGAGAAAAAAAAATCCCGATGTCGATCCACCCTCAACCGTCGCCTAGGGGCGCGCGCCACCGCACGCCGCCAACGCCCCCTCCCCTCTGACGCTCACTCCCTCTCCTCCTTCCTCTCGAACCCCCCACCTTTTCACCAAAACCCGCACCCAAATTCCCTCAGCCACCACCGCACCCTTCCACCTGCCGGCGCAACCCTCCGTCGCACCCCCTCCTCGACCCCCCCTTCTCCACACGCGATCCCCAAAGACGCGAGCCTCCTCCTCCACAGGTCGATGTAAGTGTTTACTTCGATTTCTTTTGAAATAATTAGTTAAAGTAATAAAAAGGAATTGATTTTTAGTCAGTTTTTATACTTAGAATTTTGATGATAAAAAGATTAGAGCTTTGATGTTGGAAAGATTATATTTTTAATGTAGGAAAGATTATATTTTTAATTAGGAAAAGGTTGGATTTATATTAATGATTTTGAAATAAAAGATTTGATTTTTAGATTATACAGATAATAAAAATATGATCTTTATATTATGGAAGATATAAAAATATTATTTTTATATGAGTAGAATAATAAAAATATGATTTTTATAATATAGAAAGAATAAAAATACGATTTTATATTATATAGATAGTAAAAATTCGATTTTTATATATATAGCCAGTTAAAGATATGATTTTATTATATATATGTGGATATAAAAATGTGTTTTTTATAGCAATGAAATAAAAATTCAATCTTTATATAAGAAGTAGAAATATAAAAATATAATTTTTATAAATAAAGAAGCGTTATAAAAATAGAATTTTTATCTATATAGTAGCGTTGTAAAAATAGAATTTTTATCCATATAGCGTAGTTATAAAAATATTATTTTTATATAATAGACAATATAAAAATGTGATTTTTATATATGTAGTGGCTACGGGCAACGAAAGTGAAAAGACGAGATTTTTAACTATATAAAGATTAAATTTTTAAAAGAGAAAAGATTGAATTTTTGAAATGGAAAACATACGATTTTTATCGATGTAAAAATAGAATTTTTATCATATATATAACAAAGTAAAAATACGATTTTGATCATTAGAATGGTTAAGGAAAAATGTGATTTTTTATAGTGATGAAATAAAAAAAGGCGAAATCTTTATATTTGAAAAGGCGAAATCTTTATATTTGAAAGGGCGAAATCTTTATATTTGAAAAGGTGAAATCTTTATGTAGAGAATAGCGTGGTAAAAATATAATTTTTATCTATATGGTAGCGATGTAAAAATAGAATTTTTATCCATATGGAGTGATTATAAAAATATGATTTTTATATACATAGCAACCATATAAAAATGTGATTTTTATATATGTAGTGGTTACGGACGACGAAATAGACAAAAGGCGAGAACGGCGATGATTTCCACATATGAAGAGTCGTGGTATTGGTTTAGCTTGTCGGTGAGAACTTCTCACTCTAAATTTCTTTTTCTAGTTATATATATATATATATATATATATACTAGGATGCAGATGGTGCTTAGCAGCACCCGACACCCGTCATCCATAGACCATGGATGGCTTGTTTGTTTAATTGATGTGTTGTGAAATTGTTTGTGATGTTGATGTGAAATCGATAATAAAATGTAGATGGTTGAAATAAATTAATTATCGTTAAAAATATAATTTTTAACGTGAATGTGAATAAATAAATATTTATAAACAAATCGGCCGATTTATTTATATACACTGATTTGACTGATATTTATTGGGTCGATAAATTTTACACATCGCCCAACTGCACAAATAAAATTCTGTGTTTGTTGATTTGAAACCCCGCACGGGTGTTGGGATGATATTTGGGTACACTAATCCCAATTATTTAATTGTATGTCGATCGATTGGTAGACATGCTGTGTAAGCGTTAATTAATTATATTTGATGCTTATGCAGTTGTGTGGTGCACTTTGAATGATGGTTGATTATTTATCGTTGCTATTATATACATGTGTTGTATGGAATCCATATAATTAACGTTATATGGTAATTGATTGGGCCTCATTCCAATCAGGAAGATAAGGAATATTATAAAAGAAAATTCATGTGTTGAATATAAAAATAGTCATGTGTTGACGATGTTCATGTGTTGAAACTATTTATGTGTTGAGTAAAATATTTTAATAATAAAATCTACATCTTTATCATATTTAAAATTAGAACTTTACGGTTGGAGTCTGATTGAAAATCAAACGATAGATACCATAATTTTATAAAATATTTTACATAACAAAAATAGTGATGTGTTGACAGTACTCATGTGTTGAGATTAGTCATGTGTTGAAAGAAATATAGATTCATGTGTTGAATGGGATAAATATTCATTTGTTGAATAGAATAACGAATTTATTGAAATATATAAAGCCGTGTTGATTAGAGTTGCGCTATTTTGACGTGAACGATATTTATATCGTTTATATTTGTTTTTATAATGAATATAGAAAAGAAGTGTTTTCAAAATATAACGTTTTGAAAATATTATCATTTATATAGTAATGATATGAAATATTCAATTTTGATTTGAAATTGAATGTAGCGTTGAAATGGTTTTGAAAACGAATTTAAAACGATTTATAAAATACGTTTTAAAAAGGAAATCGACGAAATACATATAATATGTTAATATTATATATATAATGGCCTGAATAGAACGCGCCGCGCCGCGGCAGTTCGCGAATTTCGACCATTGACTTCGAATTGACGTTGCGGGAGATCCGACCGTCGGATTCTCCTAAAACCAGAACCATTGGGTTCGTATCGAAAAGAGCTTTCCAATGAATGTTAGAAATTTGAAATCTAACGGTTGGATTTGGAATTATGTCCAAATCAAATTTGGAAAAGGTCGCTGTAAGTGCAGTTCGATGGCCGTTGATGGAAATCGACTGTACGGGCCTTGATCAAATTATTAAAAATATCAATAATTTGTGTAAAATCATAAGAAATGATTTGGGAAAAATTGGGCTGAAAAATTCCACATTTGAAAAGATAAAAATAGATTTTTATCAAAATGAACTAGTTTTGAACTAGAATTAAAAACAATATATTTTTGAAACAAATAAATTGAATTTGAAAGTGATTTTAAAAAAAATCAATATTCCCAATACGTGGATTGGACTGGAGTTGAATCGAAATTATCTTCGGAATATTTCAATGTTGGATTTTGTGACTATACAGATATTGTTATGGGAATTTGAAAGATATATTTTATATCGTTATTTCCATTACGATATTTGTTGGTTTCAGAATTTGATATTGAATATAAGCCGGTATATTTTCTATTCAGAGCCTTGTATTTAATATCAAATGTGATTTGGGTTTATCGTGAATCGTGTTTAAGATGACATTGGTTCTTTAACCCAGTCAAAGGCAGGATGTTGATTTTTGAAAATATTAAAACTAAGTGGAGTTTTAATGAATCTTTAATTAGATTAAAAATGTGAATTGATAATTTAAATTATCAAATTTGAAAGGTGATCGAGAATGGAGTACCACCAGTTTTGCTCCAAAGCGGTAGTTAAATCTGTAATTAGATTTGAACGTGAAATGGTAATTAATTTTACCGGTAACACCATGGTGTTACATATGGAGTATTACCAGTTTTGCTCCATGGGATGAATGGGTTGGGATTGGGAAATAAAATAAATAATTACTTCGGTGTGGTTCGCTAATCCCGACTAGTTTGAAATGATATCCAAAGGAAGATTAAAGAATAAATTTAGAAGAATTTATCTTGGATAAAATTAATGGGAACCTTTCCCTAAGAATGTGATTTTGTGAATAAAAGAATATTCTGAATTGGAATGAGGCGTTTTTTGTGTTTGTGTAACATTTGTTTATCATATACGTGGGTTCTTCAGAAAGGCCAGGTTTATACCCATTCTGAATAACCGATTCGACGAGATGTCGAAGATGAAGACGGTGATTGAAGACCGGAAGTCTTCACATTGTTTGGGTGATTACTGATGATCTCGATTGGGCTGTACACCCAAGATGAGGGAAACAGTTGGTGATCGTCTAGACGTACTTGGAGATGGATGGATATGCGAGAAAAGTGCCTCCGGTTTCGTTCAGACCCAGAACGAACTTGTAAATGGATTGTGTGTCTGAAATTGGATTTTATTCTGTGTTGATTGATATCTATTAAATATACATCTGTTTGGCGGCGGAGAATTTATTCTCTTGCTTAACGCCCTTCTCTGAGACGTACGAGCTCAGAGGTTGTATATCGATGGACATCAGTCGCATGGAGTGAATTGCCGGTGTGGCACGCGTAAGTGGCAATTGATCAAGGCTTCTGTTGAAAAGCAAAGTCTTGTGGTTGATGATCAAAGCACGGCCTGTGTGGCGTAGCTTTGTGTATAACGTGAATTTGCGAGCCTCACACCTCGGTATGAGTCAAAAACGGGATAGTGACTGCAGGGAGAGCACGACGTTTCTTTCTAGCTAGGGTGGTGTCAGTGACCTACCAGCCCTGACATTTATATACTTTTCACCTGTGTGGTTGTTGGATACGAGGCGCCTCGGATATAGGTCTGTAAGGACCGGGAAACGTGTGTTCAGGAATAATTAATCCTCAAAAGTAAGAGAGGACCAACCCTGAAGATCCAAGGATCAAAGTGGGGTCCTGGGACATTTGCTAGAGTGTCTCGAACGCGGAGAGGAGCTTGCCCCTTGCCTCGACTCATGACGGAAATCCAATTTCCAATACGTGATATTGCGGTTTTAATTGTAGAACTAGTATGGCGACATGATAGATGGTACCCATGCCTCCTATGATTGATATTTATGATTTGAATTGTTTTGACACTATACACTTATTATAGTATCAAGTGATTTGTTTTAAACGTACCAAGCATGTTTGGCTATTATAAGGGAAAACCCTATCCTCCGGCTTGCGTTGCATTGTGTGATGGGACCTGGGTCTTTTAATAGCTTCATTTTTCCAAAGAGCATTGCTTTGTTTTGTTATATGCACTAGTATTCTTGGGAGGAAACCCGTTCCGTGTTATACGGCGTGGTCCCTTGAATTACTCTCTTTTAAAGTAAAGTTTTAAATAACTGTTTTAGTTCTCACACCAGTCACATGACTGACCTGGAGTTTAACCTAAACTATGGGTGCCCCTATTTTCCACATGGGCAGCTAGTAGTTTTGGTTTTGCAGATTTATATTCACAGGGTCCTAATTTACAGCTGGAACGATGCTCGGAAAGCTCTGTATTCGTGCATTGTTTCTAGTTTTTCTTTTGTATTATTTTCCGTTGCGATGTATTTAAATGTAATCTAAATCTATGATATTTATCGAATGTAATTCATTCATTTATATTTTGTATATCCTTATATTCTGATGGAATTGTTGTAATAACAATGAAATGTTCTTCCGTCTGCGTTCCGATATGTGTTGTTCTCAAAGTATCCGCGCTTTCCTTCACGGGGAATTTACGGGTTCTCTCAGTTTGGTATCAGAGCTTTGGTTTACAGAGCTCGAGAACAAGACACATTGGAACCATACGAAAGAATTCATCAGATATTGGATTAGTAATATCCAATTAGAATGACTCGTTAGAGATAGGATCAGTAGTATCCTAGAACGAGTGTGAAGAGTATATTTTTCAAATGAAAACAATTTTGTTTTGAAAATTGAAACCATTTTTTACGTATTTGATTATTTATTTATTTTGAATTTGGACAATCCAATATATAAAGGTTTTGCATATACGCGTCATGAACGTATATTCGAAGTTTTAATATACTGGATAGATATAGAATCAAACTCTAGTCGCCCGGAGATAATTTTGGTAATGCGGCCGCATTATCAATATTTATGTTCGTATTTCGAAGGTGTGATATCTATATATTTCCGTTAGGCTGGTGTGAGAACCAAAACTAATATAGCTAGAATACATTGTTGTTAATTGGCATCAAAAACATGATTTTTGCATATATATCAAAATTATGAATGTGAAACGTTAATCCACTAATTGATTGATGTTTGTGTTCGTTGTTTATTTGTTTGATAATTTTGAATAATTTAGCCTAATTGAATCAAATATTGAATTGTATTGAAAATTGGTCGCATTTGCTTGCATATACATGTACTTACATTGAACAGATCATAGCAAGGAGGCTAGAGCAGAGAATAAAATTTGTTTGCCCGACAAATAGGTACATGTTTACCATAATTTACTGTTTTGTTTGGGTGATGATGATTTTATGAGCCTATTGGCTAGCTGCTTGGCTTTTTCTTTTTCTTTTTGAGATCAGAAGGCCTATATGGCAATTTCGGGATTTTCCCGTTGCTCCCGGAGCAGGGGAGGTTATGGCGAAATTTTTCGAAAATTCCGGGTGTTAGCCAAATTTTTGAAGAATTTGAAAATTCTCAGAAATTGAAAAGTTGGAGAATGGAAGCCAGATCGAACGTAGAGTTGATTAATCAAACCACTTTTGACTTTGTTCCTTTTCGGGGACGAAAAGTTTTAAGTGGGGGAGATTGTAACAACCCGGAAATGCGAGCCAATTTAAAAATTTTATTTTGGCAATTTTAGCGAATTTTGAACATTTAAAATAGATTATTTTGAAAAATATCGACGAGAATTTTTTTTTGAATGGAATTCGAACGTATATATTATATACGTCATCGTTAGAATATAAATAATTATATATATAATTATAAAAAGGAATTGAAAATGGCGCGGTAGTTCGATAATTCGATTTCAAACTTCAATTGAACGTACCGGGTGCAAAATAAATCGGATTTTAGCAAAACCAAAAACATTAGGATCTAATTGAGAATATCTTTCCAACGAATCCGAAAAATCAAGATTTAATAGCGGGAATCAAAAGATATGTCCAGTTGAAAATTCTGAATAGTCGCTATGGAATTCAGGCCCTTAAAAATGGGAATTTTGCAAACGACCTCGGATTTCGACGAAACCAGTTTTGTTGGATCCGGGATGTCAAGTTATTGCTAAATTCCAATTTTCATAATTTTTTGAATCAATATGTGAGCGTGGCAAAAGAAAATGCGTTTGACCAGTTTTAGTTGATTTTAATCGACTGGAAAATGGCCATTTTTCCAACGGTCTCAGAATTCGACGAAATTAGTTTTGTTAGGATCGTATCGTCAATACGAAGCTAGAAAATATTTTTCGGTAATTTTTCGAGTTAGTATGTGACCCCAGTGAATTGAAATGCGCGTTCAAATTCAATATATAGAGTTATATGTTGATTTTAACGAAAACTGATCGAAACAATCGAATCAGCTTACGACACATATCATTGTGTTCGGAATGGGGGTAATTAGCTATGGACGACAGGCAGTGGGCCCCGTTTGGAGGTCGAATTAAAAAGTCAACTTGTTGAAGTTAAATAATAAAAAAAAACCTCCCTTCGCTCTCTATACTATCTGCCCCCCCTTTTCATTCATTCTGTCAAGAGAAAAAAAAATCCCGATGTCGATCCACCCTCCACCGCACGCCGCCAACGCCCCCTCCCCTCTGACGCTCACTCTCTCTCCTCCTTCCTCTCGAGCCTCTCGAACCCCCCCACCTTTTCACCAAAACCCGCACCCAAATTCCCTCAGCCACCACCGCACCCTTCCACCTGCCGGCGCAACCCTCTGTCGCACCCCCTCCTCGACCCCCCCCCTTCTCCACACGCGATCCCCAAAACCGCAAGCCTCCTCCTCCACAGGTCGATGTAAGTGTTTACTTCGATTTCTTTTGAAATAATTAGTTAAAGTAATTAAAAGGAATTGATTTTTAGTCAGTTTTTATACTTAGAATTTTGACGATAAAAAGATTAGAGCTTTGATGATGGAAAGATTATATTTTTAATGTAGGAAAGATTATATTTTTAATTAGGAAAAGGTTGGATTTATATTAATGATTTTGAAATAAAAGATTTGATTTTTATATTATAGAGATAATAAAAATATGATCTTTATATTATGGAAGATATAAAAATATTATTTTTATATGAGTAGAATAATAAAATTATGATTTTTATAATATAGAAAGAATAAAAATACGATTTTATATTATATAGATAGTAAAAATTCGATTTTTATATATATAGCCAATTAAAGATATGATTTTATTGTATATATGTGGATATAAAAATGTGATTTTTATAGCGATGAAATAAAAATTAAATCTTTATATAAGAAGTAGAAATATAAAAATATAATTTTTATATAGAAAGAAGCGTTATAAAATTAGAATTTTTATCTATATAGTAGCGTTGTAAAAATAGAATTTTTATCCATATAGCGTAGTTATAAAAATATTATTTTTATATAATAGACAATATAAAAATGTGATTTTTATATATGTAGTGGCTACGGGCAACGAAAGTGAAAAGACGAGATTTTTAACTATATAAAGATTAAATTTTTAAAAGAGAAAAGATTGAATTTTTGAAATGGAAAACATACGATTTTTATCGATGTAAAAATAGAATTTTTATCATATATATAGCAAAGTAAAAATACGATTTTGATCATTAGAATGGTTAAGGAAAAATGTGATTTTTATAGTGATGAAATAAAAAAAGGCAAAATCTTTATATTTGAAAAGGCGAAATCTTTATATTTGAAAGGGCGAAATCTTTATATTTGAAAAGGTGAAATCTTTATGTAGAGAATAGCGTGGTAAAAATATAATTTTTATCTATATGGTAGCGATGTAAAAATAGAATTTTTATCCATATGGAGTGATTATAAAAATATGATTTTTATGTACATAGCAACCATATAAAAATGTGATTTTTATATATGTAGTGGCTACGGACGACGAAATAGACAAAAGGCGAGAACGGCGATGATTTCCACATATGAAGAGTCGTGGTATTGGTTTAGCTTGTCGGTGAGAACTTCTCACTCTAAATTTCTTTTTCTAGTTATATATATATACTAGGATGCAGATGGTGCTTAGCAGCACCCGACACCCGTCATCCACAGACCATGGATGGCTTGTTTGTTTAATTGATGTGTTGTGAAATTGTTTGTGATGTTGATGTGAAATCGATAATAAAATGTAGATGGTTGAATTAAATTAATTATCGTTAAAAATATAATTTTTAACGTGAATGTGAATAAATATTTATAAACAAATCGGCCGATTTATTTATATACACTGATTTGACTGATATTGATTGGGTCGATAAATTTTACACATCGCCCAACTGCACAAATAAAAATCTGTGTTTGTTGATTTGAAACCCCACAGGGGTGTTGGGATGATATTTGGGTAAACTAATCCCAATTATTTAATTGTATGTCGATCGATTGGTCGACAGGCTGTGTAAGCGTTAATTATTTGTGTTTGATGCTTTTGCAGTTGTGTGGTGCACTTTGAATGATGGTTGATTATTTATCGTTGCTATTATATACATGTGTTGTACGGAATCCATATAATTAACGTTATATGGTAATTGATTGGGCCTCATTCCAATCAGGAAGATAAGGAATATTATAAAAGAAAATTCATGTGTTGAATATAAAAATAGTCATGTGTTAACGATGTTCATGTGTTGAAACTATTTATGTGTTGAGTAAAATATTTTAATAATAAAATCTACATCTTTATCATATTTAAAATTAGAACTTTACGGTTGGAGTCTGATTGAAAATCAAACGATAGATACCATAATTTTATAAAATATTTTACATAACAAAAATAGTGATGTGTTGACAGTACTCATATGTTGAGATTAGTCGTGTGTTGAAAGAAATATAGATTCATGTGTTGAATGGGATAAATATTCATTTGTTGAATAGAATAACGAATTTATTGAAATATATAAAGCCGTGTTGATTAGAGTTGCGCTATTTTGACGTGAACGATATTTATATCGATTATAATTGTTTTTATAATGAATATAGAAAAGAAGTGATTTCAAAATATAACGTTTTGAAAATATTATCATTTATATAGTAATGATATGAAATATTCAATTTTGATTTGAAATTGAATGTAGCGTTGAAATGGTTTTGAAAACGAATTTAAAACGATTTATAAAATACGTTTTAAAAAGGAAATCGACGAAATATATATAATATATATATTATATATATAATGGCCTGAATAGAACGCGCGCGCCGCGGCAGTTCGCGAATTTCGACCATTGACTTCGAATTGACGTTGCGGGAGATCCGACTGTCGGATTCTCCTAAAACTGGAACCGTTGGGTTCGTATCAAAAAGAACTTTCCAATGAATGTTAGAAATTTGAAATCTAACGGTTGGATTTGGAATTATGTCCAAATCAAATTTGGAAAAGGTCGCTGTAAGTGCAGTTCGATGGCCGTTGATGGAAATCGATTGTACGGGCCTTGATCAAATTATTAAAAATATCAATAATTTGTGTTAAATCATAAGAAATGATTTGGGAAAAATTAGGCTGAAAAATTCCACATTTGAAAAGATAAAAATAGATTTTTATCAAAATGAACTAGTTTTGAACTAGAATTAAAAACAATATATTTTTGAAACAAATAAATTGAATTTGAAAGTGATTTTAAAAATAATCAATATTCCCAATACGTGGATTGGACTGGAGTTGAATCGAAATTATCTTCGGAATATTTCGATGTTGGATTTTGTGACTATACAGATATTGTTATGGGAATTTGAAAGATATATTTTATATCGTTATTTCCATTACGATATTTGTTGGTTTCAGAATTTGATATTGAATATAAGCCGGTATATTTTCTATTCAGAGCCTTGTATTTAATATCAAATGTGATTTGGGTTTATCGTGAATCGTGTTTAAGATGACATTGGTTCTTTAACCCAGTCAAAGGCAGGATGTTGATTTTTGAAAAGATTAAAACTAAGTGGAGTTTTAATGAATCTTTAATTAGATTAAAAATGTGAATTGATAATTTAAATTATCAAATTTGAAAGGTGATCGAGAATGGAGTACCACCAGTTTTGCTCCAAAGCGGTAGTTAAATCTGTAATTAGATTTGAACGTGAAATGGTAATTAATTTTACCGATAACACCGTGGTGTTAGATATGGAGTATTATCAGTTTTGCTCCATGGGATGAATAGGTTAGAATTGGGAAATAAAATAAATAATTACTTCGGTGTGGTTCGCTAATCCCGACTAGTTTGAAATGATATCCAAAGGAAGATTAAAGAATAAATTTAGAAGAATTTATCTTGGATAAAATTAATGGGAACCTTTCCCTAAGAATGTGATTTTGTGAATAAAAGAATATTCTGAATTGGAATGAGGCGTTTGTTGTGTTTGTGTAACATTTGTTTATCATATACGTGGGTTCTTCAGAAAGGCCGGGTTTATACCCATTCTGAATAACCGATTCGACGAGATGTCGAAGATGAAGACGGTGATTGAAGACGGGAAGTCTTCACATCGTTTGGGTGATTACCGATGATCTCGATTGGGCTGTACACCCAAGATGAGGGAAACAGTTGGTGATCGTCTAGACGTACTTGGAGATGGATGGATATGCGAGGAAAGTGCCTCCGGTTTCGTTCAGACCCAGAACGAACTTGTAAATGGATTGTGTGTCTGACATTGGATTTTATTCTATGTTGATTGATCTCTATTAAATATACATCTGTTTGGCGGCGGAGAATTTATTCTCTTGCTTAACGCCCTTCTCTGAGACGTACGAGCTCAGAGGTTGTATATCGATGGACATCAGTCGCATGGAGTGAATTTCCAGTGTGGCACGCGTAAGTGGCAATTGATCAAGGCTTCTGTTGAAAAGCAAAGTCTTGTGGTTGATGATCAAAGCACGGCCTGTGTGGCATAGCTTTGTGTATAACGTGAATTCGCGAGCCTCACACCTCGGTATGAGTCAAAAACGGGATAGTGACTGCAGGGAGAGCACGACGTTTCTTTCTAGCTAGGGTGGTGTCAGTGACCTACCAGCCCTGACATTTATATACTTTTCACCTGTGTGGTTGTTGGATACGAGGCGCCTCGTATATAGGTCTGTAAGGACCGGGAAACGTGTGTTCAGGAATAATTAATCCTCAAAAGTAAGAGAGGACCGGCCCTGAAGATCCAAGGATCAAAGTGGGGTCCTGGGACATTTGCTAGAGTGTCTCGAACGCGGAGAGAAGCTTGCCCCTTGCCTCGACTCATGACGGAAATCCAATTTCCAATACGTGATATTGCGGTTTTAATTGTAGAACTAGTATGGCGACATGATAGATGGTACCCATGCCGCCTATGATTGATATTTATGATTTGAATTGTTTTGACACTATACACTTATTATAGTATCAAGTGATTTGTTTTAAACGTACCAAGCATGTTTGGCTATTATAAGGGAAAACCCTATCCTCCAGCTTGCGTTGCATTGTGTGATGGGACCTGGGTCTTATAATAGCTTCGTTTTTCCAAAGAGCATTACGTTGTTTTGTTATATGCACTAGTATTCTTGGGAGGAAACCCGTTCTGTGTTATACGGTGTGGTCCCTTGAATTACTCTCTTTTAAAGTAAAGTTTTAAATAACTGTTTTAGTTCTCATACCAGTCACATGACTGACCTGGAGTTTATTGTTTTAACCTAAACTATGGGTGCCCCTATTTTCCACACGGGCAGCTAGTAGTTTTGGTTTTGCAGATTTATATTCACAGGTTCCTGATTTACAGCTGGAACGATGCTCGGAAAGCTCTGTATCCGTGCATTGTTTCTAGTTGTTCTTTTGTATTATTTTCCGTTGCGATGTATTTAAATGTAATCTAAATCTCTGATATTTATCGAATGTAATTCATTCATTTATATTCTGTATATCCTTGTATTCTGATGGAATTGTTGTAATAACAATGAAATGTTCTTCCGTCTGCGTTCCGATATGTGTTGTTCTCAAAGTATCCGTGCTTTCCTTCACGAGGAAGTTACGGGTTCTCTCAGAATGTAACGCTATAGTTATAATCAATGTTTTTCAATAAAGAAGTGGATTCATAAATAGAATTCGAGAGTTAAGTAAGGAAGTTTGTTAAAGATTTAAAGGGTGAACTTTGCCTATTTCGAGGTTAGAAATGTTGTTCAGTTAAGGTCTGAGAGGTAGTTATACCCCAACTTGATTGACTTCGTTTTAACTAAGGAATGGTTAAGGTTCGATAGTGAAGGAGTTAATTGAATTTAGTTAATATGTGTTAATGGTCCTTGTTGGCATAACGATGTTTTGTTTAAACATCTATTTAAATCCAATGAATGAGTTTTGGAAACATTTCCCAAATATAATAAGAGATATTTTCTAATCCTAGAAAATGAAATGTTTGAAGATAAAGAATACTGGAATGACAGTGATACGTGAAAAAGAGATGGAAATGTTTTCCAATGATTAATAAGTATATTTTCTGAATTTAGAAAATAAGGAATGCTAGAAACAAGAAATAAATAAATTAATGAACTAAAGAGATAAATGTTAAATGATGATTGACCGATATAATTTCCATCTGGAAATAATATCGTTGTTTGCACACATGTTTTTCTTTGATAGTTAACTCACCAACTATCGAAGTTTTTGAGCATTTTTCCATTGTTAATACGGAGTGACCAGGATCAGATATATTATCTGAAAACCACTCTGTATGGCATTAGCGTTGCGAATCAAATATAATGAAGATAATTGAAGACAGAGCTATGCAAGGGTTGTCCTGTTTACAGAATAGTGCCTTTGGTTTATCCAGTACCAGGGCAACCTGTATGGAAGAATGTATGACAGAGTACATGTAATGGATCACGTAAGTTGATCTCTTCAAACGTATGAACGTTTGGTAGAGGAGGAATTCATTTCTCTTAGCTGTATACCCGTTGTATTTTTGGGGAAATCAGTTTTTGATTTGGCGGGTATGACGATGTGACATTCAAAGTGAATAATTGTGTGACCTGTCAGAGATAAGCGTGGCCTCTAGCATCACAACTGGGAAATGACAAAAATCGAGCAGGCAACATGGCTAAGTAGTTGGCTGCCAATTAGGGTGTATTATCACCTATCTAGAGATATTCATTTCATTCTTGAATCTATTCGATGCTGTCCCATTCGGGAAATGGTTGCTCATCCCAACCTTTGGTGATATACATTCGATACACTCAAGCGAAATGAGTGGTCGGTCATGTGTGGCCGAGTTGTAAGATGTTCTTGTTGAACCCAGTGTATTCCTCTCTAGGGGTACGCTATCGGAAGGTGGTTCCATACCTTGTCATAGTTGGTAATCCATTATCCAATAAGTGCTCACGGTTTTGATTGTATCTACGTATGTAGAACATGAGATGAAAGCGTTTCTGCTAGATGATTATTATATTGTGGTTGATAGACGCTATTACAATATCAATGAGTTTTGATAAAGATTATCATTTCTTTCAAAATGATTTGAAAGTTAAATCAAATTGATTTGGATTCTCATAAGGGAAAAGCTTGTTGTTATACGGCGTGGTCTTATGAGATATCGTTTAATTACTCAAACTGTTTTAAATTGTTTTAATCACACCAGTCCCATGACTGACCCAGAGTTTATTTATTTTTTGTTTTCCCTAAACTCTTGGGTGCCCAATTTTATAAAGGCAGTCAAGTAGTCAGGATTTTTCAGATATACTTGGAGAGCTTGGAGCAGGAGGCTTTAGGATTTTATAGCTATTGTTATTTCCGCTATGTTGTAAGTGTTGTACTCTGATAATGTTATTGTATACATATACTAGTTTTATTTCAAAGTTATGTAGCTATTATATATATTGTTCATTCCGCTGTGAGATTCGTGTTACTCTGATGTTGTATGTTCTTCTTCTTCTTCTTCTATTCTAAGTTTCTATCTTATCTATCCTCACCCTCTAATTTCTTTCATGGACTATCCGGTATTTCCGATGCTTGATTAGTCCACATCGTGTTTAGTGTCGATAACCAGGATCGCGAATTCCCCGGGTTGTTACAGTGGTATCAGAGCTTAACGTTAAGTAATTACCTTGGCTCTGTGGCATGACTCAGTAGAGATGGGGTTAGTAATACCCTAGAGAGAGTTTGAGTGTATATATATGAGTGAACGTATTTTTTATTTGATATAAAAATTGTTTTATATTGTGGAGATTTATTGGTTGAGTTGTTTATGGGTTCTGGTCGATCAGTTTGATCCATTGTATCGGTAGGGATTTCTAAACACCCGAATACGATGAACCGACACTGTATGTTTTGAAAAGAGGGTAATGATATAATTTTACCCAAATATATTTTGATATAAAGAAATATATATATTGGAATATTATAGTATATTGGATGTGCTGGTTGTGATTATAATCAAATAAGATTATAATTGAAATGGTTATGTAAATAACCAATCAAAATTCGTGTAAGTATTATGAAATGAATTAAATTTGAATTTAAAATCAGAATTGGAATTAAAACCCTGGAGATTGGAAAAGTGTAGGTAAATGAATATGGATTAAATATATGAGAATTTTAAGATCCTGGGAGATTTTAAATTGTTTTAAAGCATTATAAATGGTATTTTGAAATGAATTTCAAAATGAAAGTGCTTAGATATCGTTTTGAAAGTGATATAGTATTGAACTCACTTTGATAACTGGAAATAGATTTCGATGATGATGATGACATCATCGATGTTCATTTTCGAGTGCTAAGTTGTTTTGAATTCCAAAAAGGAATATTTGATTTTGAAAAGCTAAGTTATTTAAAATTCCCAGAAACGGATTGTTTGAATTAAAACAAATTCGGTGGAAATTGGTGAAACTAAATTGAAAATCAAGAATGGTACTTGAGATTGATAATGGAATTTGGCTTGGATAAACAAATGGTTGTGTTGGAGATAAAAACTAATTGGAGTTTGATTGGGATGACATTGGTATATGATGAATGGGTAGCAGATGTAAATGATATAATGATATGTCCGACAAAAAGGTACAAGTTTATATTTCTATTGGATATGAGATTTATGAGCCGAATTGGCAAGCCGCTTGGCTGTTTGATTTTCTTTTGGGTTGGAGAAGGCCTAGAGAGGCGAGTTGTAGTTGTACCGATTGACCAGTACAAAGGAGGTGCTGGCGAAATTTTACAGAAATTTCGGGTGTTGGAAATTTTTTGGGGTTTATGTAAATTTTCGTTAGTAGGAATAAATTAATAATTTAGTCGAAATTAGTTAGTACAGTGAAACTGAAATTAAAGAAGTAAAAATAATTTTTAACCAGTTGATAGGGTTTGTTTTCTACCTTAGCAATTTCAAGGACGAAATTATTTTAAGGGGGAAATGTAACAACCCGTACTTTTACGGATAATAAATAATTTATTTAATTATTTAAATAAAGGTCTGGTAATTTAATATGACCAGAATTAAATAATAAGGAGTATTTAATTAATATAATAATTAAATAATATATTTATATTCCAGAATAGTCGGAAATAGTGAATTCACAATATTGTGGAACTGGACAATTCAAAATATATAATTTAGTTTAGAATGGAATTATAATAACGAATATATTATTTAAATGAAGTTTGAACATATAATTATAATATAATTATAATCGAGCTCAAAATAGCGTGGTAGTTCGTAGTGTGGTGATTTGAACTTCAACTGAATATACAGAACCCGTTTTAAATCGGATTTCCGTGAAACAAGAAACGTCGGAGTTGGTGAAGTATATTTTTCTAATGGAAGAGAAAAATCAGGATTTCGTCGGGTAGATTTTGATTTATGTCCAAATCAAATTTTAGAAAATTTCCTCTAGAATTCCTTTATAATTTTATAACGATTTATTCATATTATAAAAGGATTTTTCAATATAAATTGAATATCGATTCAACCGGGATTCGGATATCGAGTTATAAATCCAATTGGGGCTGTACGATATTCTATGTGAATATGTATACGATAATATATATTATTTTATATTTAATTTAATTGTTTTTAAATATATTTATATATTTAAATGGGTTATTTAGAGCTTTAAAAATAGCCAGTTTTACAAACGAACTCCGTTTTCGATAAAACTAATTTGTTGGATCTGTATTATTAAATTATTATTTGATTCCAAGTTCCATGATTTTTAGAGGCGGTATGAGGCCGTACGGATTTTTAATGTGAAAAACGGTCGATATTTTGATGGTTAAAAATATGCTATGTGATCAAATGGAGTCAGAATTCAACGAAACCAGTTTTGTTGGGTTCGTAATGTCGAACAGAAGGTGTATATCCATTTTCGTGATTTTTGGATATTGTATGTGATTATAGAAATTTTTATTCAACAATACAAATAGCGGTTGCTTAAAAACGAATAAAATAATGAATATATAAATATATAAATTTCCTATAAATACACCTCTATCTGCCTTAACCCTAAATTTATTTCCTCAGTGGTCAACGATATTTTTCCGCCGTTGGTTTCTTCATTTCAAAGGAGAAACCAATCCTCAAAAACCAAAATAAAATCATAGAAAATTCTACAAATCAAACCATAAACATATTTTGATTCCTAAAGCCGTCCTCTCCAACCTTATATATGCTTTGAAGCATTAGAACAGTTTTTGGCTCGCTGGAATTAAGCGGCGTCAGCTAGGGTTTATCATTTTGATCGATTGATGCGTTAAGGATGGATTTCGAGTTCCAAGTGGGATTCAGGGGAGAAACCGCACTTGTGTGTATCATTTTGGGTTATTTGGTTTTAGAAGTTGTCGCAGCCTGCACTTACAAGCGTGCGTTGGGAGGAGCGAACGCATCTCGAGATGATTGTTCGAGTGGAGATTAGGAGGAGGAGTGCAATGGTGAAGTCGGATTGCGAGTCCGTGAAGTATTGATGATGTAAGAGGGGATGTAAAGATGCGTAATGGCTAAACGGAGGAGCAGGACTATTACGACAGTTTGGGGAAGAAAGGTAGTGAGTGGGTTTGGGTTTTAGAGCATAGATGGGCCAAGAAATATGGGGTGAAGCCCAAGTTTTAAATAGAAATTTAGTTCAATTTTAATTCAAATAGTATGATAACTTGAAAAATCCATAACTTCGTGATACGATATCAGAATTTGATGAAACAAGATCTGTTGGGATCATAAGGACGAAGGCTACACAATGGAACTGACTAGGAATGAATTGGAGCTCGTTACAATTTATTGCAAAATAAATTGTCAGAATCAAATCAAAGATAGTTATTCGTTATTTATGATAACCGTCCAATGTGAGTAAAACTCACCAACTCTATCAGTTCATATTTTTATAACGTATAATTAGAACTGATAAATGATGATGATTGATGTGTGCTGACTGTTTGATGGAGTTGCTGAATGATTGGTTAAAATTTTAGATAACGATCACATATATATATATATATATAAATTGTTAACTAAATATTGATTCTGTTTGTCAGAATATTTCATACTGAAGTGATATCAATGTGAATTATAAGGTGTAACATCTGTGGATGCAGGAAAAACAGGTTGGAGCGATCTAACTAGATTCCTCAATATTTATAATACTGTTCTTTTCATATATTGTAATATATGATGTGATATATAATCTGTTGTCGATTATGTGTGTTTGAATGATATCAATCATTGTTATCTGGTATTTTAAATACCGTAAGAAATACTGGGATGTAGAAAAGGGGATATTCAAGTGTATTTTGAAAATAAATTATTTATATAAAATCAATGGATTTTATATATAAAAGGAAAAGGATTTTATAAAAGAAAATAATTATAAAATCAAAGGAAATTATAAGAAAAAGGAAATATTTATTTGTGTTAAATAAATAGAAATGAAAAGAATATTTGTTGAACAAATAGAAGAGAAAAGAGATATATATTGGAAAATAAATAGAAAGATAAAAAGGAATATTTATTTAGAAAATAAATATAGAGAATTATAAAAGGAAATATTTGTAAAACATTTACAAATAGAATTGGAATAGAATATAAAAGGAAATATTTATTTTTAAATAAATAAAATTATAAAAGGAATAGTTATTTGGAAAATAAATAGGATTACAAAAGAGAATTAATGAGATATAATAGAGTTATCGAATAGAGTTAATCGAATAGAGTAAATCAACTAGAGTTCTCGATTAGAGTTATTGAATAGAGTTAATTGAATAGAGTTATCGAAAGAAGTTAATTGAATATTATTAATCAATTAGAGTTATCGATTAGAGTTAATCGTATAGAGTAAATCAATTAGAGTTATCGATTAGAGTTAATCGAATAGAGTAAATCAATTAGAGTTATTGATTAGAGTTATTGAATAGAGTGAATTGAATAGAGTTATCGAAAGGAGTTAATCGAACTATATTAATCAATTAGAATTATCGATTAAAGTTAATCGAATAGAGTAAATCAATTAGAGTTATCGATTAGAGTTAATCGAATAGAGTAAATCAATTAGAGCTATTGATTAGAGTTATTGAATAGAGTTAATTGAATAGAGTTATCGATTAGAGTTAATCGAATAGTGTTAATCAATTAGAGTTCTAGGTTAGAGTTAATCAAATAGAGTAAATCAATTAGAGTTATCGATTAGAGTTATTGAATAGAGTTAATTGAATAGAGTTAATTGATAGAGTTAATCGATTAGAGTAAATCGAATAGAGTTAATTAAAAAGGAGTAATCAAATATAGTTTATTCGAAAGGAATAAATCAAATATAGTTTATTCGAAAGGAGTTATCGAATATAGTGTATTCGAATAGAGTTATCGAATATTGGTTATTCGAAAAAGAGTTATCGAATATTGGTTATTCGAAAAAGAGAGTTAATCGAATATTGGTTCTTCGAAAAAGAGTTATCGAATATTGGTTATTCGAAAAAGAGAGTTAATCGAATATTGGTTATTCGAAGGAGAGTTAATCGAATATTAGTTATTCGAAGAGATTTAATCGAATATTAGTTATTCGAATAAGAGTTAGACGATTATAGTTTATTCGAATAGAATTAAAGGAGTTAATCGAATATAGTTTATTCGAATAGAGTTAAAGGAGTTAATCGAATACAGTTTATTCGAATAGAGTTAAAGGAGTTATCGAATATAGTTTACTCAAAAGAGGTTAATCAAATTTAGTTTATTCGAAAGGAGTTAAGTGATAAGAGTTAATGAATTAAAAGTTAATGGAGTTAAAATTAATGGAGTTAGAGTTAATTGATTTGAGTTAATCGAGTTATATTTTGGAGTTAGATATTTCAGAAGTAGGGATTATAACGCTATAGTTATAATCAATGTTTTTTAATAAAGAAGTGGATTCGTAAATAGAATCCGAGTGTTACATAAGGAAGTTTGTTAAAGATTTAAAGGGTGAACTTTGTCAATTTAGAGGTTAGAAATGTTGTTCAGTTAAGGTATGAGAGGTAGTTATACCCCAACTTGATTGACTTCGTTTTTAACTAAGGAATGGTTAAGGTTCGATAGTGAAGGAGTTAATTGAATTTAGTTAATAAGTGTTAATGGTTCGAGTTGGCATAGCGATGTGTTATTTAAACATCTGTTTAAATCCAGTGAATGAGTTTTGGAAACATTTTCCAAATATAATCAGAGATATTTTCTAATCCTGTAAAATGAAATGTTTGATGATAAAGAATACTGGAATGACAGTGTTACGTGAAAAAGAGATGGAAATGTTTTCCAATGATTAATAACGTATGTTTTCTAAGTTTAGAAAATAAAGAATGTTGAATATATGGAAACATGAAATAAATAAATTAATGAACTAAAGAGATAAATGTTAAATGGTGATTGACCGATATAATTTCCATCTGGAAATAATATCGTTGTTTGCACACATGTTTTTCTTTGATAGTTAAATCACCGACTATTGAAGTTTTTTACCATTTTTCCGTCGTCAATACTGTAGCGACCCGAACTTCCCCGGCAAGGAAAGCCCGGATTACCTTGAGAACACGACAAAATAGAACGCAAACAGAAGAACATTTCGTTGTTTATTACAACAATTCCATCAGATACAAGAATATACAGAGTATGAATAAATATGATACAACAAAGAATATCAGAGATTTAAATACAGTGTTGCAGCGGAAAAATAATACAAAACACAACTGAAAGAGATATGCAGATACAGAGCTTTCCGGATATCATTCCAGCTGTAAACCAGGTTCCTGTGAATATAAATCTGCAAAACCAAAACTACTAACTGCCCGTGTAGAAAATAAGGTGGCACCCAGAGTTTAGGTTAAAACAACAAACTCCAGGTCAGTCATGTGACTGGTGTGAGAACTAAAACAGTTATTAATCTTTATTTTAAACTTCGGTAAATCAAGGGACCACGCCATATAACACGGAACGAGTTTCCTCCAAAGAATACCAGTGCATAAAAACAAACAGCGCAATGCTAAATAAAGAAAAATGAAGCTATTATAAGACCTAGGTCCCGTCACACGATGCAACGCAAGCCGGAGGATAGGGTTTTTACCTTGTAATAGCCAAAGCATGCTTGATACGTTAAAAACATATTATTTGATACTATTATTAGTGTATAGTGTCAAAACAATTTCAATCATAAATATCAATCATAGACGGCATGGGTACCATATATCATGTCGCCATACTAGTTCCACAATTAAAACCGCAATATCACGTATTGGAATTCCAATTTCCGTCATGAGTCGAGGCAAGGGGCAAGCTCCTCTCCGATTTGAGGCACTCTAGCAAATGTCTCAGGACCCCACTATGATCCTTTGATCTTCAGGGCCGGTCCTCTCTTACTTTTGAGGATTGGCAATTCCTGAGCACACGTTTCCCGGTCCTAACAGACCTATATCCGAGGCGCCTCGCATTCCAACAACCACACAGGTGAAAAGTGTATAAATGTTAGCCAGTTTAAGCACTGACACCACCACTAGCTAGAAAGAAACGTCGTGCTCCCCCTGCAGCCACTATCCCGTTTTTGACTCATACCGAGGTGTGAGGCTCGCGAATTAACGCCATACACAAAGCTGCGCCACACGGTCGTGCTTTGATCATCAACCACAAGACTTTGCTTTTCAACAGAAGCCTTGATCATTTGCCACTTAGGCGTGCCACACAGGAAATTCATGCCATGCGACTGATGTCCATCGATATACAACCTCTGAGCTCGTACGTCTCAGAGAAGGGCGTTGAGCAAGATAATAAATTCTCCGCCGCCAAACAGATGTATATTTAATAGAGATCAATCAGCACAGAATAAAATCCAATGTCAGACACACAGTCCATTTACAAGTTCGTTCTGGGTCTGAACGAAACCGGAGGCATTTTCCTTGCATATCCATCGATCTCCAAGTACGTCTGGACGATCACCAACTGTTACCCTTCTCTTGGGTGTATAGCCCATTCAAGATCATCAGTATTCACCCAAACGATGTGCAGACTTCCGGTCTTCAACCACCGTCTTCATCTTCGACTTATCGTCGAATCGGTTATTCAGAATTGGTATGAACCCGGCCTTTTCGAATAACCCGCGTATATAATAAACACATGCTACACAAACACAACATACGCCTCATTCCAATTCAGAATATTCTTTTATTCAAATTTTCACATTCTTAGGGAAAGGTTCCCATTAATTTTATCAAAGATAAATTCTTCTAAATTTATTCTTTAATCTTCCTTTAGATATCATTTCAAACCGTATTATGGTTTTCCAAACTAGTCGGGATTAGCGAGTCACTCTGAAGTAATTATTTATTTTATTTCCCAATCCCAACCTGTTCATCCCATGGAGAAAACTGGTAATACCCCATATCTAACACCACGGTGTTATCGGTAAATATTAATTACCATTTCACATTCAAATCTAATTAAAGATTTAACTATCGTTTTGGAGCAAAACTGGTGATACTCCATCCTCGATCACTTTCCAAATTTGATAATTTATATTATCAATTCACATTTCAATTTAACAACAGATTCATTAAAACTCCACTTTGTTTTAATCTTTCCCCCAAATCGATATCCTGTCTTTAACTGGGTTAAAGAACCAATGTCACCTAAAACACGATTCACGATAAACCCAAAAAGACTTTCAAATTCAATTCCAATTAAATATCATTTAATTGGTACACTTCATTAAATCTAAATAGAAAGATTTAATCTTTTTCTCAAATGGGTTTAAGAACAGTGTTAATGAAGACACCATTCACGACAAACCTAAATCACATTTGATATTAAATACAAGGCTCTGAATAGAAAATATATCGGCTTATATTCAACATCAAATTCTACGACCAACAAATATCGTATTGGAAATAACGATATAAATATACCTTTCAAATTTCCATAACCATATCTGCATAATCACGAAATCCAACATCGAAATATTCCGAAGATAATTTTGATTCAAATCCATTCCAATTCACGTATTGGAAATTTTGATTATTTTAAAACCACTTTCCAATTCAATTTATTTATTTCAAAAATAAATTGATTTTAATTCTAGTTCAATACTAGTTCATTTCGATAAAAATATATTTTTATCTTTTAAAATGTGGAATTTTCACCCTAGTTCTTTCCAATTCATATATTATGATTTTACACAAATTATTAATATTTATAATAATTTTATCAAGGCCCGTACAGTCGATTTCCATCAACAGTCATCGAACTGCACTTACAACGACCTTTTCCAAATTTGATCTGGACGTAATTCCAAATCCAACCATTAGATTTCAAATTTCTAATATTCATTGGAAGCTCTATTTGATACGAACCCAATGGTTCCGGTTTTAGGAGAATCGGACGGTCGGATCTCCCGCAACGTCGATTCAAAGTCAATGGTCGAAATTCACGAACAACCGCGGCGCGGCGCGTTCTATTCATGCCATTATATATAATATATATATGTATATATATTATATATTTCATCGATTTCCTTTTTAAAACGTATTTTATAATCGTTTTAAATTCGTTTTCAAAGCCATTTCAACTCTATATTCAATTTCAAATCAAAATTGAATATTTCATATCATTATTATATAAATGATAATATTTTCAAAACGTTATATTTTGAAATCACTACCTTTTCTATATTCATTATAAAAACGAATATAATCGATATAAATATCGTACATGTCAAAATAGCGCAACTCTAATCAACACGGCTTTACATATTTCAATAAATTCGTTATTCTATTCACCAAATGAATATTTATTCTATTCAACACATGAATCCATATTTCTTTCAACACATGACTAATCTCAACACATGAGTACTGTCAACACATGACTATTTTTTGTTATGTAATATATTTTATAAAATTATGGTATCTACCGTTTGATTTTTAATCAGACTCCAACCGTAAAGTAGTTTCTAATCTTAAATATGATAAAGATGTAAATTTTATTGTTAAAATATTTTACTCAACACATGAATAGTTTCAACACATGAATATTCTCAACACATGAGCATCGTCAACACATGACTATTTTTATATTCTAATATTCTTTATTTTCCCAATTGGAATGAGGCCCAATCAATTACCATATAATGTTAATTATATGGATTCCACCCAACACATGTATATAATGGCACTGACAAATAATCAACCATCATCCAAAGTGCACTACTCTATATAAGCATCAAATATAGATATCTAACGCTTATAATAGCTTGTCAATCAAGCGATCGACATACAACTAATTATTGGGATTAGTGTATGCCGTATTTTATCCCAATACCCATGTGGGGTTTCAAATCAACAAACACAGATTTTTATTTATTCACATACCCGTTAAAAATTATAATTTTTAAGGATAAAATATTTTTAACTATATAAATATTTTATTTCACATCACACAATCAATTTTCACCACAACAACAATAAAAAATACAAGCCAACCATGGTCTGTGGACGACGGGTGTCGGGTGCTGCTAAGCACCGTCTACATCCTAGTATATATTTCAACTAGAAATAAATTAAAGTTAGAAGTTCTCACCGAGGGTTCCACTCCGTCGTGCTTTACTGTTGAACTGCTGAACCATCTGGATCTGTTTGCAATTCTAATGCAGTCCTTTTTATGCTGTTCATATATAAAAATTATATCTTTATCACTTCATTTCAATAAATAAAAATCATATTTTTATTTCGTTACATATATAAAGATCATATTTTTACTAGTTATATATTATAAAAATCATATGTTTATACTTTCTACTAATATAAAAATCATATTTTTATTCTCTACATCATATAAAAATTATATTTTTATTCTTTACATTATATAAAAATTATATTTTTATTTCGCTAATTACATAGTAAAAATCATATTTTTTACTATTCAGTTTGCTATATTAAAAATCAAGATCCTATTTTTATAAATCCATGCTAATTCTACTGTTCCAAAAGCAATGTGAATTTTATTTTCAAAACAATGTAAAATTCCTTTCAAAACCATGTATATTTTATATGTTCAAAACCATATATATTTTATATGTTCAAAACAAAGTATATTTTATATGTTCAAAACAAAGTATTTAAAAAAAAATTATTTATATTAAACTGAAATTTAAACAATTTTATTTATATTAAAACTAAAAAGTAAAATAAATAAAATTAAAAACAAAAGTAAGCTCACGGTTATGTTTTTGGAAACAAGGCCAACGTTTAATTTCACCCCTCTCAAACTAGGGTTCGGATTTGCAGGAAATTGGAGGAGCTTGGCGGTGATCGAACATCACCCTGGGGGAGGGCTTGGAAAACCGCACCTGCTTCTGCCTCAGCGTTGAACTCGACGGCGTCAGAGAGGAGATACGGCGGCGCAAACTGCTGCTGCTTGAGGGATCGATTCTCTCTCCACACTCCACCAGAGATCGCCATACCCCTTTTGATTTACTCCCCTCACTTAGCTCTCTAGTTTTTGCTTTGATTTCTTCTTGAAATTATTCATGGTTTAAAAGAAATCGAGATGGGAAATCGGGAGCAATTTCCGCCTATCGTGGAACTGGAGGCGCGATAGAGAATTTGACCAACGGTTTGACTTTGACTAGGGCTTATGGTATGAGGTATATATACTAGTATATATATAATTATTTAATTCATTTAATTCTTGTTTAATGTCACATACTCCAAATCAAGTCCAATGACTGTCGCCCCTAGCTAATTACCCCCATTCTGAATACAACGGCATATGTTTCGTAAACCAATTCGGGTGTTACGATTAGTTTTTATCAAAATTAACATATAAATCTATATATTGAATTTGAACGCGCATTTCAATTTACCGGGGCCATATACGAACTCTATAAATTCAAGAAAAATATTTTCTAACTTCGTATTGACGATATGGCCCTAACAAAACATGTTTCATCAAATTCTGAGACCGTTTGAAAAATGACCATTTTCCAGTCGATTAAAATCAACCGAAACTGGTCAAATGTGTTTTCCTTTGCCACGCTCACATATTGATTCGAAAAATTACGAATTTTGGAAGCTAGCAATAAATTGACATCATGGATCCAACAAAAGTGGTTTCGTCGAAATCCGAGGTCGTTTGCAAAATGGCTATTTTTAAGGGCCAGAATTCCATAGCGACTATTCTGAATTTTAAACTGGACATAACTTTTGATTCCCACTATGAAATTTCAATTTTCTTGATTCGTTGGAAAGATATTCTCAAATAGATTCAAATATTTTTGGTTTCGCTAAAATCCGGTTTATTTTGAATCCTGTACATTCATTTGAACTTTGAAATCGAAATTTCAAACTACCTCGCCATTTCCAATTCCTTTTATAATTAAAATATAATATTTATATTCTAACGACGATTCGAATAAATATATACGTTCTAATTCTATTCAAAATAAATTTCTCGTCGTTATTATTTAAAATAATTCATTTTAAATATTCAAATTCATTAAAATTGCCAAAATAAAAATTTTTAATTGGCTCGGATTTTCCTGGTTGTTACATTCTCCTGCACTTAAAACTTTTTGTCCCCGAAAAGGAACGAAGTTGAAAGTTGTTTTACAAACCAACCCAACTTCCATTATTTTCGTTACGGCTTAAGTTCTTCAACTTTTCAGTTTCTAAGAACTTTTCAAATTTTTCAAAAATTTGGCTAACACCCTAAATTTTCGAAAAATTTCGCCATAACCTCCCCTGCACCGTGGACTTCGGGATATTTCATATAGCCTCCCATGGCCTTCTTCAATCCAAAAGAAAAAGAAAAAGCCAATCGGCTCATAAAATCATCATCACCCAAACAAAACATTAAATTATGGTAAACATGTACCTATTTGTCGGTCAAACAATTTTATTCTTCTGCTCTAGCCTCCTTGCTATGACCTGTTCAGTGTAAGTACATGTATATGCATGCATTTGTAATTATTTTTCAATACAATTCAATATTTGGTTCAATTAGGCTAAATGGTTCAAAATATCAAACAAATAAACAAACAACACAACCATCAATTGATTAGTTGATTAAAGTTTCAAATTCATAATTTTGATACATATACAGAAAATAACATTTTTGATGCCAATTTACAACAATGTATTCTAGCTATATTTTGGTTCTCACACCAGTCTAATGGAAATATATAGATATCATATCTTCGTCACTCAAAAATAAATACTGGTGATGGTATACTTCATCATCAGGACCATGTCCAGGCAACTAGAGTGTGATTCTATATCTATCCAGTATATTAAAACTTTGAATATACGTTCATGACGCGTATACGCGAAATCTTTATATATTGGATTGTCCAAATTAATTTAAAATAAATATTCAAATACGTATCAAACGATTTAAATTTCAAAACAAAATTGTTTTCAATTTAAAAAAATATACTCTTCACACTCGTTCTAGGATACTACTGATCCTATCTCTAACGAGTAATTCTAATTGGATATTACTAATCCGATATCTGATGGATTCTTTCGTTCGGTTCTAATGTGTTTTGTTCTCGAGCTCTGTAAATCAAAGCTCTGATACCACTCTGTAGCGACCCGAACTTCCCCGGCAAGGAAAGCCCGGATTACCTTGAGAACACGACAAAATAGAACACAAACAGAAGAACATTTCATTGTTTATTACAACAATTCCATCAGATATAAGAATATACAGAGTATGAATAAATATTATACAACAAAGAATATCAGAGATTTAAATACAGTATTGTAGCGGAAAAATAATATAAAACACAACTGAAAGAGATATACGGATACAGAGCTTTCCGGATATCATTCCAGCTGTAAACCAGGTTCCTGTGAATATAAATCTGCAAAACCAAAACTACTAGCTGCCCGTGTAGAAAATAAGGGGGCACCCAGAGTTTAGGTTAAAACAGTAAACTCCAGTCAGTAATGTGACTGGTGTGAGAACTAAAACAATTATTAATCTTCATTTTAAAGTTCGGTAAATCAAGGGACCACGCCTTATAACATGGAACAGGTTTCCTCCCAAGAATACCAGTGCATAAAAACAAACAGCGCAATGCTAAATAAAAAAAATGAAGCTATTATAAGACCCAAGTCCCATCACACAATGCAACGCAAGCCGGAGGATAGGGTTTTTACCTTATAATATCCAAAGCATGCTTGATACGTTAAAAACAGATTATTTGATACTATTATAAGTGTATAGTGTCAAAACAATTTCAATCATAAATATCAATCACAGACGGCATGGGTACCATATATCATGTCGCCATACTAGTTCTACAATTAAAACCGCAATATCACGTATTGGAAATTAGATTTCCGTCATGAGTCAAGGAAAGGGGCAAGCTCCTCTCCGATTCGAGACACTCTAGCAAATGTCTTAGGACCCCACTATGATCCTTGGATCTTCAGGTCGGTCCTCTCTTACTTTTGAGGATTGGCAATTCCCGAGCACACGTTTCCCGGTCCTAACAGACCTATATCCGAGGCGCCTCGCATTCCAACAACCACACAGGTGAAAAGTATATAAATGTCAGCCAGTTTAAGCACTGACACCACCACTAGCTAGAAATAAACGTCGTGCTCTCCCTGCAGTCGTTATCCCATTTTGACTCATACCGAGGTGTGAGGCTCGCGAATTAATGCCATACACAAAGCTGCGCCACACAGGTCGTGCTTTGATCATCAACCACAAGACATTGCTTTTCAACATAAGCCTTGATCATTTTCCACTTAGGCGTGCCACACAGGCAATTCATGCCATGCAATTGATGTCCATCGATATACAACCTCTGAGCTCGTACGTCTCAGAGAAGGGCGTTAAGCAAGAGAATAAATTCTCCGCCGCCAAACAGATGTATATTTAATAGAGATCAATCAACACAGAATAAAATCCAATGTCAGACACACAGTCCATTTACAAGTTCGTTCTGGGTCTGAACGAAATCGGAGGCACTTTCCTCGCATATCCATCGATCTCCAAGTACGTCTGGACGATCACCAATTGTTTCCCTCCTCTTGGGTGTACAGCCCAATCAAGATCATCAGTAATCACCCAAACGATGTGAAGATTTCCGGTCTTCAACCACCGTCTTCATCTTCGACTTATCGTCGAATCGGTTATTCAGAATGGGTATGAACCCGGCCTTTTCGAATAACCCGCGAATATAATATACACGTGTTACACAAACACAACATACGCCTCATTCCAATTCAGAATATTCTTTTATTCAAATTTTCACATTCTTAGGGAAAGGTTCCCATTAATTTTATCAAAGATAAATTCTTCTAAATTTATTTTTTAATCTTCCTTTGGATATCATTTCAAACCATATTATGGTTTTCCAAACTAGTCGGGATTAGCGAGTCACTCCGAAGTAATTATTTATTTTATTTCCCAATCCCAACCTATTCATCCCATGGAGAAAACTGGTAATACCACATATCTAACACCACGGTGTTATCGGTAAATATTAATTACCATTTCACGTTCAAATCTAATTAAAGATTTAACTATCGTTTTCGAGCAAAACTGGTGATACTCCATCCTCGATCACTTTCCAAATTTGATAATTTAAATTATCAATTCACATTTCAATTTAACTACAGATTCATTAAAAATCCACTTCGTTTTAATCTTTCCCCCAAATCGATATCCTGTCTTTAACCGGGTTAAAGAACCAATGTCACCTAAAACACGATTCACGATAAACCCAAAATCACTTTCAAATTCAATTCCAATTAAATATCATTTAATTGGTACACTTCATTAAATCTAAATAGAAAGATTTACTCTTTTTGTCAAATGGGTTTAAGAACAGTGTTAATGAAGACATCATTCACGACAAACCCAAATCACATTTGATATTAAATACAAGGCTCTGAATAGAAAATATATCGGCTTATATTCAACATCAAATTCTACGACCAACAAATATCGTATTGGAAATAACGATATAAATATATCTTTCAAATTTCCACAACCATATCTGTATAATCACGAAATCCAACATCGAAATATTCCGAAGATAATTTCGATTCAAATCCATTCCAATTCACATATTGGAAATTTTGATTATTTTTAGAACCACTTTCCAGTTCAATTTATTTATTTCAGAAATAATTGATTTTAATTCTAGTTCAAAACTAGTTCATTTTGATAAAAATATATCTTTATCTTTTCAAATGTGGAATTTTCACCCCAGTTCTTTCCAATTCATATATTATGATTTTACACAAATTATTAATATTTTTAATAATTTTATCAAGGCCCGTACAGTCGATTTCCATCAACGTCCATCGAACTACACTTACACCAACCTTTTCCAAATTTGATTTGGACATAATTCCAAATCCAACCGTTAGATTTCAAATTTCCAATATTCATTGGAAAGCTCTTTTCGATACTAACCCAACGGTTCAGGTTTTAGGAGAATCCGATGGTCGGATCTCTCGCAACGTCAATTCGAAGTCAATGGTCGAAATTCACGAACTGCCACAGCGTGGCGCGTTCTATTCAGGCCATTATATATATAATATATATATTATATATTTCGTCGATTTCCTTTTTAAAACGTGTTTTATAAATCGTTTTAAATTCGTTTTCAAAGCCATTTCAACTCTATATTCAATTTCAAATCAAAATTGAATATTTCATATCATTACTATATAAATGATAATATTTTCAAAACGTTATATTTTGAAATCACTACCTTTTCTATATTCATTATAAAAACAAATATAATCGATATAAATATCGTTCACGTCAAAATAGCGCAACTCTAATCAATACGGCTTTATATGTTTCAATAAATTCGTTATTCTATTCAACAAATGAATATTTATTCTATTCAACACATGAATCCATGTTTCTTTCAACACATGACTAATCTCAACACATGAGTATTGTCAACACATGACTATTTTTTGTTATCTAATATATTTTATAAATTTATGGTATCTATTGTTTGATTTTTAATTAGACTCCAATCGTAAAGTAGTTTCTAATCTTAAATATGATAAAGATGTAAATTTTATTGTTAAAATATTTTACTCAACACATGAATATTCTCAACACATGAGCATCGTCAACACATGACTATTTTTATATTCTAATATTCTTTATTTTCCCAATTGGAATGAGGCCCAACCAATTACCATATAATGTTAATTATATGGATTCCATCCAACACATGTATATAATGGCACTGACAAATAATAAACCATCATCCAAAGTGCACTACTCTGTATAAGCATCAAATATAGATATCTAATGCTTATAACAGCTTGTCAATCAAGCGATCGACATACAACTAATTATTAGGATTAGTGTATGCTGTATTTTATCCCAATACCCGTGTGGGGTTTCAAATCAACAAACACATATTTTTATTTATTCACATACCAGTTAAAAATTATAATTTTTAACGATAAAATATTTTTAACTACACAAATATTTTATTTCACATCACACAATCAATTTTCCCCACAACAAACAATCAAACATACAAGCCATCCATGGTCTGTGAACGACGGGTGTCGGGTGCTGCTAAGCACCTTCTGCATCCTAGTATATATTTCAACTAGAAATAAATTAAAGTGAGAAGTTCTCACCGAGGGTTCCACTCCGCTGTGCTTTACTGTTGAACTGCTGAACCGTCTGGATCTGTTTTCAATTCTAATGCAGTCCTTTTTATGCTGTTCATATATAAAAATTATATCTTTATCACTTCATTTCAATAAATAAAAATCATATTTTTATTTCGTTACATATATAAAGATCAAATTTTTACTAGTTATATATTATAAAAATCATATGTTTATACTTTCTACTAATATAAAAATCATATTTTTATTCTCTACATCATATAAAAATTATATTTTTATTCTTTACATCATATAAAAATTATATTTTTATTTCGCTAATTACATAGTAAAAATCATATTTTTTACTATTCAGTTTGCTATATTAAAAATCAAGATCCTATTTTTATAAATCCATGCTAATTCTACCGTTCCAAAAGCAATGTAAATTTTATTTTCAAAACAATGCAAAATTCCTTTCAAAACCATGTATATTTTATATGTTCAAATCCATATATATTTTATATGTTCAAAACAAAGTATATTTTATATGTTCAAAACAAAGTATTTAAACAATTTTTATTTATATTAAACTAAAATTTAAACAATTTTATTTATATTAAAACTAAAAAGTAAAATAAATAAAATTAAAAACAAAAGTAAGCTCACGGTTATGTTTCTGGAAACAAGGCCGACGTTTACTTTCACCCCTCCCAAACTAGGGTTCGGATTTGCATGAAATTGGAGGAGCTTGGCGGTGATCGAACATCACCACGGGGGAGGGATTGGAAAACCGCACCTGCTTCTGCCTCAGCGTTGAACTCGGCGGCGTTAGAGAGGAGATACGGTGGCGCGAACTGCTACTACTTGAGGGATCGATTCTCTCTCCACACTCCACTAGAGATCGCCATACCCGTTTTGATTTACTCCCCTCACTTAGCTCTCTAGTTTTTGCTTTGATTTCTTCTTGAAATTATTCACGGTTTAAAAGAAATCGAGATGGGAAATCGGGAGCAATTTCCGCCTATCGTGGAACTGGAGGCGCGATAGAGAATTTGACCAATGGTTTGACTTTGACTAGGGCTTAGGGTATGAGGTATATATACAAGTATATATATAATTATTTAATTCGTTTAATTCTTGTTTAATGCCACGAACTCCAAATCAAATCCAACGACTGTCGCCCCTAGCTAATTACCCCCATTCCGAACATAACGGCATATGTTTTGTAACCCAATTCGGTTGTTACGATTAGTTTTTATCAAAATTAACATATAAATATATATATATTGAATTTGAACGCGCATTCCAATTTACCAGGGCCACATACGAACTCTATAAATTCCAGAAAAATATTTTCTAGCTTCGTATTGACGATATGGCCCTAACAAAACTTGTTTCGTCAAATTCTGAGACCGTTTGAAAAATGACCATTTTCCAGTCGATTAAAATCAACTGAAACTGGTCAAACGCGTTTTCCTTTGCCATGCTCACATATTGATTCGAAAAATTACGAATTTTGGAATCTAGCAATAACTTGACATCAAGGATCCAACAAAAGTGGTTTCATTGAAATCCGAGGTCGTTCGCAAAATGGCTATTTTTAAGGGCCAGAATTCCATAGCGACTATTCTGAATTTTCAACTGGACATAACTTTTGATTCCCGCTATGAAATTCAATTTTCCTAATTCGTTGGAAAGATATTCTCAAATAGATTCAAATATTTTTGGTTTCGCTAAAATCCGGTTCATTTTGAATCCTGTACATTCATTGGAACTTAGAAATCGAAATTTCAAACTACCTCGCCATTTCCAATTCCTTTTATAATTAAAATTAAATATTTATATTCTAACGACGATTCGAATAAATATATACATTCTAATTCAATTCAAAATAAATTTCTCGTCATTATTATTTTAAATAATTCATTTTAAATATTCAAAATTCATTAAAATTGCCAAAATAAAAAATTTAAATTGGCTTGAATTTTCCGGGTTGTTACAAATACGGAGAGACCAGGATCAGATATATTATCTGAAAACCACTCCGTATGGCATTAGCGTTGCGAATCAAATATGATGAAGATAATTGAAGATGGAGTTATGCAAGGGCTGTCCTGTTTATAGAATAGTGCCTTCGGTTTGTCCAGTCCCAGGACAACCTGTGTGGAAGAATGTCTGACAGAGTATATGTAATGGATCACGTAAGTTGATCTCTTCAAACATATGTACATTTGGTGGTGAAGGAATTTGTTTCTCTTAGCTGTATACCTGTTGTGTTTTTGGTGAATTCAATTTGTGATTTGGCGGGTATGACGATGTGACATTCAAAGTGAATAATTGTGTGATCTGTCAGAGATAAGCGTGGCCTCTAGCCTCACAACCGGGAAATGACAAAAATCGGGCAGGCAGCATGGCTAAGTGGTTAGATGCCAATTAGGGTGTATTATCACCTATCTAGAGATATTCATTTCATTCTTTAATCTATTCGATGTTCTCCCATTCGGGAAACAGTTGCTGATCCCAACCGTTGGTGATATACATTCGATACACTCAAGCGAAATGAGTGGTCGGTCATGTGTGGCCAGGCTGCAAGATGTTCTTGTTGAACCCAGTGTATTCCTCTTTAGAGGTACACTATCGGAAGGTGGTTCCATACCTTGTCATAGTTGGCAATCCATTATCCAATAAGTGCTCGCGGTTTTGATTGTATACTATGTATATAGAACGTGAGATGAAAGCGTTTCTGCTACATGATTATTATATTGTGGTTGATAGACACTATTATAATATCAATGAGTTTTGATAAAGATTATCATTTCTTTCAAAATGATTTGAAAGTTAAATCAAATTGATTTGGATTCTCATAAGAGAAAAACCTGTTCCGTTGTACTGCATGGTCTTATAAGATATCGTTTAATTATTCAAACTATTTTAAATTGTTTTACTCACACCGATCCCATGACTGACACAGAGTTTATTTTGTTTTGTTTTCCCTAAACTCTTGGGTGCCCAATTTTGTACGGGCAGTCAAGTAGTCAGGATTTTTCAGATATACTTGGAGAGCTTGGAGCATGAGGCTTCAGAAATTTATAGCTATTGTTATTTCCGCTGTGTTGTAAGTTTTGTACTCTGATAATGTTACTATATACATATACTAGTTTTATTTCAAAGTTATATAGCTATTATATATTGTTCGTTCCGCTGTGAGATTCGTGTTACTCTGATGTTGTATGTTCTTCTTCTTCTTCTATTCTAAGTTTCTATCTTATCTATCCTCACCCTCTAATTTCTTTCATGGACTATCCTGTATTTCCGATGCTTGATTAGTCGGCATCATGTTTGGTGTCGATAACCGGGATCACGAATTCCCCGGGTCGTTACAGTATGATGTAGAATTGAGAGAGAGAGGAAGATTGATGTAATTTCATTGAAAATCGGCAGAATATAAGTATAGATTTGGAGAAAATAAAAATAATAATTGCAAGAGGATTAAGGAAGAAGGAGATGAAAAGTAAATAAAAATTTCGAATTTTGAAGCTTTTATATAATTTTCCAACAGCCATAACATTTCAGAAAAGTACTGAATTCGAAAGACACAGTCTTTCAAAATTTAAAATCCAAGTTAACGGCTCATATGTCGACATACCAAAACATGTATGTTGACATTCCCTTTTATAATTTCAAAAATACATTTTAAGATCAATTCAAATAATGTTTAAATAAATTATGGTGACTCCTGAGTTAAAAAAACTATATTTCTTTATATTAGAATAGAGTATTCCAAATAAAAATATATATTAAAAACCTATATTAAGATGGTATAAAAGTAATTAAAAACTATATATTAAATTATATAAAAGTCTGTATTTATATAAGTTTGTAAGTATAAGAAATTTACTTGAACTTATAAATATACTAAGATAATTGAAAACATAAGTAAATATTAAATATATAAGTAATGAATATTTGAATTAGGAGTTAAAATATATGAAATATAAAATTAAAAACATGAGCTAGAATAAATTTCAGGTTTTAAATAGAAATATAGTAATTTAAAATAAGGAGTTAATTTTGAAATCATTTTGAAAATAGATTTAAAAACAAGGAAGTAATTTTGAAATCACTTGAAATTATTTAAAATTAGTGAAAGAAGTTTGAGATCAGAACTTAGTGCTAACCAGAGTTTTAACAAAATATCTAGACACAATTACTCTATATTTCTTGAACTCTTCAATTCCTGAATTCTTATACTCACGAGCCTAGAATCTTAAACTCTTCTACTTTTAAATCTTGATTTTTTGAACTGTATAGTCTTCAAAAATTACTGCATGTATAGATTTACCATATATATATATATATATATATATATATATATATATGTATGTATATATATTAGATAACAGTGTTAGTATATACTTTATAATAATAATTGAAATAAAGTCGAAACAAGGTTATTGTCATGAAAACTATCACCATCAATATCTCAATCTCTAACAATACCCAAATGTCTTAACCATCTGAGCTATGGGTGATTCGCATTCGAGTCCATCACATCCCTCTTATTTTATGTTAAATCAATATCATATTACTAACACATAACATATATATATACAAAAATATATTTAATATATATATATAATTCAACTGGTAATCACAGTTTTGGTGGGGAGTTTAGCACTAATGTGAAATTAACGGGAGAGTAGCAACTCCCTCTCTGCTGATTTGTTTTTGCGTGTCGGCCGAGTGTCTGTAATGGTACATTTCACGTTTTTGGTCTACAATGTTTTCTATGTTCTTGTCCAGTTGGTAGTTCACGTTGCTCAGTCTTGTGATTTTGGTAGTTATTTGTATTGATGTGGAGTTTGGTTGTTTATCATGAATCTGGATCTTAGATCTGTACACATGTTATATTGTTGTATGAGTGGTTACTATTGGATTTTGCTTGGTCGTTCCATCTTCGGTGACCAACAACTATACACGAGATTCTTTGCACTGAACTTAACTGTTGTGTTTGGGGGTGGGACTGACTGAGCACATCTGACGGTGGTGCCTGTACAACAGTCCGATGCTGATGTTGAGTTCATATGTGAGTTAATATGGGTATGATGGGTTATTTATGTTCAATGCAATTGATAGCGACACTGGTGAGCTTTCATCTCTCGACGCTGCTATCATTTTTTTAGTGACATCGAATCCTCCCTATCTCTTGGTGTTCTCTCTTCTGGCCTTATGGTAATTTTATGTCAAATCAAGTCGCTGCATGCTGATGGGTGAGTGCTCTAGTAAATGCAGTTTTGGTATGGCCTCCATTGTTGTCTGCTTTGGCATTGGCAGCAACTTGTTGTACCAAATTTATGGATTTACCGCTACTGTTCATCAAGCTACTTGGTCCTTGCTGCGTACCCTGTGTACTTGGTAATTATACTTAGTTTTTTATTTTAGCTTGTAAAATAAATGTAACCTCTTCTATGTAGAATGTAATATTCAGAAATGTGACTCCCTTTGTGGAGCAATGGTAGATGGACCACCTTAAAGACCATACTTAGTAGTCTAGAACAATGTCTAGCTCCTATACTATAACTTAGATTGGACGACAGTGGATGGTCCACCTTAAAAACTGAATTGTTGTTGGTTGGAACTACTAACCTCCTATTATACTTGTATTTATTATTGGTTACAATAAAAGTGTTTGCGATCACTTTAAAAACTAGAGGGCTTTGCCAAAAACATTATCATGTCATTCTCATCTGGAGAGCATTAAATTTCTCAAACCAAAGTACCATATCCTCACCAATCAAATCTTTTTAACTAAAGTTCACAAAAACCTCTCTTTTTCGTAATTTATCTCTACTTAGTGTATGTGTGTATATTCCAGGTTAAAAGCTTTTCTGTAATCACATACTCATTTTCTTCGTTTCAATTTGTACACAAAATTTTTTGCCTCCTTCAAAAACTATGTCTTGTTCTTCATTTCAACAAGCTCTTCCACTGAAATTATCACTTCTCCTGATTCTCCCACTCAAAAAACACCTTGCCATACTAGTACCTAATTTCCTCGCCTCAAATTCATGCTTGATACATTCTGGATAAGAAGAAAGCCAAGCAAGTTCTTTTTGGAGGATCACCATCCACTAAAGAGAAAATTAATGAAATACATCATTACCAACGCAAATCACTTGAACTCTAGAGAAATATGTATTATAAGCAAGAGGTGAACAAACGTCAATTAGGAATCATTGAACTCATTATACTTAAATTTTGCAGCTTATCATCTCACTATATTGACGAATAAGTCAAGTCACCAATTCGCTGACCAATCATTCCTTCTCCACAACGACCACGGGCTTCACCAAATTCATAGAATAAAAATGAAGCATCTAACAAGTGAAGGAAGGAGTTTAACGATTAGAAGACACAAATATCAAAAAAAATAATTCTTTTCTTCCTTTTCATTAATAAATTTTGTTTTGTCTCTCTCTTTGATAGCTTGAATAAAATCTTTACATTTACATGATGCTATTTATATAAATTCAACATATACGTCATATATTTAAATTATTAAATAATATAAATTCATACATATTTTATATATATTCAAGGAAACCTGACCACAAAAATTTATCAGAGTCAGTTGTCTAACCCAAGTGTTAGTCGACTAACCCAAAAAAAATTCTGATTCATCCTGAACCAATCGACTGCCTCAGAGGGTCAGTCGACTAGGCCAGACCCTGAAGAACTTTCAGGATACTGAACCAGTCTACTAACCCCTTGGTTCAGTCGACTGGTTTGTGTACCTGCTGCCAATAACTACCCTCACCAACCTCCTTTTTACCTTTTACCTACTCAAACCTTCCATTTTACTCTTCAATTTCAAAAACTTACTAGAAAAAGTTCGTTCTCCGAAACTCTAGCCTTACAAAAATCCAATCTTTTTCATTCAAATCAAACACAAATGCATCTAAAAAGACGAAGGCAAGCAACCTCCTCCGCACAACCTCCTTCGAATGCTCAAATTTGCGGATGGATTCGTGATGAAATAACCATGAAAAGGTGGAAGAATGTGCAAAATCAAGGATTTTCGAAGAAACTTTCATAAATTTTCTGGATTTCTTCGCATAGAGAATGCAAAATTTTGCTTAAAGAAGTAATCTAGAATGTTTGATTAACATTGATAATAATAGCTTAAAGATAAATAATATTATGGAAAGATTATTCAGTGTGAATCTTAATTTGGATCTACAAGAAATATCCAACCAAGAAGATTATGTCTGGAGTCTAGTGTGTGCAGTGCCTATATTCTTATCACTTGATCGAATGACATATTTGCTTTACACACCCAATGAAGGAATAAATCTCCACCAAGTTAGCTATAGGGTTTTGGATGATAATATGAGAGAACTTAAGTTAAATTCCCTACGACCCACAACAAGAATCCTACATCGAACCTTAATGAGGTTTATAACGACAAGAACCAGTAGCTATGACCTTGTATATGAATATAACTTCAAAGCTCTCTACGCAATTTACAGAAATATAAAGTCATTTGACTTCGTCTCATATTTGATGAATTCTTGATTTTTAATAATGTCCAAATGAATATCATTTATTGTGGAGAATACATTATATGCATACTTAAAGAGTTTACTATTCCCGTGCCCGATTCTCCAACTTCTACCAATGGCATAATGAATACATAAACTTTAGCTTTGATGGGATTTCCAAAATCCGTAACTCCCCGAATCATTACTTACGAAGAATATGGGTTCAAAGATAACAAGGACAACAATATGCTCCACCACAACCTAGACAATCACCTACTCCTCCAACTCGGCACACACAATCTACCATTCATGAACAAGATGATATCACTATTGCAAGCCCGTCTCTTAGAACACATGAACCATTGGCCATCATGTGTCCTAATTGGCAAATTTTGGATTCTCGTATCAACAAAATTGACAAGAAAATGAGAAAGATTAAAGGATTTTTTATCACACTTTAGGATGCCATTTCTTGCTCCTCCTGTTCTTCTTCGGCAACATAAGGAGATTCGGGAAATGCCCTGCTTTAACATGGTGATCGTCAGAAGAGCAATAGAGCATTAATATTACCAACGATGGCGGAGGTGGTGATATTGGTAGTAGCTCCTATATGGTAAGGGAAAACAAGTGATTGAGTGATATTCTCTTCTCTTGATACCTTTCATTTATGTGCTTTAAAACTATGTTATTTCATTTTGCTACCATCTACAAGGATTGTACTAAATAGCCTCTCATTTTCGCTTTAAAACTATGTTATTTTGTTTTGCTACTATCCGTAAGGCTTGTACTAAATTGTCTTGTTAGTTTATTCTCATGCGTACTTATTGTTATCTACTTTGTGTTTCATGGAATGTTATCTGTAACGACCCGTATTCTACGCATCATAGGATCGTAGGATATTTATTTCTTTCACATACAAAGTCGTATGGTCATGTAACTTTGGGGGACGACTATTGGGGTCATTTCCCATGTTCATGATTTTTCCCGATTTTTAAATGACCATTTTACCCCTAGTTGGTACTGTTTTGGCCATAACTTCTGACTGGAAAGGAATTTTGACCTAAGACCACTTCCATTAGCTCCGGACGATGGTTTCTCTTTCCGTAGAGTGGTCACATTAGCCAAACGGACTCACCGTTTGGGAGATATGGCTGAAACAAGTTTCAGATGGTGAAAAACAGCTTAATTGGGCTTAACCGGGTGATTAGCAGCTAGGCCCAGAGGGAAATTTCGGGTTTAGAGGTATACGAGGACTGATTAGGGTTAGGAAATCACTTTCATTTCAGTTTTGAGCCGCCACAAACCTTCTTGAGACCTTAGTAATGGCTTCCATCCTCTAAAACCTCTCCAAAACACATTTTAGTGAAGATTAAGCCTAAACCACATCAAAACAAGGCCAAATAGCATCAGAGCAAGGTTGGAGCTGCTGCTATACATAGGAATTCGACCCAAACAGAGAGTATTTCAGATTTGGTGTTTCATTTGTGGCCAAGGTGAGTGATTTGCATAGTTTTTGCACTAATTACGGTAATTAAGGGTAATTAGCGAGGATTAGCGGATTTATACACTAATAAATTCTGGAAAAATGTTTAGAAATTCTTAAATAATATTTTATGCCTCTGGTAGAAATTTGGTTTAATTTGATTGAGTTTTGTTAACCCTATGATTAGATTTACTTAAACATGCTTAAGGGGAAATAAGGGGTTTTGGGCACATTTGATCCATTTTGACATGTAAATTCATTGTTTTGGTGTTTGTGGTTAGTTTGCTATGTTGTTATGACTATTTAACATGATTTGTGATTGATTAGAATAGTTAGATTTGTCGAAAACGTCGTCGAATGGCGTAAACAAATTGCTAGAAAAGTTGCAGAAAGTTGTGCAGGGTTTCGGATCGGATCGGATATGGGCTCGGATCGGATAGGAGACCTGGGCAAGGAACCCGACCCGAACTGGAACCTGGCACAAAAGAAATTTTGCAAGAAGGAAGGCCACTGCTTAAAATCGGAGTAGGAGAGAGCGGATCGGATCGGAACTATGGAGCAGGATCGGATCGGAGTAGGAGAGAGCGGATCGGATCGGAAGAATAATGGAGGCCAGATCAGATCAACTTAAGAATAGAAGGCTACGACTGGAGTAAGACGAAGGGATCGGATCGGATCGGAGTGGATGGAAAACGAGGGAGTTGATCAGAGAAGGAGCATGAAAGAAGACAGCAACCCGACCCGACCCGGAGGAGGACACCGACCCGACCCGAAGTGAAGTACCCGACCCGAACCGAATGGAAAGATGACAAGGAAGGAGGACCGACCCGAACCGACGAGGGTAATGACTACCGAACTGAACCGAATCCTAGGGCTGCTACTACACGACAACTCTTCTGAAGACCCACTCCAATTCGACCAAACCCGAGATGCAAAGGAAGTCCAAATGAGAAGTTAGAGCTCAAGATTCAGATGGAAATCAACGAGTTCGCTTCATGGTTGGGCTTTGCTGCGGGACGCGTGCCAAGGAGTTATCGACGTCTATAGCTTTGGACCACTATGGTAGGAGGTATGAAGGCGGATTCAGGGCCATTATGGCATCGGTAGAACCAAGGGCTACGACCAATGAAGTGGGTCATTGAAATGTTTGGTCATGACTCCATGTGTTTAGCTTGGTCACAGCAGGGTTTCTACGAGTCGGGATTCGTCGTTACCTCAAGTCGTCTAGTGTCCCAAAGTGGTAGATATCGTATGCTTTACGCACTGAGTGAGAGATGTGAGGATGGTTGCTATGGTTGATTGTTTTCCTTCATTATGACACGCACACCCCACCCCCGTATTCTTTGCACTATTCAAAATGGCACCTTAGAATATTGTACGGTATGTAGTGCTAACTCTTTGGTTGCAGGTCCAGGTTCAGGTATGGTTTAGTATACCTGTTGTTGTTCTGTTTAAATGCTTATCGCTCATACCAGGCTTTATGTCTGACCCAGAGTTTTATGTCTCCTCTTATTACTCTGGGTGCTCACACGAGCAGACTAGAGACAGGTTAGCTGGTGATGCACGGGTAGATGATCCGGAGACGAGCAGGAGGCTTCCACGTAATATATACATAATATTCTCCCTGTGTTGTTGAAGATCACTACTTGGGCATTGGTGGTGCATCTTCTACTTTAGCTTTCTTTTGTTTAGAGAGAGTAAATTTGGAAAATTGTAATAAGCTGTATTTGAATTTCCGCTGCTCTGATGATTGATGTTGATTTTAGTTATCAGCTTATGCACTGTCTCACCTGTTTTATGTCAAGTATGTTATTATTATATTTTATTCCATGCGCTGTGAGATATTTTACAGGTTCCTTGATTAGTTCATTCTCTTCTTTCCTTTCTTTGGCGACCGTTCCGTGCTAGTCGGGACATGTGTACAGCGCACTTCCGGAGGAAATGCAGGCTGGTGCGGAGCGGGCCGTCACACTTGGTATCAGAGCTCTAGGTTGCATAGTTAACCTAGGGAAGTTATCAGGGAGAGACAATATACGTATACGAGAGAGCGTATTTGTGATTACTTTGGTTTTTAAAAGCTATATATATATATATACTACTACTAGTATAAGGATGAAGTCGTACTGCACTAGCACCACTATGGAGTCGTTAATCGTTTCCTTTTTCAGATTGACGATGAGCCGATATACTAGAGGTGCTGGTAGGGGAGCCAATAATGGGAATGCTGCTGACATGAGGACGATGTTTACTGACCTCATGAGAGAGATGCTTAGAGATGTACAGAGGGCAGCTCCCAATGGTGGAAATGGTGGTGGTCCAATAGTGCAGGCGCCAAGAGTCGACTTCGCCAAGCTGAATAAGGATTATACTAGTCTTGGTGGGAAGCCATTGCACGGAACGGAGTCGGCTACGGATGTTCAGGATTGGTTGGATAGTTGCGAACGTATCTTCGAGGATTTGGGTATCGAGGATGCGATGAAGAGAAAGCTAGCGTCCCGTCAGTTGCAAGGGCAGGCAATGAATTGGTGGAATGTTATAAAGGCAGCTACTCCCGAAGATCAGATTACTTGGGAGCAGTTTAAGGCTCGCTTTAGCGAGAAGTTCATTCCAGCTGCTCAGAAGTCAGTGTTGTTTAAGAAGTTCTTGGAGCTCAAGCAGAATGGCAGAGCTGTCTCGGAGTATATTGCTGAATTTGACACTTTGTCAAAATATGGGTTATCTCTTATTGATACTGCCGAGAAAAAGAATGAGAAATTCATAACTGGTTTGGATCAGTACTTGGGGGAAAAACTTATTAACCACATCGATGAGACGTTTGAATCGATTGTGGGGAAAGCATTAAGATCAGAAAGTCTCTACCCTAAGTCGAAGACTGAGGTTGCATCCGCAGATGAGCCAAAGCCACAAGCAAGTGGTGGAGGCAAGGGTGGTTCCCAGAATAAGAGAAAGCAGAATCAGACTAAGGATGACCAGAAGAAAAAGAATAAGCAAGATGTGGAGTGCTTCAGCTGTGGTAAGAAGGGCCATTATGCTAGTGATTGTCGGGCCAAGCCAGCGGATAGGAAGTGCTTCAACTGTGGCCAAATGGAACATCACAAGGACAAGTGTCCGCAACCCCCTAAAGAAAAGCAAATAGTGAAAGCCTACGCCCTTAATGCTATTCCTTCTTCGTCGAATGCCACAACAGCGGCGGAGAAGGGAAAGAATGTTGTCATTCAAGGTATGCTTTCTGTTTATGATGTTCCTGTTAGAGTTTTATTTGATACCGGAGCTTCCAGTTCTTTCATATCTAGTGACCTGGCAGATAGGTTGGGATTGGAGCCCGAGATTGTCGATAGACCTTTAGTAGTGACGAACCCGATTGGTGGTTCGACTAGCCTTAGCATGATTGGTCGTAATGTGGTCTTATCGAGTCATGGATGCATGTTTGTTTGTGATTGCTTTGTTTTGGGCTTTACTGGGTTTGGCATTATTTTGGGAGTAGATTGGCTCCAAAGATACAGGGTGGTGGTAGACTGTGAGGGGTTTTTAGTGACAGCTAGAGCGGATGATGGGTGGAGGATAGTGTTTGGTGATCTACCCAGTAAGGGGGCATTGGCTAGTTTTCTAAACTCCCTCGACATTCCGCATAGTGAGTTGTCAGGTTTTCCCGTGGTTGGCCAGTATCCGGATGTTTTCGAAGAAGTGACAGGACTTCCACCACACCGAGAGATTGAGTTTCGTATTGATTCGGTAAAGGATGCCAGGCCTATAGTGATGCCACTTCGTCGTATGGCACCAAGGGAGTAGCGAGAGCTCGAGGTGCAAGTCAGCGATCTTTTGAGGAAGGGATTTATCAGAAGGAGTGTTTCTGAATGGGGAGCACTAGTTGTATTTGCTACCAAGGCGGATGGTTCCCTTCGGTTGTGTGTAGACTACCGCGAGTTGAATAAAGTGACGAGGAAGAACAAGTATCCTCTACCGCGGATAGATGATTTGTTCGATCAGTTGAGTGGCGCGAGAGTATTTTCTCAGTTGGATCTCGCGACAGGTTTTCATCAGCTTAGAGTGGAAGCTGAGAGTATAGCTAAAACGGCATTTCGAACGCCGTCCGGATTTTATGAGTGGTTGGTCATGCCATTCGGGCTGACCAATGCCCCAGCATATTTTGTGGATCTTATGAATAGGGTATTCAGAGATCAGTTGAATAAGTTTGTCCTTGTGTTCGTTGATGATATTTTGGTCTATTCGAGGACAGAGGAAGAACACAAGGAACATTTAAGAGTAGCGATGGAGGTGTTGAGAAAACACCAATTGAAAGCAAAGTTTTCTAAGTGTCACTTCTGGAAGAGGGAAGTGAGGTTCTTGGGCCATGTTGTATCAGAGAATGGTATTGCCGTGGACCCGGCGAAGGTGGCTACGGTACAAGATTGGCCTACGCCCAAGAACGCAACAGATGTAAGAAGTTTCTTGGGATTAGCCGGATATTATCGTAAGTTTATCCAAGGTTTCTCCAAGATAGCAACACCATTGACCCAGTTGACCAAGAAGAATTAAGCTTTTGTCTGGGATGAAAGGCGCGAGAATGCATTCAAAAGTCTAAAGGACAAGTTGACAAGCGCACCAGTGTTAGTCATTCCAAAGGGGGATGAAGAGATGACGGTATACACGGATGCCTGTGGTACCGGACTGGGTGCTGTATTGATGCAAGGCGGTAGGGTTGTAGCTTACGCAAGTCGGCAATTGAAACCGCACGAGAGAAGATACCCTACCCATGATTTAGAATTGGCAGCGATCGTGTTCGCGTTAAAGATGTGGAGACACTATCTCTTGGGAGAAAGATTTGAGTTGTTTACAGATCATAAGTCGTTAAAGTATCTCTTCTCTCAGAAAGATCTGAATCTCCGTCAGCAGAGATGGTTAGAGTTCTTAACTTCCTATGATTTTGACATCGCATACACACCGGGAAAGGGCAATGCGGTGGCTGATGCATTGAGTTGAAGACATGCCAGCTTAGGGGCTATGTTCCTTGAATGGAAGCAACTGGAGTATATCGCGGGGTTTGATTTCAGACCAAAGTGTGAATTAGATCCAGAAATGTTAGCAAGTTTGACGATAAGACCCACTTTAATTGAGCGGATCGGCTCTAGTCAGAGGGACGATCCTAACCTATTGGAAATCATCTCCAAGTTAGAGATGAGTGTCGATGAGGAGGTGAACAAGTATGGGCTTGATCGAGATGGATGGCTTAGAAAGAATGGAAAGCTTGTTGTACCCATTGTCAATGGATTGAGAGATGAAGTGCTTAGAGAATGTCATCACTCAAAGTTGAATATACACCCCGGTGGTAACAAGATGTATCGAGATATGAAGCAGACTTACTACTGGGAAGGGATGAAAAGAGACATTGGGAAGTTTATATCCAAGTGCATGAATTGCCAGCTAGTTAAAGCCGAGCAAAAGAAGCCTAGTGGGTTGTTATAGCCCTTAGAAATTCCCGAATGGAAATGGGAGCAAGTCTCGATGGATTTTATTGATGGTTTACCAAGGACTAGATCGGGACACGATAGCATTTGGGTAGTTGTGGATCGACTGACTAAAAGTGCAAGGTTTATACCAGTCAAATCGACCAGAACGGCAGCTAAGTTAGCAGAATTGTATATGAAGTGGGTAGTGAGATTTCATGGAGTACCTAAAGGCATTGTGAGCGACCGAGACCCGTTGTTCACTAGTGGGTTTTGGAAGAGCTTACAAGAGGCTCTAGGGTCAGAGTTACATCTCAGTACCGCATATCATCCTCAGACCGACGGTCAGACGGAGAGGGTGAATCGTATTTTGGAGGATCTCTTGAGAGCATGTATATTGAATTTTGGTGGATCATAGGATGACCATTTGCATCTAGTAGAGTTTGCATATAATAATAGCTACCAATCCAGTATCGGTATGGCTCCGTTTGATGCTTTGTACGGAAGACCGTGTAACTCACCATCATGTTGGATAGAGACTGGCGAGCAGTTTATGCTTGGACCAGATGTGGTGAGGGAAACTTCAGATAAGATCAAGATCATTCAACAACGAATGAAGGCAGCCCAAGATAGGAAGAAGAGTTATGCTGATAAGAGAAGAAGAGACTTAAAATTCTCCGTTGGTGACTTGGTGTTTGTCAAGATTTCTCCGTTGAAGAGCATAATACGATTTGGCAGGAGAGGCAAGTTGGCACCAAGATTCGTTGGCCCATTCCCTGTTCTTGAACTAGTCGGGAATTTGGCATATAGAATTGACTTACCAGAGAAGATGGCGGGAGTTCACAACGTATTTCATGTTTCCCAACTAAGGAAGTTCGTTCACGACTCAGATATGACTATTTCACCTGATCAGCTAGAGGACTTCGAAGTAGAACCCAAGGCGGTTGGGAACCGCAAGCCGGCCCGTATTGTCGCGCACGACATGAAGCAACTTCGAAGGAAGGCGGTGAAGCTAGTCAAGGTACAGTGGAGCGAGGACGAGAATGATTGTACTTGGGAGACAGAGGAGGACATTAGGAAGACACACCCAGAACTCTTTGCCTGGTAAGATTTTGACTTCGATTTAGTTTTCCGCCTACTAGGATAGGCTTGTTTGCTTGTTTTGCATGTTTGATTGTTGTATGTGGTTGTTAGGCATGCGGGATCCTTTGTGTGTTTAGGGTTAAGGAATTTCGGGGACGAAATTTCTTAAGGGGGGGAGAGTGTAACGACCCGTATTCTACGCATCATAGGATCGTAGGATATTTATTTCTTTCACATACGAAGTCGTATGGTCATGTAACTTTGGGGGACGACTACTGGGGTCATTTCCCATGTTCATGATTTTTCCCGATTTTTAAATGACCATTTTACCCCTAGTTGGTACTGTTTTGGCCATAACTTCTAACTGAAAAGGAATTTTGACCTGAAACCACTTCCATTAGCTCCGGACAATGGTTTCTCTTTCCGTAGAGTGGTCACATTAGCCAAACGGACTCACCGTTTGGGAGATATGGCTGAAACAAGTTTCAGATGGTGAAAAACAGCTTAATTGGGCTTAACCGGGTGATTAGCAGCTAGGCCCAGAGGGAAATTTCGAGTTTAGAGGTATAGGAGGACTGATTAGGGTTAGGAAATCACTTTCATTTCAGTTTTGAGCCGCCACAAACCTTCTTGAGACCTTAGTAATGGCTTCCATCCTCTAAAACCATTCCAAAACACATTTTAGTGAAGATTAAGCCTAAACCACATCAAAACAAGGCCAAATAGCATCAGAGCAAGGTTGGAGCTGCTGCTATACATAGGAATTCGACCCAAACAGAGAGTATTTCAGATTTGGTGTTTCATTTGTGGCCAAGGTGAGTGATTTGCATAGTTTTTGCACTAATTACGGTAATTAAGGGTAATTAGTGAGGATTAGCGGATTTATACACTAATAAATTCTGGAAAAATGTTTATAAATTCTTAAATAATATTTTATGCCTCTGGTAGAAATTTGGTTTAATTTGATTGAGTTTTGTTAACCCTATGATTAGATTTACTTAAACATGCTTAAGGGAAAATAAGGGGTTTTGGGCACATTTGATCCATTTTGACATGTAAATTCATTGTTTTGGTGTTTGTGGTTAGTTTGCTATGTTGTTATGACTATTTGACATGATTTGTGATTGATTAGAATAGTTAGATTTGTCGAAAACGTCGTCGAATGGCGTAAACAAGTTGCTAGAAAAGTTGCAGAAAGTTGTGCAGGGTTTCGGATCGGATCGGATATGGGCTCGGATCGAATAGGAGACCTGGGCAAGGAACCCGACCCGAACTGGAACCTGGCACAAAAGAAATTTGGCAAGAAGGAAGGCCACTGCTTAAAATCGGAGTAGGAGAGAGCGGATCGGATCGGAACTATGGAGCAGGATCGGATCGGAGTAGGAGAGAGCGGATCAGATCGGAAGAATAATGGAGGCCAGATCGGATCAACTTAAGAATAGAAGGCTACGACTGGAGTAAGGCGAAGGGATCGGATCGGAGTGGATGGAAAACGAGGGAGTTGATCGGAGAAGGAGCATGAAAGAAGACAGCAACCCGACCCGACCCGGAGGAGGACACCGACCCGACCCGAAGTGAAGTACCCGACCCGAATGGAAAGATGACAAGGAAGGAGGACTGACCCGAACCGACGAGGGTAATGACTACCGAATCGAACCGAATCCTAGGGCTGCTACTGCACGACAACTCGTCTGAAGACCCACTCCAATTCGACCAAACCCGAGATGCAAAGGAAGTCCAAATGAGAAGTTAGAGCTCAAGATTTAGATGGAAATCAACGAGTTCGCTTCATGGTTTGGCTTTGCTGCGGGACACGTGCCAAGGAGTTATCGACGTCTATAGCTTTGGACCACTATGGTAGGAGGTATAAAGGCGGATTCAGGGCCATTATGGAATCGGTAGAACCAAGGGCTACGACCAATGAAGTGGGTCATTGGAATGTTTGGTCATGACTCCATGTGTTTAGCTTGGTCACAGCAGGGTTTCTACGAGTCGGGATTCATCGTTACCTCAAGTCGTCTAGTGTCCCAAAGTGGTAGATATCGTATGCTTTACGCACTGAGTGAGAGATATGAGGATGGTTGCTATGGATGATTTGTTTGTTATCATTGTGACATGTACACCCCACCCCCGTATTCTCATATTATTTGTTATTGCACCTTAGAGTATTGTACGGTATGTGGTACTAACTCTTTGGTTGCAGGTCTAGGTTCAGGTATGGTTTAGTATACCTGTTATCATTCTGTTTAGATGCTTATCGCTCATACCAGGCTTTATGTCTGACCCAGAGTTTTATGTCTCCTCTTATTACTCTGGGTGCTCACACGAGCAGACTAGAGACAGGTTAGCTGGTGATGCACGGGTAGATGATCCAGAGACGAGCAGGAGGCTTCCACGTAATATATACATAATATTCTCCCTGTGTTGTTGAAGATCACTGCTTGGGCATTGGTGGTGCATCTTCTACTTTTGCTTTCTTTTGTTTAGAGAGAGTAAATTTGGAAAATTGTAATAAGCTATATTTGAATTTCCGCTGCTCTGATGATTGATGTTGATTTTAGTTATCAGCTTATGCACTGTCTCACCTGTTTTATGTCAAGTATGTTATTATTATATTTTATTCCATGCGCTGTGAGATATTCTACAGGTTCCTTGATTAGTTCATTCTCTTCTTTCCTTTCTTTGGCGACCGTTCCGTGCTAGTCGGGACATGTGTACAGCGCACTTTCGGAGGAAATGTAGGCTGGTGCGGAGCGGGCCGTCACATTATCAGCATGTATTAACAATGTTTTTTATTCTATCTCTTGTTTATTTACATGATTCTAAATAAATATATACACCTTTTTATCGATGAGAAATAGGGAGAAATACCAATACTAATCTTAAAATGCAGGATATATGTCGCCACATATTCCGAAGGAGTAAGCATAAATAATAATATTATATCTCGTTGTATATCATTTTCATTTACAGGTTGTCATCATTCAAAATGGGAGAGAATGTTGAGTCGCTATTTTGATTCATGATAAGAAGCTTACTCTACAACAAGATGATTCAACGATTAAAGTGACAAAAACAGAGTTATTCATATTAAAGTACGATGGAGCAAGACATCAAATCTGGTGCACAAATTCTTATTTATTGAGCCTTGAGCCTTTGAATATAATTCTTAAAATCTCTCCTCAAGTAGTTTTTATATATTAAAAGTCAATTTATTTTGATTTAAAAGTAGCTTATATATGTATATAGGTTTTCTGTTCACATCTAATAATATATACACATAAGTATAGTATAGTATATATATAAGCATAAGAAGTTATATTCTTAATATTCTATATATATATATACGCATAACATGTAGTGTGTACGAAAATTATATAGGTAAGTCGACTAACCTGAATATTTCTGTGACTTAAATATTTATGTGCAACTTGCATACATGCATAACTATATATACATAAACCTGATTGAGTTTCTTGTCGACTGGCCCGAACTTCAAGGGACTGGATTTTTCCTATGGTCAAATTTTTTGAAGAGTCACTATTTTTCGTAAAGAGAATCAACCTTATATAAATAGATTCAGACGCTACTTTTTAATCAAACCTCTTTACCAATAGTTGCTACTATTTAACCATTATATATAGATGTTTTAACATCAATCAAATCCACTTTTTCTCTTCAAATATGATATATCTATATATTTCTATAACCCTCTATTTTTAGCATTATATATATATATATGTACGTATTGCTTAAATTCGCCTTCATATTTTATATTCAAAGCAATAACTTCGTTCCTTTTCTTTATACACTTAAACCATATATGCATATATACTCAAGGAGAAGATTATAGGAAGAGTGTACTATAAAGAGACATTTTTGTGTTATCAAGAACATAAATAGCCTACAAACTTTGACATTAGTGTAAATTCCTGTTTTGCTGCTCAGGCGCGTCAAGTCCTCTTCGATTGCTGTAAAGAAATCCTATTCTACTACTCAGGTCCATGTTCTATTGCTTAGGTATTATAAAGACCTATTCCTTCGTGTCTATGCAGTCAAAGCCCTGCAAAATCCTCGTTATATCTCGTAGCACTCTTCAACCGCTAAGCTATTTCAATTAAGCTTTGATGAATAGTAGATCCGCTTTGAGCCCCGTTATTTTCCTCTAGACCCGCTAAATCAAGTCTTTTTAGCACTCTCTTTAGCAATATTAATTTACAAATCTTGATTTGACTATTTCTCTTTCAAAAAAAATTAACTAAGTTAGTGTAAAAAGCTAATTCTTACACATAAAAGTATAATATATGGTAGAAACTTATTACAGCTATCACAATTAATGTGCTTAACCATGATATATTTTTATAAGATTAACTAATAATAGATTCTTCTACATAAATAATGCAAGAATGATAATTAATTAATTTAAAATACCTAATTTTAAATCTAAAAAACCTTTTTACACCTCTGTTATATCCTCGATATTTCCTCACTTTATCCCCGCTATAACTTTTTGCACCTCCACCGCTACAATACCGCTAAGCGCTTTAACTGCATAGCTTTGGGTTAAATGAGATTTATTGTATAGTTGAAATTCTAGAAGGAGTCTGGGATTGGACGTAAGACAATGCTCTGAACCAGTATAAAAATCTCCAGTGCCTTTACTTTTATTTAATGCCTTTATATTGTTTACTTCTGCAATTAGATTATAATCACACAACTATCTGTATTACACGATCCATATTACCCCTTTTCAGATTGCAACATTCATAGGATTGGTTTTGGGCCTCAAGATTAGGGATCATTACACCGTAGTGTTTATACTGGACAGTATACTTGGCTCGTCAAAACTTATCTCATCGATGATGTTTATTTGACTATTAGCTTGGTTGCAATTGATTGCTTAGGTTCGATTAGCTCTAGTATTCGAGTCTAGGATTTTCCTATCGAGTCGATATAGAAGATTTGTGGTAATGAGAGGTTGCTGATGATGATAGTGGGCTAGAGCATTTTGCGATTCTATAGTGGTTCACCCTGTATCAACTATAGCAGAGAACGAGTCGCTAATGGTTGGATGATAGCGAGCTGAGATATCGAGTCTCTAGTAGCAAGTCGTTATCTGAGCTTGTAGCTTAAGACCATCTAGACACATTTGATGAGGTGACTAAATTGGCACTATGTCTGAGTTGAGTTTGGTATTAACTTGACCATCGATTGTGTATTGGTGGTTATGCAACTATGGCTTATGTACTTGAGAGGGGAGACGAGCCAGTTTCCATTCCTGATTTGTGACGGCTGGTCAAGTTAGCTCTAAGGCGTGAAAAGGGGTTTTCTTAGTTGCATTTCTTGAGGGGATTGAAACAATAGTGGATTGGTTGTAATATGTTGGTTTTAGCATCTTATGCTTTTTTGAGTGAGACTGGCTGGTTATGCCGTTAGAGAAGACCAACAAATTGACATATTTGTGTGTTTTCGGGTTGTATTCTAAATTGCTTGGTCGGGTTGGGCTTGCGCTGCTTGATTGCATTTTTATCTTCGCATGGACCAAATGAAAGCACAGGCATGTATGTATTGTTGGTTTGGTAAGTGCACCAATTTTGGTTGACTTTTTTGGAGTTTCACTTCAGGTTTGGTGAAGCAAGGTACTTATGTCACTTTTGCCTGGAGTAGGGAGTCATTATCGATCCTACGAAGGCCATAGTGATAGTACCAGGAGATTAGGTCATTGTGTTCTAGTCGTCAACGACCAAAGTTGCTCGTGATGGGGGTATTCGACTGGTTCAGAGTCAATTGCAATAGAGTCACTATGGTGATAGAGTCCGCTATGGCGATAGAGTTTGCTTTAGAGTTTTGGAGGCACTATTTACTGAGATGGAGTTGTAGTTGTCAGTGTTGTCATCTCACCATAGTTTCTCCTCTACATGTGGGATCTTGACCTTTATTGGTATTGATGGTTCGAATTCCTAGCCTCTTAGGGTTGTTGTTGTGCTGTAAACATACCAGTTTGGAAGTGGTATTCGACCAGTGGGTGTTGTTCACTTTTATTACCGGTTATAGCTTCATAGTTTAAAGTATGGTTGCACGGATTTTATCGTGGAGGTTGATTCTATATTGAAGGGGTGTTTTTGTTTCCAACATCATTAGAGGGTGTTACACTCATTTCTTCATGGGTGAGTGGTTAGCTAGCAAATGCTGAATGGAAAGAGCCATGTAGCTCTCTGTAGCTACTTGAGGTTCCCATGTAGATGCGGAAGCGATTTTTCATTGGTTTTCATTGATCATCACCGAGGATTTAAGGGTAGTATGATAGCGCTTGAGTTGTGCTTGATTCGATGAGAGAGATTCTAAACTTACTTTCCTTACTTTAGCAGGATGGCAACCATTATTGTCGACTCCTATATGGATTATATGTCTTTTGTTGATTAACTAGTATTTTGCATGCTAGTTGACATGGATGTTATTTATCGTGATTGTTTTTATTTTCTAATGCATGTTTGATTATTGATACTTGACATGAAGACTTATGCTTACATTATTGTTAGGCATGCATAATGGTTCTTTTGTTTTGTTGTGGTCCATTTATTTTCATACATGACTTGACACATTGTTTTTCTTCGTTGTTTTCTACTACCCTATTTAAACCCTCTTTGTTGAGTAGATGTTCATGTACATGGTGCATGAGCTAATTGTTTGGATGCATTTTTGCATTTATTTTTATTTAAATGCTAATATTTTTTTAAAAAGAAGTATGTAGTAGATGTAGTGTGGTGGTTTTTCCATTTCATGCATTTTGGTTATTTTTTGCCATATATATGGGTAGACTGTAACATCCTGCAACTTTAAATTAAATAAAAAAATTGTAAAATTTTCAAAATTTGATCACGGAACTAGCATCATTGCGTCTGTGACGATTTTGTAATCAATTTAGACCTATGGTTTGTAGAAAAGGATTTAAAACGAGGAAGATATCTTTAAATGAAGTTTTAAACAAACATGAAAAAGAAGGTATAAGAGGAACACAAATAAGAATAATAGCTATCAATGTTTTTTGACTTGTGAACAAAAGCTTAGTTAGGCGAGTTGGTAGAACATGCACTTTCCAAGGTGAAGGTTAGGAGTTTGTGTCCCGTTAACGTCATGTTTTTAATTTTAAGAAGGCCAAAAAAAAATGCATGTTCTAAGAGACAAATATATATATATGCACTTATAAGGAAAAAAATATAGATGAGTATGTGTGTGTATATGTATATGTATATATATCTTAATGTGTTTATGTATACTTGCAGGTGTGTTTATATATATATATATATATATATATATATATATATATATATATATATATATATATGAGCATTCAAAAGTAACAACAATTAATTAAAATAAGCAAGAAGTAAGTGTTAGAAAATCGGTGTTTGAATTTTGAAAATAAATGGAGTTATTCGTAAATATATAAACATAGATTCAAAAATTAAAATTAAAGTGTAAATCATTGGCAGAAAATGGAATAAATGCGCACACTTATTTATGCATGTGAACACGCCTCAAAAAGATTGAAAATAATTTAGAAAGAAATTTGGCAAGAGAACAACGTTACTAATAATATTTATTGCACAACTATTAATGGACATGGAAAACATATAGTGATTTATTCACAACTAATAAGAAATTTCAAATTTCAAATAAATCGGTGCATGCATGCAAAGGAATAGGAAAGAAAAGTTAATAACAAGCACATATAAATAATTGTAATTCAAAACTCAAAGGAAGAAGGTATACACATAATAAATAGAGGTAGGAAAGGAATTAATGTGCGTAAAGGCGGAAAATTAATATGATGACTAATTGGCATATTAATTTGGTGAGGAATTACAATGCATGCAAGGATTAATTGGATAATAAGTATTAGGCATGAATGTACTTTATTGAGTGGATTCAAAATTCAAATGTTAAATGTATTCGTGTAATTAATATAATAAATTTAGATAACATATATACCTATAAAAATTAATTACGATGTGAATTAACTAGTTAAAAGAAGCAAGGTGTATGGCTCATATAAAGAACAAATGAGAGAGAAAAAGAGCAAATAAATGCAACGTTAAGGTTTGGAATAACTGACAAACACTATAATTAAAGCCTTAGGTTAACCTATTTTCCCGCACTTAAGACGAAAAATAAAATAAAAACAATAGTGGATCTACATAATTGGTGATTTCTAGAGAAAGACTTAGAAACTAAAGTGAGTGAATATATTTGGATTCAAATACTATATGTAAATTTTGTTCTTTTCTTATTGATTTAAATCAGTGTAGTTTTATTTTTATTTACTATTTCTTCTTTAGATCTGGATTCAAAGAATAATTCACAATTAACCAAATCCTTTGATTTGGGGCTATTTATACATATTTTAATGTATCATTCTAAATTGTGAATTAGATTCCCTTTTCTTTTATACTTTTGATTTTATTTCCAGAACTGAAATTAAATAGTAGGTAATTGGGATTTTTTGATTTAAATTAAAAAGGATAGGCATGTTCACTTGTAAACCAAACATTATTTGTAAATCAGGACAAAATTTGATCCAATCAAATGGAACATGTTTTGGATGATAAATAAAATACTTTGGTCGCAACAAGGATGGATTAGATAGCTCAAGCTGTGGAAGCAAATCTAGATCAAGATTTGGAATTTTACATACAACGCAGTGTGAGTGGATTTAAATTATACCTTGGTAATAGTATATTTATCATTTAAATTTTCCGTAATTCTTAATGTAATGGATATATGAAATTGTGGTAATTGTGATATAATTCATTCCCTAAGTACATTAAGAATGTTACTGAAGTATAAATCAATTCCCATAACTTTTTATTCTCATTTGTTAATTACAGTAATATTAAAATTTTGAATTTGACAAATATTATGCATATAATCTTAAGACTGTAATTCGATGGTAAATTGTGTATGTTCTAAAAAGATATTGTTATAATATGATCAAAATATTAGGTTTAGGAAGATTACAGTAAATTATGGAAATAATGGAAAAAGAATTAGTATGCCTAATTTTATAGGCAACTATGATATTAATTGATGTACATTATGGAAATAGATCTTTATATCTTTCTACCAACCAATCTAATGAAGTATGCGAATATTTTCTGAAAATAATAAAAATATACATGACGGTAAACAATGAAAGGTTACAATAGCAAATATTTGGTTATATAATTAGGAACCGAGGGAAAATGTGATGAACGGGAAATATAACCTATTATAATTAATTATATGAATTAGAATGAAATATAATAGGTAGGTTTGTCCTAGGGACAAGTGGAATTATAACGTAAGTTTTGATTAATGGTGAACAAAGAACTTATTAATAAGTCTTAGTTAAAGGAACTAAGTTAATAAGAAAACCCACAGCGACAGTTGTGGTAATGATGTAAGATAAGGTTATAATTAGATAAGAAAGAATAAAGTAGGTTTATTATTAGTAGGCCTATAACTTGGAGTATTAAGTCTAATGAATGTAATAACAATAAGCGGAAGTTTGCTCTGGCAGTGTAGGGATGATTAAAGAAAGTAAGCGGCCAAATGTGAGCTAATAAACTAGTAACTTGAATAAAAAGTAAATATGTAAATAATCAAGTTAATTAGCAATGTGATAAGTTAAAGCAAGCATGTGATTAAAAGATTAGACATAGGATTTAATAACACGATGGCGTGATGTGCTTAGACTAATCCGTACGTGTAGAGATGAAGACCCCAACATGGTAGATCATCATGATGTCTAGAGACACGAGTGGAGCACGTCCAATTGATTATTCTACGGGATCGGGGGGAGCACTGGGCTTCTACGGCGTGGTAGGGTACTCTGAGATGTCCCTCTTAGGAACAACCAGATGAAGCAGTCGCTTGGAGGCAGCTCTGTTGCACCATCTGAAGTATACCTTGATTGCAACTATGGTGTAACAGTTAGAAGACTATAGCAAATAGCGTTTGATGATTTGGCGATTTGCATCACTTTAGGAGCAGGTGGTCAAGGCCAAATTAAGGACAGTAATCGTCTGATATCTTTTATCGGCAGTCAGTAGGATGTAGAGAGATTAAGAGCTAAACCAACAGAACAACAATCTTTCACTATTGGGATGCTGGTTGAGGGACACGTCAAATCGAACGCTAGATTGGTTGTTAGAGGCATATTATTAGCTCTTTATGGAGTCTTTCATTAGCTAGGGGAGGGGCCAGGATGGGGCTATAACCACAGTAAAAAGAGACAGACCATACATGAATATCTGTATTGTAGGCCCAACGAAGCTCTCCTTTACAAATATCGAAAGCTCCTGACCGAGTTCCGTGCATTGGATGCAGCCCTACTACGGGACTCGGGTTAAGGTAGGCAGTACGTTCAGTTGAGGGTCTATATACACGCACTTGGTGGTGTAAAGTAGACAGTAGGGCATTACTACGTGTTGAGACACTATTCGACCGAGGAGTTCAGATATGTGGATCCATACGTTTATGTGGCATAACGACGGTGATTATATGCGATTACATGGCGTAACAATATAGATTTATGTATGTAGTTTCGCATAGGATTAGGGTAGTGCATACTTTCGTAGTGTAACTCTAAAGACCATATGATGAGGGTACTATGGGGAGTATTTGAGATGTTGGGTATAGCTACATATATACTATATTAGGTTTAATCTGCTGGAAAGTAGATGGGTGCGACGTATGTGCAAAGTCTAGAGTGTTATTAACCCGAATAACCTAATATTAAGAAAATGTGACTGAAAGGTATATTTAGGGTTATTTCAGAATGTATAATCTGTCCTTTCGCCAGAACTTGCCCCTCCTCATAAAATACTCGCATGTTAGACTTATTTCAGAAATTTGGTAAATTTTGGACACTTGTTGGGCAGTGCCATTATTTTGGTAAGGCTATATTTGACTATTATTTTTTATACATTCCGTTGTGAGATGTAATATCGAACTATGATATATTTATTATCTCCGTCTTTTCTGCAAGATACCATCCAACTCGAGTTTCAATAGTTTCGAATTTAGAATTTTTTAAAAATCCGGACCCGTTGGAATTTGGATTTTACACAGCCACTTTCGGGCTTTGTTTTCTTTTGATGGTTTAGGACATGTATGGAATGCTCATATTTTTCCATATTAAATCGTACAATGGAGGTGTTGTCAAAACTTTCCATGAATTTAGCCAAAGTTGGGAGAAGATCAAGATTTGATTATTGGATTGAGGCTGCCTTCCAACTACTGGTACTTGTTGGGTCGGGAATAAGTGTATAACTTAGATGGTTGGTATGTTCACGATGATTCTAGATTTTTTTATTATGATTTTACTTAGAGATGGGATTTTTGGCTCCATGCCAAATTCTGAGTTTATTCCCTTGGTTGTGACCACTTTCTTATGTGGTTGTTGAGACCGATAAGGGACGATTTGGTTTGTATTGTCGCTTACTTGAGAATGTTGGATTGTATTACTCAGTCCTTGAGGATCTCAGGGACAAAACCCAATAAGGTGGGGAGAATGTAACGACCGAAATTTTACCAATAGGATATTTTAATATTAATTGTTAATTATTTGAGTAACAGTCCACAAATATGATTTTCCACAGATAATTGGATCAGGACTCGAGAGTAGTTCCAATGAGTCCAGATTGTTCGTTACATACAGAAAAAATCTATGGATCTTTATATTTCGAGATTGAGCGATTTGATGGTCCAAACCGTCTTGAAATACACTTAAAATTGTCGTTTTGGGACAAAGTATCGGATTTCGACGAATCTTATACCATCGAAACCGTACCATTATAGTGATGCATACTGCCAGGTTCTAGAGCGGACAGACTTGTCGTTTGGCCATGCGTAAACAAAATTCATGATGTTTTAAATTGAACTAAATGACATTTGTGAACAAATAGTAAAATAATACCATATGCTACAATAGCTTTTCTAACCCAATGCATTCTTCTTCATTTCGCGGTAGTGTCACATTAAGCTTATGGAAGCCTATGTTCGTATCTTGAAAAATTAGATCTCTCTCCTTGGTTCATTGAAAATCACAAAACCTAAATTCATGAATTGAAGAAAGCTTTATGTTCATACCCCATTTGTTATGTTCGGTGATGGTTGATGTCCTAGTGAGCTACGGGCATCGGTTGGGGGTGGTGAAAATCTCGTTGACCATATATTCCCAGTGTGTGCTTCTTTGGCACAATTTTTAGGTTGTTCGATCCTATGTAAACGGATGAAACTTTTTTGGGTATCTCGACTTTCCTGTAGTACACGTTCGGATGCATTTTAATGTGATGCATCAGAAGCTTTAGTTTTAGCATAAGTAGGTCAAGTGATTGAAGATGAGTGAAACGACATGATCAAATCTTAGCTTCACGGAGTATTTCTCCATACCTTTTGATTTTGATGCACACCTATTTGGGTTCGATAATTGTGCATGCACAACCTAGGAGAAGAAAGTGATTGGATTTAATTTCTTCGATTAAAATTCGTTTTATCTTGTATCATATATTTCTTATACGATGTTAGATTCAAACGAGGTTTCTTGCGTTGGACTCATGTTGACGAGCCATACGCTATGGAACATGTTTGGATTGATTTGGTTGAGGTGGATGATATTATCACACTTTACATTGTTGTTCGTATAGTATATAAACGGTGTTTTTGAATTTAAATAATTTTTAAATGGGATTTCTAACGTAATAAAATCTAGAAGGTAATTTTATAAATTGATTGAAAGCGTTTTAAAAATATTTTAAGATTAAATATCATATTTTGTCCCATTTGTATATTATTTATTGATATTGCTCTATTTAGGACATTTTAACAAATATCCCAATTTGATTCCTTTATATAGACTATATTTATCCGATTGATGACGTCATGGATGTTTGTATGTTTTTTTAGTCATTTATTGGAATATTGATTGCATAGTTGTTTGTTTGCATAGTTTGGATCAGTTAGCCTTTTATTTTGTGATCTAGAATTAGAATAGATTTGCAAAGAAGCTTCAACACGTGAGTATTGACATGGATACGGTAGATGGACTCGACAATGAGCATGATTTAGAGACGATTGCCAAATGCTTTCACTGGATGAGTATTTAACCAATTTAGGTTAAATACTTGGTCCAAGTGGTCATCAGCAATTCCGATTGAGTGATAGGTCTACTACTATTGTTTTTGGTCGTTTTGACCAACTTAAACGTGAACGATGATGATTATTTAACCAATTCTTGTTAGATACACGGTCCGAGTGGTCATTAGCATATACTAGTGAGTGATCGACATTGATTGCCATTGTTGTTGGTCGTTTGACCAACTTTGACGTTGATAACAATGAGTTTTTGAGGGGTTGGATAGGATGGCTCGTTCGGTGAAGAGTTCGACATTATGGCTTTTCGACTGGATATACTAGTATGAGGCAAGATGATGCTTTTCTGGTGAGTACAGATGGATGGCGTAATCCATGGATTGAGGTAGTGTAACCTTCAAAGTGAGCTGGGGACGATGACTCTTTGATTTTGTGGCTTGGATGTGTTTGAGATGGATCGATGGGATGGGTCGATGGTATGAAATTCATGGATTAGCGAGATTGTGGGATAGATCTAGTGTTTTTCAATTCATAATAGGATGAAGTTGCTGCATGGACCCATGCGATGCAGTTCGTAGTGAGGCGAGGCGGCAAAATAAATCAGTGTTACACAGTTCATAATGGGATGAGGGTGTAAGATCATGGATCGATATGATATGTACTTCGTGATGGGAATGAGGTTATTGGATAGAGGACTCAAATGTGGGGTGTCATGGGGATACCCAATAGGATTGGTAGCGTAACACCTCGCATTTTTAATTAAGTAAAATAAAATAAAATTTGAAGAGTTTCTAGAATTTGGTCACAGGATTAGCATGATTGTGTGTATGGCGATTTTTTGGTCAATTTAGACCTATGGATTGTAGAAAACGGGTTTAAGATAAATGAGATACATTGAAATGAAATATTACAACAAACATGAAAAGAAGGTATAAGAAAAGAACAATGACCACCATTGTTTTTAGTCTTGTTAATAAAGGTCTACGTAGTCCAGTTGGTAAGAGCATGTGACTTGCAAGAGAGTGGCGCCATATTTTTATTTTAGAGGAACGACTAAAATAATACATGTTCTAAGAGGAAAATAGGTATATATGCACATATAAGGAAAAATATACATATAAGGAAGTACAAAAATATATGTATACATGCATATGTAAATATATGCGTATATATGTGCAAATATATATACACACACAGAAGAGAAATTCAAAATAAACTGCAATCAATGAAAATAGGTAAGAATTAAATGACGGTATAACGCTGTTTGAATTTTGAAACTGAAATAAAAGTTACGCATATATACATACGTGTAAAATGAGAATAAGAAGTTTTGTATACATATAAGGAATTTATATGTAAATAGATCAAGGAAAGTATAAATCAAACGTTTAAAGAAAAACGTTAAATACCACACCTGGACCCATAGGGTCGACCCATACTGGGCTTGGGTCGACCCTAGAGGGCTTGGTTAACCTTACGGTCGACCCAAGGAGTAGTTGGGTCGACCCACCCCTAATTCGAACAGGTTCATTTGGTGAATCTAGACTTTGTTTCAAACCACACTCGTTGCTGACTCAACACCACGTGTACAACATCGTATCCACTTTGTTGAACACCTATAAATAGGCTAGCAGAGCCTATCCTAAATCTCATATTTTCTAGGAGGCTGTCTAAACTCTGCCATTCTTCCTCCTCCTCAAATCTCTTTAGAAAATAGAATAATTAGTTTTAGGATATTCTGATTCAAGATCTGAAGGAAATGAATGTATATTTACAAAAGGATGTTCAGATTTATGATCAAAGTGAGGTAAATTCTTGGATCTGATTAATTTAGATTTCTCTTCTTTTTTCCCATTTTCTTTTAGTCCGAGAATTTTGAATCCATGGTTATTTAGATTCCAGATTTAGTTAGGAGAGCCATGGAATGCTAGGTCTGGACCAGATTCATAATTAGAAAGCAATTAATGTGAGTGGATTTAAGTTATATCTTTTGATAATGGTATATCTATCGTTAGGCATTCCCCATTAATATGTACAATAAATCCGCTAAAATGTTTTACCAGCTGTAACCTGCTGCAATGTTTAATCTGCTGAAATGATTAATCTACTGAAATGTTAAACCTGCTGTAACCTGTTGAAATGTTTAATCAGCTGAAATGATTAATTTGCTGAAATGTTTAACCTCGAGAAATCTATTGAAATTAGTATTGTTGTAATTAAAAATGAATTGTACCCTTCGTATAAATGATGAAACTTTTGCAGTATTGTAATGTTGAAACCTGAACTAAGAACATCTCTGTTGTATAAAGCCTATTTCCATTAATCTTCTGTCTAATTTGGAATTTACTGTAATTGCTGTAATTATGGAATTCTGTAACGACCCGTATTCTACGCATCATAGAATCGTAGGATATTTATTTCTTTCACATACGAAGTCGTATGGTCATGTAACTTTGGGAGACGATTATTGGGATCATTTCCCATGTTCACGATTTCTGTTGATTTTTAAATGACCATTTTACCCCTAGTTGGTACTGTTTTGGCCATAACTTTTGACTGGAAAGGAATTTTGACCTGAAACCACTTCCATTGGCTCCGGATGATGGTTTACAATTCCGTAGAGTGGTCACATTAGCCAAATGGACTCACCGTTTGGGGGATATGGCTGAAACAAGTTTCAGATAGAGAAAAACAGCTTAATTGGGCTTAATCGGGTAATTAGCTGCTAGGCCCAAAGGGGATTTCGGGATTGGAGATGTATGGGGGCTGATTAGGGTTAGAAAACATTTCTTTCAGCCGCCACTTTCATTCTTGAACCCTAACAATGGCTGCCAACATCTAGAAACATCCCCAAATCACTTTCTAACAAAGTTTTGGCTTAATCTACATCAAATTAAGGAGAGGAAACACGAAAGCAAGGTTAGAGCTGCTGTTAGACACCAGTATTCACCCAAATCAGCAAGGTTTCAGTTCTGAGAAATTTATTTGTGGCCAAGGTGAGTGATTAGCATTGTTTTGACACTAATTACAGTTAATTACGGGTAATTAGTGAAGATTAGCGAATTTATACACTAATAAATTCTGGAAAAATATCTATAAATTCGAAAATAATATTTTATGACTCTGATAGAAATTTGGTTCAATTTGGTTAAGTTTTGTTAACCCTATGATTAGTTTTGCTTAAACATGCTTAAGGGAAAATATGGGATTTTGGGTATATTTGATCCATTTTGACACGTAAATTCATTGTTTTGGTGTTTGTGGTTAGTTTGCTATGTTGCTATGACTGTTTGGAATGATTTTTGGTTGATTAGAATAGTTAGATTGGTCGAAAACGTCGTCGAATGGCATAAACAAGTTGCTGGAAAAAGTTGCAGAAAGTTGTGAAGGGTTACGGATCGGATCGGGTATGGGCTCGGATCGGATAGGAGAACTGGGCTAGGAATCCGACCCGAACTGGAATCTGGCACAAAAGAAATTTGGCAAGAAGGAAGGCCATTGCTTAGAGTTGGAGTTGGACAGAGGAACGGATCAGAACTATGGGGCAGGATCGGATCGGAGTAGGCTAGGGAGCTGGAACGGATCGGAGCTATGGAGCAGGATCGGATCGGCTTAAGGACGAAGGGCTCGGACTGGAGTATGGTGAAGGGATCGGATCGGATTAGCGAGATCAGACAAGGCACGAACTGAATGGGAGATGGCAACCCGACCCGACTCGAAGTGGGACACCCGACCCGAACCGATGCAACGCTGTGAACCCGAACCAAATCGAATGGGGAGCCTGGAAATGAATTATCTGAACCGAACCGACTGAAATAGATTGGGTCAAGCCGAATCGAACTTCCATCTCTTCTACGCAAAGACTCTTTTGAAGACCAACTCCAATTCGATCAGAACCCGATATGCAAAGGAAGTCCAAATGAGGAGCTTTGACTCAGGATCCAGTTGGGAACCAATGAGTGGGCTTCATGATTGGGCTTTGCTGCGGGACGTGTGCCAAGGGGCTATCGATGTCTATGACTTTGGATCACTATGTATGGGAGGTACGTGAACGGACTCAGGGCCTCACTGGCCTAGGTACGACTGAAGGGCTATAGACCAATGAAGTGGGGTCATTTGTAAAGATTTGGTCATGACTCCATGTGGTAAGCTTGGTAGTAGCAGTAGTTGTACAAGTTTAACTCTGTCACTACTTCGATGGGTCTAGTGATTGACAGTGGTGGACATCGTATGCTTTACGCACTGAGTGAGAGATGTGAGGAAGGTTGCTATGGTTGATTGTTTTCCATCATTATGACACGCACACCCCACCCCCGTATTCTTTGCACTATTCAAAATGGCACCTTAGAATATTGTACGGTATGTAGTGCTAACTCTTTGGTTGCAGGTCCAGGTTCAGGTATGGTTTAGTATACCTGTTATTGTTCTGTTTAAATGATTATCGCTCATACCAGGCTTTATATCTGACCCTGAGTTTTATGTCTCTTCTTATTACTCTGGGTGCTCACACGAGCAGACTAGAGACAGGTTAGCTGGTGATGCACGGGTAGATGATCCGGAGACGAGCAGGAGGCTTCCATGTATGATATATATAGTATTCTCCCCGTGTTGTTGAAGATCACTGCTTGGGCATCAGTAGTGCATCTTCTACTTCAGTTTTCTTTTGTTTTAGAGACAGTAAATTTGGAAAGCTGTAATAAGCTGTAATTGGATTTCCGCTGCTCTGATGTTGATGTTGGTTTTAGTTATCAGCTTATACACTGTCTCACCTGTTTTATGTCAAGTATGTTATTATTATTATATTTTACTCCATGCGCTGTGAGACATTCTACAGGTTTCTTGTTAGTTAATTCCCTTCTTTCCTTTCTTATGACGACTGTCCCGTGCTAGACGGGCATGTGTACAACGCACTTTCGAAGGAAATGCAGGCTGGTGCGGGGCGGGCCGTCACACTTGGTATCAGAGCTCTAGGTTGCGTAGTTAACCTAGGGAAGTTATCAGGGAGAGACAGAATACGTATACGAGGGAGCGTATTTGTGATTACTTTGGTTTTCAAAAGCTATATATGTATATACTATTAGTAGTATAAGGGTGAAGTCATACTGCACTAGCAACACTATGGGGTCGTTAATCGTTTCCTTTTACAGATTGACGATGAGCCGATATGCTAGAGGTGCTGGTAGGGGAGCCAATAATGGGAATGCTGCTGACATGAGGACGATGTTTACTGACCTCATGAGAGAGATGCTTAGGGATGTGCAGAGGGCAGCTCCCAATGGTGGAAATGGTGGTGGTCCAATAGTGCAGGCGCTGATAGTCGACTTCGCCAAGCAGAATAAGGATTATACTAGCCTTGGTGGGAAGTCGTTCCACGGAACAGAGTCGGCTTCGGATGTTCAGGATTGGTTGGATAGTTGCGAACGTATCTTCGAGGATTTGGGTATCGAGGATGCGATGAAGAGAAAGCTAGCGTCCCGTCAGCTGCAAGGGCGGGCAATGAATTGGTGGAATGCTATAAAGGCAGCTATTCCCGAAGATCAGATTACTTGGGAGCAGTTTAAGGTCCGCTTTAGCGAGAAGTTCATTCCAGCTGCTCAGAAGTCAGTGTTGTTTAAGAAATTCTTGGAGCTCAAGCAGAATGGCAGAGCTGTCTCGGAGTATATTGCTGAATTCGACATTTTGTCGAAGTATGGGTTATCTCTTATTGATACTGCCGAGAAGAAGAATGAGAAATTCATAACTGGTTTGGATCAGTACTTGGGGGAAAGGCTTATTAACCACATCGATGAGACATTTGAATCGATTATGGGGAAAGCATTGAGATCAGAAAGTCTCTAACCTAAGCCGAAGACTGAGGTTGCATCCGCAGATGAGCCAAAGCCACAAGAAAGTGATGGAGGCAAGGGTGGTTCCCAGAATAAGAGAAAGCAGAATCAGACGAAGGATGGTCAGAAGAAAAAGAATAAGCAAGATGTGGAGTGCTTCAGCTGTGGTAAGAAGGGCCATTATGCTAGTAATTTTCGGGCCAAGCCAGCGGATAGGAAGTGCTTCAACTGTGGCCAAATGGGACATCACAAGGACAAGTGCCCGCAACCCCCTAAAGAAAAGCAAATGGTGAAAGCCTATGCCCTTAATGCTATTCCTTCTTCGTCGAATGCCCCAACTGCCGCGGAGAAGGGAAAGAATGTCGTCATTCAAGGTATGCTTTCTGTTTATGATGTTCCTGTTAGAGTTTTGTTTGATACCGGAGCTTCCAGTTCTTTCATATCTAGTGACCTGGTAGATAGGTTGGGATTGGAGCCCGAGATTGTCGATAAACCTTTAGTAGTGACGAACCCGATTGGTGGTTCGATTAGCCTTAGCATGATTTGTCGTAATGTGGTCTTATCGAGTCATGGTTGCATGTTTGTTTGTGATTGCTTTGTTTTGGGCTTTACTGGGTTTGGCATTATTATGGGAGTAGATTGGCTCCAAAGACACGGGGTGGTGGTAGACTGTGAGGGCTTTTTGGTGACAGCTAGAGCGGATGATGGGCGGAGGATAGTGTTTGGTGGTCTACCCAGTGAGGGGGTATTGGCTAGTTTTCTAAACTCCCTCGACATTGTGCATAGTGAGTTGTCAGGTTTTCCCGTGGTTGGCCAGTATCCGGATGTTTTCGAAGAAGTGACCGGGCTTCCACCACATCGAGAGATTGAGTTCCGTATTGATTTGGTAAAAGATGCCAGACCTATAGTGATGCCACTTCGTCGTATGGCACCAAGGGAGTAGCGAGAGCTCGAGGTGCAAGTCAGCGATCTTTTGAAGAAGGGATTTATCAAAAGGAGTATTTCTGAATGGGGAGCACCAGTTGTGTTTGCTACCAAGGCGGATGGTTCCCTTCGGTTGTGTGTAGACTACCGCGAGTTGAATAAAGTGACGAGGAAGAACAACTATCCTCTACCGCGGATAGATGATTTGTTCGATCAGTTGAGTGGCGCGAGAGTATTTTCTCAGTTGGATCTCGCGACAGGTTTTCATCAGCTTAGAGTGGAAGCTGAGAGTATAGCTAAAACAGCATTTCGAATGCCGTCCGGATTTTATGAGTGGTTGGTCATGCCATTTGGGCTGACTAATGCCCCAACATATTTTGTGGACCTTATGAATAGGATATTCAGAGATCAGTTGAATAAGTTTGTCCTTGTGTTCATTGATGATATTTTGGTCTATTTGAGGACAGAGGAAGAACACAAGGAACATTTAAGAATAGCGATGGAGGTGTTAAGAAAACACCAATTGAAAGCAAAGTTTTCTAAGTGTCACTTCTGGAGGAGGGAAGTGAGGTTCTTGGGTCATGTTGTTTCCGAGAATGGTATTGTCATGGACCCGACGAAGGTGGCTACGGTACAGGATTGGCCTACGCCCAAGAATGCAACAGATGTAAGAAGTTTCTTGGGGTTAGCTGGATATTATCGTAAGTTTATCCAAGGTTTCTCCAAGATAGCAGCACCATTGACTCAGTTGACTAAGAAGAATCAAGCTTTTGTCTGGGATGAAAGGTGCGAGAATGCATTCAAGAGTCTAAAGGACAAGTTGACGTGTGCACTAGTGTTAGTCATTCCTAAGGGGAATGAAGAAATGACGGTATACACGGATGCTTGTGGTACCAGACTGGGTGCTGTATTGATGCAAGGCGGTAGGGTTGTAGCTTATGCAAGTTGGCAATTGAAACCGTACGAGAGAAGATACCCTACCCATGATTTGGAATTGGCAGCGATCGTGTTCGCGTTAAAGATGTGCAGACACTATCTCTTGGATGAAAGATTTGAGCTGTTTACAGATCATAAGTCGTTGAAGTATCTCTTCTCCCAGAAGGATCTAAATCTCCGGCAACAAAGGTGGTTAGAATTCTTGGCTTCCTATGATTTTGACATCGCATATACACTGGGAAAGGGCAATGCGGTGGTTGATGCATTGAGTAGGAGACATGCCTGTTTAGGGGCTATGTTTCTAGAATGGAAGCAACTGGAGTACATCACTGGGTATGATTTCAGACCAAAGTGCGAATTGGATCCAGAAATATTAGCAAGTTTGACGATCAGACCCACTTTGATTGAGCGGATCGGCTCTAGTCAGAGGGACGATCCTAACCTATTGGAAATCATCTCCAAGTTAGAGATGGGTATCGATGAGGAGATGAACAAGTATGGGCTTGATCGAGATGGATGGCTTAGAAAGAATGGAAAGCTTGTTGTACCCAATGTCAATGGATTGAGAGATGATGTGCTTAGAGAATGTCATCTCTCAAAACTGACTATACACCTCGGTGGTAACAAGATGTATCGAGATATGAAGCAGACCTACTACTAGGAAGGGATGAAAAGAGACATTGGGAGGTTTATATCCAAATGCATGAATTGCCAGCTAGTTAAAGCCGAGCGAAAGAAGCCTAGTGGGTTGTTGCAACCATTAGAAATTCCCAAATGGAAATGGGAGCAAGTCTTGATGGATTTCATCGATGGTTTACCAAGGACTAGATCGGGACATGATAGCATTTGGGTAATCGTGGATCGATTGACTAAGAGTTCAAGATTCATACCAGTCAAATCGACCAGAACGACGGCTAAGTTAGCAGAATTGTATATGAAGTGGGTAGTGAGATTTCATGGAGTACCTAAAAGCATTGTGAGTGACCAAGACCCGTTGTTCACTAGTGGGTTTTGGAAGAGCTTACAAGAGGCTCTAGGGTCAGAGTTACATCTCAGTACCGCATATCATCCTCAGACCGACGGTCAGACGGAGAGGGTGAATCGTATTTAGGAAGATCTCTTGAGAGCATGTATATTGAATTTTGGTGGATCATGGGATGACCATCTGCATCTCGTAGAGTTTGCATATAATAATAGCAACCAATCCAGTATCGGTATGGCTCCATATGAAGCTTTGTACGGAAGACCATGCAACTCACCATCATGTTGGATAGAGACTGGCGAGAAGTTTATGCTTGGACCAGATGTGGTGAGGGAAACTTCAGGCAAGATCAAGACCATTCAACAACGAATGAAAGCTGCCCAAGATATGCAGAAGAGTTATGCTGATAAGAGGAGAAGAGACTTAAAATTCTCCGTTGGTGACTTGGTGTTTATCAAAATTTCTCCGTTGAAGAGCGTGATACGATTTGGCAGGAAAGGCAAGTTGGCACCAAGATTTGTTGGCCCATTCCCTGTTCTTGAACCAGCCGGGAATTTGGCATATAGAGTTGGCTTACCAGAGAAGATGGCAGGAGTTCACAACGTATTTCATGTTTCCCAACTAAGGAAGTTCGTTCACGACCCAGATATGAATATTTCACTTGATTAATTAGAGGACTTCGAAGTAGAACCCGAGGCGGTTGGGAACCGCAAGCCGGCCCGTATTGTCAAGCACGACATAAAGCAACTCCGAAGGAAGGCGGTGAAGCTAGTCAAGGTTCAGTGGGGCGAGAACGAGAATGACTGTACTTGGGAGACAGAGGAGAGTATTAGGAAGACATATCCAAAACTCTTTGCCTGGTAAGATTTTGACTTCGATATAGTTTTCCGCATGCTAGGGTAGGCTTGTTTGCTTGTTTTGCATGTTTGGTTGTTGTATGTGGCTGTTAGGCATGCGGGATCCTTTGTATGTTTTGGGTTAAGGAATTTCGGGGACGAAATTTCTTAAGGGGGGGAGAGTGTAACGACTTGTATTCTACGCATCATAGGATCATAGGATATTTATTTCTTTCGCATACGAAGTCGTATGGTCATGTAAATTTGGGAGACAATTATTGGGGTCATTTCCCATGTTCATGATTTCTGTCGATTTTTAAATGACCATTTTACCCCTAGTTGGTACTGTTTTGGCCATAACTTTTGACTGGAAAAGAATTTTGACCTGAAACCACTTCCATTGGCTCCGGATGATGGTTTCCAATTCCGTAGAGTGGTCACATTAGCCAAACGACCGTTTGGGAGATATGGCTGAAATAAGTTTCAAATAGAGAAAAACAGCTTAATTGGGCTTAATCGGGTAATTAGCAGCTTGGCCCAAAGGGGATTTTGGGATTGGAGATGTATGGGGGCTGATTAGGGTTAGAAAACATTTCTTTCAGCCGCCACTTTCATTCTTGAACCCTAACAATGGCTGCCAACATCTAGAAACATCCCCAAATCACTTTCTAATCAAGTTTTGGCTTAATCTACATCAAATTAAGGAGAGGAAACATGAAAGCAAGGTTAGAGCTGCTGTTAGACACCAGTATTCACCCAAATCAGCAAGGTTTCAGTTCTGAGAAATTTATTTGTGGCCAAGGTGAGTGATAGCATTGTTTTGACACTAATTACAGTTAATTAAGGGTAATTAGTGAAGATTAGCGAATTTATACACTAATAAATTCTGGAAAAATATCTATAAATTCGAAAATAATATTTTATGCCTCTGATAGAAATTTGGTTCAATTTGGTTAAGTTTTGTTAACCCTATGATTAGTTTTGCTTAAACATGCTTAAGGGAAAATATGTGATTTTGGGTATATTTGATCCATTTTGACACGTAAATTCATTGTTTTGGTGTTTGTGGTTAGTTTGCTATGTTGCTATGACTGTCTGGAATGATTTGTGGTTGATTAGAATAGTTAGATTTGGTCGAAAACGTCGTCGAATGGCGTAAACAAGTTGTTGGAAAAAGTTGTAGAAAGTTGTGCAGGGTTTCGTATCGGATCGGGTATGGGCTCGGATCGGATAGGAGAGCTGTGCAAGGAATCTGACCCGAACTGGAATCTGGCACAAAAGAAATTTGGCAAGAAGGAAGGCCATTTCTTAGAGTTGGAGTTGGACAGAGGAACGAATCGGAACTATGGGGCAGGATCGGAGTAGGCTAGGGAGCGGGAACGGATCGGAGCTATGAAGCAGGATCGGATCAGCTTAAGGACGAAGGGCTCGGACCAGAGTATAGAGAAGGGATCGGATCAGATTAGCGAGATCAGACAAGGCACGAACTGAATGGGAGATGGCAACCCTACCCGACTCGAAGTGGGACACCCGACCCGAACCGATGCAACGCTGTGAACCCGAACCAAATCGCATGGGGAGCCTGGAAATGAATTATCCGAACCGAACCGACTGAAATAGATTGGGTCAAGCCGAATCGAACTTCCATCTCTTCTACGCAACGACTCTTTTGAAGACCAACTCCAATTCGATCAGAACCCGAGATGCAAAGGAAGTCCAAATGAGGAGCTTTGACTCAGGATCCAGTTGGGAACCAATGAGTGGGCTTCATGATTGGGCTTTGCTGCGGGACGTGTGCCAAGGGGCTATCGATGTCTATGACTTTGGATCACTATGTATGGGAGGTACGTGAACGGACTCAGGGCCTCAGTGGCCTAAGTACGACTAAAGGGCTATAGACCAATGAAGTGGGGTCATTTGTAAAGATTTGGTCATGACTCCATGTGGTAAGCTTGGTAGTAGCAGTAGTTGTACAAGTTGAACTCCGTCACTACTTCGATGGGTCTAGTGATTGACAGTGGTGGACATCGTATTCTTTACGCACTGAGTGAGAGATGTGAGGATGGTTGCTATGGTTGATTGTTTGCCATCATTATGACATGCACACCCCACCCCCGTATTCTTTGCACTATTCAAAATGGCACCTTAGAGTATTGTACGGTATGTAGTGCTAACTCTTTGGTTGCAGGTCCAGGTTCAGGTATAGTTTAGTATACCTGTTATTGTTCTGTTTAGATGCTTATCGCTCGTACCAAGCTTTATGTCTGACCCAGAGTTTTATGTCTCTTCTTATTACTCTGGGTGCTCACACGAGCAGACTAGAGACAGGTTAGCTGGTGATGCACGGGTAGATGATCCGGAGACGAGCAGGAGGCTTCCACGTATGATATATATAGTATTCTCCCTGTGTAATTGAAGATCACTGCTTGGGCATTAGTAGTGCATCTTCTACTTCAGTTTTCTTTTGTTTTAGAGACAGTAAATTTGGAAAGTTGTAATAAGCTGTAATTGGATTTCAGCTGCTCTAGTGTTGATGTTGGTTTTAGTTATCAGCTTATACACTGTCTCAGCTCTTTTATGTCAAGTATGTTATTATTATTATATTTTACTCAATGCGCTGTGAGACTTTCTACAGGTTTCTTGTTAGTTAATTACCTTCTTTCCTTTCTTCTGGCGACCGTCCCGTGCTAGTCGGGCATGTGTACAGCGCACTTTCGAAGGAAATGCAGGCTGGTGCGGGGCGGGCCGTCACACTTAGTATCAGAGCTCTAGGTTGCGTAGTTAACCTAGGGAAGTTATCAGGGAGAGATAGTATACGTATACGAGAGAGCGTATTTGTGATTACTTTGGTTTTCAAAAGCTGTATATGTATATACCATTAGTAGTATAAGGGTGTAGTCATACTGCACTAGCACCACTATGGGGTCGTTAATCGTTTCCTTTTACAGATTGACGATGAGCCGATATGCTAGAGGTGCTGGTAGGGGAGCCAATAATGGGAATGCTGCTGACATGAGGACGATGTTTGCTGACCTCATGAGAGAGATGCTTAGGGATGTGTAGAGGGCAGCTCCCAACGGTGGAAATGGTGGTGGTCCAATAGTGCAAGCGCCGATAGTCGACTTCGCCAAGCTGAATAAGGATTATACTAGCCTTGGTGGGAAGCCGTTCCACGGAACGGAATCGGCTACGGATGTTTAGGATTGGTTGGATAGTTGCGAACGTTTCTTCGAGGATTTGGGTATCGAGGATGCGATGAAGAGAAAGCTAGCGTCCCGTCAGCTGCAAGGGCGGGCAATGAATTGGTGGAATGCTATAAAGGCAGCTACTCCCGAAGATCAGATTACTTGGGAGCAGTTTAAGGTCCGCTTTAGCGAGAAGTCCATTACAGCTACTCAGAAGTCAGTGTTGTTTAAGAAATTCTTGGAGCTCAAGCAGAATGGCAGAGCTGTCTCGGAGTATATTGCTGAATTCGACACTTTGTCGAAGTATGGGTTATCTCTTATTGATACTGCCGAGAAGAAGAATGAGAAATTCATAACTGGTTTGGATCAGTACTTGGGGGAAAGGCTTATTAACCACATCGATGAGACGTTTGAATCGATTGTGGGGAAAGCATTGAGATCAGAAAGTCTCTACCCTAAGCCGAAGATTGAGGTTGCATCCGCAGATGAGCCAAAGCCACAAGCAAGTGGTGGAGGCAAGGGTGGTTCCCAGAATAAGAGAAAGCAGAATCAGACGAAGGATGGTCAGAAGAAAAAGAATAAGCAAGATGTGGAGTGCTTCGGCTGTGGTAAGAAGGGCCATTATGCTAGTAATTGTCGGGCCAAGCCAGCGGATAGGAAGTGCTTCAACTGTAGCCAAATGGGACATCACAAGGACAAGTGTCCGCAACCCCCTAAAGAAAAGCAAATGGTGAAAGCCTATGCCCTTAATGCTATTCCTTCTTCGTCGAATGCCCCAACTGCGGCGGAGAAGGGAAAGAATGTCGTCATTCAAGGTATGCTTTCTGTTTATGATGTTCCTGTTAGAGTTTTGTTTGATACCGGAGCTTCCAGTTCTTTCATATCTAGTGACCTGGTAGATAGGTTGGGATTGGAGCCCGAGATTGTCGATAGACCTTTAGTAGTGACGAACCCGATTGGTGGTTCGACTAGCCTTAGCATGATTTGTCGTAATGTGGTCTTATCGAGTCATGGATGCATGTTTGTTTGTGATTGCTTTGTTTTGGGCTTTACTTGGTTTGGCATTATTTTGGGAGTAGATTGGCTCCAAAGACACGGGGTGGTGGTAGACTGTGAGGGCTTTTTGGTGACAGCTAGAGCGGATGATGGGCGGAGGATAGTGTTTGGTGGTCTACCCAGTGAGGGGGTATTGGCTAGTTTTCTAAACTCCCTCGACATTCCGCATAGTGAGTTGTCAGGTTTGCCCGTGGTTGGCCAATATCTGGATGTTTTCGAAGAAGTGACCGGGCTTTCACCACATCGAGAGATTGAGTTCCGTATTGATTTGGTAAAAGATGCCAGACCTATAGTGATGCCACTTCGTCGTATGGCACCAAGTGAGCAGCGAGAGCTCGAGGTGCAAGTCAACGATCTTTTGAAGAAGGGATTTATCAGAAGGAGTGTTTCTGAATGGGGAGCACAAGTTGTGTTTGCTACCAAGGCGGATGGTTCCCTTCGGTTGTGTGTAGACTACCGCGAGTTGAATAAAGTGACGAGGAAGAACAAGTATCCTCTACCGCGGATAGATGATTTGTTCGATCAGTTGAGTGGCGCGAGAGTATTTTCTCAGTTGGATCTCGCGACAGGTTTTCATCAGCTTAGAGTGGAAGCTGAGAGTATAGCTAAAACAACATTTCGAACGCCGTCCGGATTTTATGAGTGGTTGGTCATGCTATTTGGTCTGACCAATGCCCCAGCATATTTTGTGGACCTTATGAATAGGATATTCAGAGATCAGTTGAATAAGTTTGTCCTTGTGTTCGTTGATGATATTTTGGTCTATTCGAGGACAGAGGAAGAACACAAGGAACATTTAAGAGTAGTGATCGAGGTGTTGAGAAAACACCAATTGAAAGCAAAGTTTTCTAAGTGTCACTTCTGGAGGAGGGAAGTGAGGTTCTTGGGTCATGTTGTTTCCGAGAATGGTATTGCCGTGGACCCGGCGAAGGTGGCTACGGTACAGGATTGGCCTACGCCCAAGAATGCAACAGATGTAAGAAGTTTCTTGGGGTTAGATGGATATTATCGTAAGTTTATCCAAGGTTTCTCCAAGATAGAAACACCATTGACTCAGTTGACTAAGAAGAATCAAGCTTTTGTCTGGGATGAAAGGTGCGAGAATGAATTCAAGAGTCTAAAGGACAAGTTGACGTGTGCACCAGTGTTAGTCATTCCTAAGGGGAATGAAGAAATGACGGTATACACGGATGCTTGTGGTACCGGACTGGGTGCTGTATTGATGCAAGGCGGTAGGGTTGTAGCTTATGCAAGTCGGCAATTGAAACCGCACGAGAGAAGATACCATACCCATGATTTGGAATTGGCAGCGATCGTGTTCGCGTTAAAGATGTGGAGATACTATCTCTTAGGAGAAAGATTTGAGCTGTTTACGGATCGTTGAAGTATCTCTTCTCCCAAAAGGATCTAAATCACCGGCAACAAAGGTGGTTAGGATTCTTGGCTTCCTATGATTTTGACATCGCATATACACCGGGAAAGGGCAATGCGGTGGCTGATGCATTGAGTAGGAGACATGCCAGTTTAGGGGCTGTGTTTCTAGAATGGAAGAAACTGGAGTACATCGCTGGGTATGATTTCAGACCAAAGTGCGAATTGGATCCAGAAATGTTAGCAAGTTTGACGATGAGACCCACTTTGATTGAGCGGATCGACTCTAGTCAGAGGGACGATCCTAACCTATTGGAAATCATCTCCAAGTTATAGATGGGTATCGATGAGGAGATGAACAAATATGGGCTTGATCGAGATGGATGGCTTAGAAAGAATGGAAAGCTTGTTGTACCCAATGTCAATAGATTGAGAGATGAAGTGCTTAGAGAATGTCATCACTCAAAACTGACTATACACCCCGGTGGTAACAAGATGTATGGAGATATGAAGCAGACCTACTACTGGGAAGGGATGAAAAGAGACATTGGGAGGTTTATATCCAAATGCATGAATTGCCAGCTAGTTAAAGCCGAGCAAAAGAAGCCTAGTGGGTTGTTGCAACCATTAGAAATTCCCAAATGGAAATGGGAGAAAGTCTCGATGGATTTCATCGATGGTTTACCAAGGACTAGATCGAGACATGATAGCATTTGGGTAATCGTGGATCGATTGACTAAGAGTGCAAGATTCATACCAGTCAAATCGACCAGAACGACGGCTAAGTTAGCAGAATTGTATATGAAGTGGGTAGTGAGATTTCATGGAGTACCTAAAAGCATTGTGAGTGACCGAGACCCGTTGTTCACTAGTGGGTTTTGGAAGAGCTTACAAGAGGCTCTAGGGTCAGAGTTACATCTCAGTACCGCATATCATCCTAAGACCGACGGTCAGACGGAGAGGGTGAATCGTATTTTGGAAGATCTCTTGAGAGCATGTATATTGGATTTTGGTGGATCATGGGATGACCATCTGCATCTAGTAGAGTTTGCATATAATAATAGCTACCAATCCAGTATCGGTATGGCTCCATGTGAAAACCCGTTTCTTCCCCGGTGAGGAAAGCGCGGATAGTTCGAGAACAAGCCACAGAAAAACGCATACGGAAGAACATTTCACTGTATATCACAACAATGCATCAGATTACAAGAATATACAGAGTATAAACAAATAAATATTACACAGAAATATTAGAGATTTAAATTACATTTAAATACATCACAGCGGAAAATAATACAATACACAACTAGAAGGAGATATACAGATACAAAGCTTTCCGGATATCGTTCCAGCTGTAAACCAGGATCCTGTGAATATAAATCTGCAAAACCAAAACTACTAGCTGCCCGTGTCGAAAATAGGGGCACCCAGAGTTTAGGTTAAAACAATAAACTCCAGGTCAGTCATGTGACTGGTGTGAGAACTAAAGCAGTTATTAATCTTTATTTTTAAAGTTAGGTAAATCAAGGGACCACGCCGTATAACACGGAACGGGTTTCCTCCCAAGAATACCAGTGCATAAAACAAACAGCGCAATGCTAAATAAAGAAAAATGAAGCTGTTATAAGACCCAGGTCCTATCACACAATGCAACGCAAGCCGGGGAATAGGGTTTTCCCTTATAACAACCAAAGAATGCTTGATACGTTTAAAACAACTCATTTGATACTATTATAAGTGTATAGTGTATAAAACAACTTCAAATCATAAGTATCAATCATAGGCGGCATGGGTACCATATATCATGTCGCCATACTAGGCTTTACAAATAAAACCGCAAATGTCACGTATTTGGAAATTGGGTTTCCATCTATGAACCGAGGCAAAAGATAGTCCTCAACCGATTCGAGACGCTCTAGCCCGCCCCTCAGGACCCAGACTCAGGTGGGCCCTTGGATCCTCAGGGCCAGTCCACCGATGTGGATTAAACTTAAACCCTGAACATGCGTTTCCCCGCCCTATGGGGCGTAGGTGAGCCAACTAAATGACTCCATCGGACCCGGATCGTCCGATCAAACCGAGGCGCCTCGCAACAGCAACAACCACATAAGTCAAACTCGTCAGGGCGTGTAAAACCACTGACGCCACTTCTAGCTAGAAAGAAACGCATGCCCTCCCTGACGTCCTCTCCCGTTTTTGGTTCATACCAGGTGTGAAACTCGCGAATCAATGTTACACAAAGCTACGCCACAAAGGCCGTGCTTTGATCATCACCACAAGACTTTGCTTTTCAACAGAAGCCTCGATCAATTGCCATTTAGGCATGCCACACAGGCAATTCACTCCATGCGTTTGATATCCATCAATATATAACCCCTGAGCTCGTACGTCTCAGAGAAGGGCGTTAAGCAAGAGAATAAATTCTCCGCCGTAAAACAGATATATATTTAATAGAGATCAACCACACGGACTAAAATCCAATGTCAGACACACAGTCCATTTACAAGTTCGTTCTGGGTCTGAACGAAACCGGAGGCACCTAGTACCCCGCATATCCATCGATCTCCAAGTACGTCTGGACGATCACCAACTGTTTCCATCTTCTTGGGTGTACAGCCCAATCAAGATCATCAGTAATCACCCAAACGACGTGAAGACATCCGGTCTTCGACCATCGTCTTCATCTTCGACTTATCGTCGTATCAGTTATTCAAAATGAGATAAACCCGGTCTTTCCAAATAACTCGCGTATATTTAAATAAGAGTTACACAAACACAACATATGCCTCATTCCAATTCATCAGTCACTAACCGTAAATTAATCAAGAGAATAATTCCCCAAATATTAACCCCGAAGGCCGAAACCAACATCAGATCAATATCCAGAAAACCATTCTGCTTAGCTAACCGACAGTTAGTTTCTGATTTCACATTCATAGGGAAAGGTTCCCATTAATTTTATCCAAGATAAATTCCTGAATTTATTCTCTAATCTTCCTTTGAATTTCGATTCAACTAGTCGGGATTAACGAACCTTACCGATGTAATCATTTGTTTTAATTTCCCAATCCCAACCTATTCATCCCATGAAGTAAAACTGGTAATACTTCATATCTAACACCACGGTGTTGTCGGTAAATTCAATTACCATTTCACGTTCAAATCTAATTAAAGATTTAACTAACGCCTGGAGCAAAACTGGTGATACTCCATTTCGATTATTTCAATCTAATTAAAGATTCATTAAAACTCCACTTAGTTTTAATCTTTGACTGGGTTAAAGAATCAGTGACATTTAAAACATGGTTCACGATAAACCCAAAATCACTTTCCATTAATTATCGGGTTAAAGAACAAGTGTTATTTAAAACACTGTTCACGATAAACCCAAAAATCAATATCAATTCGATTCCAATTAAATATTATTTAATTGGTACACTTCATTAAATCTAAATAAAAAGATTTAATCTTTTCTCAACTGGGTTCAAGAACAGTGTCAGTGAAGACACCATTCATGACAAACCCAAATCGCATTTGATATTCAATACAAGGCTCTGAATAGAAAATATATCGGCTTATATTCAATATCAAATTCTACGATTAACAAATGTCGTATTGGAAATAACGATATATATATCTATATCTTTCAAATTCCCATAACAATATCTGTATCATCACGAAATCCAACATCGAAATATTCCGAAGACAATTTCGATTCAAATCCACTCCAATGCAATCATTGGAAATTCTGGTTATTTTCAAAACCATTTCAAATTCAATTTATTTATTTTATAGGATTATAATTCTAGTTCAAAACTAGTTCATTTCGATAAAAATCTATTTTTATCTTTTCAAAAATGGAGTTTTATTTTATTTTATTTTTTTTCATCCCAATTTTTCCCAAATCATTTCTTATGATTTTACACAATTTATTATTATTTTTAATAATTTTATCAAGGCCCGTACAGTCGATTTCCATCAACGGCCATCGAACTGCACTTACAGCGACCTTTTTCAAATTTGATTTGGACGTATCTCCAAATCCAACCGTTAGATTTCAAATTTCTAATATTCGTTAGAAAGCTCTTTTCGATACAAACCCAACGGTTCCGATTTTAGGAGAATCCGACGGTCGGATCTCCCGCAATATCCGTTCGAAGTCAATAGTCGAAATTCTCGTTCTGCCGCGGCGCGGCGCGTTCTATTAAGGCCATTATATTATATATATAATATATATATAATATATACTTCGTCGATTTCCTTTCGAAATGAATTTTATAAATCGTTTTAAATTCGTTTTCAAAACGGTTTCAACTTCATATTCAATTTCAAATCAAAATTGAATATTCCAATATAAATTCGTTTTAAATTCATTTCAAATCGATTTCAATTCAAATTGATTTCTATTTCAATTTCAGTTCGTTTTCAATTCAGTTTCAATTCGAATTCATTTATATTTAATTTCAATTCGAATTCATTTCAATGTGATTTCAATTCTATTCAATTTAATTCGAATTTCAAATCTATTTCAATATTCGTTGAAAAATGAATAAAATCAATATAAATATCGTTCACGTCAAAATGGCGTCAATCTAATCAACACGGCTTCATATATTCCTATTTTCAAATATTCTATTTCAAATATTTCTATTTCAAATATTTCTATTTCAAATATTTCTATTTTAAATATTTCTTTTTCAAATATTTCTATTTCAAATATTTCTATTATTAAAATATTTCGTTCAACACATGACTAATCTCAACGGATGAGTACAGTCAACACATGAACCTTTATTTTATAATATTCTTTAATTTTCAAATTGGAATGAGGCCCAATCAATTACCATATAAAGTTAATTATATGGATATTCATACAACACATGTATAATAGCATTGAAAAATAATCAACCATCAACCAAAGTGTACTACACTGTATAGGCATCAAATATAGATATCTAACGCTTATAACAGCCTGTCAATCAATCGATCGACATATTTAATCAATCAGGATGAGTGAACTTCAAATTTCATCCCAACACCCGTGTGGGGTTTCAAACAATCAAACACAGATTTTAGTTGTGCAGTTGGGCGATGTGTAAAATTTATCGTTCCAATCAATGTCATTCAAATAGGTGTACATAAACAAACCGTCCGGTTTGTAAATGAATATTCTATTTTGTTCACTTCACTATTTTCATATTCACGTTAAAAATTATATTTTTGACGATAAAACATTTTATTTCAACCTATGAATTTCTATTCAATTCATTTATTCAATAAAATGATTTTATTTTTATTTTTCTAACATATTTTAGAAAATTTCGGCGGCATAACGACACGATACTAGAAACGGGACGAGGCCTAGCCTTATCCCCGGTCTAGTGAAGGCCCACGCCATTCACACATCAATCAAATCAATTTCATTTCACCAACTAATTCAAATTTCACTCAAATCATCTAACTAATTTATGCAACCAAACAACTAAACAAACAAGCCATCCATGGTCTGTGGATGACGGGTGTCGGGTGCTACTAAACACCGTCTGCATCCTAGTATATATATAACTAGAAAAAGAAATTGAAAGGTGAGAAGTTCTCACCAATAGCTATCCAATACCACGACACTTCATTTAGAGAAATCATCGCCAATCTCGCCTTTTGTCGCTTTCGTTGCCCGTATTCACTACATATGTAAAAATCACATTTTTGTATTCCCTATCATACAAAAATTATATTTTTAATCTTCTGCTTATATAAAAATTATATTTTTATATAATTAAAAATCACTTCCTTGATTATATAAAAATCACATCTTTCTTTGTTATCAAAATCCAACCTTTCCTTATATAAAAATATAACCTTTTTCTATATAAAAGTATCGTCTTTCCTTATATAAAAATATCGTCTTTCCTTATTTAAACAAAGCCATATCTTTCTTATGTAAACAAAACCATATTTTCCTTATACAAATAAAAAATCTTCATGGTGTTCATATACAAATAAAAAATCAAATCTTTATGGCGTTCATAAAAAAAATAAAAAAAAAATCAGTTTTTAAACAAAGCAAAAATCAGTTTTTATTTTAACATAAAACAAATGAAAATAATTAAAAAAAACGTATTGTTCGAAGAAGAGGGGGGTGGTCTGCGCGGATCGAGGAGGAGCTCGCGGTGGGTGGTTCTTGGCCTGAGGCAGCGGGCGTTCATCGATTTGGGGCTCGCGGTTCTGGTCTCCGCGTCAGGGGAGGAAGGAAGGAGAGATAGAGGGGGGCGAGTGGCATGCGGCGCGGCGGAGCAGAGGGAGGTCCGGCGATGTCCTGGTGGGGGCGCAGGCAACGGGGAGGACGATGGTGATTGAGCACGAGGGGGGGGGGTTTCTGATTTTGAACGTGGTTGACTCCGAATGGAGACAAGGGGGGGGGGGGTTATTGAAAATATATATATATAATTTAATTATATTTTAATCTCCAATATTAACTTTTTATTTTCAACTCGAAATCAAACCCACCGACTGTCGTCCCTAGCTAATTACCCCCATTCCGAACACAATGGGATATGTTTCGTTAGCCAATTTTATGGTTTCGACCAGTTTTGATTTAAATTAAAATATAAATCTATATATTCAATTTGAACGCGCATTTCAATTTACCGGGGTCACATACTAACTCTAAAAATTCCAGAAAAATATTTTCTGGCTTCGTATTGACGATACGGTCCTAACAAAACTAGTTTCGTCGAATTCTAAGACCGTTTGAAAAATGGCCAATTTCCAGTCGATTAAAATCAACTGAAACTGGTCAAACGCGTTTTCCTTTGCCACGCTCACATATTGATTCGAAAAATTATGAAATTTGGAATCTAGCAATAACTTGACATCGCGGATCCAACAAAAGTGGTTTCGTCGAAATCCGAGGTCATTTGCAAAATGTCCATTTTTAAGGGCCTGAATTCCATAGCGACTATTCAGAATTTTCAACTGGACATATCTTTTGATTCCCGCTATGAAATCTCGATTATTCGGATTCGTTGGAAAGATATCATCAATTAGATTCTAATGTTTTTGGTTTCACTAAAATCCGGATTGTTTTGCACCCGGTACCTTCATTTGAAGTTTAAAATCGAATTATCGAACTACCGCGCCATTTTCAATTCTATTTATAATTATATATAATTATTTATATTCTAACGACGACGTATATAATATATACGTCGAATTATATTCTAAATAAATTTCTCGTCGATATTATTTAAAATAATTCATTTTAAATATGCAAAATTCGCTAAAATTGCCAAAATAAAAATTTTAAACTGGCCCAGATTTTCGGGTTATTACAATCTCCCCCACTTAAAACTTTTCGTCCCCGAAAAGGAACAAAGTTGAAAGTGGTTTGATTAACTACTCTACGTTCGATTTGGCTTCCATTCTCCAACTTTTCAGTTTCTGAGAATTTTCAAATTCTTCAAAAATTTGGCTAACACCCTAAATTTTTGAAAAATTTCGCCATAACCTCCCCTGCACTGGGAGCATCGGGAAATCTCAAATAGCTTCCCCGGTCCTTCAGATCTTAAAAAGAAAAAGAAAAAGCCAAGCGGCTAGCCAATAGGCTCATAAAATCATCATCACCCAAACAAAACAGTAAATTATGTAGTAAACATGTACCTAATTATAGGGCAAACAAATTTTATTCTCTGCTCTAGCCTCCTTGCTATGACCTGTTCAATGTAAGTACATGTATATGCAAGAAAATGCGACCAAATTTCAATACAATTCAATATTTGATCAAATTGGCTATACGGTTAAAATTTATCAAACAAATAAACGAACAACACAAACATCAATCAATTAGTGGATTAAAGTTTGAAATTCATAACTTTGATATATAGTCAAAAATCAGATTTTTGATGCCAAATCACAACAATAGGCCCTATCTAATTTTGGTTCTCACACCAGTCAATAGGAAATATATAGATATCACATCTTCAAAACACGAACATAAATTTTGATGATGATCGATCAATCATCAGAACCATCTCCGGGTGTCTAGAATGTGATTCTATATCTATCCAGTATATTAAAACTTCAAATACACGTTTGCAAGGCGTATATGCAAAATCTTTATGTACTGGACTGTCCAAATCAATATAAACTAAATAATCAAATACGAATAATTGATTTTAAATTTTCAAAACAAAATTGGTTTTCATTTTCAAATATACTCTTCACACTCGTTCTAGGATACTACTTATCCTATCTCTAACGAGTCATTCCCATTGGATATTACTAACCCAATATCTGATGAATTCTTTCGTATAGTTCTAATGTGCCTTGTTCTCTGAGCTTTGTAAACCAAAGCTCTGATACCACCTGTGAAAACCCGTTTCTTCCCCGGTGAGGAAAGCGCGGATAGTTCGAGAACAAGCCACAGAAAAACGCATACGGAAGAACATTTCACTGTATATCACAATAATGCATCAGATTACAAGAATATACAGAGTATAAACAAATAAATATTACATAGAAATATCAGAGATTTAAATTACATTTAAATACATCGCAGCGGAAAATAATACAATACCCAACTAGAAGGAGATATACGGATACAAAGCTTTCCGGATATCGTTCCAGCTGTAAACCAGGATCCTGTGAATATAAATCTGCAAAACCAAAACTACTAGCTGCCCGTGTCGAAAATAGGGGCACCCAGAGTTTAGGTTAAAACAATAAACTCCAGGTTAGTCATGTGACTGGTGTGAGAACTAAAGCAGTTATTAATCTTTATTTTTAAAGTTAGGTAAATCAAGGGACCACGCCGTATAACACGGAACGGGTTTCCTCCCAAGAATACCAGTGCATAAAACAAACAACGCAATGCTAAATAAAGAAAAATGAAGCTTTTATAAGACCCAGTTCCTATCACACAATGCAACGCAAGCCGGGGAATAGGGTTTTCCCTTATAACAGCCAAAGAATGCTTGATACGTTTAAAACAACTCATTTGATACTATTATAAGTGTATAGTGTATAAAACAACTTCAAATCATAAGTATCAATCATAGTCGGCATGGGTACCATATATCATGTCGCCATACTAGGCTTTACAAATAAAACCGCAAATGTCACGTATTTGGAAATTGGGTTTCCATCTATGAGCCGAGGCAAAAGATAGTCCTCAACCGATTCGAGACGCTCTAGCCCGCCCCTCAGGACCCAGACTCAGGTGGGCCCTTGGATCCTCAGGGCCAGTCCACCGATGTGGATTAAACTTAAACCCTGAACATGCGTTTCCCCGCCCTATGGGGCATAGGTGAGCCAACTAAATGACTCCATCGGACCCGGATCGTCCGATCAAACCGAGGCGCCTCGCAACAGCAACAACCACATAAATCAAACTCGTCAGGGTGTGTAAAACCACTGACGCCACTTCTAGCTAGAAAGAAACGCATGCCCTCCCTGACGTCCTCTCCCGTTTTTAGTTCATACCGAGTGTGAAACTCGCGAATCAACGTTACATAAAGCTACGCCACAAAGGTCGTGCTTTGATCATCACCACAAGACTTTGCTTTTCAATAGAAGCCTCGATCAATTGCCACTTAGGCATGCCACACAGGCAATTCACTCCATGCATTTGATATCCATCAATATATAACCCCTGAGCTCGTACGTCTCAGAGAAGGGCGTTAAGCAAGAGAATAAATTCTCCGCCGCCAAACAGATATATATTTAATAGAGATCAACCACACGGACTAAAATCCAATGTCAGACACACGGTCCATTTACAAGTTCGTTCTGGGTCTGAACGAAACCGGAGGCACCTAGTACCCCGCATATCCATCGATCTCCAAGTACGTCTGGATGATCACCAACTGTTTCCATCTTCTTGGGTGTACAGCCCAATCAAGATCATCAGTAATAACCCAAACGACGTGAAGACCTCCAGTCTTCGACCATCGTCTTCATCTTCGACTTATCGTCGTATCAGTTATTCAAAATGGGATAAACCCGGTCTTTCCTAATAACTCGCGTATATTTAAATAAGTGTTACACAAACACAACATACGCCTCATTCCAATTCATCAGTCACTAACCGTAAATTAATCAAGAGAATAATTCCCCAAATATTAACCCCGAAGGCCGAAACCAACATCAGATCAATATCCAGAAAACCATTCTGCTTAGCTAACCGACAGTTAGTTTCTGATTTCACATTCATAGGGAAAGGTTCCCATTAATTTTATCCAAGATAAATTCCTGAATTTATTCTCTAATCTTCCTTTGAATTTCGATTCATCTAGTCGGGATTAACGAACCTTACCGATGTAATCATTTGTTTTAATTTCCCAATCCCAACCTATTCATCCCATGAAGTAAAACTGGTAATACTTCATATATAACACCACAGTGTTGTCGGTAAATTCAATTACCATTTCACGTTCAAATCTAATTAAAGATTTAACTAACGCCTGGAGCAAAACTGGTGATACTCCATTTCGATTATTTCAATCTAATTAAAGATTCATTAAAACTCCACTTAGTTTTAATCTTTGACTGGGTTAAAGAATCAGTGTCATTTAAAACATGGTTCACGATAAACCCAAAATCACTTTCCAGTAATTATCGGGTTAAAGAACAAGTGTTATTTAAAACACTGTCCACGATAAACCCAAAAATCAATATCAATTCGATTCCAATTAAATATTATTTAATTGGTACACTTCATTAAATCTAAATAAAAAGATTTAATCTTTTCTCAACTGGGTTCAAGAATAGTGTTAGTGAAGACACCATTCACGACAAACCCAAATCGCATTTGATATTCAATACAAGGCTCTGAATAGAAAATATATCGGCTTATATTCAATATCAAATTCTACGATTAACAAATGTCGTATTGGAAATAACGATATGTATATATCTATATCTTTCAAATTCCCGTAACAATATCTGTATCATCACGAAATCCAACATCGAAATATTCCGAAGACAATTTCGATTCAAATCCACTCCAATGCAATCATTGGAAATTCTGGTTATTTTCAAAACCATTTCAAATTCAATTTATTTATTTTAGAAATAAATAGGATTATAATTCTAGTTCAAAACTAGTTCATTTCGATAAAAATCTATTTTTATCTTTTCAAATATGGAGTTTTATTTTATTTTATTTTATTTTCATCCCAATTTTTCCCAAATCATTTCTTATGATTTTACACAATTTATTATTATTTTTAATAATTTTATCAAGGCCCGTACAGTCGATTTCCATCAACGGCCATCGAACTGCACTTACAGCGACCTTTTTCAAATTTGATTTGGACGTATCTCCAAATCCAACCGTTAGATTTCAAATTTCTAATATTCGTTAGAAAGCTCTTTTCGATACAAACCCAACGGTTCCGGTTTTAGGAGAATCCGACGGTCGGATCTCCCGCAATAATCGTTCGAAGTCAATAGTCGAAATTCGCGTTCTGCCGCGTCGCGGCGCATTCTATTCAGGCCATTATATTATATATATAATATATATATATAATATATACGTCGTCGATTTCCTTTCGAAATGAATTTTATAAATCGTTTTAAATTCGTTTTCAAAACGGTTTCAACTTCATATTCAATTTCAAATCAAAATTGAATATTCCAATATAAATTCGTTTTAAATTCATTTCAAATCGATTTCAATTCGAATTGATTTCTATTTCAATTTCAGTTCGTTTTCAATTCAGTTTCAATTCGAATTCATTTATATTTAATTTCAATTCGAATTCATTTCAATGTGATTTCAATTCTATTCAATTTAATTCGAATTTCAAATCTATTTCAATATTCATTGAAAAATGAATAAAATCTATATAAATATCGTTCACGTCAAAATGGCGTCAATCTAATCAACACAGCTTCATATATTCCTATTTTCAAATATTCTATTTCAAATATTTCTATTTCAAATATTTCTATTTCAAATATTTCTATTTTAAATATTTCTTTTTCAAATATTTCTTTTTCAAATATTTCTTTTTCAAATATTTCTATTTCAAATATTTCTATTATTAAAATATTTCGTTCAACACATGACTAATCTCAACGGATGAGTACAATCAACACATGAACCTTTATTTTATAATATTCTTTATTTTTCAAATTGGAATGAGGCCCAATCAATTGGATGAGTAAAATCACTTCCTTGATTATATAAAAATCACATCTTTCTTTGTTATCAAAATCCAACCTTTCCTTATATAAAAATATAACCTTTTTCTATATAAAAGTATCTTCTTTCCTTATATAAAAATATCGTCTTTCCTTATTTAAACAAAGCCATATCTTTCTTATGTAAACAAAACCATATTTTCCTTATACAAATAAAAAATCTTCATGGTGTTCATATACAAATAAAAAATCAAATCTTTATGGCGTTCATAAAAAAAATAAAAAAATAAAATCAGTTTTTAAACAAAGCAAAAATCAGTTTTTAAACAAAGCAAAAATCAGTTTTTATTTTAACATAAAACAAATGAAAATAATTAAAAAAAACGTACTGTTCGAAGAAGAGGGGGGTGGTCTGCGCGGATCGAGGAGGAGCTCGCGGTGGGTGGTTCTTGGCCTGAGGCAGCGGGCGTTCATCGATTTGGGGCTCGCGGTTCTGGTCTCCGCGTCAGGGGAGGAAGAAAGGAGAGATAGAGGGGGGGTGAGTGGCATGCGGCGCGGCGGAGCAGAGGGAGGTCCGGCGATGTCCTGGTGGGGGCGCAGGCAATGGGGAGGACGATGGTGATTGAGCACGAGGGGGGGGTTTCTGATTTTGAACGTGGTTGACTTCGAATGGAGACAAGGGGGGGTTATTGAAAATATATATATATATAATTTAATTATATTTTAATCTCCAATATTAACTTTTTATTTTCAACTCGAAATCAAACCCACCGACTGTCGTCCCAAGCTAATTACCCCCATTCTGAACACAATGGGATATGTTTCGTTAGCCAATTTTATCGTTTCGACCAGTTTTGATTTAAATTAAAATATAAATCTATATATTCAATTTGAACGCGCATTTCAATTTACCGGGGTCACATACTAACTCTAAAAATTCCAGAAAATTATTTTCTGGCTTCGTATTGACGATACGGTCCTAACAAAACTAGTTTCGTCGAATTCTAAGACTGTTTGAAAAATGGCCAATTTCCAGTAGATTAAAATCAAATGAAACTGGTCAAACGCATTTTCCTTTGCCACGCTCACATATTGATTCGAAAAATTATGAAATTTGGAATCTAGCAATAACTTGACATCGCGGATCCAACAAAAGTGGTTTCGTCGAAATCCGAGGTCATTTGCAAAATGTCCATTTTTAAGGGCCTGAATTCCATAGCGAATATTCAGAATTTTAAACTAGACATATCTTTTGATTCCCGCTATGAAATCTCGATTATTCGGTTTCGTTGGAAAGATATCATCAATTAGATTCTAATGTTTTTGGTTTCACTAAAATCCGGATTGTTTTGCACCCGGTACCTTCATTTGAAGTTTAAAATCGAATTATCGAACTACCGCGCCATTTTCAATTCTATTTATAATTATATATAATTATTTATATTCTAACGACGACGTATATAATATATACGTCGAATTATATTCTAAATAAATTTCTCGTCGATATTATTTTAAATAATTCATTTTAAATATGCAAAATTCGCTAAAATTGCAAAAATAAAAATTTTAAACTGGCCTAGATTTTCGGGTTATTACACTCCATATGAAGCTTTGTACGGAAGACCGTGCAACTCACCATCATGTTGGATAGAGTCTGGCGAGAAGTTTATGCTTGGACCAGATGTGGTGAGGGAAACTTCAGGCAAGATCAAGACCATTCAACAACGAATGAAAGCTGCCCAAGATAGGCAGAAGAGTTATGCTGATAAGAGGAGAAGAGACTTAAAATTCTCCGTTGGTGACTTGGTGTTTATCAAAATTTCTCCGTTGAAGAGCGTGATACGATTTGGCAGGAGAGGCAAGTTGGCACCAAGATTTGTTGGCCCATTCCCTGTTCTTGAACCAGTCGGGAATTTGGCATATAGAGTTGGCTTACCAGAGAAAATGCAGGAGTTCAAAACGTATTTCATGTTTCCCAACTAAGGAAGTTCGTTTACGACCCAGATATGACTATTTCACCTGATCAGTTAGAGGACTTCGAAGTAGAACACGAGGCGGTTGGGAACCGCAAGCCGACCCGTATTGTCAAGCACGACATGAAGCAACTCCGAAGGAAGGCTGTGGAGCTAGTCAAGGTTCAGTGGGGCGAGAACGAGAATGACTGTACTTAGGAGACAGAGGAGAGTATTAGGAAGACATATCCAGAACTCTTTGCCTGGTAAGATTTTGACTTCGATTTAGTTTTCCGCATGCTAAGGTAGGCTTGTTTGCTTGTTTTGCATGTTTGGTTGTTGTATGTGGTTGTTAGGCATGCGGGATCCTTTGTATATTTTGGGTTAAGGAATTTCGGGGATGAAATTTCTTAAGAGGGGGGGGGGGGGGAGTGTACCAACCCGTATTCTACGCATCATAGGATCGTAGGATATTTATTTCTTTCACATACGAAGTCGTATGGTCATGTAACTTTGGGAGACGATTATTGGGGTCATTTCCCATGTTCATGATTTCTGTCGGTTTTTAAATGACCATTTTACCCATAGTTGGTACTGTTTTGGCCATAACTTTTGACTGGAAAGGAATTTTGACCTGATACCACTTCCATTGGCTCCGGATGATGGTTTACAATTCCGTAGAGTGGTCACATTAGCCAAACGGACTCACCGTTTGGGAGATATGGTTGAAACAAGTTTCAGATAGAGAAAAACAGCTTAATTGGGCTTAATCGGGTAATTAGCAGCTAGGCCCAAAGGGGATTTCGGGATTGGAGATGTATGGGGGCTGATTAGGGTTAGAAAACATTTCTTTCAGCCGCAACTTTCATTCTTGAACCCTAACAATGGCTGCCAACATCAAGAAACATCCCCAAATCACTTTCTAATCAAGTTTTGGCTTAATCTACATCAAATTAAGGAGAGGAAACACGAAAGCAAGGTTAGGGCTGCTGTTAGACACCAGTATTCACCCAAATCAGCAAGGTTTCAGTTCTGAGAAATTTATTTGTGGCAAGGTGAGTGATTAGCATTGTTTTGACACTAATTACAGTTAATTAAGGGTAATTAGTGAAGATTAGCGAATTTATACACTAATAAATTCTGGAAAAATATCTATAAATTCGAAAATAATATTTTATGCCTCTGATAGAAATTTGGTTCAATTTGGTTAAGTTTTGTTAACCCTATGATTAGTTTTGCTTAAACATGCTTAAGGGAAAATATGGGATTTTGGGTATATTTGATCCATTTTGACACGTAAATTCATTGTTTTGGTGTTTGTGGTTAGTTTGCTAAGTTGCTATGACTGTGTGGAATGATTTGTGGTTGATTAGAATAGTTATATTGGTCGAAAACGTCATCGAATGGCGTAAACAAGTTGCTGGAAAAAGTTGCAGAAAGTTGTGCAAGGTTTCAGATTGGATCGGGTATGGGCTCGGATCGGATAGGAGAGCTGGGCAAGGAATCCGACCCGAACTGGAATCTGGCACAAAAGAAATTTGGCAAGAAGGAAGGCCATTGCATTGAGTGGGAGTTGGACAGAGGAACGGATCAGAACTATGGGGCAGGATCGGATCGGAGTAGGCTAGGGAGCGGGAACAGATCGGAGATATGGAGCAGGATCGGATCGCCTTAAGGACGAAGGGCTCGGACCGGAGTATGGTGAAGGGATTGGATCGGATTTGCGAGATCAGACAAGGCACAAACTGAATGGGAGATGGCAACCCGACCCGACTCGAAGTGGGACACCCGACCCGAACCGATGCAACGCTGTGAACCCGAACCGAATCGAATGGGGAGCCTGGAAATGAATTATCCGAACCGAACCGACTGAAATAGATTGGGTCAAGCCGAATCGAACTTCCATCTCTTCTACAAAACGACTCTTTTGAAGACCAAATCCAATTCGATCAGAACCCGAGATGCAAAGGAAGTCCAAATGAGGAGCTTTGACTCAGGATCCAGTTGGGAACCAATGAGTGGGCTTCATGATTGGGATTTGCTGCGGGACGTGTGCCAAGGGGCTATCGATGTCTATGACTTTGGATCACTATGTATGGGAGGTACGTGAACGGACTCAGGGCCTCAGTGGCCTAGGTACGACTAAAGGGCTATAGACCAATGAAGTGGGGTCATTTGTAAAGATTTGGTCATGACTCCATGTGGTAAGCTTGGTAGTAGCAGTAGTTGTACAAGTTGAACTCCGTCACTACTTCGATGGGTTTAGTGATTGACAGTGGTGGACATCGTATGCTTTACGCACTGAGTGAGAGATGTGAGGTTGGTTGCTATGGTTGATTGTTTGCCATCATTATGACATGCACACCCCACCCCCGTATTCTTTGCAATATTCAAAATGGCACCTTAGAGTATTGTACGGTATGTAGTGCTAACTCTTTGGTTGCAGGTCCAGGTTCAGGTATGGTTTAGTATAATTGTTATTGTTCTGTTTAGATGATTATCGCTCATACCAGGCTTTATGTCTGACCCAAAGTTTTATGTCTCTTCTTATTACTCTGGGTGCTCACACGAGCAGACTAGAGACAGGTTAGCTGGTGATGCACGGGTAGATGATCCGGAGACGAGCAGGAGGCTTCCACGTATGATATATATAGTATTCTCCCTGTGTTGTTGAAGATCACTGCTTGGGCATTAGTAGTGCATCTTCTACTTCAGTTTTCTTTTGTTTTAGAGATAGTAAATTTGGAAAGTTGTAATAAGCTGTAATTGGATTTCCGCTGCTCTGATGTTGATGTTGGTTTTAGTTATCAGCTTATACACTGTCTCACCTGTTTTATGTCAAGTATGTTATTATTATTATATTTTACTCCATGCGCTGTGAGACATTCTACAGGTTTCTTGTTAGAGAATTCCATTCTTTCCTTTCTTATGACGACCGTCCCGTGCTAGTCGGGCATGTGTACAGCGCACTTTCGAAGGAAATGCAGGCTGGTGCGGGGCGGGCCGTCACAAATTCACAATGAACATGAATATATTTTAAGAACAGTATTATGCCTAAAGATTGTAAATAGAATTTCTGTAGAATTTGGAAGAATGAATATGCCTAAATTTACAGTAAATAGAAGTTGTAACCGCACTTAGACACGAGTTTAAGCTCAACTTGTTATGGTAGAATTCTGCCGGAACTGCCCGACAAATCCAGGATCCACAAGTGGTTAATTTAATGTGAGGGGTATGGTTCGTAAACGTATATATAACAGTGCTAAGACATAAGGTTAAGTTCAACTTGTAGTAGAAGTTTGTCCAGAACCGCCCGACAAATCCAGCATCCACAAGTGGTCGACTTAATATGAGAGGTCAGTTGTTTAAACGTATATATGCATATGTGTATATAATATGATAGAAATAAATGGAATTAATTGTAATTAGTGGAAATGAGTGAATGTTACAACAGTATAAATATTAAAATTAACGAGGAATGATAATAACCTATTATGAATAAAAATGAAAGGGGAAAAGGACAAATAATAGGTAGGCTTGTCCTAGGGACAAGTGGAAATTATAACTTAGGTTATTATAAACGATAGAGAAAATGAGATAACTTATGTAATGAGATAAGTTGTACTTAATTATAACTTAAGTAATCTGTAAATAAGGAAATCTGAAACCTGTTGTTTGTAATAAGTAGAGAAAAGAAGGGAAAACTTATCAAATGCAATAAGTTGTACTTAACTATACATTAAGTAATCTGTAACCTGAAAATCTAAATCCTGCTGATAAGAAGAACATGTTATCTAAAAACATGAGAATCTGAAATCTGCTAATAAGAATAGCATTTTAAAGGTTACTAATGAACTTAAATGGGGTAAGTTATATAACTGAAATTAATAAGCAAGAAGAACATGGTAACCTGAATAAGAAGTAAATATGATTTGAAATAACCAAGTTAACTGGAAATCTAATGAGGTGGAGTAAGCGTGTAACTAATTGTTTGAACATAGGGACTAATAACACGTTAATCTGAGGTGTTTGGACCAATCCATATGTCTGAAAGTGAAGAACCCAACGGGGTAGATCATCGTGGTGTCATGAGACACGAGGGGAGCGCACGTCCATCTGATTATTCTACTTGTTATGCCTGTTGTTCTACTGATATTCTGCTGGATCCGAAGGACTGGAAGGGGAAGCACGCATCTTCCTTGTACATAGAAGGTACTCCTGGTAGTGCTCTGTGCAGTGGCAGCATTTAGGCTGGCTCGCAGAGGTTGGGTCTATGCGTTACAACTCGTTGAGTATACCTTGATTGGCACGATAGTACGTAGTCAAAAGGCTATAGGTTGGATTAGGTGATTCACAAATCTACTGCTTCGTGACTAGGCGGGTTACAACCATATCATCTGTTTGTCTTAGGCAGGTCTAACCATCTGATTGATAGTAATCATCGGGCACTGGTCATCAACAGTCAACATGATGCGGAAAGGCAGAGAGCTAAACCAAAAGACCATTGACCTTTAACTATCGAGGCTTTGATTGCGGGACACGCCAATTTGGGATGTAGATTGTTTGTTAGGGGGCATGTCACCCGCTCTCATATCTGTTTGCCTTTCACTAGTTGAGGGAGGGGTCAGGTGGGACTATAACCACCGTGAAAATGTAGACCATAGCATCAGTGAATGCATATATTTGAAAAGGCTCCCGACCGATTTCCGTGCATCTGATATAGACCTGTTATGGAACTCGGTGCACAGTAGATAATACATGCGGATATATACATACCATTTCCGGGTGGTGTATCGTCGAGGTTGAGGCAACGAGTACGATTGACGATACATACATGAGAAAGTCTAGATACATGCATGTCTTCTCCGGGTGGTGTATCATGGACTCTAGGGTATTACACCTTGATGGAATCCGATCCGATCGAATGATTTGAAAGTGGCAGTCCGTACGCTTACGTAGCATGGTGATGGTGGGTCTATGCAGAACGTAGCACTGTTATACTGGGATCCGTACATTGCTTCGACGTAGGATGAGGGACTACGTATATTTCTGTGGCATTACGACGGAGACCGTGCGAGTCGGGTACCATGTGGTGTACCTTAATATTGGGGGTAGCTATATATATATATATATATATATATATATTGTATTAGGTTAATCTACTGAGGAGTAGATGGATACTACGTGTGTGTAAGCCTAGAGTGCTTAACACAAGTAACCTAATAAATAAGAAAATGTAACTTAACAGTATATGTAGGGTTATCCAGAATGTGTAGTTAAAATCCAACCACCAGAACTTGTGTTTTGACCCCTCCTCATAACATACTCGCATATTAGATATGTGGCAGAGATAAGATAGCTTTTGATACTAGTTAGGCAGTATTATTATCTGGGTAAGGCTATATTTGATTATATTAAATTTTATTCTATTCCGCTATGAGATGTTTTCTAAGCTCTAATATGTTTATTGTCTCTTTCTTTTCTGTAGGATACTAGACAAACCAACAAGAGTTTCGATAGGTTAGGATTTTGAAAAAAAAAATCGACCTGTCGGAATTCGGGATGTTACATCTGGTATCACAACCTAGGTTTAGGATTCCAGAATAGAAAGTGAGTGAACGTATTTGTATTTTTTTTTTAAATTATAAATATTATATATATATATTCCAAGGTCCATAGAGGAACCCACTATATACATAAAGCATGGTATGGTAAAAGTTGGGATATTTGTTTTGTACACTAAGGGAATGGACATAGAAATCTGAGACCCTTAGGTAATTTGGGTGGGAAGTGTACAATATACTTAGTATGGAAAAAAGGTGAATCCCATATGTTAGCATTTCAGGTTAGCGGGTTTGGCAGTAAAACCTTATAAATTGGAAAAGGTTAAAAAGAGAAAATTGGATTAGGAATATATATAATCGAGAGAATTGACTTTGTGGGAGTGTCTAGGAAAGCATAGGTAAGTTTGAAACCCACTTTGAGTCTAACTCCAAACTTTTAAGAACTTGAAATTGTAAAAAACTTTTAGAAGATAATTTATGTTGTTTTCAAGTTTTGATCTTAAAATTTACAGTTTTAAAATATGTAAGGAACATATTCAAAAAGTACATATCGTGTTTTTAAATAAAATGGGGTGTATTTTGGAAATAGTGATTTCTTATGAAAATTTTGTCTAAAATAAATTCTCTTAGTAAAAGATGCATAATATAGGGCATGTATAGCCCACTAGTTTTCAAGTTATATAGTATGAAAGGATCAAAAAGCAAAACATAAAAAAGGTTGCATTATGTTGGAAACTAGAATTTTTAGTAAAGAAAGTTTTCAAATCTCTATTCTTTTGACAATCATTTTTTATAATTGTTTTAACATAAAATTTTGTTGGGTGGACGAAATAAGTTGCAAAAATTAAGAATATAGTAGATGTTTGCACCAAGTTGTGAGTAGCTGAACTAACATTGTAAGTAAGAACAATTGTTAACCAGATTGAGAAATAGTTGTCCTTGTCTACTCCATTTTTTGGTGATTCGAAAAAAAAAATTTGCATTTTTTTATGACATGTTTTTAAAATGAAGTTTTAACACTTTTAACTTTTGGACTAAAAGTAAAATGAGGAAGCCAAACCACATTTTTAAAAATCATGGAGTTGGTGAAGATTAGTGCCTAGGGAGACGGGAAAAGTTTTTGAGGCTATGGAGTAGATAGCGAGAATTAGCTTAGAATAATGGTAAGTTCCCGTTGAATGCGTAAGCATTAAAAAGCCTAGGGAGTTTCTTGGAAATGACTGTTAGTACACAACAAGGACTAGTGGCGACTACTAGATAGGGAAGGGCAAGTAGGTGTTTAGATCATGTTGCTAATTTTCCTGTTAGGGGTAAAACCTGTTATAATAATTCTATTGGGATCGTTCTGTTATTTTGTTCTTGTTGGGTAGTTTGGGTAACACCTAAACCTGTCATTGATCCCATGCTTTGAACTTTTCTATCTGAAGGGGACATAGTCCTGAGATCTTTGGCCCTTAGTAATAGTTGTGTAGAGCATCTGTTTTCCTGTTTTAGTTGAAGGACTAGAAGGATTATTTGAAACTAAACTTAGATCAGAGGATTAAGTTAAATAAGCTAATAAAAGAGTAATGGCATAACTAAAAAGGAAACAACAAATTCAGTAAAGTAACAAACATGGCAGTTAAAGAAAAATGGAAAATTTTGAGAAAATTTGAATAAGAATAAACTTTTCCAAGATAAGTTGAAAAAGAAAATCTGTAACAAAAAAAGTTTTCATATGTGAGCTGTGCTTAGATAGGAAAATAGGAAATCTTTATATAATAGTTACATAGAATCCAACTACGGATAGAAAAGGTGACTAAAAGAAAAACTGAGGATGTGAAGCTTTCCGTTTTCTACCTTTTTGTAACATAAGAAATCAAATTTAGAAAATTATGTTTTTATAAAATTCAAAAGATAAAGTTGCTTTGCAGGGTTTTGGATGCAAAAATTGGATGGACTATGCCCTTGCTCAGTAAGAGTGTGGGAAAATTTGAATGAAAAACCATTTTTAATTTTCAAATATTACATTCATATAGAAATTGCCAGTAAATTTAGGATGTGTGCATCATGTTTCCAAATAGATTTTTAAGAAAAATTTGCATTCATATAGGAGATACAGCTTAAGCATTCATTACATTTATGTATTATTATGTTGAATTACGCTTTGCATTAGTACACAAATGGTTGCGAAATTGGATGCACACATGATCGTTGTGATTTATGCGAGGAATTATTTGATTTTACCATTACCAAATTTCGGGGACGAAATTTCCTAAGGGTGGAAGAATGTAACACCACGCATTTTTAATTAAATAAAATAAAATTTGAAGAGATTTCAGAATTTGGTCACGGGATTAGCATCATTGCATCCATGGCGATTTTCTGGTCAATTTAGACCTATGGATTGCAAAAAAAAAAGATTCAAGATAAAAGAGATACCTCCAGATGAAATTTTACAACAAACATAAAAAGAAGGTATAAGAAAAGAACAATAACCACCATTGGTTTTAGTCGTGTTAACAAAAATCTATGTAGTCTAGTTGGTAAGAACACTTGACTTTCAAGAGAGTGGCGCAAGTTCGATTCCCATGAGTGCCATATTTTTATTTTAGAGGAATGACTAAAATAATACATGTTCTAAGAGGAAAATAGGTATATATACAAATATAAGGAAAAATATACATATAAGTAAGTACAAAAATATATTTCTACATGCATATTTATATATATATACAGAAGAGAAATTAGAAATAAACTGCAATCAATGTAAAGAGGTAAGAAGTAAATGATGGTATAATGCTGTTTGAATTTTGAAACTGAAATAAAAGTTATGCGTATATATATACGTGTAAAATGGGAATAAGAAGTTTGTATACGTATAAGGAAATTATGTAAATATAATATTTAAATAGATCAAGGAAAGTATAAATCAAATGTTTAAAAAAACACGCTAAATACCACACCTGGACCCATATGGGTCGACCCATTTTGCCTGGGTCGACCTACGGGTCGAACCAAGGGGGCCTGGGTCGACCCTAGGGTCGACCCGGGTGTAGGTGGGTCGACCAACCCTGATCTAGGCAGGTTCATTCGGCGAATCTGGACTGTTTTTCAAACCACATTCTTTATTGACTCCGCGCTGCATGTACAAAATCATATCCACTTTCTTGAACACCTATAAATAAGCTAGCAGAGCTTGGTCTGAATCTCATATTTTCTGAGAGACTGTCTAGACTCTACCATTCTTCTTCCTCCTCAATTCTTTTCAGAAATTAGAATAATTAGTCTTAGGAGATTCTGATTCAAGATCTGGAGGCAAATAAAGTATATTTACAAAAGGGCGTTCAAAATTCTGATCGAAGTGATGTAAATTCTTAGATCTGGTTAATTTAGATTTCTCTTCTATTTTCCCTTTTTCTTTTAGTCTGAGAATTGTGATCTGTGGTTATTTAGATTTTAGATTTAGTTAGAAGAGCCATGGAATGCTGGGTCTGGACCAGATTCATGAATTGGAAAGCTATTAATGTGAGTGGATTTAAGTTATACCTTTTGATAATGGTATATCTCTTGTATGGCATTCCCTATTTAATATGCATAATAAATCTGCTGAAATGTTTAACCTGCTGAAATGTTTTATCTGTTAAAATGATTAATCATCATGAATGTTTAACTTACCTACTGAAATGTTTAATCCGCTGAAATGATTAATCTGTTGAAATGTTTAACCTGCTAAAATATGTTGAAATTAGTACTATTGTAATTAAAAATGAATTGTACCCTTTGTATAAATGATGAAACTTCTGCAGTACTGTAATCTTGAAGCCTATTTCCATTAATAATCTATCTGAGTTGGAATTTACTGCAGTTGTTGTAATTTTGGAATTTACAATGAACATGAATTGAAACGACCAAAACTCGCCCGTAAGGGAAAGCCCAGATTGAGTTGAGAACACGACAAATCAGAACACAAACAATAGAACACCTCGTTGTTGTTACAACAATTTACATCAGAGTACAAGAATATAACAGAGTATGAATAAATAATATACATCAGAAAAATATCAGTGATTTAAATTATAAAGCAGCGGAAAAATATTACATAACACAACTGAAAGAAATACATGGATACAAAGATTTCCAAATATAGCTCCAGCTGTATATCCAGGATTCTAGAAAAGAAATATCTATAAAAACCAAAACTACTAGCTTCCCGTGTGGAAAATAAGGGCAACCAGAGTTTAGGTTAAAATAATAAACCTCAGGTGTAACGACCCACATTTTTAGCCGTTCAAATCGACAATAAACCACACATGTCGACCCAAACAAATCACAAATATAGGCAGTTATTGGGATAAGAAGAAAAAGAAGACAGAAAAGAAAACAATAACAGAGTTCTCACAAGAGAAGGACAACACATAATAATAACTAACAGTTTAAAATAGTTGAACTATATACATTTGTCTATACCATACAATGATTATCAGAGTTACATCTATAGATCTCCGCAGAGCACAGCGGAAATAAAATGCAGCAGAAATACTTATATATAGTAGATGTATACCAAATCTTCGTCTTCATCCTCCAAGCTATTTGAAATCTTCGCTAACTGCAACATCTGCTGACCCGAGCGTATTGCATAAAAAGAAAACACAACAAACACTCGGATCAGCACTAAATCATTCTCATATTAGTCAAATCAAAATAAGAAATAACATCAATGTCATGGGTGCAGTAACTTAAGAGATGTTACAGGATTTTCCATCTCTCAAGGACCCGTTAAACTAATACATAGATAGTATAATACGCTATTATGATAGTGTCTACTCAGTAAAGCATAAATACTAAACATAGCGTAAGCGGGATTACATTTTTACCCTTACACCGTTTATAATACCATAGTCTATACAGTACCGTAAACCCACTGTAAATGACCGCATCAGAGGGCACTCCATAGGTAAGATACAAACCAAAATCGTATGGGGATCGATAAGGATAATATGACAAGGCACTCGAGGCAATGCCCAGGGTAGGATTCTACCAACACCACTCCCGAACCAGTGGTAATGCATAGCAGCCACTAACGCCTACCTTGGAACACACTCCCAAAGTCATAAATGGGCCCAAATCATCATCATCATAGTCATAGAAATAGTATCGAAGAAGTGTGTTCGATCAAAGGTACTACCTCAATTAGTGTAACGACCCAGAAAATCTGAACCAATTTAAAAATTTTAAATTGGCTAAAATAATGGGTTTTAAATATTTAAAATAAATATTTTCAATAATAGAGATGAAAACTGAGTTTGAATCGACAATTGAAAACGAATATAATTAATTATAATTATAAACAGGGCTTGAAAAGGCGCTGCAGTTTCAAAAATTGAATTCAAACTTTGTCGGATTGTACCGGGTGCAAAACAAAACGGATTTTAGTGAAACCAAAAATATTTAAATCTGTTAGTGAATACCTTTCTAACGAATCTGAAAAATCGAATTTTCATAACGGAAAGCAAAAGTTATGGCCGAATGAATTTTCGGAACGGTCGCTATGGAATTTATATAACCCGTGAAAATGGCCATTTTACAAACGGTCTCAGAATTCGACGAAATCAGTTTTGTTGGGACCGTATCATCCCAACATAGCTAGATTAATTTTTCGGGAATTTTTAGAAGCAGTATGTGGCCCCGGCAAATTAAAATGTACGTTCAAAACAAAAATTAACTGTTTTATACTTTAATTTGAAGAATAACTGACTCTAACAGTCGAAATGGCTGACGAAACATATTCCATTGTGTCCGGAATGGGGGTAATTAGCTAGGGACGACAGTCGTTGGGTTTGAATCGGTGTCCGTGAGCGAAAACCCTATTTTTCGAATTAAATAAAACCTTGGCCAATGAAAATTATCCATTCATAATTTTAATAAAATAAAAAAAACCGAAACCCTCCATCGTTCAGAGAAACCGACGATCTTCGTCGTTCACCCCTTTCCGCCCACGCCGCCTCCGCTGCAGGCCGTTCCAGACCCTGCCACCACCGCCGTTCGCTCCGCCTCCCCCCCTCTACAAATCCGACCCATCGCCGACCCCCATCGCCTCCGCCATCGCCGGAATCGCCCCCACGAATTTCCAACCTTCCCATCGCCAGATCTGCTCCGATCCATCACCATCTCCGACCCCACCACCAGCGACCTGACGCCCTCGACCTCCTCTACGACGCCATCACCTCCGATCAGACCCACAACGCACGAATTTCGAGAAAACAGCGAATCCCCTTTTGAACGAACAATAAAGGTAATTCCTTTATACGTTTTAAACACTTTAGAGTGTTGCAAACTTTGAAAAATCATATCTTGCTCGTTTCTTAACGAAATTTGATGAAACAGGAGACATCGGGACCGTGACGACGCCCTCTACATTCTAGAAGAGACTGCATATTTTTCTGAGCCTTCTGCTATTTTTGGTGGAGTGGAACCCAATGTGAGATTTCTAATTCATAAACAATATGGAAAACGACGATGTATAAATTATATAGTCGATGTATGAGTTATATAAGCGTTGTACACCTCATGTATAAGCGTTGTATAAGTTGTATGTTCATGTATAAGTTATATATGCGTTGTAAAATTTATATATGTGTTGAATTAAAAGTGAATTGCTATATATAAATATATATATATATATATATATATATATATACACACGCCCTCATCCACAAACCATGGATGATATTTATTGATTGTGATTGGTGTGAAAATTTATTGATAACGAATGGTTGTTTGGGATTGTTTGTGGTTGATATTGATTGATTGTGATTGAAAAATACCCGTTTGTGGTTGAGAAATATTTGGTTGAAACCACATAGGATTAGTTTGTGGAAATGAAATAAATATATACATGCCGCCTGCGTGCGAACTAGATGCATGATCCCCATTGTCAAAAACCGCGAGGTTTTAAGGTAGAGCGAGGAGCCGTACTAGGGACGGTCCCGGTTTTAACTACCCTGCCGTTATGCTGCCGAAATTTTCTGAAATATACATGTGTTAGAATAACTTTCATTCATTGAAATAAATTACATATGTTGAAAGAATATTCATGTGTTGAATTGAAATTCGTTCGTCGAGTTGAAATTCATGTGTTGAATATTATTTGAATTTAAACAAATAGTTTTAGCGATAAAAATCACATTTATATATATATACAAACTATAGAGAATATTCATGTGTTGAATTGAAATTCGTTCGTCGAGTTGAAATTCATGTGTTGAATGTTATCGTATTTTAAAATAAAATGAATAGACAATAAAAACTACCTTTTTAGTGTGAATATGAAGTGTTAAAAACATTCACGTGTTGAATAAATATTTTTGATGATAAAAATATTTCTTTTATCATGTATACGCTTTGATAAAAATACACACGTGTTGAAATAAATAATAGTTTGCTAGAAATATTATTATTGGCTTTGTTCTGCATATATATACATGTGTTGAACAGGAAAAATGGATTAGCTGTAGAGTAAAGAAATTATTTGCGGGCCCGACAAATAGGTAAGCCTTGATGAGTTGGCTGCGCAATTTTATTTTTATATCAACTCCTGTGAATGCCATTGGATGCGGAGTGCTGGTTATTCTGTGTGAAATTATAAATATCGCCATAGGATAGTAACAATTAAATTTGAACTACGCTACATGGCATACTTCTTGACGATAGGCATACTTCATCATATTCCACATAAGCAATTGGAGCTTGTGTGACGAGGTGGAAGATTTACCATACGAGCGAGAGGCTTGTATGGCGATGATTATATACTACAGGTTGAACTGAAGACTGATATGGACTCTATAAAATATAACGATAAATTGCCAGATTAATAAAAACCCCACACGGGTCTGGAGTTGACAATAATCACGTCTCTCTAGTTATTAGATACGGCACATGGACTATTTATTTCCACACAGAAACGGGGTGACGAGAATTTATTCTCTGGAGTGATTATCTATACATGCTCCCCCGTAAACACCAGAATATATCACTATAAATATGTGAATGCTTTTTAGGATTTATTGTGTACCTAACACGGCCCAATAAATTTCCAAACCCCTCCCCGTACAAAGGAGGTTATGGCGAAATTTTTCGAAATATTAAGGCGTTAGTGAAATATTTGAAGAGAAAACGAAGTTGAAAATGTAGAATGAACTATTTTTGGAATTATAGAATGAACTATATCTATATATATATGTAAATATAATTAAAACGAAACGTGGCCGTGCAGTTCGTGTTTTGAAACCGTGATTTCAAACAACTAGTGCGGGAAATCCGACCATCGGATTTTCCTGAAATCGCAACCGTTGGGTCCGCTTTGGAAAAATCTTTCCAACGGCACCAACCTTGTAAAAATCCAACGGTTGGATTGTCTGGAATGTTTAATTCAAATCTGAAGAAAAACAGCGCTAGAAACGATTATATTTATATATATATAAATATAATTATATTTAATCGAATAACGACGCTGTAGTTCGTATTTTGAAATCGAAACTTCAAACGATTGAAGCGGGAGATCCGACCGTCAGATTTTCCCGAAACTGGAACCGTTGGATTCGTTTTGAAAAGACCTTTCTAATGACGTAAATTTTGTGAAGATCCAACGGTTAGATTTTCAGATATGTGTAAATCAAATCTGAAGAAAAACAGCGCCACGACCGCGTTATGGCCCATAGCGTCGTTTTGAATAAATAGGCTATTTTAAAATAAATAAAAATAGCGATAAATCGTTATAAAATATTATAAACGATATGGAATGGAAATAAACTGAATTTGCTCGATTTATGTGGTGTTCGATGGTTGAATGTGTTTGGTGTGAAAATTACTTTAAAGAACAAAATTGGTGTTGTTGAATGATTTAACCATTGAAATAAATTGATTTGAAATTCTAAATATACGTGAATTATTTGAAAGGGCCGAGTTAATTCTCATTTCAAATAATTGACCGACGATTGAAAGTCGAAGATGAAGACGGTGGTCGAAGACCGGAGATCTTCACCTCGTTTGGATGGTAACCGAGGTCCTGATTGGGAGGCATCCCGAAATATGGATAATGAGTGGTGATCGTCCAGACGTACGTGGTGATCAATGGGTTTGCGAGGTATTTAGTGCCTCCGGTTTCGTTCAGACCCAGAACGGACTTGTAAATGGACTGTGTGTCTGACATTGGATTTTATTCTGTGTTGATTGATCTCTATTAAATATACATCTGTTTGGCAGCGGAGAATTTATTCTTTTGCTTAACGCCCTTCTCTGAAACGCACGACCTCAGAGGTTGTATATCGATGGACATCAGTCGCATGGCATGAATTGCCTATGTGGCATGCTAAGATGCAGTGATCAGGGCTTCTGCTGAAAAGCAAAGTCTTGTGGTGATGATCAAAGCACCGCCTGTGTGGCGTAGCTTTGTGTATAACGTGAATTCGCGAGCCTCACACCCCGGTATGAACCAGAAACGGGAGAAGGACCTCAGGGAGGGCATGCGTTTCTTCCTAGCTAGGGTGGTGTCAGTGACCTACCAGCCCTGACATTTATATATTTTTCACCTATGTGGTTGTTGCTGTTGCGAGGCGCCTCGGTTAGATCGGACGATCGGGGTCCGACGGAGCCATTCGTTGGTTCGCTTACGCCCCAAAGGGCGGGGAAACGTAGTGTTCAGGCATTTTAATCCACTCCGTGTGGACCGGCCCTGACGATCCAAGGGTCGATGCGTTCTGATCCTGAGACTCGGGCTAGGCAGTCTCGAATTCGGTAAGGACTATCTTTTGCTTTGGTTCATGACGGAAATCCAATTTCCAAATACGTGACTGTGCAGTTTTGATTGTATACCTATATATGGCGACATAGTGGTATGGGGCATTAATGCCGTCCATGATTGATAGTTATGATTTGAAATTGCTTTCAAAACATATAAACACTAGCAATAATATCAAATGCCTTTGTTTTATCCGTATCAAGCATATTTTGGCCGTTATAAGATAAAAACTCTATCCTCCGGTTTGCGTTGCATTGTGTGATGGGAACTGAGTCTTATAATGGCTTCATTTAAAAAAAAAACATAGCGATGTTTAAAAGAATGATTTGTTTAAAGCACTGGCAATCCAATGGAGTAAACCCGTTCCACGAAAGTGGCGTGGTCCTGTGATTATCCATATTATATATGTGTTGAGTAGATTTCACATACCAGTCCCATGACTGACTCGTAGTTTGTTTCACTTTCAAACTAGGGTGCCCCTTTTTCTTCACGGGCAGCCTTGTATTCAGGTTTAGCTGGTTCTTTCGGGATAGCTGGAGCTGAAGATGGGTTCTATCATTTATCTCTTTTTATGCTGTTCAGCTCCTATTGTACATATTATGTTTATTTTCCGCTGTAGACATTTATGTATGGCTGAACTGTATTTTTACTAAGTATGATCCTGTATACTGTGTAACTCTGATGACTACTTTTATCCAGTATATTCTATTGTTCATTATCTGGTGTATTTATTTAATTTTGTTTTGCTGTTATCTGTTTCTGTGTTATATTCCACGGATTACCCTTGCCGCCGTCAGTACGGGGTTTGGGGTCGTCTCAATTAGTCACGGTATAGATCCTATTTTAGTCAATTCAATTCTGACCCGAAGGTCAGGGCTATTTCGTCATCGTTCATCTTCTTTGATTCAATAATCGCCTCCAAGTTATCATTTCCCATTCTGGATACGTCATAACATTCACAGCGGGCAAGGTGGTATCGACACTGACAGAGAGTATGCCTTATGTCAACTCCGGTCTCCTTAACAACCAACGCTTACATCTTTCACATCGGTTGGTTCTTTTATATTTCATTAAGGTTCGCTTTCATATCAAAATATCATATTCTGTTTCGAACCAATATATATTCAAATAGAATATAATTTCATATTCAAATGTCATAATCATACTAAACCAATTTTATTCTAAATTTGAATATATTTCCATATCCTTATATTATAATCATATAATATTTCAAAATCGACTTTATTCAAATAGAATATATTTTATCTCAAAGATTTCAAATTATTTCAAATCGATTTATATTCGAAATCTATTCATATTCAAATAGAATATATACCTTCACCACAACTCATTTTAAATCATTAGGAGGACCATTATATTCGAGTAGAATATAGTTTCATTTCCATATCAAACCAGTTTAGCAACCGATTCGTATTCAAATAGATTTAAATTTATCTTAACTCCATTTGAACAATAGTTTAGATCCAAACACTTTCCATTCGGAAGAAATTTACACTTATAGAAGTATAACTGCGAAAATAGATGTTTATAAAGAAATCTTTATATAAAATAATACATACATATATAGAAAATAATAATTAGAATAGGATAAGATAAAATTTTAAACTCTCTATATATATAAATTAAAAGTTATTATATAGTTTAAATAATAAAATATAAGAAAAATTAGTTATAACAAAATAGTTATAGGTAAAAGTTTTAATAAATAAAATTTTAAGGAATGAAATAGTTATTTGAAAACAACAGTGTAAATGTATATATAATAAAAAATTCTTTAACAAAAATCACTCCTTCCTTCCGAACTTCAATACTTGAATCTAAACTCCAGTCTCAATGGGGTTTTGCCTAGTCCAAAGACTTGTCCAAACCCCATTCCAAACCCATTTTCCAAATTCAAGGATTCAAACCATACTCGTATTAAGTTTTAAATACTCCAAGTATCCTCGATTACCTTTATTCCAATATTAAATTCAATAGGAATTTATTAAATTCGTGTCTACCCAAACCTTAAAAATCCCGCCTCATATAAAAATTTGAATCATTAAAACTTCAAATTCACCTTGGGAAAACTTCCTTAATCATTTCAAATAACATTCAAGATCCAGACCTTTAAAGGAATAATAAAATTTTAACGAAATCGACACATTCCTTTAAATGAATTTTCCCTCAAATAGAATTTCAAATATTCAAATCATTTAACCAACCGATGTCCATATATAATTTGCTACCCTATGGCCAAGTGATTTTTAAATTTAACTTCTCGATATTCAGGGATAGATCTATCATTTCAATCCAAATCAGGGTCACAAAGATTTATAATTTCACTCTATGTTCTTAATTTATTTAAATCGATAAATCCCGGTTTCATTAGATGCCCGTAACATCAAGCGTAAATGGGATTTATCGCCAAAATCAACATGCAAATACAATATACTGAAATATGGAGCATTGGCAATGTCAATATAAATTCAGTAATAAATTCCAACCGACATACATCACAACCATTCCATTCAACTGATCAGCATTAATCTGTTTCAGGATTTAACAGGGATTCAAATTTCCACTAGAAATTTAAATTAAATTAAATAACTAATCATTGACCTAAATTTGCATGTTAACCCTCTTGCATGTTAAAATTTTAACAACACACCAACAAATCCAACGCAACCATGCAACCAAACTCATTTCATACTTTAATTTAATAAATATGGGAGCAATTAAGTTCATCGTGAGTGGAAAAATCACTCACCTTTGCAGCCCCAGTTGATCGAACATCCAATTAAGCGCCAAAATTTGATAGTCTCCAAACACAGCCAGGTTAGTGCCAAAACGTCCGCAATTCCTCCACGATCTTAACGCAACAAACTGCACGTCAATCTAATGTCGTATGCAAAAGTTATAAAAACTTTACCGTTTGAATATGAATATATAAAAAAATAATAAAATTAAATCCTCACCAATCTGTGCGCGCCACGTCAGCAGGCCCGCAATTCATCTTCTCGCTCCCCGCTACAGTAACAGTCGTGAAGAAACCCAAAAACCATGAACCTTTGACCGAGAAATTGAGCCATCTCTGGCCACCGTGGCCAACGCCGCTGGCACCAAAGTCGAGTTCGTCTCCGGCCGCACTCCCCGACCAAGATCCAGCGCTTCCGGTCCACCATGGGACCCCCTACATCGAGCCAAACAAAAGCGTTTCCTAAGCCCTAGAACTTGAATTTCCTGCGCCTCTGATCGAGTTATAACCTGTGACCACCACCTGTGGACTCGTATCATCCTCCTCTACCAAACCCATGTGCCAAAATCTTCGATTGGTGCACGAATCGAAAACCCCCAATTCTTCCTTTAGGTTTTCGAAAAACAGCATCTTTGACCGCGATTTCTGACCAAACCACTCGCTGCATGTCGAAATAAAACGTACCAGCAGCTTCGTACTATCGAGAGCTTCGATTTGATATATAATACGATAGGTTTTGGAGTGATTTGATTTTGGAGCTTGTATTTTATTTTCTAGGGGTTTCTTTAAAATTTCAGCCATTAGAAAAAGATGGAATTGAGGAAATAAACGTACAATAGTGAAAGTGGCTGATAAGGTGGTGATAAGGTTTTACTTATATAGCTATAGGAGGCCCAAATAAGAGAGATAAACAATTGTCCGATTACATTGGTTTTATTCGCATTTTCTTCCGTACGGTCAAACGGTAAGTCAGATTGTAACGCAATTTTAAATCCTAACATAATTCACCGTTCCGGTTCCGATGGCGCAAGTTTCGTCGAATTCCGAGATCGTCGCCACAACAATTAAATTTCATAGTTAATTAAATAATAAAATATTCAATAATCCGATTAACTGTTTTAATTCAAATTTAAATATTCATTAAATTCAAATTAAATCAAATTATAACCTAAATAAATTCTATAAATAAATTTCACACATTTTATTTTATCTATATTTGATTATTGAAATTTTGATTTGAATTTCAAAATAGAATTTAACGACTTAAAATTCAACATTTCCAATTTAAATTTGAATCATACTTTTAAATTAACTCACTCACATTAAATTTAATTATTTAAATATTAAATTTCAAAACAGCCTTTCTAAATAAACTTCCTTTAAAAATCTATTTATACTAAATTCAAACAATCACCATCATCAAAATTAACAAAAATTTGATTTTCCCTAATATATTCCAATTTATTTAATTTAAATTGATATTTAAATATACTGAAAATTATGGGATGTTACATTCTCCCCCACTTAAAAATCTTTTCGTCCTCGAAAAGAGAACGAAACGATGTTAAGCACATATCTATTTTAAATTCATACTTAAAAATAGCCTTTAAAAAAATTATACTTGTAAAACTCATAAATTTTTCTAACTCTCGAAATCACGGAAAATTTCGGCAGCATCTCCTTTGTGCGGAGGGGTCCGGGAAAAATCCCTACATACATATAACTCAAATATCATCTCATCACAAGACGAGGCATCCCAGAAATGGGGAAAGCACAAAACAAAACCCAAACCAATATAATCCCCAAATACGTACCTCTTTTAGCATTTATAAGCAATTTATTTGCCTTTGCATTTTAAAATTTTGCGCAAGCGAACTCCAACGCATAGCGCACACTCCTTACACCTGATAAATACTTACATATGCATGAGGGTTAAACATATATACAATACATAGCAAGGTATGCAACTTACACAACATATATCAAACATTTCAACTACAAAACCACAATACACATGACATGCCAGCGTACAAACCGTCTATTATCACCTTATTAATGAAGGAATTTGACTAAAACATAGGAAAAAGTTGTAGTATTTATTTCAGGCTTTCCGAATTGTTCGGATTCGTCGAATTCGGATAAACCGTTCAAAAGTTATGGCCATTTTAGTGGGAGCGAACTTTCCAGCCCCTAAAATGAAAAATGCAGGTCTGAGTTGTTCAACCCAGTTTTTAATCCTTTAAACAGCAAAATTTGACACAGCAAATTAAGAGAAAGTTTTAATTTACATTCTGGCCTTTCCGAGTTGTACTCGCACATCAAAATCCGACGCTCGGTTAGAAAGTTATGGTCAAAACAATATGCATATATGCTTCAGTTTTTAATTTCCTGCACATAGCACTACGCCTAAAACATGGATTTCGACATAATAAACATAAGAATTTCGACGTGGCGCTATATACGAAAGTTTTAGTTCAGAGTCTAAGGTTTCGAAAAGTTCGGAATCGTCAGATTCCGATCATATCAAATCATCGATTCATTAACCTTGGTCAATTTTTCTTTCATTCATTATTTTCTTATTTATTTACCCATATTATATTGAACTTCATTCCAATATTTTTTTTTACTTCTTGTTTTGTTTAATTATTACGTCTCGAAATAACTTGAATTCATTTAACGTTCCCAACCGACTCAATTAAAATAAATCTTTTGAATTCATTATTATGAATCAATATACCACATTTCGAGACTCATTCTTTCCTAAGTATTAAATTTTAAATCAATCTTTATGCAATTCCTTTAAGTTAACTTTTATCGAGTCAACTCACTTGCCTCGACTAACTTTTAGTTTCATTTCATAGTTCATTTGCTAAATCCATTTACATTCATTCAACCATTCTCCTATTCTCTTATTCTTATTTCCATTTCCACTTAAAGTTTATTCCATTTACTCAATCTATTTATTCGACTTTCAAATCATGAATTGGTTTAAAGACAGTTTATATTCAGATCTACATTCGATATATTGCACTAATGAGATTTACCACAATAGATTTTTTTTCAACCACTCACATTTACTAACTAACCTAAATTTCATTTCCACTTCTTCTCAAACTAGTTTGATCCACTTATTAATTATTCCAAACCAAGAGGGTTGCCAATTTATTGTTGTTTATATAACTCATTCCATTTCTCCTTTTCAAACTACCTTCTATCTTTCATTCCCCAAGGTTTGTTTTTCTCAAATTCATTTCATTTAAACTAAGTCTTATTCCTTCAACTCAATTTAATTGTTTGACTCGCCAAACATGAGTTTAATTAAGGACCATTTATAATTCAAGTTTTACACTTGGTTCTCAAACCACTTCTATTCGATCTCCTAATTTAAACATTATTTAACTCGACTAACTTAATTTCCTTATAAATTAGCCAAGTCATAAGCTACGCTAAATTTATTTGCACAAAAAACTTTCCAATTTATTATACTTTAGTTGGATTTCACCTCTTGGTTAATTTCAACTTTATCGAACGCTTATATCGATTAAACTTGAAATTTTCTTAAACTCTATTATTGCTAGTGCTTAAGCATTTTCAACGACTACACCTCTTCTCTAAATACTTAAATCCATTTGTTAGTTTCAAAATCAAAATTCTCTAATTGAATCGAGTTGTCTTAGCTCTCAACTAACATTATTTGTTAGGATGAACCTGAATGCCTTGATTCCGGGTTATAACTAAGTTTAAATAATATATGTATTTATACTATTTAGCGAAAACCATACCATAAATTTTTCCAAATCTAAATCTTCAAATTTACAAGGAACAAATTTCCAATTCTTGTTAAATTTAAGCCCAACTTAACGACATATATCAATACCTTTTTATATATATAATTTTATACTATATGGAGTTAAATTAAAAAATCCTCTGTCAAAACCAATTTCTATAATTATTGAGTGGTCTCTCCCCCACTTAGACTCTTCGAAATAACGTCGATAATGTGTGCACTCATTACCAAAGTCATTTCTGATGTCCGAAAGGGATTACACACTTGTTTCTTTTAAAAATCCTTTAAACCATTCCTTTCGAAAATACTTATAATACGATATTATTTCAAAATTTGACAAAACTATTTCAAAAGTACCCCATGATCAAGTTTCAAGTTCATTTTATTTTATTTGGAAAATATATTTACACCCAATTGAACTTAAAAAGGTTTCATTATCAAATTTCTCAAACCATTTGAATTTCCCCATTAGATTTATTATTTAAATAATCATAATAGGCAATAACTAAATATTATTATTACCTATAATAACAAATCCATAAACACTTAAACCAATAATATATATTTGATATATTTAAAAAATATAATCAAAAACCATATTATGTCGATCATTCTGTTTGATTGTTTATAAATTCCTATCGATTCTATCGCGTCCCATATGTCGACCAGAAACTATAAATATTCAACAGAACAAGTCAACACAAAATAAAACCATTTATATTAAAATGCAGGTATGCTCTCTCGTATATACTCTCAAACTCATTCTAGGGAATTACTAACCCTATCTCTAATGAGTTAATCGCCGAACAGTGCCAAGGTTACGCTCCGATACCAAATGTAACGACCCACATTTTTGACCGTTCAAATCGACAATAAACCACACATGTCGACCCAAACAAATCACAAATATAGGCAGTTATTAGGATAAAAAGAAAAAGAATAAAGAGAAGAAAACAATAACAGAGTTCTCACAGCGGAAGGACAACATATAATAATAACTAACAGTTTAAAATAGTTGAACTATATACATTTGTCTATACCATACAATGATTATCAGAGTTACATCTATAGATCTCTGCAAAGCACAGTAGAAATAAAATGCAGCAGAAATACTTATATATAGTAGATGTATATCAAATCTTCGTCTTCATCCTCCAAGCTATTTGAAATCTTCGCTAACTGCAACATCTGCTGACCCGAGCATATTGCATAAAAAAACACAACAAACACTCGGATCGGCACTAATTCATTCTCATATTAGTCAAATCAAAATAAGAAATAACATCAGTGTCATGGGTGCAGTAACTCAAGAAATGTTATGGGATTTTCCATCTCTCAAGGATCCGTTAAACTAATACATAGATAGTATAATACGCTATTATGATAGTGTCTACTCAGTAAAGTATAAATACTGAAAATAGCATAAGCGGGATTACATTTTTACCCATACACTGTTTATAATACCGTAGTATATACAGTACCAAAAACCCACCGCAAACGATGGCATCAGAGGGCACTCCATAGGTACGATACAAACCAAAATCGTATGGGGATCGATAAGGATAATATGACAAGGCACTCGAGGCGATGCCCAGGGTAGGATTCTACCAACTGCACTCCCGTACTAGTGATAACGCATAGCAGCCACTACCGCACACCTCAGAACACACTCCCAAAGTCATAAATGGGCCTAAATCATCATCATCGTCATCATAGTCATAGAAATAGTATCGAAGAAGTGTGCCCGATCAAAGGTGCTACCTCAATTAGTCACGGTATAGCTCCTGTTTTAGTCATTTCAATTATGACCCGAAGGTCAGGGCTATTTCGTCATCATTCATCTTCTTTGATTCAATAATCGCCTCCAAGTCATCATTTCCCATTCTGGATACGTCATAACGTTCACAGTTGGCAAGGTGGTATCGACACTGACAGAGAGTATGCCTTATGTCGACTCCAGTTTCCTTAACAACCATTGCTTACATCTTCCACATCGGTTGGTTCTTTTATATTTCATAAAGGTTCGCTTTCATATCAAAATATCATATTCTGTTTCGAACCAATATATATTCAAATAGAATATAATTTCATATTCAAATGTCATAATCATACTAAACCGATTTTATTCTGAATTTGAATATATTTCCATATCCTTATACTATAATCATATAATATTTCAAAATTGACTTTATTCAAATATAATATATTTTATCTCAAAGATTTCAAATTTATTTCAAATCGATTTATATTCGAAATCTATTCATATTCAAATAGAATATATACCTTCACCTCAACTCATTTTAAATCCTTAGGAGGACCATTATATTCGAGTAGAATATAGTTTCATTTCCATATCAAACCAGTTTAGCAATCGATTCGTATTCAAATAGATTTAGATTTATCTTAACTTCATTTGAAAAACAGTTTAGATCCAAACACTTTCCATTCGGAAGAAATTTACATTTATAGAAGTATAACTACGAAAATAGATGTTTATAAAGAAATCTTTATATAAAATAATATATACATATATAGAAAATAATAATTAGAATAGGATAAGATAAAATTTTAAACTCTATATATATATATAAATTAAAAGTTACTATATAGTTTAAATAATAAAATATAAGAAAAATTAGTCATAACAAAATAATTATAGGTAAAAGTTTTAATAAATAAAATTTTAAGGAAAGAAATAATTATTTGAAAACAACAGTGTAAATGTATATATAATAAAAAATTCTTTAACAAAAATCACTCCTTCCTTCCGAACTTCAATACTTGAATCTAAACTCCAGTCTCAATGGAGTTTTTCCTAGTCCAAAGACATGTCCCAAACCCCATTCCAAACCCATTTTCCAAATTCAAGGATTCAAACCATACTCGAATTAAGTTTTAAATACTCCAAGTATCCTCGATTACCTTTATTCCAATATTAGATTCAATAGGAATTTAATAAATTCGAGTCTAACCGAACCTTAAAAATCCCACCTCATATAAAAATTTGAGTCTTTAAAACTTCAAATTCACCTTGGGAAAACTTCCTTAATCATTTCAAATAACATTCAAGATCCAGGCCTTTAAAGGAAGAATGAACTTTTAACGAAATCGACACATTCCTTTAAATGAATTTTCCCTCAAATAGTATTTCAAATATTCAAATCATTTAACCAATTGATGTCCATATATAATTTGCTACCCTATGGCCAAGTGATTTTTAAATTTAACTTCTCGATATTCAGGGATGGATCTATCATTTCAATCCAAATCAGGGTCATAGAGATTTATCATTTCACTCTGTGTTCTTAATTTATTTAAATCGATAAATCCCGGTTTCATTAGATGCCCGTAACATCAAGGGCAAATGGGATTTATCGCCAAAATCAACATGCAAATACAATATACTGAAATATGGAGAATTGGCAATGTCAATATAAATTCAGTAATAAATTCCAACCAACATCCATCACAACCATTCCATTCAACTGAACAACATTAATCTGTTTCAGGATTTAGCAGGGATTCAAATTTCCACTAGAAAATTAAATTAAATTAAATAACTAATCATTGACCTAAATTTGCGTGTTAACCCTCTTGCATGTCAAAATTTTAACAACACATCAACAAATCCAACGCAACCATGCAACCAAACTCATTGCATACTTTAATTTAATAAATATGGGAGAATTCAGTTCATCGCGAGTGGAAAAATCACTCACCTTTTCGTCCTCAGTTAATCGAACGTCCAACTAAGGGCCAAAATTTGACAGTCTCCAAACGCAGCCAGGTTAGTGCCAAAACGTCCGCAATTCGTCCACGATCCTAACACAACAAACTGCGCGTCAATCCGAGGTTGTATGCAAAAGTTATAAACACTTTACTGATTGAATATGAATATATATAAAAAAAATAAAATTAAATCCTCACCAATCTATGCACGCCACATCAGCAGGCCCACAATTCATCTTCTCGCTCCCCGCTATAGTAACAGTCATGAAGAAAGCCAAAAACCATGAACCTTTGACCGAGAAATTGAGCCATCTCCGGCCATCGTGGCCAACGCTGCTGGCACCAAAGTCGAGCTCGTTCCAGCCATACTCCTCGACCAAGATCCAGCGCTTCCGGTCAACTGTGGGGCCCCCTACATCAAGCCAAACGGAAGCGTTTCCTGTAATGACCCGAAAATCCGGTCCAATTTGAGCTGACCAAAAACACAAGTCCAACCCCAAATTGAACTAAAAATCAGGAAATTAATAGAAAGAAATCAGAGGGTGAGGAAAGATAAGATAGAAACTTAGAATAGGTGAAGAAGAAGAACATAACATCAGAGTAACACGAATCTCACAGCGGAACGAATAACATATAATATATGTAAAATAACTTTGAAATATATATCTGTACTTGAATATACATCATTATCAAAGTATAACACTTACAACACAGTGGAAATAACTATAGCTACATGATCCTGAAGCCTCCTGCTCCAGCTCTTCAAGTATCTGTAAATTCCTGACTACTTGACTGCCGGTACAAAATTAGGCACCCAAGAGTTTAGGGAAAACAAAACAAAATAAACTCTGGGTCAGTCATGGGACTGGTATGAGTAAAACAGTTAAAAACAGTTTGAACAAGTAAACGATATCTCATAAGACCATGCCGTATAATGGAGTGGGTTTTTCCCTTATGAGAATCCAAATTATCTTTATATCAAAAACCTTTTGATATTATAATAATGTCTATCAACCACAATATAATAATCATCTAGCAGAAACGCTTTCATCTCACGTTCTACATATATAGTATACAATCTAAACCGCAATTACGTATTGGGTAATGGATTTCCAACTATGACAAGGTATGGAACCACCTTTCGCTAGTATACCTCTAGAAAGGAATACACTGGATTCAACAAGAACATCTTGCAACCCGGCTACACATGACCGACCACTCATTTCTCTTGAGTGTATCGAATGTGTATTACCAACGGTTGGGATCAGCAACCGTTTCCCGAATGGGACAGCATCAACAATAGATTTTTAGAAGTAAATGAAACTCTAGATCAGGTGATTATACACCCTACTTCGGAGCAACCGACTTAGCCATGCTGCCTGCCCGATTTCTATCATTTACCGGTTGATGAGGCTAGAAGCTACGCTTTATCATCACACCAGATTCACATTGAATGTCACATTGTCAAATCCATCGAAAATCACTAATTAACGTCTACAACAGTACATTACGTGTTAGCTAAAGAAGTTTCCTTCTCCGCTTCCGGTCTTGGTACGGTTGAAGAAATCAATGTACGTGACCTTTCTAGAAATACTCTGTCAGACATTCATCCATACAAGTCATCCAGGAATAGGATGAACCGAAGGCACTATTCAATACATCCATCTTTGACACTGTTATCCAAGACTTATACAATAGCCCCTACACTTTACTCCATCTTCAATTATCTTTGGCATATATGATTCGCAACGCTTATGCCAATACAGAGTGGTTCTTTGGATAATAATCCAACTGGTCTCTCCATATTAACAATGTTAAAATGGTCAAAACTTCGATAGTATGTGAGTTAACTATCAAAGAAAAATAAGTGTGCAAACAACGATATTATTTCCAGATGGAAATTATATCGAACAACATCATTTAACATTAAACTCTTTAGTTCACTTTATATCTCCTGTTTCCCTATATCCAACATTTGCTATTTTCTGTATTTAGAAAATAAAATTTATTAACACTGGAAAACATTTCCATTCCTTGTTTTCTAGATTAGAAAACATTTCTGATTCTTGTTTGGAAAACATTTCCAAACTCCTACATTTGGATTTAGCAGATGTTTAGATAAAACATCGCTATGCCAACTCAAACCATTTAATTTAATTACTAAATTCACTTAACCATCCTTTACTGCCGAACCTTAACCATTCCTTAGTTAAATACGAAGCCAATCAAGTTGGGTAGAACTACCTCTCAGACCTTAACTGAACAACATTTCTAACTTTGAAATAGGCAAAGTTCACTTTATATTTCTTTAACTAACTTCCTTAATTAACCTTTCTTTCGAGTGACTATATTCGATTAACTCTTTTCAATTAACTCTATTCGATTAACTCCTTTGGATTAACTCTATTCACTTAACTCCTGTCGAATAAACTATATTCGATAACTCCTCTAACTCTATTCGAATAAACTATATTCGATTAACTCCTCTAATTCCATTCGAATAAACTATATTCGATTTATTCCTTTAACTCCATTTAACTCTGTTCGAATAACTTATATTCGATAACTCTATTTAACTCTTCTTCGAATAACTAATATTCGATAACTCCTTTTACTTTATTCAAATTACTAATATTCGATTAACTCAATTGATTCTATTCGAATAAACTATATTCGATTAACTCCTTTATTTTAACTCTATTCGATTAATTCTAATTGGTTAACTCTTATTCGAATAACAAATATTCGATTAACTCTATTCAGCTAACTCGACTCGACTAACCCCTTTTCGAATAACATATTCGATTTACTAACTTTCGAATACCTTATTCGATTGACTCCCTTCAAATACCATATTCGATTTAACTCTATTCGAATAACTAAATTCGATTAACTCCTTTTCGAATAAAATATTCATTTATAAAGATTTACTTTTAGTAACGATTCTCCACTTTAAAATGATTTCCTTCTTATAACAGTTTTCCTTTTTATAACGTTTTCCCTTTTTCTAAATATCTCCTATTTATAAATATTCTAATTTATAAATATTTCTTATTTATAAATATTCCATTTATAAATATTTTATTTTCAAATATCACTTTGAAAATATTCCCTTATCAACATTTCGGTATGTTATGGTATTCAACATATCAAATCACGATGATCAATATCGTCCGAACACATATAATTGACAACAGATTATATATCACAATATACGAAAAACAGTAAAATAAATGTTGAGGAACCTTGTTGGGTTCCTCCAACCTGTCTCCCTGCATCAACAGATGTTACACAATAAGAACAACATCATTTTTAGTTCCATATGATATATTCTGTTAAACAGAATCAATATAGAAATTCAACTAACTGACTAGCAGTTCAATCAAACAGTCAACACACAGTCAATCAACCAATATTTAACAGTTCTAAAAATACAACATGAAATTATAAACTGTTCAGAGTTAGTGAGATTTACTCACATTTGCAGTTCATCGTTAAAGAACGATAAACTGTTGTTTGATTTGAATCAAACAATTTATTTCACCATAAATTCAAACGAGCTTAAATCCACCTCCAGTCAGTTCCAATGTGAAGTTCTCGTCCATACGATCCCGACGGATCTTGTTTTACTGAATTTCGTTCATGTATGACCAAGTTACGATAGTTTGAAGTTGATATACTTTTAAACAAAAATAAACTTGAATTTCCTTTATAAAGAGATTTGGGCTCCCCTTTACCTTAAAGCCCATCAGCTCTACTTAAGCCCAACCCGCCCCTCTGTTATTTCTTCCCGAAAAGAAACCTGCCGTGGCCTTCTCCTCAAACACAAGCCATGACCGATCTTTCATCCTTCCATTCCTTTCCAGCCTCTTCACGATTAAATCCAATAAAATCACCACAATTCATCTCGTTCAACCCTCTTCAACATCGCCACCCTGAATCCAAGCTCGCGCCTCCCATACGGTTTGCGACTTCGCCATTTCCTGTCGTGCTCGACGCAGACCAGCGACACTTTTAACCACCGAAGACCACCAAATTGCCTCTACAGGTGCGCTTCCTCCCCTGTATCCCAACGCCAACCTTCATTTGAACTACCCATGCTCCAATACTAAGAATGTCGAAGCCCTAGATTCACTGTGTGAATATCGAACTCGACAAACAATATTCGTACCCAACGAATTTGACATGGAATCGAAGATCTTTCAACGCTGAATCCATACATAAGTATATTATGATTTGCAGGAATTTATTGTATTTGTTCTTGATTTTTCTTGTTGGAAATCTTTCACTGTAAAGACCATCGGTGGTCTTATAAAGTTGTATTTGTGGTAGGTAGGATTTGTGGTTGTAGAAGGATGTCGCGTGGATTGCTTTTGACCAGGGAAAGGAAGTTGGATATTTTTATTTTCTATTTTGTTTTCTCGATTTTCTCCTTGTATCTGCCTTCTAAAAATCCCAGCGACCACATATGATTTCCTAAAATCACGAAATTGCACATGTAGGTAGAGTTCGATATTACGGTCCCAACGAAACTGGTTTCGTCGAATTCCGACTCCGTTTGCTCACACAACGTATTTTTAACTGTCGAAATACTGACTATTTCTCACTTTAAAAATCCATACGACCACACGGTGACTATAAAAATCACGAAACTGGAAATCTAACAACTATTTGACATTGCGGATCCAACATAATTAGTTTCGTCGAGTTCCGACTTCGTTTGCAAAAGTGGCTATTTTTAAAGTCCTAAATAACCCATTTAAATATATAAATATATTTAAATATAATTAAATTTAATATTTATACTAAATATTATCGTATATATTCACAGTGGAACACCATACAGCTGTACTGGGATTTATAACTTGATATTTCAAATCCCGATTAAATCGATATTCGATTTAAAATGAAATTCCTTTTTAAAATATAAATAATTCCTTTATAAATTATAAAGGAATTCCACAGCGGCTTTTCTAAAATTTTGGACATAAATCAAAATCTACACGACGAAATCCTGATTTTTCTCTTCCACTAGAAAGATATACTTCACCAGCTCCACACGTTTCTTGTTTTATAGAAATCCGGCTTAAAACGAATCCTATACATTTAGTTGAAGTTCAAATCACCAAATAGCGAACTGCCACACCATTACGGGCTCGATTATAATTATATTATAATTTATACGTTCAACTGTCATTTATATAATATATTTGTTATTATAATTCAACTCTAAACTGAATTATATACTTTGAATTGTCCAGTTCACATTATATTGTCGATTCACTATTTTCGACTATTTCAGAATTAAATATATTATTTAATTTATTATTTTAATTAAATATTCACCATTATTTAATTCCACGACCATTAAATTCACTATATCACTATTTATATAATTAAATAAATTAATTATAATACCTCTGCCAATGCGGGTCAGTACATTCTTCCCCACTTAAAATAATTTCGTCCTCGAAATTGCTAAGATAGAGAACGACCCTATCGACTGGTTAGAACACATTTGTTCACTTCTTAACTTCAGTTTCAACTGAACCAATTTAATTTCAATTAAAAATTTATTTAATTCTTATCAACGAAAATTTTCAAAATTCCTGAAAATTTTCTAACACCTTAACTTTTCGAAAAATTTCGCCAGCACCTCCTTTGTACTGGTCAATAGGTCAAACTCCAACTCGCCTCTCTGGGCCATCTCCAACCCAAATTAAACAGCCAAGCGGCTTGCCAATCGGCTCATAAATCTTATATCCAATAGAAATATAAACTTGTACCTTTTTGTTGGTATATCATTATATCCTTTCCACCTATTATCAATTCAGTGGATACAAGGGTCATCCCAATCAAATCCCAATCTGCTTTTATCCACGACACAACCATTCGCTTATATTCGAGCCAAATATCATTTCAACTCGAGTTTCTTCTCGATTCCCAACTCTTAACTTGATTATCACATTACACTTCAAATTTGAATCTCACAATCCAATTTGTCTTGATATCATTCTAATTCAATCTCAATTACCACTTTACTGGCTTTACTTAAATTCAATTTTGCTTTCACAAATTTCTGCTAAATTTGTTTTTAACTCAAACAGTCCTTCCCTGGGAGTTTTTAAACAGTTTACTCTTTTCAAAATCAAATTTTCCTTTTGAACATGTCACTGAGCCCTTAATTAATATTCCATTAGTTAAATCACTTCTCTATTTCATTATCAATATTTGTTAACCAAATATTTTCGATAACCATATTGGCTTTTTATGTTATTTGGAAAACATTTCCGAATATCGCCTTCCTTTATTTTCTAAACTTTAGAAAATATATGCTATTTATAATTGGAAAATATTTCAATTACTTATCTCTTTCCCGATCTCGTTTATTTCTATACTTAGGAAATATTCTTTATTAAATTTCCAAGCTTACACTTATTTGGGTTAAAACGGATGTTGTGTAAAACATCGTTACGACAACCCAAATACTATATTCAACTAACTCTTACTCAACATTGATCTTCGAGCCTGAAATCTTACTATTTATTTGTTAATAATGAAATCAATCAAGTTGGGGTATAACTACCTCTCAGACCTTGACTGAATAACATTTATAACGTCAAAACAGATATGACTACTTACTCGAATAATCAATACCATACAACTACTTATTCACTTTTAAACACGTATACGCTTCCTCTTTCTATTCTTACTAGATTTTATTCTTAGCCTTCCTTTTTGATTTTACTATTCTATTTCTAAGTTCGTTTCCTTATCGACTTCTTTATATATATCGATACGTTGATTTCTAACTATCAAATTATCTTAAAAATATTCTAACTCCTTAAATTCCCAAAAAAATTCGCCATTACCTCCTTTGTACTAGGAGCATCGGGATATTTCAAATAGCCTCCCATGGCCCTTACCAATCCAAAAGAAAAAGAAAAGGCCAAGCGGCTAGTTGATACGGCGCATAAAATCTCATATATGAATTAAATACATACCTTTTCGTCGAGCATTCTATTTATATACCTTCATACCTTATCCATACCTATCTCATGTATATTTATACCTGCCCAATCTATTTTAACTATACCTGATCGTTTTAACTCAATTCGTTAATTAATTTGTTAATTAACTCTTTAGTCTATTTCACTTTTATATTTGAACATGACATGTTCAAATATATTTTAACTTGCTTATTAACTAGTTTGAATCCAAATTTCAAATTTAAGTTCTATATTCGATTTTGAATATCCATTTACAAATCCAATTCACCTTTCAAAGTTCAACTTCAAATTCAAAACTCGATTAACTAATTCCTCTTCGACTTAGTTAATTCTATTCAATTTCTATTTGAATTTTATATCACTTCTATTATTCAAATCTATATATCAAATTATATTTTTCAAATTCTATATATAAAATTCTATTCAAATTCTATATTATAAATCCCATTTGAATTTCTATATTCAAATTCTATATATTCAAATTCTATATATCAAAGTCTATATTATAAATCCCATTTGAATTTCTATATTCAACACAACTTTTCTTTCCCAAAACAAATTTAAAACAGTATCTTTGGTAGTAGTTCGTCACTTACGACTCGAAAATGAATATTGGTGATGCAGCTGTCATCATCAGAATCTATTTTCCAGCGATCAAAGTGAGTTCAATACTATAAAACCATTTCTAAACATTTCCACTTTGAAATTGATTTCAAAATATAATTCACACTGCTTGTAAAACAATTTAAAATCTCCTAGAATCTTAAATTTTCCTTATTTTTAATCCAAATCCATTTACAAACACTTATTCAATTTTCCAGAATTTTAATTCAATTTCTGGTTTAAAATTTCAGATTCAACTCATCTGATTTCACGTATTTCACTTATATGAATTCTGATTGGTTATTTACATAACCATTTAATTTATAATCTTACTCGATTATAATAAAAACCAAAATATCCAATATATTATAATCATTCCAATATAAATCCTTTATATCCGAATATAATTTAGGTAAAATTATTTCATTTACCCTCTTTTCAAAACATACCATAACGGTCCATCATATTCAAGTGTTTACCAACTCCTACCGATACAGTGGATCAAACTAATCGACCAGAACTCATAAACAACTCAACCAATAAATCTCCACAATATAAAACAAATTTTCATATCAATAACAAATACGTTCACTCATATATATACACTCAACTCAATCTAGGGTATTACTAACCCTATCTCTACCAAGTCACGCCACAGAGCCAAGGTAATTCACTTAACCTTATGCTCTGATACCAATTGTAATGACCCGAAAATCCGGTCCAATTTGAGCTGACCAAAAACACAAGTCCAACCCCAAATTGAACTGAAAATCAGGATATTAACAGAAAGAAAATAGAGGGTGAGGAAAGATAAGATAGAAACTTAGAATAGAAGAAGAAGAAGAACACAACATCAGAGTAACACGAATCTCACAGCGAAACGAAGTACAGATATATATTTCAATGTTATGTTACATATATTATACGTTATTCGTTCCGCTATGAGATTCGTGTTACTCTGATGTTTTGTTCTTCTTCTTCTTCTATTCTAAGTTTCTATCTTATCTTTCCTCACCCTCTGTTTTCTTTCTATTAATTTCATGATTTTCAGTTCAATTTGGGGTTAGACTTGTGTTTTTGGTCAGCTCAAATTGGACCGGATTTTTTGGTTATTACATTTCCCAAGCCCTAGAACGTGAATTTCCTCCGCCTCCGACCGAGTTATGACCTGTGATCACCACCCGTGGACTCGTATCATCCTCCTCTACCAAATCCACATGCCAAAATCTTCGATTGGTGCACGAATCGAAAAACCCCAATTCTTCCTTTAGGTTTTTGAAAAACAGCATCTTTGACCGCGATTTCTGACCAAAGTACTCACTGCATGTCGAAACAAAACATACCAGCAGCTTCGTACCATCGAGAGCTTCGATTTGATATATAATACGGTAGGTTTTGGAGAGATTTGATCTTGGAGCTTGTATTTTATTTTCTAGGGTTTTCTTTGAAATTTCAGCCATTAGAGAAAGATGGAATTGAGGAAATGAACGTACAATAGTGAAAGTGGCTGATAAGGTGGTGATAAGGTTTTACTTATATAACTATAGGAGGCCCAAATAAGAGAGATAAACAATTGTCCGATTACATTGGTATTATTCGCATTTTCTCCCGTACGATCAAACGGTAAGTCGGATTGTAACGCAATTTTAAATCCTATCATAATTCATCGTTCCGGTTCCAATGGCGCCAGTTTCGTCGAATTCCGAGATCGTCGCCACAACAGTTAAATTTCACAGTTAATTAAATAATAAAATATTCAATTAATTGATTAACTATTTTAATTCAAATTTAAATATTCATTAAATTCAAATTAAATCAAATTGTAACCTGAATAAATTCTATAAATTTCGCACATTTTTTTTAATCTATATTTGTTTATTAAAATTTTGATTTGAATTTCAAAATAAAATTTAACGACTTAAAATTTAACATTTCCAATTTAAATTTGAATCCTACTTTTAAGTTAACTCACTCACATTAAATTTAATTATTTAAATATTAAATTTCAAAACAGCCTTTCTAAATAAACTTCCTTTAAAAATCTATTTATACTGAATTCAAACAATCACCATTATCAAAATTAACAAAAAAATGATTTTCCCTAATATATTCCAATTTATTTATTTTAAATTGAAATTTAAATATACTGAAAATTATGGGATGTTACATAAGGTCTGTCATGAGACTGGTATGAGAACTAAAACAGTTATTTGAAACTTTACTTTTGGGATAAAGTAAATCAAGGGACCACGCCATATAACACGGAACGGGTTTTCTCCCAAGAATACCAGTGCATATAACAGCTTATAAACAGCGCAATGCTTTTTGAAAAATGAAGCTATTATAAGACTCAGGTCCCATCACACAATGCAACGCAAGCCGGAGGATAGAGTTTTCCCTTAAAATAGCCAAACATGCTTGATACGTTATAAAACAAATCATTTTACTATTAGTATAAGTGTATAGTGTCAAAAACAACTACAAATATAATTGTATCAATCATGATGGCATAGCTACCATATACTATGTTGCCATACTAGTTTTACAACTAAAACCGAAATGTCACGTATTGGAAATTGGATTTCCATCATGAGTTGAGGCCAGGGATGTACTCCTCACCGATTCAGATCACCTCTAGCAAGATAACCTAGGATCCCCCGCAGTGAACCCTTGGATCCTCCAAGGCCGGTCCTCCCTTACGTTTTAGGATTGGCAATTCCTGAACACACGTTTCCCTATCCTTTGGGACCTATCACTTGGCCACCAGGGACCAATATCAGAGGCGCCTCACAACCCATCCTCCACACAGGTAAAAATAAATAAATGTCTGGGCTTCAGACCATGACACCACCCATAGCTAGAAGGAAACGTCATGCATCCCTTGGGTCCTTTATCCCATTTTTGACTTATACCTAGGTGTGAGGCTCGCGAATTAATGTTGTACACAAAGCCATGTTATTTCAGGCCATGCTTTGATCATCAACCACAAGACTCTGTTGTTCAACAAAAAGCCTTGATCACTTGCATCTCAGCATGCCACACTGACAATTCATGCCATGCAATTGATGTCTATCAATATATAACCTCTAAGCTTGTACGTCTCAAAGAAGGGTGCTAAGCAAGAGAATAAATTCTCCGCCACCAAACATATATATATATATATATATTTAATAGAGATCAATCAATATAGAATAAAATCCATTGTCAAACACACATCCATTTACTAGTCCATTCTTGGTCTGAACGAAACCGGAGGCAACTTATTCCTCGTCCCATATGTCCAATACAGGAGAGTTATCCGGTCGATCTCCAAGTACATCTGGACGATCACCACTTATTACCTTGTCTTGGGTGTATAGCCCAATCAAGACATCAGTAATCATCCAAACAATGTGAAGAACTCCGATCTTCAACCATCGTCTTCATCGTCGACTTTTAGTTGTCATATCGGTTATTCAAAATGGGATAAACCCGGTCTTTTCGAATAACCCGCGTATTTTATAATCAATAATCAAGTGCTATAAAAACACATCATACGAATTCTGAATATTCTTTTATTCAAATATTCATATCCTTTAGGAAATGTTCCCAATAATTTTATCAAATATAAATTCTTTTAAATCTATACTTTAATCTTCCTTTGGATATCAATTCCAAACTAAATTAAGGTTTATCAACTAGTCGGGATTATCGAGCCTTACTGAAGTAATCATTTATTTATTATCCCAATCCCACCCTATTCGTCCTATGGAGCAAAACTGGTAATACTCCATATCTAACACCACGGTGTTATCAGTAAATATAATTACCATTTCAAGTTCTAATCCAATTAAAGATTTAACTATCATCTGGAGTAAAAACTGGTGGTACTCCATTCTCGATCATTTCCCAAATTTGATAATTTAAATTATCACATTCACATTTCAATCTAATTAAAGATTCATTAAAACTCCACTTAGTTTTAATCTTATAAATCATTACTCAATTATTATTTAACTTTGGGAAATCAAACATCCCACATTGGAAATCTACACCGTACCATTGATTTCTTATGATATATAACCTCTAAGACCATACATCTCAGAGAAGGGTGTTGTGACAACAAGCTATTTCGCTCGATCCGAATCAGTCGCTAAACCGACCCAAACCGTTCGAAATGCCTGATTGTTTTGAGAACAGGACAAAATAGAATGCAGATGGAAGAACATTTCATTGTATATTACAACATTTCCATCAAAATACAAGAATATACAGAGTATAAACAAATAAAATACACAGAAAATATCAGAGATTACAATACATTACATAGCAGCGGAAAATAATACAATACACAACTAGAAGAGATATGCGGATACAAAGCTTTCCGGATATCGTTCCAGCTATAAACCAGGATCCTGTGAATATAAATCTGCAAAAACCAAAACTACTAGCTGCCCGTGTCAAAATAAGGGCACCCAGAGTTTAGGTTAAAACAATAAACTCCAGGTCAGTCATGGGACTGGTGCGAGAACTAAAATAGTTATTAATCTTTATTTTTAAAGTTAGGTAAATCAAGGGACCACGCCGTATAACACGGAACGGGTTTCCTCCCAAGAATACTAGTGCATAAAACAACAGCGCAATGCTAAATAAAGAACAATGAAGCTATTATAAGACCCAGTTCCCATCACACAATGCAACGCAAGCCGGAGGATAGGGTTTTTACCTTATAATAGCCAAGAATGCTTGATACGTTTAAAATAAATCATTTGATACTATTATAAGTGCATAGTGTATAGAACAACTTCAAATCATAAGTATCAATCATAGGCGACATGAGCGTCCCATGCCACTATGTCGCCATATATAGGTTTACAAATAAAACCGCAAAGTCACGTATTTGGAAATTGGATTTCCATCTATGAAACGAGGCAAGGGATCGTCCTCTACCGAATTCGAGACATCTAGCCCATGTCTCCGGAACAGCCACAACTGCCCCTTGGATCGTCAGGGGTGGTCCACCAATGTGGATTATTATGCCTGAACAATACATCCCTCCGCCATATGGGGCGTAAATGAGCCAACAAATGACTCCATCGGACACGGATCGTCCGATCAAACCGAGGCGCCTCGCAACAGCAACAACCACATAAGTCAAACTCGTCAGGGCATGTAAAACCACGGACGCCACTTCTAGCTAGAAAGAAACGCATGTCCTCTCTGATGTCCTCTCCCGTTTTTGGTTCATACCGGGTGTGAAACTCGCGAGGTAAACGTTACACAAAGCTACGCCACAAAGGCCGTGCTTCGATCATCCCACAAAACTTTGCTTTTCAACAGAAGCCTTGATCATTTGCCACTTAGGCATGCCACACAGGCAATTCAGTCTATGCATTTGATATCCATCAGTATATAACCCCTGAGCTCGTACGTCTCAGAGAAGGGCGTTAAGCAAGAGAATAAATTCTCCACCGCCAAACATATATATATTTAATAGAAATCAATCAACAGACTGAAATCCAATGTCAGACACATAGTCCATTTTCAAGTCCGTTCTGGGTCTGAACGAAACCGGAGGCACCTAGTACCCCGCTTATCCATCGGTCTCCAAGTACGTCTGGACGATCACCAACTGTTTCCATCTTCTTGGGTGTACATCCCAATCAAGATCATCAGTAATTATCCAAACGACGTGAAGACCTCCAGTATTCAACCACCGTCTTCATCTTCGACTTATCGTCGTATCAGTTATTCAAAATGGGATAAACCCGGTCTTTCCGAATAACTCGCGTATATTATAAACAAGTGTTACACAAACACAACATACTCCTCATTCCAATTCATCAGTCACTAACCGTAAATTAATCAAGAGAATAATTCCCCAAATATTAACCCCGAAGGCCGAAACCCACATCAGATCAATATCCAAAAAATCATTCTACTTAGTTAACCGACAGTTAGTTTCTAAATTTCACATTCATAGGGAAAGGTTCCCATTAATTTTATCAAAGATAAATTCCTTTAATTTATTTTTTAATCTACTTTTGAATATCAATTCAAACTAGTCGGGATTAACGAACCTTACCGAGGTAATCGTTTGTTTTAATTTCCCAATCCCAACCTATTCATCCCATGAAGTAAAACGGTTCTTACTTCATATCTAACACCACAGTGTTATCGGTAAATTTAATTACCATTTCACGTTTAAATCTAATTAAAGATTTAACTATCGCCTGGAGCAAAACTGGTGATACTCCATTCTCGATCATTTCAATCTAATTAAAGATTCATTAAAACTCCACTTAGTTTTAATCTTCAACTGGGTTAAAGAATCGGTGTCATTTAAAACACGGTTCACGATAAACCCAAGATCACATCACATTTCAATCGGTCCCTAACCGTAAATTAGCAAGTAAGCAATTCCCTAAGTATTAACCCCGAAGGTCGAAACCAACATCAGATCAATACCCCAGAAACCATTCAACTAAACTAATCTCTAATTAGTTTCTGATTTTCTTAACTCCTTTGGGTCTAAGAACAATATTATTGAAGATACTGTTCACGACAACCCAAAATCCCATTTCATTAGTTATCGGGTTAAAGAACAAGTGTTATATAAAACACCGTTCACGAAAAACCCAAAAATCAATACCAATTCAATTCCAATTAAATATTATTTAATTGGTACACTCCATTAAATCCAAATAAAAAGATTTAATCTTTTCTCAACTGGGCTTAAGAACAGTGTTAATGAAGACACCATTCACGACAAACCCAAATCATATTTGATATTAATTACAAGGCTCTGAATAGAAAATATATCGGCTTATATTCAATATCAAATTCTACGACCAACAAATGTCGTATTGGAAATAACGATATAAATATATATCTTTCAAATTTCCATAACAACATCTGTATAATCACGAAATCCAACATCGAAATAATCCAAAGACAATTTCGATTCAAATCCCTTCCAATTCAATTATTGGAAATTCTGGTTATATTTCAAAACCATTTCAAATTCACTTTATTTATTTCAAAAATAAATGAATTATAATTTTAGTTCAAAACTAGTTCATTTCGATAAAAATCTATTTTTATCTTTACAAATATGGAGTTTTTCATCCCAATTCTTTCTAAATAATTTCTTATGATTTTACACAAATTATTACTATTTTTAATAATTTTATCAAGGCCCGTACAGTCGATTTCCATCAACTGCCATCGAACTGCACTTACAGCGACCTTTTCCAAATTTGATTTGGACATAATTCCAAATTCAACCATTAGATTTCTAATTTCTAATATTCGTTAGAAAGCTCTTTTCGATACAAACCCAACGGTTCCAGTTTTAGGAGAATCCGACGGTCGTATCTCCCGTAATATCTGTTCGAAGTCAATGGTCGAAATTCGCGAACTGCCGCAGCGCGGCGCGTTCTATTCAGGCCATTATATTATATACATAATATATACTTCATCGATTTCCTTTTAAAATGTGCTTTATAAATCGTTTTAAATTTATTTTCAAAACGGTTTAAACTTCATATTCAATTTCAAATCAAAATTGAATATTCCAATATAAATTCGTTTTAAATTCATTTCAAATCAATTTCAATTCAATTTCAATTCGAATTCATTTATATTCAATTTCAATTCGAATTCATTTATATTCAATTTCAATTCAAATTCATTTATATTCATTTTCAATTTGAATTTCAATTCTTTTCGAAATATCAGATTTTGAAATCACTTTCGATATTCATTATAAAATGAATGAAATCGATATAAATATCGTTCACGTCAAAATGGCGTAAATCTAATCAATACGGCTTCATATATTCCTATTTTCAAATATTCTATTTCGAATATTTCTATTTCAAATATTTCTATTCAAATATTTCTTTTTCAAAACTGGAATGAGGCCCAATCAATTACCATATAATGTTAATTATATGGATTTTCTACAATACATGTATACAATAACAACGATGAATAATCAACCATCATCCAAAGTGCATTCTACACTGTATACGCATCAAATATAAATATTTAACGCTCATAACAGTCTGTCATTCAATCGATCGACATATAACTAACTATTGGGATTAGTGTATGTCATATATCATCCCAATACCCGTGTGGGGTTTCAAACAATCAAACACAGATTTTATTTGTGCAGTTGGGCGATGTGTAAAATTTATCGTCCCAATCAATATCAGTCAAATGTGTGTATATAAACAAATCGTCTGATTTGTTTATTTTTATTTCCTTTCATATACACGTTAAAAATTCTATTTTCAACTATAAAATATTATGGACTATATAAATATTTTATTTTATTTCACATCACATCACACAATCAACTACAAATCAAAATCAAACAAACAAGCATACAAGCCATCCATGGTCTGTGGACGACGGGTGTCGGGTGCTACTAAACACCGTCTGCATCCAAGTATATATTTTTCAACTAGAAAAATAAATTAAAGGTGAGAAGTTCTCACCGACTGGCTACCCCAATGCCACGACTCTTCATATGTAGAAAATTTTCGTCGTTCTCGCCTTCTGTCACTTACATCATCCGTATTCACTACATATATAAAAATCACATTTTATATTATCACTCCATGGATAAAAAAAATTATATTTTTATATCGCTCTATACATTGTAAAGATTATATATTTTTAACTTCTACAAATATAAAAATTATATTTTTAACTTCTCTTTCTATGTATAAAGATCGTTTCTTTATTTTCCATAAACATATAAATTTTGTTCTTTATAAAAATATGAACTTTTCATGTATAAAAATATGAACGTTTCATGTATAAAGATCACTTCTTTTGTATGAGAACAAAAGAAATCTATTCTTTTCAAATTACAAATCCAAGCATTTCAAATATAAAGATCAAAGCTTTTCAAGAATAATAATAAAAAAATCTAATCTTTCCTTAATGAATATCCTAGTTTTTCTATCGTATCAAAATTAGGTCTCAAAACCAATGTTTTAATATACAATAAAATAAATAAAAAGAACAAAATAAATGGATTAAAACAAAACCTACTGTGTTGAGGGAGGTATGGCGCTCGCTGGACGTCTGAGGTAGCAGCAAGGGGGTCCACGTCGGCGATCATCAGGCAAGGGGGGTCCGGTGGCCTCACGGTGCTGGACATTCACGGTTTCCATTGGGTTGAGGGGTTTTGGGTGGCTCGATTTTCGAAGGGGAGAGGTGGCTGTGGAGGCCGCTTTGGGGCTCGTGCCTTGAATCGAGGGGAGGGAGAAGAAGGAAGGAGGAGAGGAAGGAAGGGGGAGGCTACGGTGGCCCAGGCCAGCGCTGGCGGCGGCGAACGGGATCGGTGGGGGCGATCTGAGAAGCGGCAGTCTTTTTTTTGTTGAATGAAACGATGTGGAAGGTAGGGGGTTAAGGAGAATTATATAATATAAATATATATATTATTTTATTCTTAACTTTCAAAAAGGTAACTTTTTATTTTGAACTCGAAACGAAACCCATCGCCTGTCGTCCATAGCTAATTACCCCCATTCCGAACACAATGGGATATGTATCGTAGGCTGATTCAATCGTTTCAATCAGTTTTCGTCAAAATCAAAATATAACTCTATATATTGAATTTGAACGCACATTTCAATTTACCGGGCCACATACGAACTCTAAAAATTCCCGAAAATATTTTCTAGCTTTGTATTGACGATACGGTCCTAACAAAACTAATTTCATCGAATTCTGAGACCGTTTGAAAAATGGCCATTTTCCAGTCGATTAAAATCAAATAAAACTGGTCAAATGCGTTTTCCTTTGCCACGCTCACATATTGATTCGAAAAATTATGAAAATTGGAATCTAGCAATAATTTGACATCACGGATCCAACAAAAGTGGTTTCGTTGAAATCCGAGGTCGTTTGCAAAATTTCCATTTTTAAGGGCCTGAATTCCATAGCGACTATTCTGAAAATTCATCTGGACATATCTTTTGATTCCCGCTATGAAATTTCAATTTTTCGGATTCGTTGGAAAGATATTCTCAAATAGATTCTAATATTTTTGGTGTCACTAAAATCCGGTTTATTTTGCACCCGGTACATTCATTTGAATTTTGAAATCGAATTATCGAACTACCGCGCTATTTTCAATTCCTTTTAAATTTTAAATAAATATTTATATTCCAACGTCGAGCTATATAAATATATACGTTCGAATTCCATTCAAAATAAATTTCTCGTCGTTATTATTTAAAATAATTCGTTTTATATAATCAAAATTCACTAAAATTGCCAATTTAAAAATTTTTAAATTGGCCCAGATTTCCGGGTTATTACAATCTCCCCCACTTAAAACTTTTCGTCCCCAAAAAGGAACGAAGCCGAAAGTTGTTTAACAATTCAACACAACTTCCATTATTTTGATTACGGCTTAAGTTCTTTAACTTTTCAGTTTCTAAGAACTTTTCAAATTTTTCAAAAATTTGGCTAACACCCTAAATTTTCGAAAAATTTCGCCATAACCTCCCCTGCACCGGGAGCTCCGGGAAAATCTCGAAATTGCCATACATGCCCTCTGATCTCAAAAAGAAAAAGAAAAAGCCAAGCGGCTAGCCAATCAGCTCATAAAATCATCATCACCCAAACAAAACAGTAAATTATGATAAACATGTAACTATTTGTTGGGCAAACAATTTTATTCTTCTGCTCTAGCCTCCTTGCTATGACCTGTTCAGTGTAAGTACATGTATATGCAAGCAAATGCGAACAATTTTCGATACAACTCACTATTTGGTTCTATTTGGCTAAATGTTCAACATTTTAATTAATCCCACAATAATCAAACAACTCAACCATCAATCAATTAGTTGATTATCATTTCGAACACATAATTTTGATATATAGTCAAAAATCACATTTTTGATGCCAAATCACAACAATAGGCCCTATCAAATTTTGGTTCTCACACCAGCCAATAGAAATATATAGATATCTCACCTTCGACACTCGAATATAAATACTGATGTAACACCCCGAATTTTAGTTAATACTAAAATTCGCTAATTATAGGATAAATAATCTCAGATGTGGGAATTGGGGGTAACGGTCTGCGTTATTGCGTTCGTCTCGGAAAAATACGCGAAATAGAGTCCGAGTTTTCGAAAATCCGAGTCCGTATGGCCCGGTTATGGCCCAAGGAAGTTTGCAGAAAAATTAGAGCTAAAAACAGATTTAGGAATTTAAATTTAAATTTAAATTCAGATTTGGAATGGGCCAGGCGGGGTCAGGCGGGAAGCTTCCCGCCCAACCCATGTCGACAGGGCTGTCGACAGGCCTGTCGACAGGGGTGTCGACATGCCTGTCGACTTGCCTGTCGACAGGGTGGCACCGTTCTGTGAACCTGGGTGCACCAGGTTGCACCGGGTTGGGTTTCAGGCTGGCTAGGAGGGCTGGTTCTAGAGATTTCCTAAATCTAAGGGTCCTAATCTAATCTAGGGTTAATCTAAGGGCCTAAAACACTCACCTAATCCTATAAATAAGACCCCAACCCTACCCTAATTCATTCATAATTAAGTCTTGTAACTAAACTATGGCAAAATGAAATTGGAGCATGGCCTCCACTAGTTCATAAAGAAAGTTGCAAGCTAATTCCTCTCTAATCAATCTTTAATCATCATTATCTTCATAGTTAGCAACTAATTCTACTTCATAAGGTTGCTAATCTTGAGTTTGGTGAGTTTCTATCACTTTAACATCAATTGTTAAAGTAAGTAGAATGGGTGTAATGAGACCTATGGTCTTAAATGCGGATTAGTGAGTTTGAATCATGTATAATGATATGTTACTCTATGTTGTTCTATGTTTATGCATATTTGATAAGTTGGTTTATGCATGCTTAATAAGTTGATTTATGCATGTTTAACAAGTTGATATATGCATGTTTAATAAGTGGATTTATGCATATTTAATAAGTGGAATTATGCATGTTTAGCAAAGTGAGTTATGCAAGTTGAAAGTGATATGCAAGTTAAGTATATGTTTAAATGCAAGTTGAAAGTGATATGCAAGTTATGCATGCTTATGCAAGTGTATGGATGCTTATGCAAGTCATGTATATGTTTAAACGCAAGATTTATGTGATATGCAAGTTATGCATGCTTATGCGAGTATATGAATGCTTTTGCAAGATATGTATATGCTTAAATGACATGATATGCAAGTTATGCAAGTATGTGAATGCTTATGCAAGTATGTGGATGCTTATGCAAGTATGTGAATGCTTATGCAAGTTATGTGTATGCTTAAATGCATGTTTAACATGTTATGCAAGTTATGAGAATGCCTATATGCAAGTTCAACATGTTATGCAAGATATGTGTATGATAATATGCAAGCTCCTATGCAACATGTTATGCAAATCATATGTATGATAATATGCAAGTTTGGGTTATATGTAGTTGGGTTAATATATGCTCATATATGCAAGTTGACATCCTCTTAACCCATGACAAAGTTGTATGTTAAACCCATGATATTTGTGATGATCCTCCCCTTATTATGTCATGTAACGAGAACGATTTACGTGGGGAACGATGGGGTTGGTAAATATGTTAATAAATGAATGTTTGGGTATGATTAAGCATACCATAAAAATAAATTACCATAAGTGGGAATTTACCTATTGAGTTTGGTCTACCCCATGGGAATTTACCTATTGAGTTAGGTCTACCCATGTTATGGAAAACTTGATATTAATTAGGGATAATTAATATGGTGGTGATTAATTAGGTGTAATTAATCGACTAAGACACGAGGTTGGACTCATTTGTAGTGTAAAACTGCCCGGACCCCACCGGCTTAACCAGTTGCTACAAATGTCAGCCCAATGTGAGAGGTCTTAGCCATAAATTAAATACGTGATTAAGGTAAAGACACGAGGTTAGACTCTGTTATGACGTAAGACTGCCCGGATTCTACCGGCTTAACCAGGCGGTCATAACAGCCAGTCTAATGTGGGAGGTCTTTACGGGAGATCACGGTCTTAATTAATTAAGAAACACTTAACCATAATAGCATGTAGTGGGACATGAGGGGTTAAGTGGGTGCCTTGGGTGGCATGAGGAAATTTGGTGGTTGCCTTGGGTGGCATGTGGAATCTAGTGGGTTGCCTTGGGTGGCAATAGAAAATATGATTAGAATACTTAACCAAGTGGAAACATGTAATTAAACATGATTAAAGGGTTAAGTGGGATACACTAGATATTTGACAAGCTTAAGTGGGTAGCTTGTGGGGGCCCATTTCAACCAATATCCCAAACGTATCTTTGTGGGCTCGACCCATGTCGAGTGACGGGACATGCATATTGGGCTTGATTATAAGAGGCCAAAACGGGTTAGCGGTGGCAATGCAAGTCCAACGGGTTTCATATGCGTGTGTGGGCCCGGGCTGGTAGATAAGCCGTTGTTGCATCATGTAGATATAAAGCCGTGCACCGTTAGTATTGGGTAGCCACTTTAGGGGAGTGATACACCCCACTGTGGGACCAGCACGGGTATCTACGGTAGGGAGCCGATCGCTTGGGGAGTAGTGGGTACACCTAATGAAGATAGGGGCAGACGGCACCTATGTAGGGGTACACGAAACTACTGGGTAAGAATTACTGGGTACACCTAGTGGAGATAGGGGCAGACGGCACCTATGTAGTGGGCTAGGGGTACACGAGACTACTGGGGAAATTTTCTAAGTCCTTGGAAGGGATCAACCTTTAAGTAGGAATGACTGGTGTGGTGCAGTTAGTAATTATCCTTGGGTGGGTAGATGCGTCCTGACGGTTATCTTAGTTTATCCTAAGTCTACCAAGCTGCTTAGTGTAGCCATTCATCCCCAGATATTACCGTAGGTCAAGTTTATGTCTTCTCTGGTTACTTTAATGATTGTATTGTTAAAGTTATAGGACTCACTCAGACTTATGTCTGACCCCGTTGTTTTTATCTTTTTCCCAACCCTCAGGTCCTACGGTGGATCCTCGCGGTAGTAGAGCTTGATCGGATTGCTGTTCCAGTCTTTAGGAGCTTGGGTAGATGTAAAGCTCCAGTTATCCAGTTATCTTTTCTTTTGTTATGGCTATTGTATGAGAGAGTGGGATTATGTACTTCTTTATTTTGATGGATATTGTACTTGACTTTTATCGTGGTTTTATGATGTAACCAGACATGTTTATTTCCGCTGTTATGAGATGATGTTTTAAAAATTTCAAGTACTATTTATATCTGTCTTGTTGTAATTTTTCTGTTCTATATTCACTAAAATACTCCACCGATGCTATGGCATTCCCTTTGTGAGTGACCCTAGCGGGCGTGGGGTGTTACACGTGGTATCAGAGCAAAGGTTACCGGAACAGATAAAATTTTTAGAAAACTATTTTTCTAAAACATTTTTGGAAAAGATATTTTCAAAAACATGTCTTTTAAGAGAAAAGTTTTTGAAAGAAAAGCATAATCCCCAATAGCCATATCTATATCCTTCGAATTCTCCGTTTTGAATCTTTCCTTTTTCGTTTCAGCATGACCGAGAATCTTAATCTTCCGGAGGGTGTGGCGGTACCAGTATGGTATAGGAGATTGATGGAGGCTAGGGCCACCACTGCGGGTCCAGCAAATATTCCTCCACCAACCGTAGCACCCGATCTTCCTCCTCCCCCTCCTCCTCGCACGGATGCTTTTGCTAAGAATTGCAAGGAATTTAAAGCTATGGGAGGGAAACCTTTTCAAGGATCTGAAACCTTTGTGGAGGCTAGAGATTGGCTTAAGGAGGTGGAAGAGTTGATAGATATCTTTGAGATGGAAGAAGGGAGGAAAGTCAAGTTGGCTGCTTGGTTAATGAAGGGAGAGGCCTCATTCTGGTGGGAGGTTACTAATGGAGAACGCCCCGTTGACTCTTGGGCGGATTTTAGGCAAAGATTTGTGTCAAAGTTTCTCTCAAGGGCGGAGGAAAACTTGTATATGGAAAGATTCTTGACTCTAAAACAAGGAAATCTTTCGGTGAAGGAATATGTTAACAAGTTTAATCAATTGGCAAGGTTTGGCCTAGACATGGTGAATACACCGGAGAAGAAGGCTTTGCGGTTCGTGAAAGGCTTGAATGAACCAATGCATGGGTTGGCTATGACTCACATCCCTATGGGGGCCACCTTTGAGAAGCTAGTTGACATGGCACTCATGTATGAGGAAGAGAAGGGTCCTAATGCTAATAAGGCACCCGAGAAGAAAGGAGATCAAAAGAGACCTCAACAACAGCAAAGCAAAGGTGGGAAAGGCAACAGTGGCAAGGGAAAGAAGAAGAAGTGTTTCAATTGTGGGACACATGGCCACCTAAGCAAGGATTGTCGCAAGAAGAAGAAGACCGGCTGCTTCCACTGTGGCGAAGCAGGGCACTTAGTGAAGGATTGCCCTAAGAAGGGGCAAAGGACGGGATCTACCTCAGGAGGATAGGTGCAAGCTCTTATGGCACCGAGTCAGGCTAGGGGGCAAGTACAGGCTCTCGCGGTTCCACCGATTCAGGAGAGAGGTAGAACTATTTCCGTTGAAAGTCTGGTTTTTCTATTTGACCATCCTGTCCGTACATTGTTTGATTCAGGCGCATCGCATTCGTTTATTTCATCATCATTAGTTGAGTTACTGCACTTAGACACCAGTCTGGTAGATGATCCCTTGGTTGTTTCAAACCCAATTGGGGGCTCCACTTATTTGTCCATGATATGTTTGGGTTTGAAGATTTCTATACTTAGCATTGAGTTTAGATGTGATGCTTTTGTATTGGGCTCCACGGGCTATGGGTTGATTTTGGGCATGGACTGGTTATCCAGTAATGGTGCCGTTCTTGATTGCGAAAGGAGAGTTGTTAGGCTGATGACCCGCTTGGGTAACACTCTCGAGATTTCTTGTAATCCCATGGACTCTGTTATGCTAAGTTATCTTGAATCGCTTGACGCTTCGGTCGAGAGTTTGAAATCTGTTAGAGTAGTCCGGGAATATCCAGATGTGTTTGAGGAGGTGAAGGGCTTACCTCCGAAGCGGGAGATTGACTTCCGAATATATTTGGTGGATAATGCTAAACCGGTATCTTTACCAGTGCGCCACATGGCTCCTCGTGAGAGGAGGGAACTCCATAAGCAAGTAGGGGAGTTGCTTGAGAAGGGGTTCATAAGACGAAGCATATCGGAGTGGGGTGCTCCAGTAGTATTTGCTACGAAGGCAGATGGGTCCCTCAGACTTTGTGTAGACTATAGAGAACTCAACAAGCTCACAAAGAAGAATAGACACCCATTGCCGAGGATTGATGATCTTTTCGATCAGTTGGTTGGCGCTTCAGTATTTTCTCAGTTGGACTTGGCCACGGGGTTTCATCAGTTGAGGGTGGCTGAGGATAGCATAGACAAGACTGCCTTTAGAACTCCGGATGGTTTCTATGAGTGGCTGGTGATGCCATTTGGGTTGACGAACGCCCCCGCATACTTTGTTGATTTGATGAGTAGGGTGTTCAGGGAGTTCCTTAATAAATTCGTGGTGGTCTTTGTGGATGATATCTTAGTGTTTTCTAAGAGTGAAGAAGAGCATGCCCTACATCTTGGGGAAGTGTTGAAGACTCTTCGAGCACATAGCCTTAAGGCTAAATTCTCTAAATGTCACTTCTGGAGGAAGGAAGTACGATTCTTGGGGCACGTGGTCTCCAAGGAAGGGATAGCTGTGGATCCCGCGAAGGTAGTATCAATTCAGGATTGGAAGGTTCCGAAGAATGCTACCGAAGTAAGAAGTTTCTTGGGCTTGGCGGGTTATTATAAGAAGTTTATTAAAGACTTCGCGAAGATATCAGCCCCATTAACCCGCTTAACAAAGAAGAATCTTGTTTTCACATGGGACGTAGATTGTGATGATGCGTTCCGACGGTTAAAGAGAGCTTTAACCACCGCTCCAGTTTTAGTGTTGCCAGATGGGAGCAAGCCATTTGTTGTCTATACCGATGCCTGTGGGACAGGACTTGGCGCAGTCTTAATGCAAGAGGGAAGGGTAATAGCCTATGGTGGAAGGCAGTTGAGGGCACATGAGAAAAATTACCCTACCCATGATCTAGAGCTGGCCGCTATTGTTTTTGCGCTTAAGATTTGGCGCCATTATCTTCTTGGTGAGAGATTCGAGTTGTTCACTGACCATAAATCATTGAAGTACTTATTCTCTCAGAAAGATTTAAACCTGAGACAGCAAAGGTGGATGGAGTTTTTAGCATCCTATGATTTCGAGATAGCGTATACCCCTGGCAAGGGTAACGTGGTGGCGGACGCCTTGAGTAGGAAGAGGTTGTCCTTGAGTCCATTGTTCGTGGAACGACGAGACTTGGAGTTTATCTCGATGTTTGATTTCAGACCTTCCATTGATTATGTACCCGGTTTGCTAGCTTCTTTGGAAGTTAGACCTACTCTTTTGGGGCGGATTGGAGAAGCACAGATGGGCGACCCACAGTTGGTTGAGTTGATAGGGAAGCTCATAAGGGGGGAGTCGTCCAGCCATTTGAGTAGGCACACCCTAGACGATAAGGGGTACTTGCGCAGAGACGGTAGACTTTGTGTACCGCAGGACGAGGGTTTGAGGAAGGCTATTCTTGATGACGCACACCGTTCTAGGATGACCATTCATCCCGGTGGGGACAAGATGTACCAAGACATGAAGAGGGTTTTCTTCTGGGCCGGTATGAAGAAAGATGTGGCCGAGTATGTCGCTCGATGTTTGGTGTGCCAGCAAGTGAAGGCGGAGCAAAGGAAACCAGGTGGGTTGCTTCACCCATTGGAGGTTCCGCAATGGAAGTGGGATAGCGTCTCGATGGATTTTATTGACGGGTTACCCAGGTCGAGAAAGGGTAATACAGGAATTTGGGTGGTGGTAGACAGACTTACTAAGAGCGCCCATTTCATACCTGTGAAGAGCAAGAGGACTGCTCCATGGCTAGCTTCAGTATATCTTCGAGAGATAGTTCGATTACATGGGGTACCCTCTAGCATAGTGAGTGATCGAGATCCTATCTTCACTAGCGAGTTTTGGAGAAGTTTGCAAGAAGCAGTGGGGACTCAATTGTGTCTGAGCACCGCATATCATCCTCAGACGGACGGCCAAACTGAGAGGGTGAATCGTGTTCTAGAAGACCTTTTGAGGCTTTGTATTCTAGATTTTGGAGGTACATGGGAAGAGCATCTTCCATTGGTAGAGTTCGCATATAATAACAGCTTTCAGTCCAGTATTGGTATGGCTCCTTTCGAAGCTCTCTATGGAAGGCCTTGTCGATCGCCTACATGTTGGTGGGAATCTACGGATAAGATCTTGCTTGGGCCTGATATGATTAGAGAGACTTCTGAGAAGATTGACTTGATTCGAAGAAGGATGAAAGCAGCGCAGGATAGGCAAAAATCTTATGCGGACAAGAGAAGGACGGATCTTGAGTTTGAGGTTGGGGATATGGTTTTTGTTAAGGTATCTCCGTTGAGAAATGTTGTTCGCTTTGGATCCGTTGGGAAGTTAGCACCGAGGTTTGTTGGGCCATTTCCTATCAAGGAAAGGATTGGACGGATGGCATATAGGGTGGGGTTGCCCGACAGACTTAGTGGTGTTCATGATGTATTCCGTGTATCACATCTGAGGAAGTGCTTACATGAGACGGCAGAGGTGGTAGAGCCGAGCTTCCTTAGAGATGTAGAGGTTGAGCGTGATGCGACGATTCGACGAGCTCCTACTCGCATCCTTGGGTCAGAGACTAGGAAATTGAGGAATCGAGAGGTTCAGCTAGTCAAAGTGCAATGGGGAGAAGATGAGAGCAACGCGACTTGGGAGACGGAAGCGAAGATGCGTTCATTGTACCCATTTCTTTTTGAGGGTATGTCCTTACTTTCTCCTTTATCGCTTGTCTAGTACTTATCTTTGGTATGTCCTCTCGTTAGTACCTTTGCCTTTAGATAGGGTAAACCTATGGTTGAAACATGTGTTTGAGACATGTTATGGTTGATGGATGCAAGTGGATGCAAGTGTTTGCTAGTGGTTGCTCGTGGATGCATATACACACACTCTAGGCACTAGATCGGCTCAGTCACTTCATATTGCATATTGCATAAGATTGTGTGTAGGAGGATATATTTATGGATGTATAATGGTTGTGTTATCACATGGATGATGCATTTTGGGTGAATGATTGTGCACTCATGTAGATATTGTATGTGTCGATAGGGTTCTCTCGCATACATAATGGATGCATGGCACTATCATGGTTTGCATATGTTCATACATTAGATAGGGAACATATACACACACTTTTTGCATATGCTCATACATCATTAGAAACTGTTTAAGGACAATGGATGCCTGTGGTTGATGATTTGAGTAGATGGTTGTTTGGATGGTAGGATATGCATTCTCCTTAGCTTAGAGATTTCGGGGACGAAATCCTTTAAGGAGGGGAGAATGTAACACCCCGAATTTTAGTTAATACTAAAATTCGCTAATTATAGGATAAATAATCTCAGATGTGGGAATTGGGGGTAACGGGCTGCGTTATTGCGTTCGTCTCGGAAAAATACGCGAAATAGAGTCTGAGTTTTCGAAAATCGGAGTCCGTGTGGCCCGGTTATGGCCCAAGGAAGTTTGCAGAAAAATTAGAGCTAAAAACAGATTTAGGAATTTAAATTTAAATTTAAATTCAGATTTGGAATGGGCCAGGCGGGGTCAGGCGGGAAGCTTCCCGCCCAACCCATGTCGACAGGGCTGTCGACAGGGGTGTCGACATGCCTGTCGACTTGCCTGTCGACAGGGTGGCACCGTTCTGTGAACCTGGGTGCACCAGTTGCACCAGGTTGGGTTTCAGGCTGGCTAGGAGGGCTGGTTCTAGAGATTTCCTAAATCTAAGGGTCCTAATCTAATCTAGGGTTAATCTAAGGGCCTAAAACACTCACCTAATCCTATAAATAAGACCCCAACCCTACCCTAATTCATTCATAATTAAGTCTTGTAACTAAACTATGGCAAAATGAAATTTGAGCATGGCCTCCACTAGTTCATAAAGAAAGTTGCAAGCTAATTCCTCTCTAATCAATCTTTAATCATCATTATCTTCATAGTTAGCAACTAATTCTACTTCATAAGGTTGCTAATCTTGAGTTTGGTGAGTTTCTATCACTTTAACATCAATTGTTAAAGTAAGTAGATTGGGTGTAATGAGACCTATGGTCTTAAATGCGGATTAGTGAGTTTGAATCATGTATAATGATATGTTACTCTATGTTGTTCTATGTTTATGCATATTTGATAAGTTGGTTTATGCACGCTTAATAAGTTGATTTATGCATGTTTAACAAGTTGATATATGCATGTTTAATAAGTGGATTTATGCATATTTAATAAGTGGAATTATGCATGTTTAGCAAAGTGAGTTATGCAAGTTGAAAGTGATATGCAAGTTAAGTATATGTTTAAATGCAAGTTGAAAGTGATATGCAAGTTATGCATGCTTATGCAAGTGTATGGATGCTTATGCAAGTCATGTATATGTTTAAACGCAAGATTTATGTGATATGCAAGTTATGCATGCTTATGCGAGTATATGAATGCTTTTGCAAGATATGTATATGCTTAAATGACATGATATGCAAGTTATGCAAGTATGTGAATGCTTATGCAAGTATGTGGATGCTTATGCAAGTATGTGAATGCTTATGCAAGTTATGTGTATGCTTAAATGCATGTTTAACATGTTATGCAAGTTATGAGAATGCCTATATGCAAGTTCAACATGTTATGCAAGATATGTGTATGATAATATGCAAGCTCATATGCAACATGTTATGCAAATCATATGTATGATAATATGCAAGTTTGGGTTATAGGTAGTTGGGTTAATATATGCTCATATATGCAAGTTGACATCCTCTTAACCCATGACAAAGTTGTATGTTAAACCCATGATATTTGTGATGATCTTCCCCTTATTATGTCATGTAACGAGAACGATTTACGTGGGGAACGATGGGGTTGGTAAATATGTTAATAAATGAATGTTTGGGTATGATTAAGCATACCATAAAAATAAATTACCATAAGTGGGAATTTACCTATTGAGTTAGGTCTACCCCATGGGAATTTACCTATTGAGTTAGGTCTACCCATGTTATGGAAAACTTGATATTAATTAAGGATAATTAATATGGTGGTGATTAATTAGGTGTAATTAATCGACTAAGACACGAGGTTGGACTCATTTGTAGTGTAAAACTGCCCGGACCCGACCGGCTTAACCAGTTGCTACAAATGTCAGCCCAATGTGAGAGGTCTTAGCCATAAATTAAATACGTGATTAAGGTAAAGACACTAGGTTAGACTCTGTTATGACGTAAGACTGCCCGGATTCTACCGGCTTAACCAGGCGGTCATAACAGCCAGTCTAATGTGGGAGGTCTTTACGGGAGATCACGGTCTTAATTAATTAAGAAACACTTAACCATAATAGCATGTAGTGGGACATGAGGGGTTAAGTGGGTGCCTTGGGTGGCATGAGGAAATTTGGTGGTTGCCTTGGGTGGCATGTGGAATCTAGTGGGTTGCCTTGGGTGGCAATAGAAAATACGATTAGAATACTTAACCAAGTGGAAACATGTAATTAAACATGATTAAAGGGTTAAGTGGGATACACTAGATATTTGACAAGCTTAAGTGGGTAGCTTGTGGGGGCCCATTTCAACCAATATCCCAAACGTATCTTTGTGGGCTCGACCCATGTCGAGTGACGGGACACGCATATTGGGCTTGATTATAAGAGGCCAAAACGGGTTAGCGGTGGCAACGCAAGTCCAACGGGTTTCATATGCGTGTGTGGGCCCGGGCTGGTAGATAAGCCGTTGTTGCATCGTGTAGATATAAAGCCGTGCACCGTTAGTATTGGGTAGCCACTTTAGGGGAGTGATACACCCCACTGTGGGACCAGCACGGGTATCTACGGTAGGGAGCCGATCGCTTGGGGAGTAGTGGGTACACCTAATGAAGATAGGGGCAGACGGCACCTATGTAGGGGTACACGAAACTACTGGGTAAGAATTACTGGGTACACCTAGTGGAGATAGGGGCAGACGGCACCTATGTAGTGGGCTAGGGGTACACGAGACTACTGGGGAAATTTTCTAAGTCCTTGGAAGGGATCAACCTTTAAGTAGGAATGACTGGTGTGGTGCAGTTAGTAATTATCCTTGGGTGGGTAGATGCGTCCTGACGGTTATCTTAGTTTATCCTAAGTCTACCAAGCTGCTTAGTGTAGCCATTCATCCCCAGATATTACCGTAGGTCAAGTTTATGTCTTCTCTGGTTACTTTAATGATTGTATTGTTAAAGTTATAGGACTCACTCAGACTTATGTCTGACCCCGTTGTTTTTATCTTTTTCCCAACCCTCAGGTCCTACGGTGGATCCTAGCGGTAGTAGAGCTTGATTGGATTGCTGTTCCAGTCTTTAGGAGCTTGGGTAGATGTAAAGCTCCAGTTATCCAGTTATCATTTCTTTTGTTATGGCTATTGTATGAGAGAGTGGGATTATGTACTTCTTTATTTTGATGGATATTGTACTTGACTTTTATCGTGGTTTTATGATGTAACCAGACATGTTTATTTCCGCTGTTATGAGATGATGTTTTAAAAATTTCAAGTACTATTTATATCTGTCTTGTTGTAATTTTTCTGTTCTATATTCACTAAAATACTCCACCGATGCTATGGCATTCCCTTTGTGAGTGACCCTAGCGGGCGTGGGGTGTTACAACTGATGACGCCGCGGCATCATCAGAATCATCTTCGGGCGACTAGAGTGATTCTATATCTATCCAGTATATTAAAACTTCAAATACACGTGGATCAGACGTATATGCAAAATCTATATATACTGGATTGTCCACATTAATATAAAATAAATAATCAAATATGAATAATTGATTTAAATTTTCAAAACAAAATTTGTTTTCATTTTCAAAAATATACTCTTCACACTCGTTTTAGGATACTACTGATCCCATCTCTAACGAGTCATTCCCGTTGGATATTACTAATCCAATTTCTGATGAATTATTCGTACGGTTCTAATGTGTCTTTTTCTCTGAGCTTTGTAAACCAAAGCTCTGATACCAACTGTGACAACAAGCTATTTCGCTCGATCCGAATCAGTAGCTAAACAGACCCAGACCGTTCGAAACTGTAACAACCCGAAAATCTGGGCCAGTTTAAAATTTTTATTTTGGCAATTTTAGCGAATTTTGATTATTTAAAATGAATTATTTTAAATAATATCGACGAGAAATTTATTTTGAATGGAATTCGAACATATATATTATATAGTTCGTCGTTAGAATATAAATATTTATTTATACTTATAAAAGGAATTGAAAATGGCGCGGTAGTTCGATAATTCGATTTCAAACTTCAAATGAATGTACCGGGTGCAAATCAAACCGGATTTTAGTGAAACCAAAAATAATGGAATCTAATAGTGACTATCTTTCCAACGAATCCGAAAAATCAAAATTTCATAGCGGGAATCAAAAGATATGTCCAGTTGAAAATTCTGAATAGTCGCTATGAAATTCAGGCCCTTAAAAATAGACATTTTGCAAATGACCTCGGATTTCGACGAAACTACTTTTGTTGGGTCTGTGATGTAAAATTATTGCTAGGTTCCAAATTTCATAATTTTTCGAATCAATATGTGAGCGTGGCAAAGGAAAACGCGTTTTACCAGTTTCAGTTGATTTTAATCGACTGGAAAATGGCCATTTTTGAAACGGTCTCAGAATTCAACGAAACTAGTTTTGTTAGGACCGCATCGTCAATACGAAGCTAGAAAATATTTTTCGGGAATTTTTCTAGTTAGTATGTGGCCCCAGTAAATTGAAATGTGCGTTCAAATTCAATATATAGAGTTATATGTTAATTTTGACGAAAACTGGTCATAACGGCCGAATTGGCTTACGCAGCATATCCCATTGTGTTCGGAATGGGGGTAATAAGCTAAGGACGACAGTCAGTGGGTTCGATTTCGAGTTCGAATTTTAAAGTTGCTTTTTAGAAGTAAATAAATTAATATATATATTTTTATATAAACTCTCTCACACCTTCGCTCTCCCTCTTACCCTCTTCGTTGACTTCAGTCAAAAGAAAAAAAAAAGAAAAAAGAAAAGAAAACTGCTCTCGATCCTCCCTCCGCAGATCGATGCCCGTCCTCACCGCCGCCCTCCTGCGCGGTGGTCGGAGGTGCCCCTCCCAGCGTCGATCCAAACCCCTCCTCCCCTTCCTTCCTCTACAGCCCCGTTCTAGCCCCCCCCCCCGAACCCTAGTTCCCCTAAAACCTGGCACCACCGCCGCCATTAGCCCCAACCGCCCTCAGCCCTACAACGCGAGCCCCCCTCCCCCCCCCCCCCCCACCCCCAAACCCAAATCGATGAAGGCCGCCACCTGAAGCCCGACTCCGGCCTCCCCTTGGCTCTCCACCTCCTCCGCCGCAAGCAGTACTCCACCCCCCCCCCTTTTCGATCAAAACCCTGTAAGTTTAGTTTTTATTTTTATTTTTGCTTTTAGTTTAATTATATTCATTGTTTGATTTTCTGATTTTGTTTTTGTTTATACAACATAGTTAGATCAGTGTTATTTATAGAAAATGGTATTAAAAGTTTGATTTTTAATATATATAACCTTGTCTAAAAAAATAAAATAAAATAAAATATACGATCTTTATATATGTATCGTTAAAATAAAGATGCGATCTTTATATGAATGTCATTGAAATAAAGATTCGGTTTTTATTTATATTTTTCAATTGAAAGATAAGATTTTTAAAACGATGAAGTTTGGATTTTGACTAGCGAAAAGATTATACCTTTGTAGTAGGAAAAATTCGATTTTTATATATTGAATAACATAGTAAAAATTCGATTTTTATATATTGAATAGCATAACAAAAATTCGATTTTTATATATTGAATAGCATAGCAAAAATTCGATTTTTATATATTGAATAGCATAACAAAAATTCGATTTTTATATATTGAATAGCATAACAAAAATTCGATTTTTATATATTGAATAGCATAGTAAAAATTCGATTTTTATATATTGAATAGCGAAGTAAAAATTCGATTTTTATATATTGAATAGCATAGTAAAAATTCGACTTTTATATATTGAATAGCGAAGTAAAAATTCGATTTTTATATATTGAATAGCATAACAAAAATTCGATTTTTATATATTGAATAGCATAACAAAAATTCGATTTTTATATATTGAATAGCATAGTAAAAATTCGATTTTTATTTATTGAATAGCGAAGTAAAAATTCGATTTTTATATATTGAATAGCATAGTAAAAATTCGATTTTTATATATTGAATAGCATAACAAAAATTCGATTTTTATATATTGAATAGCATAGTAAAAATTCGATTTTTATATATTGAATAGCATAACAAAAATTCGATTTTTATATATTGAATAGCGAAGTGAAAAATTCGATTTTTACATATGTAGAGAATACGGGCAACAAAGATGACAAAAAGGCTAGAACGATGAAGATTTCTATAAATGAAGTGTCATGAAGTTGGATGGCTATTGGTGGGAACTTCTCACTCTTCAATTTCTTTTTCTAGTTATATATATATACTAGGATGCAGACGGTGCTTAGCAGCACCCGACACCCGTCATCCACAGACCATGGATGGCTTGTTTGTTTAATTGTTTGGTTGTGTAGTTGGTTAGATTATTTGGTTTGAATTGAATTGTTTGGTGAAATGAAATTGATTTGATTGATGTGTGAATGGCGTGGGCCTTCACTAGACCGGGGATAAGGCTAGGCCTTGTCCCGTTTCTAGTATCGTGCCGTTATGCCGCCGAAATTTTCTAAAAATAAGTTAGAAAAATAAAGATAACATTTTATTTAATAAATGAACCAAATAGAATATTCATAGGTTGAATAAAATAGTTTGATCATTAAAAATATAAATTTTAACGTGAATGTGAATAAATAAATATTCATTTACAAACCAGACGGTTTGTTTATGTACACCTATTTGAAGGACGTTGATTGGGACGATAAATTTTACACATCGCCCAACTGCACAAATAAAAATATGTGTTTGATTGCTTGAAACCCCACACGGGTATTGGGATGATATTTGACGTACACTAATCCCGATTGTTTAGTTGTATGTCGATCGATTGATTGACAGGCTGTTATAAGCGTTGAATATTTATATTTGATGCTTATACAGTGTAGAATGCACTTTGGATGATGGTTGATTATTCATCGTTGTTGATATATACATGTGTTGTAGAAAATCCATATAATTAACATTATATGGTAATTGAATGGGCCTCATTCCAGTTTTAAAATAGAAATATTTGAAATAGAATATTTGAAAATAGGAATATATGAAGCCGTATTGATTAGATTGACGCCATTTTGACGTGAACGATAGTTATATCGATTTTATTCATTTTATAATGAATATCGAAAGTGATTTCAAAATCTGATATTTTGAAAAGAATTGAATATAAATAAATTCAAATTGAAATTGAATATAAAAGAATTCGAATTGAAATTAAATATAAATGAATTCGAATTGAAATGGAATAGAAAAGAATTCGAATTGAAATTAAATATAAATGAATTCGAATTGAAATGGAATAGAAATGGATTCGAATTGAAATTGAATTGAATTGAAAACGAACTGAAATTGAATTAGAAATCAATTTGAATTGAAATCAATTTGAAATGTATTTAAAATGAATTTAAATTGGAATATTCAATTTTGATTTGAAATTGAATATGAAGTTGAAACCGTTTTGAAAATGAATTTAAAACGATTTATAAAGCACGTTTTGAATTGAAATCGACGAAGTATATATTATATATATTATATATATAATATAATGGCCTGAATAGAACGCGTCGCGCCGCGGTAGTTCGTGAATTTTGACCATTGACTTCGAACGGATATTACGGGAGATCCGACTGTCGGATTCTCATAAAACCGGAACCGTTGGGTTCGTATCGAAAAGCGCTTTCTAACAAATATTAGAAAATAAAAATCTAACGGTTGGATTTGGAATTATGTCCAAATCAAATTTGAAAAAGGTCGATGTAAGTGCAGTTCGATGACCGTTGATGGAAATCGACTGTACGGGCCTTGATAAAATTATTAAAAATAGTAATAATTTGTGTAAAATCATAAGAAATGATTTAGAAAGATTTGGGATGAAAAACTCCATATTTGAAAAGATAAAAATAGATTTTTATCGAAATGAACTAGTTTTGAACTAGAATAGTAATTTATTTATTTTTAAAATAAATAAATTGGATTTGAAATGGTTTTGAAAATAACCAGAACTTCCAATAATTGAATTGGAATGGATTTGAATCGAAATTGTCTTCGGAATATTTCGATGTTGGATTTCGTGATTACACAGATGTTGTTACGGAAATTTGAAAGATATAGATATATATATCGTTATTTCAAATACGATATCTGTTGGTCGTAGAATCTGATATTGAATATAAGCCAGTATATTTTCTATTCAGAGCCTTGTATTCAATATCAAACGTGATTTGGGTTTGTCGTGAATGGTGTCTTCATTAACACTGTTCTTGAACCCAGTTGAGAAAAAAATTAAATCTTTTATTTAGATTTAATGAAGTGAACCAATTAAAAAATATTTAATTGGAATTGAATTGATATTGATTTTTGGGTTTATCGTGGACAGTGTTTTAAATAACACTCGTTCTTTAACCCGATAATTAATGGAATGTGATTTTGGATTTATCGTGAACCGTGTTTAAAATGACACTGATTCTTTGACCCAGTCACAGATTAAAACTAAGTGGAGTTTTAATGAATCTTTAATTAGATTTAAATGATCGAGAATGGAGTATCACCAGTTTTGCTCCAGGCGGTAGTTAAATCTTTAATTAGATTTGAACGTGAAATGGTAATTGAATTTACCGATAACACTGGGGTGTTAGATATGAAGTATTACCAGTTTTACTTCATGGGATGAATAGGTTGGGATTGGGAAATAAAATAAATGATTACTTCGGTAAAGTTCGTTAATCCCGACTAGTTTGAATTGATATTCAAAAAAAAAAAAGAAGATTAGAGAATAAATTCAAGGAATTTATCTTGGATAAAATTAATGGGAACCCTTCCCTATGAATATGAAATTTAGAAACTAACTGTTGGTTAGCCAAGCAGAATGGTTTTCTGGATATTGATCTGATGTTGGTTTCGGCCTTTGGGGTTAATATTTGTGGAATTATTCTCTTGTTAATTTACGGTTAGTGACTGATGAATTGGAATGAGGCATATGTTGTGTTTGTGTAACACTTATTTAAAATATACGCGAGTTATTCGGAACGACCGGGTTTATCCCATTCTGAATAACTGATACGACGATAAGTCGAAGATGAAGACGGTGGTTGAAGACCGGAAGTCTTCACATCGTTTGGGTGATCACTGATGATCTTGATTGGGCTGTACACCCAAGATGAGGGAATCAATCGGTGGTCGTCCAGATGTGCTTGGAGATCGATGGATATGCGAGGAAAGTGCCTCCGGTTTCGTTCAGACCCAGAACGGACTTGTAAATGGACTGTGTGTCTGACATTGGATTTCATTCTGTGTGACTGATATCGGTTGCATAGAATGGTTTTCCTGTGTGGCATGCTAAGATGCAAATGATCAAGGCTTCTGTTGAAAAGCAAAGTCTTGTGGTTGATGATCAAAGCACCGCCTGTGTGGCATAGCTTTGTGTAACGTGAATTCGCGAGCCTCGCACCCCGGTTGTGAACCAAAAACGGGAGAGGACCTCAGGGAGGGCATGCATTTCTTTCTAGCTAGGGTGGTGTCAGTGACCTACCAGCCCTGACATTTATATACTTTTCACCTGTGTGGTTGTTGCTGTTGCGAGGCGCCTCGGTTTGGTCGGACGATCCGGGTCCGATGGAGTCATTCGTTGGCTCATTTACGCCCCAAAGGGCGGGGAAACGTAGTGTTCAGGCATAATAATCCACATCGGTGGACCGGCCCTGTCGCTCCATGGGGCAGTTGCGGCTGTTCCTGAGGCTCGGGCTAGACAGTCTTGAATCGGTAGAGGACGATCCCAGGCCTCGGTTCGCAGATGGAAATCCAATTTCCAAATACGTGACTTTGCGATTTTGATTGTATAACCTATATATGGCGACATAGTGGTATGGGGCATTCATGCCGCCTATGATTGATACTTATGATTTGAAGTTGTTTTATACACTATACACTTATAATAGTATCAAATGATTTCTTTTAAACGTATCAAGCATTCTTGGCTATTATAAGGTAAAAACCCTATCCCCCGGCTTGCGTTGCATTGTGTGATAGGACCTGGGTCTTATAATAGCTTCATTTTTCTTTATTTAGCATTGCGCTGTTGTTTTATGCACTGGTATTCTTGGGAGGAAACCCATTCCGTGTTGTACGGCGTGGTCCCTTGATTTACCTAATTTTAAAATAAAGATTAATAACTGTTTTAGTTCTCACACCAGTCACATGACTGACCTGGAGTTTATTGTTTTGACCTAAACTCTGGGTGCCCTTATTTTGACACGGGCAGCTAGTAGTTTTGGTTTTGCAGATTTATATTCACAGGATCCTGGTTTACAGCTGGAACGATATCCGGAAAGCTTTGTATCCGTATATTTACTTCTAGTTGTGTATTGTATTATTTTCCACTGCTATGTATTTAAATGTAATTTAAATCTCTGATATTTCTGTGTAATATTTATTTATGCTCTGTATATTCTTGTATTCTGATGCATTGTTGTAATATACAATGAAATGTTCTTTTGTATGCGTTCTATTTTGTCGTGTTCTCAAAACAATCAGGCGTTTCGAACGGTCTAGATCGGTTTAGCGACTGGTTCAGATCGAGCGAAATTCCTTTTCGTTACAGTTTGTATTAGAGCTTTGGTTTACAAAGCTCAAAGAACAAGACACATTAGAACCATACGAAAGAATTCATCAGATATTGGATTAGTAATATCCAATTAGAATGACTCGTTAGAGATGGGATCAGTAGTATCCTAGAACGAGTGTGAAGAGTATATTTTTAAAATAAAAACAAATTTTGTTTTAAAAATTTAAATCGTTGTATACGTATTTGAATATTTATTTTATATGGATTAGGACAGTCCAGTATATAAAGATTTTGTATATACGCCTTGCAAACGTGTATGTGAAGTTTTAATATACTGGATAGATATAGAATTATACTCTAGTCGCCCGGGGGTGATTCTGATGAGTGATATATCATCATCAGAATTTATATTCGAGTGACGAACGTGTAATATCTATATACTTCCTATTGACAGGTGTGAGAACCAAAATTAGATAGGGCTTATTGTTGTGACCTTGCATCAAAAATCTGATTTTTAGACTATATATCAAAGTTATAAATTTGAAATGATAATCAACTAATTGATTGCTGATTGTGTTGTTTGATTATAGTTTGATTAATTAAAATGTTGAACCTTTAGCCAAATTGTATCAAATAGTGAATTGTATTGAAAATTTGTCGCATTTGCATGCATATACACGTACTTACATTGAACAGGTCATAGCAAGGAGGCTGGAGCAGAGAATAAAATTTGTTTGCCCGACAAATAGGTACATGTTTATCATAATTTACTGTTTTGTTTGGGTGATGATGATTTTATGAGCCAATTGGCTAGCCGCTTGGCTTTTTCTTTTTCTTTTTGAGATCAGAAGGCCTGTATGGCAATTTCCGGATTTTCCCGTGGCTCCCGGTGCAGGGGAGGTTATGGCGAAATTTTTCGAAAATTCCGGGTGTTAGCCAAATTTTTGAAAATTTGAAAATTCTCAGAAACTGAAAAGTTAGAGAATGGAAGTCAGATCGAACGTAGAGTTGATTAATCAAACCACTTTCGACTTTGTTCCTTTTCGGGGACGAAAAGTTTTAAGTGGGGGAGATTGTAACAACCCGAAAATCTGGGCCAGTTTAAAATTTTTATTTTGGCAATTTTAGCGAATTTTGATTATTTAAAATGAATTATTTTAAATAATATCGACGAGAAATTTATTTTGAAGGGAATTCGAACATATATATTATATAGTTCGTCGTTAGAATATAAATATTTATTTATATTTATAAAAGGAATTGAAAATGGCGCGGTAGTTCGATAATTCGATTTCAAACTTCAAATGAATGTACCGGGTGCAAAACAAACCGGATTTTAGTGAAACCAAAAATAATGGAATCTAATAGTGACTATCTTTCCAACGAATCCGAAAAATCAAAATTTCATAGCGGGAATCAAAAGATATGTCCAGTTGAAAATTCTGAAAAGTCGCTATGAAATTCAGGCCCTTAAAAATAGACATTTTGCAAACGACCTCGGATTTCGACGAAACTACTTTTGTCGGGTCCGTGATGTAAAACTATTGCTAGGTTCCAAATTTCATAATTTTTCGAATCAATATGTGAGCGTGGCAAAGGAAAACGCGTTTGACCAGTTTCAGTTGATTTTAATCAATTGGAAAATGGCCATTTTTCAAACGGTCTCAGAATTCGACGAAACTAGTTTTGTTAGGACCGCATCGTCAATACGAAGCTAGAAAATATTTTTCGGGAATTTTTCTAGTTAGTATGTGGCGCCGGTAAATTGAAATGTGCGTTCAAATTCAATATATATAGTTATATGTTGATTTTGACGAAAACTGGTCGTAACGGCCGAATTGGCTTACGCAACATATCCCATTGTGTTCGGAATGGGGGTAATTAGCTAGGGACGATAGTCGGTGGGTTCGATTTCGAGTTCGAATTTTAAAGCTGCTTTTTAGAAGTAAATAAATTAATATATATATATATATATTTTTATATAAACTCTCTCACACCTTCTCTCTCCCTCTTACCCTCTTCGTTGACTTCAGTCAAAAGGAAAAAAAAGAAGAAAAAAAAGAAAACCGCTCTCGATCCTCCCTCCGCAGATCGATGCCCGTCCTCACCGCCGCCCTCCTGCGCGGTGGTCGGAGGTGCCCCTCCCAGCGTCGATCCAAACCCCTCCTCCCCTTCCTTCCTCTACAGCCCCGTTCTAGCCTCCCCCCCCCCCGAACCCTAGTTCCCCTAAAACCTGGCACCACCGCCGCCATTAGCCCCAACCTCCCTCAGCCCTACAGCGCGAGCCCCCCCCAAACCCAAATCGATGAAGGTCGCCACCTGAAGCCCGACTCCGGCCTCCCCTTGGCTCTCCACCTCCTCCGCCGCAAGCAGTACTCCACCCACCCTTTTCGATCAAAACCCTGTAAGTTTAGTTTTTATTTTTATTTTTGCTTTTAATTTAATTATATTCATTGTTTGATTTTCTAATTTTGTTTTTGTTTATATAACATAGTTAGATCAGTGTTATTTATAGAAAATGGTATTAAAAGTTTGATTTTTAATATATATAACCTTGTCTAAAAAAAAAAAAAAATATACGATCTTTATATATGTATCGTTAAAATAAAGATGCGATCTTTATATGAATGTCATTGAAATAAAGATTCGGTTTTTATATATATTTTTCAATTGAAAGATAAGATTTTTAAAACGATGAAGTTTGGATTTTGACTAGCGAAAAGATTATACCTTTGTAGTAGGAAAAATTCGATTTTTATATATTGAATAACACAGTAAAAATACGATTTTTATATATTGAATAGCATAACAAAAATTCGAATTTTATATATTGAATAGCATAGTAAAAATTCGATTTTTATATATTGAATAGCATAACAAAAATTCGATTTTTATATATTGAATAGCATAACAAAAATTCGATTTTTATATATTGAATAGCGTAGTAAAAATTCGATTTTTATATATTGAATAGCGAAGTAAAAATTCGATTTTTATATATTGAATAGCACAGTAAAAATTCGATTTTTATATATTGAATAGCGAAGTAAAAATTCGATTTTTATATATTGAATAGCATAACAAAAATTCGATTTTTATATATTGAATAGAATAACAAAAATTCGATTTTTATATATTGAATAGCATAGTAAAAATTCGAATTTTATATATTGAATAGCATAACAAAAATTCGATTTTTATATATTCAATAGCATAGTAAAAATTCGATTTTTATATATTGAATAGCATAACAAAAATTCGATTTTTATATATTGAATAGCATAACAAAAATTCGATTTTTATATATTGAATAGCGTAGTAAAAATTCGATTTTTATATATTGAATAGCGAAGTAAAAATTCGATTTTTATATATTGAATAGCATAGTAAAAATTCGATTTTTATATATTGAATAGCGAAGTAAAAATTCGATTTTTATATATTGAATAGCATAACAAAAATTCGATTTTTATATATTGAATAGAATAACAAAAATTCGATTTTTATATATTGAATAGCATAGTAAAAATTCGATTTTTATATATTGAATAGCGAAGTAAAAATTCGATTTTTATATATTGAATAGCATAGTAAAAATTCGATTTTTATATATTGAATAGCATAACAAAAATTCTATTTTTATATATTGAATAGCATAGTAAAAATTCGATTTTTATATATTGAATAGCATAACAAAAATTCGATTTGTATATATTGAATAGCGAAGTGAAAATTTAGATTTTTACATATGTAGAGAATACGGGCAACAAAGATGACAAAAAGGCGAGAACGATGAAGATTTCTATAAATGAAGTGTCGTGAAGTTGGATGGCTGTTGGTGAGAACTTCTCACTCTTCAATTTCTTTTTCTAGTTATATATATACTAGGATGCAGACGGTGCTTAGCAGCACCCGACACCCGTCATCCACAGACCATGGATGGCTTGTTTGTTTAATTGTTTGGTTGTGTAGTTGGTTAGATTATTTGGTTTGAATTGAATTGTTTGGTGAAATGAAATTGATTTGATTGATGAGTGAATGGCGTGGGCCTTCACTAGACCGGGGATAAGGCTAGGCCTTGTCCCGTTTCTAGTATCGCGCCGTTATGCCGCCGAAATTTTCTAAAAATAAGTTAGAAAAATAAAGATAACATTTTATTTAATAAATGAACCGAATAGAATATTCGTAGGTTGAATAAAATAGTTTGATCGTTAAAAATATAATTTTTAACGTGAATGTGAATAAATAAATATTCATTTACAAACCGGACGGTTTGTTTATGTACACCTATTTGAAGGACATTGATTGGGACGATAAATTTTACACATCGCCCAACTGCACAAATAAAAATCTGTGTTTGATTGCTTGAAACCCCACACGGGTATTGGGATGATATTTGACGTACACTAATCCCGATTGTTTAGTTGTATGTTGATCGATTGATTGACAGGCTGTTATAAGCGTTGAATATTTATATTTGATGCTTATACAGTGTAGAATGCACTTTGGATGATGGTTGATTATTCATCGTTGTTGATATATACATGTGTTGTAGAAAATCCATATAATTAACATTATATGGTAATTGAATGGGCCTCATTCCAGTTTTAAAATAGAAATATTTGAAAAAGAAATATTTGAAATAGAATATTTGAAAATAGGAAAATATGAAGCCGTATTGATTAGATTGACGCCATTTTGACGTGAACGATAGTTATATCGATTTTATTCATTTTATAATGAATATCGAAAGTGATTTCAAAATCTGATATTTTGAAAAGAATTGAATATAAATAAATTCGAATTGAAATTGAATATAAAAGAATTCGAATTGAAATTAAATATAAATGAATTCGAATTGGAATGGAATAGAAAAGAATTCGAATTGAAATCAAATATAAATGAATTCGAATTGAAATGGAATAGAAATGGATTCAAATTGAAATTGAATTGAATTGAAAACGAACTGAAATTGAATTAGAAATCAATTTGAATTGAAATCAATTTGAATTGAAATCAATTTGAAATGTATTTAAAATGAATTTAAATTGGAATATTCAATTTTGATTTGAAATTGAATATGAAGTTGAAACCGTTTTGAAAATGAATTTAAAACGATTAATAAAGCACGTTTTGAATTGAAATCGACGAAGTATATATTATATATATTATATATATAATATAATGGCCTGAATAGAACGCGCCGCGCCAAGGCAGTTCGCGAATTTCGACCATTGACTTCGAACGGATATTACGGGAGATCCGACCGTCGGATTCTCCTAAAACCGGAACCGTTGGGTTCGTATCGAAAAGAGCTTTCTAACGAATATTAGAAAATAGAAATCTAACGGTTGGATTTGGTATTATGTCCAAATCAAATTTGAAAAAGGTCGTTGTAAGTGCAGTTCGATGGCCGTTGATGGAAATCGACTGTACGGGCCTTGATAAAATTATTAAAAATAGTAATAATTTGTGTAAAATCATAAGAAATGATTTAGAAAGATTTGGGATGAAAAACTCCATATTTGAAAAGATAAAAATAGATTTTTATCGAAATGAACTAGTTTTGAACTAAAATAGTAATTTATTTATTTTTAAAATAAATAAATTGGATTTGAAATGGTTTTGAAAATAACCAGAACTTCCAAGAATTGAATTGGAATGGATTTGAATCGAAATTTTCCTCGGAATATTTCGATGTTGGATTTCGTGATTACACAGATGTTGTTACGGAAATTTGAAAGATATAGATATATATATATCGTTATTTCAAATACGATATCTGTTGGTCGTAGAATCTGATATTGAATGTAAGCCAGTATATTTTCTATTCAGAGCCTTGTATTCAATATCAAACGTGATTTGGGTTTGTTGTGAATGGTGTCTTCATTAACACTGTTCTTGAACCCAGTTGAGAAAAAGATTAAATCTTTTATTTAGATTTAATGAAGTGAACCAATTAAACAATATTTAATTGGAATTGAATTGATATTGATTTTTGGGTTTATCGTGGACAGTGTTTTAAATAACACTCGTTCTTTAACCCGATAATTAATGGAATGTGATTTTGGATTTATCGTGAACCGTGTTTAAAATGACACTGATTCTTTGACCCAGTCACAGATTAAAACTAAGTGGAGTTTTAATTAATCTTTAATTAGATTTAAATGATCGAGAATGGAGTATCACCAGTTTTGCTCCAGGCGATAGTTAAATCTTTAATTAGATTTGAACATGAAATGGTAATTGAATTTACCGATAACACTGGGGTGTTAGATATGAAGTATTACCAGTTTTATTTCATGGGATGAATAGGTTGGGATTGGGAAATAAAATAAATGATTACTTCGGTAAAGTTCGTTAATCCCGACTAGTTTGAATTGATATTCCAAAAAAAAGATTAGAGAATAAATTCAAGGAATTTATCTTGGATAAAATTAATGGGAACCCTTCCCTATGAATATGAAATTTAGAAACTAACTGTCGGTTAGCCAAGCAGAATGGTTTTCTGGATATTGATCTGATGTTGGTTTCGGCCTTCGGGGTTAATATTTGGGGAATTATTCTCTTGTTAATTTACGGTTAGTGACTGATGAATTGGAATGAGGCGTATGTTGTGTTTGTGTAACACTTATTTAAAATATACGCGAGTTATTCGGAACGGCCGGGTTTATCCCATTCTGAATAACTGTACGACGATAAGTCGAAGATGAAGACGGTGGTTGATGATCGGAAGTCTTCACATCGTTTGGGTGATCACTGATGATCTTGATTGGGTTGTACACCCAAGATGAGGGAATCAATCGGTGGTCGTCCAGATGTGCTTGGAGATCAATGGATATGTGAGGAAAGTGCCTCCGGTTTCGTTCAGACCCAGAACGGACTTGTAAATGGACTGTGTGTCTGACATTGGATTTCATTCTGTGTGACTGATATCGGTTGCATAGAATGGTTTGCCTGTGTGTCATGCTAAGATGCAAATGATCAAGGCTTCTGTTGAAAAGCAAAGTCTTGTGGTTGATGATCAAAGCACCGCCTATGTGGCATAGATTTGTGTAACGTGAATTCGCGAGCCTCGCACCCCGGTTGTGAACCAAAAACGGGAGAGGACCTCAGGGAGGGCATGCGTTTCTTTCTAGCTAGGGTGGTGTCAGTGACCTACCAGCCCTGACATTTATATACTTTTCACCTATGTGGTTGTTGCTATTGCGAGGCGCCTCGGTTTGGTCGGACGATCCGGGTCCGATGGAGTCATTCGTTGGCTCATTTACGCCCCAAAGGGCGGGGAAACGTAGTGTTCAGTCATAACAATCCACATCGGTGGACCGGCCCTGTCGCTCCATGGGGCAGTTGCGGCTGTTCCTGAGGCTCGGGCTAGACAGTCTCGAATCGGTAGAGGACGATCCCTGGCCTCGGTTCGCAGATGGAAATTCAATTTCCAAATACGTGACTTTGCGATTTTGATTGTATAACCTATATATGGCGACATAGTGGTATGGGGCATTCATGTCGCCTATGATTGATACTTATGATTTGAAGTTGTTTTATACACTATACACTTATAATAGTATCAAATGATTTCTTTTAAACGTATCAAGCATTCTTGGCTATTATAAGGTAAAAACCCTATCCCCCGGCTTGCGTTGCATTGTTTGATAGGACCTGGGTCTTATAATAACTTCATTTTTCCTTATTTAGCATTGAGTTGTTGTTTTATGCACTGGTATTCATGGGAGGAAACCCGTTCCGTGTTATACAGCGTGGTCCCTTGATTTACCTAATTTTGAAATAAAGATTAATAACTGTTTTAGTTCTCACACCAGTCACATGACTGACCTGGAGTTTATTGTTTTGACCTAAACTCTGGGTGCCCTTATTTTGACACGGGCAGCTAGTAGTTTTGGTTTTGCAGATTTATATTCACAGGATCCTGGTTTACAGCTGGAACGATATCCGTAAAGCTTTGTATCCGTATATCTACTTCTAGTTGTGTATTGTATTATTTTCCGCTGCTATGTATTTAAATGTAATTTAAATCTCTGATATTTCTGTGTAATATTTATTTATGCTCTGTATATTCTTGTATTCTGATGCATTGTTGTAATATACAATGAAATGTTCTTTTGTATGCGTTCTATTTTGTCGTGTTCTCAAAACAATCAGGCGTTTCGAACGGTCCAGATCGGTTTAGCGACTGGTTCAGATCGAGCGAAATTCCTTTTCGTTACAGAAACGCCTGATTGTTTTGAGAACAGGACGAAATAGAACGCAGACGGAAGAACATTTCATTGTATATTACAACAATTCCATCAGAATACAAGAATATACAGAGTATAAAAAAATAAAATACACAGAAAATATCAGAGATTACAATACATTACATAGCAGCGGGAAATAATACAATACACAACTAGAAGAGATATGCGGATACAAAGCTTTCTGGATATTGTTCCAGTTGTAAACCAGGATCCTGTGAATATAAATCTGCAAAAACCAAAACTACTAGCTGCCCATGTCAAAATAAGGGCACCCAGAGTTTAGGTTAAAACAATAAACTCCAGGTCAGTCATGGGACTGGTGTGAGAACTAAAACAGTTATTAATCTTTATTTTTAAAGTTAGGTAAATCAAGGGACCACGCCATATAACACGGAACGGGTTTCCTCCCAAGAATACCAGTGCATAAAACAATAGCGCAATGCTAAATAAAGAACAATGAAGCTATTATAAGACCCAGTTCCCATCACACAATGCAACGCAAGCCGGAGGATAGTGTTTTTACCTTATAATAGCCAAGAATGCTTGATACGTTTAAAACAAATCATTTGATACTATTATAAGTGCATAGTGTATAGAACAACTTCAAATCATAAGTATCAATCATAGGCGACATGAGCGTCCCATGCCACTATGTCGCCATATATAGGTTTACAAATAAAACCGCAAACTCACGTATTTGGAAATTGGATTTCCATCTATGAAAACGAGGCAAGGGATCGTTCTCTACCGAATTCAAGACAATCTAGCCCATGTGTCTGGAACAGCCGCAATTGCCCCTTGGATCGTCAGGGTCGGTCCACCGATGTGGATTATTATGCCTGAACAATACGTCCCTCCGCCCTATGGGCCATAAATGAGCCAACAAATGACTCCATCGGACCCGGATCGTCCGATCAAACCGAGGCGCCTCGCAACAGCAACAACCACATAAGTCAAACTCGTCAGGGCGTGTAAAACCACTGACGCCACTTCTAGCTAGAAAGAAACGCATGTCCTCTCTGATGTCCTCTCCCGTTTTTGGTTCATACCGGGTGTGAAACTCGCGAGGTAAACGTTTCACAAAGCTACGCCACAAAGGCCGTGCTTCTATCATCCCACAAGACTTTGCTTTTCAACAGAAGCCTTGATCATTTGTCACTTAGGCATGCCACACAGGCAATTCACTCTATGCGTTTGATATCCATCAGTATATAACCTCTGAGCTCGTACGTCTCAGAGAAGGGCGTTAAGCAAGAGAATAAATTCTCCGCCGCCAAACAGATATATATTTAATAGAAATCAATCACACAGACTGAAATCCAATGTCAGACACACAGTCCATTTTCAAGTCCGTTCTGGGTCTGAACGAAACCGGAGGCACCTAGTACCCCGCATATCCATCGATCTCCAAGTACGTCTGGATGATCACCAACTGTTTCCATCTTCTTAGGTGTACATCCCAATCAAGATCATCAGTAATTATCAAAACGAAGTGAAGACCTCCGGTCTTCAACCACCGTCTTCATCTTCGACTTATCGTCGTATCAGTTATTCAGAATGGGATAAACCCGGTCTTTCCGAATAACTCGCGTATATTATAAACAAGTGTTACACAAACACAACATATGCCTCATTCCAATTCATCAGTCACTAACCGTAAATTAATCAAGAGAATAATTCCCCAAATATTAACCCCGAAGGCCGAAACCCACATCAGATCAATATCCAGAAAATCATTCTGCTTAGCTAATCGACAGTTAGTTTCTAAATTTCACATTCATAGGGAAAGGTTCCCATTAATTTTATCAAAGATAAATTCCTTTAATTTATTTTTTAATCTACTTTTGAATATCAATTCAAACTAGTCGGGATTAACGAACCTTACCGAAGTAATCGTTTGTTTTAATTTCCCAATCCCAATCTATTCATCCCATTAAGTAAAACGGGTCTTACTTCATATCTAACACCACAGTCTTATGGGTAAATTTAATTACCATTTCACGTTTAAATCTAATTAATGATTTAACTATCGCTTGGAGCAAAACTGGCGATACTCCATTCTCGATCATTTCAATCTAATTAAAGATTCATTAAAACTCCACTTAGTTTTAATCTTCAACTGGGTTAAAGAATCGGTGTCATTTAAAACACGGTTCACGATAAACCCAAAATCACATCACATTTCAATCGGTCCCTAACCGTAAATTAGCAAGTGAGCAATTCCCTAAGTATTAAGCCCGAAGGCCGAAACCAACATCAGATCAATACCCCAGAAACCATTCAACTAAACTAATCTCCAGTTAGTTTCTGATTTTCTTAACTCCTTTGGGTCTAAGAACAGTATTATTGAAGATACCGTTCACGACAACCCAAAATCCCATTTCATAAATTATCGGGTTAAAGAACAAGAGTTATATAAAACACCGTTCACGATAAACCCAAAAATCAATACCAATTCAATTCCAATTAAATATTATTTAATTGGTACACTTCATTAAATCCAAATAAAAAGATTTAATTTTTTCTCAACTGGGCTTAAGAACAGTGTTAATGAAGACACCATTCACGACAAACCCAAATCACATTTGATATTAAATACAAGGCTCTGAATAGAAAATATATCGGCTTATATTCAATATCAAATTCTACGACCAACAAATGTCGTATTGGAAATAACGATATAAATATATATCTTTCAAATTTCCATAACAACATCTGTATAATCACGAAATCCAACATCGAAATAATCCAAAGACAATTTCGATTCAAATCCCTTCCAATTCAATTATTGGAAATTCTGGTTATATTTCAAAACCATTTCAAATTCACTTTATTTATTTCAAAAATAAATGAATTATAATTTTAGTTCAAAACTAGTTCATTTCGATAAAAATCTATTTTTATCTTTACAAATATGGAGTTTTTCATCCCAATTCTTTCTAAATCATTTCTTATAATTTTACACAAATTATTACTATTTTTAATAATTTTATCAAGGCCCGTACAGTCGATTTCCATCAACGACCATCGAACTGCACTTACAACGACCTTTTCCAAATTTGATTTGGACATAATTCCAAATCCAACCGTTAGATTTCTAATTTCTAATATTCGTTAGAAAGATCTTTTCGATACGAACCCAACGGTTCTGGTTTTAGGAGAATTCAACGGTCGGATCTCCCGTAATATCCGTTCGAAGTCAATGGTCGATATTCGCGAACTACCGCGGCGCGGCGCGTTCTATTCAGGCCATTATATTATATATATAATATATATAATATATACTTCGTCGATTTCCTTTTAAAACGTGCTTTATAAATCGTTTTAAATTTATTTTCAAAACGGTTTAAACTCATATTCAATTTCAAATCAAAATTGAATATTCCAATATAAATTCGTTTTAAATTCATTTCAAATCGATTTCAATTCGAATTCATTTATATTCAATTTCAATTCGAATTCATTTATATTCAATTTCAATTCGAATTTCAATTCTTTTCGAAATATCAGATTTTGAAATCACTTTCGATATTCATTATAAAATGAATGAAATCGATATGAATATCGTTCACGTCAAAATGGCGTAAATCTAATCAATACGGCTTCATATATTCCTATTTTCAAATATTCTATTTCGAATATTTCTATTTCAAATATTTCTATTCAAATATTTCTTTTTCAAAACTGGAATGAGGCCCAATCAATTACCATATAATGTTAATTATATGGATTTTCTACAATACATGTATACAATAACAACGATGAATAATCAACCATCATCCAAAGTGCATTCTACACTGTATAAGCATCAAATATAAATATTTAACGCTCATAACAGTCTGTCAATCAATCGATCGACATATAACTAACTATTGGGATTAGTGTATGTCATATATCATCCCAATACCCGTGTGGGGTTTCAAACAATCAAACACAGATTTTTTTTGTGAAGTTGGGCGATGTGTAAAATTTATCGTCCCATTCAATATCAGTCAAATGTGTGTATATAAACAAATCATCCAATTTGTTTATTTTTATTTCCTTTCATATACACGTTAAAAATTCTATTTTCAACTATAAAATATTATTGACTATATAAATATTTTATTTTATTTCACATCACATCACACAATCAACTACACATCAAAATCAAACAAACAAACATACAAGCCGTCCATGGTCTGTGGACGACGGGTGTCGGGTGCTACTAAACACCGTCTGCATCCTAGTATAAATTTTTCAACTAGAAAAATAAATTAAAGGTGAGAAGTTCTCACCGACTAGCTACCCCAACGCCACGACTCTTCATATGTAGAAAATCTTAGTCGTTCTCGCCTTCCGTCACTTACATCGTCCGTATTCACTACATATATAAAAATCACATTTTATATTATCACTCCATGGAAAAAAAATTATATTTTTATATCGCTCTATACATTGTAAAGATTATATATTTTTAACTTCTACAAATATAAAAATTATATTTTTAACGTCTCTTTCTTTGTATAAAGATCGTTTTTTATTTTCCATAAACATATAAATTTCGTTTCTTTATAAAAATATGAACTTTTCATGTATAAAAATATGAACGTTTCATGTATAAAGATCACTTCTTTTGTATGAGAACAAAAGAAATCTATTCTTTTCAAATTACAAATCCAAGCATTTCAAATATAAAGATCAAAGCTTTTCAAGAATAAAAATAATAATAAAAATAAAATAAAAAATCTAATCTTTCCTTAATGAATATCCTAGTTTTTCTATCGTATCAAAATTAGGTCTCAAAACCAATGTTTTAATATACAATAAAATAAATAAATAGAAAAAAATAGATGGATTAAAACAAAACCTACTGTGTTGAGGGAGGTATGGCGCTCGCTGGACGTCTGAGGTGGCAGCAGGGGGGTCCACGTCGGCGGTCATCAGGCAAGGGGGGTCCGGTGGCCTCACGGTGCTGGACATTCACGGTTTCCATTGGGTTAAGGGGTTTTGGGTGGCTCGATTTTCGAAGGGGAGAGGTGGCTGTGGAGGCCGCTTTGGGGCTCGCACCTTGAATCGAGGGGAGGGAGAAGAAGGAAGGAGGAGAGGAAGGAAGGGGGAGGCTGCGGTGGCCCACGCCAGCGCTGGCGGCGGCGAACGGGATCGGTGGGGGCGATCTGAGAAGCGGCAGTCTTTTTTTTTTTTTGAATGAAACGATGTGGAAGGTAGGGAGTTAAGGAGAATTATATAATATAAATATATATATTATTTTATTCTTAACTTTCAAAAAGGTAACTTTTTATTTTGAACTCAAAACGAAACCCACCGCCTATCGTCCATAGCTAATTACCCCCATTCCGAACACAATGGGATATGTATCGTAGGCTGATTCGATCGTTTCGATCAGTTTTCATCAAAATCAAAATATAACTCTATATATTGAATTTGAACGCACATTTCAATTTACCGGGGCCTCATACGAACTCTAAAAATTCCCGAAAAATATTTTCTAGCTTCGTATTGACGATACGGTCCTAACAAAACTAATTTCATCGAATTCTGAGACCGTTTGAAAAATGGCCATTTTCCAGTCGATTAAAATCAATTAAAACTGGTCAAATGGGTTTTCCTTTGCCACGCTCACATATTGATTCGAAAAATTATGAAATTTGGAATCTAGCAATAATTTGACATCACGGATCCAACAAAAGTGGTTTCGTCGAAATCCGAGGTCGTTTGCAAAATTTCCATTATTAAGGGCCTGAATTCCATAGCGACTATTCTGAAAATTCATCTGGACATATCATTTGATTCCCGCTATGAAATTTCAATTTTTCAGATTTGTTGGAAAGATATTCTCAAATAGATTATAATATTTTTGGTTTCACTAAAATCCGGTTTATTTTGCACCCGGTACATTTATTTGAATTTTGAAATCGAATTATCGAACTACCGTGCTATTTTCAATTCCTTTTAAATTTTAAATAAATATTTATATTCCAACGTCGAGCTATATAAATATATACGTTCGAATTCTATTCAAAATAAATTTCTCGTCGTTATTATTTAAAATAATTTGTTTTATATAATCAAAATTCACTAAAATTGCCAATTTAAAATTTTTTAAATTGGCCCAGATTTCCGGGTTATTACGGGTGTTAAGCAAGAGAATAAATTCTCCACCACCAAACAGATATATATTTAGAAAAGATCAACAATACAGTTCAAAATACAATTTTAGACGTGTAATCCTGTCTTTAACTGGGTTAAAGAACCAATGTCATTTAAAACACAGTTCACGATAAACCATAAATCACATTCCATTAATTGTGGAATATTCACGGGAAACAGATCAATATATAATCGATATCAATTTTCGTATTCGACTAATAACATAAATGGAATAATGGCAAAGTCTTTCAAATTCCTTATATAGTAACAGTCTTTCTCCACAGAAGCATATCTCGATTATCACCAAATCGATACCATTCAATTCAAATTTAATATATTAAATTTACTTTGGAAAATTTCCATTAATCTTATTAAAAGATTTATAAATTCCAAATCACATTTCACTTTTAATTGGGTTAAAGAACGAATTTCATTAAAAACACAGTTCATAATAAACCCAATTCACATTCAATTTTATTCCAATTACTAAATATTAACTAGAAACTCTAATAATCTTAATTAAAAGATTTATTCTTTTCACACGGGGTTTAAGAACAGTGTCACTGAAGACACCACTCACAAAAAACCAAAAAACCAATTTGATATTAAATATAAGGCTCTGAACAGAAATTAAATCGGCTTATATTCAATATAAAATTCTGAAACCAATACAGATTGTATAGGGAATAACGATATATATATATATATATATATATATATATATATATATATATATATATATCATCCAAATTCCTCCACATATCCGCATAATCACGGAATCCAACATCAAAATATTTTGGAGATTACTTCTATTCAAATCCATTCCAATTCATACATTGGAAAATTCAGATTAGATTAAAACCATTAACAAATCCAATTTATTTATTTAAAAACATTGGAATATCTTTCTAGTTAATAACTAGTTCATTTTGATAAAAGTATAATTTTATCCTTACAAACGTTTCTTTCCAAATCATTTATTATGATTTTACACAATTTATTAATATTTTTAATAATTTTACCAAGGCCCGTACATTCGGTTTCCAATAACGGCCACCGAACTGCATCCATAGCGACATTTTCCAAATTTGATTTGGACATAATTCCAAATCCAACCATTAGATTTCAAATCTCTTACAAAGAACTTTCCGATACGAACCCAGCGGTTCCGGTTTTAGGAGAATCTGACAGTCGGATCTCCCGTAATGTCAATTTGAAGCCAATGGTCGAAATTCGCGAACGGTCCTGGCGCGGCGCGTTCTATTCAAGCCATTAATATATACATAATATATATATATATAACATATGTATTTCATTCAAAACACGTTTTATAAATTCTTTTTAAAAATGATTCCCACTTTCATTTCAATTTTAAATCAAAATTGAATACTCCTTATCATTATAATATTTAAATGATAATATTTTCAAAATATCAGATTTTGAAATAATTTCCTTTTTGATATTCATTATAAAAACGAATAAAATCGATATAAATATCGTTCACGTTGAAATGGCGCAATCGAATTAATACGCCTTCACATACTTCATTATTTTCATGTCCATCCAAAATCGGATATCAAATTCACATTTTTATCCTTTGCTGAATATTATTTTAAAATATTCATTATTTTTGAATTGGAATCAGACCCATCAATTACCATATAATTTATTTATATGGATTTCATACAACATATGTACGCAACAATAATGATACACAATCAACCATCATCCAGAGTGCATTACACAACTACATAAGCATTAAATATAAATAAATAACGCTTACAACAGCCTGTCAACCAATCGATTGACATACAACTAAACAATTGGGATTAGTGTACGTCAAATCATCCCAACACCCATGTGGGGTTTCAACCAACAAATACTGAATATTATTTATGCAGCTGGGCAATGTGTAAAATTTATTGCCCCAATCAATGTCAGTTAAATGGGTATACATAAACAAATCGTCCGATTTATAAAATAATATTTATTTTCATTTCAGGATAATTTTATGCCATTCACATATACGTTATAAATTATATTTTTAATGATAAAATATTTATTTCAACACATGACTGTTTTATATAGTTCATTTATATGTTAAAAATAATATTTTTAACAATCCAATAATTATCCCGTTACATGATCATTTTATATATCGCATATATAAGTTAATATTTCTAGCAAACAAATATTTATTCTATAACATGACGATTTTATGTATTGCATATATAATTTTATAAAATGCATATGTATATTTTACTTCATAATGCGTATATATATATATATATATATATATATATATATATATATATTTCGCAACGCATGTATATAATTTTCACAACGCATATATATATTTTGTTATACAACGCATATATATACATATATATTTCTTTATACAACATATATATGTTTTTCATATCACAATCATATCACACAAATCATCCAAACTTTGTACAAAAAGTAGTGTTAGGAGCTACTAAGCCCCGTCTGCAACCTATGATATAATTACATAACAAAATAGTTGAGTGAGAAAGAGTTCTCATTTTGGGTTCCACTCCGCCATTCTTTTATTTCTTAATTTCAGCTCTATTTGGATTTGAATGTGCCCGAAATTCTAATGTGCTCCGTTTCTATTCTAGTGTCTTTTGAAATGTAGAATTTTTCGTTGCGAATCCAACGCATTTCGTTTCACTGAGTTTCGATATCAAAAGAATAAGTTATGGTGTTTATAATTTAATTAAATAATTAGAATAATTAAATTAAAATTAATTACCCTTAGTAACATTAAAAAAATCATGGCCTTTTCCATCTCCTCCTACAGTCGATAATCGAACCCATCTGCTCCATTCAAAACCTCGCCATTGTACCCACCAGGCGCCGCCAGTCGACGATCATCCAATGCCACCCGGAAGAACTCCGAAACCTCACCCAATGCCAGGAAGAACGCCGTGCTCGAATGCCCAAGGGCTCCGAAATCGTAGTTGAACACGGTGGTTTTGAGCATAAAATCCCGTCGATTTAGTCAATGAATTTTGATCACGTTGGTACTGATGGAAAGCTCTCGTCAAGTACTCTAATTTTCGTCTAATAATCATCTTGTAATTTGTAGTGGATTGCTCGAATTTTGGAGATCTAGTTTGTAGCAAAATCGACCCTTTATATTATGGGAACGGCGGCTTCTGATTTGGACTAGGGTTTTATAGGGTTATAGGATATTTATAATTTTAAATAATAATATTTAATTCCAAAAAAATGTGGTTTTGAATACAAACTCCATATCAAACCCCAACGACTGTCGCCTCTAGCAAATACCCCCATTCCGGAGACAATGGGATATGTTTTGTAAGCCAATTCAACTGTTTTGATCAGTTTGTACCAAAATTAAAATATAGATCAATATACATTGAATTTATACGTAAATTTTAATTTACCGAGCCACATATTAACTCCAAAAATTACGGAAAAATAAATCTAGCTTTGTTTTGATGATACTGTCCTAACGAAACTAATTTCATCGAATTTGGAGACCGTTTGAAATATGGTCATTTTCCAGTTGATTAAATTCAAACTGTAATTACAAAACGCGTTTAAATTCACCACGCTCACATATTAATTCCAAAAATTATGAAAATTGGAATCTAGCAATAATTTGACATTCCGGATCCAACAAAAGTAGTTTCATCGAAAACAGAGGTCGTTTGCAAAATAGCTATTTTTGAGGGCTATATATTATATTAAATATATATAAATTTCACAGCGACTATTTTCAATTTTAAACTGGGCATAACTTTCAATTTACATTATGAAATCTCAGTTTCTTAACTTCTGTAGAACGATATTATTAAATAGGTTCCAAAATTTCTGGTTTTACTAAAATCCGATTTATTTTGAATCATGTACATTCAATTGAAATTTAAAATCGAATTTTCAAACTGCCGCGCCATTTCAGGCTCGTTTTATAATTAAAATAAATTTATACATTCTAACTTCGATTTAAAATAAATTTTTCATCGTTATTATTTAAAATAAATCATATTAAATAATCAAAACCATTAAATACCTAAAATAAAAATTTTAAATTGGTTCTGAAATTCTGGGTTATTACATGAATATTTGTTTAAGAACATTATTATGCCTAAAGACCATAAATAGAATTACAGTAAAATTTGGAAGAATGAATATGACTACTCGTATAGAGAACTCTACCCTATAGCTAGGTTTAAGCAGATTTGGCTAAAATAAATAATATCGTCTCTTACTAAATATGACTATTAGTAAAGTATAAAATCAGTGTTATTCAAAAGATTATTAACTTTAAAATGGTATTTATAAAATATTTAAATTCTCATGTAATTATATAATTTGAAATAAATTTTTAAATGGTTTTAAATTAAATATCATATTTTTCCCTCTTAAGCACTTGTCTGACAATATTGCTAGATTTAAGCAATTTTGGCATTCATCCCACTTTGATTGCTTTAGATAGATTTTGTAAGATATTATGGATGTCTATAAACTAATTATATAATGGTGTGATTATTAGTTGCTTGATTCATTGTTTTCCGAGTTTAGTTAAAAACATACCGATATAGTATTAGGAAAATCTTATTTGGAATTGTTAGGTTTGTATCAATCAAATCCACAAGGTAATGGATCTAGGGATATTGTAGAGCTTGGTTCATACTTACTGAGTGCACAAGTGGTGACAAACTTGAACAAATGAGACGAACTTATAAGAAGCATCATAACATGTGGGAGACCGATCCAAAGTAGAAGGATCATTAAAGCATACTAACGGATATGAAGGAGCACTGGATCTTGGCGAATGGTCTAATGAAATAAGAGTTTAACAATGTACTTGGATTTCAGAAGGAATGACAGGCATCTCATTTGATATATACTCAACCGTCTTTTGTTAAATACATGATACAGGTGGTTGTTATCGATTATTATGAAGTAATCAATAAGGATTACTATCAATGATTACCTATTTGGCATATTTTGACGTAGGCGATGTTGCAGTTTCGAGAAGCGTGATATGATGCTTTGTTTGAAAAGGTTTCAACATGATGGTTTTGGACCAAGGGTTTTAGCACTGAGGCAAGTATGTGATGCTTCATGTTGTGGCTTCGTGATTCGACGATGGAAATTCTATGATATAAAGCGGTGGCTTCATTGATGGATGTTGTACTCCGAGTTGTAAATTATGTGATGATGAGTCATGGGTATTATTGAATGAGGGTTAGGGGACAACTGGATTTGATGACAAGATGGTTGTCCTGGTGTTTCCCAAAAAACAAGACTTCTAACGGGAGTTGTAAGGACAACCACAAGGATAATCTCTATTGTGGAAAGATGTTATTGATACGTGAGAGTTCATTGAGTACACAAGAAGAAGGCGTAGTGGATGTGGTATCCATCAGTACAAACCTAGGGTCCTTATCCCTAATATACGAGATTACTCGCTAGGTGGAAATTTATGGCATGCACATGATCAGTTTAGATCCTTACCATGAGAGATCTTGAGTTTGTTGACCTCACTTTCGGTGAGGTCAAATAACACCCTCCTCCTATTGGTGGAAATCAGGTGGGCCTCATATGGGTCCCCTTATTTCCTCCAATAAGAGGAGGGAGTCATGGTGACCTCACTTGAAGTGAGGTCAACAAACTCGCAGTGCCATGAGAGTTGTACATTGTGCAACCTAGTTCCTAGCCTAATGAGTGGCATGGATTCAAGAACCAAGGGACATGGTGCTATTGAATCACTAGTGAGTGAATGTGATGATGGATGTTATGTCTGCTTGTTCATTTATCACTTTAGATATATTGTATGACATGGATAACCAAATATCTCAAGTACTTTGTTGAATAGTATATCCATGATTATCGCAAAGCAGAACATATATATATATAACACATGCAAACTTCATGAATGTTGGGTCATGTCAGGAATGATTCTTCATACCTTGGGTTCGGTATACTATTATGACTTTTATAATATTTTGGGATTGTTTATCGCTTACATCAGACTGTTGTCTGTGAATCGACCCGAACTTCCCCGGTGAGGAAAACCCGGATTGAGTCGAGAACAACACACAGAAGAACGTAGACGGAAGAACATTTCATTGTATATTACAACAATTCATCAGAATACAAGAATATACATTCAATAAATATTAGAGATTACAATACACTACATAGCACCGGAAAATAATTCAAAATACAACTGAAGGAGATATACGGATACAAAGCTTTTCGGATATCGTTCCAGCTGTAAACCAGGATCCTGTGAATATAAATCTGCAAAACCAAAACTACTAGCTGCCCATGTCAAAATAAGGGCACCCAAAGTTTAGGTTAAAACAATAAACTCCAGGTCAGTCATGGGACTGGTGTGAGAACTAAAACAGTTATTAATCTTTATTTTAATGTTAGGTAAATCAAGGGACCAGGCCGCTAACGCGGAACGGGTTTCCTCCCAAGAACACCAGTGCATAAAACAATAGCGCAATGCTAAATAAAGAAAAATGAAGCTATTATAAGACCCAGTTCCCATCACACAATGCAATGCAAGCCGGAGGATAGGGTTTTTACCTTATAATAGCCAAGAATGCTTGATACGTTTAAAACAAAACATTTGATACTATTATAAGTGCATAGTGTATAAAACAACTTCAAATCATAAGTATCAATCATAGACGGCATAAGCGCCCTATCCCACTATGTCGCCATATATAGGATTACAACTAAAATCGAAACGTCACGTATTGGAAGTTGGATTTCTGTCATGAACCAAGGCAAAAGATAGTCCTTACCGAATTCGAGACAATCTAGCTCATGTCTCTGTTACAGCCGCAACCATACGTTGGATCGTCAGGGCCGGTCCACACGGAGTGGATTATAATGCCTGAACAATGCGTTCCTCTTCCCTTTGGGGCGTAAATGAGCCAACGAATGACTCCATCGGTCCCGGATCGACCGATATAACCGAGGCGCCTCGCAACAGTAACAACCACATAAGTCAAACTCGTCAGGGCGTGTAAAACCACTGATGCCACTTCTAGCTAGAAAGAAACGCAGGTCCTCTCTGATGTCCTCTCCCGTTTCTGGTTCATACCAGGGTGTGAGGCTCGCGATTTCACGTTATACACAAAGCTACGCCACATAGGCGGTGCTTTGATCATCACCACAAGACTTTGCTTTTCAACAGAAGTCCTGATCATTGCATCTTAGCATGCCACACAGGCAATTCACACCGTGCAACTGATGGATATCAATCACACAGAATGAATTCCAATGTCTGACACACATTCCATTTGCAAGTCTGTTCTGGGTCTGAACGAAACCGGAGGCACTATATACCTCGCAAACCCATCGATCTCCACGTGCGTCTGGACGATCACCACTCATTATCCATATTTCGGGATGCCTCCCAATCAGGACATCAGTTACCATCCAGACGAGGTGAAGATCTCCGGTCTTCGACCACCGTCTTCATCTTCGATTTCTTATCGTCGATTCAGTTATTCAGAATGGGATAACCCCGGTCTTTCTGAGTAACTCGCGTATATAATAAACAAGTGTTACACAAACACAACATATGCCTCATTCCAATTCATCAGTCACTAACCGTAAATTAACAAGAGAATAATTCCCTAAATATTAACCCCGAAGGCCGAAACCAACATCAGATCAATACCCAGGAAACCGTTCTGCTTAGCTAACCTACATTTAGTTTCTAAATTTCACATTCTTAGGGAAAGGTTCCCATTAATTTTGTGAAAGATAAATTCCTTTAAATTTATTCTTTAATCTGCCTTTGAATATCAATTCAAACCAGTCGGAATTAACGAACCTTACCGAAGTAATCATTTGTTTTAATTTCCCAATCCCAACCTATTCATCCCAAGAAGTAATACTGGTAATACTTCATAACTAACACCACGGTGTTATCGGTAAATTCAATTACCATTTCACGTTCAAATCTAATTAAAGATTTAACTACCGCCTGGAGTAAAACTGGTGATACTCCATTCTCGATCTTTTCAATCTAATTAAAGATTCATTAAAACTCCACTTAGTTTTAATCTTTGACAGGGTTAAAGAATCAGTGTCATTTAAAACATGGTTCATGATAAACCCCAAAATCACATCTCATTTCAATCAGTCCCTAACTGTAAATTAGCAAGTGAGCAATTCCCTAAATATTAACCCCGAAGGCCGAAACCAACATCAGATCAATACCCAAGAAACTGTTCAACTTAACTAATCTCCAGTTAGTTTCTGATTTTCTTAACTTCGTTGGGTCTAAGAACAGTATTATTGAAGATACCGTTCACGACCCAAAATCACATTCTATAAGTTATCGGGTTAAAGAACGAGTGTTATTTAAAACACCGTTCACGATAAAACCAAGAATCAATTCGAATTCAATTCCATTTAAATATTATTTAATCGGTATACTTCATTAAATCTAAATAAAAGATTTAATCTTTTTCTCAACTGGGCTTAAGAACAGTGTTAATGAAGACACCATTCACGACAAACCCAAATCACATTTGATATTAAATACAAGGCTCTAAATAGAAATTATATCGGCTCATATTCAATATCAAACTCTACGACTAACAAATATCGTATTGGAAATAACGAAATAAATATCTTTCAAATTTCCATAACAATATCTGTATAATCACGAAATCCAACATCGAAATAATCCAAAGACAATTTCGATTCAAATCCATTCCAATTCAATTATTGGAAATTCCGGTTACTTTTAAAACCCTTTTCAAATTCAAATTATTTATTTAGAAATAAATAGAATTATAATTTTAGTTCTAGTTCATTTCGATAAAAATCTAATTTTATCTTTTCAAATATGGAGTTTTTCATCCCAAATCTTCACAAATCATTTCCTATGATTTTACACAAATTATTACTATTTTTAATAATTTTATCAAGGCCCGCACAGTCGATTTCCATCAACGGCCATCGAACTGCACTTACAACGACCTTTTCAAATTTGATTTGGACATAATTCCAAATCCAACCGTTAGATTTCAAATTTCTAATATTCGTTAGAAAGCTCTTTTCGATACGAACCCAACGGTTCCGGTTTCAGGAGAATCCGACGGTCAGATCTCCCGTAATATTCGTTCGAAGTCAATGGTCGAAATTCGTGAACTTCCGCGGCGCGGCGCGTTCTATTCAGGCCATTATATTATATATATATATATAATATATATAATATATACTTCATCGATTTCCTTTTAAAACGTATTTTATAAATCGTTTTAAATTCGTTTTCAAAACGATTTCAACTTCTTTTTCAAATTCAAATCAAAATTGAATTTTCCCTTACAAATTCGTTTTAAATTCGTTTCAAATTGATTTCAATTCAAATCGATTTTTAATTCAATATCTGTTCGTTTTCAATTCAATTCCATTTCAATTCGAATTCGTTTCTATTCAATTTCAATTCGAATTCAATTCTATTCAAATTTTATTCAAATTCATTTTCTATTCAAATTAAATTCTATTCAATTTCAATTCGAATTCTTTTTCTATTCAAATTCAATTCTATTCAATTTCAATTCGAATTCTAATTCGTTTCAATTCGGTTCGAATTTCAGTTTAAAATATATGATTTTGAAATCACTTTTCAACATTCCTTATAAAACGAATACAATCGATATAAATATCATTTACGTCACAATGGCGTCAATCTAATCAACACGGCTTCATATATTTTTATATTCAAATTTTCTATTTCAAATATTTCTATTCAAATATTTCTATTCAAATATTCCTTTTTCAAATCTTCTATTTAAATATTTCTTTTTCAAATATGGAATGAGGCCTAATCAATTACCATATAATGTTAATTATATGGATTTTCTACAACACACCTATATAACAGCAACGATAAATCATCAACCATCATCCAAAGTGCGTTCTACACTGTATAAGCACCAAGTATAAATATTTAACGCTTATAACAGTCTGTCAATCAATCGATCGACATACAACTAATTATTGGGATTAGTGTATGTCATATATCATCCCAATACCCATGTGTGGTTTCAAACAATCAAGCACAGATTTTATTTGTGCAGTTGGGCGATGTGTATAATTTATCGTCCCAATCAATATCAGTCAAATGTGCGAACATAAACAAATCGTTCGATTTGTTTATATTAATTTATTTTAAATACACGTTAAAAATTCTATTTTCAACTATAAAATATTTTAACTAAATAAATATTTTATTTCATTTCACATCACAGCACACAATCAACTACACATCAAAATCAAATAAACAAGCATACAAGCCGTCCATAGTCTGTGGACGACGAGTGTCGGGTGCTACTAAACACCATCTGCATCCTAGTATATATTTTTAACTAGAAAACAAAATTAAAAAGTGAGAAGTTCTCACCGAGGGTTCCACTCCGCCGTGCTTTGCTTCTGAACTGCTGAACCGTCTAGATTGGTTTGAAATTCCAATTCAGTCCTTTTCACGCTGTTCAAATATAAAAATATTATTTTTATTGCTTCATTCTAATAAATAAACATCATATTTTTATTTCATATATTTTTACAACGCTTATTTCTATATAAAAATTATATTTTTATATTTCTACTTCATACATAAAGATCGAATTTTTATTATCACACTTATATAAAAATTATATTTTTATACTTTACATCATATAAAAGTTACATTTTTATTCTCTACATTATATAAAAATATCGTCTTTCATAGATTAAAAATCACTTCTTTATATCGTTAAAAAATTAATCTTTCTAGGATTAAAATTCTTTTCTTTCTTTGATTAAAAATTTGTTCTTTCTTTGATAAAAAAAAACCAAAGCCCTCTTTGCATTAAAAATCAAAGCTTTGCCTTGTTTAAAAATCAAATTTTCCCACTTAAAAATCCGAGCTTTCTATTGTTAAAAATCCGAGCTTTCTAATGTTAACACAATAAAAACCAGTTCTTTTTCTACACTGAAATCATATATTTTCATAATTAAATCAAAGAAAGGAAAAGAAAGAAGAAAAAGAACTTACAGCGAATAAAAAGGGTTTTCAGTGGCTCGCTGTGGTGGCACATTAGACGGAGGCGATTTAGAGGCGGAGGGGTGTACGGTGGATGGTTTGGACGGAAAGGACAGGGGCGCGCATTGGGTCGAGGAGGAGGCTGTGGGTCGCGCTGGTCGTGGGTGGAGCCTACCGGGCGGCGCCAGGTGGTTTCTCTGGTGGTGGAGCGTTCGAATAGGGGGGTCTCGATCTTGGGGATAGAGGGAGCTGCGCTTGAGGAGAAGGAGGGGGGTCCGGAGTCGCGACGCCAGGGGAGGAGGGCGCTCGTCGATCGACGACGGCGGTGGAGCAGGGGCGATGTCAGTCGCCATTCCCTTTTCCCGATCGATTAGAGACTGAGGGTGCTTTGTGATAATGAATTGGGGGGGGGGGGGGCTTTACTGAATATATTTATTATTATATTTTTTTTTAATTCACAAAAAGGTTGACTTTTATTTCGAACTCTAAATCAAACCCAACGACTGTCGCCCCTAGCTAATTACCCCCATTCCAGACACAATGGGATATGTATCGTAAGCTGATTCGATCGTTTCGATCAGTTTTCGACAAAATCAACATATAACTCTATATATTGAATTTGAGCGCGCATTTCAATTTACCGCGGACACATACATACTCTAAAAATTCCCGAAAAATATTTTCTAGCTTCGTATTGACAATACAGTCCTAACAAAACAATTTTCGTCAGATTCTGAGACCGTTGGAAAAATGGCCATTTTCCAGTCGATTAAAATCAATTGAAACTGGTCAAACGCGTTTTCCTTTGCCACGCTCACATATTGATTCGATAAATTATGAAAATTTGAAACCTAGCAATAATTTGACATCGCGGATCCAACAAAAGTGGTTTCGTCGAAATCCGAGGTCGTTTGCAAAATTTCCATTTTTAATAGCCAGAATTCCATAGCGACTATTCTGAATTTTCATTTGACCATAACTTTTGATTCCCTCTATGAATTTTTGATTTTTCGGATTCGTTGGAAAGATATTCACAAATAGATTCTAATATTTTTGGTTTCGCTAATTTCCGGTTTATTTTGCACCCGGTGCATTCATTTGAAAATTGAAATTGAATTATCGAACTACTGCGCCATTTTCAATTCCTTTTATATATATAAATAATTATTTATATTCTAACGACGAACTATATAAATAAATTCGCTCAAATTCTATTCAATATAAATTTCTCGTTGATATTATTTAAAATATTTCATTTTAAATATTCAAAATTCACTAAAATTGCCAAAATAAAATTTTTAAATTGGCCCAGATTTCTCGGTTATTACAATCTCCCCCACTTAAAACTTTTCGTCCCCGAAAAGGAACGAAGCCGAAAGTTGTTTCACAAATCAACTCAACTTCCATTATTTTGATTACGGCTTAAGTTCTTCAACTTTTCAATTTCTAAGAACTTTTCAAATTTTTCAAAAATTTCGCTAACACCCTGAATTTTCGAAAAATTTCGCCATAACCTCCCCTGCACAGGGAGCACCAGGAAAATCCCGAAATTGCCATACAGGCCCTCCGATCTCAAAAATAAAAAGCCAAGCGGCTAGCCAATCGGCTCATCAAATCATCATCACCCAAACAAAACAGTAGATTATGGTAAACATGTACCTATTTGTCGGGCAAACAATTTTATTCTTCTGCTCTAGCCTCTTTGCTATGACCTGTTCAATGTAAGTACATGTATATGCAAGAAAATGCAACCAAATTTCAAATACAATTCACTATTTGATTCAATTTGGCTATATGGTACAAATTTTAATTAATCAACCAATAATCAACCACACAACCATCAATCAATTAGTTGATTAGCTTTTCAAATTCATAACTTTAATACATAGTCAAAAAATCAGATTTTTGATGCCAAATCACAACAATAAGCCCTATCTAGTTTCGGTTCTCACACCAGTCAATTGGAAATATATAGAAATCTCACTTTCAAAACTCGAAAATAAATACTGGCGATGGCGCCCCGTCACCAGAATTATCCCCGGGCACTAGAGGGATTCTATATCTACCTAGTATATTAAGACTTCGAACACACGTTTGCAAGACATATATACAAAATATTTATATATTGGATTGTTCAAAATCAATACAAAATAAATATTCAAATACATTGAATAAAGTTTAAATTTTCAAAACAAAAATCATTTTCAATTTAAAAACATACTCTTCACACTCGTTCTAGGATACTACTGATCCCATCTCTAACGAGTCATTCTTATTGGATATTACTAATCCAATTTCTGATTAATTCTTTCGTTTGGTTCTAACGTGTCTTGTTCTCTGAGCATTGTAAACCAAAGCTCTGATACCACGCTGAAACGACCCGAACTTCCCCGGTGAGGAAAACCCGGATTGAGTCGAGAACAACACACAGAAGAACGCAGACGGAAGAACATTTCATTGTATATTACAACAATTCATCATAATACAAGAATATACATTCGATAAATATCAGAGAATACAATACATTACATAGCAGCGGAAAATAATTCAAAATACAACTGAAGGAGATATACGGATACAAAGCTTTCTGGATATCGTTCCAGCTGTAAACCAGGATCCTGTGAATATAAATCTGCAAAACCAAAACTACTAGCTGCCCATGTCAAAATAAGGGCACCCAGAGTTTAGGTTAAAACAATAAACTCCAGGTCAGTCATGGGACTGGTGTGAGAACTAAAACAGTTATTAATATTTATTTTAATGTTAGGTAAATCAAGGGACCACGCCGCTAACGCGGAACGGGTTTCCTCAAAAAAACACCAATGCATAAAACAACAGCGCAATGCTAAATAAAGAAAAATGAAGCTATTATAAGACCCAGTTCCCATCACACAATGCAATGCAAGCCGGAGGATAGGGTTTTTACCTTATAATAGCCAAGAATGCTTGATACGTTTAAAACAAAACATTTGATACTATTTTAAGTGCATAGTGTATGAAACAACTTCAAATCATAAGTATCAATCATAGACGACATAAGCGCCCCATCCCACTATTTCGCCATATATAGGATTACAACTAAAAGAGAAACGTCACGTATTGGAAGTTGGATTTCCATCATGAACCAAGGCAAAATATAGTCCTTAGCGAATTCGAGATAATCTAGCCCATGTCTCAGGCACAACCGCAACTGTACCTTGGATCGTCAGGGCCGGTCCACACGGAGTGGATTATAATGCCTGAACAATGCGTTCCTCCGCCCTTTGGGGCGTAAATGAGCCAACGAATGACTCCATCGGTCCCGGATCGACCGATATAACCAAGGTGCCTCGCAACAGTAACAACCACAAAAGTCAAACTCGTCAGGGCGTGTAAAACCACTGACACGACTTCTAGCTAGAAAGAGAACGCACGTCCCCCCTGAGGTCCTCTCCCGTTTCTGGTTCATACCGGGGTGTGAGGCTCGTGAATTCACGTTATACACAAAGCTACGCCACACAGGTGGTGCTTTGATCATCACCACAAGACTTTGCTTTTCAACAGAAGTCCTGATCATTGCATCTTAGCATGCCACACAGGCAATTCACACCGTGCAACTGATGGATATCAATCACACAGAATGAATTCCAATGTCTGACACACATTCCATTTGCAAGTCCGTTCTGGGTCTGAACGAAACCGGAGGCACTATATACCTCGCAAACCCATCGATCTCCACGTGCGTCTGGACGATCACCACTCATTATCCATATTTCGGGATGCCTCCCAATCAGGACATCAGTTACCATCCATACGAGGTGAAGATCTCCGGTCTTCGACCACCGTCTTCATCTTTGATTTCTTATCATCGATTCAGTTATTCAGAATGGGATAAACCCGGTCTTTCTGAGCACAAGCGTATATAATAAACAAGTGTTACACGAACACAACATACGCCTCATTCCAATTCATCAGTCACTAACCGTAAATTAACAAGAGAATAATTCCCCAAATATTAACCCCGAAGGCCGAAACCAACATCAGATCAATACCCAGGAAACCATTCTGCTAACTAACCTACAGTTAGTTTCTAAATTTCACATTCTTAGGGAAAGGTTCCCATTAATTTTATCAAAGATAAATTCCTTTAAATTTATTTTTTAATCTTCCTTTGAATATCAACTCAAACCAGTCTGGATTAACGAACCTTAGTGAAGTAATCATTTTTTTTAATTTCCCAATCCCAACCTATTCATCCCATGAAGTAATACTGGTAATGCTTCATATCTAACACCATGGTGTTATCGGTAAATTCAATTACCATTTCACGTTCAAATCTAATTAAAGATTTAACTACCGCCTGGAGTAAAACTGGTGATACTCCATTCTCGATCTTTTCAATCTAATTAAAGATTCGTTAAAACTCCACTTAGTTTTAATCTTTGACAGGGTTAAAGAATCAGTGTCATTTAAAACACGGTTCACGATAAACCCCAAAATCACATCACATTTCAATCAGTCCCTAACCGTAAATTAGCAAGTGAGCAATTCCCTAAATATTAACCCCGAAGGCCGAAACCAACATCAGATCAATACCTAAGAAACCGTTCAGCTTAACTAATCTCCAATTAGTTTCTGATTTTCTTAACTTCGTTGGGTCTAAGAACAGTATTATTGAAGATACCGTTCACGACGACCCAAAATTACATTCTATTAATTATCGGGTTAAAGAACGAGTGTTATTTAAAACACCGTTCACGATAAACCCAAGAATCAATTCGAATTCAATTCCAATTAAATATTATTTTATTGGTACACTTCATTAAATCTAAATAAAAGATTTAATCTTTTTTCTCAACTGGGCTTAAGAACAGTGTTAATGAACACACCATTCACGACAAACCCAAATCACATTTGATATTAAATACAAGGCTCTAAATAGAAATTATATCGGCTCATATTCAATATCAAACTCTACGACTAACAAATATCGTATTGGAAATAACGATATAAATATCTTTCAAATTTCCATAACAATATCTGTATAATCACGAAATCCAACATCGAAATAATCCAAAGACAATTTCGATTCGAATCCATTCCAATTCAATTATTGGAAATTATGGTTACTTTTAAAACCCTTTTCAAATTCAATTTATTTATTTAGAAATAAATAGAATTATAATTCTAGTTCAAAACTAGTTCATTTCGATAAAAATCTATTTTTGTCTTTTCAAATATGGAGTTTTTCATCCCAAATATTCACAAATCATTTCCTACGATTTTACACAAATCATTACTATTTTTAATAATTTTATCAAGGCCCGCACAGTCGATTTCCATCAACGGCCATCGAACTGCACTTACAGCGACCTTTTCCAAATTTGATTTGGACATAATTCCAAATCCAACCGTTAGATTTCAAATTTCTAATATTCGTTAGAAAGATCTTTTCGATACGAACCCAATGGTTCCGGTTTCAGGAGAATCCGACGGTCGGATCTACCGTAATATTCGTTCGAAGTCAATGGTCGAAATTTGCGAACTGCCGCGGCGCGGCGCATTCTATTCAGGCCATTATATTCTATATATAATATATACTTCGTCGATTTCCTTTTAAAACGTTTTTTATAAATCGTTTTAAATTCGTTTTCAAAACGATTTCAACTTCTTTTTCAAATTCAAATCAAAATTGAATTTTCCCTTACAAATTCGTTTTAAATTCATTTCAAATTGATTTCAATTCAAATCGATTTTTAATTCAATTTCAGTTCGTTTTCAGTTCAATTCCATTTCAATTCGAATTCGTTTATGCTCAATTTCATTTCGAATTCAATTCTATTCAATTTCTATTCAAATTCATTTTCTATTCAAATTCAATTCTATTCAATTTCAATTCGAATTCATTTTCTATTCAAATTCAATTCTATTCAATTTCAATTCGAATTCTAATTCGTTTCAATTCGGTTCGAATTTCAATTTAAAATATTTGATTTTGAAATCACTTTTCAATATTCCTTATAAAACGAATACAATCGATACAAATATCGTTTACGTCACAATGACGTCAATCTAATCAACACGGCTTCATATATTTTTATATTCAAATGTTCTATTTCAAATATTTCTATTCAAATATTTCTATTCAAATATTCCTTTTTCAAATATTCTATTTAAATATTTCTTTTTCAAATATGGAATGAGGCCTAATCAATTACCATATAATGTTAATTATATGGATTTTCTACAACACACCTATATAACAGCAACGATAAATCATCAACCATCATCCAAAGTGCGTTCTACACTGTATAAGCACCAAATATAAATATTTAACGCTTATAACAGTCTGTCAATCAATCGATCGACATACAACTAATTATTGGGATTAGTGTATGTCATATATCATCCCAATAACCATGTGTGGTTTCAAACAATCAAGCACAGATTTTATTTGTGCAGTTGGGCGATGTGTATAATTTATCGTCCCAATCAATATCAGTCAAATGTGTGAACATAAACAAATCGTTCGATTTGTTTATATTAATTTATTTTAAATACACGTTAAAAATTCTATTTTCAACTATAAAATATTTTAACTAAATAAATATTTTATTTCATTTCACATCACAGCACACAATCAACTACACATCAAAATCAAATAAACAAGCATACAAGCCGTCCATAGTCTGTGGACGACGAGTGTCGGGTGCTACTAAACACCATCTGCATCCTAGTATATATTTTTAACTAGAAAACAAAATTAAAAAGTGAGAAGTTCTCACCGAGGGTTCCACTCCGCCGTGCTTTGCTTCTGAACTGCTGAACCGTCTGGATTGGTTTGAAATTCCAATTCAGTCCTTTTCACGCTGTTCAAATATAAAAATATTATTTTTATTGCTTCATTCTAATAAATAAACATCATATTTTTATTTCATATATTTTTACAACGCTTATTTCTATATAAAAATTATATTTTTATATTTCTACTTCATACATAAAGATCGAATTTTTATTATCACACTTATATAAAAATTATATTTTTATACTTTACATCATATAAAAGTTACATTTTTATTCTCTACATTATATAAAAATATCGTCTTTCATAGATTAAAAATCACTTCTTTATATCGTTAAAAAATTAATCTTTCTAGGATTAAAATTCTTTTCTTTCTTTGATTAAAAATTTGTTCTTTCTTTGATAAAAAAAAACCAAAGCCCTCTTTGCATTAAAAATCAAAGCTTTGCCTTGTTTAAAAATCAAATTTTCCCACTTAAAAATCCGAGCTTTCTATTGTTAAAAATCCGAGCTTTCTAATGTTAACACAATAAAAACCAGTTCTTTTTCTACACTGAAATCATATATTTTCATAATTAAATCAAAGAAAGGAAAAGAAAGAAGAAAAAGAACTTACAGCGAATAAAAAGGGTTTTCAGTGGCTCGCTGTGGTGGCACATTAGACGGAGGCGATTTAGAGGCGGAGGGGTGTACGGTGGATGGTTTGGACGGAAAGGACAGGGGCGCGCATTGGGTCGAGGAGGAGGCTTTGGGTCGCGCTGGTCGTGGGTGGAGCCTACCGGGCGGCGCCAGGTGGTTTCTCTGGTGGTGGAGAGTTCGAATAGGGGGGTCTCGATCTTGGGGATAGAGGGAGCTGCGCTTGAGGAGAAGGAGGGGGGGTCCGGAGTCGCGACGCCAGGGGAGGAGGGCGCTCGTCGATCGACGACGGCGGTGGAGCAGGGGCGATGTCAGTCGCCATTTCTTTTTCCCGATCGATTAGAGGTTGAGGGTGTTTTGTGATAATGAATTGGGGGTGGGGGGGCTTTAGTGAATATATATATATTATTATATATTATTTTTTTAATTCACAAAAAGGTTGACTTTTATTTCGAACTTTAAATCAAACCCAACGACTGTCGCACCTAGCTAATTACCCCCATTCCGGACACAATGGGATATGTATCGTAAGCTGATTCGATCGTTTCGATCAGTTTTCGACAAAATCAACATATTACTCTATATATTGAATTTGAGCGCGCATTTCAATTTACCGGGGACACATACAGACTCTAAAAATTCCCGAAAAATATTTTCTAGCTTCGTATTGACAATACGGTCCTAACAAAACTATTTTCGTCAAATTCTGAGACCGTTGGAAAAATGGCCATTTTACAGTCGATTAAAATCAACTGAAACTGGTCAAACGCGTTTTCCTTTGCCACGCTTACATATTGATTCGAAAAATTATGAAAATTTGAAACCTAGCAATAATTTGACATCGCGGATACAACAAAAGTGGTTTCGTCGAAATCCGAGGTCGTTTGCAAAATTTCCATTTTTAAGGGCCAGAATTCCATAGCGACTATTCTGAATTTTCATTTGATCATAACTTTTGATTCCCGCTATGAAATTTTGATTTTTCGGATTCGTTGGAAAGATATTCACAAATAGATTCTAATATTTTTGGTTTCGCTAATTTCCTGTTTATTTTGCACCTAGTACATTCATTTGAAAATTGAAATCGAATTATCGAACTACCGCGCCATTTTCAATTCCTTTTGTATATATAAATAATTATTTATATTCTAACGACGAACTATATAAATATATTCGCTCGAATTCTATTCAATATAAATTTCTCGTCGATATTATTTAAAATATTTCATTTTAAATATTCAAAATTCACCAAAAATTGCCAAAATAAATTTTTTAAATTGGTTCAGATTTCCGTGTTATTACAGTCTGACTCGGAGTTTTATATTTTGCTTCTTATTATCTCATATACTCTTATGAGTAGACTAGATAACAAATATGAATGGTACTTGGAGCTGTGAAAATCGTTCAACACAAGGCGATGCTTACTCATATTTACACTTGTTTTTATTGTTTATTCTATAGTATGATACTGCTGGTCCTTATTTATGTTGATTTACAGTTATTATGGAAAGTTTATCATTTAATTTATCAGTCATTTGTACAAGATCTATTTACATCATGTATAACCGTATGAGCCTATATGCTTTGATAATATCATTCATATAGTTAATACTGTCTAGCTAGTTTTATTTTTGTGATTACCATGACATTTTGTCTTATGCACAGTGAAATATATGACATGATATTTGATTATTATTTTTAATTTCTTCCATCTTTTTTCTTGTATTCTCTTTACCTCTTTTCCAATTTTCTTCTTCTCTTCTATTTTTTCCTCTTGACAATCATCCTACACCAATTTGGTGCACATAGGATGCACTATTAGGCCGTATATCACTTAACACATTCGACATCTCGACATAGGGTTTTCGAATCTCTTAGCGCATTCGATAGCATGCCTATCAAAATTCAATTTCCAGCCACAATCAGCAGCCCACGAGACGAATTTTGGGTCTTGCAGCATATTCAATAGCCCACGAAAATATTTCATGTCTCGAAGCACATTTAGCAGCTTACAAGGATAAATTTTAAATTATACACTCAATCACTTGATGGTCAGTGAGCATATCGAATTGCTTCAAGAAGTTGGGGATTCATCCTTATGAAAACCAATCTTGTTGGTTTCGGAAGTTTTAGGTAAATTAGACCATTTCATTCAACGATCCTACAAATATAAGCATTTAAAAGAGAGTACAGTTTTGTTTGTTCAGGAATAAATTTTATTCATGCTAGAAAGAAAGAATTTTTTCCAGGATATAATGCCATCAATTTGATTAGGTGGTTTATTTTGCTGATAATGAGAAAAGTACAAGTTTCAATGATATTATTGTATTAGCAAGCAGAGCCGGATCAGGGATTTGGAATGCCCAGTGCAATTTACTAAATGATACCCCTTATCATAAAAATTTGCACAATAATATTAAATAAATAATAAGTATTCAATCTATTATTATCGTTTTTATACAATACGAAATCAAAACGAAAAAATGACCAAAAAATATATTATGTGGATAATAAAAATAATAGCGATTAAACAATTTTCTATCTCTTTATTGTTTGAAATTCCTTTTGTCTTTTGCCTTTCCACGTGTCTCGCATTAAACAACTTTTTGTAAATACCATATTCCAATATACCATATATACAAGATTTTGATTATTTTGAAACTAGAAGCTAAAGCAGTTGGCGAAAACATTTATTTTGATCCTTGATTTTAATAATAACCCAAAATCTTATGAAGATGTTTTTCCTAATTAGAATATCATATCTCAAAAGAACAACATTATGCAAGGCATATAAATAGGAGATAAAATAAGATACTAGAGGAATTATGGACTGAACATAAACTAGCAATATTAATAAACAAAAAAAGTGAAAAAGCTACTGGCAAAACAAAAAAAAGGAAAAAACTGTTGTCGAATCCTAAAAACAAAATTTTAGGAAGCATCATAACAACCCCCTCCCTCTTTTCCGTCCTCTCTCTCAATCATCGTATTCCTACAAACCCTTCCAAATACAATATACTTAAATTTTGATGATTTATTTGTTTTTGTCGAAGTAAATAGACACATACAGAAAATCATCAAATTAACAAAATATACGAAGTTACTATATTACAGTATTCGTCTAGACTAGAAAATAAAACAAAAGCCAAATAATTCTCAAATTAACCTGAAGGAAGACAAATAAAATTAAAAAATTAGGGTTACCTCAACTAGATCAGATCTGAGATGATAAGTTCTCAAATTCTGAGATGATCAGATCGGAGATGTGAGTTGCTATTTTCAGCTGCCTTTTGCGTTTGCATTTCTTCAGTTGATCGTTCATATGCCTTTTTCTTCAAAGCTTGGCCCCTTTTGCTAAAATTATGAAGATTGAAGAAATTTTGTTTCAGCCGCCTTCTCCCTGCACGTTGCCCTTTTATCCTGCTCTTCGCGTTTTAAGTTTTTTTTAATTCGTAGTATAGGATCAATTTTTATGCCCTATGTGGGCTGATGCCCAGTGCATGAGCACTGTTAGCACATGCTCACGGCCGCCTGTGTTAGCTAGTCATTGTTCCAAGCCAATCGAATAAGAATCCCATTGATTGTCATGAACTTAACGGTTCCTTCTGGAAGATTCTGACCAATCACACGATTTCTATCTAATTTGACCCAAATACAATGGTATTTTTCATCACCCGTTTGAAGACGAGGTCCTCAGTGTTGAATGTTCGCTTGTGAACTTTAGAATTGAAGTGTCTCTTACCACTCTCTTTTGGCGCATGATAGTTCTTAGTTCTACTTCTTACTATCTTTCATCAATTTGATTGAATGCTTCAAAGTAGCATTTGCTCCTTTTCTCTTTGATTGATGTGTTTTTATCAATGAGTAAGACATCCAACTTCACTAGAATAATAGCTTCTGAACCATATGTAAAGGCAAAAGGTGCATTGTGACGATCCCAAAACCCCGCGACACGGTGTTAAGGATAATCATTGGAATATAACACATTAATCATCATTAGCAGATCACAGATAATAGCATAAACAGAAAATAGAATAATTTACACACATATGACAGCGGAATCATATAGATATCATCACATCAGAGAAGCACAGTACAGGATACAACTTAGTGCATAATGATACATGATCAGTCACCATCGCCAGAGGCGGAATCATACATAAAGAGTACACAAAAGGAATATCAGTCTACATCGCCAGTGGCGGAATCATAATATAGATACAATAATGGCGGAGAAAATCCAAGTCAGCACGGTGTAGTCAAGCCTTGCCATGAGCCAAAAGGTGCGTCAGAAACCTGTAACTAGGCTGCCCGTGTGAAAATGAGGGCACCCGAGTTTGCAAGGTGAAACAAACTACGAGTCAGTCATGGGACTGGTATGAGAAATCTACTCAACTTATTAACAACAATAATAAGGCAAATCAAAGGACCACGCCACTTTCGCGGAACGGGTTTACTCCAATGAGTGCTAGTGCTTGAAATAAAATAAATAATTAAATCAACGCAATGCTTTTTATAAAATGAAGCCATTATAAGACTCAGGTCCCATCACACAATGCAACGCAAGCCGGAGGATAGAGTTTTTACCTTATAATGGCCAAAGATGCTTCATACGAATAAAACAAAAGTGCTCGATATTATTACTAGTGCATATATGTTTCAAAAGCGATTTCAATCATAAATATAAATCATAGGCGGCATAAATGACCCATACCACTATGTCATCATACTAGTAATACAATCACATCCGCATATTTCGTATTGGAAATTGGATTCCTTCATGAGTCGAGGCAAGGGGCAAGCTCCTCTCCGATCCGAGACACTCTATCAAGTGTCCCAGGACCCCACTATGACCCTTGGATCTTCAGGGCCGGTCCTCTCTTACTTTCGAGGATTAATTATTCCTGAACACACGTTTCCCAGTCCTTACAGACCTATATCGAGGCGCCTCGCATTCCAACAACCACACAGGTGAAAAGTATATATAATGTCAGGGCTGGTAGGTCACTGACACCACCTTAGCTAGAAAGAAACGTCGTGCTCTCCCTGCAGTCACTCTCCCGTTTTTGACTCATACCGAGGTGTGAGGCTCGCGAATTCACGTTATACACAAAGCTACGTCACACAGACCATTCTTTGATCATCAACCACAAGACTTTGCTTTGCAACAGAAGCCTTGATCATATGCCACTTAGGCGTGCCACACAGGCAATCCACTCCATGCGACTGATTTCTGTCAATGTATAACCTCTGAGCTCGTACGTCTCAGAGAAGGGCGTTAAGCAAGAGAATAAATTCTCTGCCGCCAAACAGATATATATTTAACAGAGATCAATCAGCACAGAACAAAATCCAATGTCAGACACACAGTCCATTTACAAGTCCGTTCTGGGTCTGAACGAAACCGGAGGCACCAATTCCTCGCATATCCTTACAATCAACAGTATGTTTGGACGGCTACTACTTCAGTTCCTTCATGGTAGCTACTCCAATCACGAGCATCAGTAGCGCCCATCCATCCAATGTGGAGATCGTCGGTCTTCAGCCGTCTTCGACTCTTCGACATCTCAACGTCGATCGATTATTTGAAATGAGATAAACTCGGCCTTTTCAAATAACCCACGTATATTTAGATTTTCAAATCAATTAATCACATGGTCGGACTATTCAACATTCACGTTTCAGTTATTTAGTTATAATTTTCATGTCAAATACATTCAACCATCACATATCAAGCAAACACAACAAAATTGGTTTATTTCCACTCTATATCGTCTATAGTATTTTATAACGATATATCGCCATTTTTATTTAATTTAAAACGGCCATATTTAATTAAACGACGTTTCAGGTCGTGTCGATGCACTGGCGCTGCTTTTCACTAATTTTGTTTTACACATATCTCAAAATCTAACCGTTGGATCTTCACAAATTTTACATCATTAGGAACGTCATTTCAAAACGAATCCAACGGTTTCAGTTTTGGGAAAATCCGACGGTCGGATCTTCCACACTAGCCATTTGAAGTTACGATTTCAATTTACGAACTGCAGCATCGTTATTCGATTTAATTTAATTATATATGTATATATATATATATATATATATATATATAATCGTTTCTGGCGCTGTTTTTCTTTAGTTTTGAATTAAACATTCCAGACAATCCAACCGTCGGATCTTCACAAAGTTGGTGCCGTTGGAAAGATATTTCCAAGGCGAACCCAACGGTTTCGGTTTCGGGAAAATCCAATGGTCGGATTTCCCGCACTAGTCGTTTGAAATCACGGTTTCAAAACACGAACTGCACGGCCACGTTTCGTTTTAATTCTATTTATATTTATATATTTATATAAATATACTTCATTCAAAAATTCCTATATCGTTTCCACTTCAATTATTTCACTAACGCCTTTAAATTTCGGAAAATTTCGCCATAACCTCCTTTGTATGGGTGGGTCTGGGAAAATTCCCAAATAGCCACACGGGCGTCTCATATCAAAAAGAAAAAGGAAAAGCCAAGCGGCTAGCCAACAGGCTCATAAAATCATCACCCAAACAAAGCAGTAAATGTGTACCTATTTGTCGGGCACAAAATTTTATTTCTCTTCTCTAGCCCCTTTTGCTATAACCTGTTCAATAGATATGCATGTACATATATACAATTTCTATCACTTATCATTTTCCATTCAATTTCATATTTGATTTACTTTGGTTTAAAAACACCATTCACTCTAATGTTGCATGCATAGGCTAAAATCATAGCATTAGCTAATTAATGTATATTTCAACTCATGCACATTTATTTGAACAAGTGGCTATTTTTAACACTTCACATTTCAAAGATGATAATTTTGGGCGAGCTAACATAGATTTCAACACATGACTATTTTACTTAGTTTCTATGCATGTTAAAAAGAATATTTCTTTCACAAATATTTATTTCAACGTCCGCATATCTTTAGCATATCACAAATATGATAAAAATGATATTTTTATCATTCAAAATATTTATTCGACAAATGGATGTTTTCAACACTTCATAGTTTCAATAAAAATGTAATTTTTATTGTTCGATCTTTTTATTCAACACATGAACTTTTCCACTACACACACTTCTCAACAAATGAGCATATCCACACATGGACATTTTATTTATGTTGTTCATATTAGAAAGATGGGATTTTTATTGTTGAAACTATTTATATAAGGCGAATATTTTTCATACTTCATATAGTTATAAAAATGTGATTTTTATTGTTTAAACACTTCATTCATTCACAAATGAATTTAATTTTCACACAACACTTTTCAACACATGAACCTTTTCCACACATGGATATAGTTTCAACATATGGCTATAATTTCTACGCATGAAAATTATTTCAACATATGAAAATAATTCTAACACACAAAGATTATTCAAAATTTCGGCAGCATAACGGCAGGGTAGTTAAACCGGCACCGTCCCTAGTACGGCTCCTCGCTCTACCTTAAAACCTCGCGGTTTTTGACAATGGGGATTCATGCATCTAATTCGCACGCAGGCGGCATGTTTATTTTTATTTCCACAAATATTACCAATTCATTTCAATCACCAATGGGTATTTTTCAACCACAACCAAACAGTATCAACCACAAACAATTATTCAACCATTCGTATTTTCCATCCAATATTTCACACCAATTCACAACAATAAATATCGTCCATGTTTTGTGGACGAGGGGAGTGTGTGTGTATATATATATATATATATATATATATATAATTGCTATATTTCACTTGCATTTCAACACATATATCAATTATTCCATGCATGTAAAATTCATACTTCGCTTATATAGCTTACACTACGTATGTACATGAGGTATACAACACGTATGTAATTTATATTTCGCTAATATAAATTATACATGACATTTTCCATTCAATTTCACGTTAATTTATATTTCTCACCTTGGTTTTCGGAGCGCTAAAAATCGATACGATGTCAGAAAAATCCGCGGCTTCTTCTATTGGGTAGAGAGCTCCCTTGCGGTCCCGATGTTTCCTGTTTCATCGAATTTCGTCAACACACCAAAAAGATATGATTTTTCAAAGTGTAAAGATCAAAGAAAAACTCACTTTCATGAAGCTTCAAAACTAGGTTTACAGTTTTCACGAGAATCGAGGCACGAGGGGATGATCGACGAGTTGGACGTGGAAGAGGGAAGAGAGGGCTTCCTGACGGTGGTGGTTTGGTGGCGTTCGGTGGTCCAGATCGGCAGCGGCGGTGGAAAGGTCGGGACTTTGGGGCTTCGATACGGGCGGCACAGGCGACGAGGGGGGCGATGGTCAGTCGGATTTGAAGAGGGGACGGAGGCGCGTCGAGGGGTGGCGGTGGCGAAGGCTGGAAGTGGCTGTGGCGGCGGCGGCGGAGGAGAGAAGGTCAGGAACGGGTTTCGCCATTCGTTCGAGGGGATTTTCTTTTTTTTTTAAAAAAAAAATTTATGAATGGAAAATTCTGATTGGCCGAGGACTATATTAAATTTTTAAATAGTGTTTTCTCAAAGGAACTCCTTTTTAAACCCAACGACTGTCGCCCCTAGCTAAATACCCCCATTTCGGACACAATGGGATATGTTTCGTAGGCCAATTCGACTGTTAAAGTCGGTTATTTTTCAAATTAAAGTATAAAACATTTAATTTTTAACTTTCAACGTACATTTCAATTTTCCAGGGCCACAAACTGATTCGAAAAATTCCAGAAAAATAAATCTAGCTATGTTTTGACGCTACGGTCCCGACAAAACTAGTTTCGTCGAATTCTGAGGTCGTTTGAAAAATGGTCATTTTCTGGTCGATCCAATTTAACAGAAATTGACCAAACACATTTTCTTTTGCCACGCTCACATACTAGCTTCAAAAATTATGAAATTTGAAACCTAGCAATAGTTTAACATCCCGGACCCAACAAAAGTGGTTTCGTCGAATTCCGAGGTCGTATGCAAAATATCAATTTTCCAGGGCTATATATTCTATATACCGACCCTTCTGAAGATTCATTCGGCCATAACTTTTGATTCCCGTTATGAAACTTCGATTTTTCGGATTCGTTAGAAAGGTATTGACTAACAGATTTAAATATTTTTGGTTTCACTAAAATCCGTTATATTTTCCACCCTGCACAGTCAGTCAAAGTTTGAATTCAAATTTTCAAACCGACTCACTATTTCTAATTCCCTATTTTATTGAAATATTCTATTTCAATTATTCAAATCCCTTTGAAATAACTAATTTAAAAATTTTAAATGGGCTCGTATTTTCCGGGTTATTACAATCTCCCCCACTTAAAACTTTTCGTCCTCGAAAAGGAAACAACAGTAAAGTAGGAAATAAAATGTAAATGCAAAGTATTGTAAAGGTACCTTGCACCGGAGTTAGTCAGAGATATCCACTCTGCATTTGGGGTAAGCTTGCTTAATGCTTTCCTCAGTTTCCCAAGTACAGACTCTAGGATCACTGCTCCACTGCACTTTAACTAAATGAACCTTTTTGCTTCTTAGTTCTCAAGTTTCTTTGCCAACAATCTTTAATGGCTCTCTTCTGAGTGCTAATTCTGGAGTTATCTCCACATCCCGTTGCGCTGCTTCTTCTACAACAAGATCTGGATCATGCACATGTCTTCTAAGTTGAGATACGTGAAATACATTGTGCACTCCAGGCAACCAATCTGGCAATTGAACCCTATAAGCAAGAGTTCCAATTCGCTCAAGTATAGGAAAGGGACCAATAAATCTCGGTGCCAACTTCCCAGTCTTGCCAAATCTGATTACTCCTCTCATCGGAGAAACCTTCAAATAAACATGATCACCAACAGCAAATGTCAAATCTCTCCTTCTAGAGTCTGCATAACTTATCTGTCGGCTTTGGGCGGTTTTCAATCGCTTTTTGATGAAGTCGACTTTATCAGATGCTTCCCTAATCATATCGGGTCCTAGTACAAGTCTGTTGCCAGGTTCTACCCAACATGCTGGAGATCTGCAGGGTCTGCCATATAATGCTTCAAATGGTGACATTCTCAAACTTGCTTGATAGCTATTGTTATATGAGAATTCGGCCAAATGCAAATGATCTTCCCATGACCCACCAAAATCAATTATACAAGCCCGCAATAAATCTTCTAGAATTCTATTCACTCGCTCAGTTTGGCCATTTGTTTGAGGGTGATAAGCGGTGCTCATATTCAGTTTTGTTCCCAATTCTGTCTGGAAAGCCTCCCAGAACTTGCTAGTAAATAGGGGATCTCTATCACTGACTATGCTGATGGGAATTCCATGCAGCTTAACAATTTCTCTGAAATATATCTGTGCTAGACTTTGAGCAGTTCTATTGGACCTGACAGGTATAAAATGAGTGGTCTTCGTGAAGCGATCTACGATTACCCAAATGCTGTCATTACCTTTCTTGGTTCGCGGCAAACCATCTATGAAATCCATGGAAATCTGTTCCCATTTCCAACCTGGGACTTCCAACGGTTGTAACAGTCCAGCTAGCTTCTGTTGGTCACTTTTGACCAATTGACAAGTAGGACATCTGCTAACATACAAAGAAATATCTCTTTTCATTGCCTTCCACCAGAAAGTGCGTTTGATATCGTTGTACATTTTACTCACACCTGAATGGATGCAAAATTTGGATTTATGGCATTCATCCAGCACTTCTCTTTTAAGCTCGGGAATGTCGGGAACACATATTCTTCTATTCAGCCTCAGAACTCCCTTACTATCCACTTGGAAACTGGAGCCTTCGCCCCTTTGAATCCTTTTTACCATCTCTTTCACAAAATTGTCACTTTTCTGAAGGACAGATATCCTATCAATCAATCCAGGTGTAATTATAAGATTGGCAATGATTGCGGTTTTTCTACTAAGCTCATCCGCTACAACGTTAGCTTTCCCTGGCGTGTACAGGATATCAAGATCATACGCTGCAAGAAATTCTAGCCAACACTGTTGTCTCATATTCAGATCTTTCTGGGTATATAAATACTTCAACGATTGATGATCTGTGTACAATATAAATTTCTCACCCAATAAATAATGCCTCCAGATTTTCAAGGCAAAAACGATGGCTAGCAACTCAAGATCATGAGTCACATAATTCTTCTCATGTGGTTTCAGTTGGCGGCTTGCATAAGCGACTACTTGGCCTCTCTGCATTAACACTGCACCAAGACCTCTAATAGTAGCATCTGTCCAAACCGTTAAATCCTGATTGCCATCAATAATGGTTAACACTGGAGCGGTGGTCAGCTTCGATTTCAATTCCTGGAAAGCTTCTTCACAGTCAGAAGTTCACTTAAACTTCTCGTGTTTCTTTGTGAGCTTCGTTAACGGACCGGATATCTTCGAAAAATCCTTAACGAACTTTCGATAATAACTAGCCAACCCCATAAAACATCTAACTTCCGTGGGGGTCGTGGGTTGTTTCCAGTCTTGAATCGCTGTTATTTTGCTTGGGTCCACAGAAATTCCTTTCTCTGACACGACATGGCCAAGAAATTTGACTTCTTCTTGCCAGAAGACACATTTAGAGAATTTGGCTTTGAAGACGTTCTTCCTTAGAATCTCCAATACTTGTTCTAAGTGTTTTTCATGCTCGGGTTTTGATTTGGAGTAGATTAAAATATCATCGATGAATACGAGGACAAATTTATTCAGAACTCCCCTAAACACTCTATTCATTAGATCGACAAAGTATGTTGGAGCGTTGCATAGGCCAAACGGCATTACTAACCGTTCATAAAATATGTTTGGACCTCTGAAAGCGATCAAAGGAACACACTCTTCTGCTATTCTCAATTGATGAAAACCTGTAGCTAGGTCCATTCGGGAAAATACTTTCGCCCCATTCAATTGGTCTAGCAAGTCATCGATGCGGGGTAATGGATATTTATTTTTGAGCGTCTGTTTGTTGAGGTCTCGGTAATCAACGCAAAATCAAAGAGTACCGTCTGACTTTGGGACAAACACAATAGCTGCACCCCAATTAGAAAAACTCGGTCTGATTAGACCCTTCCACAACAGTTGACGAGTTTGATCGCCTAATTCTTCTTTTTCATTTAGAGTCATTCTGCGAATTGGATGTACCACTGGTCTGGCATTAGGAATTAGATCGATTCGGAATTCTATTTCTCTTTGCGGAGGTAAGTTTTCAACTTCTTCAAACACATCCGCATAGTTTCTGACAATCAGAATCTTTTGTATGGAAGTGGGGATAAGTTCTAATGCTGACCAAAATTCTTCTCTATTCGGATTCGAACCATGACAGGGAACCGTAATATATCCAAGCTTCGTTCGAATTTTAACGATTCTTTCCGCACAATTCACTTCGGCTTCATATTTCGTTAACCATTCTAACCCAAGGATAACGTCGAATTCGGGAAAATCCATAACAATTAAATTAATGGGAAACTTGTAGGAAGAATAAGAGATTGGCACTCTACAATATGAACCGAGAGTAATAGGACCCCCTATCGGGTTATGAACTTCAACCGATTCTTTGAGCTTTCGCTGTTTTAACCTTAATTTGTGTACTGTGTTTCTAGCAATAAAACTACGTGATGCGCCTGTGTCAAATAATACAGAAACAGGAATATTTTTAATTGTAAGGGTACCTCCCAAAACATCAGGTTTACCTGCTCCATCGGAAGCAGCTGGCGGGCTCGACCCGTCATAGACGTGAGCTACTGTAGCTTTCTTCAGCAAAGGACAGTCTTTGACCAGATGATCGGTCTTTCGACAATTGAAGCACGAGCGAGGGTTCTGCGAGCCTTGGCTTGAGCCTTGAGAATTCGTCTTCTGTCTCTTCGGAGCTGTGCATACGTTTGAGTAGTGCCCCGGCTTACCACAGTTAAAACAATTGCCTCTTGGCGGCTTGCCAGTCCGAGGTTTTGAAGATGCTGCTTGGCTTGACTCCCTTGATTTACAGTAGGCTTGCGCTTGTTTCCGGCTTGGCTTCTAGCACGATCCTGATCCAGATGCCTTTGATCAAGGTCTTCATAGTTGCATGTCATTTCCACCAGCTCGTTGAATTCCAGCTTGACATGGGCCATGGCTCTATCATGATATTGTCGTCTTAGCCCAAGGATAAACCTCTTATTTTTGGATTTCGCTGTGGTGACAAGCTCCGGAGCATAGGGGGACAACTGCGTAAATTTATTCAGATAATCTTGCACGGAAAGATCCCCTTGCTGGAGATTGGCGAAGTCATCGTGCATTCTTTCTAGAGCTTGTTCAGGGACATATTTCTCTTTGAAGAGTTCTTTAAATCCATCCCATGTTCTTCCAGCTTCTCTATTCCCGGCGGTAAGAGATTCCCACCATAATTCAGCTTGTTCCTGCATAAGCCAGGCACCCATAATAGCTTTGTCTTCGTCTCCAAGCCTTAGGCCTTCAAGAATTTTCTCGCATGTTTTGAGCCATGCAAGGGCCTCTATTACGGTGCCAGTTCCCGAGAAGGTCTTGCCTCCTAAGTTCTTATATCTCTTAGCTACACGGTCAAGCTCGAAGTATTGAGCTGCCGGAGGTTGTATCAAAGGTCCTTCTTGAGCTGGGACTTCTCCTCTTCCTCGGCCTCGGCCTGCACGGCCTCCTCTAGCAGCGGCTGCTCTGGTAGCCATTTGTCAAATTCTGTATAAGCAACCAAAAAGTCCGCTAACGGAAATGATAGTCTATTGCATAATTAAGTAGGAAATTTACGGAATGATAACGATGGATTGATCAAATTGTTTTTGCTATTCTGCTCGGCTCATTCTAGGACTTTACTAGTCCTATCTCTAATGAGCGACTCGCCTTAGAATACTACTGATTCTATTTTGACGAAGTGTTTAATGTGTTAGACTCCAGAACTAAGGTTAACCAAAGCTCTGATACCAACTGTGACGATCCCAAAACCCCGCGACACGGTGTTAAGGATAATCATTGGAATATAACACATTAATCATCATTAGCAGATCACAGATAATAGCATAAACAGAAAATAGAATAATTTACACACATATGACAGCGGAATCATATAGATATCATCACATCAGAGAAGCACAGTACAGGATACAACTTAGTGCATAATGATACATGATCAGTCACCATCGCCAGAGGCGGAATCATACATAAAGAGTACACAAAAGGAATATCAGTCTACATCGCCATTGGCGGAATCATAATATAGATACAATAATGGCGGAGAAAATCCAAGTCAGCACGGTGTAGTCAAGCCTTGCCATGAGCCAAAAGGTGCGTCAGAAACCTGTAAATAGGCTGCCCGTGTGAAAATGAGGGCACCCGAGTTTGCAAGGTGAAACAAACCACGAGTTAGTCATGGGACTGGTATGAGAAATCTACTCAACTTATTAACAACAATAATAAGGCAAATCAAAGGACCACGCCACTTTCGCGGAACAAGTTTACTCCAATGAGTGCTAGTGCATGAAATAAAATAAATAATTGAATCAACGCAATGCTTTTTATAAAATGAAGCCATTATAAGACTCAGGTCCCATCACACAATGCAACGCAAGCCGGAGGATAGAGTTTTTACCTTATAATGGCCAAAGATGCTTCATACGAATAAAACAAAAGTGCTCGATATTATTACTAGTGCATATATGTTTCAAAAGCGATTTCAATCATAAATATAAATCATAGGCGGCATAAATGACCCATACCACTATGTCGCCATACTAGTAATACAATCACATCCGCATATTTCGTATTGGAAATTGGATTCCTTCATGAGTCGAGGCAAGGGGCAAGCTCCTCTCCGATTCGAGACACTCTAGCAAATGTCCCAGGACCCCACTATGATCCTTGGATCTTCAGGGCCGGTCCTCTCTTACTTTTGAGGATTAATTATTCCTGAACACACATTTCCCGGTCCTTACAGACCTATATCGAGGCGCCTCGCATTCCAACAACCACACAGGTGAAAAGTATATATAATGTCAGGGCTGGTAGGTCACTGACACCACCTTAGCTAGAAAGAAACGTCGTGCTCTCCCTGCAGTCACTCTCCCGTTTTTGACTCATACCGAGGTGAGAGGCTCGCGAATTCACGTTATACACAAAGCTATGTCACACAGGCCATGCTTTGATCATCAACCACAAGACTTTGCTTTGCAACAGAATCCTTGATCATATGCCACTTAGGCGTGCCACACAGGCAATCCACTCCATGCGACTGATTTCTGTCAATGTATAACCTCTGAGCTCGTACGTCTCAGAGAAGGGCGTTAAGCAAGAGAATAAATTCTCTGCCGCCAAATAGATATATATTTAACAGAGTTCAATCAGCACAGAACAAAATCCAATGTCAGACACACAGTCCATTTACAAGTCCGTTCTGGGTCTGAACGAAACCGGAGGCACCAATTCCTCGCATATCCTTACAATCAACAGTATGTTTGGACGGCTACTACTTCAGTTCCTTCATGGTAGCTACTCCAATCACGAGCATCAGTAGCGCCCATCCATCCAATGTGGAGATCGTCGGTCTTCATCCGTCTTCGACTCTTCGACTTCTCAATGTCGATCGATTATTTGAAATGAGATAAACTCGGCCTTTTCAAATAACCCACGTATATTTAGATTTTCAAATCAATTAATCACATGGTCGGACTATTCAACATTCACATTTCAGTTATTTAGTTATAATTTTCATGTCAAATACATTCAACCATCACATATCAAGCAAACACAACAAAATTGGTTTATTTCCACTCTATATCGTCTATAGTATTTTATAACGATATATCGCCATTTTTATTTAATTTAAAACGGCCATATTTAATTAAACGACGTTTCAGGTCGTGTCGATGCACTGGCGCTGCTTTTCACTAATTTTGTTTTACACATATCTCAAAATCTAACCATTGGATCTTCACAGATTATACATCATTAGGAACGTCATTTCAAAACGAATCCAACGGTTTCAGTTTTGGGAAAATCCGACGGTCGGATCTTCCACACTAGCCATTTGAAGTTACGATTTCAATTTACGAACTGCAGCATCGTTATTCGATTTAATTTAATTATATATATATATATATATAATCGTTTCTAGCGCTGTTTTTCTTCAGTTTTGAATTAAACATTCCAGACAATCCAACCGTCGGATCTTCACAAAGTTGGTGCCGTTGGAAAGATATTTCCAAGGCGAACCCAACGGTTTCGGTTTCAGGAAAATCCAATGGTCGGATTTCCCGCACTAGTCGTTTGAAATCACGGTTTCAAAACACGAACTGCACGGCCACGTTTCGTTTTAATTCTATTTATATTTATATATTTATATAAATATACTTCATTCAAAAATTCCTATATCGTTTCCACTTCAATTATTTCACTAACGCCTTTAAATTTCGGAAAATTTCGCCATAACCTCCTTTGTATGGGAGGGTCTGGGAAAATTCCCAAATAGCCACACGGGCGTCTCATATCAAAAAGAAAAAGGAAAAGCCAAGCGGCTAGCCAACAGGCTCATAAAATCATCACCCAAACAAAGCAGTAAATGTGTACCTATTTGTCGGGCACAAAATTTTATTTCTCTTCTCTAGCCCCTTTTGCTATAACCTGTTCAATAGATATGCATGTACATATATACAATTTCTATCACTTATCATTTTCCATTCAATTTCATATTTGATTTACTTTGGTTTAAAAACACCATTCACTCTAATGTTGCATGCATAGGCTAAAATCATAGCATTAGCTAATTAATGTATATTTCAAATCATGCACATTTATTTGAACAAGTGGCTATTTTTAACACTTCACCTTTCAAAGATGATAATTTTGGGCGAGCTAACATAGATTTCAACACATGACTATTTTACTTAGTTCCTATGCATGTTAAAAAGAATATTTCTTTCACAAATATTTATTTCAACGTCCGCATATCTTTAGCATATCACAAATATGATAAAAAGGATATTTTTATCATTCAAAATATTTATTCGACAAATGGATGTTTTCAACACTTCATAGTTTCAATAAAAATGTAATTTTTATTGTTCGATCTTTTTATTCAACACATGAACTTTTCCACTACACACACTTCTCAACAAATGAGCATATCCACACATGGACATTTTATTTATGTTGTTCATATTAGAAAGATGGGATTTTTATTGTTGAAACTATTTATATAAGGCGAATATTTTTCATACTTCATATAGTTATAAAAATGTGATTTTTATTGTTTAAACACTTCATTCATTCACAAATGAATTTAATTTTCACACAACACTTTTCAACACATGAACCTTTTCCACACATGGATATAGTTTCAACATATGGCTATAATTTCTATGCATGAAAATTATTTCAACATATGGAAATAATTCTAACACACAAAGATTATTCAAAATTTCGGAAGCATAACGGCAGGGTAGTTAAACCGGCACCGTCCCTAGTACGGCTCCTCGCTCTACCTTAAAACCTCGCGGTTTTTGACAATGGGGATTCATGCATCTAATTCGCACGCAGGCGGCATGTTTATTTTTATTTCCACAAATATTTCCAATTCATTTCAATCACCAATGGGTATTTTTCGACCACAACCAAACAATATCAACCACAAACAATTATTCAACCATTCGTATTTTCCATCCAATATTTCACACCAATTCACAACAATAAATATCGTCCATGTTTTGTGGACGAGGGGAGTATATATATATATAATTGCTATATTTCACTTGCATTTCAACACATATATCAATTATTCCATGCATGTAAAATTCATACTTCGCTTATATAGCTTACACTACGTATGTACATGAGGTATACAACAGGTATGTAATTTATATTTCGCTAATATAAATTATACATGACATTTTCCATTCAATTTCACGTTAATTTATATTTCTCACTTTGGTTTTCGGAGCGCTAAAAATCGATACGATGTCAGAAAAATCCGCGGCTTCTTCTATTGGGTAGAGAGCTCCCTTGCGGTCCCGATGTTTCCTGTTTCATCGAATTTCGTCAACACACCAAAAAGATATGATTTTTCAAAGTGTAAAGATCAAAGAAAAACTCACTTTCATGAAGCTTCAAAACTAGGTTTACAGTTTTCACGAGAATCGAGGCACGAGGGGATGATCGGCGAGTTGGACGTGGAAGAGGGAAGAGAGGGCTTCCTGTCGGTGGTGGTTTGGTGGCGATCGGTGGTCCAGATCGGCGGCGGCGGTGGAAAGGTCGGGACTTTGGGGCTTTGATACGGGCGGCACAGGCGACGAGGGGGGCGATGGTCAGTCGGATTTGAAGAGGGGACGGAGGCGTGTCGAGGGGTGGCGGTGGCGAAGGCTGGAAGTGGCTGTGGCGGCGGCGGCGGAGGAGAGAAGGTCAGGAACGGGTTTCGCCATTCGTTCGAGGGGATTTTCTTTTTTTTTTTTTTTAAATTTATGAATGGAAAATTCTGATTGGCCGAGGACTATATTAAATTTTTAAATAGTGTTTTCTCAAACGAACTCCTTTTTAAACCCAACGACTGTCGCCCCTAGCTAAATACCCCCATTTTGGACACAATGGGATATGTTTCGTAGGCCAATTCGACTGTTAAAGTCGGTTATTTTTCAAATTAAAGTATAAAACATTTAATTTTTAACTTTCAACGTACATTTCAATTTTCCAGGGCCACAAACTGATTCGAAAAATTCCAGAAAAATAAATCTAGCTATGTTTTGACGCTACGGTCCCGACAAAACTAGTTTCGTCGAATTCTGAGGTCGTTTGAAAAATGGTCATTTTCTGGTCGATCCAATTTAACTGAAATTGACCAAACACATTTTCTTTTGCCACACTCACATACTAGCTTCAAAAATTATGAAATTTGAAACCTAGCAATAATTTAACATCCCGGACCCAACAAAAGTGGTTTCGTCGAATTCCGAGGTCGTATGCAAAATATCAATTTTCCAGGGCTATATATGCTATATACCGACCCTTCTGAAGATTCATTCGGCCATAACTTTTGATTCCCGTTATGAAACTTCGATTTTTCGGATTCGTTAGAAAGGTATTGACTAACAGATTTAAATATTTTTGGTTTCACTAAAATCCGTTATATTTTCCACCCTGCACAGTCAGTCAAAGTTTGAATTCAAATTTTCAAACCGACTCACTATTTCTAATTCCCTATTTTATTGAAATATTCTATTTCAATTATTCAAATCCCTTTGAAATAACTAATTTAAAAATTTTAAATGGGCTCGTATTTTCTGGGTTATTACAATCTCCCCCACTTAAAACTTTTCGTCCTCGAAAAGGAAACAACAGTAATGTAGGAAATAAAATGTAAATGCAAAGTATTGTAAAGGTACCTTGCACCGGAGTTAGTCAGAGATATCCACTCTGCATTTGGGGTAAGCTTGCTTAATTCTTTCCTCAGTTTCCCAAGTACAGACTCTAGGATCACTGCTCCACTGCACTTTAACTAAATGAACCTTTTTGCTTCTTAGTTCTCTAGTTTCTTTGCCAACAATCTTTAATGGCTCTCTTCTGAGTGCTAATTCTGGAGTTATCTCCACATCCCGTTGCGCTGCTTCTTCTACAACAAGATCTGGATCATGCACATGTCTTCTAAGTTGAGATACGTGAAATACATTGTGCACTCCAGGCAACCAATCTGGCAATTGAACCCTATAAGCAAGAGTTCCAATTCGCTCAAGTATAGGAAAGGGACCAATAAATCTCGGTGCCAACTTCCCAGTCTTGCCAAATCTGATTACTCCTCTCATCGGAGAAACCTTCAAATAAACATTATCACCAACAGCAAATGTCAAATCTCTCCTTCTAGAGTCTGCATAACTTTTCTGTCGGCTTTGGGCGGTTTTCAATCGCTTTTTGATGAAGTCGACTTTATCAGATGCTTCCCTAATCATATCGGGTCCTAGTACAAGTCTGTTGCCAGGTTCTACCCAACATGCTGGAGATCTGCAGGGTCTGCCATATAATGCTTCAAATGGTGACATTCTCAAACTTGCTTGATAGCTATTGTTATATGAGAATTCGGCCAAATGCAAATGATCTTCCCATGACCCACCAAAATCAATTATACAAGCCCGCAATAAATCTTCTAGAATTCTATTCACTCGCTCAGTTTGGCCATCTGTTTGAGGGTGATAAGCGGTGCTCATATTCAGTTTTGTTCCCAATTCTGTCTGGAAAGCCTCCCAGAACTTGCTAGTAAATAGGGGATCTCTATCACTGACTATGCTGATGGGAATTCCATGCAGCTTAACAATTTCTCTGAAATATATCTGTGCTAGACTTTGAGCAGTTCTATTGGACCTGACAGGTATAAAATGAGCGGTCTTCGTAAAGCGATCTACGATTACCCAAATGCTGTCATTACCTTTCTTGGTTCGCGGCAAACCATCTATGAAATCCATGGAAATCTGTTCCCATTTCCAACCTGGGACTTCCAACGGTTGTAACAGTCCAGCTAGCTTCTGTTGGTCACTTTTGACCAATTGACAAGTAGGACATCTGCTAACATGTAAAGAAATATCTCTTTTCATTGCCTTCCACCAGAAAGTGCGTTTGATATTGTTGTACATTTTACTCACACCTGAATGGATGCAAAATTTGGATTTATGGCATTCATCCAGCACTTCTCTTTTAAGCTCGGGAATGTCGGGAACACATATTCTTCTATTCAGCCTCAGAACTCCCTTACTATCCACTTGGAAACTGGAGCCTTCACCCCTTTGAATCCTTTTTACCATCTCTTTCACAAAATTGTCACTTTTCTGAAGGACAGATATCCTATCAATCAATCCAGGTGTAATTATAAGATTGGAAATGATTGCGGTTTTTCTACTAAGCGCATCCGCTACAACGTTAGCTTTCCCTGGCGTGTACAGGATATCAAGATCATACGCTGCAAGAAATTCTAGCCAACGCTGTTGTCTTATATTCAGATCTTTCTGGGTATATAAATACTTCAACGATTGATGATCTGTGTACAGTATAAATTTCTCACCCAATAAATAATGCCTCCAGATTTTCAAGGCAAAAACGATGGCTAGCAACTCAAGATCATGAGTCACATAATTCTTCTCATGTGGTTTCAGTTGGCGGCTTGCATAAGCGACTACTTGGCCTCTCTGCATTAACACTGCACCAAGACCTCTAATAGTAGCATCTGTCCAAACCGTTAAATCCTGATTGCCATCAATAATGGTTAACACTGGAGCGGTGGTCAGCTTCGATTTCAATTCCTGGAAAGCTTCTTCACAGTCGGAAGTCCACTTAAACTTCTCGTGTTTCTTTGTGAGCTTCGTTAACGGACCGAATATCTTCGAAAAATCCTTAACGAACTTTCGATAATAACTAGCCAACCCCATAAAACATCTAACTTCCGTGGGGGTCGTGGGTTGTTTGCAGTCTTGAATCGCTGTTATTTTGCTTGGGTCCACAGAAATTCCTTTCTCTGACACGACATGGCCAAGAAATTTGACTTCTTCTTGCCAGAAGACACATTTAGAGAATTTGGCTTTGAAGACGTTCTTCCTTAGAATCTCCAATACTTGTTCTAAGTGTTTTTCATGCTCGGGTTTTGATTTGGAGTAGATTAAAATATCATCGATGAATACGAGGACAAATTTATTCAGAACTCCCCTAAACACTCTATTCATTAGATCGACAAAGTATGTTGGAGCGTTGCATAGGCCAAACGGCATTACTAACCATTCATAAAATATGTTTGGACCTCTGAAAGAGATCAAAGGAACACACTCTTCTGCTATTCTCAATTGATGAAAACCTGTAGCTAGGTCCATTCGGGAAAATACTTTCGCCCCATTCAATTGGTCTAGCAAGTCATTGATGCGGGGTAATGGATATTTATTTTTGAGCGTCTGTTTGTTGAGGTCTCGGTAATCAACGCAAAATCGAAGAGTACCGTCTGACTTTGGGACAAACACAATAGCTGCACCCCAATTAGAAAAACTCGGTCTGATTAGACCCTTCCACAACAGTTGACGAGTTTGATCGCCTAATTCTTCTTTTTCTTTCAGAGTCATTCTGCGAATTGGATGTACCACTGGTCTGGCATTAGGAATTAGATCGATTCAGAATTCTATTTCTCTTTGCGGAGGTAAGTTTTCAACTTCTTCAAACACATCCGCATAGTTTCTGACAATCGGAATCTTTTCTATGGAAGTGGGGATAAGTTCTAATGCTGACCAAAATTCTTCTCTATTCGGATTCGAACCATGACAGGGAACCGTAATATATCCAAGCTTCGTTCGAATTTTAACGATTCTTTCCGCACAATTCACTTCGGCTTCATATTTCGTTAACCATTCTAACCCAAGGATAACGTCGAATTCGGGAAAATCCATAACAATTAAATTAATGGGAAACTTGTAGGAAGAATAAGAGATTGGCACTCTACAATATGAACCGAGAGTAATAGGACCCCCTATCGGGTTATGAACTTCAACCGATTCTTTGAGCTTTCGCTGTTTTAACTTTAATTTGTGTACTGTGTTTCTAGCAATAAAACTACGTGATGCGCCTGTGTCAAATAATATAGAAACAAGAATATTTTTAATTGTAAGGGTACCTCCCAAAACATCAGGTTTACCTGCTCCATCGGAAGCAGCTGGCGGGCTCGACCCGTCATAGACGTGAGCTACTGTAGCTTTCTTCAGCAAAGGACAGTCTTTGACCAGATGATCGGTCTTTCGACAATTGAAGCACGAGCGAGGGTTCTGCGAGCCTTGGCTTGAGCCTTGAGAATTCGTCTTCTGTCTCTTCGGAGCTGTGCATACGTTTGAGTAGTGCCCCGGCTTACCACAGTTAAAACAATTGCCTCTTGACGGCTTGCCAGTCCGAGGTTTTGAAGATGCTGCTTGGCTTGACTCCCTTGATTTACAGCAGGCTTGCGCTTGTTTCCGGCTTGGCTTCTAGCACGATCCTGATCCAGATGCCTTTGATCAAGGTCTTCATAGTTGCATGTCATTTCCACCAGCTCGTTGAATTCCAGCTTGACATGGGCCATAGCTCTATCATGATATTGTCGTCTTAGCCCAAGGATAAACCTCTTATTTTTTGATTTCGCTGTGGTGACAAGCTCCGGAGCATAGGGGGACAACTGCGTAAATTTATTCAGATAATCTTGCACGGAAAGATCCCCTTGCTGGAGATTGGCGAAGTCATCGTGCATTCTTTCTAGAGCTTGTTCAGGGACATATTTCTCTTTGAAGAGTTCTTTAAATCCATCCCATGTTCTTCCAGCTTCTCTATTCCCGGCGGTAAGAGATTCCCACCATAATTCAGCTTGTTCCTGCATAAGCCAGGCGCCCATAATAGCTTTGTCTTCGTCTCCAAGCCTTAGGCCTTCAAGAATTTTCTCGCATGTTTTGAGCCATGCAAGGGCCTCTATTACGGTGCCAGTTCCCGAGAAGGTCTTGCCTCCTAAGTTCTTATATCTCTTAGCTACACGGTCAAGCTCGAAGTATTGAGCTGCCGGAGGTTGTATCAAAGGTCCTTCTTGAGCTGGGACTTCTCCTCTTCCTCGGCCTCGGCCTGCACGGCCTCCTCTAGCAGCGGCTGCTCTGGTAGCTATTTGTCAAATTCTGTATAAGCAACCAAAAAGTCGGCTAATGGAAATGATAGTCTATTGCATAATTAAGTAGGAAATTTACGGAATGATAACGATGGATTGATCAAATTGTTTTTGCTATTCTGCTCAGCTCATTCTAGGACTTTACTAGTCCTATCTCTAATGAGCGACTCGCCTTAGAATACTACTGATTCTATTTTGACGAAGTGTTTAATGTGTTAGACTCCAGAACTAAGGTTAACCAAAGCTCTGATACCAGCTGTGACGATCCCAAAACCCCGCGACACGGTGTTAAGGATAATCATTGGAATATAACACATTAATCATCATTAGCAGATCACAGATAATAGCATAAACAGAAAATAGAATAATTTACACACATATGACAGCGGAATCATATAGATATCATCACATCAGAGAAGCACAGTACAGGATACAACTTAGTGCATAATGATACATGATCAGTCACCATCGCCAGAGGCGGAATCATACATAAAGAGTACACAAAAGGAATATCAGTCTACATCGCCAGTGGCGGAATCATAATATAGATACAATAATGGCGGAGAAAATCCAAGTCAGCACGGTGTAGTCAAGCCTTGCCATGAGCCAAAAGGTGCGTCAGAAACCTGTAACTAGGCTGCCCGTGTGAAAATGAGGGCGCCCGAGTTTGCAAGGTGAAACAAACTACGAGTCAGTCATGGGACTGGTATGAGAAATCTACTCAACTTATTAACAACAATAATAAGGCAAATCAAAGGACCACGCCACTTTCGTGGAACGGGTTTACTCCAATGAGTGCTAGTGCATGAAATAAAATAAATAATTAAATCAACGCAATGCTTTTTATAAAATGAAGCCATTATAAGACTCAGGTCCCATCACACAATGCAACGCAAGCCGGAGGATAGAATTTTAACCTTATAATGGCCAAAGATGCTTCATACGAATAAAACAAAAGTGCTCGATATTATTACTAGTGCATAAATGTTTCAAAAGCGATTTTAATCATAAATATAAATCATAGGCGGCATAAATGACCCATACCACTATGTCGCCATACTAGTAATACAATCACATCCGCATATTTCGTATTGGAAATTGGATTCCTTCATGAGTCGAGGCAAGGGGCAAGCTCCTCTCCGATTCGAGACACTCTAGCAAATGTCCCAGGACCCCACTATGATCCTTGGATCTTCAGGGCCGGTCCTCTCTTACTTTTGAGGATTAATTATTCCTGAACACACGTTTCCCGGTCCTTACAGACCTATATCGAGGCGCCTCGCATTCCAACAATCACACAGGTGAAAAGTATATATAATGTCAGGGCTGGTAGGTCATTGACACCACCTTAGCTAGAAAGAAACGTCGTGCTCTCCCTGCAGTCACTCTCCCGTTTTTGACTCATACCGAGGTGTGAGGCTCGCGAATTCACGTTATACACAAAGCTACGTCACACTGGCCATGCTTTGATCATCAACCACAAGACTTTGCTTTGCAACAGAAGCCTTGATCATATGCCACTTAGGCGTGCCACACAGGCAATCCACTCCATGCGACTGATTTCTGTCAATGTATAACCTCTGAGCTCGTACGTCTCAGAGAAGGGCGTTAAGCAAGAGAATAAATTCTCTACCGCCAAACAGATATATATTTAACAGAGATCAATCAGCACAGAACAAAATCCAATGTCAGACACACAGTCCATTTACAAGTCCGTTCTGGGTCTGAACGAAACCGGAGGCACCAATTCCTCGCATATCCTTACAATCAACAGTATGTTTGGACGGCTACTACTTCAGTTCCTTCATGGTAGCTACTCCAATCACGAGCATCAGTTGCGCCCATCCATCCAATGTGAAGATCGTCGGTCTTCAGCCGTCTTCGACTCTTCGACTTCTCAACGTCGATCGATTATTTGAAATGAGATAAACTCGGCCTTTTCAAATAACCCACATATATTTAGATTTTCAAATCAATTAATCACATGGTCGGACTATTCAACATTCACATTTCAGTTATTTAGTTATAATTTTCATGTCAAATACATTCAACCATCACATATCAAGCAAACACAACAAAATTGGTTTATTTCCACTCTATATCGTCTATAGTATTTTATAACGATATATCGCCATTTTTATTTAATTTAAAACGGCCATATTTAATTAAACGACGTTTCAGGTCGTGTCGATGCACTAGCGCTGCTTTTCACTAATTTTTTTTTACACATATCTCAAAATCTAACCGTTGGATCTTCACAAATTTTACATCATTAGGAACGTCATTTCAAAACGAATCCAACGGTTTCAGTTTTGGGAAAATCCGACGGTCGGATCTTCCACACTAGCCATTTGAAGTTACGATTTCAATTTACGAACTGCAGCGTCGTTATTCGATTTAATTTAATTATATATATATATATATATATATAATCGTTTCTAGCGCTGTTTTTCTTCAGTTTTGAATTAAACATTCCAGACAATCCAACCGTCGGATCTTCACAAAGTTGGTGCCGTTGGAAAGATATTTCCAAGGCGAACCCAACGGTTTCGGTTTCGGGAAAATCCAATGGTCGGATTTCCCGCACTAGTCGTTTGAAATCACGGTTTCAAAACACGAACTGCACGGCCACGTTTCGTTTTAATTCTATTTATATTTATATATTTATATAAATATACTTCATTCAAAAATTCCTGTATCGTTTCCACTTCAATTATTTCACTAACGCCTTTAAATTTCGGAAAATTTCGCCATAACCTCCTTTGTACGGGAGGGTCTGGGAAAATTCCCAAATAGCCACACGGGCGTCTCATATCAAAAAGAAAAAGGAAAAGCCAAGCGGCTAGCCAACAGGCTCATAAAATCATCACCCAAACAAAGCAGTAAATGTGTACCTATTTGTCGGGCACAAAATTTTATTTCTCTTCTATAGCCCCTTTTGCTATAACCTGTTCAATAGATATGCATGTACATATATACAATTTCTATCACTTATCATTTTCCATTCAATTTCATATTTGATTTACTTTGGTTTAAAAACACCATTCACTCTAATGTTGCATGCATAGGTGAGACGACCCGAACTTCCCCGGTCTCCGAAGAGAAGAGAAAGAACGAATTGTTTTGAGAACACGACAAAATAGAACGCATACAGAAGAACATTTCATTGTATATTACAACAATGCATCAGAATACAAGAATATACAGAGTATAAATGAATATTACACAGAAATATCAGAGATTTAAATTACATTTAAATACATAGCAGCGGAAAATAATATAATGCACAACTGAAGGAGATATACGGATACAAAGCTTTCCGGATATCGTTGCAGCTGTAAACCAGGATCCCGTGAATATAAATCTGCAAAACCAAAACTACTAGCTGCCCGTGTCAAAATAGGGGCACCCATAGTTTAGGTTAAAACAATAAACTCCAGGTCAGTCATGTGACTGGTGTGAGAACTAAAACAGGTATTAATCTTTATTTGAAAGTTAGGTAAATCAAGGGACCACGCCGTATAACACGGAACGGGTTTCCTCCCAAGAATACCAGTGCATAAAACAAACAACGCAATGCTAAATAAAGAAAAATGAAGCTGTTATAAGACCCAGGTCCTATCACACAATGCAACGCAAGCCGGGGGATAGGGTTTTCCCTTATAACAGCCAAAGAATGCTTGATACGTTTAAAACAAATCATTTGATACTATTATAAGTGCATAGTGTATAAAACAACTTCAAATCATAAGTATCAATCATAGGCGGCATGGGTACCATATATCATGTCGCCATATATAGGTTTACAAATAAAACCGCAAATGTCACGTATTTGGAAATTGGATTTCCGTATATGAACCGAGGCAAAAGATAGTCCTCAACCGATTCGAGACTGCCTAGCCCGAGTCTCAGGATCAGAACGCATCGACCCTTGGAGCGACAGGGCCGGTCCACCGATGTGGATTAAAATGCCTGAGCACTACGTTTCGCCGCCCTTTGGGGCGTAAGCGAGCCAACGAATGACTCCATCGGACCCGGATCGTCCGATCTAACCGAGTCGCCTCGCAACAGCAACAACCACATAAGTCAAACTCGTCAGGGCGTGTAAAACCACTGACGCCACTTTTAGCTAGGAGGAAACGTAGGCCCTCCCTGAGGTCCTTCTCCCGTTTTTGGTTCATACCGGGTGTGAAACTCGCGAAGCAAACGTTACACAAAGCTATGCCACAAAGGCCATGCTTTGATCATCACCACAAGACTTTGCTTTTCAACAGAAGCCTCGATCAATTGCCACTTAGGCATGCCACACAGGCAATTCACTCCATGCGTTTGATATCCATCAATATATAACCCCTGAGCTCGTACGTCTCAGAGAAGGGCGTTAAGCAAGAGAATAAATTCTCCGCCGCCAAACAGATATATATTTAATAGAGATCAATCACACGGACTAAAATCCAATGTCAGACACACAGTCCATTTACAAGTCCGTTCTGGGTCTGAACGAAACCGGAGGCACCTAGTACCCCGCATATCCATCGATCTCCAAGCACGTCTGGACGATCACCAACTGTTTCCATCTTCTTGGGTGTACAGCCCAATCAAGATCATCAGTAATCACCCAAACGACGTGAAGACCTCCGGTCTTCGACCATCGTCTTCATCTTCGACTTATCGTCGTATCAGTTATTCAGAATGGGATAAACCCGGTCTTTCCGAATAACTCGCGTATATTTTAAATAAGTGTTACACAAACACAACATACGCCTCATTCCAATTTATCAGTCACTAACCGTAAATTAATCAAGAGAATAATTCCCCAAATATTAACCCCAAAGGCCGAAACCAACATCAGATCAATATCCAGAAAACCATTCTGCTTGGCTAACCGACAGTTAGTTTCTAAATTTCACATTCATAGGGAAAGGTTCCCATTAATTTTATCCAAGATAAATTCCTTGAATTTATTCTCTAATCTTCTTTTGAATTTCGATTCAACTAGTCGGGATTAACGAACCTTACCGAAGTAATCATTTGTTTTAATTTCCCAATCCCAACCTATTCATCCCATGAAGTAAAACTGGTTATACTTCATATCTAACACCATGGTGTTATCGGTAAATTCAATTACCATTTCACGTACAAATCTAATTAAAGATTTAACTATCGCCTGGAGCAAAACTGGTGCTACTCCATTCTCGATCATTTCAATCTAATTAAAGATTCATTAAAACTCCACATAGTTTTAATCTTTAACTGGGTTAAAGAATCAGTGTCATTTAAAACACAGTTCACGATAAACCCAAAATCACATTCATTAATTATCGGGTTAAAGAACGAGTGTTATTTAAAACACTGTCCACGATAAACCCAAAAATCAATATCAATTCAATTCCAATTAAATATTATTTAATTGGTACACTTCATTAAATCTAAATAAAAAGATTTAATCTTTTCTCAACTGGGTTCAAGAACAGTGTTAATGAAGACACCATTCACGACAAACCCAAATCAACTTAATATTAAACACAAGGCTTTGAATAGAAAATATACCGGCTTATATTCAATATCAAATTCCACGACTAACAAATATCGTATTGGAAATAACGATATATATATCTATATCTTTCAAATTACCATAACAATATCTGTATCATCCCGAAATCCAACATCGAAATAATCCAAAGACAATTTCGATTCAGATCCATTCCAATATAATCATTGGAAATTCTGGTTATTTCTAAAACCCTTTCAAATTCAATTTACTTATTTAAAAAAATAAATAGAATTATAATTCTAGTTCAAAACTAGTTCATTTCGATAAAATTCTATTTTTATCTTTTCAAATATAGAGTTTTTCATCCCAATTCTTTCTAAATCATTTCTTAAGATTTTACACAATTTATTATTATTTTTAATAATTTTATCAAGGCCCGTACAGTTGATTTCCATCAATGGCCATCGAACTGCACTTACAACGACCTTTTTCAAATTTGATTTGGACGTATCTCCAAATCCAACCGTTAGATTTCAAATTTCTAATATTCGTTAGAAAGCTCTTTTCGATACGAACCGAACGGTTCTGGTTTTAGGAGAATCCGACGGTCGGTTCTCCCGTAATGTCCGTTTGAAATAAATGGTCGAAATTCGCGAACTGCCGCGGCGCGGCGCGTTCTATTTAGGCCATTATATTATATATATAATATATATAATATATATTTCGTCGATTTCTATTTAAAACGAATTATATAAATAGTTTTAAATTCGTTTCAAAAGCAATTTCAACTTCCATTTCAATTCAAATCAAAATTGAATTCTTCTTTATAAATTCGTCTTAAAATTCATTTCTATTCAATTCAAATTTCAATTCAATTCAAATTCGTTATCTATTCAATTAAATTCGAATTCGTTTCGTTTGCTATTCAATTGAAATCAAATTCGTTTTCCATTCAATTCGAATTCATTATATATTCAATTCATTTCGAAATCGTTTTATATTCAATTCATTTCGAAATCGTTATACATTCAATTCAATTCAATTTCATTTCAAAATATGCGTTTTCGAAATCACTTTTCAATATGCATTTTAAAATGAATAAAATCGATATAAATATCGTTCACGTCAAAATGGCGTCAATCTAACCAACACGGCTTCATATATTTCTATTTTCAAATATTTTATTCAATAAATGAATATTTATTTTCGTCAACACACGACTAATCTCAACGAATGAGTACTGTCCACGTGTGACAATTTTTGTTAAATTATTTCGTTCAACGCATGACAAATCTCAACGGATGAGTACAGTCAACACATGAACCTCTTATGTTATAATATTCTTTATTTTCTAAATTGGAATGAGGCCCAATCAATCACCATATAACATTAATTATATGAATTTTCATACATCACACGCATATAATAGCATTGAAAAATAATCAACCATCAACCAAAGTGCACTACACTGTATAAGCATCAAATATAGATATATAACGCTTATAACAGCCTGTCAATCAATCGATCGACATATTTAATCAATCAGGATGAGTGAACTTCCAATTTCATCGCAACACCCGTGTGGGGTTTCAAACAATCAAACACAGATTTTATTTGTGCAGTTGGGCGATGTGTGAAATTTATCGTCCCAATCGATGTCCTTCAAATAGGTGTCCATAAACAAACCGTCCGGTTTGTAAATGAATATTTTATTTTATTCACTTCACGTTAAAAATTATATTTTTAACGATAAAACTATTTCATTCAACCTATGAATATTCTATTCGGTTCATCTATTAAATAAAATGTTATCTTTATTTTTCTAACATATTTTAGAAAATTTCGGCGGCATAACGGCACGATACTAGAAACGGGACGAGGCCTAGCTTTATCCCCGGTCTAGTGAAGGCCCACGCCATTCACACATCAATCAAATCAATTCATTTCACCAAACAATTCAATTCAAACCAAATCATCTAACTAATTTATGCAACCAAACAAACAAGTCCATGGTCTGTGGACGATTGTGTCGGGTGCTACTAAGCACCGTCTGCATCCTAGTATATATATATAACTAGAAAAATGAAATTGAAAGGTGAGAAATTCTCACAGATAGCTATCCAATACCACGACTCTTCTAATGTAGGAATCTTCGTCGTTTTCGCCTTTTGTCATCTTCGTTGTCCGTAGCCACTGCATATGTAAAAATCGAATTTTTACTTCGTTATTCAATATATAAAAATCGAATTTTTATTATGCTATTCAATATTTAAAAATCGAATTTTTATTATGCTATTCAATATATAAAAATCGTATCTTTATTATGCTATTCAATATATAAAAATCGTATCTTTATTGTGCTATTCAATATATAAAAATCGTATTTTTATTATGCTATTCAATATATAAAAATCGTATCTTTATTATGCTATTCAATATATAAAAATCGTATCTTTATTATGCTATTCAATATATAAAAATCGTATCTTTATTATGCTATTCAATATATAAAAATCGTATTTTTATTATTCTATTCAATATATAAAAATCATATTTTTATTCCGCTACTATATAAAAAGATTTTGCCTTTTCAAAAATATAGATTTCATCATTATAAAAATCATCACTTTATTTCAACGTATATAAAATAAAAAATTAGATTTTTATTTTGCTACATATACAAAGATGATATTTTTAATATTCCTATCATGTAAAAATTATATTTTTAATACTTTAAAAATATAAAAATCATATTTTTAGTACTTTAAAAATATAAAAATCATATTTTTATACCTTCTACATAATAAAGATCGATTTTTTTATACTTTTATAATATAAAAATTGTATCTTTAGCTTTCCCATAATATAAAAATTATATTTTTAACGCGTTAAAATTCAAATCTTTATATCGTTATACTCTTTATATATAGATCAAATTTTTCCACAATGCTTTTCATATTAAAATAAAACTGATTTTAAACTAATTTCATTGAATAAAATTAAATAGAACAATATGAAGACTCACAGTGTTCCTTGATCGAAAAGGAGGGCGAATGGAGCAGAGGGAGGATGGTCGGCGAAGGGGATCGGAGGGTTGGAGGGTGGTGCTCGATTGGGTGGCGGCGGTTTCTGAGGTGGTTCGTTGATCGAAGGGGGGAGGGGGGTCTGTCGACGCGGCTGAGGCAAGAGAGGGGGTGCGGTGGTTGGTCAGGGGGTCGGCGCGAGCTAGGGCGCGGTGGTGGATTGGGGGTTTCTGGGTTCAAGCGAGGGGGAGGGTTGACGAGTGGAGGGTGGCGGCGGCTTCAGGGGGGGCGCGGCGAACCTCGACGGTGGCGGCTCCGGCTAGGGCAGGCGCGATTTTCCTTTTTCTCTTTTTTTTTTTCGAAACCTGAATTGATTTGAACGTGAAAAACAGGGGGGCCAGAGGGATTTAAGGGGGGAGAAGGATTTTTAATTTTATAATTGTTTTATTTTTCCCCCAAAAGTAACTTAAAATTCCGGACTCGAAACGGGACCCACCGCCTGTCGTCCATAGCGTTTTACCCCCATTCCGAACACAATGGGATATGTATCGTAAGCTGATTTGATCGTTTCGATCCGTTTCCGTTAAAATCAACATATAACTCTATATATTGAATTTGAACGCGTATTTCAATTTACTGGGTTCGCATACTAACTCTTTAAATTCCATAAAAATATAATCTAGCTTCGTATTGACGATACGGTCCTAACTAAACTAATTTCGTCGAATTCTGAGACCGTTTGAAAAATGACCATTTTCCAGTCGATTAAAATCAACTAAAACTGGTCAAACACGTTTTCCTTCGCCACGCTCACATATTGATTCGAAAAATTATGAAATTTGAAACCTAGCAATAACTTTACATCACGGACCCAACAAAAGTGGTTTCATCGAAATCCGAGGTCGTTTGCAAAATTCCCATTTTTTAGGGCCTGAATTCCATGGTGACTATTTAGAATTTTCAACTGGACATATCTTTAGATTCCCGCTATGAAATCTTGGTTTTTCTGATTCGTTGGAAAGATATTACCAATTAGATCCTAATGTTTTTTGTTTCACTAAAATCCGGATTGTTTTGCACCCGGTATGTTCAATTGAAGTTTGAAATCGAATTATCGAACTACCGCGCCATTTTCAATTCTATTTATAATTATATATAAATATTTATATTCTAACGACGGCGTATATAATATATACGTTCGATTTATATTCAAAATAAATTTTTCGTCGATATTATTTAAAATAATCTACTTTAAATAATCAAAATTCGCTAAAATTGCCAAAATAAAAATTTTAAACTGGCCCAGATTTTCGGGTTATTACAATAGGCTAAAATCATAGCATTAGCTAATTAATGTATATTTCAACTCATGCACATTTATTTGAACAAGTGGCTATTTTTAACACTTCACATTTCAAAGATGATAATTTTGGGCGAGCTAACATAGATTTCAACACATGACTGTTTTACTTAGTTCCTATGCATGTTAAAAAGAATATTTCTTTCACAAATATTTATTTCAACGTCCGCATATCTTTAGCATATCACAAATATGATAAAAATGATATTTTTATCATTCAAAATATTTATTCGACAAATGGATGTTTTCAACACTTCATAGTTTCAATAAAAATGTAATTTTTATTGTTCGATCTTTTTATTCAACACATGAACTTTTCGACTACACACACTTCTCAACAAATGAGCATATCCACACATGGACATTTTATTTATGTTGTTCATAATAGAAAGATGGGATTTTTATTGTTGAAACTATTTATATAAGGCGAATATTTTTCATACTTCATATAGATATAAAAATGTGATTTTTATTGTTTAAACACTTCATTCATTCACAAATGAATTTAATTTTCACACAACACTTTTCAACACATGAACCTTTTCCACACATGAATATAGTTTCAACATATGGCTATAATTTCTATGCATGAAAATTATTTCAACATATGAAAATAATTTTAACACACAAAGATTATTCAAAATTTCGGCAGCATAACGGCAGGGTAGTTAAACCGGCACCGTCCCTAGTACGGCTCCTCGCTCTACCTTAAAACCTCGCGGTTTTTGACAATGGGGATTCATGCATCTAATTCGCACGCAGGCGGCATGTTTATTTTTATTTCCACAAATATTTCCAATTCATTTCAATCACCAATGGGTATTTTTCAACCACAACCAAACAATATCAACCACAAACAATTATTCAACCATTCGTATTTTCCATCCAATATTTCACACCAATTCACAACAATAAATATCATCCATGGTTTGTGGACGAGGGGAGTATATATATATATATGTATATATATATATATATAATTGCTATATTTCACTTGCATTTCAACACATATATCAATTATTCCATGCATGTAAAATTCATACTTCGCTTATATAGCTTACACTACGTATGTACATGAGGTATACAACACGTATGTAATTTATATTTCGCTAATATAAATTATACACGACATTTTCCATTCAATTTCACGTTAATTTAGATTTCTCACCTTGGTTTTCAGAGCGCTAAAAATCGATACAATGTCAGGAAAATCCGCGGCTTCTTCTACTGGGTAGAGAGCTCCCTTGCGGTCCCGATGTTTCCTGTTTCATCGAATTTCGTCAACATACCAAAAAGATATGATTTTTCAAAATGTAAAGATAAAAGAAAAACTCACTTTCACGAAGCTTCAAAACTAGGTTTACAGTTTTCGCGAGAATCGAGGAACGAGGGGATGATCGGCGAGTTGGACATGGAAGAGGGAAGAGAGGGCTTCCTGTCGGTGGTGGTTTGGTGGCGTTCGGTGGTCCAGATCGGCGGCGGCGGCGGTGGAAAGGTCGGGACTTTGGGGCTTCGATACGGGCGGCACAGGCGACGAGGGGTGGCGATGGTTAGTCGGATTTGAAGAGGGGATGGAGGCGCGTCGAAGGGTGGCGGTGGCGAAGGCTGGAAGCGGCTGTGGCGGCGGCGGCGGAGGAGAGAAGGTTAGGAATGGGTTTCGCCGTTCGTTCGAGGGGATTTTCTTTTTTTTTATTTTTAAAATTTATGAATGGAAAATTCTGATTGGCCGAGGACTACATTAAATTTTTAAATAGTGTTTTCTCAAACGAACTCCTTTTTAAACCCAACGACTGTCGCCCCTAGCTAAATACCCCCATTTCGGATGCAATGGGATATGTTTCGTAGGCCAATTCGACTGTTATAGTCAGTTATTTTTCAAATTAAAGTATAAAACATTTAAATTTTAACTTTCAACGTACATTTCAATTTGCCAGGGCCACAAACTGATTCGAAAAATTCCAGAAAAATAAATCTAGCTATGTTTTGACGCTACGGTCCCAACAAAACTAGTTTCGTCGAATTCTGAGGTCGTTTGAAAAATGGCCATTTTCTGGTCGATCCAATTTAACAGAAATTGACCAAACACATTTTCTTTTGCCACGCTCACATACTAGCTTCAAAAATTATGAAATTTGAAACCTAGCAATAGTTTGACATCCCGGACCCAACAAAAGTGGTTTCGTCGAATTCCGAGGTCGTATGCAAAATATCAATTTTCCAGGGCTATATATTCTATATACCGACCCTTTTGAAGATTCATTCGGCCATAACTTTTGATTCCCGTTATGAAACTTCGATTTTTCGAATTCGTTAGAAAGGTATTGACTAACAGATTTAAATATTTTTGGTTTCACTAAAATCCGTTATATTTTCCACCCTGCACAGTCAGTCAAAGTTTGAATTCAAATTTTCAAACCGACTCACTATTTCTAATTCCCTATTTTATTGAAATATTCTATTTCAATTGTTCAAATCCCATTGAAATAACTAATTTAAAAATTTTAAATTGGCTCGTATTTTCCGGGTTATTACATGCATCTTCGGTCGTAGATTTGTTTGTCATTCTGCAAGCCCATAGTCAATTGGTAGCTCATTAATCCAACCAGTTGAAATGTATTATAATTTATACTTGCTAGTAAATGAAAAAGTCTGTACCATTTAAAACACTTAATGGGCATATATAAATATAGAATTTTCTAATTTTCTTTTAATTATAGCTCTGACTATAAGAAAATTCATAATACATTCCCGACTCAATTTGTGATGTACCAACAAACAAAATAAATAATCCATTACCTACATTAAGGTCTGAAGGTTAGGCAGAAGGTACCATACCCAGGTGGGTCTGGTCAAACCTTTAATTGATATCCCTATTAAAATATACATTATTTATAGAATCATATTTTTCTGTCTAATCGACTTGTTTTTTTTTGGCAACGCCACCTAATCGACTTGTTATTTGTTTTAGATATGCATATCTTAATCTCATTTCTTGTGTTATCATCAATTGTTCATTCAGATCCTCTAAATTTGGTATATACTGAAGCATACATATGTTGTGGTTTTTGTCTATTTGAAATTTTAAATTCTAAACCATTCCTATTACTAGGAGTTTCTAATATACTTATCAAATGCAGTAAACTTACTTTTTCTTTATTAAAATTTTAAAAATATTAGTTGACAAATATTTTATTTTATTTCAGAATAACATTATTCACAAACTAAATATTTTTTATTCTTCTCCAAAACTTTTGTTTTGTCCTCCAAACCATCAACGGTATATTGTAAACAATTTTTATTTTCAACTAAATGATATTTTCATTCTTAATTTCATGAAAATCTTTTTTAAACTTAGGATTCTTACATAAAGCTTGTAATTCCAAGGTGTTTTCCCTTTATAATACTTTTTTCTTCTTTAAGAATATTAATTTAAATTCTTGTTTATTTATATTTTCTCTATATTACCTATCAGTTTTCCTTAAATTTCCAAAATTATCATCTATCTCTGTTGTTATTTTGACAACACCAAATGAAATTTTATAATATTACTCATCTTTGATGGCCATGAAGCACATATTTACTTGTTCTTTATCACATTCATTATCATCTTCATTATCACTTGAAGAAGAATCATCCTCAGTAACTTAAAATGCATGTTTTTTTTAAATTTTTATCATTTTTAAAATTTACGTTTTGAAGCTTTCCTTTATTTAATTGGTACAATCTTCTAACGTATGTCCAAATTTATCACGTCCATAACATTTGAAATATGATGTCTCGCTTGAATTTTCCTATTTTTTTTCCTTCACATCATTTGTTAAACTTTCAAATTTGTTATAGTCCTTTGCGACGAATACAACGTCTTCTTTATCAAGCTTGAAATTGATGCCTTCATCATTAACCTGAAAAGCAATATTTGTTTTTTCTTGGAAGAGCTCTTTTCTAGATTGCAAATTGGTTTCGTAAGACATTAACTTTTTATTAATCCCTTTACATTAAATATACAAAGATTATTTACTTTCTCCATAGCAAGCTCGCTTCATTTCCATTCATTTGTTAACGAATTTAAAGTACATGCAACAAAATCAAAACTAGAAAATGTCACTCCTAAAGTTGTAAAATCATGTCGCATATTTTGGAACCAAAGGTCATTTATGCAATACTCTCGTTTGTTTCATTTTAAAAGGATGATATTAACGTTTCAATATGCTATTTTAGTTTTCTTGACATTGGTAATACCTTTATAGGTGATTTGTAATATTTAAATGTCATAAGCGGTCTTACGCATCATCATTATAGAAAATTCATTTCTATCTTATAATAATATAGGAAAATTATTGGTACAACAATATTGGATGTTGTAGCCTTTTGATCCTTCATGAAAATACTCACTACGCTAGTAACTGGAATGTATCGAGTCTGAGTAGCTAGTGACGTATCAATACTGTTTAACTCCACAAATACTTTTATAAATGTAGCTCAATATATATGATAAAGACTAGTAAGAAATGGGCAATGAGTAGTAAACAAACCTTCTTGAAATGTGTTATAACTCATATTTATTCTATAATATAAAAAGAATACTAGACCATATGAACACTTACTTCTCATTAATTCTTGCACCAAATCCTTTTCACTGGTCGATTTAAGAGAATTTTTTTTAAGATGGCCCTCTAATAATTATTTATCTTCCTATAGTCCAGGTTCAACTTTCGTTATATTTTAATTAATAACAAGATGCCCTTTATGTTATTCAAAAATATTTCATGCTAATTTTCTCTTCTTAATTTCATTTTCTCAACTTATGATCTAAAATAAATCAATTTCTATTTTAACAACTCTAAAATAATCCATGTTCATTTTCTTTTCTAACTATCATTTGTTTCCACTACTTATCTAAAATAACTTTTAAACTCGTATTATTGTAATCAATGTTTTCCCTTCGAATCAAGGCAATTTTTTTGCTTCATTGGCTTTAATTATAGCATTCCCTCTTTTAGGTTTTATGGTATGCTTTGTGCTTTTAGTTTTTTGTTAGATTTTCGCTAGTCTATAAGAATTACACTTGCTTTTTACTTGAACCAAGAGAAATTAATATGTTAAAGCAGATAATTGTAACAACCCGCATTCTACGCATCGGAGGATCGTAGAATATTTATTTCTTTCCCATATTAGATCGTAGGGTCATGTAACTTTGGGAAACAACCATTAGAGTCATTTCCCATGTTCATGATTTTTGTCGATTTTTAAATGATCGTTTTGCCCCTAGCTGATCTTGTTTTGGCCATAACTTTTGATTGGAAAGGAATTTTGGCCTGAAACCACTTCCATTAGTTTCGTTTGATGGTTTATCTTTACGTAGAGTGGTCATAATAACCAAACGGACTTACCGTTTGGGAGATATGGCTGAATTAAGGTTTGGGAGGTGAAAAACTGCAAAACCGGGCCAAATAGGGTGATTAGTGAATAGGCCCATAACCCATTTCGGTATTAGGGTTATGGGGAGGCTGAAATGAGTTAGAGAATCATTCCATTTCAGTTCTCTAGCCTCCACTTACCTCCAAGAAACCCTAAAAATGGCCTCCAACCTCTAAATCACCTCCAAATCATCTTTTGATCAAGGATTAAGCTTAGCAACAGCAAATCAAGGGAGATCAACACCAAATCAACATTGGACCTGCTGTTTAGCATTTGGATTCGCATCAAATCAGAGATTTACTTCAGATCTAGAGTTTATTTGTGGCTAAGATGAGTGATTTGCATAGTTCCTCACTAATTATGGCTAATTAAGGGTAATTAGTGTTAAGTAGCGAATTTATACACTTATAAATTCTGGAAAAATATTTATAAAATTCGAAATGATGTTTTAGACCTCTGATATGAATTTGGGTAAATTTGGTTAAGTTTTGATAATCCTATCATTAGTTTCACCTAAACATGCTTAAGGGGAAATATGGGGTTTTGGGTATGTTTGATCCAATTTAACCTATCATATTGATGTTTTGATGTTTGTGGTTGATTATGCATGTTGCTATGACTGTATGGTATGCTTTGTGATTGATTTCAATAGTTAGAATGGTCGAAAACGTCGTCCAATGGCGTAAAATACTTGCTGGAAAGGTTGTAGGAAAAGTGCAGATTCTGGACCGGATCGGATATGGGAGCTCGGATCGGAATAGTGACCGGGCAAGGACATCCGAACTGGATCGGAACTTGACACTTGAGAGGCTTGGCAAAAAGGAAGGCCATGTTGGTTAAGCTGGGGGATCGGATCGGCTTAAGGATGAAGGGCTCGAACCGGAGTATGGCAAAGGGCTCGGATCGGATTAGAATAGGGAACGGGACCAGACGAGGCAACAGGAGCTGGAGCACGAACTGGATGGGAGATGGCAACCCGACCCGACCCGAAGTGGGACACCCGACCCGAACCGATGCAATGTTGAGGGCCCGAACCGAACCGTTACCAGAGGAAGACCACGAACCGAACCAATTCAAAGTAGAGGACCCGACCGGAACCGATGGCTAGAAGGGGAACCCGACCAGACCCTGTAATGACCAACAACCCGAAATGCAAAGGTAGTCCAAATAGAAGTTAGAGCTCAGGATCCAATGGGGAACCAATGAGTTCACTTCATGGTTGGGCTTTACTGCGGGACGTGTGCTAAGGAGTTGTCGACGTTCATAACTTCGATTCACCACTGGAAATGGATGATGGACTACTTATCAGTGCAGTTGAGTCATTATGACTCGAGGGGCAAGGTGATGGTAGCAAGACTACCTTATCAGTGCAGTGAAGCCATTTATGACTTCATGGGGCAAAGTGATGCGTAGTAAGACTATGAGCCAGTGCAGTGGGGTCATTGCGACTCCATGGGGCAGAGTGGACATAGTAAAAGATTGGTAAGGCTATGAGCCAGCGCAGATGGGGTGAATAACTCCATGGGGAAAGTGGACATAGCGAAGGATTAGTGGCTACGTTATCAGTGCAGTGAAGCCATTTATGACTTCGTGGGGCAAAGTGATCGTAGCAAGGTATGTTGGGTGATCGAAGTGGTGAATATCGTATGCTTTACGCACTGAGTGAGAGATGTGAGGATGGATGCTATGTTTAATTGTTTGCCATCACTATGACATGCACACCACCACCTCCGTATCTTTACACCGTTTGATATGGCACCTTAGAGTGTTGTACAGTATGTAGTGCTAACTCTTTGGTTGCAGGTCCAGGTTCAGGTATGTTTTAGTCTACCTGTTATTGTTCTGTTTAGATGCTTATCGCTCATACCAGGCTTTATGTCTGACCCAGAGTTTTATGTCTCCTCTTATTACTCTGGGTGCTCACACGAGCAGACTAGAGACAGGTTAGCTGGTGATGCGCGAGTAGCTGACTCGGAGGCGGGCAAGAGGCTTCCACGTATGATATATAGATATTCTCCCTGTGTCGTTGGTGGTCGCTACTTGGGCATTAGTAGTGTACCTCCTTTATCTTGCTTTTGCTTTGAAACAGTTTGAAAAGTTGTAATAATGTTTAACTTTGGATCATAAGCTATACTTGGATTTTCCGTTGCTATGTTAGTTGTTTCAGCTTATGCACTGTCTCACCTGTTTTATGTCAAGTATGTTATTATTATATTTTATTCTATGCGCTGTGAGACATTCTACAGGTTCTTTGTTAGTTCATTTCCTTCTTCCCTTTTTCCTTCTGACGACTCGTTCCGTGCTAACTGGACATGTGTACAGCGCACCTTTGGAGTAAATGTCGGTTGGTGTGGGGCGGGCCGTCACATTTTGTATCAGAGCTCTAGGTTGCGTAGTTAACCTAGGGAAAGTCACTAGGGAGAGATAGTACATATATGAGAGCGCGTATTTGTGATTACTTTGGTTTTCAAAAGCTATATATATACTATTAGTAGTATAAGAATGAAGTCGTACTGCACTCGCACCACTATGGGGTCGTTAATCGTTTCCCCTTTTTCAGATTGACGATGAGCCGATATGTTAGAGGTGTTGGTAGGGGAGCCAATAATGGGAATGCTGCTGACATGAGAGCGATGTTTACTGACCTCATGAGAGACATGCTTAGGGAGGTGCAAGGGGCAGTTCACAATCCCGGAATTGGCGGTGGTCCAGTAGTGCAGGCGCCTAGGGTCGATTTCACCAAGTTGTGCAAGGATTACACTAACCTTGGTGGGAAGCCGTTCCACGGGACGGAGTCGGCCACAGATGTTCAAGATTGGATGGATAGTTGTGATCGTATCTTCGATGACTTGGGTCTTGAGGATGCGATGAAGAGAAGGCTAGCGTCTCGTCAGCTGCAAGGGCGAGCGATGAATTGGTGGAATGCCATTAGAACAGCTACTCCAGAAGATCAGATTACTTGGGATCAGTTCAAGGCTCGCTTTAGCGAGAAGTTCATTCCAGCTGCCTAGAAGTCAGTGTTGTTCAAGAGATTCTTGGAACTCAAGCAGAGTGGAAGGGCAGTTTCTGACTATATTGCTGAGTTCGACACCTTGTCGAAGTATGGACTATCTCTTATCGATACTCCTCAGAAGAAGAATGAGAAGTTCATTACTGGGTTGGATGGATACTTGGGGAAAGGCTTATCAACCACATCGATGAGACTTTTGAATCAATTGTGGGAAAAGCGTTGAGATAAGAGAGTCTTTACCCTAAGTCAAAGACTGAGGCTACATCTGCAGAAGGGCTGAAGCCGCAAGCAGGCGGTGGAGGCAAGAATAACTCTCAGAATAAGAGGAAGCAGAGCTAATCTAAGGACGGCCAGAAAAAGAACAAGAAAGAAGTTGAGTGCTTCAGCTGTGGTAAGAAGGGCCATTATGCTAAAGAATGTCGGGCCAAGCCAGCGGAAAGGAAGTGCTACAACTGTGGCCAAGTGGGACATCATAAGGATAAGTGTCCGCAACCTCTTAAGGAGAAGCAGATTGTGAAAGCATATGCTATTGATGTTGTTCCTTCTTCGTCGAATGCCCCAACTGCGGCAGAGAAAGGAAAGAATGTTGTTATTCAAGGTATGCTTTCTATTTATGATGTACCAGTTCGAGTTTTGTTTGATACTGGGGCTTCCCGTTCCTTCATATCTAGTGACCTGGTAGATAGGTTGGAACTGGAACCCGAGATAGTCGATAGACCATTGGTTGTGACGAACCCAATTGGTGGTTCGACTAGCCTTAGTATGATTTGCCGAAATGTGGACTTATCGAGTCATGGATGTATGTTTGTTTGTGATTGCTTTGTTTTGGGCTTTACTGGGTATGGCATTATATTGGGAGTCGATTGGCTCCAAGGATACGGGGTGGTGGTAGACTGTGAGGGCTTTTTGGTGACAGTTAGGGCGGATGATGGGCGGAGGGTAGTGTTTGGTAGTCTACCTAGTGATGGGGGTAATGGCTAGTTTTATAAATTCCCTCGACATCCCGTAGGATGAGTTGTCAGATGTGCCCGTGGTTGGCCAGTATCCGGACGTCTTCGAGGAGGTGACCGGGCTTCCACCACACTGAGAGATTGAGTTCCGTATTGATTTAGTGAAAGATGCCAGACCTATAGTGATTCCACTTTGTCGTATGGCACCAAGGGAGCAGCGAGAGCTCGGGGTGTAAGTCAGCAATCTTTTGAAGAAGGGATTTATTAGAAGGAGTGTCTCCGAGTGGGGAGCACCAGTTGTGTTTGCCACTAAGGCAGATGGTTCCCTTCGTTTGTGTGTGGACTATCGCGAGTTGAATAAGGTAACGAGGAAGAATAAGTATCCTCTACCGCGGATAGATGATTTGTTTGATCAACTGGAAGGAGCAAGAGTGTTCTCCCAGTTGGACCTCGCGACAGGATTTCATCAGCTCCAAGTAGCGGATGAGACTGTTCCGAAAATGGCATTTAGGACACCGTCTGGATTCTATGAGTGGTTGGTCATGCCATTTGGGTTGACCAATGCACCAGCCTACTTTGTGGATATTATGAATCGAGTATTCAGAGATCAGTTGAATAAGTTTGTTCTTGTGTTCGTAGACGATATCCTTGTTTACTCGAGGACAGAGGATGAACACAAGGGACACTTGAGGATAGTGATGGAGGTGTTGAGAAAACACCAATTGAAAGCGAAATTCTCCAAGTGTCATTTTTGGAGAAGGGAAGTGAGATTCTTGGGCCATGTTGTTTCAGAGAATGGTATTGCCGTGGACCCTGCGAAGGTGGCTACTGTACAGGATTGGCCTACACCCAAGAATGCAACAGATGTAAGAAGTTTCTTGGGGTTAGCTGGATATTATCGTAAGTTTATCCAGAACTTCTCCAAGATAGCAGCACCGTTGACTCAGTTGACTAAGAAGACTCAGTCCTTCGTCTGGGACGGAGTGTGTGAGAATGCATTCAAGAGTCTAAAAGAAAGGTTGACGCGTGCGCCAGTACTAGTCATTCCTAAAGGGAATGAAGAGATGACGGTATACACGGATGCTTGTGGTACCGGACTAGGTGCTGTGTTGATGCAAGGAGGTAGGGTTGTAGCTTATGCTAGTCGGCAGCTAAAGCTGCATGAGAAGAAGTATCCTACCCATGATTTGGAATTAGCAGCGATCGTGTTTGCGCTGAAGATGTGGAGACACTATCTCTTGGGAGAAAGATTTGAGTTGTTTACCGATCATAAATCGTTAAAGTATCTCTTCTCCCAGAAAGATCTAAATCTTCGTCAGCAAAGATGGTTAGAGTTCTTGGCTTCGTATGATTTTGATATCGCATACACACCTGGGAAAGGTAATGCGGTAGCCGATGCCTTAAGTAGGAGACATGCCAGTTTGGGGTCTATGTTTCTTGAATGGAAGCAACTGGAGTATATCGCGGGGTTTTATTTCAGACCAAAGTGTGAATTGGATCCAGTCATGCTAGCTAGTTTAGCGATCAGACCCACTTTGATAGAGCGAATTGGTTCCAGCCAGAGGGACAATCCTAATCTACTGGAAATCATCTCCAAGTTAGAGATGGACATCGACGGTGAGGAGATGAATTTGTATGGGCTTGATCGAGATGGATGGCTTAGAAAGAACGGAAGACTAGTTGTACCCAACGTGAATGGTTTGAGAGATGAAGTGCTTAGAGAATGTCATCACTCAAAACTGACTATACATCCCGGTGGTAATAAGATGTACCGAGACATGAAGCAGACTTGCTTCTGGGAAGGGATGAAAAGAGACGTTCGGAAGTTTATATCCAAATGCATGAATTGCCAGTTAGTTAAAGCCGAGCAAAAGAAGCCTAGTGGGTTGTTGCAACCATTAGAAATTCCCGAATGGAAATGGGAGAAAGTCTCGATGGATTTCATCGATGGTTTACCGAGGACTAGGTTGGGACATGATAGCATTTGGGTAATTGTGGATCGATTGACTAAGAGCGCAAGATTTATACCAGTCAAATCGACCAGAACGGCAGCTAAGTTGGCAGAATTGTATATGAAGTGGGTAGTGAGATTTCATGGAGTACCTAAAAGCATTGTGAGTGACCGAGACCCGTTGTTTACTAGTGGGTTTTGGAAGAGCTTACAAGAGGCTCTAGGGTCAGAATTACATCTCAGTACCGCATATCATCCTCAGACCGACGGTCAGACGGAGAGGGTGAATCGTATATTGGAAGATCTCTTGAGAGCATGTATATTGGATTTTGGTGGATCATGGGATGACCATTTGCATCTAGTAGAGTTTGCATATAATAATAGCTACCAATCCAGTATCGGTATGGCTCCATATGAAGCTTTGTACGGAAGACCGTGCAACTCACCATCATATTGGATAGAGACTGGCGAGAAGTTTATGCTTGGACCAGATGTGGTGAGGGAAACTTCAGATAAGATTAAGATCATTCAACAACGAATGAAGGCTGCCCAGGATAGGTAGAAAAGTTATGCTGATAAAAGAAGAAGAGATTTAAAATTCTCCGTTGGTGACTTTGTGTTTGTCAAGATTTTTCAGTTGAAGAGCGTGATTCGATTTGGCAGGAGAGGCAAGTTGGCACCAAGATTTGTTGGCCCATTCCCTGTTCTTGAACTAGTCGGGAATTTGGCATATAGAGTTGACTTACCAGAGAAGATGGCGGGAGTTCACAACGTATTTCATGTTTCCCAACTAAGGAAGTTCATTCATGACCCAAATATGACTATTTCACCTGATCAGTTAGAGGACTTCGAAGTAGAACCCGAGGCGGTTGGAAACCGCAGGCCGATCCGTATTGTCGAGCACGATATGAAGCAACTTCAAAGGAAGGCGGTGAAGCTAGTCAAGGTTCAGTCGGGTGAGAACGAGAATGACTGCACTTGGGAGACAGAGGAGAGCATTAGAAAGATGCATCCAGAACTCTTTGCCTGGTAAGATTTACCTTGTAATTTAGTTATTCCGCATGCTAGGATAGACTTGTTTTGCTTGTTTTGCATGTTTGATTGTTGTTTTATGGTTGATAGGCATGTGGGACCCTATGCGTGTTTTGGGTTAGGGAATTTCGGGGGCGAAATTTCTTAAAGGGGGGAGAATGTAACAACCCGCATTCTACGCATCGGAGGATCATAGAATATTTATTTCTTTCCCATATGAGGTCTTATGGTCATGTAACTTTGGGAAACAACCATTAGAGTCATTTCCCATGTTCATGATTTTTGTCGATTTTTAAATGATCGTTTTGCCCCTAGCTGATCTTGTTTTGGCCATTACTTTTGATTGGAAAGGAATTTTGACTTGAAACCACTTCCATTAGTTTCATTTGATGGTTTACCTTTCCGTAGAGTGGTCATAATAGCCAAACGTACTTACCATTTGGGAGATATGGCTGATTAAGGTTTGGGAGGTGAAAAACTGCTTAACCGGGCCAAATAGGGTGATTAGTGAATAGGCCCATAACCCATTTCGGGATTAGGGTTATGGGGAGGCTGAAATGAGTTAGAGAATCATTCCATTTCAGTTCTCTAGCCTCCACTTACCTCCAAGAAACCCTAAAAATGGCCTCCAACCTCTAAATCACCTCCAAATCATCTTTTGATCAAGGATTAAGCTTAGCAACATCAAATCAAGGGAGATCAACACCAAATCAACATTGGAGCTGATGTTTAGCATTTGGATTCGCATCAAATCAGAGATTTACTTCAGATCTAGAGTTTATTTGTGGCTAAGGTGAGTGATTTGCATAGTTCCTCACTAATTATGGCTAATTAAGGGTAATTTTGTTAATTAGCAAATTTATACACTAATAAATTCTGGAAAAATATTTATAAAATTCGAAATGATGTTTTAGACCTCTGATATGAATTTGGGTAAATTTGGTTAAGTTTTGATAATCCTATCATTAGTTTCACCTAAACATGCTTAAGGGGAAATATGGGGTTTTGGGTATGTTTGATCCACTTTAACCTATCATATTGATGTTTTGATGTTTGTGGTTGATTATGCATGTTGCTATGACTGTATGGTATGCTTTGTGATTGATTTCAATAGTTAGAATGGTCGAAAACGTCGTCGAATGGCGTAAAATACTTGCTGGAAAGGTTGCAGGAAAAGTGCAGGTTCTGGACCGGATCGGATCGGATACGGGGGCTCGGATCGGAATAGTGACCGGGCAAGGACATCCAAACTGGATCGGAACTTGACACTTGAGAGGCTTGGCAAAAAGGAAGGCCATGTTGGTTAAGCTGGGGGATCGGATCGGCTTAAGGATGAAGGGCTCGGACCGGAGTATGGCGAAGGGCTCAGATCGGATTAGAATAGGGAACGGGACCAGACGAGGCAACAGGAGCTGGAGCACGAACTGGATGGGAGATGGCAACCCGACCCGACCCGAAGTGGGACACCCGACCCGAACCGATGCAACGTTGAGAACCCGAACCGAACCGTTACCATAGGAAGACCACGAACCAAACCAATTCACAGTAGAGGAGCCGACCGGAACCGATGGCTAGAAGGGGAACCCGACCTGACCCAGTAATGACCAACAACCCGAAATGCAAAGGTAGTCCAAATGGAAGTTAGAGCTCAGGATCCAATGGGGAACCAATGAGTTCACTTCATGGTTGGGCTTTGCTGCGGGACGTGTGCTAAGGAGTTGTCGACGTTCATAACTTCGATTCACCACTGGAAATGGATGATGGGCTACTTATCATTGTAGTAGAGTCATTATGACTCGAGGGGCAAGGTGATGGTAGCAAGACTACGTTATCAGTGCAGTGAAGCCATTTATGACTTCATGGGGCAAAGTGATGCGTAGTAAGACTATGAGCCAGTGCAGTGGGGTCATTGCGACTCCATGGGGCAGAGTGGACATAGTAGAAGATTGGTAAGGCTATGAGCCAGCGCAGATGGCGTAAATAACTCCATGGGGCAAGTGGACATAGCGAAGGATTAGTGGCTACGTTATCAGTGCAGTGAAGCCATTTATGACTTCATGGGCAAAGTGATCATAGCAAGGTATGTTGGGTGATCGAAGTGGTGAATATCGTATGCTTTACGCACTGAGTGAGATATGTGAGGATGGATGCTATGTTTGATTGTTTTCCATCACTATGACATGCACACCCCCACCTCCGTATCTTTACACCGTTTGATATGGCACCTTAGAGTGTTGTACAGTATGTAGTGCTAACTCTTTGGTTGCAGGTCCAGGTTCAGGTATGTTTTAGTCTACCTGTTATTGTTCTGTTTAGATGCTTATCGCTCATACCAGGCTTTACGTCTGACCCAGAGTTTTATGTCTCCTATTATTACTCTGGGTGCTCACACGAGCAGACTAGAGACAGGTTAGCTGGTGATGCGCGAGTAGCTGACTCGGAGGCGGGCAGGAGACTTCCACGTATGATATATAGATATTCTCCCTGTGTCATTGGTGGTCACTACTTGGGCATTAGTAGTGTACCTCCTTTATCTTGCTTTTGCTTTGAGACAGTTTGAAATGTTGTAATAATGTTCTGTACTTGGATTTCCGCTGCTATGTTAGTTGTTTTCGCTTATGCACTGTCTCACCTGTTTTATGTCAAGTATGTTATTATTATATTTTATTCTATGCGCTGTGAGACATTCTACAGGTTCTTTGTTAGTTCATTTCCTTCTTCCCTTTTTCCTTCTGACGACTCGTTCCGTGCTAACTCGACATGTGTACAGCGCACCTTTGGAGTAAATGTCGGTTGGTGCGGGGCGGGCCGTCATAATAATGTTCAATCTTTAAGAAACTTCTAATCTAAAATAATCATTTTCTATCTTAGATATTATAAAATATTCCATGTTTATTTTTTTTCTTACTTTCATTTTTTAACTTTTTATCTAATTAAATTTTAAATTAATAATTACTATCATATTTTATTATTTTTTCCTTTGAATCCCGGTAAAGATTTGTTCATTGGCTTTAATTATAGAACTCATTCTTTTATATTTTATGGCATGCTTTATAATTTTGATTTTGTGTATTTGATTTTACGCTGGTCAATAAGAATTATTGTAGTTTTCGATTGGAACTAAAAGAAATCATTATGTCAAATAAGACATTGTTTAATATTTAAGAAATGGAATTTTAGAATCAAGGTAGTAAACAAGATTAAATTTTCATTTTATATTAATTAATAGAAAGATTCCTTTTCATTTAATGTTTTGGTTACTTAAAAATGTTTCATGTTCATTTTCTCTTCTCATTTTAGTTTTTTCAAGTTCTAATGTACAATAAATCATTTATCCATTTAGAAAGATTCCATAATCATTCCTTTCCTTATTTTTATTTTGTCGACTCTATCTTATTACGTGTTTTTCCTCTTGGAATTCAAGAGGAAATTTTGATTCATTGGCTTTAGTTATATAGTTCTTTCTTTTATGTTTTATGGTATGCTTCAATCTTTTTTATTTTTGTTTTATCTTATATTAGTTAACAAAAATTATAGCAGCTTTCTATTGGAATAAAAAAAGGTTAATATATTAAATAGGATATTGCCTAATATATTAGATATGCTTTTTAAATTGTAAAAATTTGGGTAATAGATACCATTCTTCCATCGTTTATGCTACCCTAGTCTATACAGATACCGTAAAGTCCACTGTATACTAGTGACTATGAAAGGGTACTCCATAGGTACGGTATAAATGAAATCATAGTGGGGTCAATCAAGATAATATAACAAGCCACCGAGGCTATACCCAATAGTAGGAATCAACCGAATTGCGAACCCAAGCTGGTGGTAACACATAGTCGCAACTATGGCCCCCTCAGACAATACTCCAATGATCAAAGGCGAGCCCACTCAATCACAATGTAAGAGATATGGTATCGATGAAGCATGTCCGCTAAGAGGAGCTAACTCAATTGGCATGTGTATGGGTCATGTTTTATTCATTTTAATTATGACCCGAAGGTCAAGGTATTCATCATCGTTCTCTTACTTTATTCAAGTAGCATTCGCCAAAACAACCTACTTCATTTTTGATTCTCCACCACATGCATAGTTGTTAAAGAGGTTCCAGTATTGGTAGAGAGTATGACAATATCCGTCCTTGGTTTCTTTAACAATCAAACGCTTACATTTTTCACGCCATGGTCATTTACATTTAAAAAATCATATTTCAATGTCATAAATCAATTTTAATTTCAAGTATTAATTTCTTTGAAATCATTTATTTAAAACTATTGAGCATTGGATTCATTTTTATATTTCGTATTATTGAACAATTCATTATAAATTCAGATTCTGGTTTTTTATTATATTCCACGAATGTTATTATAAATATAAGTCTTTATCTTAAACCCATTCGAACATAATAGCTCGGACTGGTTATAGAATTGAGTTTAAAATAGTAAAATATATTTAAAAATGGTTTAATTTTAAAATAATAGAATATTGTATTCAATTAAGTTTAATATAAAAATGGTTTTATTAATAACAGCGTTTTATGAAAATAGTTATAAAATTTTGATAGTTAAAATATATAAAGTAGTTTTATTAAAAGTAGTAATAAAATTAAAATTGATAAAATAGTTTAAATAAGACAATCAAATCTGTTCCAAATTTCCATACTACAAAATTTGACATATCATAAATTCAAATTTCTAATTTCTATTCAAATTAAATTACATTAAATGATTCAAGTTTCGAATTTGGTGTTTTTCAGTTAAAATCACAATTCTAAACCATTATTTCAGTTCAGGATAAAGCATATAATTCAAATTGCATTTTGTCTTATTATATTATTCAAATAACATTCAAAATTTAATTGTCAATCTAATCTCTTAAATCAAATTTCTTCAATTCCAAATTTTATTAAATTAATTTAAATCAGTGCTTCCATTAGTTTCATTTAAACAAAATTTTAATTGAATTCTTTCTTTAAGTTAAATTTATTATATTAAATCAAATCTTAATAATATATCAAATTAAATTTTAAATTAAATCTTTTTGAACTAACTGAATCTTTTGTCTTAAATTTAAAACATTTTAAAATAATTTTTCTAAGTTATTCTAATTTGGATTTTATAGTGGCTGCAACCACTTTTTTTTGGCATAGCCGACCGGTTTTTATAGTGACCTATAACACTTATTATTATGACAAATAATAATTACACTAGTTATAGGAGTATGGCAAAATGCCAGACTACTAGTCGGTTTTTAAAGTGGACCATCCACTACATACGACATTTATAGTGGGCCGTCCACAATATCTATTATATATTATAGTACACGAGCTGGTACACACACTAGACTATTATTATAAATTACCTATTCTAAAACACTCCACGTAGGAAGGTTTGAAATAAATTTCAAAATTCATACTAAAATGTGCTTAACAAGTACAAGTAAAAGGCTGGAAAGGCAGTCTCCAAAACATCACTGTACTTGCACGGATACCATTGCACAGGGCTCCTAAACATTGATAACTGGAAGCGCATGGGAAGGCCCAGCTTTCACAACTGTATCTGACTTTGACATGAGACATTAAGCTCAGATGCCTACAATTCTGACATAATTGATATACTTGTAGATCAAGGAGATGTGTCCATTGATCAACAACGTTGTGAGCACAAGCTTCCATGTATTGCAAATAAAGCCATGCAAAATACCAGTACACCATCAACATCATAGACATGCTTCAACTAACGTATTTACTTGATTAAATCGTATAACACACAATCACCACTCTTCCAAAGGAGGAGGAGTGACAATACTCCATACTACCACGAAAAGGTTCACTTAATAGACGATTACTATATCTACACATCTAACTAACAAACCATTTCGTACATGATCATCGCTGTCGATTTGGGTGGAACAACAAACCCATTTGAGTTCGCCGACGGCGGTGGAGGCCATGATGGCCGGAAGCACTTGAAGGGCGGAGCTTCGTCTTGGCGCAGCATCAGAACCCCCGGTGGTGTGCGACGTTGGTGAGGCACCGTGGCGGAAAATTTTGTCCTGGATGGTGGTTCGGTCGACCTACAATTCGTGATCGCTGTAGGCGATAGAGGATCTACGGCTTGGGGCAGAGAGGCGCCGTGGAATGGCGAAGGTGGAAGGGGGTGGTCCATGTCTAGGTGGACGGTGGTAGCGGCGACGAGTAGCCAAGAAGGGTGGACGACGTGAAATCAATTTGGGGGTAAATCTAGGGTTTTAATTAATTTATTTAATTATACAATTTTAAATTTAAACTTCATGTATTAATATCTCTCACATACGAACTCAGAATCGCGCGAAATTGGATCCGTTGCAATCATGGAGTTGAGAGCTTCACAATAAAACTAATTTGGTCAAATTTAGAGCAATTTTCATTTTTGGGTCAAATTAAACCCAAATTTAATTTGATTTAAAAAAGAAATCGTCAATCTGAACTGATCAATGTGAGAATTCTCTCACTCAATTACTTTTTTATGTTGTTGTAATCATATTCCAAAATATCTATTGATTGTTTATGATGGCTTTTATTTGTTTAATTATCACAAAGTTTGTAACGTCCCGTATTTTTGGTGATCACATATTTATAATATTTTATTATTTTAAATATTTATTTGGGATTTTAAATGGATTTATAATTTGTTATACAAACGAAGTCTGTTTACAACGAAATAACTTTTCTTGGGACCAGAATATTGAGACGTAGCGGTATGACCATTTTCCTTGCGTTTAGAATTCGTGTGTAGCGGTACGTCCATATCCAGTACATTTGGGATTCATGTGTATCAACGCAGATTTAACGGTCAGAGTTAAAATAGCGGTAATATCAACGAACCATATTAAAACAAATTAATAATGAAAACTGACGTACTAAACAACTCGAAATAAATACACACCTAAGCTAGGAGGAACACACGCATGCCTAAGTGAGGTGAAAACACAATTCCCTTCCATGCCTAAACCCAAACCGTACTAACCTATAATTGACCAAAAACTCTATTTCTTCACTCGTAAGTAAAACTATAGGGAATAAAATGGTTTATAAAAGGTACATGCCTATGAGAATTTAAATCAAACCAGCTCATTGAAAGGGAGTTTCATCTGCAAACCTATATGTTTATAAACACATGCCTAAGTTCTGAAATTGTGTGTACTTCTCTTTCTTTTCTTTCGTGACATTTCATAGTAATGCCCAGCTTTGTTTTCTCTTTTCACATCTATAGTTACCCTCGCATTTCTTTTCATCACTAATGCATGCCCTTTTCCATAAACAATACACTGCTCTGCTCCCTACCCATGTCTCATACTTTTTCATACCCTGTCCTTATTGCCATTGATTTTTCCAACAGCTAATAGTGATTTTGTATACACTAAAGAAGTTAAACCTGCCAATCTAATACTGGAAAGATTGACAACATAGCTAAAGCCCTATACTCTATAAACTGATGATACTGCATCTCTAAAACCATCTATAAACAGGGTAGATTAGGATCTTTTCGATGCATGAATTTTCAAATCAATCATTCTCTCCGTCATGTATATTCATTTCGGAAGATTCAAATGCAGTTACCCCCTTTCTGTTCAAGCTAAATTTTGTGCACCTATATGCAGAAGACCGAGATATACACAGGGCTATGTAAGGGTAGGAACTAACGTGATACTTATCCTCTCCCTTCGCTTGTATATATGCTGCGATGACTTCACCATTCCTTTGTTTTCCAAGAAACAAGAGATACTGCCACCATTAAAAAAATACCACAAGCTTAAAAAGGAGGCGATCTGTTTGTTTAGAATGGAGAAGGTGGCTGACGAAGCTCGCCGGCACTCAGGGTCATCAGTCGCAAAGGCAACGTCGGGTGGTTAATGGCGAAGAAACAGATGGGGAGGGAGTTTCGGGACTGGGGAGGTGACAATGATTAGTGAAGCATGCTACTGGTGGTTGAAGAGGGGGCGACCTGTGACAGCAGGTTGTCGGAGTGGCCGAAGGTCTGGGGCACGCTTGTGAACGGTGTAGTTGGCGTTGGTGTTGGCAATGTTTTGATGGGGAGATTTGCGTTGAGTGTAACAGTAAGGAGGGGAGCATTTGCGTTCTGATGTGGGAAAACAAGACATGGTAAGTATGGAAAAAGGTATGTGAAGAAACATGTGGCGGTGGTGAAAAGTGTGGATGGCCGTGGGTTGAGGTACAACAACAAAGGGGGGATAGATGGTGAAGTATGAGATTTGTATTTCGAAAGAAAATATAAAAGCGGAAGGTTGAAGAAGTAAAGGAGGAAGCAGGTGGGATGAACATGATACAACGTGGAGGGAGTTGACTTGTGGGTGGTTTGTCTTGATTAAAAAGGGTTATTGGGCTTGTGTTTTGTTTAAAAAGGGATTGGGAACAATAACGTGGCACCATGATGGACAAAAGAAAGTGCGGTTGTGGGTTTCTAGAAGAAGTTGCGTTCATTATTTTGTTTGAAGCATAGAGACACGTGAAGGTAGAAAGGGTAAAGGCAATATAGTGAAATGTTTACGGTTGGAAGGAGAATATATGGGAAGAATTATCTTTGGTAAACAAAACAATATTTGTGTGGAATGGGGAGAGGCGGTCACACGTGAGTTGTTGGGATGAAGTGGGAACGTGGCAGTCAGTGGAAAAAGGAGTTTCGGGTGGACCTGCATGGGAAGGGCAATAGCGTACTGTAACAACCCATAAAATGCGAGCCAGTTTGAAATTTTTATTTTGGCGATTTTAGCGAATTTTGAATATTTAAAATAGATTATTTTAAATAGTATCGACAAGAAAATTTATTTTTAAATAGAATTCGACGTATATATTATATACGCCGTCGTTAGAATATAAATATTTATATATAATTATAAATAGAATTGAAAATGGCGCGGTAGTTCGATAATTCGATTTCAAACTTCAATTGAATGTACCGGGTGCAAAACAATCCGGATTTTAGTGAAACCAAAAATAATGGGATCTAATAGTGAATATCTTTCCAACGAATCCGGAAAATCAAGATTTCGTCTTAGAAATGATAAGATATGTCCAGTTTAAAATTAGAAATAGTCGCCGTGGAATTTATATATATTTTCATATATATAAGGCCCTTAAAAATGGACATTTTGCAAACGACCTCGGATTTCGACGAAACCAGTTTTGTTGGGTCCGTGATGTCAAGTTATTGCTAGGTTTCAAATTTCATAATTTTTCGAATCAATATGTGAGCGTGGCAAAGGAAAACGCGTTTGACCAGTTTCAGTTGATTTTAATCGACTGGAAATTGGCCATTTTTCAAACGGTCTCAGAATTCAGCGAAATTAGTTTTGTTAGGACCGTATCGTCAATACGAAGCTAGAGAATATTTTTCGGGAATTTTTCTAGTTAGTATGTGGCCCCTGTAATTTGAAATGTGCGTTTAAAATTCAATATAATGATTTAAATGTAAATGCAACGGAAACTGATCGAAACGGTCGATTCAGCTTGCGGTACATATCCCATTGTGTTTAGAATGGGGGTGAAACGCTATGGACGACAGGCGGTGGGTTCGATTTCGAGAGCGTATGAAAAGTCAACTTAGGAGAGAGAAATTAAATAAAAATTAAATAAAAAAAATAAAATAAAATAATATTCCCTCCCCTTTATTGGTTCTGCCCCCCCCCCCCTAAATTACTTTTCAGATCGATTATAAAAAAAAAAAAGGCAGACCGCCGCCCATCGCCCATCCCCCACCGTCGGTCGGCCACCAGGGCGCTTCCCCTCCGCCCTCTCCCCTTCTCGCGCTCCCTCTTCTTCCCCCGCCCCCTCCGCATTTAGACCTCGAGCTCCACCTCAATAAACCCAAGCGCTCAAACCTTCCGCCCCCCCTACCATCCCCAGGCCGCACTCCAGCTCCGACGAGCCCCACCGCGAGCAAACACCCCCCTCCTCCGATCTCCCTCCGACGCCTTGATACCCGCGCAAGAGGATGGAACCCTAAATCGAAGGCTTGGGTTCGGTTTTATCGTCCAGGATGAAGAAGGACTTCAGAAGGGGGCGGCCTAATTTTAGCAGATAAAGGTTTAACAGTTTTTTTTATTTTATTTTTAGTTTTATTTTATGTAAGCAGTTTAAATAAAATCAGTTTTGAAAACATAAATAAAATCAGTTTTGAAAACATAAATAAAATCAGTTTTGAATATATAAAGATACTTTGTTTCGAAAATATAAAGATACTTTGTTTTGAAAAATATGATTTTTATATATAGAACTTCGAGATAAAAATGTGATTTTTATATATAGAACTTCGAGATAAAAATGTGATTTTTATATATAGAACTTCGAGATAAAAATGCGATTTTTATATATTGAACTTCGATAGAAAAATAGAATTTTTATATATTGAACTTCGAAAGAAAAATAGAATTTTTATATATTGAACTTCGATAGAAAAATAGAATTTTTATATAATGAACTTCGAAAGAAAATAGAATTTTTATATATTGAACTTCGATAGAAAAATAGGATTTTTATATATTGAACTTCGAAAGAAAATAGGATTTTTATATATTGAACTTCGAAAGAAAATAGAATTTTTATATATTGAACTTCGATAGAAAAATAGAATTTTTATATAATGAACTTCGAAAGAAAATAGAATTTTTATATATTGAACTTCGATAGAAAAATGTGATTTTTATATATTGAACTTCGATAGAAAAATAGAATTTTTATATATTGAACTTCGATAGAAAAATAGGATTTTTATATATTGAACTTCGATAGAAAAATAGAATTTTCATATAATGAACTTCGAAAGAAAATAGAATTTTTATATAATGAACTTCGAAAGAAAATAGAATTTTTATATATTGAACTTCGATAGAAAAATGGATTTTTATATATTGAATAACGAAATAAAAATTCGATTTTTATATATGTAGTGAATACGGGCAACGAAGATGACGAAGAGACGAGAACAGCGAAGACTTCTACATTAGGAGAATCGTGGAATCGGGATAGCTATACGTGAGAATTTCTCACCTTTCAATTTATTTTACTAGTTATATATATATATATATATACTAGGATGCAGACGGTGCTTAGTAGCACCCGACACAACCGTCCACAGACCATGGACTTGTTTGTTTGATTGTTTGGTGATTGATTGCGATATTGGTTTGAATGTGGTTTGTGATGTGAAAAATCGAATCGATAAATTGGTTAGGATTAGACGTGCGCCGTTATAAGGCGAAGGAGTAAGGCTAGGTTAGACTCTTACTCCAAATTTTGTGGTTTGCATAACGAAATTGATTTGATTGATGTGTGAATGGCGTGGGCCTTCACTAGACCGGGGATAAGGCTAGGCCTCGTCCCGTTTCTAGTATCGTGCCGTTATGCCGCCGAAATTTTCTAAAATATGTTAGAAAATAAAAATATCATTTTATTGTGTAAATGAATAATAGAAATTCATATGTTGGAATAAAATGTTTTATCGTTAAAAATATAATTTTTAACGTGAAGTGAATAAAATAAAATATTCATTTATAAACCGGACGGTTTGTTCATGTACACCTATTTGAATGACATTGATTGGGACGATAAATTTTACACATCGCCCAACTGCACAAATAAAACCTGTGTTTGATTGTTTGAAACCCCACACGGGTGTTAGGATGAAATTTGAAGTTCACTCATCCTGATTGATTAAATATGTCGATCGATTGATTGACAGGCTGTTATAAGCGTTAGATATCTATATTTGATGCTTATACAGTGTAGTGCACTTTGGTTGATGGTTGATTATTTTTCAATGCTATTATATGTGTGTAATGCATGAAAATCCATATAATTAACTTTATATGGTAATTGATTGGGCCTCATTCTAATTTGAAAAATAAGGAATATATAAAATAAAAGTTCATGTGTTGACAGTACTCATTTATTGAGACTGGTCATGTGTTGAACGAAATATTTTGATAATAACAACTATTTTGAAAATAGAAATTTATGAAGCCGTGTTGATTAGATTGACGCCATTTTGACGTGAACGATATTTATATCGATTTTATCGATTTCGAAATGAATTGAATTGAAAACGAATTCAAAATGAATTGAAAACGATTTCGAAATGGATTGAATTGAAAACGAATTCAAAATGAATTGAAAACGATTTCGAAATGAATTGAATTGAAAACGATTTCGAAATGAATTGAATTGAAAACGAATTCAAAATGAATTGAAAACGATTTCGAAATGAATTGAATTGAAAACGATTTCGAAATGAATTGAATTGAAAACGAATTCAAATGGAATTGAAAGCGAATTGAAATGAATTCAAATTGAATTGAAATTCGAATTGAATAGAAATGAATTTTAAAACGAATTTATAAAGAAGAATTCAATTTTGCTTTGAATTGAAATAGAAGTTGAAATAGAATTTGAAACGAATTTAAAACTATTTATATAATTCGTTTTAAATAGAAATCGACGAAATATATATTATATATATTATATATATAATATAATGGCCTGAATAGAACGCACCGCGCCGCGGCAGTTAGCGAATTTCGACCATTTATTTCAAACGGACATTACGGGAGATCCGACCGTCGGATTCTCCTAAAACAGGAACCGTTGGGTTCGTATCGAAAAGAGCTTTCTAGCGAATGTTAGAAATTTGAAATCTAACGGTTGGATTTGGAATTATGTCCAAATCAAATTTGAAAAAGGTCGCTGTAAGTGCAGTTCGATGGCCATTGATGGAAATCGACTGTACGGGCCTTGATAAAATTATTAAAAATAGTAATAATTTGTGTAAAATCATAGGAAATGATTTAGAAAGAATTGGGATGAAAAACTCCATATTTGAAAAGATAAAAATAGATTTTTATCGAAATGAACTAGTTTTGAACTAGAATTATAATTCTATTTATTTTTAAATAAATAAATTGAATTCGAAAAGGGTTTTAAAAATAACCAAAATTTCCAATGATTGCATTGGAGTGGATTTGAATCGAAATTGTCTTCGGAATATTTCGATGTTGGAATTCGTGATTATACAGGTGTTGTTATGGAAATTTGAAAGATATATATTTATATCGTTATTTCCAATACGACATTTGTTAGTCGTAGAATTCGATATTGAATATGAGCCGATATATTTTCTATTCAGAGCCTTGTATTGAATATCGAATGTGATTTGGGTTTGTCGTGAATGGTGTCTTCACTAACACTGTTCTTGAACCCTGTTGAGAAAAGATTAAATCTTCTTATTTAGATTTAATGAAGTGCACCAATTAAATAATATTTAATTGGAATTGAATCGATATTGATTTTTGGGTTTATCGTGGACAGTGTTTTAAATAACACTCGTTCTTTAACCCGATGATTAATGAATGTGATTTTGGGTTTATCGTGAACCGTGTTTTTAAATGACACTGATTCTTTAACCCAGTCAAAGATTAAAACTAAGTGGAGTTTTAATGAATCTTTAATTAGATTGAGATAATCGAAATGGGGTATCACCAGTTTTGCTCCAGGCGATAGTTAAATCTTTAATTAGATTTGAACGCGAAATGGTAATTGAATTTACCGATAACACTGTGGTGTTAGATATGAAGTGTCACCAGTTTTACTTCATGGGATGAATAGGTTGGGATGGGGAAATTAAAATAAATAATTACTTCGGTAAGGTTCGCTAATCCCGACTAGTTTGAATCGATATTCAAAGGAGATTAAAGAATAAATTCCAGGAATTTATCTTGGATAAAATTAATGGGAACCTTTCCCTATGAATGTGAAATTTAGAAACTAACTGTCGGTTGGCCAAGCAGAATGGTTTTCTGGATATTGATCTGATGTTGGTTTCGGCCTTCGGGGTTAATATTTGGGGAATTATTCTCTTGATTAATTTACGGTTAGTGACTAATGAATTGGAATGAGGCGTATGTTGTGTTTGTGTAACACTTATTTAAATATACGCGAGTTATTCGGAAAGACCGGGTTTATCCCATTCTGAATAACTGATACGACGATAAGTCGAAGATGAAGACGATGGTCGAAGACCGGAGGTCTTCACGTCGTTTGGGTGATAACTGATGATCTTGATTGGGCTGTACACCCAAGAAGATGGAAACAGTTAGTGATCGTCCAGACGTACTTGGAGATCGATGGATATGCGGGGTACTAGGTGCCTCCGGTTTCGTTCAGACCCAGGACGGACTTGTAAATGGACTGTGTGTCTGACATCGGATTTCATTCTGTGTGACTGATATCGGTTGCATAGGATGGTTTGCCTGTGTGGCATGCTAAGATGCAAATGATCAAGGCTTCTGTTGAAAAGCAAAGTCTTGTGGTGATGATCAAAGCACGGCCTTTGTGGCGTAGCTTTGTGTAACGTTTACCTCGCGTGTTTCACACCCGGTATGAACCAAAAACGGGAGACGGACCTCAGGGAGGGCCTGCGTTTCCTCCTAGCTAGAAGTGGCGTCAGTGGTTTTACACGCCCTGACGAGTTTGACTTATGTGGTTGTTGCTGTTGCGAGGCGCCTCGGTTAGATCGGACGATCCGGGTCCGATGGAGTCATTCGTTGGCTCGCTTACGCCTCAAAGGGCGGCGAAACGTAGTGCTCAGGTATAATAATCCACGTCGGTGGACCGGCCCTGTCGCTCCAAGGCTTGCCTGCGCGCTTGCCTGAGACTCGGGCTAGGCAGTCTCGAATCGGTTGAGGACTATCTTTTGCCTCGGTTCATAGACGGAAATCCAATTTCCAAATACGTGACATTTGCGGTTTTAATTGTAATCCTATATATGGCGACATAGTGGGATTGGGCGCTTATGCCGCCTATGATTGATACTTATGATTTGAAGTTGTTTTATACACTTATAATAGTATCAAATGATTTGTTTTAAAACGTATCAAGCATTCTTTGGCTGTTATAAGGGAAAACCCTATCCTCGACTGCGTTGTATTGTGTGATGGGACCTGGGTCTTATAACAGCTTCATTTTTCTTTATTTAGCATTGCGCTGTTTGTTTTATGCACTGGTATTCTTGGGAGGAAACCCGTTCCGTGTTATACGGCGTGGTCCCTTGATTTACCTAATGATTTAAAATAAAGATTAATAACTGTTTTAGTTCTCACACCAGTCACATGACTGACCTGGAGTTTATTGTTTTAACCTAAACTCTGGGTGCCCTTATTTTGACACGGGCAGCTAGTAGTTTTGGGTTTTGCAGATTTATATTCACAGGATCCTGGTTCACAGCTGGAACGATATCCGGAAAGCTTTGTATCCGTATATCTCATTCTAGTTTGTGTATTGTATTATTTTCCGCTGCTATGTATTTAAATGTAATTTAAATCTCTGATATTTCTGTGTAATATTCGTTTATACTCTGTATATTCTTGTAATCTGGTGCATTGTTGTAATATACAGTGTAATGTTCTTCTGTATGCGTTCTGTTGTGGTTTGTTCTCGAACTATCCGACACTTTCCTTTACGGGGAAGTTACGGGTTTTCACAGTTGGTATCAGAGCTTTGGTTTACAAAGCAGAGAACAAGACACATTAGAACCATACGAAAGAATTCATCAGATAATTGGATTAGTAATATCCAATGGGATGACTCGTTAGAGATAGGATCAGTAGTATCCTAGAACGAGTGTGAAGAGTATATTTTTGAAAATGAAAACAAATTTTTGTTTTGAAAATTTAAATCACTTATTCGTATTTGATTATTTAATTATATTGATGTGGACAATCCAGTATATATAGATTTTGCGTATACGTCTGATCCGCGTGTATTTGAAATTTTAATATATTGGATAGATATAGAATCACACTCTAGTCGCCCGAAGATGATATTGATGATAGCGATCGCATCATCAACATTTATGTTCGAGTTTCAAAGGTGTGATTTTCTATATATTTCCATTAGACTGGTGTGAGAACCAAATCTTATATAGCTAGAGCACTTTAGTGTGAATTGGCATCAAAAACAAGATTTTCAGTATATATATCAAAATTATGAATTTGAAACGTTAATTCACTAATTGATTGATGTTTGTGTTGTTTGTTTATTTGTTTGCTAATTTTGAACCATTATGCCTAATAGCATCAAATATTGAGTTATATTGAAAATTGGTCGCGTTTGCTTGCAAATACATATATATCATTGAACAGGTCATAGCAAGGAGGCTAGAGCAGAGAATAAAATTTGTTTGCCCGACAAATAGGTACATGTTTACTACATAATTTCCTGTTTTTTTGGGTGATGATGATTTTGTGAGCCTATTGGCTAGCCGCTTGGCTTTTTCTTTTTCTTTTTGAGATCTAAAGGACCGGGGAAGCTATTTGAAATTCCCCGATGCTCCCGGTGCAGGGGAGGTTATGGCGAAATTTTTCAAAAATTTAGGGTGTTAGCCAAATTTTTGAAATTTTGAAAATTCTCAGAAACTAAAGAGTTAGAGAATGGAAGCCAGATCGAGCGTAGAGTTGATTAATCAAACCACTTTCGACTTTGTTCCTTTTCGGGGACGAAAAGTTTTAAGTGGAGGAGATTGTAACAACCCGTAAAATGCGAGCCAGTTTGAAATTTTTATTTTGGCGATTTTAGCGAATTTTGAATATTTAAAATAGATTATTTTAAATAGTATCGACGAGAAAATTTATTTTTAAATAGAATTCGACGTATATATTATATACGCCGTCGTTAGAATATAAATATTTATATATAATTATAAATAGAATTGAAAATGGCGCGGTAGTTCGATAATTCGATTTCAAACTTCAATTGAATGTACCGGGTGCAAAACAATCCGGATTTTAGTGAAACCAAAAATAATGGGATCTAATAGTGAATATCTTTCCAACGAATCCGGAAAATCAAGATTTCGTCTTAGAAATGATAAGATATGTCCAGTTTAAAATTAGAAATAGTCGCCGTGGAATTTATATATATTTTCATATATATAAGGCCCTTAAAAATGGACATTTTGCAAACGACCTCGGATTTCGACGAAACCAGTTTTGTTGGGTCCGTGATGTCAAGTTATTGCTAGGTTTCAAATTTCATAATTTTTCGAATCAATATGTGAGCGTGGCAAAGGAAAACGCGTTTGACCAGTTTCAGTTGATTTTAATCGACTGGAAATTGGCCATTTTTCAAACGGTCTCAGAATTCGGCGAAATTAGTTTTGTTAGGACCGTATCGTCAATACGAAGCTAGAGAATATTTTTCGGGAATTTTTCTAGTTAGTATATGGCCCCTGTAATTTGAAATGTGCGTTTAAAATTCAATATAATGATTTAAATGTAAATGCAACGGAAACTGATCGAAACGGTCGATTCAGCTTGCGGTACATATCCCATTGTGTTTAGAATGGGGGTGAAACGCTATGGACGACAGGCGGTGGGTTCGATTTCGAGAGCGTATGAAAAGTCAACTTAGGAGAGAGAAATTAAATAAAAATTAAATAAAAAAAATAAAATAAAATAATATTCCCTCCCCTTTATTGGTTCTGGCCCCCCCCCTAAATTACTTTTCAGATCGATTATAAAAAAAAAAAAGGCAGACCGCCGCCCATCGCCCATCCCCCACCGTCGGTCGGCCACCAGGGCGCTTCCCCTCCGCCCTCTCCCCTTCTCGCGCTCCCTCTTCTTCTCCCCCCCCCCCTCCGCATTTAGACCTCGAGCTCCACCTCAATAAACCCAAGCGCCCAAACCTTCCGCCCCCCTACCATCCCCAGGCCGCACTCCAGCTCCGACGAGCCCCACCGCGAGCAAACACCCCCCCTCCTCCGATCTCCCTCTGACGCCTTGATACCCGCGCAAGAGGATGGAACCCTAAATCGAAGGCTTGGGTTCGGTTTTATCGTCCAGGATGAAGAAGGACTTCAGAAGGGGGCGGCCTAATTTTAGCAGATAAAGGTTTAACAGTTTTTTTTATTTTATTTTTAGTTTTATTTTATGTAAGCAGTTTAAATAAAATCAGTTTTGAAAACATAAATAAAATCAGTTTTGAAAACATAAATAAAATCAGTTTTGAATATATAAAGATACTTTGTTTCGAAAATATAAAGATACTTTGTTTTGAAAAATATGATTTTTATATATAGAACTTCGAGATAAAAATGTGATTTTTATATATAGAACTTCGAGATAAAAATGTGATTTTTATATATAGAACTTCGAGATAAAAATGTGATTTTTATATATTGAACTTCGATAGAAAAATAGAATTTTTATATATTGAACTTCGAAAGAAAAATAGAATTTTTATATATTGAACTTCGATAGAAAAATAGAATTTTTATATAATGAACTTCGAAAGAAAATAGAATTTTTATATATTGAACTTCGATAGAAAAATAGGATTTTTATATATTGAACTTCGAAAGAAAATAGGATTTTTATATATTGAACTTCGAAAGAAAATAGAATTTTTATATATTGAACTTCGATAGAAAAATAGAATTTTTATATAATGAACTTCGAAAGAAAATAGAATTTTTATATATTGAACTTCGATAGAAAAATGTGATTTTTATATATTGAACTTCGATAGAAAAATAGAATTTTTATATATTGAACTTCGATAGAAAAATAGGATTTTTATATATTGAACTTCGATAGAAAAATAGAATTTTCATATAATGAACTTCGAAAGAAAATAGAATTTTTATATAATGAACTTCGAAAGAAAATAGAATTTTTATATATTGAACTTCGATAGAAAAATGGATTTTTATATATTGAATAACGAAATAAAAATTCGATTTTTGTATATGTAGTGAATACGGGCAACGAAGATGACGAAGAGACGAGAACAGCGAAGACTTCTACATTAGGAGAATCGTGGAATCGGGATAGCTATACGTGAGAATTTCTCACCTTTCAATTTATTTTACTAGTTATATATATATATATACTAGGATGCAGACGGTGCTTAGTAGCACCCGACACAACCGTCCACAGACCATGGACTTGTTTGTTTGACTGTTTGGTGATTGATTGCGATATTGGTTTGAATGTGGTTTGTGATGTGAAAAATCGAATCGATAAATTGGTTAGGATTAGACGTGCGCCGTTATAAGGCGAAGGAGTAAGGCTAGGTTAGACTCTTACTCCAAATTTTGTGGTTTGCATAACGAAATTGATTTGATTGATGTGTGAATGGCGTGGGCCTTCACTAGACCGGGGATAAGGCTAGGCCTCGTCCCGTTTCTAGTATCGTGCCGTTATGCCGCCGAAATTTTCTAAAATATGTTAGAAAATAAAAATATCATTTTATTGTGTAAATGAATAATAGAAATTCATATGTTGGAATAAAATGTTTTATCGTTAAAAATATAATTTTTAACGTGAAGTGAATAAAATAAAATATTCATTTATAAACCGGACGGTTTGTTCATGTACACCTATTTGAATGACATTGATTAGGACGATAAATTTTACACATCGCCCAACTGCACAAATAAAACCTGTGTTTGATTGTTTGAAACCCCACACGGGTGTTAGGATGAAATTTGAAGTTCACTCATCCTGATTGATTAAATATGTCGATCGATTGATTGACAGGCTGTTATAAGCGTTAGATATCTATATTTGATGCTTATACAGTGTAGTGCACTTTGGTTGATGGTTGATTATTTTTCAATGCTATTATATGTGTGTAATGCATGAAAATCCATATAATTAACTTTATATGGTAATTGATTGGGCCTCATTCTAATTTGAAAAATAAGGAATATATAAAATAAAAGTTGATGTGTTGACAGTACTCATTTATTGAGACTGGTCATGTGTTGAACGAAATATTTTGATAATAACAACTATTTTGAAAATAGAAATTTATGAAGCCGTGTTGATTAGATTGACGCCATTTTGACGTGAACGATATTTATATCGATTTTATCGATTTCGAAATGAATTGAATTGAAAACGAATTCAAAATGAATTGAAAACGATTTCGAATTGAATTGAATTGAAAACGAATTCAAAATGAATTGAAAACGATTTCGAAATGAATTGAATTGAAAACGATTTCGAAATGAATTGAATTGAAAATGAATTCAAAATGAATTGAAAACGATTTCGAAATGAATTGAATTGAAAACGATTTCGAAATGAATTGAATTGAAAACGATTTCGAAATGAATTGAATTGAAAACGAATTCAAATGGAATTGAAAGCGAATTGAAATGAATTCAAATTGAATTGAAATTCGAATTGAATAGAAATGAATTTTAAAACGAATTTATAAAGAAGAATTCAATTTTGCTTTGAATTGAAATAGAAGTTGAAATAGAATTTGAAACGAATTTAAAACTATTTATATAATTCATTTTAAATAGAAATCGAAGAAATATATATTATATATATTATATATATAATATAATGGCCTGAATAGAACGCGCCGCGCCGCGGCAGTTCGCGAATTTCGACCATTTATTTCAAACGGACATTACGGGAGATCCGACCGTCGGATTCTCCTAAAACCGGAACCGTTGGGTTCGTATCGAAAAGAGCTTTCTAGCGAATGTTAGAAATTTGAAATCTAACGGTTGGATTTGGAATTATGTCCAAATCAAATTTGAAAAAGGTCGCTGTAAGTGCAGTTCGATGGCCATTGATGGAAATCGACTGTACGGGCCTTGATAAAATTATTAAAAATAGTAATAATTTGTGTAAAATCATAGGAAATGATTTAGAAAGAATTGGGATGAAAAACTCCATATTTGAAAAGATAAAAATAGATTTTTATCGAAATGAACTAGTTTTGAACTAGAATTATAATTCTATTTATTTTTAAATAAATAAATTGAATTCGAAAAGGGTTTTAAAAATAACCAAAATTTCCAATGATTGCATTGGAGTGGATTTGAATCGAAATTGTCTTCGGAATATTTCGATGTTGGAATTCGTGATTATACAGGTGTTGTTATGGAAATTTGAAAGATATATATTTATATCGTTATTTCCAATACGACATTTGTTAGTCGTAGAATTCGATATTGAATATGAGCCGATATATTTTCTATTCAGAGCCTTGTATTGAATATCGAATGTGATTTGGGTTTGTCGTGAATGGTGTCTTCACTAACACTGTTCTTGAACCCTGTTGAGAAAAGATTAAATCTTCTTATTTAGATTTAATGAAGTGCACCAATTAAATAATATTTAATTGGAATTGAATCGATATTGATTTTTGGGTTTATCGTGGACAGTGTTTTAAATAACACTCGTTCTTTAACCCGATGATTAATGAATGTGATTTTGGGTTTATCGTGAACCGTGTTTTTAAATGACACTGATTCTTTAACCCAGTCAAAGATTAAAACTAAGTGGAGTTTTAATGAATCTTTAATTAGATTGAGATAATCGAAATGGGGTATCACCAGTTTTGCTCCAGGCGATAGTTAAATCTTTAATTAGATTTGAACGCGAAATGGTAATTGAATTTACCGATAACACTGTGGTGTTAGATATGAAGTATTACCAGTTTTACTTCATGGGATGAATAGGTTGGGATGGGGAAATTAAAATAAATAATTACTTCGGTAAGGTTCGCTAATCCCGACTAGTTTGAATCGATATTCAAAGGAGATTAAAGAATAAATTCCAGGAATTTATCTTGGATAAAATTAATGGGAACCTTTCCCTATGAATGTGAAATTTAGAAACTAACTGTCGGTTGGCCAAGCAGAATGGTTTTCTGGATATTGATCTGATGTTGGTTTCGGCCTTCGGGGTTAATATTTGGGGAATTATTCTCTTGATTAATTTACGGTTAGTGACTAATGAATTGGAATGAGGCATATGTTGTGTTTGTGTAACACTTATTTAAATATACGCGAGTTATTCGGAAAGACCGGGTTTATCCCATTCTGAATAACTGATACGACGATAAGTCGAAGATGAAGACGATGGTCGAAGACCGGAGGTCTTCACGTCGTTTGGGTGATAACTGATGATCTTGATTGGGCTGTACACCCAAGAAGATGGAAACAGTTAGTGATCGTCCAGACGTACTTGGAGATCGATGGATATGCGGGGTACTAGGTGCCTCTGGTTTCGTTCAGACCCAGGACGGACTTGTAAATGGACTGTGTGTCTGACATCGGATTTCATTCTGTGTGACTGATATCGGTTGCATAGGATGGTTTGCCTGTGTGGCATGCTAAGATGCAAATGATCAAGGCTTCTGTTGAAAAGCAAAGTCTTGTGGTGATGATCAAAGCACGGCCTTTGTGGCGTAGCTTTGTGTAACGTTTACCTCGCGTGTTTCACACCCGGTATGAACCAAAAACGGGAGACGGACCTCAGGGAGGGCCTGCGTTTCCTCCTAGCTAGAAGTGGTGTCAGTGGTTTTACACGCCCTGACGAGTTTGACTTATGTGGTTGTTGCTGTTGCGAGGCGCCTCGGTTAGATCGGACGATCCGGGTCCGATGGAGTCATTCGTTGGCTCGCTTACGCCCCAAAGGGCGGCGAAACGTAGTGCTCAGGTATAATAATCCACGTCGGTGGACCGGCCCTGTCGCTCCAAGGCTTGCCTGCGCGCTTGCCTGAGACTCGGGCTAGGCAGTCTCGAATCGGTTGAGGACTATCTTTTGCCTCGGTTCATAGACGGAAATCCAATTTCCAAATACGTGACATTTGCGGTTTTAATTGTAATCCTATATATGGCGACATAGTGGGATGGGGCGCTTATGCCGCCTATGATTGATACATATGATTTGAAGTTGTTTTATACACTTATAATAGTATCAAATGATTTGTTCTAAAACGTATCAAGCATTCTTTGGCTGTTATAAGGGAAAACCCTATCCTCGACTGCGTTGCATTGTGTGATGGGACCTGGGTCTTATAACAGCTTCATTTTTCTTTATTTAGCATTGCGCTGTTTGTTTTATGCACTGGTATTCTTGGGAGGAAACCCGTTCCGTGTTATACGGCGTGGTCCCTTGATTTACCTAATGATTTAAAATAAAGATTAATAACTGTTTTAGTTCTCACACCAGTCACATGACTGACCTGGAGTTTATTGTTTTAACCTAAACTCTGGGTGCCCTTATTTTGACACGGGCAGCTAGTAGTTTTGGGTTTTGCAGATTTATATTCACAGGATCCTGGTTCACAGCTGGAACGATATCCGGAAAGCTTTGTATCCGTATATCTCATTCTAGTTTGTGTATTGTATTATTTTCCGCTGCTATGTATTTAAATGTAATTTAAATCTCTGATATTTCTGTGTAATATTCGTTTATACTCTGTATATTCTTGTAATCTGGTGCATTGTTGTAATATACAGTGTAATGTTCTTCTGTATGCGTTCTGTTGTGGTTTTTCTCGAACTATCCGACACTTTCCTTTACGGGGAAGTTACGGGTTTTCACACGTACACTAGCGGTCATCAGAAGCGAACAAAGTCCAAAACGGAACCATATCAGAGGGCACGATAATAGGAGCTAGTTTGGACAGATTTGCGTATAGCCAACGCTTGTTTAATTTAATTACAAACTATTCAACAGAATAAAAAAGGTGAGTTTACTCACTCGGTTTTTATCCCATTTATATTTTATATAAATCGGGATTTATTTTGTGTGTCATGCTTGAAATTTTTTGTTGTTTGCTGTTATTTTTATATTGGTTGATTAAATGTTAGTTTAATCTAAATAAAAATCTAATCGTTATTTTAACGGTTAATTCCAAACAAGATAAATTACCTTGTTGGTTACGTTTATAATAATATAAACGTATTAAATTAAAATATGGCTGCTTGGATTACTGTTATTTATTTATTTATTTTATCTGTTATTGATTTTGAATCATATTATTTGAAATAACATATTTGGATGCAGGGGGAAGAAAAAGTAGGAGGGATCCAATTGGATTCCTCAAATTTATTGTTTATTTTCATATCACAGCGTATGAAATGTTTAATCAACCTGATTATATGATTGATTTGCTCCTTGATCATTGAATCTAAATTCAACGTTTGGTTTGCCTGGTTGTTAACCAATGGACACTATGGGTTGGGTAATTGGCAACATGTGGCCTATAAATTAATCATTTTATTTACCGTCAAGTGAATTGATGGTAATGAAGTTATAAAAATTTATTTTATAACTGAAAATGGATTTTTAACCTATTAATTAGAATTAAGGTTATTTTAAAAAGAAAATAAATATTTATTATTTATTATATAAAGTTTCTTATTTATTATTAAATCATTTTATAAAGAGAATTTTTATGTTAATAGGATTTATATGCAAATGAGCAGAAATTAACCGTACGGTTAAGAGTTGGACTAAATGGGAATATTTAGATTAATTGTATTTTTAATTTATTTAAAGTAAGGACCAATTGAAATTAGGTAATGAGATAACCGTGTTTTAAATTGAATAAGGCGACCGTTTTAACTGGGATTATTAAATTAAATTAGCTATTGTTAAATAAATCTAATTAATGAAGCTGTTTACAAATATTTGTTAATTTTAATAAGATTTTATTTAAGAGAAATTTATTATTTATTTAGTAAATAAAGAAGTTAACTACCTCAACAGTGGTTAATGATGAAGTAAATTATTATTTTAATTAATAATTTAAGTAATTATTTCTTAAATGATATACATTTATGTAAGTTACCAATATGGAATGGAATATGACTGAGTTTTGAAAAGAGATTATGAATGATATTAAAACCGAGTTTTATAACAAGGTTATAAAAGAGATTATGAGTTGATGCGATAACTTGAACAAATGTTTATTTAACATTTGAAAAGGGGATTGAGATAAAAAGGAGTTATATTAAACTCGAGTTCTATAAATAGGGTTTATAAAAATGGCATGGGTCTAAAACGTTGGTTTTAAGTTAACGATGCTTAATAACAAGATTAAGTGAAACAAATAGGATTGAAAAGAGATTTTCAAGTTGAAATGATTAAATGGATTAGAAGTTGAATAATCTGAGTTGATAAGTAGTTAAGGTAAGAGAGATAAAAGATGGAAACGTTCCGATTACGAAAAAGGGTTCGATGAATTATAATAACCATTCCAAATAAAGGAAATTACAAAGGAATTGAGAATATATAAAAGATATTTCCGATGTAAAGGAAATAAAAGGAGATTTGGTAAAATTATAATGGTAATTATGAAGTAGATGAATTAATGGAAATGAGTTTTGAAAGTGATTTATTTAAAAAGGAAACACGAGTTTATTTTGTTTTCCAGCAATGAAAATTAAAGGGACTTTGTAACGATGCTTTCATATGGAATTTGATTGAACTCAAATATCTGGTATATATATATGAATAAATTCCAAAGTGTTTAAAAAGGGTTTTGCTAATATCTTTATACTAAAATAAGAAGTAAATACTGTGTTTTTAAATACTGTAAGATTAAGAAGTTTTCAATTGTTTTTAAATTAAAAAGGCCAAGTGATGTTGAATACTGAACCAGTGAAGTTCATTTTATTTTTATGGTTGAGTGGTTGTTTATTTGATAGTTAAATAACCGACTATCAAAATATGGCCAATGCAATTGTTGGAACGGAAAGACCGGGATCGAATTATATTCGAAAACCATTCCGACCAGCAAATACGAAACTGAGAAGATATCAGATGCTGATCAAGATGGAGCCATTGAAGACCATAGATCCTCATAAAACGGAAGGGTTACTTATATCTCTGGTTCACTACTATAGTTTTGAAAGTCTACTATATATAAACTTTATTTAAAATTTATGACCAGAGATGTATTGTGGTTCTGTCGTGGTTGAAATCTACGGATTTGCAAGGACTACTCGCTACTGATCTATAGGGTGATTCCTATGATGTGGTAGGAGGGTGCCTTCGGTTCATCTTGTTCCTGGATGAATTGTATGGACGAATGCCTGACAGTGTATTTCTTAGGAATAACGTACGTTGATTTTTACAAACGTATCCCTGTAGGTGGCAGAGAAGACACCTTCTCTTAGCATAATCACCCAGAGTATTTTTGTGGACGTCAATTAGTGATTCGGCGGATCTGACGATGTGACATTCAAAGGTATTGTGTTGTTCTAAAGATAAATATAACCTCAAGCCTCATCAACCGGGAAATGACAAAAATCGGGCAGGCAACATGGCTATGTGGGTCGCTCCCATTAGGTTGTATAATCACTTATCTAGAGAAAATCCATTTCATTCTTTAATCTATTTTCGATGCTGTCCCTTTTTGGGAAATGGTGGGTAGCTCCCAACCGTTGGTGATATACATTCGATACACTCAAGCAAAATGAGTGGTCGGTCATGTGTGGGCCGGGTTGCAAGACGTTCTTGGTGAACCCAGTGTGTTCGCCTCTAGAGATACACTATCGGAAGGTGGTTCCATACTTGTCATAGTTGGAAATCCAATCTCCAATAAGCGCCTACGGTTTTGTTTGTATACTATATATGTGGAGCGTGAGATGCAAGTGTTCTACTAGAGTGATATTTATTTGTATTTAGACACTATTATAATATCAGAGAAATATATAATTTCAAAAATGTTTTGGGTTATAGTAAGGTAAAAACCGTCTGTGTTTATGTGTGGGCTGGTCTTACTATTATCCTTTTCTTTCAAAAGGATTTTTGACTTTAAAATCAATATGGATGCTATTTAAACTTAGTGGGTTTTCTCACTCTGGTTCACCAGACTGATCCGGCATTTGTAATGCTCGGGTTAGCCCGGGTTGTACAGGTTCAGGTTTGGATGACATGAATTTCAAGAAGACGTGCTGGAGGAGTTCAGACGTATGATATATTTATTCCGCTGTGTGTTATATATGAGGACATATATTTATAATTGTCGAGATGTGTTGATGTACTCTGATGATTGTAAGTTTTTATTTCAAAGCTCTCAATAAAGTATTTCTCCATTATATTTTATTCCGCTGCGATGTGAGACTCTATGTTGTGTTGGTTAGTTCTTCTTCTTCTATTCTAATATTTTTTTCTTTCTTATCTCACCCTCTATTTTCTTTCAATAACAATCTGATGTTTTTGATACTTGAGTTCTGACAAGTAATACGGATTGATGTATTATCATTGGAATTCGGGCATCGAATCCCGCCGGGTCGTTACAGTGGTATCAGGGCATAAGGTTTAGTAATAACCTTGGCTCTGTGGCATAAATCGATAGAGATGGGTTAGCAATACCCTAGATTGAGTTTGATCGTATATATATGAGAGCACGTATTTGTATATTTTGTAAATAAATGTTTTGTATTATGTTATTTGATCAGTTCAAGTGTTGAGAAGCATTTGAATTAGCCACTGACACGCTATTGTTTTATAAAGAGGGTAAATGAAATAATTTTGCCAAAAATATAAGAAATAATCTTATTAGATTATTGAGATATTGTTGTAATTGATTGATTTGAGTGGAATTCAAATTGGATTTAAAATTTGGATGGTTTAATATAATCAGGAGATTTCACATTTTAAATTGGTGGATGAGAATTTCTATTATGAATTGAATGAATCAGAATTTGGGTTATAAAATAAAAGAAAACTAATTAAGCAATTAATTAGTAAAGTGAATTTGGATTTTGAAATAGAACCGAACTAATTGGAATCAATTAGTTAATTGAATATGGAGTTCGAACTTAACTCGGTTAAGTCAGGGTAATTAAAGAATGGACATTGGAGTTAATAAGATCAATTGGAATTTGGAAATTAAATTAATAATAATGGAATGAAGATCAGTCTGATATAAATCAATTGATATTAAATCTAAGTGAAGTATAAGCAAATATTAATATTGAATATTAATTAAAGCTAATAAAAATTGATTGATTGAGTTATGTTTATTATACATTGTTTGTTGATTATATGTTGGATTTGTTGGATATGAAATTCATTTCAATTGAAACCAGATCATTTAACCCCGAATGTGAAAATGAATGGAAGCTATACGTTACATTGGATAAATTGGTATAGCTAACATGTTGATAAATGAAATGTTATATAAAATTTCATATGAATGTTACTCACATGTTAAATCGAGTTAGTACAGATGGCAGAAGGCTTCGAGGTTGATATTGATTGAGCATATTGCAATAAACTGAGCCAATATACTCAATAGTGCTCGCATATGGTACGCCTACGCGAAAATATAATTATTGGGCTTTGAATTTTGTTTTCCAACCATGTGAGTTGATGTATATATTTTATTTGTTCCTACGATATCACAGAAGTCACTCCATGCAAGGGAGACTCTACCGGACTTTTTTCAGGAAATTAAAATGTTAGAAATTTTTTGATATTTTATGAAATTATTTTTATAATAAATTGGTTTTCTATTTAAAAATAAATTGGATTTTAGAAGGATAAATAAATTGGGTTAGTAGCAATGCTTCTACCTTAGTAATTTCAAGGACGAAATTCTTTTAAGGGGGAAGGAATGTAACGTCCCATATTTTTGGTGATCAGATATTTATAATATTTTATTATTTTAAATATTTATTTGGGATTTTAAATGGATTTATAATTTGTTATATAAATGGAGTTTGTTTACAACGAAATAAATTTTCTTGGGACCGGAATATTGAGACCTAGCAGTATGACCATTTTCCTTGCGTTTAGAATTCGTGTGTAGCGGTACGTCCATATCCAGTACATTTGGGATTCGTGTGTATCAATGCAGAATTAACGGTCATAGTGAAAATAGTGGTAATATCAACGAATCATATTAAAAAAAATTAATAATGAAAACTGATGTACTAAACAACTCGAAATAAATACTCACCTAAGCTAGGAGGAACACACGCAGGCCTAAGTGAGGTGAAAACACAATTCCCTTCCATGCCTAAACCCAAACCGTACTAACCTATAATTGACCAAAAACCTTATTTCTTCACTCGTAAGTAAAACTGTAGGGAATAAAATGGTTTATAAAAGGTACAAGCCTATGAGAATTTAAATCAAATCAGCTTATTGAAAGGGAGTTTCATCTGCAAACCTATATGCTTATAAACACATGCCTAAGTTCTGAAATTGTGTGTACTTCTCTTTCTTTTCTTTCGTGACATTTCATAGTGATGCCCAGCTTTATTTTCTCTTTTCACATCTACAGTTACCCTCTCATTTCTTTTCATCATTAACGCATGCCCTTTTCCATAAACAATACACTGATCTGCTCCCTACCCCTATCTCATACTTTTTCATACCCTGTCCTTATCGCCATTGATTTTTCCAACAGCTAACAGTGATTTTGTATACCCTAAAGAAGTTAAACCTACCCATCTAATACTGGAAAGATTGATAACATAGTTAAAGCCCCTATACTCTGCAAATGATGATACTGCATCTCTAAAACCATCTACAAATAGGGTAGATTAGGATCTTTTCGATGCATGCATTTTCAAATCAATCATTCTCGCCGTCTGTATCTTCATTTCGTAAGATTCAAATGCAGTTACCCCCCTTTCTGTTCAAGCTAAAATCTGTGCACCTATATGCAGAAGACCGAGATATACACAGGGCTATGTAAGGGTAGGAACTAACGTGATACTTATCCTCTCCCTTCGCTTGTATATATACTGCGATGACTTCACCATTCCTTTGTTTTCCATGAAACCAGAGATACTGCCACCATTAAAAAAATACCATAAATTTAAAAGGAGGCGGTCTGTTTGTTTAGAACGGAGAAGGTGGCGGACGAAGCTCGCCGGAATTCAGGGTCATCAGTCGCGGAGGCAAAGTCGGGTGGTTAATGGTAAAGAAATGGCTGGGGAGGGAGTTTCGGGACTGGGGTGGTGACAATGATGAGTGAAGCGTGCTACTGGGTGGTTGAAGAGGGGGCGACCTGTGACAGCAGGTAGTCGAAGTGGCCAAAGGTCTGGTGTACACTTGTGAACGGTGTAGTTGACATCGTTGTTGGCAGTGTTTTGTTGGGGAGATTTGCGTTGGGTGTAATAGCAAAGAGGGGAGCATTTGCGTTCTGATGTGGGAAAACAAGACATGGTAAGTATGGAAGAATGTATGTGAAGAAACATGTGGCGGTGGTGAAAAGTGTGGATGGACGTGGGTTGATGTATAACAACAAAGGGGGGATAATTGGTGAAGTATGAAGTTTGTATTTCGAAAGAAAATATAAATGCGGAAGGTTGAAGAAGTAAAGGAGGAAGCAGGTGGGATGAACATGATACAACGTGGAGGGAGTTGACTTATGGGTGGGTTGTCTTGATTAAAAAGGGTTATTAGGCTTGCGTTTTCTTTAAAAAGGGATTGGGAACAATAACGTGGCACCGTGATGGACAAAAGAAAGTGCGGTTGTGGGTTTCTAGAAGAAGTTGGGTTCATTATTTTGTTTGAAGCATAGAGACACGTGAAGGTAGAAAGGGAAAAGGCAATATAGTGAAATGTTTACGGTTGGAAGAAGAATATATGGGAAGAATTATCTTTGGTAAACAAAACAATGTTTGTATGGAGTGGGGAGAGGCGGTCACACGTGAGTTGTTGGGATGAAGTGGGAACGTGGCAGTCAGTGGAAAAGAGAAGTTTTGGGCGGACCTGCATGGGAAGGGCAATAGCGTAGACTAGCGGTCATCAGAAGCGAACAAAGTCCAAGACGGAACCATATCAGAGGGCACGATAATAAGAGCTGGTTTGGACAGATTTGCATATAGCTAGAGGTTTCAATTAAATTGAACGCTTGTTTAATTTAATTACAAACCGTTCAACAGAATAAACAAGGAGAGTTTACTCACTCGATTTTTATACCATTTATATTTTATATTAATCGGGTTTTATTTTGTGTGTCATGCTTGAAAATTGTTTGTTGTTTGCTGTTATTTTTATTGGTTGAATTGGTTGATTAAATGTTAGTTTAATCTAAATAAAAATCTAATCGTTATTTTAACGGTTAATTCCAAACAAAATAAATTACCTTGCTGGTTACGTTTATAATAATACAAACGTATTAAATTAAAATATGGTTGCTTGGATTACTGTTGTTTATTTATTTATTTTATCTGTTATTGATTTTGAATCATATTATTTGAAATAACATATTTGGATGCAGGGGGAAGAACAAGTTGGAGGGATCCAACTGGATTCCTCAAATTTATTGTTTATTTTCATATCGCATCGTATGAAATGGTTGATCAACCTGATTATATGATTGATTTGCTCCTTGATCGTTGAATCTCAATTCAACGTTTGGTTTTTTTGGTTGTTAACCAATGGACACTATGGGTTGGGTAATTGGCAACATGTGGCCTATAAATTAATCATTTTATTTACCGTCAAGTGAATTGATGGTAATGAAGTGATAAAAATTTATTTTATAACTAAAAATAGATTTTTAACCTATTAATTGGAATTAAGGTTATTTTAAAAAGAAAATAAATATTTATTATTTATTATATAAAGTTTCAAAGTTATTATTAAATCATTTTATAAAGAGAATTTTTATGTTAATAGGATTTATATGCAAATGAGCAGAAATTAACCGTATGGTTAAGAGTTGGATTAAATGGGAATATTTAGATTAATTATATTTTTAATTTATTTAAAGTAAGAACCAATTGAAATTAGGTAATGAGATAACTGTGTTTTAAATTGAATAAGGTGGCCGTTTTAACTGGGATTATTAAATTAAATTAGCTAGTATTAAATAAATCTAATTAATGAAGCTGTTTACAAATATTTGTTAATTTTATTAAGATTTTATTTAAGAGAAATTTATTATTTATTTAGTTAATAATGATGTTAACTACCTGTAACAACCCGGAAAATCTGAACCAGTTTAAAAATTTTAAATTGGCTAAAACTGTGGATTTTAAATATTTAAAATAAATATTTTAAATAATAGTGATGAAAAGTAGGTTTGAATCGAAGTTGAAAATAAACATAATTATTATTAATTATAAAAATGGCCCGAAATGGCGCTGTTGTTTCAAAAATTGAATTCAAACTTTAACTTACTATACCGGGTGCAAAATAAAACGGATTTAAGTGGAACCAAAAATATTTAAATCTGTTAGTGAATATCTTTCTAAGAATTTGAAAAATCGACGTTTCATAGCGGGAATCAAAAATTATGGCCAAATGAATTTTTAGAAAGGTCGCTATAGAGAATATATCGATCTTGAAAATAGGCATTTTGCATACGACCTCAGAATTCGATGAAACCACTTTTGTTGGATCCGGGATGTCAAATTATTGCTAGGTTTCAAATTTCATAATTTTTGAAGTTAATATGTGAGCGTGGCGAAGGAAAAAATGTTTTGGTCAATTACAGTTAAATTGGATCGACCAGAAAATGGCCATTTTTCAAACGGTCTCAGAATTCGACGAAACTAGTTTTGTTGGGACTGTATCATCAAAACATAGCTAGATTTATTTTTCGGGGATTTTTAGAATCAGTGTGTGGCCCCGGCAAATTGAAATGTACGTTCAAATTAAATATTGAATGTTTTATATTTTAATTTGAAGAAAAAATGACTGAAACAGTCAAATGGGCCTTCGAAACATATCCCATTGTGTCCGGGATGAGGGTATTTAGCTAGGGGCGACAGTCGTTGGGTTTGATTTCGAGTTCGTATGCGAAAACCCTAATTTTTTGAAATATATAAATAACGGGCCAATCAAATAATTCCTTCATAAATAAAAATAAATAAATAAATCTCGAACCCCCCCCCCTCCCGCGCTATTCACGATCGACGACGAAGAAGCTTTCTGTTCTTCTTGGCCAAATTCCGGCCAAACCCTTCACCAAAACCATATGCCCCTTCGGAACTTTTTGTAGCTCTCGATCCCCTCTTTAAATCCATGCAAGATTCATCCCTCCTCGTGAACCGAAGCTCGAGATCCGCCAGCTCGAAATCCGCCACTTCGTCGCGCCGCCATAGCCAAACCCTGCCACCGAACTGAACGCCTCCACCCTGGTTCTGTGCGCCTCACGGAGGTCTTTAACATGACATCGGCCGATCATCCCCTAGTTGCTCAGATTTCGAGAAAATCAAAAACCTATTTTTAAACGCTCTTAGAAAGGTAACGGCAGTTCAAAATTATTTTATATTTTAATAGCACTTCTAAGCACTACCGTTTAAGATTTCACTGTAAAAATCATATCTTTTTCGTTTTTGATGAAATTCAGTGAACCAAGAGATAGTGGACTCGTGAGGACGTCTTCTACGAGTGGAACCCAATGTGGGATTTCTAATTTATAAACGATATGGAAAACAATGATGTATAAATTATATAGTCGATGTATCAGTTATATAAGCGTTGTACACCTCATGTATAAGCGTTGTATAAGTTGTATGTTCGATGTATAAGTTATATATGTGTTGTAAAAATTATATGTGCGTTGAAATGAATTGAAATATATTTATATATGAATATATATATATATATATATATATATATATATACTCTCCTCGTCCACATACCATGGACGATATTTATTGGTTGTGTTATTGTTTGGATTATTTGGTTGATGTGAAATTTTGTGAATAATACGAATGGTTGATAGAATTGTTTGTAGTTGAGAATGATTGATTGCGGTTGAAAAATACCCATCTGTGGTTGAAAACAAAATTAGAATAGATTGTGGAAATGAAAATAAAACATGCCACCTGTGTGCGAACTAGATGCATGAATCCCCATTGTCAAAAAAACCGCGAGGTTTTAAGGTAGAGCGAGGAGCCGTACTAGGGACGGCCCCGGTTTTAACTACCCTGCCGTTATGCTGCCGAAGTTTTCTGAAATATTCATGTGTTAGAATTATTTTCATTTGTTGAAACTACATTCATGTGTTGAATAGAAATTCATTCGTTGAATAGAAATTCACGTGTTGAAAAATAGTCGTGTTTTGAAATAAATTGTTTTATAATAAAAATCATATTTTTATCATCTATATGAATTATATAAAATAGTCATGTTTTGAAATAAATTGGTTTATAATAAAAATCATATTTTTATCATCTATATGAACTATATAAAATAGTCGTGTTTTGAAATAAATTGTTTTATAAAAGAAATCATATTTTTATCATCTATATGAACTATATAAAATAGTCGTATTTTGAAATAAATTGTTTTACAATAAAAATCACATTTTATTATATACATGAATTATTAAAAATAGTGAAGTGTTGAAACAAATGTCTGTTGGATAAAAATATCATTTTTATCAAATATATAAAGTGGACATGGTTTTGAAATCGATGAAAGAATTATATTTATGTATATTTGTATAAATATAATCAAAATATAGTGGATAACGAAGTTGCAGTTCGTGTTTTGAAACCGTGATTTCAAACGATTAGTGCGGGAGATCCGACCATCGGATTTTCTCGACACCACAACCGTCGGGTTCGCCTTGGAAATACCTTTCCAACGGCACCGACTTTGTAAAGATCCAACGGTTGGATTGTCTGGAATGTTTAATTCAAATCTGAAGAAAAACCGCGCCAGAATCGATTATATTTATATTTATATTTATATATATAATTAAATTAAATCGAATAACGACGCTGTAGTTCGTATTTTGAAATCGTAACTTCAAACGATTAGTGTGGGAGATCCGACCGTCAGATTTTCCCAAAACTGAAACCGTTGGATTCGTTTTGAAAAGAATTTTCTAATGATATAAATTTTGTGAAGATCCAACGGTTAGATTTTCAGATATGTGTAAATCAAATCTGGAGAAAAACAACGCCACGGCCGCGTTATGGCCTGAAGTGTCATTTGAATGAATTGGCTATTTTTAAATAAATAAAAATAGTGATAAATCGTGATAAAATATTATAAACGCTATGGAATGAAAATAAACTGAATTTGCTCGATTTATGTGATATTTGATGGTTGAATGTGTTTGGTTGAAAATTACATTAAAGAATAAAATTGGTGTTGTCGAATAATTTAACCATTGAAATGAATTGATTTGAAATTCTAGATATACGTGAATTATTTGAAAAGGCCGTGTTAATTCTCATTTCAAATAATTGATCGACGAGTGAAAGTAGAACATATGAAGACAGTGCAAGACCAATGATCTTTACGTCGAATGGTGGGGTACTACTGATGCTCATGATAGGAGTAGCTACCTTGACGGGGTTGAAGTAGTAGCCACCCAGACATACTTGTTGATTGTACGGATATGCAAGGTATTGATTGCCTCTGGTTTCGTTCAGACCCAGAACGAACGTGTAAATGGACTCTGTGTCTGACATTGGATTTTGTTCTGTGCTGATTGATCTCTATTAAATATATATCTGTTTGGCGGCGGAGAATTTATTCTCTTGCTTAATGCCCTTCTCTGAGACGTATGAGCTCAGAGGTTATATATCGATGGAAACCAGTCGCATTGAGTGAATTGCCTGTGTGGCACGCCTAAGTGATATATAAACAAGGCTTCTGTTGAAAATCAAAGTCTTGTGGTTGATGATCTAAGCATGGCCTGTGTGGCGTAGCTTTGTGTATAGCGTTGTTTCGCGAGCCTCACACCCCGGTATGAGCCAGAAACGGGAGGCAGACATCAGGGAGGACCTGCGTTTTCTTCTAGCTAGGAGTGGTGCTTTGGGTTTTACACGCCCGGGTATTTTACATATGTGGATGATGGAAAGCGAGGCCTCGGTTTGCTTCGGTATCTTCGGAGACGATGGTGTGGTCAGATATGACAAGTTTACGCCCCATAGGGCGGGGAAATGCAGTGTTCAGGAATTTTAATCCACATCGGTGGACCGGCCCTGACAATCCAAGGACCCACCTGAGTCTGGGTCCTGAGACTCAGGCTAGACAATCTCGAAGCGGTGAGGACGATCCCTGGCCTCGGCTCATGATGGAAATCCAATTTCCAAATACGACATCGTGCGGTTTTGATTGTATATATGTATATGGCGACATGATATATGGTTACCATGTTGTCTATGATTGATAGTTATGATTGAAATTGTTTTTGAAACATATGTACACTAGCAATAATATCAAACGATTTGTTTTGCTCGTATCAAGCATATTTTGGCCATTATAAGGTAAAACTCTATCCTCTGGTTTGTGTTGCATTGTGTGATGGGAACTGAGTCTTATAATGGCTTCATTTTTATAAAAAGCATTGCGATGTTTAAAAGAATTATTTATTTTAAAGCACCGGCAATCCAATGGAGTAAACCCGTTCCGCGAAAGTGGCGTGGTCCTGTGATTAGCCATATTTGAAAATGTGTTAAGTAGATTTCTCATACCAGTCCCATGACTGACTCGTAGTTTGTTCCACTTGCAAACTCGGGTGCCCATATCTGCACGGGCAGCCTTGTATTCAGGTTTTAGCAGGCTCTTCCTGGATAGTTGGAGCTGAAGATTGATTCTACCATTTATCTTTTTTTTATGTTGTTCAGCTCCTGTTGTACATATTATGTTTTCTTTTCCGCTGTAGACATTTTATGTATAGCTGAACTGTATTTTGTACAAAGTATGTAACAACCCAGAATTTGGGGCCAATTTAAAATTTTCATTTTAGAGATTTTAGGGGTGTTCAAATATTTAAAATAAATTGTTTCAAATAAAAATGAATGGAAATTTGTTTTGAGCAAAGTTAATGCAAATATATTCAAATAAATTACATAAAGAATTAGAAATAGGATGGTAGTTTGAAAAGTCAAACTTGAACTTTGACTAACTACACAGGATTTAGAATAAACCGGATTTTGATGAAACGAAAAATATTTAAATCTGTTAATGAATATCTTTCTAACGAATCTTTAAAATCGAAGTTTCATAGCGGGAATCAGAAGTTATGGCCAAATGAATTTTCAGAAAGGTCGCTATAGAAAATATATCGCCTTGAAAATTGACATTTTGCATACGACCTCGGAATTCGACGAAACCAATTTTGTTGGATCCGGAATGAAAAATTATTGCTAGGTTTCAAATTTCATGATTTTTGAAGCTAGTATGTGAGCGTGGCAAAAGAAACTATGTTTTGTCAATTTCGGTCAAAATTAATTGACTGAAAAATAGCCATTTTTCAAACAGTCTCAGAATTCGACGAAATTAATTTTGTTGAGACCGTATCGTCATAAGAAAGCCAAAAATAATTTTTTTGGATTTTTCTGACTTCGTATGTGGCCCCGGCGTATTTAAATGAACGGTAAATATATGATTAATTAATTTTTAATGTAAATTTAAATGAAATATTTATAGATTTCGGAATTGGGCCACGAGACCTGTCCCATTGCGTTCAGAAGTCGTCAAAACCTTAAGAACGACAATAAGCAGGCCTAATTCCGAGTTAGTGGCCAAACGGACCTTTATTGGGCTAATTAATTATTTAATACTATTATTTTATTATAAAAACACTATTCATTCGTCTTCCCCCATCATGTTCAGCCGCCACCGAAACCCACTACTTCTCAAATCTTCAAACCCTGATTTCTCCCTCAATTCTCAACGAAAACCATCGCCGTTTGTCACGTTTCGAAGAGATTTCAGAGCTCTTCAATTCCATACCCATTTCTCCCCGTCTCAAGGCCTGTAGCCGCCGCCCCGACCCTGTAAAGCCGCCGCCGTTCGAGTCCTCCAACTGCCGCCAGGTGCGTGCGCACCCCCCCCATTTTCAAGCGCACGTGCGCCTCTCGTAGCCGCTCCACCTCTTGCAAACCGCTCCTCAAACCATCAACTATAGCTTCCGATTTTCTGAATTGAAGTTTTGAACAAAACTGAAATTATAAGGTATGAAATTTAGTTCAGATTTTGCCACGCTTTTAAGCGTTACAACTGCAGTTGTTAAAAGTTAATTTTGTTCAAATTTTGATAATTAACACATACGAAACCCAAACTGAAAAATTTCAGATTGTGCGAGACCGTGATGGCAAATAGAGGTTGCTGAAATCAAGTGCGACCATTTTCTGAATTTATTTGGATTTTTTTATTCGCTTTAATCAAGGTGAGAATTTATTTTTAAATAAATTTAATTAATTTAATTGTTATTCTTGCGTATGAGAAGTTGAAAATCAAAAATAATTGGATCGATGATGGATGTTAATATAAGTTGCAGATCTGAATTGTTGCGACGTTATGATATTAGATCTGAAATTTTAAGTGTTAGATGTGAAATTTCCTCATTCAAAATTAATTAAATAATTACTTTGTTGTTACGCTGTAATCCCATGGTAAATCTTTAGATCTATTTTGTTTAGATATGATTGATGATATTGGTATGTTGCTATGTTAAATAATTGTAAATCTATATGTATTCATCACATGAATGTTATCACACAAAGTCGAACCTTATACTTTGTGTTATGATATGATGTTGAAGTTGAACCGTTATGTTAATACATTAAAATTAAACGATGAATTAAAGATGACATTTTTGTGTGTTATTTTAATGTAAAATTGAACGATGAAATAAAGATGACATTTTTATATGATATTTTAATGTAAAATTGAACGATGAAATAAAGATGACATTTTTATATGTTATTTTAATGTAAAATTGAACGATGAAATAAAGATGACATTTTTATATGTTATTTTAATGTAAAATTGAACGATGAAATAAAGATGACATTTTTATGTGTTACTTTAATGTAAAATTGAACGATGAATTAAAGATGACATTTTTATATGCTATTTTAATGTAAAATTGAACGATGAATTAAAGATGACATTTTTATATGTTAATTTAATGTAAATTAGAACGATAAAGTATTAATGACATTTTTAGATGTGATTATAATGAGGGATTTCACCATATGTAAAGTTTACATTTTTATTAATGTAAATATATAGGAATTTCACCATATGTAAAGTTTACATTTTTATTAATGTAAATATATAGGAATTTCACCATATGTAAAGTCTACATTTTTGTTAACGTAAAGTAAATAAGAATTTCACCGTATGAAATTTTCATTATTTTTAATGTAATTAAAATAGAAATTTCATCGTATGTCAAAATTTACATTTTTATATGTAAATTATAAAGTGAAATGATATTGTATGTTAAAAATCACATTTTTCTTTGTAATTTAAAAATTATATTTTTACAATGTAAATTAGATGTAGTAAAAATTATATTTTTACAATGTAAATTAGATGTAGTGTTTGCATTGTAATTAAAAAAATTATATTTTTACAATGTAAATTAGATGTAGTGTTTGCATTGTAATTAAAAAAATTATATTTTTACAATGTGAATTAGATGTAGTGGTTGCATTGTAATTAAAAATTATATTTTTACAATGTAAATTAGATGTAGTGTTTGCATTGTAATTGAAAATTATATTTTTACAATGTAAATTAGTTGTAGTGTTTGCATTGTAATTAAAAATTATATTTTTACAATGTGAATTAGGAGTAGAGTTTGCATTGTCATTAAAAATTATATTTTTATATATAATTTAAGGGTAGGATTTTAAGTGTATCAAAATTTACATTTTCAATGTAAGTAAAAGAATGAAGTCAGGATGCGGTAATTGTATTTTCATTTTCAAATGAATTCAAAATTTGGTGAGTATCGGTAGTTGTGTAAGGCATTGTTTTGATAAAACGACGTTATTATGATTCAATGATTATATATATAAATATTATTAAAATTAAACGAATAAGGGTGTGGTAGTTCGCGTTTTGAAATCATACTTTTAAACGACTATACAAGAAGATCCGACCGTCGGATTTTCTTGAAACTGAAACCGTTAGTACCGTCTTGGAAAAATCTTTCCAACGATATATATTACGTTAAGATCCAACGGTTAGATTATGAGAAATGTGAAAATCAAAATTGTTTGAATGCAGCGCCATAGTCGCTCATGGACTTAAGGCGTCGTTATATTATAATTTAATTATTTTAAATAAGGAATATAGGAATGAATCGTTAATAAAATTAATTATTAATGTATAGGAAGAATTTAAAAAAAATTATATATACGAGAATTATTTAGAAAGTCCGAGTTCTCTCATTCTAAATAATCAAACGACGTAAATTGAAGTATAAAGATAGTGAATGAAGACCGTAAATCTTCCCTCGGATGGACAACGATCGAGGCCTTCGTTTGACTTGCTCCCAATTCAAAGGCAATGGTCATTGCCCAAACATACGTGTTGATTTCACGGGTTTGCCTTTCGCTCAGACCCAGAGCATAAGCTATTAAATGGATTGTGTGTCTGACATCATACTATATCAAATATCACGTTATTGATCTTTTGTCGAAGGTATGGATGTTTGGTGGCGGGGAATTTATTCTCTTACTTAACACCCGTTCATATATTTCGGCAAAGGATTGGTAGTACGGTATGGAGTGATGATGTGGCATGCTAAGATGCATATGATCAAGGTTTTGTTGAAAAGCAGGCCTTGTGGGACGATCAAAGCATAACCTGTTTAGGCATAGCTTTGTGTACAACGTGACTTCGCGAGCCTCACACACCGGCGGAGTCTAAAACGGGAGAAGGGAACGTAGGGAGAGCAGCACGTTTCTTTCTAGCTAGAAGTGGTGATTGGGTTTTAACACAGCCCAACATTTTACTTATCTGGATGATGGAATGAGGCGCCTCGGATGATAGGTCCTATAGGACCGGAAAACGTGTGTTCAGGAATAACTAATCCGCAACTCGTATGGCAGACCGGCCCTGCAGCTTTCCAAGGGTTCAATGCGGGGGATCCTGAGACATTAGCTATAGTGTCTCGAATCGGTAGGAGCTCCTCCCTAGCCTTGACTCATGATGGAAACCAAAATCCAAATACGACCCTACGAATTTGATTGTATTACTAGCATGGAGGCATAGTAGTATGGGATACTATTCTTCCTAGGATTTCTACATTTACTTTGAAATGTTTTAATATATACTAATAGTAATATTACACTCGTATTTGCCGTATTTAGCATGTTTAATCACTATAAGGTAAAACCTTATCCTCCGGTTTGTGTTGCATTGTGTGATGGGACCTGGGCCTTATGGTGATTCCATTTTTCTAAAAAGCATAACGTTGTTGTACGATTTACTTATCATTTGTTCTGACACTTTTATGCACGGCAATCCATTAGAATAAACCCGTTCCGCATTAGCGGCGTGGTCTTTGGATTTGACCTATTAATAGTGATTAATTAGGTAAGAATTCCCACACCAGTCCCACGACTGACCCGTTGTTTGTTTTCCACCTTTTTGCAAACTCGGGTGCCCTCCTTTCTACACGGGCAACCAAGTAAACAGGTTATTTTTCGCTTGGAGCCTTCCTTTGGAGCTGCTTATTATTTTTGCTTGTGGAGAGGTGATGACTAGGAGTTGGAAGACATTTACCATTCGCTACTTTTGCATTTTTCTCTTTCTTTCTATTTCAGATATTAAACTTGGTTTTTCCCACGTCGTTTAAGTTGGAGTTAGAACTTATTTCCTTTCTGCAAACTTGATGTAATAATGTAGAATTCTGTGACTGTGGATTTTCTACGGATTGATGACATTATATTTCCGCTGCTATGATGTGGTTACTCTATGAATTTCCTATGCTATTTTGTATCTGTGATATGTATTATTGTATTTATGTTGTATCCCAAATGATTATTCCTTACTTTCATTTCGTGGAAGTTTGGGGTTATCACAGTTGGTATCAGAGCTTTGGTTAAACATTGCTTTGGAATATAACATATTTATGATAATTCGTTCACATAGAATCCCAATATTCTATGGCGAACATTTCATGAGAATACATAATAGCCAGTCACTTTATCATCATCTTTTCATTCATCCTTCGATCCTTTCTTTCTATTTGAATCACCATTACAGTTGTTCTGACTCTTTCCTTGATCGTACAGAACTAACTAAAAATGAGTACTTGTGCCGCTAGGACTGCTAGAGTTAGAACAATGGGGCAAAATGTTATTGGAACCAAGGAGCCTACAGTTCAACAACCACCACCGCAACCCTTTTACTTGGTGAGGGTAGTGAAGGATTTTAAGAAATTAGATGGAGTTCCGTTCATAGATACGGAGACCGTGACGCAGGCTCGGGCATGGCTTAAGAATTGTGAAAGGATATTTAGAGCGCTAGAACTGGAAGATCAAAAGAAGAGATTTGTGGCTTCATGGATGCTCCAAGGCGAAGCACAGCTTTGGTAGGAAGAGGTCAATATAGGAGGAGATGAAGAAAATATGACTTGGACCAAATTTAAAGAGCTGTTTAATGAAGAGTATATTGCAGGGCAAGAGGTGGAAAGGCTTTATGGTAAGTTTGCCTGTCGCTATGAGAAGAAGTCTGAAGAAAGCAGTTCTGGAGCCGCTAAGACTCATGATAAGACTAAGCTGCAATGCTACCACTACCAGAAGTTTGGACACTTTAGCAAAGACAACGGGAATCTAAAGAAGGCCAGAAGGGAGGACACTAGAAGATGCTATAACTGCCATAAAAAGGGTCACATCAAACGTAATTGTCCACTATCGAGGAGTTCCCAAGTTGCCCATGTGTACGAGGGAGCAAATGCACCACCTTTTTCCGCACCTACTTCTTCTGAAGGAGCAGGTAAGCCTGATGTTTTAGGTGGTACTATTTATGTTGAAAATATTCTTTATGTGGTTCCTACCCTTCTACTTTTCTCTTTCCTTTTCGAGGACGAAAAGTTCTTAAGCGGGGGAGACTGTAACAACCCGGAATTTGGGGCCAATTTAAAATTTTCATTTTAGAGATTTTAGGGGTGTTTAAATATTTAAAATAAATTATTTCAAATAAAAATGAATGGAAATTTGTTTTGAACAAAGTTAATGCAAATATATTCAAATAAATTACATAAAGAATCAGAAATAGGATGGTAGTTTGAAAAGTCAAACTTGAACTTTGACTAACTACACAGGATTCAGAATAAACCGGATTTTGATGAAACAAAAAATATTTAAATCTGTTAATGAATATCTTTCTAACGAATCTGAAAAATCGATGTTTCATAGCGGGAATCAAAAGTTATGGCCAAATGAATTTTCAGAAAGGTCGCTATAGAAAATATATCGCCTTGAAAATTGACATTTTGCATACGACCTCGGAATTCGACGAAACCACTTTTGTTGGATCCGGAATGTAAAATTATTTCTGGGTTTCAAATTTCATGATTTTTGAAGCTAGTATGTGAGCGTGGCAAAAGAAACTGTGTTTTGTCAATTTCGGTCAAAATTAATTGACTGAAAAATAGCCATTTTTCAAACAGTCTCAGAATTAGACGAAAATAATTTTGTAGGGACCGTATCGTTATAAGAAAGCCAAAAATAATTTTTCTGGATTTTTCTGACTTTGTATGTGGCCCGGCATATTTAAATGAACGGTAAATATTTAATTAATTAATTTTTAATGTAAATTTAAATGAAATATTTACAGATTTCGGAATTGGGCCACGAGACCTGTCCCATTGCGTTCAGAAGGCGTCAAAACTTTAAGAACGACAGTAAGCAGGCCAAATTCCGAGTTAGTGGCCAAACGGACCTTTATTGGGCTAATTAATTATTTAATACTATTATTTTATTATAAAAACACTATTCATTCGTCTTCCCCCATCGTGTTCAGCCGCCACCGAAACCAACTACTTCTCAAAACTTCAAACCTTGATTTCTCCCTCAATTCTCAACGAAAACCTTCGCCGTTTGTCATGTTTGGAAGAGATTTTAGAGCTCTTTGACTCCATACCCATTTCTCCCCGTCTCAAGGCCTGTAGCCGCCGCCCCGACCCCGTAAAGCCGTCACCGTTCGAGTCCTCCAGCCTCCTCCAGGTGCGTGCGCACCCCCCCTTTTCAGGCGCACGTGCGCCTCTCGTAGCCGCTCCACCTCCCGCAAACCGCTCCTCAAACCATCAACTACAGCTTCCGATTTTCTGAATTGAAGTTTTGAACAAAACTGAAATTATAAGGTATGAAATTTAGTTCAGATTTTGCCACGCTTTTAAGCGTTACAACTGCAGTTGTTAAAAGTTAATTTTGTTCAAATTTTGATAATTAACAAATACGAAACCCAAACTGAAAATTTTCAGATTGTGCGAGACCGTGATGGCAAATAGAGGTTGCTGAAATCAAGTGCGACCATTTTCTGAATTTATTTGGATTTTTCTATTCGCTTTAATCAAGGTGAGAATTTATTTTTAAATAAATTTAATTAATTTAATTGTTATTCTTGCGTATGAGAAGTTGAAAATCAAAAATAAATGGATCGATGAAGGATGTTAATATAAGTTGCAGATCTGAATTGTTGCGACGTTATGATATTAGATCTGAAATTTTAAGTGTTAGATGTGAAATTTCCTCATTCAAAATTAATTAATTAAATAATTACTTTGTTGTTACGCTGTAATCCCATGGTAAATCTTCAGATCTATTTTGTTTAGATATGATTGATGATATTGCTATGTTGCTATGTTAGATAATTGTAAATCTATATGTATTCATCACATGAATGTTATCACACAAAGTCGAACCTTACACTTTGTGTTATGATATGATGTTGAAGTTGAACCGTTATGTTAATACATTAAAATTGAACGATGAATTAAAGATGACATTTTTATGTGTTATTTTAATGTAAAATTGAACGATGAAATAAAGATGACATTTTTATATGTTATTTTAATGTAAAATTGAACGATGAAATAAAGATGACATTTTTATATGTTATTTTAATGTAAAATTGAACGATGAAATAAAGATGACATTTTTATATGTTATTTTAATGTAAAATTGAATGATGAAATAAAGATGACATTTTTATATGTTATTTTAATGTAAAATTGAACGATGAAATAAAGATGACATTTTTATGTGTTATTTTAATGTAAAATTGAACGATGAAATAAAGATGACATTTTTATGTGTTATTTTAATGTAAAATTGTACGATGAATTAAAGATGACATTTTTATATGTTATTTTAATGTAAAATTGAACGATGAATTAAAGATGACATTTTTATATGTTGTTTTAATGTAAAATTGAACGATGAATTAAAGATGACATTTTTATATGTTATTTTAATGTAAAATTGAACGATGAATTAAAGATGACATTTTTATATATTAATTTAATGTAAATTAGAATGATAAAGTATTAATGACAATTTTAGATGTGATTATAATGAGGGATTTCACCATATGTAAAGTTTACATTTTTATTAATGTAAATATATAGGAATTTCACCATATGTAAAGTTTACATTTTTATTAATGTAAATATATAGGGATTTCACCATATGTAAAGTCTACATTTTTGTTAATCTACAGTAAATAAGAATTTCATCGTATGAAATTTTCATTATTTTTAATGTAATTAAAATAGAAATTTCGTCGTATGTCAAAATTTACATTTTTATATGTAAATTATAAAGTGAAATGATATTGTATGTTAAAAATCACATTTTTCTTAGTAATTTAAAAATTATATTTTTACAATGTAAATTAGATGTAGTGTTTGCATTGTAATTAAAAATTATATTTTTACAATGTAAATTAGATGTAGTGTTTGCATTGTAATTAAAAATTATATTTTTACAATGTAAATTAGATGTAGTGTTTGCATTGTAATTAAAAAATTATATTTTTACAATGTAAATTAGATGTAGTGTTTGCGTTGTAATTAAAAAATTATATTTTTACAATGTGAATTAGATGTAGTGGTTGCATTGTAATTAAAAATCATATTTTTACAATGTTAGACCGAAATTTGGGCCTAACACCCAAATGCTATGTGAAATCCTCGCAATCACAGATCACAAATAAAAAGCAGTAAAAAAAGAGGAGACACACAGGATTTTTATATTGGTTCGGCTCAATCCAAGCCTACGTCCACTTTATAGTTTCTTAAATCCTAAGAAGCTATTACAATGTTGTTTGTTTGCAGTTTATACACGAAATCCTCGTGTTTACAATGAAGAAGAAGAGATTATACACGAAATCCTCGTGTTGTAATGTGAAATTCAACTTTTAGGTTATGCAATAGCCTTGCGAAGAACCATAATGAAAGCCATAAAGAGTTAGAGTTCCCAAAGTCCCTTGAAATGACCATCTCCTGGTGTATTTATAGGTGTAGAGAAGCAGCTAGGTGCTCTGAATCGGATCGGAGGGGCATGTGGCAGGCCCTGAGGTGATCTCGGAAGCAGTGGAGAAATGGTCTTCAGATCGTGCTAGGACAGGTGGAGCTCGATCCGGATTAATAGGAAGTAGTTACTCCTTGAGAACATGTCAAAGTTGAGGTGTAGCAGCAGGTCGAAGCGGTTCGGTTCGGGTCCTCTTCCTTCCGAACCGATCCAGAGCATTCCAACCGAAGGCGAGACGTGTTGATATACATCTGGTGCAAGGCGGGTCGGTTCGGACTTCCGATCCGAACCGAGTTGGTGTCTTCGATCCGAAGAGTGGAAGCACTTCAGTGCAGTGTGTAAGGCGGGTCGGGTTCGGATGATCCAATCCGAACCGAGGTGAGCTGGAATCCAAGTCTGAGCATCTTCGAAGTGTGGAGTCGGAGCGGGTCCGATCCGATCCGGGAGGTCAAGCCAATTTCCAAATTCCAAGTTTCCGGTTTTGTATGCGTTTACGGAAACGGGCATAACTTTCAAACCGTAAGTCCGATTGAGCTGAACCAAAGCTCAAACTGAAGCTAATTCAGAGAGCTACAAGAATTAAAGAGCTTAGCTCCGTAATCGCTGTTTTCGGGCCCAGAAAAGGTCATCTTGTAGGAGTTTCGGGCAATTCTTTGTTTGTGATGCGATTTCAACCAAATCACTTCATGTCTTCTGACGATATTCCCAACACTTGAGCGTATTGTTGAGAAGAGATTCCATGTATGACTGCTTTGACTAAAAAACGGGTCAACATTTTGCCCCCCCAGAACATATCTTGCTGGTTGAAGGAAGATGTGTTCTGGATAATCCAAGGACACGCTGGGCCTGCCAGCTGCAAGTATAATCCATACCTGCGAATAAAAGAGAGCAGAAAGGTGTGTCAAATCCTGACAAAACTAATTACACTTTCGAGCATAAACCATGCTTGGGCGTTTGTTTGAGCATAAACCATACTCGAGGGATGTTCGAATCATCCTGCCAAAACCTGGCAAGGGACCTAACCTTCCGGGTACAAGCCATACCAGGAAGTTCAAACCGAGCATAAGCCATACTCGAGTTTTATTGAGTTCCTTTTCCAAATCCTGACAAGACAATAAGCCATTCCAGAGTATAATCCATACTTAGAAATGTAGTGGAGTACAATCCATACTCATACCGAGATGGAGCTATACTTGCCAAATCCTGACAAGATAGTCCGTCCCTAGGCACAATCCGTACCAAGGGTTTCGAGATAAGTATAAGCCAAAATTAGTTAAGATTGAGAATCCTGCCACAACCTGACAAGACACTTAAATTGCCAAACATAATCCATGCTCGGAAAGTCCTTCCTTATTCAATCCAAAGTACAAAACCAAAGCAAATCCTGATTGGTTTGTCATCGAGTGCAGAGCACGATTTGGAGCTAAATCCTAACCCCGAACGTGTGTACTCCGATTTATCCAATCGAAAAACCTAAAGAAAGCAAAGAGACATATCTTAAATCCTAAGAAATGCTGAAAACGCAGAGTGATCCAATCTAGATCAGTTGATGACGAGCCGATGGGAGCTCGTTCCAGGGTCATTCCCTCTCCGGGATCGCGTTCTCTTTGTGATGGCTCCCTCCTGGGAGGCTTTGGATAGGAGACGTCACCGTCTGTGTTCACGTAGATGTCGGTTAGTGACGAATTGAGTTCTGTGTACTTTTCATATTTGGGCCCTCTCTGGGGCTGAGCGTTGCGGTCATTCTTGATGGCAGCTTTTCCTTTGCCTTTACCAGAATCAGGCAGTTCTCCGTCTTTGAGCATGTTAACATCAAGAATTTTCTTTTCGGACGTTGCGTCTTCTTCACGCAAAAACCTATCCGATTCAAGGTAGAATTCAATGAGATTCCTTGGTGGGTCTCGGTACAAGGATTTCTTAAACTCCAAGTTGTCTAGAACGCCGGATATTGCCGCCATCAATACCATAGATGGCTCAGGTCGATCAACTGATGCTGCTGCAACGTTGAACCTTTCCAGAAATGACCGCAGAGTTTCTTTAGGCCTCTGCTTGATTGTAGTTAGTGACATTACATTCTTGGGTCGAGCGATGTGGACCCGAAATTGTTCAATAAAGCGAGCGACCAACATGTTCCAGCCGTTGATCGATTCAGATTCCAGCTGCCGAATCCACATAGCGGCTATATCGGTCAAAAAGAGAGGGAAGCACTTTGCCATGATGTTTTCCGACGCTGATTGAACTTCCATATGCCGTTTGTAGCGCATGAGATGCACGGTAGGATCCGTTCTGCCGTTGTATGGCTCCAATTGTGGAAGTTTGAAATCCGGGGGATTACGGGAATTTCTAATTTCTTGTGTGAATGGATTGTGGTTGACATCATCCATGTCATTTTGATAGGTGCGGCCTCCCGAGAGGCGTTCAATGAGGTTGGCGAGCCGATCGCCTTCAAAGAGCTGTTGCAAGCTGCTAAAGCCAGAGCTGGTGCCCCAAGCTTTGAGTTCAGAAGAGTGTGGAAGAATATAAGGAGCTTGGCAGGTCATCCGGTTCGGTTCGGAGGTGCCCCCTTGCTGCGGCTCGGAGAAGCGAGGGAGGTTATGAAGAGGTGCACGGTTCGGATCGGAGGTGCCGATCCGAACTGGTTCGCCTGTTCTGAACCGGGAAGCTTGATGCTGAAGCTGTGTGGGATTACCGATCCGAACCGGTGCGGAGGTAGGTCGTGCTGGAGCGAAGTTTTGATTTCCATAGGGGAGGCTGCTGCCCCCAAGCTCATGTAAGGTGGCGGTTCGGATCCGAACCGATCCGGTGAGGATTGCCCCCCATTTCCATCTGCGTTTGATTCAAGTTTTCGCCCTCGGTTCGGATCGGATCCGAACCAATCCGGTTTGCAGCTGCTGCTGTGGCTATTTCCGTGCTATTTCCAGCGAGTTGTGTGTTGCCACTCGGCCTACCTTCCATCCGAGCAAAGAAGTGGTCAATCATCTCCTGTTGTTTGCGAAGGAGATCATCTTGCCTAGCCATCTGGGTTCTCAATTCAGCGAGAACGCCATCCATTTCATCTCTGGTCAAGTAAGCTGATGGATTTTCATGAGAGGAAGCCTCCTGGCTTGCCTCGTTCCTTGTGCCTTCAGTGCCAACATCCTCAGCACGAGAGAAGGTTCCGTCTTTCTTTCGCTTGACCAATGATCCAATAGCCAAATAATCCGCTTCCGTTCAAGCTAGTAGAAGAAGTTGTATCGTGTGCCCCCCTTCCTGGCGCGCCAAAATGTTAGACCGAAATTTGGGCCTAACACCCAAATGCTATGTGAAATCCTCGCAATCACAGATCACAGATAAAAAGCAGTAAAATAAGAGGAGACACATGGGATTTTTATAGTGGTTCGGCTCAATCCAAGCCTACATCCACTTTATATTTTCTTAAATCCTAAGAAGCTATTACAATGTTGTTTGTTTGCAGTTTATACACGAAATCCTCGTGTTTACAATGAAGAAGAAGAGATTATACACGAAATCCTCGTGTTGTAATGTGGAATTCAACTTTTAGGTTATGCAATAGCCTTGCGAAGATCCATAATGAAAGCCATGAAGAGTTAGAGTTCCCAAAGTCCCTTGAAATGACCATCTCCTGGTGTATTTATAGGTGTAGAGAAGCAGCTAGGTGCTCTGAATCGGATCGGATCGGAGGGGCATGTGGCAGGCCCTGAGGTGATCTCGGAAGCAGTGGAGAAATGGTCTTTAGATCGTGCTAGGACAGGTGGAGCTCGATCCGGATTAATAGGAAGTAGTTACTCTTTGAGAACAGGTCAAAGTTGAGGTGTAGCAGGAGGTCGAAGCGGTTCGGTTCGGGTCCTCTTCCTTCCGAACCGATCCGGAGCATTCCAACCGATGGCGAGATGTGTTGCTATACATCTGGTGCAAGGCTGGTCGGTTCGGACTTCCGATCCGAACCGAGTTGGTGTCTTCGATCCGAAGAGTGGAAGCACTTCAGTGCAGTGTGTAAGGCGGGTCGAGTTCGGATGATCCGATCCGAACCGATATGAGCTGGAATCCAAGTCTGAGCATCTTCGAAGTGTGGAGTCGGAGCGGGTCCGATCCGATCCGGGAGGTCAAGCCAATTTCCAAATTCCAAGTTTCCGGTTCTGTATGCGTTTACGGAAACGGGCATAACTTTCAAACCGTAAGTCCGATTGAGCTGAACCAAAGCTCAAACTGAAGCTAATTTAGAGAGCTACAAGAGTTACGGAGCTTAGCTGTATAATCGCTGTTTTCGGGCCCAGAAAAGGTCATCTTGTAGGAGTTTCGGGCCATTCTTTGTATGTGATGCGATTTCAACCAAATCACTTCATGTCTTCTGACGATATTCCCAACACTTGAGCGTATTGTTGAGAAGAGATTCCATGTGTGACTGCTTTGACTAAAAAGCGGGTCAACATACAATGTAAATTAGATGTAGTGTTTGCATTGTAACTAAAAATTATATTTTTACAATGTAAATTAGTTGTAGTGTTTGCATTGTAATTAAAATTTATATTTTTACAATGTGAATTAGGAGTAGAGTTTGGATTGTCATTAAAAATTATATTTTTATATATAATTTAAGGGTAGCATTTTAAGTGTATCAAAATTTACATTTTCAATGTAAGTAAAAGAATGAAGTCAGGATGCGGTAATAGCATTTTCATTTTCAAATGAATTAAAAATTTGGTGAGTATCGGTAGTTGTGTAAGGCGTTGTTTTAATAAAACGACGTTATTACGATTCAATGATTATATATACATATAAATATTATTAAAATTAAACGAATAAGAGCGTGGTAGTTCGCGTTTTGAAATCGTACTTTTAAACGACTATACAAGAAGATCCGACCGTCGGATTTTCTTGAAACTGAAACCGTTAGGACCGTCTTGGAAAAATCTTTCCAACGATATATATTACGTTAAGATCCAACTGTTAGATTCTGAGAAATGTGAAAATCAAAATTGTTTGAATGCAGCGCCATAGTCGCTCATGGACTTAAGGCGTCGTTATATTATAATTTAATTATTTTAAATAAGGAATATAGGAATGAATCGTTAATAAAATTAATTATTAATGTATAGGAAGGATTTTAAATATATATATATATATATATATATATACGAGAATTATTTGGAAAGTCCGAGTTCTCTCATTCTAAATAATCAAACGACGTAAATTGAAGTATAAAGATAGTGAATGAAGACCGTAAATCTTCCCTCGGATGGACAACGATCGAGGCCTTGATTTGACTTGCTCCCAATTCAGAGGTCATGGTCATTGCCCAAACGTACGTGTTGATTTCACGGGTTTGGGTTTCGCTTAGACCCAGAGCATAAGCTACTAAATGGATTGTGTGTCTGACATCATACTCTATCAAATATCACGTTATTGATCTTTTGTCGAAGGTATGGATGTTTGGTGGCGGGGAATTTATTCTCTTGCTTAACACCCGTTCATATATTTCGGCAAAGGATTGGTAGTACGGTATGGAGTGATGATGTGGTATGCTAAGATGCATATGATCAAGGTTTTGCTGAAAAGCAGGCCTTGTGGGACAATCAAAGCATAACATGTTCAGGCATAGCTTTGTGTACAACGTGACTTCGCGAGCCTCACACATCGGCGGAGTCTAAAATGGGAGAAGGGAACGCAGGGAGAGCAGCACGTTTCTTTCTAGCTAGAAGTGGTGATTGGGTTTTAACACGGCCCAACATTTTACTTATGTGGATGATGGAATGAGGCGCCTCAGATGATAGGTTCTATAGGACTGGGAAACGTGTGTTCAGGAATAACTAATCCACAACTCGTATGGCGGACCGGCCCTGTAGCTTTCCAAGGGTTCACTGCGGGGGATCCTGAGACATTAGCTAGAGTGTCTCGAATCGGTAGGAGCTCCTCCCTAGCCTTGACTCATGATGGAAACCAAAATCCAAATACGACCCTACGAATTTGATTGTATTACTAGTATGGAGGCATAGTAGTATGGGATACTATTCGTCCTAGGATTTCTACATTTACTTTGAAATGTTTTAATATATACTAATAGTAATATTACACTCGTATTTGCCGTATTTAGCATGTTTAATCAATATAAGGTAAAACCCTATCCTCTGGTTTGTGTTGCATTGTGTGATGGGACATGGGTCTTATGGTGATTCCATTTTTCTAAAAAGCATAACGTTGTTGTACGATTTACTTATCATTTATTCTGACACTTTTATGCACGGCAATCCATTAGAGTAAACCCGTTCCACATTAGCTGCGTGGTCTTTGGATTTGCCCTATTAGTAGTGATTAATTAGGTAAGAATCCTCACACCAGTCCCACGACTGACCCGTTGTTTGTTTTCCACCTTTTTGCAAACTCGGGTGCCCTCCTTTCTACACGGGCAGCCAAGTAAAAAGGTTATTTTTCGCTTGGAGCCTTTCCTTTGGAGCTGCTTATTATTTCTCTGGGATTTGCTTGTGGAGAGGTGATGACTAGGAGTTGGAAGTGACACGACCCGAACTTCCCCGTGAAGGAAAGCACAGATTGCGTTGAGGACAAGACAAAATAGAACGCCAACAGAAGAACATTTCATTGTTAATTATAACAATTCCATTAGAATACAAGAATATACAGAGTATAAATGAATATTATAGATTCGATAAATATCAGAGATTACAATAAATTACATAGCAGCGGAAAAACAATATAAAACACAACTGAAAGTAATACACGGGTACAGAGCTTTCCGAGCATCGTTCCAGCTGTAAATCAGGATCCTGTGAATATAAATCTGTAAAACCAAAACTACTAGCTGCCCGTGTCGAAAATAGGGGCACCCAAAGTTTAGGTTAAAACAATAAACTCTAGGTCAGTCATGTGACTGGTGTGAGAACTAAAACAGTTATTTAAAACTTTACTTTAAAGGATAGTAATTCAAGGGACCACGCCGTATAACACGGAACGAATTTCCTCCCAAGAATACTAGTGCATATAACAAAATAGCGCAACGCTCTTTGAAAAAATGAAGCTATAATAAGACCCAGGTCCCATCACAGAATGCAATGCAAGCCGGAGGATAGTGTTTTCCCTTATAAGAGCCAAACATGCTTGGTACGTTTAATACAAATCATTTGATAATATTATAGGTGTATAGTGTCAAAACAATTCAAATCATAAATATCAATCATAGACGGCATGGGTACCATATATCATGTCGCCATACTAGTTCTACAATTAAAACTGCAATATCACGTATTGGAAATTGGATTCCATCATGAGTCGAGGCAAGGGGCAAACTCCTCTCCGATTCGAGACAGTCTAGCAAATGTCCTAGGACCCCACTATGATCCTTGGATCTTCAGGGCCGGTCCTCCCTTACTTTTGAGGATTATGTAACACCCCGAATTTTAGTTAATACTAAAATTCACTAATTACAGGATAAATAATCTCAGATGTGGGAATTAGGGGTAACGGGCTGCGTTATTGCGTTCGTCTCGGAAAAATACGCGAAATAGAGTCCGAGTTTTCGAAAATCGGAGTCCGTATGGCCCGGTTATGGCCCAAGGAAGTTTGCAGAAAATTCAAAACTAAAACAGATTTAAAAATTTAAAAATTCAGATTTGGAATGGGCCAGGCGGGGTCAGGCGGGAAGCTTCCCGCCCAACCCATGTCGACAAGGCTGTCGACAGGCCTGTCGACAGGGGTGTCGACATGCCTGTCGACTTGCCTGTCGACAGGGTGGCACCGTTCAGTGAACCTGGGTGCACCAGGTTGGGTTCTAGGCTGGCTTGGAGGGCTGGTTCTAGAGATTTCCTAAATCTAAGGGTCCTAAATTAATCTAGGGTTAATCTAAGGGCCTAAAACACTCTCTTAATCTATAAATACACCCTAAACCCCCCTTAATCCTTACCAAAAATAGAAATGATGGCCTCATGCCGCCAAATTAAATCCTAAGAGGAGCCTCCACTAATCTAAGAAGGAAGTTTCAGGCTAATCCCTCTCATATCATTCTCTAATCATCATTATCTTCATAGTTAGCAACTAATTCTACTTCATAAGGTTGCTAATCTTGAGTTTGGTGAGTTTCTATCACTTTAACATCAATTGTTAAAGTAAGTAGATTGGGTGTAATGAGACTTATGGTCTTAAATGCGGATTAGTGAGTTTGAATCATGTATAATGATATGTTACTCTATGTTGTTCTATGTTTATGCATATTTGATAAGTTGGTTTATGCATGCTTAATAAGTTGATTTATGCATGTTTAACAAATTGATATATGCATGTTTAACAAGTGGATTTATGCATATTTAATAAGTGGAATTATGCATGTTTAGCAAAGTGAGTTATGCAAGTTAAGTATATGTTTAAATGCAAGTTGAAAGTGATATGCAAGTTATGCATGCTTATGCAAGTGTATGGATGTTTATGCAAGTCATGTATATGTTTAAATGCAAGATTTATGTGATATGCAAGTTATGCATGCTTATGCGAGTATATGAATGCTTATGCAAGATATGTATATGCTTAAATGACATGATATGCAAGTTATGCAAGTATGTGAATGCTTATGCAAGTATGTGGATGCTTATACAAGTATGTGAATGCTTATGCAAGTTATATGTATGCTTAAATGCATGTTTAACATGTTATGCAAGTTATGAGAATGCCTATATGCAAGTTCAACATGTTATGCAAGATATGTGTATGATAATATGCAAGCTCATATGCAACATGTTATGCAAATCATGTGTATGATAATATGCAAGTTTGGGTTATATGTAGTTGGGTTAATATATGCTCATATATGCAAGTTGACATCCTCTTAACCCATGATAAAGTTATATGTTAAACCCATGATATTTGTGATGATCTTCCCCTTATTTATGTCATGAAATGAGAACGATTCACGTGGGGAACGATGGGGTTGGTAAATATGTTAATAAATGAATGATTGGGTATGATTAAGCATACCATAAAAAAATAAATTACCATAAGTGGGAATTTACCTATTGAGTTAGGTCTACCCCATGGGAATTTACCTATTGAGTTAGGTCTACCCATGTTATGGAAAACTTGATATTAATTAGGGATAATTAATATGGGGGTGATTAATTAGGTGTAATTAATCGACTAAGACACGAGGTTGGACTCATTTGTAGTGTAAAACTGCCCGGACCCGACCGGCTTAACCAGTTGCTACAAATGTCAGCCCAATGTGAGAGGTCTTAGCCACAAATTAAATACGTGATTAAGGTAAAGACACGAGGTTAGACTCTGTTATGACGTAAGACTGCCCGGATTCTACCGGCTTAACCAGGCGGTCATAACAGTCAGTCTAATGTGGGAGGTCTTTATGGGAGATCACGGTCTTAATTAATTAAGAAACACTTAACCATAATAGCATGTAGTGGGACATGAGGGGTTAAGTGGGTGCCTTGGGTGGCATGAGGAAATTTTGTGGTTGCCTTGGGTGGCATGTGGAATCTAGTGGGTTGCCTTGGGTGGCAATAGAAAATACGATTAGAATACTTAACCAAGTGGAAACATGTAATTAAACATGATAAAAGGGTTAAGTGGGATACACTAGATATTTGACAAGCTTAAGTGGGTAGCTTGTGGGGGCCCATTTCAACCAATATCCCAAACGTATCTTTGTGGGCTCGACCCATGTCGAGTGACGGGACACGCATATTGGGCTTGATTATAAGAGGCCAAAACGGGTTAGCGGTGGCAACGCAAGTCCAACGGGTTTCATATGCGTGTGTGGGCCCGGGCTGGTAGATAAGCCGTTGTTGCATCGTGTAGATATAAAGCCGTGCACCGTTGATAGTATTGGGTAGCCACTTTAGGGGAGTGATACACCCCACTGTGGGACCAGCACGGGTATCTACGGTAGGGAGCCGATCGCTTGGGGGAGTAGTGGGTACACCTAATGAAGATGGGGGCAGACGGCACCTATGTAGGGGTACACGAAACTACTGGGTACACCTAGTGGAGATAGGGGCAGACGGCACCTATGTAGTGGGCTAGGGGTACATGAAACTACTGAGGAAATTTTCTAAGTCCTTGGAAGGGATCAACCTTTAAGTAGGAATGACTGGTGTGGTGCAGTTAGTAATTATCCTTGGGTGGGTAGATGCGTCCTGACGGTTATCTTAGTTTATCCTAAGTCTACCAAGCTGCTTAGTGTAGCCATTCATCCCCAGATATTACCGTAGGTCAAGTTTATGTCTTCTCTGGTTACTTTAATGATTGTATTGTTAAAGTTATAGGACTCACTCAGACTTATGTCTGACCCCGTTGTTTTTATCTTTTTCCCAACCCTCAGGTCCTACGGTGGATCCTAGCGGTAGTAGAGCTTGATCGGATTGCTGTTCCAGTCTTTAGGAGCTTGGGTAGATGTAAAGCTCCAGTTATCCAGTTATCTTTTCTTTTGTTCTGGCTATTGTATGAGAGAGTGGGATTATGTACTTCTTTATTTTAACGGATATTGTACTTGACTTTTATCATGGTTTTATGATGTAACTAGACATGTTTATTTCCGCTGTTATGAGATGATGTTTTAAATTTCAAGTACTATTTATATCTGTCTTGGTGTAATTTTTCTGTTCTATATTCACTAAAATACTCCACCGATGCTATGGCATTCCCTTAGTGAGTGACCATAGCGGGCGTGGGGTGTTACAGATTAGTTATTCCTGAACACACGTTTCCCGGTCTTTACAGACCTATATCTGAGGCGCCTCGTATCCAACAACCACACAGGTGAAAAGTATATAAATGTCAGGGCTGGTAGGTCACTGACACCACCCTAGCTAAAAAGAAACGTCGTGCTCTCCCTACAGTCACTATCCCGTTTTTGACTCATACCAAGGTGTGAGGCTCGCGAATTCACGCTATACACAAAGCTATGCCACACAGGCCGTGCTTTGATCATCAACCACAAGACTTTGCTTTTCAACAAAAGCCTTGATCAATTGCCACTTACGCGTGCCACACTGGCAATTCATGTCATGCGACTGATGTCCATCGATATACAACCTCTGAGCTCGTACGTCTCAGAGAAGGGCGTTAAGCAAGAGAATAAATTCTCCACCGCCAAACAGATGTATATTTAATAGAGATCAATCAACACAGAATAAAATCCAATGTCAGACACACAATCCATTTACAAGTTCGTTCTGGGTCGGAACGAAACCGGAGGCACTTTCCTCGCATATCCATCCATCTCCAAGTACGCCTGGATGATCACCAACTGTTTCCCTCATCTTGGGTGTACAGCCCAATCAAGATCATCAGTAATCACCCAAACGATGTGAAGACTTCCGGTCTTCAACCACCGTCTTCATCTTCGACATCTCGTCGAATCGGTTATTCAGAATAGGTATAAACCCGGCCTTTCTGAATAACCCATGTATATGATAAACAAATGTTACACAAACACAACAAACGCCTCATTCCAATTCAGAATGTTCTTTTATTCACAAAATCACATTCTTAGGGAAAGGTTCCCATTAATTTTATCCATGATAAATTCTTCTAAATTTATTCTTTAATCTTCCTTCGGATATCATTTCAAACTAGTCGGGATTAGCGAACCACACCGAAGTAATTATTTATTTTATTTCCCAATCCCAACCTATTCATCCCCTGGAGAAAAACTGGTAATACTCCATATCTAACACCACAGTATTATCGGTAAAATTAATTACCATTTCACGTTCAAATCTAATTAAAGATTTAACTATCGCTTTGGAGAAAAACTGGTGGTACTCCATTCTCGACCACCTTTCAGATTTGATAATTTAAATTATCAATTCACATTTCAATCTAATTAAAGATTCATTAAAACTCCACTTAGTTTTAATCTTCTTAAAAATCAATATCCTGTCTTTAACTGGGTTAAAGAACCAATGTCATCTAAAACACGATTCACGGTAAAACCAAAATCACACTCTATTGTTAATCGGGTTAAAGAACGGGTGTTGTTCAAAACACCGCTCACGATAAACCCAAAAACCAATTCAAATTCGATTCCAATTAAATATTATTTAATTGATACACTTCATTAAATCTAAATAGAAAGATTTAATCTTTTTCTCTATTGGGCTTAAGAACAGTGTTAATGAAGACACCATTCACGACAAATCCAAATCACATTTGATATTAAATACAAGGCTCTGAATTGAAAATATACCGGCTTATATTCAATGTCAAATTCTGAAGCCAACAAATATCGTATTGGAAATAACGATATAAAATATATCTTTCAAATTCCCATAACAATATATGTATTGTCACGAAATCCAATATTGAAATATTCCGAAGATAATTTCGTTTCAATTCCAGTCCAATTCACATATTGGGAATATTGATTATTTTTAAAATCACTTTCAAATTCAATTTATTTATTTCAAAAATAAATTGATTTTAATTCTAGTTCAAAACTAGTTCATTTCGATAAAAATCTATTTTTATCTTTTCAAATATGGAGTTTTTCATCCCAGTTCTTTCCAATCCATATATTATGATTTTACACAAATTATTAATATTTTTAATAATTTTATCAAGGCCCGTATAGTCGATTTCCAACAACGGCCATCGAACTGCACTTACAGCGACCTTTTCTGAAATTGATTTGGACATAATTCCCAATCCAACCGTTAGATTTCAAATTTCTAATATTCATTGGAAAGCACTTTTCGATACGAACCCAACGGTTCCGGTTTTAGGAGAATCCGACGGTCAGATCTCCCGCAACGTCAATTCGAAGTCAATGGTCGAAATTCACGAACTACCGCGGCGCGACGCGTTCTATTCAGGCCATTATATATAATATATATATATTATATATATTTCGTCGATTTCCTTTTAAAACGTATTTTATAAATCGTTTTAACTTCGTTTTCAATACCATTTCAACACTGTTTCAATTTTTAATCAAAATTGAATATTTCATATCATTACTATATAAATGATAATATTTTCAAAATGTTATATTTTGAAATCACCACTTTTTCTATATTCATTATAAAAACGAATATAATCGATATAAATATCGTTCACGTCAAAATGGCGCAACTCTAATCAACACGGCTTTTATATATTTCAATAAATTCGTTATTCTATTCAACCAATGAATATTTATTCTATTCAACACATGAATCCATATTTCTTTCAACACACGACTAATCTCAACACATGAGTACTGTCAACACACGACTATTTTTGTTATGCAATATATTTTATAAAACTATGGTATCTATCCTTTGATTTTTAAATCAGACTCCACCGTGAAGTAGTTTCTAATTTTAAATATGGTGAAGATGTAAATTTTATTATTAAAATATTTTACTCAACACATAAATAGTTTCAACACATGAACATCGTCAACACATGACTATTTTTATATTTAACACATGAATTTTCTTTTATAATATTCATTATTTTCCCGATTGGAATGAGGCCCAATCAATCACCATATAATGTTACTTATATGGATTCCATACAACACATGTATATAATAGCAATGATAAACAATCAACCATCATCCAAGGTGCACCACACTACTGCATAAGCATCAAATATAAATAATTAACGCTTACACAGCCTGTCGACCAATCGATCGACATACAATTAAATAATTGGGATTAGTGTACGCCAAATTTCATCCCAACACCCGTGCGGGGTTTCAAATCAACAAACACAAATTTTTGTTTGTGCAGTTGGGCGATGTGTAAAATTTATCGACCCAATCAATAACAGTCAAATCAGTGTATATAAACAAATCGACCGATTTGTTTATAATTATTTATTTATTCACATTTACGTTAAAAAATATATTTTTAACAATTAAATATTTTTAACTATATAAATATTTTATTTCCTTTCAACACAAGAATATTTTATTATTCGATCATTCCACAACACGATCAATTTTCACAAAACATGAATCAAACAAACAAGCCGTCCATGGTCTGTGGACGACGGGTGTCGGGTGCTGCTAAGCACCGTCTGCATCATAGTATATATATATAAATAGAAAAAGAAATTTAGAGTGAGAAGTTCTCACCAAAGCTATCACATTTCAACGACACTTCTAATGTAGGAAATCTTGTAATTCCCGCCTTTTGTCACTTTCGTTGCCCGTATTCACTACATATATAAAATCACATCTTTATATTGTTGCTATGTATATAAAATTCTATTTTTACTCCGCTACTATATAGATAAAAATTCTATTTTTACATCGATGCTATATAGATAAAAATTCTATTTTTACTCCGCTACTATATAGATAAAAATTCTATTTTTACATCGCTACTATATAGATAAAAATTCTATTTTTACATCGCTACTATATAGATAAAAATTCTATTTTTACATCGCTACTATATAAATAAAAATTCTATTTTTACATCGCTACTATATAAAGATTTCGCCTTTTCAAATATAAAGATTATATTTTTATATTCTCTATTATATAGAAAATATATTTTCAATACACTACTTATATAAAAATAGTATTTTTATATCTTCTACTATATAAAGGTCATATTTTTATTCGCTGCATATATAAAAATCGCATTTTTATATTTACTTTGTTATAAAAATTATATTTTTATACTTCTACAAGATAAAAGATTATATTTTTATACTTCTACAATATAAAAGATTATATTTTTATACTTCTACAATATAAAAGATTATATTTTTACACTTCTACAATAATAAAAATCATATCTTTCCTTATTTCAAAATCTCACCTTTTCTAATTTAACAATCAAATCTTTTTGCCATGAAAAATCTATTCTTTTTACTAGGAAAAATCATTTCTTTTCTCGCTATTCTAATCAAGTAAAAATCATATTTTGAACAACGCTAAATATAAATATAAAAACTGATTTTATAAATACACTTTAACATATAAGAAAAATCGGTTTTTAAAAATAAAAAAAAGCAAAACTCACTGTTAATTTTTGAGAGGGGGAGAGTGGAGTTGTTCGCTGCTGGTGGTTCCAGAGGGGGAAGGCGGCACCTCACAGTGTCGGTGGTCGGGCAGTGGGCCCTAAGGCGTGGCGGCTCAGGGAAGAAAAGGGGGGGTTTGGTGGTGGTCGGCGGCTTCGAGAAGAGGGGAAGGGAGGAGAAGACCGGGACGAGAAGAAGAGGGGGGGTTTGGTGGTGGTCAGCGGCGCTCCGCCGATGGGCCAGCGGTGGTGGCGGATCGCGGTTTTCCGTGATGGATTTTTTTTTTCTTTTACGGGAGAGAGAATGCGAAGGGGAGGGGGGGGGTTAAAGGAAAGTATATATTTTTTTATTATTTAATTTTAAAAAGTAACTTTTTCTTTCGACCTCGAAACGAAACCCACCGCCAGTCGTCCATAGCGTTTCACCCCCATTCCGAACACAATGGGATATGTACCATAAGCTGATTCGACCGTTTCGATCAGTTTCCGTTAAAATCAACATATAACTCTATATATTGAATTTGAACGCACATTTCAATTTACTTGGGTCACATACGAACTCTAAAAATTCCCGAAAAATATTTTCTAGCTTCGTATTGACGATACGGTCCTAACAAAACTAGTTTCGTCGAATTCTGAGACCGTTAGAAAAATGGCCATTTTCCAGTCGATTAAAATCAACTGAAACCGGTCAAACAAGTTTTCCTTTGCTACGCTCACATATTGATTCGAAAAAATATAAAATTTGAAACCTAGCAATAACCTGACACTGCGGATCCAACAAAAATGGTTTCGTCGAAATCCGAGGTCCTTTGCAAAATGTCTATTTTTAAGGGCCGAAATTCCATAGCGACTGTTCTGAAATTTCAACTGGACATATCTTTTGATTCCCGCTATGAAATTTTGATTTTTCGGATTCGTTGTAAAGATATTCTCAAATAGATCCTATTATTTTTTGTTTCACTAAAATCCGGTTTATTTTGCACCTGGTACATTCATTTGAACTTTGAAATCGAATTATCGAACTACCGCGCCATTTTCAATTCCTTTTATAATTACAAATAATTATTTATATTCTAACGACGACGTATAAAATATATACGTTCGAATTCTATTCAAAATAAATTTCTCGTCGATATTTTTCAAAATAATTCATTTTAAATGTTCAAAATTCACTAAAATTGCCAAAATAAAATTTTTAAACTGGCTCGCATTTTCGAGTTGTTACAATCTCCCCCACTTAAAACTTTTCATCCCCGAAAAGGAACGAAGCCGAAAGTTGTTTAACAATTCAACTCAACTTCCAGTATTTTGATTACGGCTTAAGTTCTTCAACTTTTCAGTTTCTAAGAACTTTTCTAAATTTTCAAAAATTTGGCTAATACCCTAAATTTTCAAAAATTTGGCTAACACCCTAAATTTTCGAAAAATTTCGCCATAACCTTCCCTGCACCGGGAGCACCGGGAAAATCCCGAAATTGCCATACAGGCCATTTGATCTCAAAAAGAAAAAGAAAAAGCCAAGCGACTAGCCAATCGGCTCATAAAATCATCCTCACCCAAACAAAATAGTAAATTATAGTAAACATGTACCTATTTGTCGGGCTAACAAATTTTATTCTTCTTCTCTAGCCTCCTTGCTATGACCTGTTCAATGTAAGTACATGTATATGCAAGCAAATGCGACTAATTTTCAATACAAATAACTATTTGATAGGATTAGGCTAAATGGTTCGAAATTATTAAAAAAATAAACAAACAACACAACCAGCAATCAATTAGTGGATTAGAGCTTCAAATTCATAATTTGATATATATATACAGAAAATCATGTTTTTGATGCCAAATCACAACAAAGAATTCTAGTTATATTTTGGTTCTCACACCAGTCTGATGGAATTATATAGAAACCACACATTCGAAACTCGAACATAAATACTGATGATGTGGCCACATCATCAGAATTATCCCCGGGTGTCTAGAATGTGACTCTATATCTATGCAGTATATTAAAACTTCGACTATGCGTTCATGACGCGTATACGCGAAATCTTTATATACTCGATTGTCCAAATTCAAAATAAATAAATATTCATATACGTATAAAACGATTTAAATTTTCAAAACAAAATTGTTTTCATTTGAAAAATATACTCTTCACACTCGTTCTAGGATACTACTGATCCCATCTCTAACGAGTCATTCTAATTGGATATTTCTAATCCAATATCTGATGAATTCTTTTGTATGGTTCTAACGTGTCTTGTTCTCGAGCTCCGTAAACCAAACCTCTGATACCAAACTGAGACGACCCGAACTTCCCCGTGAAGGAAAGCACGGATTGCGTTGAGGACAAGACAAAATAGAACGCAAACAGAAGAACATTTCATTGTTAATTACAACAATTCCATCAGAATACAAGAATATATAGAGTATAAATGAATATTATACATTCGATAAATATCAGAGATTACAATAAATTACATAGCAGCGGAAAAACAATATAAAACACAACTGAAAGTAATACACGGATATAGAGCTTTCCGAGCATCGTTCTAGCTGTAAATCAGGATCCTGTGAATATAAATCTGTAAAACCAAAACTACTAGCTGCCCGTGTCGAAAATAGGGGCACCCAGAGTTTAGGTTAAAACAATAAACTCCAGGTCAGTCTTGTGTTTGGTGTGAGAACTAAAACAGTTATTTAAAACTTTACTTTAAAGGATAGTAATTCAAGGGACCACGCCGTATAACACGGAACGGGTTTCCTCCCAAGAATACTAGTGCATATAACAAAACAGCGCAATGCTCTTTGGAAAAATTAAGCTATTATAAGACCCAGGTCCCATCACAGAATGCAATGCAAGCCGGAGGATAGGCTTTTCCCTTATAATAGCCAAACATGCTTGGTACGTTTAAAACAAATCATTTGATACTATTATAGGTGTATAGTGTCAAAACAATTCAAATCATAAATATCAATCATAGACAGCATGGGTACCATATATCATGTCGCCATACTAGTTCTACAATTAAAACCGCAATATCACGTATTGGAAATTGGATTCCATCGTGAGTCGAGGCAAGGGGCAAGCTCCTCTCTGATTCGAGACACTCTAGCAAATGTCCCAGGACCCCACTATGATCCTTGGATCTTCAGGGCCGGTCCTCCCTTACTTTTGAGGATTAGTTATTCCTGAACACACGTTTCCCGGTCCTTACAGACCTATATCCGAGGCGCCTCGTATCCAACAACCACACATGTGAAAAGTATATAAATGTCAGGGCCGGTAGGTTACTGACACCACCCTAGCTAGAAAGAAACGTCGTGCTCTCCCTGTAGTCACTATCCCGTTTTTACATACCGAGGTGTGAGGCTCGCGAATTCACGCTATACACAAAGCTATTCCACACAGGCCGTGCTTTGATCATCAACCACAATACTTTGCTTTTCAACAAAAGCCTTGATCAATTGCCACTTACGCGTGCCACACTGGCAATTCATGCCATGCGACCGATGTCCGTCGATATACAACCTCTGAGCTCGTACGTCTCAGAGAAGGGCGTTAAGCAAGAGAATAAATTCTCCGCCGCCAAACAGATGTATATTTAATAGAGGTCAATCAACACAGAATAAAATCCAATGTCAGACACACAATCCATTTACAAGTTCGTTCTGGGTCTGAACGAAACCGGAGGCACTTTCCTCGCATATCCATCCATCTCCAAGTACGTCTGGACGATCACAAACTGTTTCCCTCATCTTGGGTGTACAGCCCAATCAAGATCACCAGTAATCACCCAAATGATGTGAAGACTTCCGGTCTTCAACCACCGTCTTCATCTTTGACATCTCGTCGAATCGGTTATTCATCATGGGTATAAACCCGACCTTTCTGAATAACCCACGTATATGATAAACAAATGTTACACAAACACAACAAACGCCTCATTCCAATTCAGAATGTTCTTTTATTCACAAAATCACATTCTTAGGGAAAGGTTCCAATTAATTTTATCCAAGATAAATTATTCTAAATTTATTCTTTAATCTTCCTTCGGATATCATTTCAAACTAGTCGGGATTAGCGAACCACACCGAAGTAATTATTTATTTTATTTCCCAATCCCAACCTATTCATCCCCTGGAGCAAAACTGGTAATACTCCATATCTAACACCACAGTATTATCGGTAAAATTAATTACCATTTCATGTTCAAATCTAACTAAAGATTTAACTATCGCTTTGGAGCAAAATTGGTGGTACTCCATTCTTGATCACCTTTCAGATTTGATAATTTAAATTATCAATTCACATTTCAATCTAATTAAAGATTCATTAAAACTCCACTTAGTTTTAATCTTCTTAAAAATTAATATCCTGTCTTTAACTGGGTTAAAGAACCAATGTCATCTAAAACACGATTCACGGTAAACCCAAAATCACACTCTATTGTTAATCGGGTTAAAGAACAGGTGTTGTTCAAAACACCGCTCACGATAAACCCAAAAACCAATTCAAATTTGATTCCAATTAAATATTACTTAATTGATACACTTCATTAAATCTAAATAGAAAGATTTAATCTTTTTCTCTATTGGGCTTAAGAACAGTTTTAATGAAGACACCATTCACGACAAACCCAAATCACATTTGATATTAAATACAAGGCTCTGAATAGAAAATATACCGGCTTATATTCAATATCAAATTCTGAAGCCAACAAATATCGTATTGGAAATAACGGTATAAAATATATCTTTCAAATTCCTATAACAATATCTGTATAGTCACGAAATCAAATATCGAAATATTCCGAAGATAATTTCGATTCAATTCCAGTCCAATTCACGTATTGGGAATATTGATTATTTTTAAGACCACTTTCAAATTCAATTTATTTATTTCAAAAATAAATTGATTTTAATTCTAGTTCAAAACTAGTTCATTTCGATAAAAATCTATTTTTATCCTTTCAAATATGGAGTTTTTCATCCCAGTTCTTTCCAATCCATATATTATGATTTTACACAAATTATTAATATTTTTAATAATTTTATCAAGGCCCGTACAGTCGATTTCCAACAACGGCCATCGAACTGCCCTTACAGTGACCTTTTCTGAAATTGATTTGGACATAACTCCAAATCCAACTGTTAGATTTCAAATTTCTAATATTCATTGGAAAGCTCTTTTCGATACGAATCTAACGGTTCCGGTTTTAGGAGAATCCGACGGTCGGATCTCTCGCAACGTCAATTTGAAGTCAATGGTCGAAATTCACGAACTGCCGCGGCGCGGCGCGTTCTATTCAAGCCATTATATACATATAATATACATATATATATATATATTATATATTTCATCGATTTCCTTTTAAAACGTATTTTATAAATCGTTTTAACTTCGTTTTCAAAACAATTTCAACACTATTTCAATTTCTAATCAAAATTGAATATTTCATATCATCACTATATAAATGATAATATTTTCAAAATGTTATATTTTGAAATCACCACTTTTTCTATATTCATTATAAAAATGAATATAATCGATATAAATATCGTTCACATCAAAATGGCGCAACTCTAATCAACACTGCTTTATATATTTCAATAAATTCGTTATTCTATTCAACCAATGAATATTTATTCTATTCTACACATGAATCCATATTTCTTTCAACACACGACTAATCTCAACACATGAGTACTGTCAACACACGACTATTTTTGTTATGCAATATATTTTATAAAGCTATGGTATCTATTCTTTGGTTTTTAAATCAGACTCCACCGTGAAGTAGTTTCTAATTTTAAATATGGTGAAGATGTAAATTTTATTATTAAAATATTTAACTCAACACATAAATAGTTTCAACATATGAACATCGTCAACACATGACTATTTTTATATTCAACACATGAATTTTCTTTTATAATATTCATTATTTTCCCGATTGGAATGAGGCCCAATCAATCACCATATAATGTTACTTATACGGATTCCATACAACACATATATATAATAGCAATGATAAACAATCAACCATCATCCAAGGTGCACTACACTACTGCATAAGCATCAAATATAAATAATTAACGCTTACACAGCCTGTCGACCAATCGATCGACATACAATTAAATAATTGGGATTAGTGTACGCCAAATTTCATCCCAACACCCGTGCGGGGTTTCAAATCAACAAACACAGATTTTGTTTGTGCAGTTGGGCGATGTGTAAAATTTATCGACCCAATCAATATCAGTCAAATCAGTGTATATAAACAAATCGGCCGATTTGTTTATAATTATTTATTTATTCACATTTACGTTAAAAAATATATTTTTAACAATAAAATATTTTTAACTATATAAATATTTTATTTCCTTTCAACACAAGAATATTTTATTATTTAATCATTCCACAATACGATCAATTTTCACAACACATCAATCAAACAAACAAGTCGTCCATGGTCTGTGGACGACGGGTGTCGGGTGCTGCTAAGCACCGTCTGCATCCTAGTATATATATATATATATATATATAACTAGAAAAAGAAATTTAGAGTGAGAAGTTCTCACCAAAGCTATCCCATTTCCACGACACTTCTAATGTAGGAAATCTTGTAGTTCCTGCCTTTTGTCACTTTCGTTGCCCGTATTCACTACATATATAAAATCACATCTTTATATCGTTGCTATGTATATAAAAATTCTATTTTTACTCCGCTACTATATAGATAAAAATTCTATTTTTACATCGATGCTATATAGATAAAAATTCTATTTTTACTCCGCTACTATATAGATAAAAATTCTATTTTTACATCGCTACTATATAGATAAAAATTCTATTTTTACATCGCTACTATATAGATAAAAATTCTATTTTTACATCGCTACTATATAAAGATTTCGCCTTTTCAAATATAAAGATTATATTTTTATATTCTCTATTATATAGAAAATATATTTTCAATACACTGCTTATATAAAAATAGTATTTTTATATCTTCTACTATATAAAGGTCATATTTTTATTCGCTGCATATATAAAAATCGCATTTTTATATTTACTTTGTTATAAAAATTATATTTTTATACTTCTACAATATAAAAGATTATATTTTTATACTTCTACAATATAAAAGATTATATTTTTATACTTCTACAATATAAAAGATTATATTTTTACACTTCTACAATAATAAAAATCATATCTTTCCTTATTTCAAAATCTCACCTTTTCTAATTTAACAATCAAATCTTTTTGCCATGAAAAATCTATTCTTTTTACTAGGAAAAATCATTTCTTTTCTCGCTATTCTAATCAAGTAAAAATCATATTTTGAACAACGCTAAATATAAATATAAAAACTGATTTTATAAATACACTTTAACATATAAGAAAAATCGGTTTTTAAAAATAAAAAAAAGCAAAACTCACTGTTAATTTTTGAGAGGGGGAGAGTGGAGTTGTTCGCTGCTGGTGGTTCCAGAGGGGGAAGGCGGCACCTCACAGTGTCGGTGGTCGGGCAGTGGGCCTTAGGGCGCGGCGGCTCAGGGAAGAAAAGGGGGGCGGTTTTGGTGGTGGTCGGCGGCTTTGAGAAGAGGGGAAGGGAGGAGAAGACCGGGATGAGAAGAAGATGGGGGGGTTTGGTGGTGGTCGGCGGCGCTCCGCCGATGGGGCAGCGGCGGTGGCGGATCGCGGTTTTCCGCGATGGAGTTTTTTTTTTCTTTTACGGGAGAGAGAATGTGAAGGGGAGGGGGTTAAAGGAAAGTATATATATATTTTTATTTATTTAGTTTTAAAAAGTAACTTTTTCTTTCGACCTCGAAACGAAACCCATCGCCTGTCATCCATAGCGTTTCACCCCCATTCCGAACACAATGGGATATGTACCATAAGCTGATTCGACCGTTTCGATCAGTTTCCATTAAAATCAACATATAACTCTATATATTGAATTTGAACGCGCATTTCAATTTACCGGGTTCACATACGAACTCTAAAAATTCCTAAAAAATATTTTATAGCTTCGTATTGATGATACGGTCCTAACAAAACTAGTTTCGTTGAATTCTGGGACTGTTAGAAAAATGGCCATTTTCCAGTCGATTAAAATCAACTGAAACTGGTCAAACACATTTTCCTTTGCCACGCTCACATATTGATTCGAAAAATTATAAAATTTGAAACCTAGCAATAACCTGACACTGCGGATCCAACAAAAGTGGTTTCGTCGAAATCCGAGGTCGTTTGCAAAATGTCTATTTTTAAGGGCCGAAATTCCATAGCGACTGTTCTGAAATTTCAACTGGACATATCTTTTGATTCCCGCTATGAAATTTTGATTTTTCGGATTCATTGGAAAGATATTCTCAAATAGATCCTATTATTTTTTGTTTCACTAAAATCCGGTTTATTTTGCACCCGGTACATTCATTTGAACTTTGAAATCGAATTATTGAACTATCGCGCCATTTTCAATTCCTTTTATAATTATAAATAATTATTTGTATTCTAACGACGACGTATATAATATATACGTTCGAATTCTATTCAAAATAAATTTCTCGTCGATATTTTTCAAAATAATTCATTTTAAATGTTCAAAATTCACTAAAATTGCCAAAATAAAAATTTTAAACTGGCTCGCATTTTCGGGTTGTTACAGGAAGACATTTACCATTCGCTACTTTTGCATTTTTCTCTTTCTTTTTATTTCAGATATTAAACTTGGTTTTCCCACGTCGTTTAAGTTGGAGTTGGAACTTATTTCCTTTCTGCTAACTTGATGTAATAATGTAGAATTCTGTGACTGTGGATTTTCTGTGGATTGATGACATTATATTTCCGCTGCTATGATGTTGTTACTCTATGAATTTCCTATGCTATTTTGTATATGTGATATGTATTATTGTATTTATGTTGTATCCCAAATGATTATTCCTTACTTTCATTCCGTGGAAGTTTGGGGTTATCACAAAGTATGATCCTATATACTGTGTAACTCTGATGATTATATTTATCCAGTGTATTCTATTGTGCATTATCTGGTGTATTTAATTATTTCTGTTCTGTGGTTATCTGTTTGTGTGTTATATTCCAAAGATTACCCTTGCCACCGTCTTATCAGGAATGGGGTCGTCACAAACGTGGTATCAGAGCTTTGGTTAAGCTAAGTTTTGGAATATAACATATTAACAAACTCGTCAGAAATAGAACCAGTAGTGTTCTAAGATGAGTAACTCATCACAGATAGGATCAGTATTATCCTAGTATGAGTATAACAGAATGAAATACACCTCGATAGACACATTTACATTCAAGTATATGTCTCTATGCTTTATAATATCTTTTCTATTGACCTGACACTTAGTCTGCTATTTGCAGAAGTAATAGAAAATGAGTGCCAGAAATATAAGGAATGCAGACCCAGATATTGAAGCTCTATTTATGAAATATAGAAATCTGGGTGGAGCACTATTCTTGGGCGAAGAATCTATTACTAAATCTCAAGCTTGGATTCGTTCCGCTGAGAAAATCTTTGAAGGTTTAAAGCTGAGGGATGATCAGAAAAGATTATTGGCATCTTGGACACTCAAAGACGAAGCTTTGTTCTGGTAGGATTCAATTGTGAAGGATAATCCAGAAGGTGATATCACCTGGGATAGATTCAAAGAGCTTTTTAGTGTAAAATTTACTCCTCCCGAAGCAATTAAGAGGTTATATGATGAATTCTACTATTTGATACAAGGTGATATGGATATCCCAGAATATCATAAGAGATTCAATGAACTTTCTCATTTTGCCCCTCATCTAATTGAAGAGCCAAAGATGAAGAATCTGAGGTTTATTAATGGTCTTCAAAGAAAATTCCAGAATAAAGTAGTGGGGCATGTGAAGCTTCCTTTTTCTGAAATGATATACATGGCCTACCAGTATGAGGATCTCGATAGGAAAGGTATGTTGTGCGACGAAGAGGAAGTCAGTTCTAGCAGAAAAAGGAAATTTGAAACTGATATCTTAGAGGCGAGTGCATAGCCTGAGGCCAGTACGATGTCTAGGGTCAGAAAGAAGCCTAGATTAAATAGAGGAAAGGTTATATCTGAGAAAGGATCAGTAACCACGGCCACATGCAATAACTGCAATAAGCAAGGGCATTTGACCAGGAATTGTAAATCTTTGAAATCGCGGGGAAAGGAATGGTTTAAATCCAAAGATAAACCTCAAGAGAATAGGGGATGCTATAAGTGCCACCGGGCTGGGCATATTGCAAAGAATTGCCGGCTATCACAGAAATCTGAAGTGGTTCAAGTAAATAAAGTAGCAGAAATTCCTGGATCCTCATCCGGCCAGGAAAGGCGAGATGTTTTAGAAGGCACACTTACTGTCAAAAACATTCCAGTTAAAGTACTGTTTGATACAGGCGCGTCGCGAAGCTTTGTTGCAAAGAATGCGGTTAAGAAACTAGACTTGAATTTGAAAAAGCTCAGAGAACCCATGACTGTTCATAATCCGGTTGGGGGCTCTGTCGATCTTAGTTGGGTTTGTGGAGTTCCAGTTTCTTTTTCTTGCTACTGATTCCCTACTATTGCGATTGTCATGAATTTTACAGAGTTTGATCTGATTCTGGGAATGGATTAGCTAACCAAGTATGAAGCTGAGGTTAAATGCACCGACAGAGTCGTAAGGGCGAAAATTAAATCAGGAAATTATATAACCATTCCATGTGAAGGTTCGATTTCTGACAGAAAAGACTTCTGGGTAGCATTGGATGTTTCTCCTGCTCAAACAGAACCTGTTCCTGTTGTTACAGAGAATATTCAGGTCGACATTGCAAATATTCCAGTTGTCAATAACTATGCGGATGTGTTCGAAGAAGTTGTTAGCTTACCTCCGCAGAGAGAAATTGATTTCAAGATCTCTTTAGTTCCGAATGCAAGGCCAGTAGTTCACGCTATTCGAAGAATAACCTTGAAAGGGAAAGATGAGTTAGACATCAAACTAGAGAGCTTGTGTGGAAGGGTCTAATCAGGCCAAGCTTTTCTGATTGGGGGGCAGCAGTGGTATTTGTCCCGAAGTCAGATGGTACTCTCAGATTATGTGTAGATTATCGAGACTTGAATAAGCGGACACTGAAAAACAAATATCCATTGCCGCGGATTGATGATTTGTTGGATCGATTAAATGGCACACAAGTATTTTCTCGAATTGACCTAGCTACAGGTTTCCATCAACTTTGTATCGCCGAGGAGTGTGTCCCTTTGACAGCATTCAGAGGTCCAGACCTATTCTATGAGTGGTTAGTAATGTCGTTCGGCTTATGTAACGCTCCAGCATATTTTGTCGATCTAATGAACCTGGTATTCAGGGGAGTATTGAATAAATTCGTTCTTGTCTTCATTGATGATATTCTAATCTTCTCTAAATCAGAAAGCGAACACGAAAAACATTTGGAACAAGTGTTAGAAATTATCAGAAAGAATGTTTTAAAAGAAAAATTTTCCAAATGTATATTCTGGCAAGAAGAAGTCAAATTTCTTGGCCACGTCGTGTCAAAAGAAGGAATTTCATTGGATCCCAGTAAAATCACTGCTATTCAGAATTGGAAACAACCTCGTACGCCTACAGAAGTCAGAAGTTTTCTCGGGTTAGCCAGTTATTATCGGAAATTCATTAAGGATTTCGCGAAGACATCTAGTCCTTTAACGAAACTGACGAAGAAACATTCGAGATTCAATTGGACTTCAGAATGTGAGGAAGCTTTCTAGAAGCTGAAATTAATACTAACGACCCTCCAGTGTTAACAATAATAGATGGCAATGAGGACTTGAAAGTCTGGACTGATGCATCTAGAGAAGGCCTTAGTGCAGTGTTAATGCAAAGAGGTCAAGTGATTGCTTATGCTAGCTGTCAACTGAAACCGCATGAGAAGTATTACGTTACTCATGATCTTGAGTTGTTAGCCATTGTATTTGCTTTGAAAATCTGGAGGTACTACCTTTTGGGTGAGAAATTCGAACTGTATACAGACCATCAATCGTTGAAATATCTGTTCACCCAGAAAGACTTGAATCTAAGGCAGCAACGTTGGCTAGAATTTCTTGCGGCATACGATTTTGTACACTCCAGAAAAAGACAATGTTGTGGCTGATGCGCTGAGTAGAAAGAATGTAATAATCGTCAGTTTTATCATTACGAAGTCTTTGATTGATAAAATATTTGCTCTTCAGAAGGATGATCACTTCATTCAAAGAATCAAAGAAAGAATACAGTGAGGCGAGACCTTGAGTTTTCAGATAGATGACGAGGGAATCCTACGGTTGAAAGGTCGAATATGTGTGCTGAACATTGCTGAACTTCGAAGAGAAGTATTGGATGAATGTCACAAAGCTAAGCTTAGCATCCATCCAGGGGTGAGCAAGATGTATAATGATATCAAACGCACTTTCTGGTGGAGATCTATGAAACGAGACATCTCCTTATATGTTAGCCAGTGTACTACTTGTCAGCAAGTCAAAAGCGATCAACAGAAGCTCGCTGGATTGTTGCAGCCTTTGGAAATTCCCGGTGGGAAGTGGGAATAGATTTCTATGGATTTCATAGATGGTTTTCCCGGGACTAGGAAAGGAAATGAAAGTATTTGGGTGATCGTGGATCGATTTACGAAGACCGCTCATTTCATACCTGTCAAATCGAATAGAACTGCTCAAAGTTTGGCGCAGATTTATTTCAAGGAAATTGTTAGATTGCACGGAGTTCCCATGAGCATCGTTAGTGATCGTGACCCGATTTTTTCCAGTAAATTCTAGGAAGCATTCCAAGCAGAATTGGGAATGAAACTGAACTTGAGCACCGCATATCATCCTCAAACAGATAGCCAAACTAAGGGGGTGAATCGTATTCTTGAAGATCTGTTGCGGGCTTGTATTCTGGATTTTGGCGGATCGTGGGAAGACCATTTACATTTGGTTGAATTCTCATATAATAACAGCTACCAGGCGAGCCTGAAAATGTCTCCATTCGAAGTATTGTATGGTAGACCATGTCGATCCCCTGCTTGTTGGGTTGAACCTGGTAACAGACTTGTATTGGGGCCAGATATGATTCGCGATGCTGCAGATAAAGTCGATTTCGTTAAGAAACGATGACTAGCTGCCCAAAGCCGACAAAAGAGCTATGCAGATAAGAGAAGAAGGGATATATCATTTGTTGTTGGCGACTATGTATATTTGAAAGTATCTCCGATGAGAGGAGTTATCCGGTTCGGTAAAATAGGGAAATTGGCGCCCAAATTCATTGGTCCATTTCCTATTCTTGAACGGATTGGAACTCTGGCATATAAGGTTCAATTGCCTAATTGGTTGCCTGGAGTGCATGATGTATTTCACATATCTCAACTTCGAAAGCACGTTCATGATCCATACTTGATCATGGAAGAAGCAGCACAACAGGATATAGAAATCACTCCAGAATTGGCTGTGAGAAGAAAGCCGTTAAAGATAATTGGCAAAGAAACCAAAGAGCTGAGGAACAAAAAGGTTCACTTAGTCAAAGTGCAATGGAGTGGAGATCCGCGAGATTGTACTTGGGAAACAGAGGAGAGCATTAATGTAATGACCCAGAAAATATGAACCAATTTAAAATTTTTAAATTGGCTAAAATAATGGATTTAAATATTTAAAATAAATATTTTAAATAATAGCAATGAAAAGTGAGTTTGAATCGACGTTTGAAAACGAATATAATTAATTCTAATTATAAACAAGGCCTGAAATGGCGCTGCAGTTTCAAAAATTGAATTCAAACTTTGTCGGACTGTACCAGGTGCAAAACAAAATGGATTTGAGTGAAACCAAAAATATTTAAATCTGTTAGTGAATACCTTTCTAACGAATCTGAAAAATCGAAGTTTCATAGCGGAAAGCAAAAGTTATGGCCAAATGAATTTTCAGAAAGGTCGCTATGGAATTTATATAGCCCGCGAAATTGGCCATTTTGCATACGACCTCGGAATTCGACGAAACCAATTTTGTTGGATCCTGGATGTGAAGTTATTGCTAGGTTTCAAATTTCATAATTTTTGAAGCTAGTATGTGAGCGTGGCAAAGGAAAACGTGTTTTGGTCAATTATAGTTAAATTGGATCGACCAGAAATGGGCCTTTTTGCAAACGGTCTCAAAATTCGACGAAATAAGTTTTGTTGGGACCGCATCGTCAAAACATAGCTAGATTTATTTTTCTGGAATTTTTCGAATCAGTTTGTGGCCTTGGCAAATTGAAATGTACGTTCAAATCGAATATTGAATGTTTTATATTTTAGTTTGAAGAAAAATTGACTGAAACATTCGAATGGGCCTTCGAAACATATCCCATTGTGTTCGGAATGGGGGTAAAACGCTAGGGACGACAGTCGTTGGGTTTGGATTGGGGTTCGCAGGAGGCAAGGGGTATTTTCGGATTTTTAAAACTATATAAAAAAATATAATTCGTCCACGTCAGAACCCCCCCCCCCCCCCGTCTTCTCTCTCCCTGACCCAAAAACACACAGTGGAAAAATCTGGCCACCTTCTCTCTTCTTTTCCTCCTCAACCGCTCAACGAAACGCCCTGGCACAGTTGAACTTTTTGAAGATCATCTCGAGCTCTTCAAATCCATATAGGGAGAACCTCGTATCGTTGCTCCATCGCTGAGAATCGCCACCGGGAAGTTCCGCCGTTCATCCTCGATTTGCGCGCCCCTCTACACTTTGAACTGGACGAGCCTGGTAGCGCCGGGACGTCGTCTCGGAGCTCTACGCCACTGCGAAGCCTGATTTCCCTTAAGATTCACGGATTTTAAGAAAATTCAAAACCTAGTTTTAAAAAGGAGGTACGGCTATATTTATTTTCAACAGTTTTAACACCTTTAAACCATTGCAAACTTTGAAAAATCATATCTTTTTCGTGTGTGATCGAAATTCAGTGAAACAAGAAACAATGGACTCGTGTGGATGCCTTCTACATTCTAGAAGAGACTGCATATTTTTCCGAGCCTTCTGCTATTTTTGGTGGAGTGGAACCCAATGTGAGATTTCTAATTTATAAACGATATGGAAAACGACGATGTATAAATTATATAGTCGATGTCTGAGTTATATAAGCGTTGTACACCTCTTGTATAAGCGTTGTATAAGTTGTACGTTCGATGTATAAGTTGTATATGCGTTGTAAAAATTATATAATTGTTGAAATAGAAGTGAAATGCTATATATATATATATATACACACGCCCCTCGTCCACAAACCATGGACGATATTTATTGGTTGTGATTGGTGGGAAAATTGATTGACAGCGAATGGTTGATTGGGATTGTTTGTGGTTGATATTGATTGATTATGGTTGAAAAATACCCGTTTTTGGTTGAGAAATATTTGGTTGAAACCACATAGGAATAGTTTGTGGAAATGAAATAAATATACATGCCGCCTGCGTGCGAACTAGATGCATGATTCCCCATTGTCAAAAACCGCAAGGTTTTAAGGTAGAGCGAGGAGCCGTACTAGGGACGGTCCCGGTTTTAACTACCCTGTCGTTATGCTGCCGAAATTTTGAATAATATTCATGTGTTTGAATTATTTTCATTTGTTGAAACTCTATTTATTCGTTGAATAGAAAGCCTTCATGTGTTGAGTCGATATTCATTCGTTGGATAGGAATTCATGTGTTGAATGGTATTCGTATTTTAAATATAAAAATCACATTTTTATCTATATATGTAAACTATAGAAAACCTTCATGTGTTGAGTCGATATTCATTCGTTGGATAGGAATTCATGTGTTGAATGGTATTCGTGTTTTAAATATAAAAATCACATTTTTATCTATATATGTAAACTATAGAAAACCTTCATGTGTTGAGTCGAAATTCATTCGTTGAATTGAAATTCATGTGTTGAATGGTATTCGTGTTTTAAATATAAAAATCACATTTTTATCTATATATACAAACTATAGAAAACCTTCATGTGTTGAATCGATATTCATTGGTTGAATTGAAATTCATGTGTTTAATGGTATTCGTGTTTTAAATATAAAAATCACCTTTTTATATATATAAACTATAGAAAACCTTCATGTGTTGAATCGAAATTCATTCGTTGAATTGAAATTCGTGTGTTGAATGGTATTCATATTTTGAAATAAATTGTTTTATAATAAAAATCATATTTTTATCATCTATATGAACTATATAAAATAGTCGAGTTTTGAAATAAATTGTTTTATAATAAAAATCCCATTTTTATCACCAATATGAACTATATAAAATAACCTGGTTTTGAAATAAATTGTTTTACATTAAAAATCAAATTTTTACTATATACATGACATGTTAAAAATAGTGAAGTGTTGAAATAGAAAACAGTTAGATAAAAATATCATTTTTATCGAAAGTATGAAAGTTATATAGTTTTGAAATCGAAGAATCGATATATATATATAAATAGAATTAAAATATATTGAATAACGAAGCTGCAGTTCATATTTTGAAACCGTGATTTCAAACGATTATACCGGGAGATCCGACCATCGGGTTTTCCTGAAATCGCAACCGTTGGGTTCGCCTTGGGAATATCTTTCCAACAGCACCAACTTTGTAAAAATCCAACAGTTGGATTGTCTGGAATGTTTAATTCAATTCTGAAGAAAAACAACGCCAGAATCGATTATATATATATATAATTATATTTAATTGAATAACGACGCTGCAGTTCGTATTTTGAAATCGAAACTTCAAACGATTATACCGGGAGATCCGACCGTCGGAATTTCCCGAAACTAGAACCGTTGGATTAGTTTTGAAAAGATCTTTCCAATGATGTAAATTTTGTGAAGATCCAACGGTTAGGTTTTCCGATATGTGTAAATCAAATCTGAAGAAAAATAGCGCCACGGTCGCTTTATGGCCCGAATCATCGTTTTGAATAAATTGGCTATTTTAAAATAAATAAAAATAACGATAAATCGTTATAAACTATTATAAACGATATGGATGTGAAATTTAGAAATTAACTGAAGGTTGGCTAAGTCGAATTGTTTCCTGGGTGCTGATCTGATGTTGGTTTCAGCCTTCGGGGTTAATATTTGGGAAATCGTTCTCTTACTGATTGACGGTTAGTGACTAATGAATTGAAATGATGCGTGTGTATGTTAGTGTTGCACTTGTTTATTATATACGCGAGTTGCTCAGAAATACCGGGTTTACCCCATTCTGAATAACTGAATCGACAATAAGAAATCGAAGATAAAGACGGTGGTCGAAGACCGGAGATCTTCACCTCGTTTGGATGGTAACCGAGGTCCTGATTGGGAGGCATCCCGAAATATGGATAATGAGTGGTGATCGTCCAGACGTACGTGGTGATCGATGGGTTTGCGAGGTATATAGTGCCTCTGGTTTCGTTCAGACCCAGAACGGACTTGCAAATGGACAGTGTGTCTGACATTGGAATTTATTCTGTGTGATTGATAGCCATCAGTTGCACGGTGTGAATTGCCTGTGTGGCATGCTAAGATCCAGTGATCAGGGCTTCTGTTGAAAAGCAATGTCTTGTGGTGATGATGAAAGCCCCGCCCGTGTGGCGTAGCTTTGTGTATAATGTAAATTCGCGAGCCTCACACCCCGGTATGAACCAGAAACGGGAGAGGACATCAAGGAGGGCCTGCGTTTCTTCCTAGCTAGAAGTGGCGTCAGTGGTTTTACACGCCCTGACGAGTTTGACTTATGTGGTTGTTGCTGTTGCAAGGCGCCTCGGTTAGATCGGACGATCCGGGTCCGATGGAGTCATTCTTTGGCTCATTTACGCCCCAAAGGGCGGGGAAACGTAGTGTTCAGGCATAATAATCCACCTCGGTGGACCGACCGTGACGATCCAAGCTTGCCTGCGCGCTTGCCAGAAACTCGGGCTAGGCAGTCTCGAATTCGGTAAGGACTATCTTTTGCCTTGGTTCATGACGGAAATCCAATTTCCAAATACGACATCGTGCGATTTTGATTGTATACCTATATATGGCGACATAGTGGTATGGGGCATTAATGCCGTCTATGATTGATAGTTATGATTTGAAATTGTTTTCAAAACACATAAACACTAGCAATAATGTAATACCCCACATCCATTAATGTCACTCACAATGGGAATGCATTAACTTCCATGGAGGTTATAAGTGAATATAGAACAGAAAAATTACAACTAGATAGATAATAAATAGTACTTGGAAATCTAAAACTTCATTTTATTGCAGCGGAAATTAAACATGTTGTTACATCATAAAACCATAGATCATAACCAAGTACAATATCCATCTTCATAAAAAAAATACATAATCCCATTACATAAATAGCCATTAAAAAGATAACAAGCTGGACTTTACTTCAACAGTCCAAGCTTTCCAAAGAGAGATGAAGCAATTCAATCAAACTCCACTAGAGCTGGGTCCAACCTGAGGACCTAGAGGGGGAAAATGGATAGAAATAGAGGGGGTCAGACATAAAGTCTGGCGAGTATGATAATTCTAACAATACTATTATCAAAATAACTAGACTAAGGCATAAGCTGGAAGACAAGTATATGTCTGTGAACTCTTAGGAAGATAAAGATAGTGTTTAAGATAACGTTAAAGATAACGGTAAAGGCACACCTAATTACTAACGAATGAATACTACACTGCACCGCACATTACTACACTGCACCACACCAGTCACCCTATTGTTTGATCCCACTTGCTTCACACAGAAACTTTATAAATAGCCTTACGTACCCCTAGCTGACTACATAGGTGCCGTCTGCCCCTATCTCCACTAGGTGTACCCCACTACCCGCCTTCGATCGGCTCCCTACTCGTATATACTCGTGATGGCCCCACAGTGGGGTGTATCACTTCCCTAAATTGGCAACCCGATACAACTTGAGAATGCACAGCTTATACCTACACGATGCAACAACGTCTTACCTACCAGCCCGGGTCCACACACGCATACGAAACCCGTTGGACTTGCGTTGCCACCGCTCCCCGTTTTGGCCTCTTACAGTCGAACCCAGCATGCGTGTCCCGTCCTCGACTTGGGTCGAGCCCACAAAGATACGTTTGGGATACTGGTCGAAATGGGCCCCCACAAGCTACCCACCTAAGCTTGTCACTAGTATATCCCACTTAACCCTCTTAGTCATGTTCATTTACATGTGTGTTTGGTTAAGTCTTACTAATCGTATTTCACATGCCACTAAGGGCACCCCCTAGATTCCTCATGCCACCCAAGGCACCTACTTAACCCCCATGTCCCACCTTACATGTTTATCGGGTTAAGTATTTCTTAATTCATTCAGGCCATAACCTCATAAAGACCTCTCACATTAGACTGGCATTTATGGCAGCTGGATTTGCCGGGCGGGTCCGGGCAGTCTTACACCATAAAAGAATCTAACCTCGTGTCTTTACAACCGTTATGCTTTAGTTTAGGCCTATGACCTCTCACATTGGGCTGACATTTGTGACCACTGGATTTGCCGGGCGGGTCTGGGCTGGTTTACGTCACAAACGAGTCCAACCTCGTGTCCTAAGCATTGATTAACACTTAAAATCTTTTACCCCAGTTTTAATAATTCCCTATTCAAATTATCAATTAAGTCAACTTTTAATGATCTCCATAATTGACTCAATTATGGCCATCCACTTATTGCATGCAAAATCATATCAATTGCACCCCAACTTTTTAATATTAAATCCTTAATATTACCCCTACCCCACGTTTATACGTTCGCTTATTCAACGCATAATATAGGCTAGACTTGAATAGTCTAACACATAGCACAAAGATAAATTATCACAACATATAGACAATTAAAATAAATCTAATCATAATAGGGGTGAAACTTGCATAAACTACACATGTTAAGGATCAAAAGGTGTCAACTTGTTAAATGTCTCAATTTACATGATATGATCATAGCCCAAATCTATACATAAACTTGCATATGGGGTTTTTAGGCAACATAATGATGGTGTGAACTAGCATAGGATATCACATAAGTCATAGCATAATTCTAGATGTCATAATAGATGTCTTGGCATATGTTCATAACTTTTCTAATCAATCTAACTTGCATATGTAACTTGTCATATAGACCAACATAGCCCAAACATGATGATTTAATTAATATGAACTAACTAGCATAGATGGTAACATCATGGCCTTTTTAACATGTATGATTTATCACAACTTAGCATAGAAACTTTCAACATACATAACATCATCATAGCATGATTTACAACATATAAGATATCATCATCACATAACATTGGATTTACAATATACATGATAGCAAAAGGGGTTTACAACAACATATATGATAATTCACATCATCTACTCATAATCCATTCATAACTCAACCTAATTAAAATGATATTAATCTTGTTAAGATCATCATACTCACAATTTAGAGAAGAAAAGAGAGAGTTTTGCTTTGCATTAGGGTTGAGAGAATTAGAATTGAATTTGCTTTTCTTCTTTCTTAGTTGGCGGCGGCTCCATTGATTTCCATGGCGACGGTAACTATTCTATTTTAATTAGGTTTAGGGTTAGCATTAGGATGTATTTATAGGTGTAGGAAGTTATTTAGGACCATTAGATTAACCCTGAACCATGAGAACCAATCAAATGCAAAATCTGCATTTGAGCGAATCGGCCCACGGGTTGACGGCCAAACACCCTGGATTAACCCCTAGTCGACCCAGCGGGGCTTGGGTCGACCTCAAAAATGGGCCGGTTCGGTTATTTCCCCTCCCAATTCGCTGTTTTGAACTTTTTCGCATATTTATTTATTTAATTTTTAATTTATATATATATATATATATCAATATATATATATATTTCTCTGCGCAACCCATTTCACTTAATTCTTTTCTAAAAATTAAGTATACTTTAATTTGTGAATTTTAATGTTATAAAATTACGGGGTGTTACATTCTCCCCTTCTTAAAGGATTTCGTCCCCGAAATCTCCAAGTCAAGAAGAATGTATATCCTACCATCTAATCGTCCATCTACTCAACCATCAAACACCAACATCCATTGTCCTTAAAAATCTTCTAATGCTTTAATGTTTATATGCACAGTGTGTGTATATGTCCATATCTAATGCAAAATTAGGCGGTCTACTGATTCAGTCGACCTCCTTAGTGCAATTCATGATAGTGCCATGCGTCCAATATGTATGCAAAAGATTCCTAATGATACATATTAATTCTATATGCGTGCACAACCATCCACCCGAATGCAGCAACTATATGATAATACAACCATTATACATCCATTTTACTAAATACATCCATATATATGCAATATGCAATATGAAGTGACTGAGCCGATCTGGTGCCTAATAGTGTGTGTATATGCATCCACGAGCAACCACTAGCAAACACTTGAATCCACTTTGCATCCACCATACATAACATGTCTCAAACACATGTTTCAACCATAGGATTATCCTAACTAAAGGTCAAAGATACTAGCGAGAGGATATACTAAAGATAAGATAAGTACAAGCTAAGCGATAAAGGAGAAATTAAAGGACATACCCTCAAAAAGAAAAGGGTATCGTGAACGCATCTTCTCTTCCGTCTCCCAAGTAGCGTTGCTCTCATCATCTCCCCATTGCACTTTGACTAGTCTGACCTCTCGATTCCTCAACCTCTTGATCTCCGACCCAAGAATGCGCGTAGGAGCTCGTCGAATTGTCGCATCACGCTCTATCTCCACCTCTCTAAGCCAGCTCGGCTCTACCACTTCCGTGGTCTCGTGCAAGCACTTCCTCAAATGTGACACATGGAATACGTCATGTACACCACTAAGTCTATCGGGCAACTCCACTCTATACGCCATCCGTCCAATCCTCTCCTTAATAGGAAACGGCCCTACAAACCTTGGTGCTAATTTCCCAACGGACCCAAAGCGAACAACGTTTCGTAATGGAGACACTTTGACAAAGACCATGTCCCCAACTTCAAACTTGAGATCTGTCCTCCTCTTATCCGCATAAGATTTCTGCCTATCTTGCGCTGCTTTCATCCTCCTTCGAATCAAGTCGATCTTCTCCGAAGTCTCCCTAATCATATCGGGCCCAAGTAAGATCTTATCCGTAGATTCCCACCAACATGTAGGTGAACGACAAGGTCGTCCATATAGAGCTTCGAATGGTGCCATACCAATGCTGGACTGAAAGCTATTATTATATGCAAGCTCAACCAATGGAAGATGCTCTTCCCATGTACCCCCAAAGTCTAGGATACATAGCCTCAACAGATCCTCTAGAATGCGATTCACCCTCTCAGTCTGGCCGTCCGTCTGAGGATGATATGCGGTGCTCAAACATAACTGAGTCCCTACCGCCTCTTGTAAGCTTCTCCAAAATTCGCTAGTGAATATAGGATTGTGGTCGCGCACTATGCTAGAAGGAACACCGTGCAAACAAATATTTCTCGGACATATACAGAAGCTAACCATGAATCAGTCCTCTTACTCTTCACGGGAATGAAATGGGCGCTCTTAGTAAGTCTATCTACTATAACCCAAATCCCCGTATTACCCCTCCTCGATCGCGGTAATCCATCGACAAAATCCATCGAGACACTCTCCCACTTCCATAGTGGAACCTCCAATGGGTGAAGCAACCCACCGGGTTTCTTTTGCTCCGCTTTTACTTGTTGGCATACCAAGCATCTAGTGACATACTCGACCACGTCTTTCTTCATGCCGGCCCAAAAGTAAACTCTCTTCATGTCTTTGTACATCTTGTCCCCGCCGGGATGAATGGTCATCTTCGAACGATGTGCTTCGTCAAGAATAGTCTTCCTTAGGTCATCGCCTTTTGGTACACAAAGTCTACCGTCCCTACGTAACCAACCCTTATCATCTAGGGTATACCTACGAAGATAGCTTGATGACTCCCTTCCTTTGAGCTTTTCTAATAACTCAACTAACTGTGGGTCGTCTCGCTGTGCCTCGCCAATCCGTCCAAAAAGCATAGGACTGACTTCCAAGGATGCTAGCAAACCGGGTACGAAGTCAACGGAAGGTCTAAAGTCCAACATCGAAATGAATTCTAAACTTTGCCGCTCAACAAACAAAGGACGTAAGGATAATCTTTTTCTACTTAAGGTATCGGCCACCACGTTACCCTTGCTAGGGGTATATGCTATCTCAAAGTCGTAGGACGCTAAGAACTCCATCCACCTTTGCTGCCTTAAGTTCAAGTCCTTTTGAGAGAATAGGTATTTTAAAGATTTTTGGTCAGTGAATAGTTCGAATTTCTCGCCAAGAAGATAATGACGCCAAGATTTAAGCGCGAAAACAATAGCGGCCAACTCTAAGTCATGTGTGGGGTAATTCTTCCCATGCGCTCTCAACTGCCTTTGACCATAGGCTATTACCCTGCCCTCTTGCATTAAGACTGCGCCTAGTCCTGTCCCACAAGCGTCGGTATAAACGGTAAACGGCTTACTCCCGTCTGGCAATACTAAGACTGGGGTTGAAGTCAAAGCTCTCTTCAAACGTTGGAACGCATCATCACAATCTACGTCCCATGTGAAAACTAGGTTCTTCTTCGTCAAGCGTGTCAATGGAGCTGATATCTTTGCGAAGTCTTTGATAAACTTCATATAGTAGCCAGCCAACCCCAAGAAACTTCTCACTTCGGTAGCATTTTTAGGAACCTTCCAATCTTGGATGGCCACCACCTTCGCGGGATCTACAGCTATCCCTTCTTTGGAAACCACGTGCCCCAAGAACCATACTTCCTTCCTCCAAAAGTGACACTTAGAAAATTTAGCCTTAAGGCTATGCGCTCATAGGGTCTCCAACACTTCCCTAAGATGTAGGGCATGCTCTTCTTCATCCTTAGAAAAGATCAAGATGTCATCTACAAAGACTACCACGAATTTGTTAAGGTACTCCCTAAACACCCTACTCATCAAATCAACAAAATAGGTTGGGGCGTTTGTCAAACCGAAGGGCATCACTAGCCATTCATAGAAACCGTCCGAAGTCCTAAAAGCAGTCTTGTCTATGCTATCCTCAGCCACTCTCAACTGATGGAACCCAGTGGCTAAGTCCAACTGCGAAAACACTGAGGCGCCAACTAACTGATTGAAGAGATCGTCAATCCTCGGTAGTGGGTGTCTGTTCTTTTTAGTAAGTTTATTAAGTTCTCTATAGTCCACACAGTCTAAGGGACCCATCCGCCTTCGTGGCAAATACTACTGGAGCACCCCACTCCGATATACTTCGTCTTATGAACCCCTTCTCAAGCAACTCCTTCACTTGCTTATCGAGTTCCCTCCTTTCACGTGGAGCCATGTGGCGTACTGGAAAAGATACTGGTTTCGCATTATCCACAAGATATATTCGAAAATCTATCTCCCGCTTCGGAGGCAAGCCCTTCACCTCCTCAAACACATCGAAATATTCTCGGACCACTCTAACAGATCGTAGATTTTCCTCAGACGCGTCAAGCGATTCTAGATAACTTAGCATAGCCGAATTTATGGGATTACAAAAGATTTCGAGAGTGTTGTCAAGGCGAGTCACGAGCCTAACTACTCTCCTTTCACAATCAAGAACGGCCCCATTTCTGGACTACCAATCCATTCCTAAAATTAGCCCATAGCCCGTGAAGCCCAACACATAAGCATCACATCTAAATTCAACGCTAAGTATGGAAATTTTCAAATCCAAACACATCATAGACAAATAAGCTGAGCCCCCAATTGGATTCGAAACAACTAAGGGATCCTCTAATAAACTAGTGTTTAAGTGCAGTGATTCAACTAATGATGTAGAGATAAACGAATGCGATGCGCCCGAATCGAATAGGGTACGGACAGGATGACCAAACAGAAAAACTAAGCTTTCAACAGAAATGGTGCTACCTCGTTCTTGCAGAGGTGGGACCGCGAGAGCCTGAACTTGTCCCCTTACCTGCCCTGGTGCTATAAGAGCCTGCACCTGTCCTCCCGAGGTAGCTCCTGCCCTCTGCCCCTTCTTTGGGCAGTCCTTCACTAAATGTCCCGCATCGCCACAATGAAAACAGCCTGTCTTCGTTTTCTTTCGGCAATCCTTGCTGAGATGGCCTGGTGTCCCACAGTTAAAACATTTCTTCTTTCCCTTGCCGTTATTGTCTTTAACACCCTTCTTGTTTTTCTATTGTGGTTTCTTCTGATCCCCCTTCTTCTCGGGTGCCTTATCAGCTTTAGCGCTTTTCTCCTCATGCATAAGCGCCATTTCTACTAACTTCTCAAAGGTGGCCCCCATAGGGATGTGGGTCATGGCCAACCCTTGCAATGGTTCATTCAAGCCATTCACGAACCTCAGCGCCTTCTTCTCCGGCCTGTTCACTAAGTCCAAGCCAAACCTTGCTAACTGATTAAATTTATTGACATATTCTTTCACTGATGAGCTTCCTTGCTTCAATGTCAAGAACCTTTCCATATATAGATTTTTTTCTGCCCTTGAGAGAAACTTCGCCTTGAACCTACGTCTGAAATCCGCCCAAGAGTCAACAGGACGCTCCCCATTAGTGACCTCCCACCAAAACGAGGCCTCTCCCTTCATCAACCAAGCTGCTAATCGAACTCTCCTCCCTTCTTCTACTTCAAATATTTCTAGCAATTCTTCCACCTCCTTAAGCCAATCTCTAGCTTCCACAAACATTTCTGACCCTCGAAATGGTTTTCCACCCATAGCCTTGAATTCCTTGCACGTCTTTGCAAAAGTATCTACGCGAGGAGGAGGAGAAACGGGTGCAACTGGTGGTGGAGGAACATTGGCTGGACCTGCAGCGGCCTTAGCCTCTAATAACCTCCTATACCATCCTGGTATCGTTACACCGTCGGGTAGATTAAGATCTTCAGCCATGCTGAAACGAAAAAGGAAAGATTCAGAATGGAGAATTCGAAAGATAAAGATATGGGCTATTGGGGATTATGTTTTTTTTTCTTAAAAACTATTCTCTTTAAATTTCTCATTAAAACATGTTTTTGAAAGCACTTCTTCCAAAAATAACTATTTTTCTAAAGTATTTTTATCTGTTCTGGTAACCTTAAGCTCTGATACCACATGTAACACCCCACGTCCATTAATGTCACTCACAATGGGAATGCATTAACTTCCATGGAGGTTATAAGTGAATATAGAACAGAAAAATTACAACAAGACAGATAATAAATAGTACTTGGAAATCTAAAACTTCATTTTATTGCAGCGGAAATTAAACATGTTGTTACATCATAAAACCATAGATCATAACCAAGTACAATATCCATCTTCATAAAAACAAAATACATAATCCCATTACATAAATAGCCATTAAAAAGATAACAAGCTGGACTTTACTTCAACAGTCCAAGCTTTCCAAAGAGAGATGAAGCAATTCAATCAAACTCCACTAGAGCTGGGCCCAACCTGAGGACCTGGAAGGGGAAAAAGGATAGAAATAGAGGGGGTCAGACATAAAGTCTGGCGAGTATGATAATTCTAACAATACTATTATCAAAATAACTAGACTAAGGCATAAGCTGGAAGACAAGTAAATGTCTATGAACTCTTAGGAAGATAAAGACAGCGTTTAAGATAACGTTAAAGATAACGGTAAAGGCACACCTAATTACTAACGAATGATTACTACACTGCACCGCACATTACTACACTGCACCACACCAGTCACCCTATTGTTTGATCCCACTTGCTTCACATAGAAACTTTATAAATAGCCTTACGTACCCCTAGTTGACTACATAGGTGCCGCCTGCCCCTATCTCCACTAGGTGTACCCCACTACCCACTTTCGATCGGCTCCCTACTCGTAGATACCAGTGCTGGCCCCACAGTGGGGTGTATCACTCCCCTAAAGTGGCAACCTGATACAACTTGAGAATGCATGGCTTATACCTACACGATGCAACAACGTCTTACCTACCAGCTCGAGTCCACACACGCATACGAAACCCATTGGACTTGCGTTGCCACCGCTCCCCGTTTTGGCCTCTTACAGTCGAACCCAGCATGTGTGTCCCGTCCTCGACTTGGGTCGAGCCCACAAAGATACGTTTGGGATACTGGTCGAAATGGGCCCCCACAAGCTACCCACCTAAGCTTGTCACTAGTATATCCCACTTAACACTCTTAGTCATGTTCATTTACATGTGTGTTTGGTTAAGTCTTACTAATCGTATTTCACATGCCACTAAGGGCACCCCCTAGATTCCTCATGCCACCCAAGGCACCTACTTAACCCACATGTCCCACCTTACATGTTTATCTGGTGAAGTATTTCTTAATTCATTCAGGCCATAACCTCATAAAGACCTCTCACATTAGACTGGCATTTATGGCAGCTGGATTTGCCGGGCGGGTCCGGGTAATCTTACACCATAAAAGAGTCTAACCTCGTGTCTTTACAACCGTTATGCTTTAGTTTAGGCCTAGGACCTCTCACATTGGGCTGACATTTGTGACCACTGGATTTGCCGGGCGGGTCCGGGCAGGTTTACATCACAAACGAGTCCAACCTCGTGTCCTAAGCATTGATTAACACTTAAAATCTTTTACCCCAGTTTTAATAATTACCTATTCAAATTATTAATTAAGTCAACTTTTAATGATGTCCATAATTGACTCAATTATGGCCATCCACTTATGGCATGCAAAATCATATCACTTGCACCCCAACTTTTTAATATTAAATCCTTAATGTTACCCCTACCCCACGTTTATACGTTCGCTTATTCAACGCATAATATAGGCTAGACTTGAATAGTCTAACACATAGCACAAAGATAAATTATCACAACATATAGACAATTAAAATAAATCTAATCATAATAGGGGTGAAACTTGCATAAACTACACATGTTAAGGATCAAAAGGTGTCAACTTGTTAAATGTCTCAATTTACATGATATGATCATAGCCCAAATCTATACATAAACTTGAAGATGGGGATTTTAGGCAACATAATGATGGTGTGAACTAGCATAGGATATCACATATGTCATAGCATAATTCTAGATGTCATAATAGATGTCTTGGCATATGTTCATAACTTTTCTAATCAATCTAACTTGCATATGTAACTTGTCATATAGATCAACATAGCCCAAAGATGATGATTTAATTAATATGAACTAACTAGCATAGATGGTAACATCATGGCCTTTTTAACATGTATGATTTATCACAACTTAGCATAGAAACTTTCAACATACATAACATCATCATAGCATGATTTACAACATATAAGATATCATCATCACATAACATTGGATTTACAATATACATGATAGCAAAAGGGGTTTACAACAACATGTATAATAATTCACATCATCTACTCATAATCCATTCATAACTCAACCTAATTAAAATGATAATAATCTTGTTAAGATCATCATACTCGCAATTTTGAGAAGAAAAGAGATAGTTTTGCTTTGCTTTAGGGTTGAGAGAATTAGAATTGAATTTGCTTTTCTTCTTTCTTAGTTGGCAGCGACTCCATTGATTTCCATGGCGACGGTAACTATTCTATTTTAATTAGGTTTAGGGTTAGCATTAGGATGTATTTATAGGTGTAGGAAGTTATTTAGGACCATTAGATTAACCCTGAACCATGAGAACCAATCAAATGCACAATCTGCATTTGAGCAAATCGGCCCACGGGTTGATAGCCAAACACCCTGGATTAACCCTTAGTCGACCCAGCGGGGCTTGGGTCGACCTCAAAAATGGGCCGGTTCGGTTATTTCCCCTCCCAATTCGCTGTTTTGAACTTTTTCGCATATTTATTTATTTAATTTTTAATTTATATATATATATATATCAATATATATATATATATATATATTTCTCTGCGCAAACCATTTTACTTAATTCTTTTCTAAAAATTAAGTATACTTTAATTTGTGAATTTTAATGTTATAAGATTACGGGGTGTTACAAATAATATCAAATGCCTTTGTTTTATTCGTATCAAGCATATTTTGGCCATTATAAGGTAAAAACTCTATCCTCCGGTTTGTGTTGCATTGTGTGATGGGAACTGAGTCTTATAATGGCTTCATTTTTATAAAAAGCATAGCGATGTTTAAAAGAATGATTTGTTTTAAAGCACTGGCAATCCTATGGATTAAACCCGTTCCACGAAAGTGGCGTGGTCCTGTGATTAGCCATATTTTAAATGTGTTGAGTAGATTTCTCATACCAGTCCCATGAATGACTCGTAGTTTGTTTCACTTTCAAACTCGGGTGCTCCTTTTTCTACACGGGCAGCCTTGTGTTCAGGTTTAGCAGGATTTCCTGGATAGCTGGAGCTGAAGATGGATTCTATCATTTATCTATTTTATGCTGTTTAGCTCCTATTATACATATTTTGTTTGTTTTCCGCTGTAGACATTTATGTATAGCTGAACTATATTTGTACTAAGTATGATCCTGTATACTGTGTAACTCCGATGATTACGTTTATCCAGTATATTCTATTGTTCATTATCTGGTGTATTTATTTAATTCTGCTCTGCTGTTATCTGTTTCTGTGTTATATTCCAAGGATTACCCTTGCCACCGTCAGTACGGGGTTTGGGGTCGTCTCAATTAAGAAAGCCTATCCTAAGCGCAGGGTGGATATCTCTGATTGACTCCGGTGCAAGGTACATTTACCATACTTTGCATTACCATTTAATTCTCTACTTTGGTGTTATTTTCTTTCAATGGATGTGCACTTTTACTTCTATAGTCTGATTAATTTAAAAAGAGTGTATGAATTAATTTATATGATTTTGAAAAGTTAAAAACAAATTGCTTTTTGTTTGTGTGGTGTTATAGTGGATTTGATTAATTAAATTATTAGAGCGATAGTTAATTTAATAATAAGAGGATGAATGGTAGAATTTATTCGATTAAATCACACATTGAACAGAGTTAAAAATAGATAGAACTATATACATGTGCATTATATATGTTTGAACAGGTAAATGGATTAGTTGTTGAGTAAAGATTTTATTTGCATGCCCGACAAATAGGTAAACCTTAATCAGTTGGATGCGTAATTTTATTATTATATCAACTCCTGTGAATGCCATTGGATGCGGAGTGCTGGTTATTCTGTGTGTAATTAATGAAGGTCGCCATAGGATAGTAATAATTAATTTTGAACTACACTACATGGCATACTTCTTGAAGATAGGCATACTTCATCATATACCACATAGGCATTTGGAGCTTGTGTGACGAGGTTGAGGATTTACCGTACGAGCGAGAGGCTTGTATGGCAATGACTATATTTTACAGGTTGAACCGATGACTGATATGGACAATATAAAATATACGGTAAATTGCCAGATTAATAAAAACCTCACACGGGTCTGGAGTTGACATTAATCACGTCTCTCTAGTCATTAGTTACGGCACATGGATTATTTATTTCCCACATGGGACGAGGTGACGAGAATTTATTCTCTGGAGCAATTAAAAATACACACTCCCTCAAGCTTTGACAGGGTGAGAAGAATTTATTCTCTGGAGTTATTATCTATACACGCTCCCCTGTAAACACTAGAATATATCACTAAAAATATGTGTATGCTTTATAGGATTTATTGGGTACCTAATACGGCCCAATAAATTTCCAAACCCCTCCCCGTACAAAGGAGGTTATGGCGAAATTTTTCGAAAATTCCGGGTGTTAGCCAAATTTTTGAAGAATTTGAAAGTTCTCAGAAACTTAAAAGTTGGAGAATGAAAGCCAGAATGAAAGTAGAGTTGATTAATCAAACCACTTTCGACTTGGTTCCTTTTCGGGGACGAAAAGTTTTAAGTGGGGGAGATTGTAACAACCCGGAAAATCTGAACCAGTTTAAAATTTTTAAATTGGCTAAAACAGTGGATGTTAAATATTTAAAATAAAGATTTTAAATAATAGTGATGAAAAGTAGGTTTGAATCGAAATTGAAAATAAATATAATTATTATTAATTATAAAAATGGCCCGAAATGGCGCTGCAGTTTCAAAAATTGAATTCAAACTTTAACTGACTGTACCGGGTGCAAAATAAAACGGATTTGAGTGAAACCAAAAATATTTAAATCTGTTAGTGGATATCTTTCTAACGAATTTGAAAAATCAAACTTTCATAGCAGGAATCAAAAGTTATGGCCAAATGAATTTTGAGAAAGGTCGCTATAGAGAATATATCGATCTTGAAAATAGGCATTTTGCATCCGACCTCAGAATTCGACGAAACCACTTTTGTTGGATCCGGGATGTTAAATTATTGCTAGGTTCCAAATTTTATAATTTTTGAAGTTAATATGTGAGCGTGGCGAAGGAAAATGTGTTTTGGTCAATTACAGTTAAATTGGATCGACCAGAAAATGGCCATTTTTCAAACGGTCTCAGAATTCGACGAAACTAGTTTTTATGGGACCGTATCGTCAAAACATAGCTAGATTTATTTTTCGGGGATTTTTAGAATCAGTGTGTGGCCCAGGCAAATTGAAATGTACGTTCAAATTAAATATTGAATGTTTTATATTTTAATTTAAAGAAAAACTGACTGAAATAGTCGAATAGGCCTGCGAAACATATCCCATTGTGTCCGGGATCGGGGTATTTAGCTTGTGGCGATAGTCGTTGGGTTTGATTTCGAGTTTGTGTGCGAAAACCCTAATTTTTTTAAATATATAAATAACGAGCCAATCAAATAATTCCTTCATAAATTAAAAAAAATTAAAAAAAAATCTCGAACCCCCCTATTCACGATCGACGACGGAGAAGCTTTTCGTTCTTCTTGGCCAAATTCTGGCCAAACCCTTCACCAAAACCCTATGCGCCTTCAGATTTTTTTGTAGCTCTCGATCCCCTCTTTTAATACATACAAGATTCATCCCTCCTCGCGAACCGAAGCTTGAGATCCGCCAGCTCGAAATCCGCCACTTCGTCGCGCCGCCATAGCCAAACCCCGCCATCGAACTGAACGCCTCCACCCTGGTTCTGTGCGCCTCACGGAGGTCTTCAAGGTGGCATCGGCCGATCATCCCCTAGTTGCTCAGATTTCGAGAAAATCAAAAACCTAGTTTTGAACGCTCTTAGAAAGGTAATGGCAGTTCAAAATTATTTTATATTTTAATAGCACTTCTAAGCACTACCGTTTAAGATTTCACTGTAAAAATCATATCTTTTTCGTTTGTTGATGAAATTCAGTGAAACAAGAGACAGTGGACTCGTGAGGACGTCTTCTACATTTTTGAAGAGACCGCATATTTTTTTGAGCCTTCTGCAATTTTTGGAGGAGTGGAACCCAATGTGAGATTTCTAATTTATAAACGATATGGAAAACAACGATGTATAAATTATATAGTCGATGTATGAGTTATATAAGCGTTGTACACCTCATGTATAAGCGTTGTATAAGTTGTATGTTCGATGTATAAGTTATATATGCGTTGTAAAAATTATATGTGCGTTGAAATGAATTGAAGTGAATTGAAATATATTTATATACGAATATATATATATATATATACACCCCTCATCCACAGACTATGGACAATATTTATTGGTTGTGTTTTTGTTTGGATTATTTCGTTGATGTTAAAGTTGGTGAATAATACGAATGGTTGATAGAATTATTTGTAGTTGAGAATGATTGATTGCGGTTGAAAAATACCCATCTGTGGTTGAAAACAAAATTAGAATAGATTGTGGAAATGAAAATAAAACATGCCGCCTGTGTGCGAACTAGATGCATGAATCCCCTTTGTCAAAAAAACGCGAGGTTTTAAGGTAGAGCGAGGAGCCGTACTAGGGACGGCCCCGGTTTTAACTACCCTACCTTTATGCTGCCGAAATTTTCTGAAATATTCATGTGTTAGAATTATTTTCATTTGTTGAAACTACATTCATGTGTTGAATAGAAATTCACGTATTGAAAAATAGTTGTGTTTTGAAATAAATTGTTTTATAATAAAAATCATATTTTTATCATCTATATGAACAATATAAAATAGTCGTGTTTTGAAATAAATTGTTTTATAATAAAAATCATATTTTTATCATCTATATGAACAATATAAAATAGTTTGTTGTACTTTTGCTGTTTTAGGCTGTTGATTTTAAGGAAGTGCTTAGTGGATAGCAGGAAGGACTGGTAGCAGTTATGTTTCTTTGAGGATTGCTGTTTGGACTGCTGATTATATCTCACTTGTGCTTGTGTAGGAGAGTTTTAGATGTTGTATTACATTATTTTTTGATAGTACATTGAGAGTAGGGGTTATTGTATAGGAGTAGATATACTTCAATATCGGGTGGTGGCCTTGCCGGAATTCGATATTGGAGTAGATGGGCGGTGGTTTATCCGGAGCACATCTATCTATGTTCCTTACATTACTAGAGCTGGGTTTGGTTGTATCTTGTATTATCATGTACTATATTGGACTACGTAGCTCTGTTTTTATTATATATATATATATGTGTGTGTTCTCTTCTCTTCGGAAGATCACACATTTTTGTTTCAAAAAATATAAAATAGTCGTGTTTTAGAATAAATTGTTTTATAATAAAAATCATATTTTTATCATCTATATAAACTATATAAAATAGTTGTATTTTGAAATAAATTGTTTTACAATAAAAATCACATTTTTATTATATACATGAATTGTTAAAAATAGTGAAGTGTTGAAATAAATGTCTGTTGGATAAAAATATCATTTTTATAAAATCTATAAAGTGGATATTGTTTTGAAATCGATGAAAGAATTATATTTATGTATATTTATATAAATATAATCAAAATATAGTGGATAACGAAGTTGCAGTTCGTATTTTGAAACCGTGATTTCAAACGATTAGTGCGGGAGATCCGACCGTCGTATTTTCCCAAAACTGAAACTGTTGGATTCGTTTTGAAAAGATCTTTCTAATGATATAAATTTTGTGAAGATCCAACAGTTAGATTTTCATATATGTGTAAATTAAATCTGGAGAAAAACAGCGCCACGACCGCGTTATGGCCTGAAGCGTCGTTTGAATGATTTGGCTATTTTTAAATAAATAAAAATAGCGATAAATCGTGATAAAATATAATAAATGCTATGGAACGGAAATAAACTGAATTTGCTCGATTTATGTGATATTTGATGGTTGAATGTGTTTGGTGTGAAAATTATATTAAAGAATAAAATTGGTGTTGTCGAATAATTTAACCATTGAAATGAATTGATTTGAAATTCTAAATATACGTGAATTATTTGAAAAGGCCGAGTTAATTCTCATTTCAAATAATTGATCGATGAGTTAAAGTCGAAGATATGAAGACGGTGCAAGACCGATGATCTTCATGTCGAATGGAGGGGTACTACTGATGCTCATGATATGAGTAGCTATCTTGACGGTGTTGAAGTAGTAGCCACCTGGACGTACTTGTAGATTGTACGGATATGCGAGGTATTGAGTGCCTCCGGTTTCGTTCAGACCCAGAACGAACGTGTAAATGGAATGTGTGTCTGACATTGGATTTTGTTCTGTGCTGATTGATCTCTATTAAATATATATCTTTATAGCGGCGGAGAATTTATTCTCTTGCTTAACGCCCTTCTCTGAGACGTACGAGCTCAGAGGTTATATATCGATGGAAACTAGTCGCATTGAGTGAATTTCCTGTGTGGCACGCCTAAGTGATAGATGATCAAGGCTTCTGTTGAAAAGCAAAGTCTTATGGTTGATGATCAAAGCATGGCCTGTGTGGCGTAGTTTTGTGTATAGCATTGTTTCGCGAGCCTCACACCTCGGTATGAGCCAGAAACGGGAGACGGACATCAGGTAGGACATGCGTTTTCTTCTAGCTAGGAGTGGTGCTTTGGGTTTTACATGCCCGTGTATTTTACTTATGTGGATGATGGAAAGCGAGGCCTCGGTTTGCTTCGGTTTCTTCGGAGCCGATGGTGTGGTCAGATATGACCAGTTTACGCCCCATAGGCCGGGGAAACGCAGTGTTCAAGAACTTTAATCCACATCAGTGGACCGGCCCTGACGATCCAAGGACCCGCCTGAGTCTGGGTCCTGAGACTCGGGCTAGACAGTCTCGAAGCGGTGAGGACGATCCCTGGCCTCGGTTCATGACGGAAATCCAACTTCCAAATACGACATCGAGCGGTTTTGATTGTATATATGTATATGGCGACATGATAGATGGTACCCATGCCGTCTATGATTGATAGTTATGATTGAAATTGGTTTTGAAACATATATACACTAGCAATAATATCAAATGATTTGTTTTGCTCGTATCAAGCATATTTTGGCCATTATAAGGTAAAACTCTATCCTCCGGTTTGTGTTGCATTGTGTGATGGGAACTGAGTCTTATAATGGCTTCATTTTTATAAAAAGCATTGCAATGTTTAAAAGAATTATTTGTTTTAAAGCACCGGCAATTCAATGGATTAAACCCGTTCCGTGAAAGTGGCGTGGTCATGTGATTAGCCATATTTGAAAATGTGTTAAGTAGATTTCTCATACCAGTCCCATAACTGACTCGTAGTTTGTTCCACTTGCAAACTCGGGTGCCTCTATCTACACGGGCAGCCTTGTATTCGGGTTTTAGCAGGCTCTTCCTGGATAGCTAGAGCTGATGATGGATTCTACCATTTATCTCTTTTTTATGCTGTTCAGCTCCTGTTGTACATATTATGTTTTCTTTTCCGCTGTAGACATTTTATGTATAGCTGAACTGTATTTTGTATTAAGTATGATCCTATATACTGTGTAACTCTGATGATTATATTTATCCAGTGTATTCTGTTGTGCATTATCTGGTGTATTTAATTATTTCTGTTCTGTGGTTATCTGTTTATGTGTTATATTCCAAAGATTATCCTTGCCACCGTATTATCGGGAATGGGGTCGTCACACTACCTCAACAGTTGTTAGTGATGAAGTAAATTATTATTTTAATTAATAATTTAAGCAATTATTTCTTAAATTATATACATTTATGTAAGTTACCAATATGGAATGGAATATGACTGAGTTTTGAAAAGAGATTATGAATGATATTAAAACCTTGTTTTATAACAAGGTTATAAAAGAGATTATGAGTTGATGCAATAACTTAAACAAATGTTTATTTAACATTTGAAAAGGGGATTGAGATAAAAAGGAGTTATATTAAACTCGAGTTCTATAAATAAGGTTTGTAAAAATGGCGTGGGTCTAAAACGTTGGTTTTAAGTTAACGATGCTTAATAATAAGATTAAGTGAAACAAATGGGATTGAAACGAGATTTTTAAGTTGAAATGATTAAATGGATTAGAGGTTGAATAATATGAGTTGATAAGTAGTTAAGGTAAGAGAGATAAAAGATGGAAACGTTCCGACTATGAAAAAGGGTTCGATGAATTATAATAACAATTCCAAATAAGGGAAATTAAAAAGGAGTTGAGAATATATATAAAAGATATTTTCGATGTAAAGGAAATAAAAGGAGATTTGGTAAAATTATAATGGTAATTATGAAGTAGATAAATTAGTGGAAATGAGTTTTGAATGTTATTTATTTAAAAAGGAAACAAGGGTTTATTTTATTTTCCAACAATGAAAATCATAGGGACTTCGTAATGATGCTTTTATATGGAATTTGATTGAACTCAAATATTTGGTGTATATATATATATATATATATATATATATATATATATATATATGAATGAATTCCAATGTGTTTAAAATGGGTTTTGCGAGTATCTTTATACTAAAATAAGAAGTAAATACTGTGTTTTTAAATACTGTAAGATTAAGAAGTTTTCAATTGTCTTTAAATTAAAAAGGCAAAGTGATGTTGAATACTGAACCAGTGAAGTTCATTTTATTTTTATGGTTGAATGGTTGTTTATTTGATAGTTAAATAACCGATTATCAAAATTTGGCCAGTGCGATTGTTGGAACGGAAAGACCGGGATCGAATTATATTCGAGAACCATTCCGACCAGCAAATACGAAACTGAGAAGATATCAGATTCTGATCAAGATGGAGCCATTGAAGACCATAGATCCTCATAAAACGGAAGGGTTACTTATATCTCTGGTTCACTACTATAGTTTTGAAAGTCTACTATATATAAACTTTATTTAAAATTTATGACCAGAGATGTATTGTGGTTCTGTCGTGGTTGAAATCTACGGATTTGCAAGGACTACTCACTACTGATCTATAGGGTGATTCCTATGATGTGGTAGGAGGGTGTCTTTGGTTCATCCTGTTCCTGGAAGACTTGTATGGACGAATGTCTGACAGACTATTTCTTAGGAATCACGTACGTTGAGTTTTACAAATGTATCTCTGTAGGTGGCAGAGAAGACATCTTCTCTTAGCATAAACACCTAGAGTATTTTTGGGGATGCAATTAGTGATTTGGCGGATCTGACGATGTGACATTCAAAGGTACTGTGCTGTTCTAAAGATAATTATAACCTCAAGCTTCATCAACCGGGAAATGACACAAATCGGGCAGGCAGCATGGCTATGCAGGTCACTCCCATTAGGGTGTTTATCTAGAGAAAATCCATTTCATTCTTTAATCTATTTCCGATGCTGTCCCTTTTCGGGAAACGGTGGGTAGCTCCCAACCGTTGGTAATATACATTCGATACGCTCAAGCAAAATGAGTGGTCGGTCATGTGTGGGCCGGGTTGCCTGACATTCTTGTTGAACCCAGTGTACTCGCCTCTAGAGATACACTATCGGAAGGTGGTTCCATACCTGTCATAGTTGGAAATCCAATCTCCAATAAGCGCCTGCGGTTTTGTTTGTATACTATATATGGGGAGCGTGAGATGCAAGCGTTCTGCTAGACTAATATTTATTTGTATTTAGACACTATTATAATATCAGAGAAATATATAATTTCAAAAATGTTTTGGGTTTAAAAAACTGTCCGTGTTTATGTGTGGGCTGGTCTTACTATTATCCTTTTCTTTCAAAAGGATTTTTGACTTTAAAATCAATATGGATGTTATTTAAACTTAGTGGGTTTTCTCACTCTGGTTCACCAGACTGATCCGGCGTTTGTAATGCTCGGGTTAGCCCGGGTTGTACAGGTTCAGGTTTGGATGACATGAATTTCAAGAAGACGTGCTGGAGGAGTTCAGATGTACGATATATTTATTCCGCTGTGTGTTATATATGAGGACAGATATTTATAACTGTCCAGATGTGTTGATATACTCTAATGATTGTAAGTTTTTATTTCAAAGCTCTCAATAAAGTGTTTCTCTATTATATTTTATTCCGCTGCGATGTGAGAATCTATGTTGTGTTGGTTAGTTCTTCTTCTTCTATTCTAATACTTCTTTCTTTCTTATCTCACCCTCTATTTTCTTTCAGTAACAACCTGGTGTTTTCGATACTTGAGTTCTGACAAGTAATAGGGATTGATGTATTATCACTGGAATTTGGGCATCGAATCCCGCCGGGTCGTTACAAAGTTATATAGTATATGGTAGCTCACATCACAGTTGTTTGCAAACCCGATGGATGAATGGATGATTATTTATTTTATGATTTGAATGTGATTGTGAAATAACTAACCTATTAAAAACGATGTTAAATTATTTGTGGTAGTTGAAATTGGATTAAAAATCCATTTACAAGTCGAATAGCTTGTTTATGTTCACCTATTTAAATAATATCGATTGGGTTAGATAATAACTTGGAATGAATAAATAATTTATTAATTGATTATTTATTTCTTAAAAACCCCACATGGATATTGGGATAATATTCGATTTACACTAATCCCAAGTGTTTAGATTGAATGTTACGATTGATTAACTGGCCGATATAAGCGTTAAATAATCATTTAAGGCTTACATGGACGTAAGTGCGCACTGAATGTTAATTGAATGTTCGATGGTTGTTTACACTTATTGTTGAATGTATGAAATCCATATAAATGAAATTATATGGATAGTTGTTGAATGTTATTCCAATTCAGAATAAAAATGAACATTTTTATAATATAATATTCAATGGAAATTGAAGTTTGATTTAGACGTCCGATTTTGGGTGGACGCAAAGATATAAAAATATAGATGAATATTCATAACTGCAATTGAATTGATTTTCAACTGATTTTGGCATGTCGAAGTTTTCAAATTTGAAATGAATAGTACCTTTTCAAAGCGAAGTTAAGTTAGGCTATATAGCAAACCTTTTAAAAGGAATTTCTTTTCAATTTTTTCTTGTTTATTTTTATAACGGCTTTCAAGAAAATTTGAACTGAAAATAACAAGTTTTGAAAAAGTTATTATTTTATTCATTAAAATAATATTAAAATGGACTAAACAGTGAAATATGTGATTTTAAAGATAAACGACTGAAATGAGTTTTCATAGATGAATATATATATTTTATTTAATTTATAAAAGTGGTGTTGAAGTGTTTTTGATTTATATTTAAAATTTATAAACCGATTCGGGGTTGAATAGAACGCGTCGCGCTGCGATTGTTCGTGAACGTCAACCTATAACTTCGAATTGAAGTAATGGGAGATCCAACCGTCGGATCCTCCTGAAATTGGAATCGTTGGAACCGTAATGAAATAAGCTTTCTAATGAAATAAATTCTATTAAAATACAATGGTTATATTTTAATTGAAGTCCAAATCAGTTTCGATAAAGGTTGATATGGATGTAGTTCGGTGGTCGATATGGAAACCAATTGTAAGGGCCTCAATGAAATCATTAAAAATGTTAACATATTATGGAAAATCATAATAAATTATTTGGAAAGCTTTTGGATGAAATATTCGAAGTTTTGAATTGATATAAGATATTTTTATCTGAATGAACTAGTTAACAACTAGAGTAGTGATCTAATGATTTTAATTTAATAATTTGGATTTATAAATGGTTTAGATATAACTAAAGTTTTCCAACGAATAAATTGGAATGGGTTTGAACGGAAATTATCTTCAGATATTTCAATATTGGATTACATGATTATATAGATATTGTTGAGAAATTTGGGAGATATTGATATCATTATTTCAAAACGACATTTGTCGGTTTCAAATTTGGTATTGAATGTAAATCGACATGGATTCCATTTAAGATTTATATTTAATATCAAAGTTGATTTGGGTTTGTTGTGAATGGTGGCTTTATTACCACCATTCCTAAACCCAGTGGTAAAAAGGAATAAATATTTTAAATAAGATTATTGAAGTTTTCATGTTTATTCAATTAAATTGGCATTGAATGTAACTCGATTTATAACAATCGAAAGGAGCTTCTGTAAAGGATGGCCTTTACTATTTATGGTATTTAAAAGGCTTCTTCATTATTTCATTTTTAGTATTAGTTTAATACGAAAATTTATATTGATTATAAATTATTCATATATCTGTGAAGATTCCATAATACTAGAAGATGATTTTGGGTTTATCGTGAACGATGCTTTGAAAAGGCAGTTGTTCTTTAACCTAGTTAAAGACAAGATTAATTTCTAAAAAAATTGAATAATCATTCAGTTATGGTTTTTGAGGGTAAAAACATATTATAAAATCTTTTAAAATGATTTCCGAGGAATGGATTATACTAAAAGTTTAAAATAGATAATCTTTGATAAAATTTAATGGGAACCTTCCACGAAGAATAAGATTATTTTAATAAAATAATATTATGAATTGGAATGAGATGTATGTTATCTTGTTTATTTCACGTGATTATAAAGATGCGCCAGTTAGTCGGAAAGAACAGGTTTAACCCATTCTGAATAACTATTAAGACGATAATGGATTTTTATTTATTTATCATTAGGGTTAATGAATTAAACTAGATAGTTAGATGAGTAAAAGCAAACTGCTTATAAATTTGCAGTAAGAAGATTAAATCTCATTCCCTATGTACGAGAATAGAAACATAAGCAGTATAAACTGTTTACCCCAAGGTTAAGATTCTTTGACCAATTATCATATCTTAAGTCGAAGAAAGAAGACGGTGATTGAAGACCGGAGATCTTCACATCTTTTGGGCTATTGCTGATGTCTCACTTGGAAATTACACCCAAGTAGAAGTTATAAGTGGTGGTCGTCCAAACGTACTTGAAAATCGACCGGATATGCGAGGACGTCTCTCTTATATTGGACATATGGGACAAGGAATAAAGTGCACTTGGTTTCCTTCAAACCCAGAATGAACTTGTAAATGGATTGTGTGTCTGATAATGTACTTGTGTTGTATTCGGTGATCTGTGCTAAATATATATTTGTTTGGTGGTGGAGAATTTATTCTTTTAGCTTAACGCCCTTATTTGAGACATACGAGCTTAGAGGTTATATATTGGTGGAAGTTAATGGTACGGTATGGATTGACAATGTGGCATGCTGAGATGCAATGATCAAGGCTTTTGTTGAAAAGCAGGGTCTTGTGGGTGATGATTAAAGCATGGTTTTAATATAGCATTACTTTGTGTATAACGTTAATTCGCGAGCTTCTCACCCGGTATGAGTCAAAAACAGGATTAGGGACATCAGGGAGTACATGCCTTTCTTTCTAGCTAGAAGTAGTGTCATAGTATGGAGCCCAGGCATATTTACTTATGTGGATGATTAGATAGCGAGGCGCCTCAGATATATGGCCGCACAAGGCCAAGATGGTCGACATACTGACCAGATAGTAGGTCTGATAGGACCAAAAAACGTATTGTTCGGGAATAACTAAACCATAAAAGTAGGTGTGGACCAGCCCTGGAAGATCGAAGGGTCACGTGTGTTGATTCTGGGCATCCCGCTAAAGGTGGCTTGAAATCGGTGAGGAAGATCCTTTTCCTCGACTCATAGATAGCATCCAATTTCCAATACGCGACCTTTTGTTTTACGTTGTAAACCTATATGGTGACATAGTAGAATAGGGTACTATGTCGTCTATGATTGATACAGTTATAGTCGAAGTTGTTTTATTCACTATGCACTTATAATAATATCAAAAATATTTGATTTAAAGCATATCAAGCATGTTTGGCTATTGTAAGGTAAAACTCCATCCTCCATCATGCGTTGCATTGTGTGATGGGACCTGAGTCTTATAATAGTTTCATCTTTCAAAAGCATTGCGTTGTTTTATTTATAAACTAAAATTCATGTAGAGTAAACCCTTTTTGTGTCATACGACATGGTTCCATGATTTTTACAACTTTTGGAGTAAAGTTTTTAATAAATGTTTTAAGTTCTCACACACGTCCCATGACTAACTCGGAATTTACTATTTCTCACCTGAACTCTGGTTGCCCATATTTTCCACATAAGCAGCTAGTAGTTTTGGTTTAGCATATTCCTTTCTTTTCACAGTATCCTGGGTTACAGCCAGAGCTATATTCGAAAAGCTCTGTATCTATGTATTGCCTTCAACTGTGTTAGTTGATGTTTTCTCGATGCAATGTATTTATATTTTATTTGTATTAAACATTTCCGCTATTATATAATTTATTTTATTCTATGATACTTGTATTTCCCTTGTGTATTTTATTTTCCGCACTCTGTTATTCTTGTACTCTGATGTAATTTGTTGTAAAAGCAATGAAAAATTCTATTATTTTGTATTAAAATGTGTCGTGTTCTCAAACTATCCATATTCTTGTACGGTCTAGGCCAGGCAGGGTTTCAAGTTGTTAATGCTTAGTATCAGAGCTTTGGTTTACAGAGCTCGAGAACCAGACACATTAGAACCAAATGAAAGAATTCCCTAGATATAGAATTAATAACATTCTATTCAAGAATAATCTTTAGAGATAGGATCAGTAGTATCCTAGAATGAGAAACATATTAGACATGGAGTTAGTAATACCCTAGAATGAGCTGAGGGTTATATGTTTATAAGTAACGTATTTGTGATTGTTGTATATTTAACCTGATTTTGAAAGTATACCTGGAATATATCAAATTTGTTAATCAGTTGGTTGTTTATGTGATTGTTTGATTCCATGTTTAATTACTTAGGATGTCTAATTTAGATAAATTAGACGGAATCTTTGACAATTTTGGAAAGTTAATATATGAATAACACTTGTTATTTATTTGAATTGAGTTAAATTAAACTGAATTGAAAATTAGTTGGAATTGGATATATATATATATATATATATATACATACATACATATGTTTGTCGAACAAGTTATTGATTTAAAGTTAAGTAAAGGAATAAACTGCGTGCCCAACAAAAAGGTACATATTTATTATATTGGTTGCACAATTTAATCATTAAAATTGATGTGAGTAATTGGATGCGCTGTGATGGTTTCTTGTGTGAAATTAAAGATACATCCTAGGATAGTGAGCAATAATTATTGACTACACCACATAATATATATTACGGACAACATAGCATATAGATATAAGCATGCAATTATTTGATGCTTATATGACGAGGTTTGGATTACCATATGAGCATGTAGTTGTTTGATGTTTGTGGCGAGGACTGAATTACAAGTTGAACTGAGGACTGATTATGGACTTAGTAAGCATATAATGATAAATCACAGGATTTAACAATAAACCACATCACTAGATCTTGATATGACAGAAACATACACGCCTCTCTTGTGTATAGATAAGACACATGGGTCACAACTAAACCCCATCACAGGGTCAAGGGATGATAATTTTTACACATCTCCCTTGTGTGTAGATAAGTCACAATTATTCTGTTTGGATTGTATATCGATATATTGATTTACGAGCGCCTATTAAGGCCATATATATTTGTTCAGATCAACCCATACAAATGAGGTTATGGTGAAATTTTTCGGAAATTTAAAGCGTTAGCCAAATTTTAGGAAAATTTGAAAGTCCCTAGAAACTGAAAAGTTGAAGAACTCAAGCCAGAATGAAAGTTGAGTCGGTTAGTTAAACGACTTTCAGCTCCATTCTTTTTTCGGGACGAAAAAGTTTTAAGTGGGAGAGATTGTAAGAACCCTCAAATTTGGAACCAATTTAAAATTTATTTTTAATTGAATTTGAGAGAAATTAAATATTTTAAGCAATTTATTTTGAGAATAAACAACTTAACATTTATTTAAAACGCAACTTGAGTGTATAAATGTATAATATAATTAAAACAAGCTTGAAATGGCGCGGTAGTTTGAAAATTTAATTTTAAACTTTAAACGAGTATATAGAATTCGTTATAAATCAGAATTTGATGAAACAAGAAACGTTAGAATCTACTTAATTATATCTTTCTAATAAATGTAAGAAATTGAGATTTCATCGAATAAATTGTAAGTTATGTCCAAATTAAAATTTCAAATAGTCGTAATGGAATGTTTTACAATGACCTCCATTTTCGACGAAACCAATTTTTATCCGGAATATTAAATAATTGCCAGATTCCAAATATTTGGAGCTAGAATGTGGCTGCGCAATAAATTGTGAATCATCGGCCATCTGAATCCAAAATAGAGCTTTTTGAGCAAACAGACTAGGAATTCGACGAAACGAGTTTCATTAGGATCGTATTGTCAAAACTTAGCTATATGTCAATTTTCAGCACCAACGGATTTCGTGTGTGATCAGAGCATTAATAAACGTAGATTGAGATAGCGTTAACTAAAATAATAATATAATATCTTCATCTCCACCAACCTTAATCACACTCTTCTTGGCAATTTTGCAGCCATCCCCTCCTCTCCCTTAAAACATCTTGCAAATAAGCCCCCCAACACAATATAATTTATACCTTCCAATCTGTAAACAATTTGAGGAAACATCTGATGGGAGAGTTATAGATCATAATGAGAGCTACCTACCACGAAAATTTGAGGATGCTTGGAGTTGCAGATTCGTCCGGACCTCAGTTTAAAGCCATAAAATTTCTTTTAGTTTTCGTGGAATAGCGTGCAAACCGATGAGAATTAGATGTTGGTGTCAAAATGAAAGTTGTCGATAAGAGGGAGGATAACAACTTTTCTTTAGAGTGTTTGACTTGAAGATGGTAATGGTTGCCGTAATTTGTACATGAAAATCAAGGATGATTTGTGTAACACCCTGAATTTTATGTTAATATTTTAAGAACGAATTTAAGAATACTTAATTGTTAAATTGAAAATTAAGGGAAATGGGTTCCGCCATTGCGTTCGTCTTGAAATTCTTCTTGGAATGGAGTCCAAGTTTTCGTAAATCGGACTTCGTATGAGAAAGTTATAGCCCTCGGAAGTTTCAGTAATTTAATAAATTAATAACAGTTTAGAATTAAAATTTAAAATTCAAAAGTCAAACGAGGAAGCGGGCTGGGCGCGATTTTTCCCGCCCCAAGCTAGGTCGACCAGGTCGACTAGGGGGTCGACCTAACCCCCGGGGCAGATCTGAACTATGACGATCCTAACTTGTTGCTAAGTCTTTTCTGACCTGTTGCTGAGTCACTAGGGCATAGGTGGCAATTCTGGATAACTCTATCTAGTCTAGACGGTTGTGATTTGCTCCTATGATAATCTAACGGCTTATATTGATTTAAACTTCTATATAAGCACGCATAGACTTAAGCTCTAAACCTAAACTAAATTAATCTATTAGCCTCCATGCTACTGCTAGGATAGTTCTTCTTCTTAAAGCTTAGGAATTGCATGTCAAAATTCTAATACAAACGACGAACGAATCATTCTCTTCTCTAATCCGTCTTTGTGAGTACAATTTCTTTCACAAAATATTAATTATGATGAGTTATAACTTGGATTATGAGAACATGTATGTTGGACCATGTGATGTTATTTAATTTTGTTATCGTCTGTTGGTGAACATATGACAGTTTTGTTATGTTATGTTGGTAGATCTATTTCATATGTCCAATCACATATGTTTAACTTGATTCATTTTATGACATCAGTTTATATGCAAGTTTGGGATGTAAATCATATGCTAGTGAAACTTATGCAAGTCTGTTTTTACATATGCCAGCTTGTATGTGAATCTTATGCAAGTCTGTATGCGAATTATACACAAGTTTATATGTGAATCAGGTATATTCATATGCTAGTTTATATACAAAACGTGTGATATTAGTTTACATGTTTGATTCATGATGTTGGTTCATATGTCTTAACACATATGTTAGATTTGATTCATTTTGTGACACTTACATGTTTAAATCATATGCAAGTATAAATGAAAATCTTAATTTACATGTATAAATTATATATGCAAGTATATATGTAAGTTTGATGAGAATCATATGCTAGTTTATTTAACAACCCGGAAATGCGAGCCAGTTTAAAAATTTTATTTTGGCAATTTTAGCGAAGTTTGAACATTTAAAATGAATTATTTTAAATAATATCGACGAGAAATTTATTTTGAATAGAAATAGAACGTATATATTTATTCGAATCGTCGTTAGAATATAATAATTATTTAAAATTATAAAAGGAATTGAAAATGGCGCGGTAGTTCGATAATTCGATTTCAAAATTCAAATGAACGTACCGGGTGCAAAATAAACCGGATTTTAGTGAAACCGAAAATATTTGAATCTATTTGATAATATCTTTCCAACGAATCCGAAAAATCGAAATTTCATAGCGGGGATAAAAAGATATGTCCAGTTGAAATTCTGAATAGTCGCTATGGAATTCAAGCCCTTACAAATGGAAATTTTGCAAACGACCTCGGATTTCGACGAAACCACTTTTGTTGGATCCAGGATGTAAAGAGATTGCTAGACTCAAATTTTCATAATTTTTCGAATCAATATTTGAGAGTGGCAAAGGAAAACGCGTTTAACCAGTTTCAGTTGATTTTAATCGACTGGAAAATGGCCATTTTTCCAACGGTCTCAGAATTCGACGAAACTAGTTTTGTTAGGACCGCATCGTCAATACGAAGCTAGAAAATATTTTTCTGGAATTTTTTGAGTTAGTATGTGACCCCAGTAAATTGAAATGCGCGTTCAAATTCAATATATAGAGTTATATTTTGATTTTGACGAAAACTGATCGGAACGGTCGAATCAGCCTACGATACATATCCCATTGTGCTCGGAATGGGGGTAATTAGCTATGGATGATAGTCATTGGGCCCAATTTCGAGTTCGAGAGAGAAGTCAACATTAATGGAATATTAAATTAATTGAATATATATTATATTATATAAACTTCTTTTACCCCCTTTTCTTCTCTAATCGGTCAAACAAAGTCAAAAAAAGGGGGAAAAGGAAATCAACGACGGGGGGAGGAACCCGCGCCTCCGCCGCCGCCGCTGGTGGCTGGCGCGCCGCCACCTAAACCCCCAACTCCTCCCTCCCTCTCCGCCTGAAACAAACGCACCCCCTCTTCCCCCAAAAACCCTAACCCCCTCCACGTAGAGACCCCCAGCGCCGCCCAGACACCCACCGCGCCACCACGATGACCGACGGCCTCCCACCATCGGCGACAACCATCGAACCCCCTGCACTTTTCCCTCCTCCTCCGATTAGCTGTAAGTGATTATTTATTCTTTTTTTATATATTATGAAATCAGTTTTTCATTTTTTTCGTTTTTGTTATAATAAAAATATGGATTTTAAATGTATTACTAATTTCATAAATGATTTTGTTTTGAAAGTAGAAAGGTTTGAATTTACGTATGAAGTAGAGATATGGTTTTTAAAGAAGCAAGAAGTGATTTTTAATTATATAAAAATATAATTTTTATAGTATAGAAAGGTTAAAAATATAATTTTTATAGTATAGAAAGGTTAAAAATATAATTTTTATAATATAGAAAAGTTAAAAATATAATTTTTTATATAGGTATGATGATAAAAATTTGATCTCTATATATGTAGCGAAATAAAAATCTGATTTTTATTATATATACGTTGAAGTGGAAAAGTGATTTTTATAACGATGAAGTAAAAATTCGATTTTCATGTATTGAATAGTAAAGTAAAAAATTCGATTTTTATATAGAGAATAGCGTGATAAAAATATAATCTTTATTATATGAACATCATTGTAAAAATAGAATTTTTATCTATATAGTAGCGCTGTAAAAATAGAATTTTTATCCATATTGAGTGATTATAAAAATATGATTTTTATATACATAGCAAGAATATAAAAATGTGATTTTTATATATGTAGTGGCTATGGGTAACGAAAGTGACGAAAGGCGAGAACGGCGAAGACTTCTACATTTGAAGTGTCATGGAGTTGGGATAGCTTTGGTGAGAACTTCTCACTTTAAATTCCCTTTTCTAGTTATAAATATATACTAGGATGCAGACGGTGTTTAGTAGCACCCGACACCATTGTCCACAGACCATGGACTTGTCTGTTTGGTTGTGTAGTTGGTTAGATTATTTGATCTAAATTTGGTTGTTTTGTGAATTGAAATTGGTTTGATTGATATGTGTATGGCGTGGGCCATTACTAGACCAGGGATAAGGCTAGGCCTTGTCCCGTTTCTAGTATCATGCCGTTATGCCGTCGAAATTTTCTAAAATATGTTAGAAAAATAAAAATATCATTTTATTGAACAAATGAACCGAATAGAATATTCATAGGTTGAATAAAATATTTTGGTCGTTAAAAATATAATTTTTAACGAGAATTTGAATAAAATAAATATTCATTTACAAATCTAACGATTTGTTTATGTACACTGATTTGACTGATATTGATTGGGACGATAAATTTTACACATCGCCCAACTGCACAAATAAAATCTGTGTTTGATTGTTTGAAACCCCTGGGTATTGGGATGATATATGACATACACTAATCCCAATAATTAGTTGTATGTCGATCGATTGATTGACAGACTGTTATAAGCGTTAGATATTTATATTTAATGCTTATGCAGTTGTGTGGTGCACTTTGGATTATGGTTGATTATATATCGTTGCTATTATATACATGTGTTGGGTGGAATCCATATAATTAACATTATATGGTAATTGATTGGGCCTCATTCCAATTGGGAAAATAAAGAATATTAGAATATAAAAATAGTCATGTGTTGAAATTATTCATGTGTTGAGTAAAATATTTTAACAATAAAATTTACATCTTTATCATATTTAAGATTAGAACTACTTTACAGTTGGAGTCTGATTAAAAATCAAACGATAGATACCATAATTTTATAAAATATATTACAGAACAAAAATAGTCGTGTGTTGACAGTACTCATGTGTTGAGATTAGTCGTGTGTTGAAAGAAATATAGATTCATGTGTTGAATAGAATATATATTCATTTGTTGAATAGAATAACAAATTTATTGAAATACATAAAGCCGTGTTGATTAGAGTTGCGCCATTTTGACATGAATGATATTTATATCGATTATATTTGTTTTTATAATGAATATAGAAAAGGTAGTGATTTCAAAATATTATCAATTATATAGTAATGATATGAAATATTCAATTTTGATATGAAATATTCAATTTTGATTTGAAATTGAATATAGAGTTGAAATGGTTTTGAAAACGAATTTAGAACGATTTATAAAATATGTTTTAAAAAGGAAATCGACGAAATATATATAATATATATATTATATATATAATGGCCTGAATAGAACGCGCCGCGCCACGGCAGTTTGTGAATTTCGACCATTGACTTCGAATTGACGTTGCGGGAGATCCGACCGTCGGATTCTCCTAAAACCGGAACTGTTGGGTTCGTATCGAAAAGAGATTTCCAATGAATATTAGAATTTTGAAATCTAACGGCTGGATTTGGAATTATGTCCAAATCAAATTTGGAAAAGGTCGCTGTAAGTGCAGTTCGTTAGCCATTAATGGAAATCGACTGTACGGGCCTTGATAAAATTATTAAAAATATCTATAATTTGTGTAAAATCATAATATGTGAATTGGAAAGAACTGGGATGAAAACTCCACATTTGAAAAGATAAAAATAGATTTTTATCGAAATGAACTAGTTTTAAACTAGAATTAAAATCAATTTATTTTTGAAATAAATAAATCGAATTTGAATTGGTTTTGAAAATAACCAGAATTTCCAATATATACAAAAGTGGAAGTGGATTTGAATCGAAATTGTCTTTGGAATATTTCGATGTTGGATTCCGTGATTATACAGATATTGTTATGGGAATTTGAAAGATATATTTATATCGTTATTTCCAATACGATATTTGTTGGTTCAGAATTTGATATTGAATATAAGCCGGTATATTTTCTATTCAGAGCCTTGTATTTAATATCAAATGTGATTTGGGTTTGTCGTGAATCGTGTTTTAGATGGCATTGGTTCTTTAACCCAGTTAAAGACAGAATATTGATTTTTGAGAAGATTAAAACTAAGTGGAGTTTTAATGAATCTTTAACTAGATTGAAAGTAAATTGATTATTTAAATTATCAAATCTGAAAGGTGATCGAGAATGGAGTACCACCAGTTTTGCTCCAAAGCGATAGTTAAATCTTTAATTAGATTTGAACGTGAAATGGTAATTAATTTTACCGATAGCACTGTGGTGTTAGATATGGGGTATTACCAGTTTTGCTCCAAGGGATGAATAGGTTGGGATTGGGAAATAAAACAAATAATTACTTCGGTGTGGTTCGCTAATCCCGACTAGTTTGGAAAACCATAACATGGTTTGAAATGATATCCAAAGGAAGAATAAAGAATAAATTTAGAAGAATTTATCTTTGATAAAATTAATGGGAACCTTTCCCTAAGAATGGGATTTTGTGAATAAAATAATATTCTGAATGGAATGAGGCGTAGGTTGTGTTTGTGTAACACGTGTTTATTATATACGCGGGTTATTCGAAAAGTCCGGGTTTATACCCATTCTGAATAACCGATTCGACGATATGTCGAAGATGAAGACGGTGGTTGAAGACCGGAAGTCTTCACATCATTTGGGTGATTACTGATGATCTTCATTGGGCTGTACACCTAAGATGAGGGAATCGGTTGGTGATCGTCCAGACGTACTTGGAGATGGATGGATATGCAAGGAAAGTGCCTCCGGTTTCGTTCAGACCCAAAACGAACTTGTAAATGGACGGTGTGTCTGGCATTGGATTTTATTCTGTGTTGAATGATCTCTATTAGATATACATCTGTTTGGCAGTAGAGAATTTATTCTCTTGCTTAACGCCCTTCTCTGAGACGTATGAGCTCAGAGGTTGTATATCGATGGACATCAGTCGCATGGAGTGAATTGCCTGTGTGGCACGCCTAAGTGGAAATTGATCAAGGCTTCTGTTGAGAAGCAAAGTCTTGTGGTTGACGATCAAAGCACGGCCTGTGTGGCGCAGCTTTGTGTATAACGTGAATTTGCGAGCCTCACGCCTCGGTATGAGTCAAAAACGGGATAGTGACTGCAGGGAGAGCACGACGTTTCTTTCTAGCTAGTGGTGGTGTCAGTGACTTACCAGCCCTGACATTTATATACTTTTCACCCATGTGGTTGCTGGATACGAGGCGCCTCGGATATAGGTCTGTTATGACCGGGAAACGTGTGTTCAGGAATTGCCAATCCTCAAAAGTAAGAGAGGACCGGCCCTGAAGATCCAAGGATTGCTGGGTGCGGTCCTGAGACATTTGCTAGAGTGTCTCGAATCGGAGAGGAGCTTGCCCCTTTCCTCGACTCATGACGGAGATCCAATTTCCAATACGTGATATTGCGGTTTTAATTGTAGAACTAGTATGGCGACATGATATATGGTACCCATGCCGCCCATGATTGATATTTATGATTGAAATTGTTTTGACACTATACACTTATAATAGTATCAAATGATTTGTTTTAAATGTACCAAGCGTGTTTGGCTATTATAAGGGAAAACCCTATCCTACGGCTTGCGTTGCATTGTGTGATGGGACCTGGGTCTTATAATAGCTTCATTTTTCCAAAGAGCATTGCGCTGTTTTGTTATATGCACTAGTATTCTTGGGAGGAAACCCGTTCCGTGTTATATGGCGTGGTCCCTTGAATTACTCTCTTTTAAAGTAAAGTTTTAAATAACTGTTTTAGTTCTCACACCAGTCACTGACCTGGAGTTTATTGTTTTAACCTAAACTCTGGGTGCCTCTATTTTCCACACGGGCAGCTAGTAGTTTTGGTTTTGCAGATCTGTATTCACAGGAACCTGGTTTAAGCTGGAATGATATCCGGAAAGCTCTGTATTTGTATATCACCTTCAGTTGTGCTTTGTATTATTTTCCGCTGCTATGTAATTTATTGTAATCTCTTATATTTATCGAATGTAATTTATTCAATTATACTCTGTATATTCTTGTATTCTGATGGAATTGTTGTAATAAACAATGAAATGTTCTTCCGTCTGCGTTCTATTTTGTCTTGTCCTCAACGCAATCAGTGCTTTCCTTCAGGGGGAAGTTCGGGTCGTGTCAGTTTGGTATCAGAGCTTTGGTTTACAGATCTTGAGAACAAGACACATTAGAACCATACGAAAGAATTCATCAGATATTGGATTAGTAATATCCAATTAGATTGACTCGTTAGAGATAGGATCAGTAGTATCCTAGAAAGAGTGTAAAGAGTATATTTTTCAAATAAAACAAACATTGTTTTGAAAATTTAAACCAAAGTATACGTATTTGAATAATTATTTATATTGATTTTGGACAATCCAATATATAAAGATTTTGCATATACGCGTCATGAACGTATATTCGAAGTTTTAATATACTGGATAGATATAGAATCACATTCTAGATACCCGGAGATGGTTCTGATGATTGATCGATCATCATCAGAACTTATGTTCGTGTTTCGAAGGTGTGATATCTATATATTTCCATTAGACTGGTGTGAGAACCAAAATTTACATAGATTTATTGGTTGTGATTTGGCATCAAAAACATGATTCTTGACTATATATCAAAATTATGAATTTGGAATTCTAATTCACTAATTGATTGATGGTTGTGTTGTTCTTTTATTTGTTTAATAATTTTGAACCATTTAGCCTAATAGAATCGAATATTGAATTGTATTGAAAATTGGTCGCATTTGCTAGCATACACATGTACTTACATTGAACAGGTCATAGCAAGGAGGCTAGAGCATAAGAATAAAATTTGTTTGCCCAACAAATAGGTACATATTTGAAACACCCCACCTCCGTTAGGGTCACTCTCAAAGGGAATGCCCTAATTTTGGTGGAGGTTTATAAGTATAAGTCACAGATATACAAGACAGATATAAGAACACATATTTGTAAACAGCAGAAAAACAGCAACTTTTATTTCATAAAAGCAAATACGTGTTACAACAACATTACCATGATTGTCTTACATCCTTTCCAAAAACATAACATAACACTTTCATAATCTGTCTTGATTACATTATTTAAAGAAGCATAAAAAACATAAATAAACTGCAAAAGCCCCATAGTGGTTGTCCAAAGCCATAGTTCAAAACGAAAAGGTCCAAGCAATACATTTTTCCTCTTCAAGCTGGATATGAAGGCTGGTCAAGCTGCAGTGTTCCCTCCCTGTGGACCTGGGGAGGGGGAGGGGAACGGAAGAAAAGAAGAGTCAGACATAAAGCCTGAGTAAGTCTAGGACTATTCTGTCTATGAATAAAGAACTGGGTATGATAAGTATAAACAAGAAGTAGGAAAGCACTATAAACTTAGTTAAGTTGTCTAGGGTCGAATATACTATCGTACCCCATATTAATCTCTGAACCCATATAAACTAGTTCCCAACTGGCACCCCATAATCAGGGTGAAGTGATCCATTCTATGATGATCGGCTCCTACTCGCATAGTTACATGTGTCTTACGGCCCCCGATGTTGTAGTTACCTATGCTGGTCCCACCATGGGGTGTATCAAGTCCCATGGCGGCGGCCCGACACAACCCTATAATGCACAGGTATGCTACTGGTGCCCAGTGCCTTATTTTTCTGCGCCGGAGTGTGTGCACGCCCGCACCCCGTTAGAACCTACACTGCTACACCACCGCCGTCGATTTAACCTCTTACAATCAGCCCAGTAATCGTGCCCCACCCTGCCTAGTTTCAGGGTATCATGATACACCTTATAGGGTTACTGCTGAAAAGGGTCCCCCGCTACTAGGTTTTCTATTTCTAGCCAACATGCTAAGTTGGTTAAGTGTTTTATAACCTAACCCCCAATCAGTCTGTTTAGTTTAGCATGTTCCATTTTGATAAAGTCTTTAGTCCACTTAATCCTAACAATCCTGACTCAGCTTTAATTGTCTTATTAAAGCCTTGACCTCTCACATTAGACCGGTATTGTTGTGGCTGCCTGTTGCCGGTTGGTTCCGGGCAGTCTTACGCCACAACTCAGTCTAACCTCGGGTCCTTATTGGGCTCCATGTTTAACCACCCACATTGGTAGGTATTGTTGTGACTACTGGACAGCCGGGCGGTTCCGGGCAGGTTTACATCACAACTCAATCCAACCTCGGGTTAAACACATCGTATTTTCTACATTTACATATTTTGTCTTTCTTCTTTATTTTTCTTATATGTAAATATTTGCGGCCCATTAAAAATCAATGGTGTGAAGGTTACACCAATCATGGGCCCAACCCATACTTGAATTTGAGCCCCTTTTCTTTATATTTTCATTTATTAATAAATTTAACCCAACGTTATTTTCCCCCGTTTAATACGTCCGTTTATTATATATATATGTTGGGCTTAGCCTTTTTAAGCCCAACCTAGCCATGCGAAAAGGGGAGGCTTAAAGCGTGATTACATACACAAAAAGGGGAATGTGAACGCATGAACTTGCAACGTGACGTTGGAACTACAAAATAGAAACTGGTGTACTTGCATAGTAGTAACATATACTTTGGTCATAAAGCATAAGTGACATGAATCAAACCATGTAAACTTGTAGTTAAGTTAAGAATATCACTATTGACACATAGGCTTAACTGCAACATAAACCTATATTTTATTTAGGCATAATGTCAAACATAAGCAAATCATGTTTATAAGATTACTACATGTTTACAAAGGTGCTTACTTTTGTGACTAATACAAAAGTATAATTCAACTAGAATTAATCCAACTTAATCATGATTCTAAATCTATTCACATAACCATGGCACACATATACTTATGGCATAAATATTTCTAACATGAAATCATGATTTTTACTTTAGTCATGCAAACTTGCAAATGGGATTTTGAATCTAACCTAGCTATGTACCACATATGTCATCATATAATTCTTGTTAACAATATAGACCTAACATGGTTTTCAATTATGCAAAATATCAATCATAGCCTAGTCATATTCGTAAGTTCACAAAGAGGTTTTCTAGTACAAAAGTATGGCTTAATACATAGATCATGATGCCAAATTTTCAACATAATTTCATATGGATTATAATAACCCAAATTTGCTCCAATTACTCTCAAAATGATTTTTGTATAAAAATACACATTATGATGGCATAGTAGCAAAACCCCAAACTTGCATGAATTTCAATTAAACAACTACATACATGTAGCTTCAACATGGATTACATAATTTGCGAATATTCCAAACGTATACTTGCATAAAACTACCGCAAACATGTAGTTTTTATAATGAATAACATGCTTTGCGAATATCCAAACGTATACTTGCATAAAACTACCGCAAACATGTAGTTTTTATTAATGAATAACATAATTTGAGAATATCCAAACGTATACAATATTCCAAATCGATAAGAATCATAGTAACGCACAAATATGGATTACTTTATCACCACAAATCAAGTATACAAACCAACACAGTTATTTGTTCATACCAAAATAATACTGTACTTACAATCGTGTGGCGAATTCTCCAATTTAGGAATTTGGAGATGCGTCTCCTTTTGATGTAGGCGTTGATTTGATTTGTCTAAGTTGCTTTATGCTTTAGAATTTGCCTCCTAATCTTCTCTCCAATTTGGTGGCTACTCCTAGTCGTTCCTCAGCAGCATGATGGCTTTGTTCTTATTTTTGAATGAATAGGTTAGGTAGAGTCTAGGGTCATTTTTATAGAGTTTATGAACTGATTAGGACCATCGATGTTGCTTGGATTGATCGTAGCCATTCATTCGAAAGAGAGACCAATTAGAGCCTGCCACCTAGCCCTAATGACAAAGCAAGCTTCTTAAAATCGACCAAACACAGACCTGGCCAGCCAGGACTAGACCAGACCTGGCCAGCAGGTCATTTTTGACCTGGGCGCACTTGGCAGGTGCGCCAGGTCAAAAATGTACTGGCGCACTTCCCAAGTGCGCCAGTGCATTTTTGTTCTGGCGCACTTCCCAAGTGCGCCAGTGCATTCTGACCCGTTTTCCGGTTTTTCGCCCAACTTCGTTCGTCCATAACTTCTTCATACGATATCCGTTTTACGCAAACTCAGACTCTACCTCAAGCAGAATTCCGAGACGAACGCAATGGCGTATCCCTTTTCCCTTAGTACTTTGATTTGAAATTAATTATACTTTAATTTGTAAATTTCACAGTTATAGAATGCACGGGGTGTTACATTCTCCCCCACTTAAAAGGATTTCGTCCCCGAAATCTTCAAGTTAGGAGGAATGTATATCCTAACATCCAGTCATCCATCTACTCATCCATCAAACACGAGCATCCATTGTCCTTAAAAGACTTCTAATGCTTCATGATCATATGCGAAGTGTGTGTGTGTACATGTTCTTATCTAATGCAAAATCAGGCGGTCTACTGATTCAGTTGACCTCCTTAATGCGAATTATTTAAGTGCCATGAATCCATTATGTATGCAAATTTTCCTATTTATGATTCTATATGAGTGCACAATCATTCATACAAATGCAACATCCATATGACAACACATTAAAATTCAAACATATACCAATGCAAACATATATGCATATGCAATATGAAGTGACTGAGCCGATCTAAAACCTAGATTGTGTGTGTATATGCAACCACGAGCAACCACTAGCAATCACTTGCAACCATTTGCAATCATCATCCATAACATGTTTCAATTACATGTTTTCATCCAAAGGGTTTCTAACTAAAAGATAAGGTCGAGGAGATATACCTAAAAAGATAGATAAAAGCGCAACTTAAGGAAAAAGAAAGATCAAGGATGTACCCTCGAAAAGAAAAGGGTAGACAACGCGTATTCTAGCTTCAGTTTCCCAAGTTGCGTCTCCCTCGGCGTCGCTCCACTGAACTTTGACGAGCTTGACTTCGCGGTTGCGTAGCTTCTTCACTTCCGTTCCTAGTATGCGGGTTGGAACTTTCCTTATGGTTGCTTCGCGTTCCACCTCTTCTTCTTCTAGGATATTTGGCTCTACCACTTCAGCAGACTCATGTAGACATTTTCGGAGATGTGAAACGTGAAAAACGTTGTGAACTCCGGCCAGTTTCTCGGGTAGCTCTTTTCGTGCACCTTCAACTGCCTCCCGCCATAAGCTACTACCCTTCCTTCTTGCATTAAGATGGCGCCTAGCCCTGTCCCACATGCATCCGTATAAACAGTGAACATCTTGCTCCCATCTGGCAGCATCAAAACTGGGGCTGTTGTAAGAGCCCTTTTCAGTCGTTGGAAAGCAAACTCGCAATCCAAGTCCCAATTGAACACTAGATTCTTCTTGGTTAATTTCGTGAGCGGAGCTGAGATTTTCACAAAATCCCTTATGAACTTTCGATAGAAACCTGCTAGTCCTAGAAAACTTCGGACCTCAGTTGCATTCCTTGGTGTCTTCCAATCCTGCACCGCCACTACCTTAGCACGGTCCACTGCTAACCCTTGTTTGGATACTATGTGCCCAAGGAACCTCACCTCTTCTCTCCAAAAGTGGCATTTGGAGAATTTGGCTTTTAGTTGATGGACTCGCTAAGTTTCCATGATTGCCCTTAAGTGTTGAGCATGTTCCTCTTCACTCTTTGAGAAAATAAGGATATCATCTACGAAGACCACTACGAACTTGTTGAGGAAATCTCTGAATACCCTACTCATCAGGTCTACGAAGTAAGCAGGTGCATTTGTCAAGCCGAAAGGCATGACAAGCCATTCAAAGAAGCCGTCTGGGGTTCTGAATGCCGTTTTATCGATGCTATCTTCAGCCACCCTTAGCTGATGAAAACCGGTTGCTAAATCGAGCTGGGAGAAAACAGACGCTCCTACAAGCTGGTCAAACAAATCGTCAATTCTAGGGAGAGGGTGCCTATTCTTTTTCGTTAGCTTGTTGAGCTCCCTATAGTCAACACATAGACGGAGTGAACCATCCGCCTTTGTAGCGAACACCACTGGAGCGCCCCATTCTGAAATGCTCCTCCTAATGAACCCCTTTTCTAGAAGCTCTTTAATCTGTTTACTGAGCTCTTTCCTTTCCCGTGGAGCCATGTGTGTAACGGGCAACGCAACGGGCTTTGCATTATCTACAAGGTATATGCGGAAGTCTATCTCCCGCTTCGGAGGCAAGCCCTTCACCTCTTAGAAGACATCCGGATATTCCCGGACCACTCTAACCGATTGCAAGTTTTCAACGGAGGCATCTAGCGATTCAAGATAACTAAGCATAACCGCATACGAGGGATTACAAGAAATTTCCAAAGTATTACCGAGCTGGGTTAGGAGCCTAACAACCCTTTTCTCACAATCAAGGATGGCCCCATTACTGGATAGCCAATCCATGCCCAAAATCAAACCATATCCCAAAAAGCCCAAAACAAAGGCATTACACTTAAATTCTATGCTTAGAATAGAAATTTTCAATCCCAAACAGATCATAGACAAATGAGCTGGGCCCCCAATTGGGTTTGAAACAATTAAGGGGTCCTCTACCATACTAGTTTTTAGGTGTAGAGATTCTACTAAAGCAGACGAGATAAAGGAGTGTGACGCGACGGAATCAAATAAAGTGCGAACGGGGTGATCATAAAGATAAACTACCCTTTCTACAGAAGTATTTATACCTCGTTGTTGCAGAGGTGGCGCTTCTAGCACATGAACCTGTGCCCCTGTAGTGGATCCAGCCCTCTGCCCCTGTCCTCGTTTCTTTGGGCAGTCCTTAGCCATGTGGCCTATCTCACCGCAAGAAAAGCACCCACCATTCATCTTGGCCTTCTTTTTCTGGCAATCTTTCACTAAGTGCCCCACTTTGCCACAGAATTTACACTTCCTCTTCTCTCGGGACTTGTTGTCTTTCCCGCCCTTCTTAAAGTCTGCCTTCTCAGGGCAGTCTTTGTTGATGTGTCCAGTCTCCCCACAATGAAAACATTCTCCTTGCTTTCTTTTCCTCTTTCTACAATCCTTGGCTATGTGCCCTTCCGTACCACAAAAATTGCATTTCGTTTTTTCTCGTTTCTTATTATTACTGTTACGATCCTTTCTTGTTTGACTATTATTCGTCTTCCTACTCTGGGACTCTTCCGCTTGCTGGTTCACGTGGAGGAGGAGGAGTGAAAGCGTTAGCAACTGGGGAGTAAGGTCTCGAGACATGCTGAAACAAAAAGGGTAGATTCAAAACGAAGGATAAGAGATAGTACCTATGGCTTTGGGGACTTTGCCTTTTAAAAAAAAAATGTTTTATCTTTTAAAAATGCTTCTTTAAATTTCCTTTTTGAAAATAAATTTTCAAAACTTTTTATCTTATCTGGTAAACCTATGCTCTGATACCAAGTGAAACACCCCACCTCCGTTAGGGTCACTCTCAAAGGGAATGCCCTAATTTTGGTGGAGGTTTATAAGTATAAGGCACAGATATACAAGACAGATATAAGAACACATATTTGTAAACAGCAGAAAAACAGCAACTTTTATTTCATAAAAGCAAATACGTGTTACAACAACATTACCATGATTGTCTTACATCCTTTCCAAAAACATAACATAACACTTTCATAATCTGTCTTGATTACATTATTTAAAGAAGCATAAAAAACATAAATAAACTGCAAAAGCCCCATAGTGGTTGTCCAAAGCCATAGTTCAAAACGAAAAGGTCCAAGCAATACATTTTTCCTCTTCAAGCTGGATATGAAGGCTGGTCAAGCTGCAGTGTTCCCTCCCTGTGGACCTGGGGGGGGGGGGGGGGGACGGAAGAAAAGAAGACGAAAGAAAAGTAGAGTCAGACATAAAGCCTGAGTAAGTCTAGGACTATTCTGTCTATGAATAAAGAACTGGGTATGATAAGTATAAACAAGAAGTAGGAAAGCACTATAAACTTAGTTAAGTTGTCTAGGGTCGAATATACTATCGTACCCCATATTAATCTCTGAACCCATATAAACTAGTTCCCAACTGGCACCCCATAATCAGGGTGAAGTGATCCATTCTATGATGATCGGCTCCTACTCGCATAGTTACATGTGTCTTACGGCCCCCGATGTTGTAGTTACCTATGTTGGTCCCACCATGGGGTGTATCAAGTCCCATGGCGGCGGCCCGATACAACCCTAGAATGCACAGGTATGCTACTGGTGCCCAGTACCTTATTTTTCTGCGCCGGAGTGTGTGCATGCCCGCACCCCGTTAGAACCTACACTGCTACACCACCGCCGTCGATTTGACCTCTTACAATCAGCCCAGTAATCGTGCCCCACCCTGCCTAGTTTCAGGGTATCATGATACACCTTATAGGGTTACTGCTGAAAAGGGTCCCCCGCTACTAGGTTTTCTATTTCTAGCCAACATGCTAAGTTGGTTAAGTGTTTTATAACCTAACCCCCAATCAGTCTGTTTAGTTTAGCATGTTCCATTTTGATTAAGTCTTTAGTCCACTTAATCCTAACAATCCTGACTCAACTTTAATTGTCTTATTAAAGCCTTGACCTCTCACATTAGACAGGTATTGTTGTGGCTGCCTGTTGCCGGTTGGTTCCGGGCAGTCTTACGCCACAACTCAGTCTAACCTCGGGTCCTTATTGGGCTCCATGTTTAACCACCCACATTGGATAGGAATTGTTGTGACTACTGGACAGCCGGGCGGTTCCGGGCAGGTTTACATCACAACTCAATCCAACCTCGGGTTAAACACATCGTATTTTCTACATTTACATATTTTGTCTTTCTTCTTTATTTTTCTTATATGTAAATATTTGCGGCCCATTAAAAATCAATGGTGTGAAGGTTACACCAATCATGGGCCCAACCCATACTTGAATTTGGGCCCCTTTTCTTTATATTTTCATTTATTAATAAATTTAACCCAACGTTATTTTCCCCCGTTTAATACGTCCGTTTATTATATATATATATATGTTGGGCTTAGCCTTTTTAAGCCCAACCTAGCCATGCGAAATGGGGAGGCTTAAAGCGTGATTACATACACAAAAAGGGGAATGTGAACGCATGAACTTGCAACGTGACGTTGGAACTACAAAATAGAAACTGGTGTACTTGCATAGTAGTAACATATACTTTGGTCATAAAGCATAAGTGACATGAATCAAACCATGTAAACTTGTAGTTAAGTTAAGAATATCACTATTGACACATAGGCTTAACTGCAACATAAACCTATATTTTATTTAGGCATAATGTCAAACATAAGCAAATCATGTTTATAAGATTACTACATGTTTACAAAGGTGCTTACTTTTGTGACTAATACAAAAGTATAATTCAACTAGAATTAATCCAACTTAATCATGATTCTAAATCTATTCACATAACCATGGTACACATATACTTATGGCATAAATATTTCTAACATGAAATCATGATTTTTACTTTTGTCATGCAAACTTGCAAATGGGATTTTGAATCTAACCTAGCTATGTACCACATATGTCATCATATAATTCTTGTTAACAATATAGACCTAACATGGTTTTCAATTATGCAAAATATCAATCATAGCCTAGTCATATTCGTAAGTTCACAAAGAGGTTTTCTAGTACAAAAGTATGGCTTAATACATAGATCATGATGCCAAATTTTCAACATAATTTCATATGGATTATAATAACCCAAATTTGCTCCAATTACTCTCAAAATGATTTTTGTATAAAAATACACATTATGATGGCATAGTAGCAAAACCCCAAACTTGCATGAATTTTAATTAAACAACTACATACATGTAGCTTCAACATGGATTACATAATTTGCGAATATTCCAAACGTATACTTGCATAAAACTACCGCAAACATGTAGTTTTTATAATGAATAACATGCTTTGCGAATATCCAAACGTATACTTGCATAAAACTACCGCAAACATGTAGTTTTTATAATGAATAACATAATTTGAGAATATCCAAACGTATACAATATTCCAAATCGATAAGAATCATAGTAACGCACAAATATGGATTACTTTATCACCACAAATCAAGTATACAAACCAACACAGTTATTTGTTCATACCAAAATAATACTCTACTTACAATTGTGTGGCGAATTCTCCAATTTAGGAATTTGGAGATGCGTCTCCTTTTGACGTAGGCGTTGATTTGATTTGTCTAAGTTGCTTTATGCTTTAGAATTTGCCTCCTAATCTTCTCTCCAATTTGGTGGCTACTCCTAGTCGTTCCTCAGCAGCATGATGGCTTTGTTCTTATTTTTGAATGAATAGGTTAGGTAGAGTCTAGGGTCATTTTTATAGAGTTTATGAACTGATTAGGACCATCGATGTTGCTTGGATTGATCGTAGCCATTCATTCGAAAGAGAGACCAATTAGAGCCTGCCACCTAGCCCTAATGACAAAGCAAGCTTCTGAAAATCGACCAAACACAGACCTGGCCAGCCAGGACTAGACCAGACCTGGCCAGTAGGTCATTTTTAACCTGGGCGCACTTGGCAGGTGCGCCAGGTCAAAAATGTACTGGCGCACTTCCCAAGTGCGCCAGTGCATTCTGACCCGTTTTCCGGTTTTTCGCCCAACTTCGTTCGTCCATTACTTCTTCATACGATATCCGTTTTACGCAAACTCAGACTCTATCTCAAGCAGAATTCTGAGACGAACGCAATGGCGTATCCCTTTTCCCTTAGTTCTTTGATTTGAAATTAATTATACTTTAATTTGTAAATTTCACAGTTATAGAATGCACGGGGTGTTACAATATTTACTATAATTTACTATTTTGTTTGGGTGATGATGATTTTATGAGCCGATTGGCTAGCCGCTTGGCTTTTTCTTTTTGAGATCAGAGGGCCTGTATGGCAATTTCGGGATTTTCCCGGTACTCCCGGTGCAGGGGAGGTTATAGCGAAATTTTTCGGAAATTTAGGGTGTTAGCCAAATTTTTGAAAAATTTGAAAAGTTCTTAGAAACTGAAAAGTTGAAGAACTTAAGCCGTAATGAAAATAATGAAAGTTGAGTTGATTAGTTAAACAACTTTCGGCTTCGTTCCTTTTCGGGGACGAAAAGTTTTAAGTGGGGGAGATTGTAACAACCCGGAAATGCGAGCCAGTTTAAAATTTTTATTTTGGCAATTTTAGCGAAGTTTGAACATTTAAAATGAATTATTTTAAATAATATCGACAAGAAATTTATTTTGAATAGAAATAGAACGTATATATTTATTCGAATCGTCGTTAGAATATAATAATTATTTATAATTATAAAAGGAATTGAAAATGGCGCGGTAGTTAGATAATTCGATTTCAAAATTCAAATGAATGTACCAGGTGCAAAATAAACCGGATTTTAGTGAAACCGAAAATATTTGAATCTATTTGATAATATCTTTCCAACGAATCCGAAAAATCGAAATTTCATAGTGGGGATAAAAAGATATGTCCAGTTGAAATTCTGAATAGTTGCTGTGGAATTCAGGCCCTTAAAAATGGAAATTTTGCAAACGACCTCAGATTTCGACGAAACCACTTTTGTTGGATCCGGGATGTAAAGAGATTGCTAGATTCCAATTTTCATAATTTTTCGAATCAATATGTGAGCGTGGCAAAGGGAAACGCATTTAACCAGTTTCAGTTGATTTTAATTGACTGGAAAATGGCCATTTTTCCAACGGTCTCAGAATTCGAAGAAACTAGTTTTGTTAGGACCGTATCGTCAATACGAAGCTAGAAAATATTTTTCTGGAATTTTTCGAGTTAGTATGTGACCCCAGTAAATTGATATGCGCGTTCAAATTCAATATATAGAGTTATATTTTGATTTTGACGAAAACTGATCGAAACGGTCGAATCAGCCTACGATACATATCCCATTGTGTTCGGAATGGGGATATTTATCTATGGATGACAGTCGTTGGGCCCAATTTCGAGTTCGAGAGAGAAGTCAACATTAATGGAATATTAATTTAGTTGAATATATATTATATTATATTATATTATCTTCTTTTACCCCCTTTTCTTCTCTAATCGGTCAAACACAGTCAAAAAAAAGGGGAAAAGGAAATCAACGACGGGGGGAGGAACCCGCGCCTCCGCCGCCGCCTCTGGTGGCTGGCGCGCCACCACCCAAATCCCCCTACTCCTCCCTCCCTCTCCGCCTGAAACAAACGCACCCCCTCTTCCCCCAAAAACCCTAACCCCCTCCGCGCAGAGACCCCCAGCGCCGCCCAGACACCCACCGCACCACCACGATGACCGACGACCTCCCACCACCGGCGGCAACCATCGAACCCCCTGCGCTTTTCCCTCCTCCTCCGATTAGCTGTAAGTGATTATTTATTCTTTTTTTATATATTATGAAATCAGTTTTTCTTTTTCTTTCTTTTTTGTTATAATAAAAATATGGGTTTTAAATGTATTACTAATTTCATAAATGATTTTGTTTTTAAAGTAGAAAGGTTTGAATTTACATATGAAGTAGAGATATGGTTTTTAAATAAGCAAGAAGTGATTTTTAATTATATAAAATTATAATTTTTATAGTATAGAAAGGTTAAAAATATAATTTTTATAGTATAGAAAGGTTAAAAATATAATTTTTATAGTATAGATTTATAGTATAGAAAAGTTAAAAATATAATTTTTTATATAGGTATGATGATAAAAATTTGATCTCTATATATGTAGCGAAATAAAAATCTGATTTTTATATATATACGTTGAAGTGGAAAAGTGATTTTTATAACGATGAAGTAAAAATTCGATTTTCATGTATTGAATAGCAAAGTAAAAATTCGATTTTTATATAGAGAATAGCGTGATAAAAATATAATCTTTATTATATGAACATCGTTGTAAAAATAGAATTTTTATTTATATAGTAGCGGTGTAAAAATAGAATTTTTATCCATATGGAGTGATTATAAAAATATGATTTTTATATACATAGCAAGAATATAAAAATGTGATTTTTATATATGTAGTGGCTACGGGTAACGAAAGTGACGAAAGGCGAGAACGGCGAAGACTTCTACATTTGACGTGTCGTGGAGTTGGGATAGCTTTGGTGAGAACTTCTCACTTTAAATTCCCTTTTCTAGTTATAAATATATACTAGGATGCAGAAGGTGTTTAGTAGCACCCGACACCATTGTCCACAGACCATGAACTTGTTTGTTTGGTTGTGTAGTTGGTTAGATTATTTGATCTAAATTTGGTTGTTTGGTGAATTGAAATTGGTTTGATTGATATGTGTATGGCGTGGGCCATTACTAGACCGGGGATAAGGCTAGGCCTTGTCCCGTTTCTAGTATCATGTCGTTATGCCACCGAAATTTTCTAAAATATGTTAGAAAAATAAAAATATCATTTATTGAACAAATGAACCGAATAGAATATTCATAGGTTGAATAAAATATTTTGGTCGTTAAAAATATAATTTTTAACGAGAATGTGAATAAAATAAATATTCATTTACAAATCGAACGATTTGTTTATGTACACTGATTTGACTGATATTGATTGGGACGATAAATTTTACACATCGCCCAACTGCACAAATAAAATCTGTGTTTGATTGTTTGAAACCCCTCACGGATATTGGGATGATATATGACATACACTAATCCCAATAATTAGTTGTACGTCGATCGATTGATTGACAGACTGTTATAAGCATTTGATATTTATATTTAATGCTTATGCAGTTGTGTGGTGCACTTTGGATGATGGTTGATTATATATCGTTGCTATTATATACATGTGTTGGGTGAAATCCATATAATTAACATTATATGGTAATTGATTGGGGCTCATTCCAATTGGGAAAATAAAGAATATTAGAATATAAAAATAGTCATGTGTTGAAATTATTCATGTGTTGAGTAAAATATTTTAACAATAAAATTCAAGTCTTTATCATATTTAAGATTAGAACCACTTTACAGTTGGAGTCTGATTAAAAATAAAATGATAGATACTATAATTTTATAAAATATATTACATAACAAAAATAGTCGTGTGTTGACAGTAATCATGTGTTGAGATTGGTCGTGTGTTGAAAGAAATATAGATTCATGTGTTGAATAGAATATATATTCATTTGTTGAATAGAATAACGAATTTATTGAAATATATAAAGCCGTGTTGATTAGAGTTGCGCCATTTTGACGTGAACGATATTTATATCGATTATATTCGTTTTTATAATGAATATAGAAAAGGTAGTGATTTCAAAATATTATCAATTATATAGTAATGATATGAAATATTCAGTTTTGTTTTGAAATTGAATATAGAGTTGAAATGGTTTTGAAAACGAATTTAAAATGATTTATAAAATACGTTTTAAAAAGGAAATCAACGAAATATATATAATGTATATATATTATATATAATGGCCTGAATAGAACGCGCCGCGCCACGGCAGTTCGTGAATTTCGACCATTGACTTCGAATTGACGTTGCGGGAGATCCGACCGTCGGATTCTCCTAAAATCGGAACTGTTGGGTTCGTATCGAAAAGAGCTCTCCAATGAATATTAGAAATTTGAAATATAACGGTTGGATTTGGAATTATGTCCAAATCAAATTTGGAAACGGTCGATGTAAGTGCAGTTCGATGGCCGTTAATGGAAATCGACTGTACGGGCCTTGATAAAATTATTAAAAATATCTATAATTTGTGTAAAATCATAATATGTGAATTGGAAAGAACTGGGACGAAAACTCCACATTTGAAAAGATAAATATAGATTTTTATCGAAATGAACTAGTTTTGAACTAGAATTAAAATCAATTTATTTTTGAAATAAATAAATCGAATTTGAATTGGTTTTGAAAATAACCAGAATTTCCAATATATATAAAAGTGGAAGTGGATTTGAATCAAAATTGTCTTTGGAATATTTCGATGTTGGATTCCGTGATTATACAGATATTGTTATGGGAATTTGAAAGATATATTTATATCGTTATTTCCAATACGATATTTGTTGGTTTCAGAATTTGATATTGAATATAAGACGGTATATTTTCTATTCAGAGCCTTGTATTTAATATCAAATGTGATTTGGGTTTGTCGTGAATCGTGTTTTAGATGACATTGGTTCTTTAACCCAGTTAAAGACAGAATACTGATTTTTGAGAAGATTAAAACTAAGTGGAGTTTTAATGAATCTTTAATTAGATTGAAAGTGAATTGATTATTTAAATTATCAAATTTGAAAGGTGATCGAGAATGGAGTATGTAACAACCCGTATTTTCAATAACCTGTTATAACATAAATCGAGGCAGAATTTAATTTATAAATCGGAATCAAGGGAAACGGGCTATGCCATTGCGTTCGTCTCGGAAAAATACGCGAAATAGAGTCCGAGTTTTCGAAAATCGGAGTCCGTATGACCCGATTAAGGCCCAACGACGTTTTCAGAAAATTGCAAGTTCAAAACAGATTTCAAATTCAAGTTTGAAATTGGAAAATTAGGGCAGATTGGGCCAGGCGGGAAAATTCCCGCCAGGGCACCCAAGTCGACAGCCCTGTCGACTTGGGAGTCGACTTGGTTGGACCCAAGTCGACAGCCCTGTCAACTTGGCTGTCGACAGGGGGTGCTCGACCTGTTTAGCCTGGTGCACCATTTTGAGATTGTGTTGAGCTTGGGGGCCAGATTCGGTTTTAAGGGCTGAGATTGCAACTAGGGTTTAATCCTATGGCCTAAAACACTTGCCTAATCTATAAATAAGACCCTAAGCTAGCCCTAAATCATCATTAATCAATCCTACAACTAAACTATGGCAAAATCAATCCTCTCATGGCCTCCACTCTCTTCATAAAATTCCTAAATAAATTTCTATGAGATTTTCCATGCATACAAGTGTTTTCAAGCTTGTATGAGCATCATTAGCTTGCATTCAAGTCAAGTGTATCATAAAGCAAGGGTTTTGATCATTTTGGCTCAAGGGTTTTTATGTTAGAGCTTGCATTTTGGGTCTAATTGGTTGCATAAGGGCTTTGTCATATTTTTGTGTGTCTTCATAAGCATTGTAAGCCCTATTCTACTTTCATACTTAAACTCTAAAGTTAAATGTATGATATGCAAGGTTGCCATGATATGCAAGTTTACTAAGTCATGCTATGCAAGTTTATATGCAAGTTTGCTATGCTATGATATGCAAGTTTATATGCAAGTTTACTATGCTATGATATGCAAGTTTATCATATTGTGATATGCAAGTTTATATGCAAGTTTGCTATGCTATGATATGCAAGTTTATCATGTTGTGATATGCAAGTTTATATGCAAGTATGTCATGTTATGATATGCAAGTTCATCATGTTATGTTATGCAAGTATGCCATGTCATGATATGCAAGTTTATCGTGTTATGTTATGCAAGTTTGATATGCAAGTTTGTCATATGATATGCAAGTTATGTTATGCAAGTTTGGGTTGAACATTTTGTTCATGCTATCATGTTATGCAAGCTTATCTTGGGTTTATGAACATAAAGCTTCAAGCTTTATGCTAAAGGTTGCATTTTGGGCAACATGTAAGTTATCATATCTCTTATGATAACTTGCATGTGAGGCTAAATGCGAACTTATGGCCATTTCTACATGTCATTTATCACCATGTATCACCAATATGCCAAGTTTGGTTTTATGCAAGCTTTTGAGGCCTAAAAATGTAATATGCAAGTGTATGAACATATGAACATTTCATATGCCACCATGTTGAACTTGTGGCTTCAACACCTTTATGTCATGATTATGCCAAGTTCCCTCTTTCTATCCTATATGCGCTATTGCGATATGTAAGCGATGGGATTGCGTTTGGGGTTGGGTAAACTTAAAAGACATAAAAACATAAGCTTGGGAATTTACCTATTAAGTTAGGTCTACCCGTTGGGAATTTACCTATTAAGTTAGGTCTACCTAATTGCTTGAAATTTTGTAACATGTTTTGGAAACATGATGGACATGACACTTAGAAAAGATAAGTGTGACCAACTCGAGGTTGGGTTGAGTTTGTAGCGTAAACCTACCCGAAACCGACCGGCTTAACTAGTTGCTACAAACAATAGGACCCAATGTGAGAAGTTGGCCATGTTGTACCTTGAACCCGAGGTTAGACCAAGTTGTGGTGTAAAGCTACCCGGACCCGCCCGGCTTAACTAGTAACCACAACAAGGTCTAATGTGAGAGGTTAAGGCGCATTAAATTAATTAATGCCTCGTGATTAGGGTTAAGTCATGGTCCACTTAATACTTAACCAATTTGGGCTTGGTAGATTAATCAGGGTTAAGTCGTGAACTCATCGTTACACTTAACCAAGTTAATCCATGATTAGCAAGAGGGTTAAACCGTACTTAACCCACTAGAAAATCCTAGCAATGGGGGGCCCAATCCGCAGTAATCCCCAAAAATTGGTATCATTAAGGCCCTAGGGACTAGGCTAGGGAGGGGGCACGATTACTGGGCTAAAGGTAAGCGACCCAATAAACGACGGCCGGGTGGTACGCCGATGTAGTTCCGGACGGACTATGGTCGTGCACGTAGTCCGTATTTGGAGAAGTCACCCATGGTTACCAGTAGATCGAGACTGTGCACTCATGTTTATGGTGTCCAGGGGTTGACACCCTAGGGCTTGATACACCCGAAGGGTGGACCCGGCACAGTTCGACTACAATTATGTTTGGGCCGTATTGACACCAACACGTGACGAGTTAGGCTTAGGGAGCCGATCGACTAGACCGTTTGGTTGGACCTCGTGTTAGGGTCACTTCATGTTATTGGACCTTGTGTTAGGGTCACTTCATGTTATTGGGCCAAAGCTTGGGCCAAGGGATCAATACTTGTATATTCAAGTCATGTTAGTTTGCTAGTACACCTGTGGTGCAAAACCTTAAACCTGATTATGCGATGACACCTTTATCTACCTTGTTAGTTAATCATCATGCTAGTATATTGTTATCCTTATGTTCATCCCTGCTGCTCATGACAGTTAACTTTATCAGTTTACATTGATTGTAGTAGGGCTTACTCAGTCTTTTTGACTAACCTGTTTTCTTTCGCCTCTTTTCTTCCGTTTCCCCCTCCCCCCAGGTTCTTAGGGTGGGAACGTTGGAGCTTAGCTTGGATTTCGGATTGCTTGCTTATGGGATTTCAGCTCATGTACGGTTTCGACATGAAGCTAGCTATGGTTATCACTTATTTGGGGATAGTACTTATGTATTTCAGTTTTTCAGTTGATGTTGTTTTTATCTAGACTTGTGTATTTGGAAAGTTAACATTATGTTGTACCAGACTTGTTTTGAAATGGTTTGAAAATCTTCCGCTGTTTTATCTATGTTATTTACTCTGTTTCCATATATACATATGTTCTTGTTCTGCCTTGATATATCATTATGCATGTTTACCTGATTCAAACGCCCCTCCAAAGTCAGAGTGCTTGCAAGAGACACCCTGGCGGAGGTGGGGTGTTACATTTGGTATCAGAGCATATGGTTTACGAGAAGGAACAAAAAGGTTTTTAGAAAACTTTTGGAAAACTATTTTCAAAACCAAGTATAAAGTGTTTTCCAAAGAAAAGTCTAGTTTATTTTAAAGGCTATTCCCCAAAAAGCCATTAGCAAAATTCCTTCGTTTTTCTCCATTCTGAATCTATCTTTTTCTTCGTTTTCAGTATGGCCGATAACTTTGCCATTCCGGAGGGAGTACAAGTACCCGTTTGGTATAGGAGACTTTTGGAGGCTAGGGCGACCGAAGCCGGCCCCGCAGATGTTCCTCCTCCTCCTCCAGTAGTTAATGTTCCTCCTCCTCCTGTCGCTGAGGTTCCTCTTCCTCCTTCCCCTCAGCATCCTCAAACTGACTTCGCAAAGATTTGCTAAGATTTTAAGGCGATGGGTTGCAAGAATTTCTTTGGAACCGAGACTTATGTAGAGGCAAGGAATTGGTTGAAAGAAACCGAAGATCTTTTTGCCTTCTTTGATATAGGTGACCGTAGGAAGGTTTTATTAGCAGTTTGGTTGCTAAAGGAAGAAGCTGCACGTTGGTGGGTGGTCACCACCGCTACTATGCCAATTGAGACTTGGGATGACTTCCGGGGAAAGTTTGGACTAAGGTTCCTATCACTGAAGCAAGGGGACATGACTATTAGGGAATACATAGATAAGTTTAATCAACTGGCTCGGGTCGGTTTAGACATGGTTAACACAGCTCAGAAGAAGGCCCTATACTTTGATCTAGGATTAAACGAGCCATTACATGGTTTAGCCATGACTCATATACCCTGGGGGGCAACTTTCGAGAGCTTGGTGAATATGGCCCTACTCAGTGAAGAGAATAGGAGTAACAAGAAGGAGGAGAAGTCTAAAGATAAGAAGGAAAAGAGGTGCTTTACTTGTGGAAACTCGACTCATCTAAACAAGGATTGCAGGAAAAGAAAGGGCACTTGCTTTAACTGTGGAGAAATGGGACACTTCACTAAGGATTGCCCGAAGAAGCAAGGGCAAAGCCAGGGTCAGACTCAGCGTACTGGACCTTCGGGAGGGCAAGTTCATGCTCCCAATGCCGCTCCAGTTCCCGATCGAGGTAGTATTTCTGTTGAAAGCCTTGTATATATTTCTGATTTTCCTGTTCGTACCTTGTTTGATTTTGGTGCATCGCATAGTTTATTTCATCTAATCTAGTTGAAAGTTTGCACCTAAGTACTAGTCTAGTTAATGATCCCGTGTGTGTTTCAAATCCAATTAGGGGTTCCGCCCGTTTGTCTATTATCTACGTGGATTTGAAAATCTCTATCTTAGTGTAGAGTTCTCATGTGATGCTTATATTCTCGGTTTCATGGGGTATGGGTTGATTTTGGGCATGGATGGGTTGTCCAGTTGTGGAGCCATCCTTGATTTTTGAGCATAGGGTTGTGAGGCTTATGACTCGCCTCGGTAATACCCTAAAAATTTCTAGTAACCCTATGAGTCCCGTCATGTTGTGTTGTCTTGAATCCCTCAAGTCGTCTATCGATAGTTTGTAATCGGTGAGGGTGGTCCGAGAATATCCTGATATCTTGGGGGAAGTAAAGGGGGTTACCCCTAAACGAGAGATAGATTTCCGCATTTATCTGGTTGATAATGCCAAGAAAGTTTCGTGGCCGTTAAGGCACATGGCCCCGCAAGATGAGAGTTAAGAAAGCAAGTCAAGGAGTTGCTTGAGAAGATCTTCATTAGATGAAGTATATCTGAATGGGGGAGCGCCTGTAGTATTTACTACTAAGGCAGATGGTTCTCTTCGACTTTGTGTCGATTATCGTGAGTTAAACGAAGAGAATAGACAACCATTGCCAAGGATCGATGATTTGTTTGATCAGCTTGTAGGAACATCTGTTCCATCAGCTCAGAGTAGCTGAAGATAGTATAGGCGAAACTGCGTTCAGAACTCCAGATGGATTCTTAGAATGGCTGGTCATGCCATTCGGTTTGACTAATGCACCCGCCTACTTCGTAGACTTGATGAGTAGGGTGTTAAGGGAGTTCTTGAACAATTTTGTCGTGGTCTTCGTAGATGATATTCTAATCTTCTCTAAGGATGAGGAAGAGCATGCAAGGCATCTCGTGGAGGTGATGGATACGCTTAGAGCACATCAGTTGAAGGCCAAGTTCTCCAAGTGTCATTTTGGAGAAAAAGGAGTTAGATTTCTTGGGCACATAGTTTCTAAGCAAGGCTTAGCGGTGGATCCCGCTAAGGTAGTTGCAGTTCAGGATTGGAAGACTCCAAGGAATGCAACCGAAGTAAGAAGTTCTCTCAGTTTGGTTAGTTAGTAAGCGTCCCTTGAGTTTAGACCTACCCTTCTGGATCAAGTAGGGACTTCACAGAAAGAAGACCCATAGTTAGTCGAGATCATAGACAAGTTGATTAGAGGCGAGATGGTAAGTCACCTCGCTATAGATGACAAGGGATGACTAAGACGCGATGAGAGAAAGAAGGTTCTTGAAGATGCACATCACCCGAGGAGGTGGCCGAGTTTGTCCCAAGGTGCATGTTGTGCCAACAGATTAAGGCCGAGTCATAAAAAGCCCGGTGGGCTATTACATCCATTGGAGGTCCCCGCAATGGAAGTAGTAAAGCGTCACGAAGGATTTCGTGGATGGACTGCCTAGATCAAGAAAGGGAATATGAGCATATGGGTCATAGTAGGTAGACTCACGAAGAGTGCTCATTTCACTCCGGTAAAGAGCGAAAGGACTGCATCATAGCTAGCGACAGTTTACCTTCAAGAAATAAATCAGTTGCACGAGGTTCCCTAAAGTATGGTTAGTAACCATGACTCAATCTTCACTAGCCAGTTTTGGGATAGTCTACGGGAAGTCATGAGCAAGCAACTGAATCTAAGTACGGCCTATCATTCGTAGGCGGATGGTTCCTTTTGTTCAAGCATGAGTTATGGAAAATCACGTTGGTAAGAGCAATTGGCAACGTGGATTGGTATTTTCAAGAAAAGTTCTGCTGCGTGGAATACTTTATAGTAAGTAAACGAAATCCAGGATTCACTAGTGAATTTTGGAGAGCTTGCGTGAAACCATGAGGTCATAGTTATGTTTAAGCCAAGAATGATAGAAGAGTAAGTGAAAAAGGAAGACGAGAGGCGACAATGAAATGGGTTCCAACTCATATTTGGAAATAAGAGTTAAAGAAGCTAAGAAATCATGAGGTAAAAGACGGTCAAAGCACAGTGGAGTTAAGCTCAAGGAAACGTGACTTAGAAGACTGGAGGCTAGATACGCGCATCATATCTCTTTCTAAGAGTATATCCTTGATCCTTGTTTTCCTGTGGAACTTACTCGCATGTTGTCTTTTTATGTATATCCTCTCGGTCCCATTTTCAGTCCTATTTCTGTCGGGAGGTATGACTTATTGGCTAGTAATACATGTCAGGGTTTGAAGGGGTCCGTTAGGTTGACTAAACCTTTTGGGCTTTTATAGAATATGGATTGGGTTAGGAAGGGATTTCTTGTAATCCAAAAAGGAGTATATCCTGCTTATCTTCCCGATCTCTTTGTAGCCTATCTTTTGCTATCCATGTTTGTCTTGATTATCTAGTTTATCATGTTAATCCTGTCATGAGAACCTTAGGTAGAAACCCTTTGGTTGAAACATGTGTTTGAAACATGTTATGCTTGGTGGTTGCAAGTGGTTGCAAGTGTTTGCAAGTGGTTACTCGTGGATGCATTATACACGTTAGGCACTAGATCGGCTCACACACTCCTCATATTGCACATGCATGAGTGTTTATGCTTATTCATGGATGAAAATTTTTGTGTTATCACATGGATGTTGCATATGGATGTATGTTTTGTGCACACATATAGATGTTATACATTATGTTAGGAATTGCATACATATGGATTCATTTCACTAACATAATTTGCATTGAGGATATTCGCATTAGATAAGGACATATACACACACCTTTGCATATGTTCATACAACATTTAGAATCTTGTAAGGACAATGATTGCTCGTGGATGATGTTTTGAGTAGATGGATGTTGGATGGTAGGATACGTTCTTCCTAACTTGAAGATTTCGGGGACGAAATCCTTTAAGGAGGGGAGAATGTAACAACCCGTATTTTCAATAACCTGTTATAACATAAATCGAGGCAGAATTTAATTTATAAATCGGAATCAAGGGAAACGGGCTATGCCATTGCGTTCGTCTCGGAAAAATACGCGAAATAGAGTCCGAGTTTTCGAAAATCGGAGTCCGTATGACCCGATTAAGGCCCAACGAAGTTTTCAGAAAATTGCAAGTTCAAAACAGATTTCAAATTCAAGTTTGAAATTGGAAAATTAGGGCAGATTGGGCCAGGCGGGAAAATTCCCGCCAGGGCACCCAAGTCGACAGCCCTGTCGACTTGGGAGTCGACTTGGTTGGACCCAAGTCGACAGCCCTGTCGACTTGGCTGTCGACAGGGGGTGCTCGACCTGTTTAGCCTGGTGCACCATTTTGAGATTGTGTTGAGCTTGGGGGCCAGATTCGGTTTTAAGGGCTGAGATTGCAACTAGGGTTTAATCCTATGGCCTAAAACACTTGCCTAATCTATAAATAAGACCCTAAGCTAGCCCTAAATCATCATTAATCAATCCTACAACTAAACTATGGCAAAATCAATCCTCTCATGGCCTCCACTCTCTTCATAAAATTCCTAAATAAATTTCTATGAGATTTTCCATGCATACAAGTGTTTTCAAGCTTGTACGAGCATCATTAGCTTGCATTCAAGTCAAGTGTATCATAAAGCAAGGGTTTTGATCATTTTGGCTCAAGGGTTTTTATGTTAGAGCTTGCATTTTGGGTCTAATTGGTTGCATAAGGGCTTTGTCATAGTTTTGTGTGTCTTCATAAGCATTGTAAGCCCTATTCTACTTTCATACTTAAACTCTAAAGTTAAATGTATGATATGCAAGGTTGCCATGATATGCAAGTTTACTAAGTCATGCTATGCAAGTTTATATGCAAGTTTGCTATGCTATGATATGCAAGTTTATATGCAAGTTTACTATGCTATGATATGCAAGTTTATCATGTTGTGATATGCAAGTTTATATGCAAGTTTGCTATGCTATGATATGCAAGTTTATCATGTTGTGATATGCAAGTTTATATGCAAGTATGTCATGTTATGATATGCAAGTTCATCATGTTATGTTATGCAAGTATGCCATGTCATGATATGCAAGTTTATCGTGTTATGTTATGCAAGTTTGATATGCAAGTTTGTCATATGATATGCAAGTTATGTTATGCAAGTTTGGGTTGAACATTTTGTTCATGCTATCATGTTATGCAAGCTTATCTTGGGTTTATGAACATAAAGCTTCAAGCTTTATGCTAAAGGTTGCATTTTGGGCAACATGTAAGTTATCATATCTCTTATGATAACTTGCATGTGAGGCTAAATGCGAACTTATGGCCATTTCTACATGTCATTTATCACCATGTATCACCAATATGCCAAGTTTGGTTTTATGCATGCTTTTGAGGCCTAAAAATGTAATATGCAAGTGTATGAACATATGAACATTTCATATGCCACCATGTTGAACTTGTGGCTTCAACACCTTTATGTCATGATTATGCCAAGTTCCCTCTTTCTATCATTTATGCGCTATTGCGATATGTAAGCGATGGGATTGTGTTTGGGGTTGGGTAAACTTAAAAGACATAAAAACATAAGTTTGGGAATTTACCTATTAAGTTAGGTCTACCCATTGGGAATTTACCTATTAAGTTAGGTCTACCCAATTGCTTGAAATTTTGTAACATGTTTTGGAAACATGATGGACATGACACATAGAAAAGATAAGTGTGACCAACTCGAGGTTGGGTTGAGTTTGTAGCGTAAACCTACCCGAAATCGACCGGCTTAACTAGTTGCTACAAACAATAGGACCCAATGTGAGAAGTTGGCCATGTTGTACCTTGAACCCGAGGTTAGACCAAGTTGTGGTGTAAAGCTACCCGGACCCGCCCGGCTTAACTAGTAACCACAACAAGGTCTAATGTGAGAGGTTAAGGCGCATTAAATTAATTAATGCCTCGTGATTAGGGTTAAGTCATGGTCCACTTAATACTTAACCAATTTGGGCTTGGTAGATTAATCAGGGTTAAGTCGTGAACTCATCGTTACACTTAACCAAGTTAATCCATGATTAGCAAGAGGGTTAAACCGTACTTAACCCACTAGAAAATCCTAGCAATGGGGGGCCCACTCCGCAGTAATCCCCAAAAATTGGTATCATTAAGGCCCTAGGGACTAGGCTAGGGAGGGGGCACGATTACTGGGCTGGAGGTAAGCGACCCAATAAACGACGGCCGGGTGGTACGCCGATGTAGTTCCGGACGGACTATGGTCGTGCACGTAGTCCGTATTTGGAGAAGTCACCCATGAGTACCAGTAGATCGAGACTGTGCACTCATGTTTATGGTGTCCAGGGGTTGGCACCCTAGGGCTTGATACACCCGAAGGGTGGACCCGGCACAGTTCGACTACAATTATGTTTGGGCCGTATTGACACCAACACGTGACGAGTTAGGCTTAGGGAGCCGATCGACTAGACCGTTTGGTTGGACCTCGTGTTAGGGTCACTTCATGTTATTGGACCTTGTGTTAGGGTCACTTCATGTTATTGGGCCAAAGCTTGGGCCAAGGGATCAATACTTGTATATTCAAGTCATGTTAGTTTGCTAGTACACCTGTGGTGCAAAACCTTAAACCTGATTATGCGATGACACCTTTATCTACCTTGTTAGTTAATCATCATGCTAGTATATTGTTATCCTTATGTTCATCCCTGCTGCTCATGACAGTTAACTTTATCATTTTACATTGATTGTAGTAGGGCTTACTCAGTCTTTTTGACTAACCTGTTTTCTTTCGCCTCTTTTCTTCCGTTTCCCCCTCCCCCAGGTTCTCAGGGTGGGAACGTTGGAGCTTAGCTTGGATTTCGGATTGCTTGCTTATGGGATTTCAGCTCATGTACGGTTTCGACATGAAGCTAGCTATGGTTATCACTTATTTGGGGATAGTACTTATGTATTTCAGTTTTTCAGTTGATGTTGTTTTTATCTAGACTTGTGTATTTGGAAAGTTAACATTATGTTGTACCGGACTTGTTTTGAAATGGTTTGAAAATCTTACGCTGTTTTATCTATGTTATTTACTCTGTTTACATATATACATATGTTCTTGTTCTGCCTTGATATATCATTATGCATGTTTACCGGATTCAAACGCCCCTCCAAAGTCAGAGTGCTTGCAAGAGACACCCTGGCGGAGGTGGGGTGTTACAGAGTACCACTAGTTTTGCTCCAAAGCGATAGTTAAATCTTTAATTAGATTTGAACATGAAATGGTAATTAATTTTACCGATAGCACCGTGGTGTTAGATATGGGGTATTACCAGTTTTGCTCTAGGGGATGAATAGGTTGGGATTGGGAAATAAAACAAATAATTACTTCGGTGTGGTTCGCTGATCCCGACTAGTTTGAAAAACCATAACATGGTTTGAAATGATATCCAAAGGAAGAATAAAGAATAAATTTAGAAGAATTTATCTTTGATAAAATTAACGGGAACCTTTCCCTAAGAATGAAATTTTGTGAATAAAAGAATATTCTGAATGGAATGAGGAGTAGATTGTGTTTGTGTAACACGTGTTTATTATATACGCGGGTTATTCGGAAAGTCCGGGTTTATACCCATTTGGAATAACCGATTCGATGATATGTCGAAGATGAAGACGGTGGTTGAAGACCGGAAGTCTTCACATCGTTTGGGTGATTACTGATGATCTTGATTAGGTTGTACACATAAGATGAGGGAATCAGTTGGTGATCGTCCAGACGTACTTGGAGATGGATGGATATGCGAGGAAAGTGCCTCCGGTTTCGTTCAGACCCAGAACGAACTTGTAAATGGACGGTTTGTCTGACATTGGATTTTATTCTGTGTTTATTGATCTCTATTAGATATACATCTGTTTGGCAGCGGAGAATTTATTCTCTTGCTTAACGCCCTTCTATGAGACGTACGAGCTCAGAGGTTGTATATCGATGGACATCAGTCGCATGGAGTGAATTGCCTGTGTGGAACGCCTAAGTGGCAAATGATTAAGGCTTCTGTTGAAAAGCAAAGTCTTATGGTTGATGATCAAAGCACGGCCTGTGTGGCGCAACTTTGTGTATAATGTGAATTCGCGAGCCTCACACCTCGGTATGAATCAAAAACGGGATAGTGACTGCAGGGAGAGCACGATGTTTCTTTCTAGCTAGTGGTGGTGTCAGTGACCTACCAACCCCGACATTTATATACTTTTCACTCATGTGGTTGTTGGATACGAGGCGCCTCGGATATAGGTCTGTTAGGACCGGGAAACGTGTGTTCAGGAATTGCCAATCCTCAAAAGTAAGAGAGGACCGGCCCTGAAGATCCAAGGATTGCTGTGCGCGGTCCTGAGACATTTGCTAGAGTGTCTCGAATCGGAGAGGAGCTTGCCCCTTTCCTCGACTCATGACGGAGATCCAATTTCCAATACGTGATATTGCGGTTTTAATTGTAGAACTAGTATAGCGACATGATATATGGTACCCATGCCGCCCATGATTGATATTTATGATTGAAATTGTTTTGACATTATACACTTATAATAGTATCAAATGATTTGTTTTAAACGTACCAAGCATGTTTGGCTATTATAAGGGAAAACCCTATCCTCCGGCTTGCGTTGCATTGTGTGATGGGACCTGGGTCTTATAATAGCTTCATTTTTCCAAAGAGCATTGCGCAGTTTTGTTATATGCACTAGTATTCTTGGGAGGAAACCCGTTCCGTGTTATACGGCGTGGTCCCTTGAATTACTCTCTTTTAAACCAAAGTTTTAAATAACTGTTTTAGTTCTCACATCAGTCACATGACTGACCTGGAGTTTATTGTTTTAACCTAAACTCTGGGTGCCTCTATTTTCCACACGGGCAGCTAGTAGTTTTGATTTTGCAGATTTATATTCATAGGAACCTGGTTTACAGCTGGAATGATATCCGGAAAGCTCTGTATCCGTATATCACCTTCAGTTGTGCTTTGTATTATTTTCCGCTGCTATGTAATTTATTGTAATCTCTGATATTTATCGAATGTAATTTATTCAATTATACTCTGTATATTCTTGTATTCTGATGGAATTGTTGTAATAAACAATGAAATGTTCTTCCGCCTGCGTTCTATTTTGTCTTGTCCTCAACGCAATCCGTGCTTTCCTTCATGAGGAAGTTCGGGTCGTGTCAGTTTATATGTAAGATTGTATGCGAAACATATGTAAGTTTTAATTTACATGTCTAAATTGCATATGCAAGTTTAATACAAGTTTGTATGTAGATCATATGCAAGTCTATGCGAAAACCATGTTCATATATGCAAGTTCACCTTTATGTGTATAGATCTATGCGAATCATATCTTATTTAATTTGGTCCATGCTATTTTGTAGTTAATGCAAATTATGCTTATTGCCTATGCAAGTTATTGAATATGCAAATTTATGATTATATAAATTATAATCATGCAAGTTTTGATCCATGTTAGCCTATTTTTATTTACAAGTTAGATCTATTTTTACGTGTTATGCAAGTTGTGATGATTTTGTGAGTTAGGCTACTTGCTAGCCTACGTATTATATGTTTTATACGTACGAACAACGTGGGGGCAATGGGAAAATATTAAATATTAATATTGTGAAAATTGGCATAAAATGGCTTAAAAGCATATAATAAATTTGAGACATTAATTGGCCTAATTTATATGCATAGTAATTATGGACATAATTTAGGTGACGATTATGGACATATATTATTTTGGAAGTTATTGAAAAATTTGAAATAGGAATATTAATTCAAATTGGGGTTGAATAACTAACGTGTAATAATAAATGCTTAAGACACGAGGTTAGACTCGTTTGTGGTATAAGACTGTTCGGACCCGCCCAGCAAATCCAGCAACCATAAAAGGTAGTCTAATGTGAGAGGTCAAAGGCATAAATTAAATGCATAATAAATGCCTAAAACACGATGTTAGACTCGTTTGTGGTATAAGACTGCCCGGACCCGCCCGGCACATCCAACAACCGCAAACGGCAGTCTAATGTAAGAGATCGTAGGCATAATTAAAAGATGCTTAGACACGAGGTTAAGTCTGCCCGGAACCGCCCGGCATATCCAGCGGCCATAAGCAATCGACTTAATGTGAGAGGTCTGTGCATTAATAATTAATTAATGCTGATCAAAGACGAATATGAATGATAAACAGAAGTTTGGTTGAGTTGAGTAATTCTCTGAGTACCAATCTGATGTTGATTTCGGTCTTTGTGGTTGATACTTAGGGAGTTATTCTCTTAACCAATGTATCTGTGAACTAAGATGTACTTAATCATAGATTATGTAAAACATGTTATACGATATATATATATATATATGATACATAATATATAAGTGGGTAGGGTTATGACCAGCTTAACCAATAATCTCATAAGTAGGTTGGGTTAAGACCAGCTTAACCAATAATCTGATAAGTAGGTAGGGTTAAGACCAGCTTAACCAATAATATATATTAGGGTTAAGGCAAACTTAACCAAAAATACATATTGATCTGATAAGTGGATGGGGTTAAGACCAACTTTGCTAATAATATATAAGTGGATAGGGTTAAGACCAACTTAACCAATGACATATAAGTGGATAGGGTTAAGACCTGCTTAACCAAATATATATATATATATATATATATATTGATCTGATAAGCGGATAGGGTTAAGACAAGCTTAACCAGTAGCACGTGTCGATTTGATAAGTGGGCAACATGTGGGATATAATTATAAACACTTAAAAAAGTTGAAACATGTAAGAAGACATGAATAAGAGGGGGTTAAGTGGCAAATCCTAGTGGGGACCAAGCATAAGTGGAAAGCTTGTGTCAAGTATGGGGACCATTTTCAACCAGTAACCCATTTAGTATCTAAGTGAGCTCGATCTAGATTGAGGACGGGACACGCTTACTGGGTTTGATTATAAGAGGTCAAAACGGGTTAGCGGGGGCAACGCAAGTCCAACGGGGTCATGTGCGTGCGTGGGCCCGGGCTGGTAGGTAAGACGTTGTTGCATCGTGTAGGTATAGGCCGTGCATATTTAGTGGTATCGGGATGCCACTTTGGGGAGTGATTCACCCCACTGTCGGACCAGCACAGGTATCTACGAGTTAGGGTGCCGATCGAATGGGGAAGGTAGTGGGTACGACTAGCGGAGATTGGAGCAGGCGGTAGCTATGAAGACAGCTAGGAGTACAACTACCATATTATGAATAAATGTTTTAATTAGAATGGGCAGGGTAGTGGGTACAACTAGTGGAGATAGGAGCAGGCGGCACCTATGAAGACAGCTAGGGGTACACGAAACTACCATTATTATTACTTTGTTTAGTAGGCGGGATCAACTTTTAGGGTGACTTGTATTGGTGCAGTATAGTAATTATCCTATAGTGATTTGGATCGCTATTAACGCTAGAATATTCCTCTTGTTTGTTTTGTCTTGCCGACTTGCTTCACAGTCATTTCTTGCTTTACCAGTTTATGCCTTATCCTAATTATTTAAATAATTATATTGTTAAAGTTATACGACTCGCCATACTTTATGTCTGACCCCCTTCGTTTTCGCCTCTTTTCTTCCTTCCCTCCCCCCCAGGTTCTCAGGGTGGGATTATTACTAGTGGAGCTTGATTTAGATCTCTTTCTCTCTCTTTTGGAAGTGCTTGGATAGCTGAAAGTAAAGTTCAGCTCATCTCTTTTATGGCTACTTATGTTGGGGTTATGCTTTTTTACTTTATGTACTTAGAAAACAATTTGTCAAGATGATGTTAAGTGTACTTGATTTCATTGTTGGTTTATGATGTTGTTGTAATCAAACTATTTCTCTGCTGCAATAAAAGTTGTTTTAAAATTTTCAAGTACCAATATATGTATCTTTCTTGTTATATTCTGTTCTATACACCAATAATACTCCATGAAAGTTAATGCATTCCCTTTGAGAGTGACATTAATGGACGTGGGATGTTACACGTGGTATCAGAGCTGAAGGTTACAAGAACAGATAAGAGATTTTGAAAAACTGTTTTTCAAAACCATTTTATAAAGAAATACTTTCAAAAATATGTTTTAAGGAGAGTATTTTCAGGAGAAAAGTTTGTTTTAAAAACGTAACCCCAAAGAGCCATATATCTTTCCTTCGATTCTCCGTTTTAAATCCCTTCCTCTTTCCTTTTTGAATTTCTTCCTCCACGTATAGACGCTTTTTCTAAGATACGTAAGAACTTTCGTACGGTGGAAGGAAAACCATTTCATGGAACTGGGACGTCTGTCAAAGCTAGAAGGAAGTGAAGGACTTGATGGTACCTTTAAGATAGGCGATGGGAGGAAGGTTCAAGTTGCTGCTTGCTTAATAAAGGACGAAGCCTCATTTTGGTGGGAGGTCACGAATGGAGAATGTATAGGAGAGACATGGATAGGACACACGATAAGAAAGTAGACCCAAAGAAAGGCGGTAAGGATAACAAGGGGCCAAGAGAAAAGGAAAGGCCACACTTGTGAAATACCTGACTACTTAAATAAAAACGTTAGAAAGAAAAGGAAGACTAGTTGTTATCATTACGGAGAAATAGGACATCTTATTAGGATCGTCCAAAGAAGCAAAAGGCAAAGGTAAGGACAAAGTATGGGATCTTATGGAGGGCAGACACGTTCTCTCACGGCTGGCATACCTGATAGAGGTAGAAATATCTTTGTTTTTCTTTTTGATCATCAGGTTCGAACCTTGTTTGAATTCTGGTGCTTCACACTCATTTGTATCTGCTTCGTTAGTTGAAACACTGCACCTAAATACCAGTCTAGTTACGAATTCCATAGTAGTCTCAAATCCTATTGGTGGTTCGGCTCATCTTTCGATGATTTTTGGGGATTTGAGAGTGTCTATCTTGGGCGTTGGGTTTGAATGGAACCTTCATTCTTGGCCTCATGGGCTACGGCTTGATTCTAGGCATGGATTGGCTAGCCAGATACGATGCCATCATAGACCGTGAAAGAAGGGTAGTTAGATTGTTGACTCATTGTAGAAAGACCCTTGATATTTCTTGTGACCCTAGAGATCCGGTGATGCTTAGCTACCTAGAATCTCTTGACGCGTCCAACGATGATTTGGAATTTGTTCATGTGGTCCATGAATATGGTGACGTCTTCGGTGGAGTTCGGGGTTTACTCCTGAGGCGCGAGATAGACTTTCTTACATACCTTGTAGATAATGCAAAGCCAGTTGCATTACCGGTGCGCCACATGGCCCCGAGAGAGAGAAGATAACTCAGTGAGCAAGTGAAAGAGTTGCTTGAGAAAGGGCTCATAAGAAGAAGCACTTCGGAATGGGGTGATCCAATTGTTTTTGCCATAAAGGCTAATGGTTCACTTAGATTGTGCGTGGGCTATAGAGAGCTGAATAAGCTCACGAAGTAGAACAGACACCCATTGCCAAGGGTAGACGATTTGTTCAATCAGTTGGTTGGTGCTTCGGTTTTCTCGTAGTTGGATTTGGCTACAGGATTTCATTAGCTAAGAGTGACTGAAGACAACATAGATAAGACTGCATTTAGAACTCATGACGATTTCTTCGAGTGGCTCGTCATACCTTTTGGGTTGACGAATGCACCCGCATATTTCGTTGACTTGTTGAGTAGGGTGTACAGGGAGTTTCTAAACAAGTTCAAGTTAGTCTTTGTGGATGGTATCTTGATTTTCTCAAGAAGCAAGGAAGAATATTTTCTACATCTTAGGGAAGTCTTAGAAACCCTTCGAGCATGTCAACTCGGAGCTAAGTTCCCCAAATGTCATTTTTGGAAGAAAGAGGTAAGGTTCTTAGGGCATTTGGTCTCTAAGGAAGGAATAGCAGTAGATCCTGCAAAGGTGGTGGCAATCCAAGATTGGAAGGTTCCTAGAAAAGCAACGGAAGTAAGAAGTTTTCTAGGGTAGACGGGCTACTATGGGAAGTTCGTTAAGGACTTTGCGAAGATATCAGCCCCAGTTTTGACTTTGCTAGATGGGAGTAAACCGTTCACAATACATATACCGGTGCTTGCGGGACAGGGCTTGGAGCAGTTTTCGATGCAAGAGGAAAAGGTGATATGCATAAGGCGGCAAGTACGAGCATTGCTTATCATCCACAGACGGATGGACGGACAGAAAAGGGTGAATAGAATCCTTGAAGATCTTTTGAGGTTATGTATCCTGGATTTTGAAGGGACATGAGAAGAGGCAACGAGCTTAGTGGTGTTCACGACGTGTTTCACGTGTCACATATACAGAAGTGTTTGCAAGATATCGCGGAATTAGTAGAGCCGAGCAGGCTTAGAGTAGTAGAAGTGGAGTGAGATGCCCCGATTAGACGATCCCCCTACATGCATCCTTGGATCGGAAGTCAAAAAGCTACGCAACCGTGAAGTTAAGCTTGTTAAGTTCAATGGAGTGACGCTGAGGAAGACGCGACTTGGGAGACTGAGAGAAAAATACGCATAGCCTACCCTTTTCTTCTTGAGGGTACTTCCTTGATCTCTTTTTCCATACGTTTGTTCATGCTTATATCTATCTATTAAGTATATCTCCTCAGTCATATTCTCTATCCTTAGGTAGAAACCAATGGATGTAAACATGTATTTGAAACATGTTATAATTGATGGTTGCGAGTGGTTGTAAGTGGTTGCTAATGGTTGCTCGTGGATGCATGTACACACACATTAGGCACTAGATCGGCTCAGTCACTTTCATATTGCATATAAATGTGTGTGCATATTTAAATTAATGGATGTATAATGGTTGTGTTATCATATAGATGCTGCATTTTGATGAATGGTTGTGCACACATGTAGAAGTAATATGTATTGTTAGGATTCTTTCGCATACATAATGGAGGCATGGCACTATCATGATTTGCATTAAGGAGGTCAACTGAATCAGTGGACCGCCTGATTTTGCATTGGATAAGGAACATATACACACACTTTTTTCATATGTTCATATGGCATGAGAAATCTTGTAAGGACAATGGATGCCTGTGTTTGATGGTTGAGTAGATGGATGATTGGATGTTAGGATATACGTTCTCCTTAACTTGGAGATTTCAGGGGTGAAATCCTTTAAAGAGAGGAGAATGCAACACCCTGAATTTTCTGTTACTATTTTAAGAACGAATTTAAGAATACTTAATTGTTAAAGTGAGAATTAAGGGAAATGGGTTACGCCATTGCGTTCGTCTCGAAATTCTGCTTGGAATGGAGTCCAAGTTTTCATAAATCGGACTTCATATAAGGAAGTTATGGCCCTCGGAAGTTTCAGTAATTTAATAAATTAATAACAGTTTAGAATTAAAATTTGAAATTTGAAATTCAAACGAGGAAGCAGGCTGGGCGGTATTTTTCCCGCCCCAAGCCAGGTCGACCAGGGGGTCGACCTCCCCTATACAGGTCGACCAGGGGATCGCCCTATCCGCCGGGGCAGATCTGAACTGTGACGATCCTGACTTGTTGCTGAGTCTTTTCTGACCTGTTGCTGAGTCACTAGGGCATAGGTGGCAATTCTGGATAACTCTATCTAGTCTAGACGGTTGTGATTTGCTCCTATGATAATCTAATGGCTTATATTGATTTAAACTTCTATATAAGCACGCATAGACTCAAGCTCTAAACCTAAACTAAATTAATCTCTTAGCCTTCATGCTGCTACTAGGATAGTTCTCCTTCTTAAAGCTTAGGAATTGCAAGTCAGAATTCTAATTCAAACGACGAACGAATCATTCTCTTCTCTAATCTGTCTTTGTGAGTATAATTTCTTTCACAAAATAATTAATAAATTAATCATGATGAGTTATAACTTGGATTATGAGAACATGTCTGTTGGATCATGTGATGTTATTTAACTTTGTTATCGTCTGTTGGTGAACGTATGACAGTTTTGTTATCTTATGTTGGTAGATCTATTTCATATGTCCAATCACATATGTTTAATTTAATTCATTTTATGACATCAGTTTATATGCCAGTTTGGGATGTAAATCATATGCTAGTGAATCTTATGCAAGTCTGTTGTTGTACGTGAATCTTATGCAAGTCTGTATGCAAATTATACACAAGTTTATATGTGAATCAGGTATATATATGTATGCATGTATATATATATGCTAGTTTATATACAAAACGTGTGATATTAGTTTACATGTTTGATTCATGATGCTGGTTCATATGTCTAAACACATATGCTAGATTTGATTCATTTTGTGACACTTACATGCCTAAATCATATGCAAGTATAAATGTAAATCTTAATTTACATGTCTAAATTATATATGCAAGTATATATGTAAGTTTGATGAGAATCATATGCTAGTTTATATGTAAGATTGTATGCGAAACATATGTAAGTTTTAATTTACATGTCTAAATTGCATATGCAAGTTTAATACAAGTTTGTATGTAGATCATATGCAAGTCTATGAGAAAACTATGTTCATATATGCAAGTTCACATTTATGTGTATAGATCAATGCAAATCATATCTTATATAATTTGGTCCATGCCAGTTTGTAGTTTATGTAAATTATGCCTATTGCCTATGCAAGTTATTGATTATGCAAATTTATGATTGTATAAATTATAATCATGCAAGTTTTGATCCATGTTAGCCTATTTTTATTTGCAAGTTAGATCTATTTTTATGTGTTATGCAAGTTGTGATGTTTTTGTGAGTTAGGCTACTTGCTAGCCTACGTATTATATGTTTTACACGTACGAACAATGTGGGGGCAATGGGAAAATATTAAATATTAATATTGTGAATATTGGCATAAAATGGCTTAAAAGCGTATAATAAATTTGAGACATTAATTGGCCTAATTTATATGCATAGAAATTATGGACATAATTTAGGTGACAATTATGGACATAGATTAATTTGGAAGTTATTGACAAATTTGAAATAGGGATATTAATTCAAGTTGGGGTTGAGTAAATAATGTGTAATAATAAATCCCTAAGACACGAGGTTAGACTCATTTCTGGTATAAGACTGTCCGAACCCGCTCGGCAAATCCAGCAACCACAAACGGTAGTCTAATGTGAGAGGTCAAAGGCATAAATTAAATCCGTAATAAATGCCTAAGACATGAGGTCAGACTCGTTTGTGGTATAAGACTGCTCGGACCCGCCTGGCACATCCAGCAACTGTAAACGGCAGTCTAATGTGAGAGGTCATAGGCATAATTAAAAGATGCTTAGACACGAGGTTAAGTCTGGCTTATGGTGGAAGTCTGCCCGGAACCGCCCGGCATATCCAGCGGCCGCAAGCAATCAACTTAATGTGAGAGGTCTGTGCATTAATAATTAATTAATGCTAATCAAAGACGAATATGAATGACAAACATAAGTTTGGTTGAGTTGAGTAATTCTCTGAGTACCAATCTGATGTTGATTTCGGTCTTCGGGGTTGATGCTTAGGGAGTTATTCTCTTAACCAATGTATTTATGAACTAAGATTTACTTAGTCATAAATTAAGTAAAACATGATATACGATATATATATATATATATATATATATATATATGATACATAATATATAAGTGGGCAGGGTTAAGATCAGCTTAACCAATAATCTCATAAGTAGGTAAGGTAAGACTAGCTTAACCAATAATCTGATAAGTAGGTAGGGTTAAAACCAGCTTGACCAATAATATATATTAATTTGATAAGTGGGTAGGGTTAAGACCAGCTTAACCAATAATATATATTAATCTGATAAGTGGATAGGGTTAAGGAAAACTTAACCAATAATACATATTGATCTGATTAGTGGATGGGTTTAAGACCAACTTAGCCAATAATATATAAGTGGATAGGGTTAAGACCAACTTAACCAATGATATATACGTGGATAGGGTTATGACCAGCATAACCAAATATATATATATATATATATATATATATATATATTAATCTAATAAGCGGATATGGTTAAGACAAGCTTAACCAATAACACATGTCGATTTGATAAGTGGGTAACATGGGTGACATGTGGGATATAATTATAAACACTTAACCAAGTTGAAACATGTAAGAAGACATGAATAAGAGGGGGTTAAGTGGGAAATCCTAGTGGGGACCAAGCATAGGTGGAAAGCTTGTGTCAAGTGTGGGGACCCTTTTCAACCAGTAACCCATTTAGTATCTAAGTGAGCTCGATCTAGTTCGAGGACATGACTCGCTTACTGGGTTTGATTGTAAGAGGTCAAAATGGGTTAGTGGTGGCAACGCAAGTCTGACGGGGTCATGTACATGCATGGGCCTGGGCTGGTAGGTAAGACGTTGTTGCATCATTTAGGTATAAGACGTGCATCTTTAGTGGTATCGGGATGCCACTTTGGGGAGTGATACACCCCACTGTGGGACCAGCATGGGTATCTACGAGTTATGGAGCTGATCGGATGGGGAAGGTAGTGGGTACGACTAGTGGAGGTAGGAGCAGGCGGCACCTATGAAGACAGCCAGGAGTACAACTACCATATTATGAATAAATGTTGTAATTAGAATAGGGAGGATAGTGGTTACAACTAGTGGAGATAGGAGCAGGCTGCACCTATGAAGACAGCTAGGGGTGCATGAAACTACCATTATTATTACTTTGTTCAGTAGGCGGGATCAACTTTTAGGGTGACTAGTATTGGTGGAGTATAGTAATTATCCTATAGTGATTAGGAGCGCGATTAACGCAAGTATATTCCTCTTGTTTGTTTTGTCTATCCCACTTGCTTCACAGTCATTCCTTGTTTTACCTGTTTATGCCTTATCCTAATTACTTTAATAATTATATTGTTAAAGTTATTGGACTCGCCAGACTTTATATCTGACCCCCTTTGTTTTCGCCTCTTTTCTTCCTCCCCCCGCCCCAAGTTCTCAGGGTGGGACTAGTGCTAGTGGAGCTTGATTTGGATCTCTTTCTCTCTCTTTTGGAAGTGCTTGGATTGCTGAAAGTTAAGTTCAACTCATCTCTTTTATGGCTACTTATGTTGGGGTTATGCTTTTTTACTTTATGTACTCAGAAAACAATTTGTCAGGATGGATATTAAGTGTATTTGGTTTTACTGTTGGTTTATGATGTTGTTGTAATCAAACTATTTCTCCACTGCAATAAAAGTTGTTTTAAAATTTTCAAGTACCAATATATGTATCTATCTTCTTATATTCTTTTCTGTACACCAATAATACTCCATGAAAGTTAATGCATTCCCTTTGAGAGTGACATTAATGGACATGGGGTGTTACAATTTGGGTGGAGCAGCAAACCCATTTGAGTTTACCAGCGGCAGTGGAGGCCGAGATGGCAGGAGGTACTTGAACGACGGAGGTTCGCCCTGGCGCAACGGTCAGAATCCCGATGGTGCGCGATGTTAGAGAGGCACGATGGCAGATAATTTTGGCCTCAACCGTGGTTCGGTCGAGCTACAATTCATGATTGTCGGAGGCGATAGAGGGTCAGCGGCTTAGGGCGGAGAGGCGTCGTGGATTGGCGAAGGTGGCAAGGGGTTGGTCAACGTCCAGGTAGATGGTGGTGGGGGCAATGAGCAGCCAAGGAGGGTGGACAACGTGAAATCAATTTAGGGGTAAATCTAGGGTTCAAATTAATTAATTTAATTATTTAATTGTAAATATAAACTTCTTGTGTTAATATTTCTCACATACGAACTCTGAATCGCGCGAAATTGGATCTGTTAAAATCGTGGAGTCGAGAGCTTCTCAACAAAACTGATTTTTTCAAATTTGGAGCAAGTTTCATTTTTAGGTCAAATTAAACCCAAGTTTAATATGATCTAAAAAGAAATCGACAATCCGAACCGATCAATATGAGAACTCTCTCGCTCAATTATTTTGTTATGTTATTGTAATCATATTTAAAAATATACATTGATTGTTTATGATGGTTTTTTTATTTGTTTAATTATCACAAATTGTTATATGGTATATGGTTGCTCACATTACAGTAATTATCAAACCCGATGGATGAATGATTATTTATGTTATTATTTGAATGCAATTTTGGCATAATTAACCTGTTAAAAACGATATTAAATTATTTGTGGAAGTTGAAATTGGATTAAACATCCATTTACAAGTCGAACAACTTGTTTATGTTCACCTATTTAAATAATATCGATTGGGTTAAATAATAACTCGAAATGAATAATTATTTATTTATTTATTTATGCTTGAAAACCTCACATGGGGATTGGGATAATATTTGATTTACAGTAATCCCAAGTGTTTTGATTGAATGTCATTCAGTGGATTGACAGGCTGATATAAGTGTTTAATAATTATTTAAGGCTTATATGGATGTAAGTGCACACTGAATGTTAATTGAATGTTCGATGGTTGTTTACAATTATTGTTGAATTGAAGTTTAATTTGGACATCCGATTTTGGATGGACGCAAAGATATAGAATTATAAATGAATATTCCTAACTATAACGAATGGTTTTGAATTAATTTTCAACTTATTTTGGCATGTCGAAGTTTTCAAATTTGAAATGAATATTAACTTTTCAAAGTGAAGTTCAGTTAGGCTACACAGCAAGCATTTTAAAAGAAATTTCTTTTCAAAATTTTCTTATTTATTTTTATAATGTCTTTCACGAAAATATGAACTGAAAATAATGAATTTTGAAAAAATTATATTATTTTACTCATTAAAATAATATTAAAATTGATTGAATAATGAAATATATGATTTTAAAGATAAGCGACTGAAACGAGTTTTCACAGATGAGTATATATATTTTATGTAATTTATAAAAGTGGTGTTGAAGCGTTTTCGATTTATATTTAAAATTTCTATATCGATTCGGGTTTGAATAGAATGCGTCGCGCAACGATAGTTCGCGAACGTCAACCAGTAACTTCGCAATGACGTAACGGGATATCCGACCGTCGGATTCTCCTGAAATTGGAATCGTTGGAACCATAATGATATAATATTTCTAATAAAATAAGAATTTTCGAAATCCAATGGTTAGATTTTAATTTATGTCCAAATCAGTTTTGGAAAAGCTTGTTGTGGATGTGTTCGGTGGCCGATATGGAAATCGACTGTAAGGGCCTCAATAAAATCATTAAAAGTATTAATAAATTACGAAAATTTATAATAAATGATTTGGAAAGATTTTGGATGAAATATTCCAAATTTTGAAGAGATAAAAGTTATTTTTATCTAAATGAACTAGTTAACAAATTGAGTAGTAATCGAATGATTTTAATTTAATAAATTGGATTTGTAACACTACAACAAATTGACCATATTACAACGGTGGAAAACAGTTGTAAAACACTTTTTACAATAATGGGGCAACCGTAGTCTATTAAGAAGTTGTAATAGACTAAAATCTTTTACAACTGTTTTCCACTGTTGCGACATCGTTGTAAAATGTATATTTTACAACTATTTTGCACCGTTGTAATATACTTTATTACAACTGTTTATATCTGTTGTAATATATTTTATTAAAAGTATATTTAAAGTTGTAATATATGAGCAAATTATATACATTATTAATAAACGAATTCATTTCAGAACATATCATCATCAAAACTGAAGATATCAAACAAACTTAAAACATGAACCAAAACAATAAATTAGAATTTTCAAACGCTCATCAATTTTTTATAAATCATACAAGTATCTCAAGTACATAAAGCAACCACAAAATCCATTATCCAAGACTCCAAAATCCAAATAATTTGAAGTCATCTTTCATAAATATACATCACTAGGAGTAATACAAACATAATGAAATTGAGATTTGCCCGCAATGTTGCTGGTCTTGCAACGGTCTTCATTCTTGATTTGACTTCCAATGAGTTTGAGATTTACTTGCAATGCTGCAGGTGTTCTTGAATTAAACTATAATGAAGTAACATATTAAGAAATAAGAATGAAGTATATTAAAGTATGATGTAACCAAAGCTATAAAACGTAACATAAGCTATGCAGCATTCAATATTAACATTTCTATAAATAAATATGAACTGATATGATAATGTGAAGTGTAAACAGCTCTAGAAGACATACCTTAGTGGACAAAGAAAAGGGTCACAGTTGACATTGTGCATATATATACATGGTATGTTAAGCAAAACAGAGCTTGACTATTGACATTTTTTATGCAGTGTAAGATTTAAAATCAATAATACATATATAGTTGCATAAAGACGTATAATTACAAAAAACACGCCTGCATTTACCATGAGTGGCATAGAAGATAGAACTCACACTATCAAGATTCAAGAGACAAACAGATCCAGAAAATGAAACCAAATAATAATCAGTAAATACTTAGCTGCCATCAAGCAAATCATCTTCGTACTTGGTGTCGTCGGAAGAGCCATCAAGCAATCCATATAATGCCTTTATAAATCTGCATAATCTGAAGTAATAAGTTAAGCAAATGGTGATCAAATGTTACAAAAACAATTATTTTCAATCATATGGAAGATGTTGGAAATAAAGGGGAATGTGGCGGATCAACGATGGACCTGATGGACCTGCCGTGATTATCGTTGATGCCGGAGTTGCTGGATCTGCTCTTGCTTACACTCTAGGGAAGGCATGAATCTTTTCTTAATCTTATTTGGTTTTGAAGCTACCGTTTGATATTGTTTAAATCTAATTTCTTGTGTTTTTCTTTTTGCAAATTTATTGTTTAACTTTACTGATCTGTTGTGTACGACTCCATCTATAGCTTGTTTTAGCTCCACGAGCTCTTTTGGACCTGAAGCCTACTCATATTATATACGGAACCTTTTGGTTTTCCACTAGGAACATTTTTGAGAGTTTTGTTTTTTGATATGATTAGTAACAAAACCTAGCATGATCTGAGATGCTCTAATGCTCCCGTCCAATTAATCCAGGTACTATAAAAAAATGGATAAATACAAATCTGCGTATGAAGGGCATGTATCTTTTTGTTGATTTCCACTTCTTTTCAGCAATCAATAAACTATTTTTAGTTAAGAAGAATGTTGATAACAAAAGGAAGTGCTCAGATAAAGAAACTAACATGAAGACAACAGTCAGATTGTCAATACATTAAGAACTAAAAATGAAAGAAAATGGATAAGTTATATCAGCACTAGAATGTGCTAAAATTTCAACTAACCAAAAGAAAACTCCAAACGTAATGCTATTATCCCCCAGATTCTGCAACACTATCATTGTTTACCAATGTTGTCATCTGCAAGTGCAAACATAACCCACTTTCGTTATTAAACAATTACAAATTGTATATACAAACATGGAATGAAGACAAAAGATGGTCATAAAAGCTTCTAATTAACGACTTCTATTTTAAGAAAGGGGTATGTCAACTATTATTGTTCCATAAAACGACAAAAAAACAGATATTCATAAAAACAGTGGTTTGGTATCTTATAATACTAACAGTAGTAGCCAGTATTATAGCATATTGTTTCATAAATCCAAGTTGGACTAGGAAAGCAAGAGAAGTAGTGGCAGTGACTGACATGGACTATTCAGAACATGGTAGAGCTTATATCGATGGCATCAATGTCGATGGAGTCCCAATGTATGAGTGCAACACCTGCTACAGTAGTGAAGGCTGCTCCATATTGCTTCCAGATTGCCCTACTGACGTAGTTAGGTAAATATGCATATATATGATTCACCTTCATGGACCAATCATATGGAAAATAATGATTTATGTATGTGTACCTATACAGTGGGGATGCAATGTTTCTAGAAAAGTGTTGGATGAGACACAACGCGAATGCCGCAGTTCTGGAGTCAGCCTTTCACTTTTGCCTACTGCTCCTCCACTGCACCGCAAACCCATCGACCATTCTACTCTTCCTCCACTTCTCTGACCTTCAACTGCACCACTCCCTTCCGATTAGCCTGCACTTACCTGCCACCTATCGACCTCAGCTAGTCTCTCCACCCTAAACCCCCCGCAGCCACGTCACCTAATTAAGCTCCTCCAACCGGTATTGCAACTCAACTGTACTAATCGACGCAGCCCAATCACCCAGCTGAAACCCCCTGTACCATTGGTGTTCCCATCTTATTCAAGGCCAAATCAATAAGTGATATACTAAAATTTTCTTAAAATTAGAAAGGGGAAAAACAAAATACTAGCATCTGAAAATGCGAACGAAATGGGAAAACACATAAATTGGGTACCTTTTCGTCTTTTCAACAGCTGGAAAAAATCATAATCGAAAATCTGTACTCAGCACGAGAATTGAATGTTGCGCCTACTGCCATTCTCTTGGTCGAAGTGGGAGTCTTCACGGCCGCAAACCGTCTAATTAGTCAAATCTGACATGAGTAACCACGACACCGCCTAGTCGCCTTCGTCGTTGAGTCACCGCTATCATTGAAGTCCTGAGTAGCATCAATTATGTGTTGTGCCAGGACAACCTGCTTTTTCCCATTTCCTATGTCGTGAATCAAAATTATTCCTTGTTGGTTGTGATGCATCAAATGGATTTCAACAAACCCAAGACGAGCTTAGAATTGGGGGGAGATGAACGAGTAGCGATCTTGGGATTTGGAGAATAGGGATGTGAAGAGGAAATTTTTAATTAAAGATAAAGCTGCCTCTGTGAAAAAATAGTTACCCCGCCAAAAAAATTTGGTTGCCGCTTCTTTCTTTTTCAAACCGTAATGTCCGCTATTGTGGTCCTGATGCGTGCCACATTTCATTATTTTATGATAACGTAGGTAACATTACTTATTATAGTGATTGGTTAAACACTTTGGATACTTGAATGATTCTATCATAATAAGTCACTTTGGTTAAGTAAATATTCACTCTGATTATGAAGTCGAAATATAGATATAGTTTATTGCTAAGTTTTTGAAAAAGCCATGCAGGTTTTCTAAAAATTTGACTATTACATAAAGTTTCAATTTTTTTAAGAAAAATTATTTATTAGTTTTGAATTTGTGAAATGTCAAATTTTAAAATTTGATTTATAAAAGTGGCAGAAAATAGAAGTTGTTAAATATAATCATCTATTACAACAGTCAAAAAGGAAAAGTTGTTATATGCATTTATTACAACTGACAAAACAAAACAGATGTTGAAAATAAGTTCATTACAACTGTCGGGGAAAAAAGTTGTAAAAACCCTTTATTACAACTGATATTTTGTGACCGTTGTAAAAATACAGTTGTAATATAGTCATTTTGTTGTAGTGATAAATAGTTTTAATATAACTAAAGTTTTCCGACGAATATATTTGAATGAGTTTAAATGGAAATTATCTTCGGATATTTCAATATTGGATTCCATAATTATACGGATATCATTGAGAAATTTGGGAGATATTAATATCATTATTTCAAAACGATATCTGTTGGTTTTAGAATTTGGTATTGAATGTAAATCAACATGATTTCCATTTAAGATTTTATATTTAATATCAAAGTTAATTTGGGTTTGTTGTGAATGGTGGCTTTTATATCGCTGTTCTTAAACCCAATGGTAAAAAGGAATAAGTATTTTAAATAAGATTAATGAAGATTTCCAGTTTATCAATTAAATTGGGATTGAATGGAACTCAATTCATAACAATCGAAAGGAGCTTCTATAAATGAAGGCCTTTACTATTTATGGATTTAAAAGGCTTCTTTGTTATTTCATTTATAGTATTAGTCTAATACGAAAATTTATATCGATTATAAATTATTCAGATTTCCATGAATATTCCATATTAATGGAAGATGAATTTGGGTTTATCATGAATGATGCTTTTTAATGGAAGTTGTTTTTTAACCAAGTTAAAGACAAGATTAATTTCTAAAAAAATTGAATAATCATTCAGTTATGGTTTTTAAAGGTAAAAAGATAAACTATAAGTTTAAAAGAGATAATTTTTGATAGAATTAATGGGAACCTTCCACGAACAATAAGATTATTTAAATAAAATAATATTCTGAATTGGAATAAGGCGTGTGCTATCTTTTTGTATTTATCACGTGATTATAAAGATGTGCCAGTTATTCGAAAAGACTGAGTTTAACCCATTCTGAATAACTGTTACGACGATTAAAAGTCGAAGAAAGATGACGGTGATTGAAGACCATAGATCTTCACATCATTGGGCTATTGCTTATGTCTCAATAGGGAAAGTAAGTGGTGGTCATCAAACGTTCTTGGAAATCGACTGGATATGCAAGGACCCCTCTGTAACACCCCGCCTCCGCTAGGGTCACTCGCAAAGGAATGCACTAGCTTTAGAGGGGCATTATTGGTAAACATGCACAGAAATATCACAAGACAGAACATATAAAATAGCGGAAGTAAAATCGAACTTTCATAAACATGAATACATAAGGTCTAAAGCCTTTTACATCAGAGTACATCAAAACCTGTCTTGCAATAGTAAAGAAGCATATAGACTTTTTCATAAATTATTCCCCAAATAAAAACAGTAAAGTAGCCATAGCCAGGAAAAGTCCAAGCCATCCATGATGACCTTCAAGCAGAAGAAGTCCGAACTAAACAGCAGTGTTTCCTCCCTGTAACCTGGGGGGGGGGGGGGGGAATGGAAGAAAAGAGGCGAAACAAAACGGATCAGTCAAAAAGACTGAGTAAGCCCTATCTACTATTAGTATAAAAACTAGTAAAGTTAACTGACATGAGAAACTGAGATGAACATAAGCATGATAACAAGATAGATAAGCTAAATCAAAATAACAGGATGAACTACTGAACTCAGATAAACTAGGGTGTCGTGATAAACTACGGTGTCAAGATAAAACAAGGTATCACATTGTCAGGTATCTATCAAGTATAATATCCCAAGATATCTATCGCGTATAACGTCCCATGGCATCTATCCTGTATATTTGCTCTGCACCTACCGTACTAGTACCCCAACTGTATTACGTGTTATCCATGAATGACCCTTACTCAAAAGTCGTGTAATGGTCCAAGTCAACCTAATATGCCGCATATATAGGTTACTCAACTCATATGTTTCTTTCCATGTATAAGTTCAGTCCTTTGCCGTAGGCTGTACGGGCTTTCCCATGTAAACGGTTTATCCTTGAAGTTGTTTTGGACTGCAACCCTTGATCTAGTTGTGTTTCCTTACCATGAACTATCGCGCGTCCACTTAGGATTTATGCCACCTAGGACCGCTAGGGTTATGCTACCTAATGAACGTTTCCGTGTCTCGGTTTGGGTTTTGGCCACCTAGGACCACTAGGGATTACGCCACCCGTCAACCGCGCCCTTGATCCCACGTATGTATCGTGAATCGTTTTCAATGTCTAGATGCACATGTTCCCCAATGTGCCATCCGAGTTCCGTGCCAGGGAAAATCAAGAAATACGGAACTCGGTCGGGAGCTTTAAATCGTCTGCCGATGCAGATATGAAGGTCTGTTTTTGTACCCGTGGCTATGGTCCCACGTGACCCCTCCCTCAACTACTGAAAGGCAATCCAAGAAAAATCATGTATAAGAACCACTCCACGGCCCCACTATAGCCCACTTTCCTAAGGGCCAACCTCACCCATGACTCGATAGCAAGCACATGGTCTGTTGGGGGTTCCCTGCCTTTCCGCACGTACACGATTGACTAAAGATGGTAGGTAGTCGGCGATGCGCTATCCAGGGCAAAAACAAGAATCGTCGACTCCACGCTAATCCATCCCAGTCTTTAGGTTACTCGCATAGCAACCAAGGCATACTCTTGGTCCTTCTAACGCAGACCTTAACCTCTCATGGGCCTAGTATAATTACCTGGCAGCCCACAGAGGGATCCCAAGAATATCCTCACGTCCCCCGAAGCTTCCACTTCGGCACCCAGTGCGCTGGAGCTTTTATCCAAGTCAGATAACTTACTCCCCCTCGTATACTAAGTGATGACCTACCGTATCAGGTTACTCATCGTTTTGATAATTAGTCCTATGTCCTTAGCTAAGAATTATTACTTAGTTACCCTTAACTAAGGTTTACCACTTAGCTTCCTTTCCCGTTATCCTTGATTAACCACGGTTTTCTACCTTGTTCTTCTAGCTAGGGTTTGTCTATTGGGTTAAGTGTTATCATTCAAGTCCATGACTTAACCCGCCCACGAATCACGTCAAAGATTGGCTAAGTATTTAAGTTCAAGACTTAGTCCCACAAGTTGGTTAAGTGTACCCAGAGGCTCATGACTTAACCCTATCAAGTCAAATTGGTCAAGTACTAGCTTACCTTAATCCTATCGGATTATCTTGCTAGATCGATTAAGCATAGATTATCTTAATCCCATCAAATTATCGAGTCAGATTGGTTAAGTATAGGTTGACTTAACCCCATCCTCTAATCGTACTACAATGGTTAAGTATATTCTAAAAAGGTCTTGTGACTTAACCTTATCAGGTCCGCGTATTAGATTGGTTAAGTGTAAGTTACTTAACCCCATCAAATCATCATGTATAATTGGTTAAGTATAAGTTGCTTAACCCCATTAAATTATCACGTTAAGTTGGTTAAGTATTGGTTACTTAACCTCATTGAATTACCGAGTTTAAATTGGTTAAGTGTTTAACTTAACCCCATCGAATTACCGTGTTTAGATTAGTTAAGTGTGGATTACTTAACCCCATCTAATTACCGTGTCGGATTAGTTAGGTGCAAATTACTTAACCCCATCCCCTAATCATCTTGTATGGTTAAGTTTCATTAAGAAAACTTACTTAACCTTGCCAAATTATCATGTTGGATTGATTAAGTGTTGGTTAACTTAATCCCCGTCCACTAGTCGTATAAAAATGGTTAAGTGTCATTAGGCAAATCAAATCACTTAACCTACCCAACCTTGTCATGTTTTGTTAAGTATCATTAGCCTAACCTATTTACTTAACCCATTTACCCATGTCATATTTGGTTAAGAGTCATTAATCAAATTAACTTAACCATATCATGTGGCATTAATTACTTAATGCACCCCAACCTCTCACATTAGACTTTGTTGTGGTTACTAGTTAAGCCGGTCGGTTCCGGGTAGCTTTACACCACAACTTGGTCTAACCTCGGGTTCAAGCACAACATGACCAACTTCTCACATTGGGTCCTATTGTTTGCAACTACTAGTTAGGCCGGTCGGTTCTGGGTAGTTTTACGTTGCAAACTCAACCCAACCTCGAGTTGGCCACTTTCATGTTTAGTCTAGTGTCATGTTCATAGTCAAGTTTTCAAGCAATTGGGTAGACCTAACTTAATAGGTAAATTCCCAATGGGTAGACCTAACTTAATAGGTAAATTCCCAAGCTTATGTTTTTATGCATACTTACATGTCAACTTCCATGTTATACTTCAAGTCATGTTTTCAAGTATAAACACATGTCATATTTAACGTTACATGTTGTCATGTTTATACCCATTTACCCAAGTCATATTCATGTCATTATGTTTCCCCATAATGTGACCCCAACGCTTTTTAAACTAGCATATACGTTCGCAACAACGTGATGGATTAAAAGAAGAGACTTGGCAAAAGAATGACAAAAATGGGTATTAAGCCACAAGTTAATCATGGTGGCAAATGAGGCACAAATGTGTTCATTAGCTTGCATGTTACATTCTTAAGCCTCAAAAACATGCATCAACCCAAACTTGGTACATAAGCGAATCATGGTGACAAAAGACATGGAATGATGGCTAGAAACTCGCATATATCATCATATAAGGATTATGACTTCATATGCAAGTTGACATAATGATTATGAAGATTCTCATGTTGCATAATGCAACATTTCAACATAAAGGTTGTGGCTTTTAGTTCATAAGATCAAGATAATGACTTCATAAACTTGCATAACATGATAGCATGCATCATTCTAATTAATCAAACCCAAACTTTCAACATGAACATTTAACTTCATAGTTAATATCTAAGAGTAGGGAAGGGCTTACATAGCTATGAAGGCACAAATCGAAATGCAAAACAAAGATTGTGATGAAGCCTATGCATGCCATCACCCAAAAACCCAAAGATGAACACTCCAAATCAACAAAAATACCATCTTTATGAACAAAGATCAAAGCTTTTGCCTTGAAATCAACTTGAGAAGCTCTCATACTAACATAGGGACTCTCTAATACTCTCATGATCATGAAACCTCTCATAGAAATGAAGTGGAGGCTAGGATAGTTGAGTGGAGGCCACGAGAGTAGCAATTTTGCCATAGTTTAGTTGCATGAATGAATAATGAGGGTTTAGGGGTAGGTTAGGGGCTTATTTATAGATTAGGCAAGTGTTTTAGGCCATAGGATTAAACCTAGATTCAATCCAAGCCACCAAAGTATGTCTTGGGGAAGAAGTCAAGTGTAGGAACCATTTAGGGCCTTTAGATTAAAGATGAACCATGAGAACCATCCAAATGCAAAATCTGCATTTGAGCGAATCGGCCCACGGGTTGACAGCCAAACACCCTGGATTAACCCCTAGTCGACCAAGCGGGCTCGGGTCGACCTCAAAAATCGGCCGGTTCGGTTATTCCCCTCTCCCAATTCGCTGTTTTGAACATTTTTGCATATTTATTTATTTAATTTTCAATTCTATATATATATATATATGTATATATCAATATATATATTTCTCTGCGCAACCCATTTCACTTAATTAAGTATCCTTTAATTTGGGAATTTTTCGTGAAACTTCGCGAGGCCATATCTTGGTCATACGGACTCCGATTTTCGAAAACTCGGACTCTATTTCGCGTATTTTTCCGAGACGAACGCAATGGCATAGCCCGTTTCACCTGATTCAGAATTTAAAATTATATTCTGCCTTGATTCTCGTCTTAATCATGTTATCGAAATACGGGTTGTTACATTCTCCCCACCTTTTAGGATTTCGTCCCCGAAATCTCCAAGTTAGGAAGAACATATCCTACCGTCCATCATCCATCTACTCAAAACATCATCCACAAGCAACCATTGTCCTTAGATGATTTCTAATGCTGTATGAATATATGCAAGACGTGTGTGTACATGTTCCTTAGCTAATGCTAATGATCAGGCCTGAATAATCTTTCTAATGCAAAAATATGTATAGTGCCATGTATCCAACGTGTATGCAAATAGTCCTAGTCATATAGATACTATATGCGTGCACAATCATTCATTCATATGCAACAACCGCATGATAATACACTCGATTTCAACCATAAACAAGTATAAATACTCGTGCATATGCAATATGAAATGTGACCGAGTCGAGCTAGTATCTAATGTGTATTCGCGCATCCACGAGCAACAACTTGCAACCACTTGCAACCATATCAATCATAACATGTTTCAAATACATGTTTACATCCATAGGGTTCTACCTAGGATTCCCTGAAACAGGGTCGAGAAGATAAACAAGACAAACTCCTTACGGGATTTGTAACAGAAAATAGGACCGAGAGGATGTCCACAAAAGATAGCCTACAAGTAAGCTCTACCGAAAACAGGGATCAAGAATATACTCCCAAAAAGAGATATCATGCGCGTATCTAGTCTTTGACCATCAAAGTCGTCTTTCCTGAGCTTAATTCCATCGTGCCTTGACCGTCTTTTAACTTCACGATTTCGCAGCTTCTTATTTCCTGTTTCCATAACATGAGCTAGAACTCATTTCTTTGTCGCCTCTCGTTCCACTTGCACTTATCCTTTTCCTAGAATACTTGACGCAAACATGACTGCGTACTCATGATCTCATGCAAGCTTTCCAAAATTCACTAGTGAATCTCGGACCTCGTACCACAAGGTATTCCACGTAGAAGAACTTTCTCTTGAAAGTAAACAGATGCCAACCAGGTTATCAAGCGCACTTACTTGGGTGATTTCCATAACCCGTGCATAAGTGAAATAAACCATCCGTCTTATCGGCGAACACCACTCGATCGGGCTTCAAATTTCCAATAAAGGCATCAAGGGATTCTAAGTAATTAATCATGACCGAACCCAAAAAGGTTACACGAGACTTCGAGGGTATTACCAAGGCTAGTCAAAGAGTCTAACTACCCTCCTATCAAAACCGAGAGTGGCACCCCTTACTGGATAACCACTTCATCCATAACCGAGGCATGTTATTCTCAAATCCAAAACAAGTCATGAATAAATGGACCGGTTCTCCACAGGACTTGAGACAAAAATGGGATTCTCTATTACGCTAGTACTTAAGGTGCAGAGACTCAACTATCGAAGCAAACTTAAATGATGCGGGGATCAAAACAAAGTCTTGGCGGGATGATAGAAAAGAAGAGCTAAACTTTTAACAAGATCGTTACCCTCCTTCCGAGGTACCCTAGAAATAAGAGCATACTATTACCCTCCCGATGATCTTGTCCTTGTCCCATAATACTTAACTATCCACCCCGTTTTACCATGCCAAAGGTACTCTCTCGTCATGGGTTTCATTGTTCATCTTTCTCCCTCCTTTGAGGACTAAGCCATACCAACCAGTTGCTCATCCTTAAGCTCGTATCCTTTATCCTCTTTCTCACTATCCTTTCTTATAACGCGGCCACTGGTCTCTCGAGAACCACCTCCATCGCATGGAAAGCACTTTCGTAGATAGAAAAGACTAGTCGCAGTTAAAACCACTGTGACTACAGATGGAGGAAAGAAAGGAAAAGAGATTCAATTAAGGAAACAAGGATAGTGCTAATGGCCTTTGGGGAATAGCCTTTTTCTTTTAAAAGAAAATTTTCTTGAAAATTGCTTCTTTATAAACGATTTTCAAATAGTTTTCAGAAGGTCTTTAAAAACTTTTGCCCAGTCTGGTAACCTTCTGCTCTGATACCAAATGTAACACCCCGCCTCCGCTAGGGTCACTCGCAAAGGAATGCACTAGCTTTAGAGGGGCATTATTGGTAAACATGCACAGAAATATCACAAGACAGAACATATAAAATAGCGGAAGTAAAATCGAACTTTCATAAACATGAATACATAAGGTCTAAAGCCTTTTACATCAGAGTACATCAAAACCTGTCTTGCAATAGTAAAGAAGCATAAAGACTTTTTCATAAATTATTCCCCAAATAAAAACAGTAAAGTAGCCATAGCCAGGAAAAGTCCAAGCCATCCATGATGACCTTCAAGCAGAAGAAGTCCGAACTAAACAGCAGTGTTTCCTCCCTGTAACCTGGGGGGGGGGGAAACGGAAGAAAAGAGGCGAAACAAAACGGGTCAGTCAAAAAGACTGAGTAAACCCTATCAACTATTAGTATAAAAACTAGTAAAGTTAACTGACATGAGAAACTGAGATGAACATAAGCATGATAACAAGATAGATAAGCTAAATCAAAATAACAGGATGAACTACTGAACTCAGATAAACTAGGGTGTCGTGATAAACTACGGTGTCAAGATAAAACAAGGTATCACATTGTCAGGTATCAATCAAGTATAATATCCCAAGATATCTATCGCGTATAACGTCCCATGGCATCTATCCTGTATATCTGCTCTGCACCTACCGTACTAGTACCCCAACTGTATTACGTGTTATCCATGAATGACCCTTACTCAAAAGTCGTGTAATGGTCCAGGTCAACCTAATATGCCGCATATATAGGTTACTCAACTCATATGTTTCTTTCCATGTATAAGTTCAGTCCTTTGCCGTAGGCTGTACGGGCTTTCCCATGTAAACGGTTTATCCTTGAAGTTGTTTTGGACTGCAACCCTTGATCTAGTTGTGTTTCCTTACCATGAACTATCGCGCGTCCACTTAGGATTTATGCCACCTAGGACCGCTAGGGATTATGCTACCTAATGAACGTTTCCGTGTCTCGGTTTGGGTTTTGGCCACCTTGGACCACTAGGGATTACGCCACCCGTCAACCGCGCCCTTGATCCCACGTATGTATTGTGAATCGTTTTCCACGTCTAGATGTACATGTTCCCCAATGTGCCATCCGAGTTCCGTGCCAGGGAAAATCAAGAAATATGGATCTCGGTCGGGAGCTTTAAATCATCTGCCGATGCAGATATCAAGGTCTGTTTTTGTACCCGTGGCTATGGTCCCACGTGACCCCTCCCTCAACTACTGAAAGGCAATCCAAGAAAAATCATGTATAAGAACCACTCCACGGCCCCACTATAGCCCACTTTCCTACGGGCCAACCTCACCCATGACTCGATAGCAAGCACATGGTCTGTTGGGGGTTCCCTGCCTTTCCGCACGTACACGATTGACTAAAGATGGTAGGTAGTCGGCGATGCGCTATCCAGGGCAAAAACAAGAATCGTCGACTCCACGCTAATCCATCCCAGTCTTTAGGTTGCTCGCATAGCAACCAAGGCATACTCTTGGTCCTTCTAACGCAGACCTTAACCTCTCATGGGCCTAGTATAATTACCTGGCAGCCCACAGAGGGATCCCAAGAATATCCTCACGTCCCCCGAAGCTTCCACTTCGGCACCCAGTGCGCTGGAGCTTTTATCCAAGTCAGATAACTTGCTCCCCCTCGTATACTAAGTGATGACCTACCGTATCAGGTTACTCATCGTTTTGAGAATTAGTCCTATGTCCTTAGCTAAGAATTATTACTTAGTTACCCTTAACTAAGGTTTACCACTTAGCTTCCTTTCCCGTTATCCTTGATTAACCACGGTTTTCTACCTAGTTCTTCTAGCTAGGGTTTGTCTATTGGGTTAAGTGTTATCATTCAAGTCCATGACTTAACCCGCCCACGAATCACGTCAAAGATTGGCTAAGTATTTAAGTTCAAGACTTAGTCCCACAAGTTGGTTAAGTGTACCCAGAGGCTCATGACTTAACCCTATCAAGTCAAATTGGTCAAGTACTAGCTTACCTTAATCCTATCGGATTATCTTGCTAGATCGATTAAGCATAGATTATCTTAATCCCATCAAATTATCGAGTCAGATTGGTTAAGTATAGGTTGACTTAACCCCATCCTCTAATCGTACTACAATGGTTAAGTATATTCTAAAAAGGTCTTGTGACTTAACCTTATCAGGTCCGTGTATTAGATTGGTTAAGTGTAAGTTACTTAACCCCATCAAATCATCATGTATAATTGGTTAAGTATAAGTTGCTTAACCCCATTAAATTATCACGTTAAGTTGGTTAAGTATTGGTTACTTAACCTCATTGAATTACCGAGTTTAAATTGGTTAAGTGTTTAACTTAACCCCATCGAATTACCGTGTTTAGATTAGTTAAGTGTGGATTACTTAACCCCATCTAATTACCGTGTCGGATTAGTTAGGTGCAAATTACTTAACCCCATCCCCTAATCATCTTGTATGGTTAAGTGTCATTAAGAAAACTTACTTAACCTTGCCAAATTATCATGTTGGATTGATTAAGTGTTGGTTAACTTAATCCCCGTCCACTAGTCGTATAAAAATGGTTAAGCGTCATTAGGCAAATCAAATCACTTAACCTACCCAACCTTGTCATGTTTTGTTAAGTATCATTAGCCTAACCTATTTACTTAACCCATTTACCCATGTCATATTTGGTTAAGAGTCATTAATCAAATTAACTTAACCATATCATGTGGCATTAATTACTTAATGCACCCCAACCTCTCACATTAGACTTTGTTGTGGTTACTAGTTAAGCCGGTCGGTTCCGGGTAGCTTTACACCACAACTTGGTCTAACCTCGGGTTCAAGCACAACATGACCAACTTCTCACATTGGGTCCTATTGTTTGCAACTACTAGTTAGGCCGGTCGGTTCTGGGTAGTTTTACGTTGCAAACTCAACCCAACCTCGAGTTGGCCACTTTCATGTTTAGTCTAGTGTCATGTTCATAGTCAAGTTTTCAAGCAATTGGGTAGACCTAACTTAATAGGTAAATTCCCAATGGGTAGACCTAACTTAATAGGTAAATTCCCAAGCTTATGTTTTTATGCATACTTACATGTCAACTTCCATGTTATACTTCAAGTCATGTTTTCAAGTATAAACACATGTCATATTTAACGTTACATGTTGTCATGTTTATACCCATTTACCCAAGTCATATTCATGTCATTATGTTTCCCCATAATGTGACCCCAACGCTTTTTAAACTAGCATATACGTTCGCAACAACGTGATGGATTAATAGAAGAGACTTGGCAAAAGAATGACAAAAATGGGTATTAAGCCACAAGTTAATCATGGTGGCAAACGAGGCACAAATGTGTTCATTAGCTTGCATGTTACATTCTTAAGCCTCAAAAACATGCATCAACCCAAACTTGGTACATAAGCGAATCATGGTGACAAAAGACATGGAATGATGGCTAGAAACTCGCATATATCATCATATAAGGATTATGACTTCATATGCAAGTTGACATAATGATTATGAAGATTCTCATGTTGCATAATGCAACATTTCAACATAAAGGTTGTGGCTTTTAGTTCATAAGATCAAGATAATGACTTCATAAACTTGCATAACATGATAGCATGCATCATTCTAATTAATCAAACCCAAACTTTCAACATGAACATTTAACTTCATAGTTAATATCTAAGAGTACGGAAGGGCTTACATAGCTATGAAGGCACAAATCGAAATGCAAAACAAAGATTGTGATGAAGCCTATGCATGCCATCACCCAAAAACCCAAAGATGAACACTCCAAATCAACAAAAATACCATCTTTATGAACAAAGATCAAAGCTTTTGCCTTGAAATCAACTTGAGAAGCTCTCATACTAACATAGGGACTCTCTAATACTCTCATGATCATGAAACCTCTCATAGAAATGAAGTGGAGGCTTGGATAGTTGAGTGGAGGCCATGAGAGTAGCAATTTTGCCATAGTTTAGTTGCATGAATGAATAATGAGGGTTTAGGGGTAGGTTAGGGGCTTATTTATAGATTAGGCAAGTGTTTTCGTCCATAGGATTAAACCTAGATTCAATCCAAGCCACCAAAGTATGTCTTGGGGAAGAAGTCAAGTGTAGGAACCATCTAGGGCCTTTAGATTAAAGATGAACCATGAGAACCATCCAAATGCAAAATCTGCATTTGAGCGAATCGGCCCACGGGTTGACAGCCAAACACCCTGGATTAACCCCTAGTCGACCCAGCGGGCTTGGGTCGACCTCAAAAATCGGCCGGTTCGGTTATTCCCCTCTCCCAATTCGCTGTTTTGAACATTTTTGCATATTTATTTATTTAATTTTCAATTCTATATATATATATATATATATCAATATATATATATATATATCAATATATATATATTTCTCTGCGCAACCCATTTCACTTAATTAAGTATCCTTTAATTTGGGAATTTTTCGTGAAACTTCGCGAGGCCATATCTTGGTCATACGGACTCCAATTTTCGAAAACTCGGACTCTATTTCGCGTATTTTTCCGAGACGAACGCAATGGCATAGCCCGTTTCACCTGATTCAGAATTTAAAATTAAATTCTGCCTTGATTCTCGTCTTAATCATGTTATCGAAATACGGGTTGTTACACCCTCTCTTGTATTGGGCATATGGGACGAGGAATAAGGTGCCTTCGGTTTCGTTCAGACCTAGAACAGACTTGTAAATGATTATGTGTCCGATATTGCACTTTGTGATGTATTCAGTGATGTCTGCTAAATGTATATCCGTTTGGTGGTGGAGAATTTATTCACTTACCTTTACACTCTTCTCTGAGACGTACGAGCTTATAGGTTATATATTGGTGGAAGTCAATCGTATGATATGGATAGACAATGTGGCATGCTAAGATGCAATGATCAAGACTTTTATTGAAAAGCAAGGCCTTGTGAATGATGATCAAAGCACAGCTCTAATATAGCATCACTTTATATATAACATTAATTCGCGAGCTTCACAACCGGTATGAGTTAGAAACATGATTAAGGACAGCATGGAGTGCATACGTTTCTTTTTTGTTAGAATCAGTGCTATGGTATGGATCCCAGGCATATTTACTTATGCAGATGATTGGATAGTGAGGAGCGTAAGATATATTGCCGCATAAGGCCAAGATGGTTGACGTACTTACCAGATAGTAGGTCTGGTAGGACTGGAAAACTTATTGTCCAGGAATAACTAATCCACAAAAGTAAGAGTGGACCGACCCTGCAAAATTAAGGGGTCACGTTTGTCTATCCTAGTCATCCCGATGGAGGTAGCTTGAAATCGATGAGGAAGATCCTTTTCCTCGACTCATAGATGGAATCCAATTTCTAATACATCGCTTTTTGGCTTTAGTAGTAACTTATATGGCGATACAACAGGGTGGGGTACTATGTCGTCTATGATTGATACATTTATATTCGAAGATGTTTTATACACTATGCACTTGTAATAATATCAAAAATATTTGATTTAAAGCATATCAAGCATGTTTGGCTATTATAAGGTAAAACTCTATCCTTAGGCTTCCGTTGCATTGTGATGGGACCTGAGTCTTGTAATAGCTTCATCTTTATAAAGCATTGTGTTATTTTGTTTTTGAACTAATATTCATGTGGAGTAAACACATCCATATCATACGGTGTGGTCCCATGATTTTCCCAACTTTTAATGTAAAGTTTTTAATAACTGTTTTAAGTACTCACATCAATCCCATGATTGACTCAGATTTTATTGTTTCCCACCTTAACTCTAGGTGCCCATATTTTCCACGCAGAGAGCTAGTAGTTTTAGTTTTGCAGATTCTTTTTTTCACACGATCTTAGGTTACAGCTGGAGCTATATTCGGAAAGTTTTGTATCTGTGTATTGCCTTCAACTATGTTAGTTGATGTTTTTCCGCTGCATTGTATTTATATTTTATTTGTATAAAACATTTCTGCTATTACGTAATTTATTTTATTCTCTGATATTTGTATTTCCGCTGTGTATTTTATTTCCCGCACTCTGTTATTCTTGTACTCTGATGTAAATTAGTAAAGGCAATGAAAAATTCTATTGTTTTGTGTTAAGATGCAACGTGTTTTCAACCTATCCGTATTCTTGTACAGTCTAGGCCGGGCCAGGGTTTCGGGTCGTTAAAATATCTTCCACAACAAAATCAAAAACCACTCGAAGAACCAAAACTGAAACACCCCACCTCCGTTAGGGTCACTCTCAAAGGGAATGCCCTAATTTTGGTGGAGGTTTATAAGTATAAGTTCACAGATATACAAGACAGATATAAGAACACATATTTGTAAACAGCGGAAAAACAACAAACTTTTATTTCATAAAAGCAAATACGTGTTACAAAACATCACCATGATTGTCTTACATCTTTTCCCAAAAACATAACATAACTCCTTCATAATCTGTCTTGAGTACATTATTTAAAGAAGCATAAATAAAACAAAGATAAACTGCAAAAGTCCCCATAGTGGATTGTCCAAAGCCATAGTTCAAAACAGGAATGTCCAACCAATACATTTCTCCTCTTCAAGCTGGATGTTAAGGTTGGTCAAGTTGCTGTGTTCCCTCCCTGTGGACCTGGGGGGGGGGGGGGAACGGAAGAAAAGAAGACGAAAGAAAAGTAGAGTCAGACATAAAGCCTGAGTAAGTCTAGTACTATTTTGTCTATGAATAAAGAACTGGGTGTGATAAGTATAAACAAGAAGTGGGCAAGCACTATAAACTTGGTTAAGTTGTCTAGGGTCGAGTATACTATCGTACCCCATGTTAATCTCTGAACCCATATAAACTAGTTTCCAACTGGCACCCCATAATCAGGGTGATGTGATCCATTTTATAATGATCCGCTCCTACTCGGATAGTTACATGTGTCTTACGACCCCCGATGTTGTAGTTACCTATGCTGGTCCCACCATGGGGTGTATCAAGTCCCATAGTGGCGGCCCGACACAACCTTAGAGTGCACAGGTATGCTACTGGTGTCCAGTGCCTTATTTTTCTGCGCCGGAGTGTGTGCACGCCCGCACCCCGTTAGAACCCACACTGCTACACCACCGCCGTCGATTTGACCTCTTACAATCAGCCCAGTAATCGTGCCCCACCCTGCCTAGTTTCAGGGTATCCTGATACACCTTCTAGGGTTACTGCTGAAAAGGGTCCCCCCGTTACTAGGTTTTCTATCTCTAGCCAACATGCTAAGTTGGTTAAGTGTTTTCTAACCTAACCCCCACCAGCCCGTTTAGTTTAGCATGTTCCATTTTGATTAAGTCTTTAGTTCACTTAATCCTAGCAATCCTGACTCAGCCTTAATTGTCTTATTAAGGCCCTGACCTCTCACATTAGACAGGTATTGTTGTGGCTGCCTGTTGCCGGTTGGTTCCGGGCAGTCTTACGCCACAACTCAGTTTAACCTCGGGTCCTTATTGGGCTCCATGTTTAACCTCCCACATTGGATATGTATTGTTGTGACTACTGGACAGCCGGGCGGTTCCGGGCAGGTTTACATCACAACTCAATCCAACCTCGGGTTAAACACATCGTATGTTCTACATTTACATATTTTGTCTTTCTTAAATATTTGCGGCCAATTATTAAGTTAATGGTGCAAAGGTTACACCAATCATGGGCCCAACCCATACTTGAATTTGGGCCCTTCTATTTTATATTTTCATTCATTAGTAATTTTAACCCAACGTTATTTTCCCCCGTTTTACACGTCCGTTTATTATATATATATTGGGCTTAGCCTTTTAAAGCCCAATTTAGCCATGCGAAAAGGGGAGGCTTAAAGCGTGATTACATACACCAAAAAGGGGAATGTGAGCGCATGAACTTGCAATATGACGTTGGAAATACAAAATAGAAACTGGTGTACTTGCATAGTGTAACATATACTTTGGTCATAAAACATAGGTGACATGAATCAAAGCATGTAAAATCACATAGTCATAACTACAACATGAACCTATATTTTTATTTAGGCATAATGTCAAACATAAGCAAATCATGTTCATAAGACTACTACATGCTTACAAAGGTGTCTACTTTTGTGACTAATACTAAAGTATAATTAAATTTGGTCACATAACCATGGCATAAATGTTTCTAACATGAAATCATGATTTTTACTTTAGTCATGTAAACTTGCAAAAAGGGATTTTTGAATCTAACCTAGCTATGTGTCACATATGTCATCATATGATTCTTGTAAACAATATAGACTTAATTATGCAAAATATCAATCATAGCCTAGTCATATTCATAAGTCTGCAAATAGGTTTTCTAGCATGACTTAATACATAGATTATGGTGTCAAAATTCCAACATAGTTTCATATGAACTATAACAACCAAACTTGTTCCAATTACTTACAAAATGATTTATGCACAAAAATATACATCATGATGGCATAGTAGCAAAACCCCAAACTTGCATGAATTTAAATCAACTACATACATGTAGCTTCAACATGGATTACATAATTTGCGAAATATTCCAAACGTATACTTGCATAGAACTACCGCATGTAGTTCTTTATAACATGAATAACATAATTCAAGAATATCCAAACGTATATAATATTTCAAATTGATAAGAACGCACAAATATGAATTACTTTATTGCCACAATTCAAGCATACAAACCGACACAATTATTTGTTCATACCAAATCAATACTCTACTTACAATGGTGTGGCGAATTCTCTAATTTAGGGATTTGAAGATGCGGTTTTGATTTGATTGAGTTGCTTTATGCCTTAGAATTTTCCTCCTAATCCTCTCTCCAATTTGGTGGCTACTCCTAGTCGTTCCTCAGCAACATGGCGGCTTTGTTCTTATTTTTGAATGAATAGATTAGGGTTTAGTCTAGGGTTGTTTTTATAGAGGTTAGGAACTGATTAGGACCATTGATGTTGCTTGGATTGATCGTAGCCATTCATTCGATAGAGAGACCAATTGGAGCCTGCCACCTAGCCCTAATGACAAAGCAGACCACAGAAAATCGACCAACATAGCATAGGCCAGCCAGGTTAGACTGGGCTCGACCTGGCTCTGGACCAGGTCGACACCCCTGTCGACAGCCCTATCGACAGGCCTGTCGACCTGGTTAGACCAGGTCGACAGCCCAGTCGACCTGGGTGCGTGAGGCGGGTGTTCTTCCGCCCTGGCCCATTGGGCCCCACTTTTTTTTTTTTTTTAAACTGTTTTATTCTGTTTGAAATTTAAATTTAATTCAAAAACTTCCGTATGCCATATCTTCTTCATACGGACTCCGTTTTTCGAAAACTCGGACTCTATTTCGCGTATTTTTCCGAGACGAACGCAATGGCGTATCCCGTTTCCCTTAGTTCTTTGATTTGAAATTAATTATACTTCAATTTGTTAATTTCACAGTTATAGAATTCGCGGGGTGTTAAATTCTCCCCCACTTAAAAGGATTTCGTCCCCGAAATCTTCAAGTTAGGAGGAATGTATATCCTAACATCCAATCATCCATCTACTCAACCATCAAACACAAGCATCCATTGTCCTTAAAAGACTTCTAATGCTTCATGATCATATGCGAAGTGTATGTGTACATGTACTTATCTAATGCAAAATCAGGCGGTCTACTGATTCAGTTGACCTCCTTAATGCGAATTATGTAAGTGCCATGAATCCATTATGTATGCAAATTTTCCTATTCATGATTCTACATGAGTGCACAATCATTCAATACAAATGCAGCATCCACATGACAACACATTAAAGTTCAACCACATACGAATGCAAACATATATGCATATGCAATATGAAGTGACTGAGCCGATCTAAAACCTAGATTGTGTGTGTATATGCAACCACGAGCAACCACTAGCAATCACTTGCAACCACTTGCAACCATCATCCATAACATGTTTCAACTACATGTTTCCATCCAAAGGGTTCCTACCTAAAAGACAAGGTCGAGGAAATATACCTAAAAAGATAGATAAAAGCGCAACTTAAGGAAAATGAAAGATCAAGGATGTACCCTCGAACAGAAAAGGGTAGGCAGTGCGTATTTTAACTTCAGTTTCCCAAGTCGCGTTTCCCTCGGCGTCGCTCCACTGAACTTTGACGAGTTTGACTTCGCGGTTGCGTAGCTTCTTCACTTCCATTCCTATTATGCGGGTTGGAACTCTTCTTAGGGTTGCTTCGCGTTCCACTTCGGCCTCTTCGAGGATATTTGGCTCTACCACTTCAGCAGACTCATGTAGACATTTTCGGAGATGTGAAACGTGAAAAACGTTGTGGACTCCAGCCAACTTCTCGGGTAGCTCTAATCTATAGGCCATTTTCCCAATTTTCTCGATGATAGGGAATGGCCCTACGAACCTTGGTGCCAGTTTTCCTGTGGTTCCAAAACGAACAACGTTTCTTAGTGGTGATACCTTGAGAAAAACTCTGTCTCCAACCTCAAATTCAAGGTCGGTCCTTCTCTTGTCGGCATAGGACTTTTGTCTGTCTTGGGCCGTCTTCATCCTTCTTCGTATTAAGTCTACTTTCTCTGAAGTCTCTCGGATCATATCTGGTCCAAGTATGAGCTTATCGGTAGACTCCCACCAACAAGTGGGCGATCGGCACGGTCTTCCATATAAAGCTTCGAAGGGCGCCATTCCGATGGTTGCTTGATAGCTGTTGTTGTAGGCAAATTCCACCAAAGGAAGGTGGTCTTCCCATGTCCCTCCGAAGTCAAGGACGCATAGTCTTAAGAGGTCTTCCAAAACTCTGTTCACTCTTTCTGTTTGGCCGTCGGTTTGGGGATGATAGGCTGTGATTAAGCATAACTGCGTTCCTACTGCTTCTTGCAGACTCCGCCAAAACTCGCTGGTGAAGATGGGATCTCGGTCACTAACAATGCTAGATGGTATTCCATTGAGTCGAACGATTTCCTTGAGGTAAAGTGATGCTAGGGATGAGGCAGTTCTTTTACTTTTGACAGGTAAAAAGTGGGCGCTTTTAGTAAGCCTATCCACTATTACCCAAATGCTAGTGTTGCCTCTCCTAGACCTAGGCAGCCCATCGATGAAGTCCATTGAGATGCTATCCCACTTCCATTGCGGGACCTCCAGAGGATGTAGCAGTCCGCCAGGCTTTTTCTGTTCCGCCTTAACCTGTTGGCACACCATACACTTAGAAACGAACTCTGCCACGTCCTTTTTCATGCCGTTCCAGAAGAAAGTCCTTTTTATGTCTTTGTACATTTTATCTCCGCCTGGGTGTATCGTCATCTTGGAGTGATGTGCTTCCTCGAGAACCTTCTTTATTAAATCTTTTGTCTGTGGGACGCATAGTCTTCCGTCTCGCCTTAGCAAACCCTTATCGTCGATGGAGTATCTGTTGAGGTGACTTGAAGTCTCACCCCTAATTAGCCTATCAATTATTTCCACAAGCTGAGGGTCTTCGCGTTGTGCTGTCCCTACTGAATCCACTAAAGTTGGGCGCACTTCGAGAGATGCTAGCAAGCCTGGTACGAAATCGGAGGAAGGCCTAAAGTCGAAGCTGGCTATAAACTCTAGGCTTTGTCTTTCAACAAACAACGGGCTTAGGGTCAATTTCTTTCGGCTCAACGCATCTGCCACAACGTTGCCTTTGCCCGGAGTGTAGGAGATTTCGAAATCGTACGAGGCAAGAAACTCCATCCATCTTTGTTGCCTCAAGTTAAGATCCTTCTGCGAGAAAAGATATTTCAACGATTTATGGTCAGTGTAAAGCTCGAACTTCTCACCTAGGAGATAGTGTCGCCAAGACTTGAGTGCAAAGACGATGGCGGCTAACTCAAGATCGTGGGTTGGGTAGTTCTTTTCGTGCACTTTCAACTGCCTCCCGCCATAAGCTACTACCCTTCCTTCTTGCATTAAGACGGCGCCTAGCCCTGTCCCACATGCATCCGTATAAACAGTGAACATCTTGCTCCCATCTGGCAGCGTCAAAACTGGGGCTGTTGTAAGAGCCCTTTTCAGTCGTTGGAAAGCAAACTCGCAATCCAAATCCCAATTGAACACTAGATTCTTTTTGGTCAACTTCGTGAGCGGAGCTGAGATTTTCGCAAAATCCCTTATGAATTTTCGATAGAAACCCGCTAGTCCTAGAAAGCTTCGAACCTCAGTTGCATTCCTTGGTGTCTTCCAATCCTGTACCGCCACTACCTTAGCAGGGTCCACTGCTAACCCTTGTTTGGACACTATGTGCCCAAGGAACCTCACCTCTTCTCTCCAAAAGTGGCATTTGGAGAATTTGGCTTTTAGTTGATGGACTCGAAAAGTTTCCATGATTGCCCTTAAGTGCTGAGCATGTTCCTCTTCACTCTTTGAGAAGATAAGGATATCATCTACGAAGACTACTACGAATTTGTTGAGGAAATCTCTAAATACCCTACTCATCAGGTCCACGAAGTAAGCAGGTGCATTTGTCAAGCCGAAAGGCATGACAAGCCATTCAAAGAAGCCGTCTGAGGTTCTAAACGCCGTTTTATCGATGCTATCTTCAGCCACCCTTAGCTGATGAAAACCGGTTGCTAAATCGAGTTGGGAGAAAACAGACGCTCCTACAAGCTGGTCAAATAAATCGTCAATTCTAGGGAGAGGGTGCCTATTCTTTTTCGTTAGCTTGTTGAGCTCCCTATAGTCAACACATAGACGGAGTGAACCATCCGCCTTTGTAGCGAACACCACCGGAGCGCCCCATTCTGAAATGCTCCTCCTAATGAACCCCTTTTCTAGAAGCTCTTTAATCTGTTTACTGAGCTCTTTCCTTTCCCGTGGAGCCATGTGTCTAACGGGCAACGCAACGGGATTTGCATTATCTACAAGATATATGCGGAAGTCTATTTCCCGCTTCGGAGGCAAGCCCTTCACCTCTTCGAAGACATCCGGATATTCCCGGACCACTCTAACTGATTGCAAATTTTCAACAGAGGCATCTAGCGATTCAAGATAACTAAGCATAACCGCATACGAGGGATTACAAGAAATTTCCAAAGTATTACCGAGCTGGGTTAGGAGCCTAACAACCCTTTTCTCACAATCAAGGATGGCCCCATTACTGGATAGCCAATCCATACCCAAAATCAAACCATAACCCGAAAAGCCCAAAACAAAAGCACTACATTGAAATTCTACGCTTAGAATAGAAATTTTCAATCCCACACAGATCGTAGACAAATGAGCTGGGCCCCCAATTGGGTCTGAAACAATTAAGGGGTCCTCTACCATACTAGTTTTTAGGTGCAGAGATTCTACTAAAGCAGACGAGATAAAGGAGTGTGATGCGCCAGAATCAAATAAAGTGCGAACGGGGTGATCATAAAGATAAACTACACTTTCTACAGAAGTATTTATACCTCGCTGTTGCAGAGGTGGCGCTTCCAGCACATGAACCTGTGCCCCTGGGGTGGATCCATCCCTCTGCCCCTGTCCTCGTTTCTTTGGGCAGTCCTTAGCCCTGTGGCCTGTCTCACCACAAGAAAAGCACCCACCATTCTCCTTGGCCTTCTTTTTCCGGCAGTCCTTTACTAAGTGCCCCACTTTGCCACAGAAATTGCACTTCCTCTTCTCTTTGTTGCCTTTCCTGCCCTTCTTAAAGTCTGTCTTCTTAGGCTGCAAACCCTCTTTCTTCCCTTGAGAGCTTTCTGCCTTTGTCTCCTTCTTGCCCTTATCCTCTTCATTCAGCAATGCCATTTGCACCAATCTTTCATACGTGGCTCCCATGGGTATATGGGTCATGGCCAAACTGTGTAATGGCTCATTCAACCCCTTAACGAAACGGAGAGCCTTCTTGTGCGGGGTGTTGACTAGGTCAAGCCCAAACCTAGCCAGCTCATCGAACTGATTCACATACTCTCTGACTGTCTTGTCCCCTTGCTTAAGAAATAAGAATTTTTCCAACTGCACACTTCTTTCCGCATCTGAGAGAAATTTAGTCTCAAACCTTGCCCTAAAGTCCTCCCACGTCTCCACTGGTCTTTCAGCATTAGTGACTTCCCACCAGTAGGAAGCCTCGCCCTTCAATAGCCACACTGCCAATTGTACTTTTTATCTATCTTCTACCTCAAAGATGATGAATAGGTCCTCCGTTTCTTTCAGCCAATTTCTAGCTGCCACGAAGGACTCAGTTCCATGGAAATCCCTTCCTCCCATAGCTTTAAAATCTTTACATATCTTAGCAAACGTGTTTCCCTGAGGAGGAGGTGGAGGAAAAGGTGCCGCTGCAGCTGGATGATTTCCTGCAGCTGGGGGAGGAGGAACGGTAGGACCTGGCTGAGTGGCTCTTGCTTCTAAGAACCGTCTAAACCAACCAGGTATTGGCACCCCTTCTGGCAAGTTAAGGTCTTCAGACATGCTGAAACAAAAAGGATAGATTCAAAACGAAGGATAAGAGATAGTACCTATGGCTTTGGGGAGTGGACTTTGCCTTTTAGAATAAAATAATACTTTTGTCTTTTAAAAATGCTTCTTTAAATTTCCTTTTTGAAAATAATTTTCAAAACTTTTTATCTTATCTGGTAAACCTATGCTCTGATACCAAGTGAAACACCCCACCTCCGTTAGGGTCACTCTCAAAGGGAATGCCCTAATTTTGGTGGAGGTTTATAAGTATATGTTCACAGATATACAAGACAGATATAAGAACACATATTTGTAAACAGCGGAAAAACAACAAACTTTTATTTCATAAAAGCAAATACGTGTTACAAAACATCACCATGATTGTCTTACATCTTTTCCCAAAAACATAACATAACTCCTTCATAATCTGTCTTGAGTACATTATTTAAAGAAGCATAAATAAAACAAAGATAAACTGCAAAAGTCCCCATAGTGGATTGTCCAAAGCCATAGTTCAAAACAGGAAGTCCAAGCAATACATTTCTCCTCTTCAAGCTGGATGTTAAGGTTGGTCAAGCTGCTGTGTTCCCTCCCTGTGGACCTGGGGGGGGGGGACGTAAGAAAAGAAGACGAAAGAAAAGTAGAGTCAGACATAAAGCCTAAGTAAGTCTAGTACTATTTTGTCTATGAATAAAGAACTGGGTGTGATAAGTATAAACAAGAAGTGGGCAAGCACTATAAACTTGGTTAAGTTGTCTAGGGTCGAGTATACTATCGTACCCCATGTTAATCTCTGAACCCATATAAACTAGTTTCCAACTGGCACCCCATAATCAGGGTGATGTGATCCATTTTATAATGATCGGCTCCAACTCGCATAGTTACATGTGTCTTACGGCCCCCGATGTTGTAGTTACCTATGCTGGTCCCACCGTGGGGTGTATCAAGTCCCATAGTGGCGGCCCGACACAACCTTAGAGTGCACAGGTATGCTACTGGTGTCCAGTGACTTATTTTCTGCGCCGGAGTGTGTGCACGCCCGCACCCCGTTAGAACCCACACTGCTACACCACCGCCGTCGATTTGACCTCTTACAATCAGCCCAGTAATCGTGCCCCACCCTGCCTAGTTTCAGGGTATCCTGATACACCTTCTAGGGTTACTGCTGAAAAGGGTCCCCCCGTTACTAGGTTTTCTATCTCTAGCCAACATGCTAAGTTGGTTAAGTGTTTTCTAACCTAACCCCCACCAGTCCGTTTAGTTTAGCATGTTCCATTTTGATTAAGTCTTTAGTTCACTTAATCCTAGCAATCCTGACTCAGCCTTAATTGTCTTATTAAGGCCCTGACCTCTCACATTAGACAGGTATTGTTGTGGCTGCCTGTTGCCGGTTGGTTCCGGGCAGTCTTACGCCACAACTCAGTCTAACCTCGGGTCCTTATTGGGCTCCATGTTTAACCTCCCACATTGGATAGGTATTGTTGTGACTACTGGACAGCCGGGCGGTTCCGGGCAGGTTTACATCACAACTCAATCCAACCTCGGGTTAAACACATCGTATGTTCTACATTTACATATTTTGTCTTTCTTAAATATTTGCGGCCAATTATTAAGTTAATGGTGCAAAGGTTACACCAATCATGGGCCCAACCCATACTTGAATTTGGGCCCTTCTATTTTATATTTTCATTCATTAGTAATTTTAACCCAACGTTATTTTCCCCCGTTTTACACGTCCGTTTATTATATATATATTGGGATTAGCCTTTTAAAGCCCAATTTAGCCATGCGAAAAGGGGAGGCTTAAAGCGTGATTACATACAATAAAAAGGGGAATGTGAGCGCATGAACTTGCAATATGACGTTGGAAATACAAAATAGAAACTGGTGTACTTGCATAGTGGTAACATATACTTTGTTCATAAAACATAGGTGACATGAATCAAAGCATGTAAAATCACATAGTCATAACTACAACATGAACCAATATTTTTATTTAGGCATAATGTTAAACATAAGCAAATCATGTTCATAAGACTACTACATGCTTACAAAGGTGTCTACTTTTGTGACTAATACTAAAGTATAATTAAATTTGTTCACATAACCATGGCATAAATGTTTCTAACATGAAATCATGATTTTTTACTTTAGTCATGTAAACTTGCAAAAAGGGATTTTTGAATCTAACCTAGCTATGTGCCACATATGTCATCATATGATTCTTGTAAACAATATAGACTTAATTATGCAAAATATCAATCATAGCCTAGTCATATTCATAAGTCTGCAAATAGGTTTTCTAGCATGACTTAATACATAGATTATGGTGTCAAAATTCCAACATAGTTTCATATGAACTATAACAACCAAACTTGTTCCAATTACTTACAAAATGATTTATGCACAAAAATATACATCATGATGGCATAGTAGCAAAACCCCAAACTTGCATGAATTTAAATCAACTACATACATGTAGCTTCAACATGGATTACATAATTTGCGAAATATTCCAAACGTATACTTGCATAGAACTACCGCATGTAGTTCTTTATAACATGAATAACATAATTCAAGAATATCCAAACGTATATAATATTTCAAATTGATAAGAACGCACAAATATGAATTACTTTATTGCCACAATTCAAGCATACAAACCGACACAATTATTTGTTCGTACCAAAGTAATACTCTACTTACAATGGTGTGGCGAATTCTCTAATTTAGGGATTTGAAGATGCGGTTTTGATTTGATTGAGTTGCTTTATGCCTTAGAATTTTCCTCCTAATCCTCTCTCCAATTTGGTGGCTACTCCTAGTCGTTCCTCAGCAACATGGCGGCTTTGTTCTTATTTTTGAATGAATAGATTAGGGTTTAGTCTAGGGTTGTTTTTATAGAGGTTAGGAACTGATTAGGACCATTGATGTTGCTTGGATTGATCGTAGCCATTCATTCGATAGAGAGACCAATTGGAGCCTGCCACCTAGCCCTAATGACAAAGCAGACCACAGAAAATCGACCAACATAGCATAGGCCAGCCAGGTTAGACTGGGCTCGACCTGGCTCTGGACCAGGTCGACACCCCTGTCGACAGCCCTGTCGACAGGCCTGTCGACCTGGTTAGACCAGGTCGACAGGCCAGTCGACCTAGGTGCGTGAGGCGGGTGTTCTTCCGCCCTGGCCCATTGGGCCCCACTTTTAATTTTTTTTTAAACTGTTTTATTCTGCTTGAAATTTAAATTTAATTCAAAAACTTCCGAAGGCCATATCTTCTTCATACGGACTCCGTTTTTCGAAAACTCGGACTCTATTTCGCGTATTTTTCCGAGACGAACGCAATGGCGTATCCCGTTTCCCTTAGTTCTTTGATTTGAAATTAATTATACTTCAATTTGTTAATTTCACAGTTATAGAATTCACGGGGTGTTACAAAAACAACTGGCACCGAAATTTCCAGAAACCAAGCCATGTAAAATTACACTCACTAAGCTAGAGAATACACAACTCCATACCTTCTTCAGTTGAGATCTCAGTCACGTATGAGGGCAGAGAGGAAAGCATACCAACTGAGGAGGAGAAGCAACCAAGGTGGGTTCATTACGAACTCACTCCACAACGGGAGGACAAGGAAGTGTATACGATCAGCAAAAGGAATTGAAGATGGTACCTCAACCGAAGTTACCTAAGTACAATTATCCTATATATGACCAAAAATGTAACAAGAAGAACTAATATTAGGCTTCCAATGTATTTGACACGAACCTCTGCTACGTAACCAATGTAACTTTGAGAGTTTTAGGGAGAATTTTATGCGGAGAGATTTCAAATAGAGCCTTAGCGTAATACAACTTCCCCTCGCAATAGTACTAGCATCAAAACACTTGAGCTTACCAATTTTGTTCCATAGCCAATTTAATCCAATAAGGGATGGAGCATAGAAGGAATGATGAGAGAAATAGGTCCAGACTAGCACAGTTAAAACATGTTCCCTAGCTATATCAACCTTGGGATTCCATGGAGTAATAACAAAAGTTTACCTCTTATAATAGTCGGCTCTAAACTTTGAACATGTAGCCTTTTCTCCAGAAGAGAGATCTTAAAAAAATAGTTTTGTCTGAACAAACCTTGAGACTTCCCCTTATTTGCCACTTCTTACCACAAAGCTCCTTTACAACAGAGTAGGGAGGCGGAAGCTCTAAGAAAAAACCCACTAAGCAGTTGGACCAAAACTCTGCACCAGCCTCAATTACTTCCTTCGGGATATCATCAATCCCATCTTTTTCAAAATATTCAAATTCATGAGGTACATAACTTCCTTGGTAATTGTCAAATAGAAAAACCCATTTAAGAGCAGGTTTAGATGTTTCTTCGGGCAAGCCTTTGTTACAAGGCTTCGAAACATGTTCCTGTTGGACATCATTTCGCTTGTCAACAACAATGTTTGAAGTAACCAAATTAGCATTCAAGGAACCGTCCAAACCAATTACAGAAAATTTACTTAATTTAACAGTGTTATTAGGGGACTTAGTAACTATGTCAATATCATCAAGAAGAATAGTGGCGTCAAAACTATTAACGCAATGTGAATCGGGAAGAGAGGCTTCAAAATATCTTGAAATTGAATCACCTAATTACACATTAGAGTCTTTTCCAAGGCCATCAATTGCACTGAGCGCAAAGGAAGTGGTCTGAGAGGGTTTAAAATAAATTATTATATTAATTTAAGTTATATTGTACTAAATTAGTTTATATTATAAAAATTTATTTTAAATTAAAATTTAATTTTGAATATTAAATCTTAATCAGATTTGTAAATTACTTCCAAAAATCAATTACATTAAATCAACTCCAACTTAAATTCATAAATTCAAGTTAAAGATTTCAAACATTAATTTAAACAAATATTTAATTTAAATGTCAAGCTCAGTACATACACAATAAATTTCAAAAAATAGTTTTTGAAGACCAATGGTGTTTGTATATAATTTTCAAGTGAATCGGGTATGTATCATTTCAACTCGTTTAGTTAAATTTTTGGGTATATATCATTTCAATCTATATCCCAATTCAATTTAAAAAGGAATAGTGATTTCGGTACATATCATTTCAACCCAATAACGAATTTCCTAAATCTATAGTGAACTTGCAGTGGAAGAACATAAATTAAAACATAATAATACTGATGTTTCACATAGCAAGTTCATATCATGTCATTTGTTAATAACAGTCAAGGCATATCATAAATGTCACAATATATCATAAAATAACACAATTTCATGTCATGAATGCAACTTTAAATTTAACATAACAATCATGTTAACTAAAACAATCCTAACTTTTCAATTTGATCATTCACATGTGTTGAACAATACTTTTGCAAAATGTTGGATAAATGTGAGATAAACTCGTCTTTCGTGGCACTGAACACAAATGACAAACGAATGGAGATGGAAAGCAAGATGCACAACTCCGATTACAAGCACAACTGCACAATGTATACTATGGAACAATTAAATTTATAGAATAATACTCCAAGAAACTTAATAAGAATATAATAGAGGGGTTTAGGCTAGAGAAGAGGGATTTTGATTTTCTCAAAATTTACAAAACAAAATAAGATTTCTGACATTTTTAAAACATATTTCTAGATATGTAACCATTGAGTTTGTAAAGGTTATCGACAACAAAGTTTTAGGAAATTCTTCTCTTCTTTTAAAAAATTGAAAAACTGAATTTGGATTATTTTTGAGGAAGAAAAGGCAAAAATAGTGACCAACCATTTTCAGGTCAGAAATATGGGTTTGGAAATGGGACTAGAAAATATGCAATTTAGACATAGAAAAACAAAATATCTGAAAAAGTTGAAAACATGAAAGTTGTTGATATTTCAATTCCATCCAATCTGAGAAAAGAAAAAGTATGTTTGGGATTTCTTTGAGCAAGCTATGGGCATAGGAAGACAGTGCAAAGCATAGAGGGATAAAACAGAGAATAGAAACATGTGTAATATAATTTGGGTTTGGTCATGGATGTGTGGTGCGACCAGCGAGTGCCGTAAGAATTCGGTGGTTACCGGCACTCGTTTGGTAGTGTAGAGCCTAGGTTGTGGTTGGCTTGGTTACTAGTGGTAGGGTTTGGTTACTAGGAAGGAGGTAAACAAAATGTTTTCAAGGGAAATGTGATCTAGGATTTTGAATTTTTTTAGGTTTATTTTAGATTTAAGAATTGAGAGAAGAGGACTATAAATTTAGAAATCTGTTTTGATTTGTGAATCTAGATGGAGAGAGAGAGGCCATAGAAATTCGTAGGAAGAATTTACAAAGAAGGGGATTTGCAGAGGAAGAAGAAGACAGATAGTGGTAAATTTTAGGGAATAAGATTAAAAAAAGAGAGACCTGATTTTTCTAGTTTTGGGATTTGAAATTTATGGAGAGAAGAGAGACGGATTGACTGAGAGTATTTTTTTTGGGAGTAAGGAACTGAGAAGAAGAGAGGAAGAGGAAGAAGGATAAATTATTTCAGTGAATGGAATGAGAACTCATGAGAAAGAAAACACATATTATTATTTACGTGAGTCTCACCAAATTCAAAAGTGAAAATTAACGAGGGGTGTGATGGAAAAGCCTTTCTAAGAGGCTAAAATAAAAATATATTAAATAATTCAAAAAAGAGTAACAACAATAAATACACCTGTAGTTTTATGCACTTTTTTTTACTGAAAAGCTCACATCGGGAACAAATGAAAGCGGATTTTGATGAAACGAAAATTTTTAGATAACACCAAATACAAAATATAATCATAAAAAATACAGAAATTTTGAATTTTCAAACTTTTAAAAATTCGATACAAATTCAAATTTTGTCAATTTTGACCAAAATTGACTTTTTCAAAAAATTTCCGTTTTAACAGATTTAACAACTATATTACTGAATATTACAAGTTTACTATTTAAATTCAAATTTTAACAATGAACTTACATTCAAATAATAATTTAAGTTAACGTGACTCAACAATTAAGGTATGCACTAACCATCGCTTAATTTTTATTATCAAATTGTCCCTACTCATGTTTGAATGAATCCAATTCATTTATTTCATATAATTAGATAATAAATCAAATCTTAAAATTTTGAAAATTTAAACTTCAATTAATTTATCATTTAAAAAAAATATAATTCAGGTTATTACAGTCTTCCCCACTTAAATCTTTTCATTCCCGAAAAGGAACGAGGCAAGAAAAAGTAATTAAGTTATGCATATTTGTCAACTTGCTTAGGTTAATATATTGAATTATATCTAAATCAAGGTCTTGATATTTCACAAACATTTCAATATGGTTTCAAATACTCACTCGACATCACAATTAATATATATATTTATCTCACTTTTAAAATCTGGAAATAAATACAACTGATGCCATGGTCATCGTCCGAAACATTTTCAAGCGAATAGAGTGTGATTTTGTATCCACCTAGTACATCCATGATTTATTATGTATGTTGGCCAGACATATGTTCAAAATCCCTTCATACTTGACAGTCCCATGACTCCCATCTTAGCAACAGGTATATTACTTGAAAATTTTCTTTCCAATTAGAATTTACATTTCAATCATTCATTTGTTTAAATTTCAAATAGGAAAAATTATATCCCCACACTCATTTATTAATTAAATTTTAACTTCTATCGCTTATCTAATATAACAAACTTAAAATCTGCAAATGTAAATCATATAACATTTCAAAACATACGTTATAATAACATATATTAGACATTATTTAAATTACATTTGTTTTAATGCAAAATTCATACTTAAATCCATAATAAAGGTTACATTATAATTCCATATGAATTAAGTATTCAAGTCTTAACTAGTGCGAACCCGTGCTATGCACATGGGTCGTAGCTAATCTTTTACCTTAAACAATCTTCTAACCTGTATCGTAGTCTTAAGACAATGTTATTTTGTGGTAATCAACATTTATATTTTGACTGAATTTAATTTTTATTAATATATTATAGATTTTTTGAAACGTAAATATTGTGTTAATAAATAGTTTTCTTGCAAAATACGTAAAAAAAAATGTTACATCAAGGAAATAAACATTTGGATTATTCTTGCATGTTGGTTTATACTGCATTGCACGGTACTAAGTTTCAATGCAAGTCTGTTTACTGTTTTTCTGTGTTTTCAACATATGAAAAGTGCGCTTCCAAAGTATGAAGCCAAAGAGAAGGCCTAAGCCTAGCATAGCGAAAACATACATTAGTAACTAAGAAAAGACATGCACTTTATGGAAATATTTGTCTACATCAAGTACAATTACTTTGCACACATACATTCAACAAAATCAAATCTAAATTCAAGCTATACTTGTAAGTATTATGGTGTACTAGTATCATTCGATAAAGAAATTATATGTTTGTGCGCCATACTACAAATCAGGGATAAGCAAACAGTTTGTACCGATTAAACCATAATATCTTGAATCATTATTGAATTAGCTACTTAAATCTTAGGTTTCACTTCCGAACAACCATGTAGCACTAAAAAAATAAGTTACATATACATGGAAAAAAATATTGTACCCTACATAGTTTTTATAACGCCAAATTATAGAATCGATATACTAAAGAGGGTAGACAAATCTTGGACATAAAGAAATAATACACTTGGTTTTACTGATGTTTAAATGACTTCTACTTTATCTGGGTACTTATGTTGCCTAAACCTGACATAATTTTAATTAGAGATTAGAAAACATCAACGAGAAAGCAAGCACTAAGCAATAGCATGGTATCAGTATGTGTATATAATAAAGGAATTGAAATAAATAGCAAGAGTGAAGATTTAAGTCATTGATTTTGAAATTCATTTCGTAGTGCTATATATAACATTAAAATTTGGTATCGAGAAATAAATAGTGGGTAAGGAAAAGTGTGAATAAACACAGAAGAAATGAAGCATCCACTATTATTAAATAAAGTAGATATTTCCTGACATGTTGATAACCAAGCATGTCATCCTAATGTTGTCATACTTCTCCTTACCATGTTGTAGTGATTGTCACATCCGGACAACAATCCTTATTTGTACTCTCAGTCGCATCCCCATTAAAATCTGCCATACCGTCATAACTATTTTTCAATTCTTTGTTTTTTGCAAGCTTAAAGCCACTTGATCACTCTATCTATAAATGCCAATATTATATTAGAATGGATATGATCATAAACATTTTTTTGTGTTATTGGATAATCCTTGACAGCCTGAAAATAAACATGGACATTGTTTTTCATAACGACCTTAACTATAGTCGCAACATGTTTGTCTTCGAAAGGAAAATATAAGATAGAGCCTGCTACTTATAGCCTAATCAACATAGTCCATGTTCACCAACTTTTTGGCAAAAGTTATCGCGGTTCAATGGATCGAATCCCAATGTCAGAAAGTTCATTCTCAATATCACTCGAAAGACCGATAGAACGACCTACACTCCAGAAAGCCCAGGAAAATTCAGTTTGAGCTAACCTCCTTCAGAAACGGCCCAAACCAAGGCTTTCCCGAGTTGTTCTCCTTCAAATAAGCGGCACATCGTGCCCGGAAGAATCGCCCATCTCAACTGACCGAGTTCAACGTTTCCATCAAAGTAGGACCGAACAAATATCTAGGAATTCATTTAGAAATATCCAGCTGAATCATTCGAATACTCGGCCCAACTTTCAAGGCATTAAAGGCAGTCAACCACTCTCGCACAAAGTTCTACTTTTGATACACCTCACCTCGAGTGCCACGTAAGCCACTATTTCCAAGGATACTACTAATTAGCAGTGGACCGGGTCCCACCGCTGCAACCACATCCAATAATCGAGCTCCACGTGTCCAAGCTCCAAAAAAACAGAAAAGCCATGCGGTAGTCCGTTCAGCCCACTTCTTCACCTATATATACCTCCAAGCTCAAAATGGAAAGCATATCTTCTTTTCAGAATTCTTTCGGCTACCTCAATCCTTAACTGAACTTCTCCTTCTAATTATAAGCTTCTCTATGGCTAAGTCTAAAAATAGCTAGTTCTTCTTTCTCAAGAGATTAAAAGCATTACTGGACAAATGAGGAATTCAAATGAGAAAAAGCATTACTAGTTGTGAGTTTAATCCTAAGGCTAAAATGAGGAATTCAAATCAGTCAAATGACTGTATGGTTAAGGATGGTGGAAACATCAATAATGGAAAAAGGATAGGATTATTCATTCTTCAGTTAATCAAGCTTACTGGACAAATGTAAAGAAAAAGCAAGACTGGAAGAGGAAAGGTGTTAAAACAGGAAATGCAGATGGAGCTGCATATATGGGTAATGGGAATCAGTTTGAGGTATTGAATAATGATGTTACAAGTAATGCAAAAGAAGATGCAGATTTGGAGAAAGAGGTTAATGATATTACTGGCGTCGGGGCTACAGTTATGGGTAATGTTGTTCTGGCTTTCAAGAGGTATTGAATAATGATGATATTGAATTTGATAAGGGGAAAGAGGTTAATGATGTTAATGGTGATAGAGATACTGAAATGGGAAATGTTAGTACTGGTTTTCAGGTTAGTGATGCAATTAATAATGTTAATATGGGTAATGATGTAAATGGGGATGTAGTTAATGATGTTAATATGGGTAATGAAGTTAATGGTCATGCTGATGGTATAAATACTGGTCATATCACTGGGGTTGTTGGAGAGAATAAGAATGCGGTTATAGTGGAGAATGGAACTGAAGATATGCCTTCTAATAGTGCTAAAGTGAACCAGGTAGTTAATTCTGGTAATGGAAATACTCTTGATAACTATGACAATCGAAGTGGTTCAAATTACATTTCTAAGAGTAGCAAAAGGCGTTTAAAGAGGAAAAAGGCAGTTGAACGTAATTCTCAGAGTGGGAAGTTGGATAAAGAGGAGTCTCAAAATGATGATATGATGAATGCATCTTTAAGGCATACTAGAAGTAATACGGGTGTTCTTTTTGATCCTATATTAAAATGAATATGGTTTCCAGCTAGTTAATTCATCTCTGTGGAATTCTACGCTTGGATTATATCTTTACTTATCTGCAGTTGTGTAGCAATCTGACGATCTACGGAGTTCAATTCTACGCTTGGAATATATCTTTACTTATCTGCACTTGTGTAGCAATCTGATGATCTATAGAGTTCTTTGATGGCTACTGTTAGGAAGATGTGCAATAGTATATAGATTATTCAGTGTTGTTTCCAGAGATTGACAGACTCTGCATGGTTTTCTTTTGAGGAGTAGGTGCCGCTATTGTTTACTGGAGGACTATGCAGGGTATAAGTTTGGTAATAGCTGATGGTCGTATAGTTGTAGAGATTTTTCTAGCATGGTATATACTGTTATTGAATTCAATGCAAATGGTGGATCATTGGAGGATTTTGGTTTTCTAACAAAGCAATGTAGTTTGGCAGCTGTAAAGCAGAAGTTGAGATGTGCAGCAGTCTTGAGTTTTTTTTGGTTTCATTTGTATATTTGTTTTGTTTTTTTTCTCAATTCCGTCTAATGAGAGATTTTAAAGTGATTTTTGTTTTGTATAGTCGTGATCAATATGTTGTAATATCTTGTAATTGTTCTTTAGTGTCAATAAACTTTTACTTGCCTTTCAAAGAGAGAAAAAGCATTGTACTTGTAACAAAAAAAGAATCAATATATATGATGTGGACGTAGGCACCATCTTTGCCGAACCACTATAAAAAGTCTAGTTGTTCCACTTTTTTTGGCTTATTTACATTTTATGATCAATATTCGTGTGTTCTCTGCACAATTGGGGGTTAACTGTCACAAGTGACCAACTTTTGATGTCAACACTTTGGCGCCCCAGGTAGGGGAAGTGCACTGACATACCCTACGACCTTCAGCAAGTTCCAATCCATGGCGACGAAGCGGAAGAAAGATGCAACATCTTCCCTTCCCATGAACGCTGATGCAGCCAAGACAAATGCTACAGAAGCAAGTCTGGAATCCTCCTCTCATGAAGACGTGTCCTGATATCTTACCCGAGATGACATGGATAAGATTATAGCCGAGTTTAGAGGCCAGATAACATCTCAGGGTAAACTCGTCGAATGACAACAATAGTTGATGGATCACCTTCTCGGCCGAATGAAGATGGGATTAAACGCTTCAACATCAATTCCTCCACCGACAGGGACTGGGTTAGCAATTGGCCTTTGGTATGCATAGAATCGGGCCACTGATCAGATTCCATCTTCGCCTTCTCCTAGCTCGGCTCCACCTCCTAACCAATTACAGCCAGGAGTATCGCTTCCAGCAACCAGCGCAACCGCATTTGCAGATTCGCAGCGGTTCGCAACCAAGATCTAGGTAGTTCGATCATATTGCCTCCGCTCCGAGGACTAGCTCGACCCCTTGGATCAATCGAACAACCGTCAGGTCCATCAGAATCAATGTCATTCCCATTACGACCTGGTATCTTACCACAGACTCGTCTAACGACTTTTCCCCTTCAACAAAAAGCTGGTGGAGCTTTCCCTTTGAACCAGGGAGACCACTCTACTATACTGGCTCTCACCATGGAAGAAGAAAACGCTACCGTAAACCCTTCTAACATCACCCTGACTAGGGGCAACACTGAACCCCAAATATCATGTGCTACGTTGGATCCGACCGGACCTTCTGTCTTGGCTACGGCCCGATCCAATTTTCATCAGGTTCATGAGGGGACATTCATCCCAGAACCACCATCTGGGGATCATCCTCACCCGCACCTTCACTCAACTCTCGGAGGTCGAGCCCAACCAGCGGCCACCCTTCCGAGCATGCTTTCGTTGGATCCTGGTGCTGGAGTTCTCCTAAATGCTGGGCTGGATTCATGGCAAAGACTCCTCGAAGATGGAAGCCAGCTTGTAAGCATCATCCAACGTTTCACCCAAGGCACCTCTTCTCAGCATGATATAGAAAATATCCACTGCAGTCCCTTCATCAGGGAGATCAGAAACTCCCACAATCCTCCGGACTTCAAGTTCCTAGCTATCGAACCCTACAACGGTCGGACTGACCCAACCATCCATCTTATGCAATATATGCGTCACATGGAGGTGCTCGACACGTCGACCAATATTATGACCAAATGCTTCCCTTTGTTTCTCACAGATATAGCCGGCATGTGGTTTTAGCAGCTAACAACAGAATCGATCGGCAGTTGGAACACGCTGGTCACTCGCTTCATTGAGCAGTTCAAAGTTCACATCTCCTGATCGAAGAGTGTCATGTTCCTGAACTCCATCAGGCAACGACCGGGATAGACACTTCGATCTTTCCTCAAATGATTCAACACGACCGTAGCATCAGTCGATCGACCGGAGCCATCGATGGTGTTCATGGCCGCTATAGCAAGCATCCAGAACTGATCAGAATTCTCTATCTCTTTAACCAGAGATCTCCCCAAGGGTATCGAAAATTTGTATGCAGAGGGCGAGAGATTCCTCCGACAAGAAGATGCAGCATTGAGATGGAGAGCCTCGAGGTCCTCGCCACCAAATAAGGAGGTCCATCTCATGCCAATGGCCAGAATATAGGAAGAGGAAAGGCCTCAGAAAAGAATGAATGCAACATTCAACCTCGGAGATAACATAAGTACGATCAATATAGCAAGCTCAATTCTTCTTTTCTCGACATCTACCTTGACGTACGAGGATCTCTGCCTTTCCCAAAACCTCCTCGAAAAGTGTCGACCCAGAAAGAGCTCGATTCCGGCAAGCACTGCATATTCCACAACATAGCTGGTCATAGCATCAATGAATGTAGACCCCTGTGAGATCTCATCAAGGATAGGGTCGGGCAAGGAGAATTTCCCAAGTTTGTCAGAAAAAACACACCGGCCTTGCCGCCTCATTCTTCTGTCCAAGCTGCTCAGGTCGGTCCTCGAGCCCCTAGAAGCGGAAAGGACCCTAAGCCTAGCACTCACGACATTATCATTAACTAATAAGATTTAGATTTCATATTTTTAATGTATTGTTATTTTCTTTCAATGAAAAGGATATATTGATGCATACATGTACGGGGTTAGGATTTAGCTCCTAGGCATGCTTTGGAATCGTCGGTTGTCCTCTTAGAATTTATTTCCATTTCCTTGTAATAATTTTTTAGCATCAATAATCTTTCTTTTCTACAAACATGGATTATGTTTAAATGATTTGAGTCGAGCCTGACTAGTGCTCACTAACTCGAATATGGTCAGTGCTGAGCCATCGTCCATAGCGCACGATCAAAGCCTTTCACCATATCCGAGCCTACTCCTTAAACCGAGTATGCGTTATATTCGCCCTTCCTATGAACCAATTGCATTTCCAACTTGACGGGGTTCATAAACAATTTTACATGGGTCGAGCATAATTAACACTTGTCGTAAGCCGAGTATGGTTAACACTTGTACCCTACATAGTTTTTATAACGCCAAATTATAGAATCGATATACTAAAGAGGGTAGACAAATCTTGGACATAAAGAAAAAATGCACTTGGTTTTACTGATGTTTAAATGACTTCTACTTTATCTGGGTACTTATGTTGCCTAAACCTGACATAATTTTAATTAGAGATTTGAAAACATCAACGATAAAGCAAGCACTAAGCAATAGCATGGTATCAATATGTGTATATAATAAAGGAATTGAAATAAATAGCAAGAGTGAAGATTTAAGTCATTGATTTTGAAATTCATTTCGTAGTGCTATATATAACATTAAAATTTGGTATCGAGTAATAAATAGTGGGTAAGGAAAAGTGTGAATAAACACAGAAGAAATGAAGCATCCACTATTATTAAATAAAGCAGATATTTCCTGACATGTTGATAACCAAGCATGTCATCCTGATGTTGTCATACTTCTCCTTACCATGTTGTAGTGATTGTCACATCCGGACAACAATCCTTATTTGTACTCTCAGTCACATCCCCATTAAAATCTGCCATGCCGTCATAACTATTTTTCAATTCTTTGTTTTTTGCAAGCTTAAAGCCACTTGATCACTCTATATATAAATGCCAATATTATATTAGAATGGATATGACCATAAACATTTTTTTGTGTTATTGGATAATCCTTGTCAGCCTGAAAATAAACATGGACATTGTTTTTCTTAACGACCTTAACTATAATCGCAACATATTTGTCTTCGAAAGGAAAATATAAGATAGAGCCTGCTACTTATAGCCTAATCAACATAGTCCATGTTCACGAACCTTTTGGCAAAAGTTATCGCGGTTCAACGGATCGAAGCCCAATGTCAGAAAGTTCATTCTCAATATCACTCGATAGACCGATAGAACGACTTACACTCCAAAAAGCCCAGGAAAATTCAGTTTGAGCTAACCTCCTTCAGAAACGGCCCAAACCTTGGTTGTCCTGAGTTGTTCTCCTTCAAATACGCGGCACATCATGCCCGGAAGAATCGCCCATCTCAACTGACCGAGTTCAACGTTTCCATCAAAGTAGGACCGAACAAATATCTAGGAATTCATTTAGAAATATCTAGCTGAATCATTCGAATACTCAGCCCGACTTTCAAGGCATTAAAGGTGGTCAACCACTCTTGGACAAAGCTCTACTTTTGATACACCTCACCTCGAGTGCCACGTAAGCCACTATTTCCGAGGATACTATTAAGCAGCAGTGGATCGGGTCCCACCGCCGCAACTACAACCAATAATCGAGCTCCACGTGTCCAAACTCCGAAGAAGAGGAAAGCCACGCGGTGGCCCGTTCATCCCACTTCTTCACCTACTTATACTTCCAAGCTCAAAATGGAAAGCAGACCATCTTTTAGACTTCTTTCGGCTACCTCAATCCTTAGCTGAAATTCTCCTTCTGAATCTAAGCTTCTCTATGGCTAAGTCTAAAAATATCCAGTTCTTCTTCTTTCTCTAGATAGAAAAAACATTGTACTTGTAACCAAAAAAGAATCAGTATATATGAAATGGACGTAGGCACCATCTTTGCCGAACCAGTATAAAAAGTCTTGTGTGTTCCCCGTTTTCTTTGCTTATTTACATTTTGTGATCAATATTCGAGTGTTCTCCACACGATTGGGGGTTGACTGTCACTAGTGACCAACTTTTGATGTCAACAGTCCAATAACATAACATCCGAATTGATGCTAAAAAACCCACTATCGGTCTACATGGACACTCCTAAATCTAAGTTCCTATCACCAGTCTTGCCATTTGTCGTTCTAATAAAAAACATCATATTCTTTTGCACGTTTCTTCCTAGCAATGTCAAAGTTCTGTTAGAAAGTGAACAGTGATCTACCTCGGTTTCATTAGATATAAGAATACTAAACATATCATAATTCATTAAACAAAGACACCAAGGAAATTTGTTGAAAAGATACAGCTTCTTCCTCCTTCTCAGGCAACCCATAACAAACACACATTTTAATCTTCTAAATTTCAAACAGGTGTGGATAGCCTAACCGGGATGATAAACCATAGTAAAGTGTTCCTTTTAGCGGAACACAATCAAACACTAAGCAAAAGCAAAAAAGAAAAAATATGCCAATAGGGATAAATCATAAATGGGATCGAAATAACTAATCTAAAGTTACCTTGCTGCAAAAAAGCGTAAATCTACATCATTTACCTCTTTAAGACATATGCCATTATTGATCCATAACACCTATAGAAATACAAAAGATAGTTTCTATAATTTAGTTGTATAGTTTAATTAATGTTTGTGTTACTGGGATCATATTTTATAGGTGACACCACTCATAAATGGATGGATAATAATGGTAAGAAGGAAGTTTTGGCTTATCTTGGACTATTTAACCAAAAGGAAGAAATTTTTGGCCTACCAAGATAATATACGTTCTTTTCATTCAAAATAAAACATAAACTATTTCAATTGATTACTACACACTATTATCTTCTAACGTAACTTAGCTTAAACTAAACAAACATTAACGTGACCATTTTCAGTTTAACATCTTATCAAAGTCCCAAAAAGTGTGTTTGATTATTACTATTAGTCTGTAGCCAAAAGGAAAGTCAAAATTCGAAGAAAAATAACATGTAAAAGGTGTAATACATGAAAATACTAATTCATGATATACTTGATCTGATCACAGAGAATAGAGGTAATAATATATGGAAAGCGTATATTTATTTAATACTATTATATTATTTTGTTACTATGCCTTTCTATACAATTTCATTGTATGGTAGCCATGCATGAGGACAATAGAGTCCATCTAAATGCTCTAGTTTACCATAATATGTCCAAGAGGAAAATGATCAGTTAATTTATTAGTCTGACAAATTCGAAATATTACCATTTGATTTGTTAAAAAGTTTTTTTGTTTTTCATTTAGTAATCAATAGTTTTGCCAAAGAGACCGAATATGCTGGAAACAAATTTAATTTTTCTTCATTTAACATATTAATAAATTTTTCTATAAAATGGTAATGTTTTTCATATCATTAAAAAAACTTCAATCAAGGAGACTGCCTGACTTTTACTTGACCATCAATCTCTTCATGCTTTAGTCATAGTATATGAATCCAATTTATTAAAGATTTTTAGAGCAACTACTTTGGAAAATAAGGTGAGCGCAACTACATGAACATATCATTAATATCAAGTAATGTTTTTACATAACTTACTAGTATAAATATAAAACCTAGAATGAATAAACCAATCTTAACCACCAATGCATATTAATTTTTGCACAATTTGTCCATCAAATATGGTGAATTATGTTTCAAATAATCAGACATTTAAAGTAATGGAAGCTAGAGTATTTAAATTATAAAAAGGGAAAATAAAAACAATGGAGATTTCCTACACAATGAACTTTGAAGAGTACTAAATGGAAAACATAAGTTGAGATAAAGTAGACATGACATCGAGCCTCAAAGTAAAACATTCCTATATACTAAGAATATTATATACCTTTCGGCAAAGTAGTCCATATACCACCTAATAAAGCAGATATAGGGAATCCAAATTGGAATAATCAAGTAGTACCGAAGGAATTTATGTCGTTGAACATAATAAAACCGCGATAAAATTCTTAATTCATTTCAAAATATGCACAACAGTGAACCTTTAGCTATGATACATTATAAATGTAAATGTGAGGTGAATATACATAAACTAGTTCTTATTCCATTAAACTGTCATTCTAGCCCATCAAACTATAGGAAAAATTACCTTAATATCACAAGAATAAGGAGCAGGAAGATGAGTATTTTCAAGTTACCAAGTCACTATTTATACTGTGTATAATGGCTCTTTCTAACTTCACTAAGCTTTAGAGTCAAGGCTATAAAATGAAAAGTAGAAAATCGTCAAAACATATAGCATCTTTAGCATATTTTTCTGATATCATATCCTACTACAACAAAAGCTACGTTTACACATAACATAAATACTTCAATGCTCAATATTACTATATTATTATGATATTTTGTAGAAAATAAAATACTAAATGTTACTACATGTCTATTGTTTTAGTAACTTTTAGTGGAGTTACATTGGTTCCAATTACTTTAATGCAAAATAGTCAATTATCGAGCATCCTACAACATCATTTACAAAATGGCTACTTCTTAAAAAATAGTAGGAATTTTGCAGAATGAATATTAAGTGATGAAACTGCCAAAACACATATTTTTACTGAATAATATATGAACTAATTTGAAAGTTGAACACTACATATATTGAACTAATTATTGTATTCATTAACTTAATAATGAACTTTTCAAAATGAATATTTAATTAGCAATATATAAATTAATTTGATTATTGAAAACTTCAAAATTGAACTAATTAGTGTATTCAACAATGTAATAATAGACTTCCTAAAATGGATATTTAATCTGGTTTTTCCAATTTTCAAGTATCTATTGGTAATTAACCTGATTCTTGTATTCGTTAATTATTGTACTCTTCAAGTCAAATATTAAACTAATTAAAACAAACTGTCAATATTTTCTTATATATAGAAGCATTAATCGTAAACTGAAAATAACATTTAGGAAAAAACTACTGTAACCATTTATGTTGGTTAAATCCCTTGTATCTGTAACCCTTGATTTCCTAAATCTATGTTTTACACGAAGGGTATAAATGACGATTAAAAAAACACTTCCTCCTAACCGATCAGTCTAGGAGTAGTAGCTAATATTCCCCAACCTAAAAACGAGCATCACATTCACATACGATACACACAATAATATGCAATTTTGAAACACTTCACAACCAAATACATTTGTGTGGAAATATGAATATACTTTAGCAAAGCATTGTTGTAGACAGGCCTTTGCAAGCACGTAACTTTGAGTCAGATCAACAAAGAAAATGAAATGATAACATTATCAACTGAGATCCAACAGGAAGTAGCTCATGTTAACATAGTGTAACGACCCGCATTCTACGTATCGAAGGATCTTAGAATATTTACTTCTTTTTCATATGAGGTTGTATGGTCATGTAACTTTGGTGGACGACTATTGGGGTCATTTCCCATGTTCTTGATTTTTGCTGATTTTTAAATGACCGTTTTGCCCTAGCTGATCTTGTTTTAGCCATAACTTTTGATTGTTAAGGAGATTTGACCTAGAACCACTTCCATTGGATTCGGATGATGGTTTACAATTCAGTAGACTCGTCACATTAGACAAACAGACTCACTGTTTGGGAGATATGGCTGAAACACGGTTTAGAAGGTGAGAAACTACTTAAGTGGGCTGATTATGGCAATTAGCAAATGGGCCCATAATCCATTTCGGGATTAGGGTTATGGGGAGCCTGAAATGTGTTAGGTTTTCATTCTATTTCAGTGTTCTAGCCACCATTTACCTCTTAGAAACCCTAACAATGGCCTCCACCTTCTAATTTTATCCCAAATCGCTCTCTAATCAAGGATTAAGCTAATCAACATCAAATCAAGGAAAATCAACATCAAATCAGAGTTGGAGCTGCTATGTTGCTTAGGAATTCGACCCAAACAGTAGAGTTTCAGATCTTATATCTTAATTTGTCGCAAAGGTGAGTGATTTGCAATGTTTTTCACTAATTACGGCTAATTAGGGGTGATTAGTGATAATTAGAGAGACTATAACTCAGAAAAATATGGAAAAATTTGTAAAATTCTAAAATATCATTTTAAGGCTTTGATAGAAATTTGGGCTAATTTGGATAAGTTTTGCTAATTGTATACTTAAACATGATTAAGGGGAAAATATGGGTTTTGGGTATGTTTGATCCAATTTAACATACCATATTGTTGTTTTGGTGTTTGTGGTTGATTATACATGTTGCTATGACTGTATGGTATGTTGTGTGATTGATTAGAAAAGTTAGAATGGTCAAAAACGCCGTCGTATAGCATAAAACGTTCGTTGGAAAGGTTGCAGTAAATTGTGCAGGAACCAGATCGCCCCTCTCTCTCCGAACCGAACCGTTCGTGATTCACGAAGATAATACGAACTGACCTCCAGGAGCTCACAACCGATCCACTTACATCTGAAGTTCTCCAACCCGCTCACGTCAGAAGTTCCCCGACCCGAACCGTCTGCCTCCGAACCACTTGCCTCGAACCGGTGGGACCCAAACCATTGGAGATGCATCACGAGCCGCCTCCTCCGAACTGAGTCGAGTTAGAGTCACAAACCAGAGCACACCCACGAACTGTATGGGGATCACAACCCGAACCGGAGCGTAGGACCGAACCAATGCACTATGAGTGGACTGTCATGACTGACCCGATGCTTAGGGAGGAGTATCTGAACCAAGCCACTTCAGGGAGTCCGATCCGAAGAAAAATGAAGAAAAAGGAACGAACCGATTCGGTGAAGACCAAACCTGAGATGCAAAGGTAGTCCAAATGGGAAGTAGAACTCAGGATCCAGATGGGAACCAACGAGTTTACTTACGAGCTTACTTCATGATTGGACTTTGCTGCGGGACGTGTGCTAAGGGGTTATCGATGTCCATAACTTTGATTCACCACCAAGACGGATGTTAGGCTACGGATCAGTGCAGTAGGGTAGTTATTACTCCATGGGGCAGAGTGATCGTAGCAAGGCTATGAGCCAGTGCGGTGAAGTCATCATGACTTCATAGGGCAAAGTGGACATAGCAAGGACTAGTGGCTATGGATCAGTGTAGTGGAGACGCTATGACTCCATGGGGCAGAGTGATCATAGCAAGGATTTAGGTGATCAAAACAATGGATATCATATGCTTTACGCACTAAGTGAGAGATGTGAGGATGGTTGCTATGCTTGATTGTTTGACATCACTGTGACATGCACACCCCTCCCCCGTATCTTTACACCATATGTTAGTGTCACCTTAGAGTATTGTACGTCTTGTTGTGCTAACTCTTTGGTTGCAGGTTCAGGTATGGTTTAGTATACCTATTATTGTTCTGTTTTGCTGCTTATCGCTCATACCAAACTTTTGTCTGGCCCATATTTTTTGTCCCTTCTAATTAATCTGGGTGCTCTTAAACGGGCATACTAGAGACAGGTTAGGTGGTATGCACGAGTAGCTATACCGGAGATGAGCAGGAGGCTTCCACGTATGATATATATATATATATATATATATAATCTCCCCGTGTTATTGCTGGTCACCACTTTAGGCATTTCTAGTGTACCTTTTTCTTTGCTTTAGAAAAAGTATGTTGGAGTTGTAATAAGCTGTATTTTGAATTTCCGCTGCTATGATGATTATGGTTTAGTTTTCAGCTTATGCACTGTCTCGCCTGTTTTATGTCAAGTATATTATTATTATATTCTATTCCATGCGTTGTGAGATATTCTACAGGTTCCTTGTTAGTTCAAATCTCTTTCTTTTCCTTTCTTTGATGACCATCCCGTGCTGGTTGGACATCGGCATAGCGCACTTTCATTGGAAATGTCGGTTGGTGCGAGGCGGGCCATCACACTTGGTATCAGAGCTCTAGGTTGCGTAGTTAACCTAGGGAGAGATTGTACATATATGAGAGTGCGTATTTGTTATATTTTGTCAAAAGCTATATATATATATATACTATTAGTATATCTAGGGATGAAGTCGCACTGCACTGGCACCACTGAAGGGATGGTTAATCGTTTTCTCCTTATAGATTGAATGATGAGCTGACATACGAGGGGTACTGGTAGAGGAGCTAATAATGGGAATGCTCCTGATATGAGGACGATGTTCACTGACTTCATGAGAGAGATCTTAGAGATGTGCAAGGAGCAGTTCCTAATGCTGCAAATGGTGGTGGTGCAACGGTGCAGGCGCCTAGGGCCGATTTCGCCAAGCTCTGTAAGGACTACACTAGTCTTGGTGGGAAGCCGTTCCACGGAACGGAATTGGCTACAGAAGTTCAGGACTACCTCGATAATTGTGAGCGCATCTTCGAGGACTTAGGGATCGATGATGCGATGAAGAGGAAGCTAGCATCCCATTAGCTCCACGGACGTGCTATGAATTGGTGGAATGCTATTAAGACAGCTACCCCTAAGGATCAAGTTACTTGGGATCAGTTTAAGGCCCGATTCAGTGATAAGTTTATCCCAGCTGCTCAGAAATAAGAATTGTTTAGGAAATTTCTGGAGCTTAAGAAGAATGGTAGGGCAGTCCCGGAGTATACTGCTGAGTTCGATACTTTATCGTAGTATGGATTATCTCTTATCGACAATCCCGAGAAGAAGAATGAGAAGTTCACAACTGGTTTAGATCAGTACTTGGGAGAAAGGCTTATAAATCATATTCACGAGACTTTTGAATCAATTGTTGGGAAAGCATTGAGGTCAGAGAGCCTTTATCCTAAGCCCAAGACTGAAGTGGTTATTGTATCTGTAGAGAAGCCAAAGCCGCAAGCAAGCGGTGGAGGCAAGAATAATTCTCAGAATAAGAGGAAGAAGAACCAAACTAAGGATGGTCAGAAAAAGAGTAAGAAAGATGTTGACTGCTTTAGCTGTGGAACGAAGGGCCATTATGCTAAAGAATGTCGAGCAAAGCTTGCGGACAGGAAGTGCTTCAACTGCGGACAAGTGGGACATCACAAGGATAAATGTATGCAACCCCCTAAAGAGAAGCAGATTGTGAAAGCATATGCTCTTAATGATGTTCCTTCTTCATCGAATGCCCCAAATGCGGTGGAGAAAGGAAAGAATGTCATCATTCAAGGTATGCTTTCTGTTATGATGTTCCTGTTCGAGTATTGTTTGATACTGGAGCTTCCCGTTCCTTCATATCTAGTGACCTGGTAGATAGGTTGGAATTGGAACCCGAGATAGTCGATATACCTTTAGCGTTGACGAACCCAATTAGCGGTTCGACTAGCCTTAGTACGATTTTTCGTAATGTGGTCTTATCGAGTCATGGATGTATGTTTGTTTGTGATTGCTTTGTTTTGAGCTTTACTGGGTTTGGCATTACTTTGGGAGTCGATTGGCTCCAAAGGTACGGGGTGGTGGTAGACTATGAGGGCTTTTTGGTGACAGTTGGAGTGGATGATGGGCGGAGGGTAGTGTTTGGTGGTCTACCTAATGATGGGGTAATGGCTAGTTTTCTAAATTCCCTCAACATCCCGCATGATGAGTTGTCAGATGTGCCATGGCTTGCCAGTATCCGGACGTCTTCGAGGAAGTGACCGGACTTCCACCACACCGAGAGATTGAGTTTCGTTTTGATTTAGTGAAAGATGACAGACCTATAGTAATGCCCCTTCGTCGTATGGCACCAAGGGAGCAGCGAGAGCTCGGGGTGCAAGTAAGCGATCTTTTGAAGGAGGGATTTATTAGAAGAAGCGTCTCCGAGTAGGAACCACCAGTTATGCTTGCTACCAAGGCAGATGGTTCCCTTCGATTGTGTGTAGACTACAGCAAGTTGAATAAGGTGACGAGGAAGAATAAGTATCCTCTATCGCAGATAGATGATTTGTTTGATCAGTTGAGTGGCGCGAGAGTGTTCTCCCAGTTGGATCTCGCGACAGGTTTTGATCAGCTTAGGGTGGAAGCTGAGAGTATAGCTAAAACGACCTTTCGGACGCCGTCTGGATTCTATGAGTGGTTGGTCATGCCATTTGGTTTGACCAATGCACCAGCATATTTTGTGGATCTTATGAATAGAGTATTCAGGGATCAATTGAATAAGTTTGTTCTTGTGTTCGTAGACGATATCCTGGTTTATTCGAGCACAGAGGAAGAACACAAGGAACATTTAAGGAAAGTGATGGAGGTGTTGAGAAAACACCAATTGAAAGCAAAGTTTTCTAAGTGTCACTTCTGGAGGAGTGAAGTGAGATTCTTGGGCCATGTTGTTTCAGAGAATGATATTGCCGTGGATTCGGCGAAGGTGGCTACGGTACAAGATTGGTCTACGCCCAAGAATGCAATAGACATAAGATGTTTCTTGGGATTAACTGGATTTTATCGTAAGTTTATCCAAGATAGCGGCACCGTTAACTCAGTTGACCAAGAAGAATCAAACTTTCGTTTGGGTTGAAAGGTGTGAAAATGCATTCAAGGGTCTAAAGGAAAAGTTGACGCGTGCGCCAGTGTTAGTCATTCCTAAAGGGAATGAAGAAATGACACTGCACACGGATGCATATAGTACCGGACTAGGTGTTATACAGATGCAAGGAGGTAGGGTTGTAGCTTACACTAGTCGGTAACTGAGATCGCATGAGAAAAGATATCCTAACGATGATTTGGAATTGGCAGTGACCGTAGTCGCATTGAAGATGTAGAGACATTATCTCTTGGGAGAAATATTCAAGTTGTTAACTGATCATAAATCGTTAAAGTACCTTTTCTCCCAGAAGGATCTAAATCTCCGACAACAGAGATGGTTAGAATTCTTGGCTTCCTATGATTTCGATATCGCAATACACCTGGAAAGGGCAATGTAGTAGCTGATGCATTGAGTAGAAGACATGCCAGTTTAGGGGCTATGTTTCTTGAGTGGAAGAAACTGGAGTATATCGCAGGGTACAATTTCAGAACAAAGTGCGAATCGGATCCAGAGATGTTAGCAAGTTTGACGATCAGACCCACTTTGATTGAGCGGATTGGTTCCAGTTAGAGGGACGACCCTAACCTATTGGAAATCATCTCCAAGTTAGAGATGGGAATCGACTAGGAGATGAACAAGTGTGGGCTTGATCGAGATGGATAGCTTAGAAAAATGGGAGATTAGTTGTACCCAATGTCAATGGATTGAGAGATGAAGTGCTTAGAGAATGTCATCACTCAAAACTGACTATACACCCCGGTGGTAAAAAAATGCATCGAGACATGAACCAGACCTACTATTGGGAAGGGATGAACATAGACATTGGGAAGTTTATATCCAAGTGCATGAATTGCCAGTTAGTTAAAGTTGAGCAAAAGAAACCAATGGTTTATTGCAACCATTAGAAATCCCCGAATGGAAATGGGAACAAGTCTCAATGGATTTCATTAATGGGTTACCAAGGACTAGATCAGGCCATGATAGCATTTGGGTGATTGTGGACCGATTGACCCAGAGTGTAAGGTTTATACCCGTTAAGTCGAATAGAATGACAGCTAAGTTAGCTGAACTGTATATGAAACGGGTAGTGAGATTTCATGGGGTACCCAAGGCATTGTAAGTGACCGAGATCCATTGTTCACTAGTGGATTTTGGAAGAGCTTACAAGAGGCATTAGGATCAGAATTATATCTTAGTACCGCGTACCATCCTCAAATCGACGGTCAAACAGAGAGGGTGAATCGAGTATTAGAAGATCTCTTGAGAGCTTGCATATTATATGTTGGCGGATTATGGGATGACCATTTGCATCTAGTGGAGTTCGCATATAATAATAGTTATCAATCCAGTATTGGTATGGCTCCATTTGAAGCTTTGTACGGAAGACCGTGCAACTCACCGTCATGTTGGTTAGAAATCGGTGAGAAATTTGTGCTTGGGACAGATGTGATACGAGAAACCTCAGATAAGATCAAAGTTATCCGACAATGGATGAAGGCTGCCCAAGATAGGCAGAAGAGTTATGCCGATAAGAGGAGAGAGATTTAAAATTCTCCATTGGCGACTTGGTGTTTATCAAGATTTCTCCGTTAAAGAGCATTACTCGATTTGGTAGTTGAGGCAAGTTAACACCAAGATTTGTTGGTCCATTCCCAGTTCTCGAACAAGTTGGGAATTTGGCATATAAAGTAGAGTTGCCAGACAAGATGGCGGGAGTTCATAACGTATTTTATGTTTCCCAGTTAAGGAAATTCGTGCACGACCCGATGTGGCTATTTCACCTGATCAGTTGGATGATATCGAAGTAGAACTCGAGGCAGTTGGGAACCACTGGCTGATTCGTATTGTCGAGCACGATACGAAGAAACTTTGAGGGAAAGTGGTGAATCTAGTCAAGGTTCAGTGGGGCGGGGATGAGAATGACTGTACTTGGGAGACAAAGGAGAGCATTAAGGAGACATATCCAGAACTCTTTGCCTGGTGAGGTTTTCATTTCGATTTAGTCTTTCCGCATGCTAAGATAGATTTATTTTGCATGTTTGATCATTGTATATGGCTGATAGGCATGCGGGATCCATTGTTTGTTTCTTAGTTGAGGAATTTCGGGGGCGAAATTTCTTAAGGGGGGAGAGTGTAACGACCCGCATTCTACGTATCGAAGGATAGTAGAATATTTATTTCTTTTCCATATGAGGTTGTATGGTCATGTAACTTTGGGGGACGACAATTGGGGTCATTTCCCATGTTCATGATTTTTGCCGATTTTTAAATGACCATTTTGCCCCTAACTGATCTTGTTTTGGCCATAACTTTTGATTGTTTAGGAGTTTTGACCTAATATCACTTCCATTGGATTTGGATGATGGTTTACAATTCTGTAGAGTGGTCACAATAGCCAAGCGGACTCACCGTTTGGGAGATATTGCTGAAACAAGGTTTAAAAGGTGAAAAACTGCTTAAGTGGACTGTTTAGGGTAATTAGCAAATGGGCCCATAACCCATTTCGGGATTAGGGTTATGGGGAGACTGAAATGAGTTAGGTTTTCATTTATTTCAGTTTTCTAGCCGACATTTACCTCTTAGAAACCCTAACAATGACCTCCACCTTCTAATTTCATCCCAAATCGCTCTCTAATCAAGGATTAAGCTAATCAACATCAAATCAAGGAAAATCAACACCAAATCAGAGTTGGAGCTGCTGTGTTGCATAGGAATTCAACCCAAACGGTAGAGTGTTAGATCTTATATCTTAATTTGTGGCAAATGTGAGTGATTTGCTTTGTTTTTCACTAATTACGGCTAATTAGGGGTGATTAGTGATAATTAGTGATATTATAACTCAGAGAAATCTGGAAAAAATTGTAAAATTCTAAAATAGTATTTTAGGGCTCTGATAGAAATTTGGGATAATTTGGATAAGTTTTGCTAATTGTATGCTTAAACATGATTAAGGGGAAAATGTGGGTTTTGGGTATGTTTGATCCATTTTAACATATCATATTGTTGGTTTGGTGTTTGTGGTTGATTATACATGTTGCTATGACTATGTGATATGCTTTGTAATTGATTAGAAAAGTTAGAATATCAAAAACGTCGTTGTATGACGTAAAACAGCCGCTGGCAGGAAATTGTGCAGGAACCGGATCGGATCGCCCCCCTCTCTCCGAACCGAACCGTTCGTGATTCACGAAGATGATACGAACCGACCTCCAGGAGCTCACAAGCCGATCCACTTACATCTGAAGTTCTCCGACCCGCTCGCGTCAGAAGTTCCCCAACCCGAACTGTCTGCCTCCGAACCACTTACCTCAAACCGGTGGGACCCAAACCATTGGAGAGGCATCACGAGCCGCCTCCTCCGAACCAAGTCGAGTTGGAGTCACAAACCAGAGCACATCCACGAACTGTATGGGGATCACGAAACGAACCAGAGCGCACGACAGAACCAATGCACCACGAGTGGACTATCACAACCGACCCGATGCTTAGGGAGGAGTATCCGAACCGAGCCACTTCAGGGAGTCCGATCCGAAGCAAAGTGAAGAAAAAGGACCGAGCCAATCCGGAGAAGACCAAACTCGAGATGCAAAGGTATTCCAAATGGGAAGTAGAACTCAGGATCCGGATGGGAACCAACGAGTTGACTTCATGATTGGACTTTGCTGTGGGACGTGTGCTAGGGGGTTATCGATGTCCTTAACTTTGATTCACCACCAAGACGGATGTTAGGCTATGGATCAGTGCAGTGGGGTAGTTATTACTCTATGGGGTAGAGTGATCGTAGCATATCTATGAGCCAGTGCAGTGAAGTCGTCATGACTTCATGGGGTAGAGTGGACATAGCAAGGACTAGTGGCTATGGATCAGTGCAGTGGAGTCGCTATGACTCCGTGGGGCAGAGTGACCACAGCAAGGATTTAGGTGATCAGAGCAATGGATATCGTATGCTTTACGCACTGAGTGAGAGATGTGAGGATGGTTGCTATGCTTGATTGTTTGACATCACTATGATATGCACACCCCTCCCACGTATCTTTACACCATATGTTAGTGTCACCTTAGAGTATTGTACATCTTGTTGTGTTAACTCTTTGGTTGCAGGTCCAAGTTCAGGTATGGTTTAGTATACCTGTTATTGTTCTATTTTGCTACTTATCGCTCATGCCAGACTTTTGTCTAACCCATAGTTTTATGTCTCTTCTTATTACTCTGGTTGATCTTAAATGGGCAGACTAGATACAGGTTAGGTGGTATGCACGAGTAGCTGTACCGGAGACGAGCAGAAGGCTTCCACGTATGATATATATATATATATATATACATATATATATATATATGTATATATGTATATATATAATCTCCTTGTGTTGTTGTTGGTCACTTCTTTGGGCATTAGTAGTGCACCTTTTTCTTTGCTTTAGAGACAGTATTTTGGAGTTGTGATAAGCTGCATTTTGAATTTCCGCTGCTATGATAATTATGGTTTAGTTTTCAGCTTATGCACTATCTCGCCTGTTTTATGTCAAGTATGTTATTATTATATTTTATTCCATACGCGCGCTGTGAGACATTCTACAGGTTCCTTGTTAGTTCAAATTCCTTTCTTTTCCTTTCCTTGACGACCATCCCGTGCTGGTTGGACATCGGCACAACGCACTTTCATTAGAAATGTCGGCTAGTGCGGGGCGGGCCGTCACACATAGACAATAGCTTTCACAATATTATCCGAGGTAAAATAAACCCCTTCCACTGTTTTTGGAAATTTTAGGGAGAACTATTTTGGTTTAGGGATAAAACCCACATAAGATAATTGAAGGAAAATAGAAATGAGGACAACGAGGTTTCAAAGAGAATTGAATGACATAAAAATGTTACTGTACAAAAATCAATATTTTCTAAAAATTATTTTTATATGTCATCATTGATATGCTTGTGAAAAGTTACTTAAGTGAAAAGAAACCAGGTAACCTCATTAATTCACTAATAAATCAATCAATTTTCATGGCAATACCGTTCCTACGTTGCCATTCCTAGTTCCACACCGATAGGTAAATTAGAAGGTAAATGAATTTTTTTAATAAAAGAGCTCATATCTTTATCTTATTGTCTATGCTTATGATATATGAATCTTATCCACCAAATAAAAATTACACTGGAAATAGATATACATGTGCAATGCGGAATTTCATTGACTTGTTTGTCGCTAATTTTCATAAATGTTAGGTACGATAATTTATGTACTATCCGTAAAATAGTGGGAATTTTTTTTTAAAAAATAAGCCCATACAAACTAATGTTCTTTGAGATAATAAGACTATAAAAAAAAGGATACCTGAAAACACAGGTTTCTTCACTATGTCTAAGTGTTAGATACAAAAATGGTTCTAACACCCAAGTTAATGACAATATAAAGAAATTGAAATAGAAAAACGAAGAGAAACACACGATTTATAGTGGTTCAGCGTTAAAGAGCCGACGTCCACTTTAAACTTTGTTGGTTGATGATTGGAGTACAAATACAATGATTGTTTTCACTCAAACTTACTCATATAATGAATAATTTCAATCAATGCTTGTAGAAAGATTCCTCAAAGGTTGATGATGATTTGAATAAAGTGATGAAATTTGGATATAGTGAGAGTTAGAGCCAAGAATTTTCCAAAAGATCACTTCATATGAAGCTTGGTGGTGTATTTATAGGCAGAAAATTCCTCTGCAGGGTCCTCAGTTCGGGTAAGCGTGGCAGCGATCCCGTTCGGTTCGGGATGAAGAGCCCTGAGATGTTGCCAGCGCATAGTCTTTGTGGGTGAACGTGGGATGATGGGTGCATAACTACTCCAATTCTTCAGGATATCGTGCATTGTAACCGCTCCAGCTTCTGGTTTTCAGATCAAATAGCATAATGGGGGGTCCAGATCGAGGGAGCCCAAACCAATCCAGTTATGTTTTCTATTTACCATTTTCTAGTTTGATTGCTTCAGAGCAGGCGGGTTCGGTTCGGGAGTCTTCGCGCCGATCTGGAATCTTGCTTAAAGTTCTCGCTTCACATCAATTTGTTGAGTAACCGTCTAACTTTATGTAGCCCGATCACATAGTGGCCAACATTTTTCCCCCTCGAAGTACATGCTTATTAGAGATAGGGTGTGCTTCGAAATAATGTATCTGTTCACTTTTGAATTCAAATTATTGAATAGTTTCTTCCATCCGTTCATGAAGCTGTGACGCTTTACGAAATCGTATCTCTTGGAAGCTTATAAATATAACCTTGGATGCACTAATCATTCCTGTCATTTTTTAGTAGCTTTGAGGATCCATTCAGCATCTGGGAAATATTCTCAGGTAAAACTCGTATGACTTATATTTATAAATTCTTCGTTCCTTTTTGGACTTATCTTATGCACTGAATTAATATTGGTGACCATCCCTTGGTTCGGATCAGTCTCATCTGACCCAGTCCATGCTCCAACCGTTACTGCGCTAATGGGCTGAAAGGCTTCATCTTTAATCTGATCGGTCTAAGGCATCTAATCCACCAGAATACAAAGGGACACCAATTTCCTTCATATATATTCACGCTTTCCTCCATAATTTCTCACTTTCTACCGCCGCCCTTCTCATTTCCAAAACCCTAACTTCTGAATCTCGAAGAAACTTCTTCAATTTTCGAAATAAAATTAGGTGGGGTTTTAATCTTTGGTTATCTTGGTTTTAATTGATTTAAATTCCAAGTTTAGAACAAATTTGAGTGATTTTACTCGACATCACATCAAACCGTGTCACTATGCCTTTCGCCCCACCGCCGCCGTCGCTGGTGGCTTCGTCGCTGCCTCGAAGCGGTCGTGGAGGGGGTTTGAACTGGTGTTGAATTCATTGATTTATAAATACTTCTATGCCAATGAGCTTTTTAAAAGGAGTTGGATTTGGAGACGATAAAGGAGGGGAGAGGTTAATGATGGAGGTTGGAATCGGTTCGGGTCGGTTGTATGTGGAAGAAGCTGGAGTTTGTCCAAAGGCATATGCAGGAAGGGAAAGTTGGTTGTGCAAGGTCGGATCGGTGCAAATCAATCCATGTCAATTTGGGTTTATCAACCCCGATCTGATCTGGGTCTGCCTTGCTTCCTTCAACGAACCGGTCCAATGAGATCGTTCGAGAATTCTTATTTCGTTATGATGCTTTTCATTGTAAAATTCCGAACCGGTTTGTGTGAAGAGAAATTCCGAACCGATCCGAACATGAAAAGAAATTATGAACCAATCCGAATTTATGCATCATGAAATATAACCATATTATAAATTACTTGGTAAATACGAAGTATGGCTGGTGACTTGGGGGACAGTTAGGATAAAGCCTTCTTGACTGAACTTTTGTACTGTTGACGAATACATAACTGCATTGTTTATTTCTGTATTACATCATTGTATACACACATGCACATTTTAGCAACACACACACAGGGGGACATGTGCAACTTAACTCTAATTTCTGCTATTGTTTCCTCAATAGTATAGCAGTCATGACTGAGAGACGCTCAACTAGGTTAACAAAAAGGAGAGAAGCTGTCGGGTCATCTGAGAATCCACCCGTTGAAGATGTATCTTCCACTTCAGATTCGGGTTGGAATAGCAATGGTTCAGACTATGAAATGGGAACTCATGAAAGTGACGTATCATCCTGGCGTGATGTCTTTCTAGGCGAGGAAGAAGAAGGAGGGGTAGGAGATAGTCGTGCCCCAGATGAGTTTGGGAATGTTAATATCTTGGAACCGCCTAAAGATTCAGTCAAATCAACGATCGATAATGACAGACTTGCACGGATGTTCCTAAAGCATGGGATTCTTTGAAGAGATACTGAGTTGTCCTTGAAAACAACTTGTCCTCATAATCCACCAGAAGGGTATATGGCTATCACTAGATTAATGTGCCTTGTTGGGGAAATACCTCCATTTCCACCAATCGTCGTCGATTTTCTGAGACAACTATGGATTACCCCCATGCAACTTCATCCCAACTCCTACGCTTATCTATATACTTTGTACATTGCATATGAAGAATTTTTTTGTGTAGAGCTTACTTTTGAGGATGTTCATTTCTTTTACAATTTCATGCATCGGACCAATGATACCCTGTCTTTTGTATACTTTGAATCGGTGCCAAAAAGGAAAATCATCACTGTTCCATTTAGCAGCAAAGCCGGGGACCCGAAACTTGAATGGTTTTATATTAAGCAGCAACCACGGTGTGCCAGAAGATGTATTAAGTCAAGTAAGGACATCAGTTTTTTTGGGTTTCCGATCCAATCTTTATCATTAATACATTAAGCATTGTTTGTTTTCACATGCAGTTCCTAATCCTCCGTAAGAGAAGCATCCGGTGCAATTTGATCGCTGGAATCGGATACTCAATGGTGATAAAAAATTCTTGACCATCAAGGACTGCTTAGTGGATGAATATCGTCATCGGCATCGTCTGATTGCTATAACTCGTAGCATAGGTCATGGGGAAGGCTCTTATGTGTACATACCCCTAGTCGAAGGGCCAATTGACACTCCACTCGAGAGGGGAGAAAGTTAGAAAGATCTAACGATACCCCTTAGGGATCCTCCTTCTCCCTCTTCGACTCAAGATGATATATTAGCAAATATAGTGGAAAAAGATAGAGTAAATACATCACTCCCGAGGATGCTGCCAGTCCTTAAAAACCGGTTTCTCCAAAAGAGTTACCGTCAGATGCTCCTTAAGGAGACGCCCCCACTGCGGATGAATCTATATTTCCGGGTTTGGGAAAACTTCCCTTGCCCAAGACCCTTTATACTTCAAAAGATTTTGGAACGAATCCTTTTACCTTTACTTTTGAAGAAGTAATTGCTCCTGTGAAGACTAAGGAAACAATACATACTAGCCTAACTTCGGGCTCTAGTTGGTTTGGGGGGATATCACTTAGGATATGCACAACACACTAGCACTGTACGTCACAGTACCTGTGCTTTACATAAATATTGGTCCAAAACTTTACGTACCTTATTTTGCAGGAACGATGACATGCCCCCGCTATGATGTTAGGAAAGTCCGCACCAGTATTCCTAGATTTGATTCCGATGCTGAACATGATCGCCACGAGAGTCGCGGTAGGGATGACAGGAAGCATTTTGATTCCAATCGTCCTCATTCTTAGCGCTTTCGTTCTCCTTGTCGGTCTGACCCGGACAAGTACAAGAGCTACCAAGATCGTCACGAAGGGGATAAACCACATTCCAAAGATCCGATTCCTCCTAAAGAAAAGCATCCTCAAGAGAAACCGCCATCGAAGCGTGTTGATTCACAGGATAAACATAAAATTTCCGAAAAAAGATCAGGCAAAGATGAAATATCCATTATACCCTTTAAGCGAAGAAATATCGAATTATTCCTATCCAAACCCGTGTCGCTCGATTTTGAGCACAAAGCGAAACTCGCATATTTGAAGAAACAATTCCCAGATCATTATTTCGATCATTTGCAGCTCGTTCCTTCACTTGAGCCTGTTTCTTCAAAATGGGCGGATGATGCTAAAGTAAAGATAGACTTAGTGGCAGGCAATACACGGAGATGTATAAATATTCGGGCAACCTTTCTGAGATTATTCGGGACATAATCACTGATATCGGTCACATGAAGGAAATAGCCGATTATGATGAAAGCATCTTGAAAAATTCAGAGTAGGACTTAGAAGATGCACAGGATCAGCTTGCCCTACTCAACGGGATACTAAAAACTACCAAAACAACATGAGGAGCTATAGAAGCGTTATCACACTTTACTGGAATCCCATAGCCAAGAGGGCTTAGATCTAAAGAATCAAGTTGAGGATGCTAAATCTGAAAGTGTAAAAGCACAATTGGCTCGCACTACCCTTGAACATGAGAAGGCTAAATTAGAGAAGAAAATTACTGATTTTGCAAACCAGAGTGCTGAATTGGAAGCCAAACTAATGGAGGCTGAATCTAGAGCAGCCTTGGCCGAGGGGAATACGAGCATCGCCATTAAATCTGCCGAAGAAGTCCAAGCTCAGCTTTTTGCGGCCCAGAAGGAATTGGATGGTAATGGTGATGATAGAGTTCTTTGCCCAAATGATCCATCGTCGGGACAATGCTTGGATTGAAGATTACCTGACAACTCTGGTTTATGTGTGGGATCAAATCATTAAATGGGAGAAGAAAGAGCTCAAGGTATACTCCATCGATGAAAACAAACTTATGAAGAAATTCCTGAGGGGTGAAGAACTGGTGCGCTTGGCTGGAGGACGCAGACTCATTGCTGCAGCTATGGAAGGAGAGACACGTCAAGCTAAGGGGAAAAACGTCCTTGAAACTGACTCTTCCTCTGCTACCCTTGGGGATACCAGAACAGAGGGATATGATCCTGAGAATCAGGGAATCCCTAAGACATCTTTTTTATCCCTTATTCCTAAAGCGACACCAGAGACTCTAGCTACCCCAATTGAGAAATCATCTGAAGGTATCTCTACCTTTTCACCCCAATTTATTAGGGCTATTTCAAACTTTCGCTACATTATTGGACAGTCAACCGAAGACCCTATTGTTTCTCCTGAGCTAATACCGGTTAATTCCCATTCTATAGGTGCACAGCCAGTTGAAAAGGCCAATGAGCAGCGGAAAGAAATAACTGGTCCGAGGTCTACTAAAGAGATCCAAGAGAAGCATGCTGAAATCACTGGCTCAAAACCAGTGGAAGAGGTCAATGATAAGGATGAGGTTGCCGAGAAGATCCCAATGCCATCTATCACTGACAACCCCCGAGACGAAGATGTGATAGATGCCCTAAAAGACGATGGTGTAATGATGGGCATGAGGAAGAGGACGATGTTGTCATGACTGGGGATTTGGTGAATGTTGGCGACGTGACTTTGGCTGATATGAAAGCCAAATAGGACAAACTATTAAAAGCCAAGGCTGAGAAGGAAGATATCGAGGCTGTTAAACCACTCGCGAAAGTCCCTCTTGGATCCAGTTAGTTGTAAAACTTTCAACCAGGTCGATCACTGAAGAGCTTGCTAAAAGATCTTCTACTGATCCCAGTGCTCCAGTTATAGGGAAGAAGAAGCCAAAGCGAATCCAGACCGAGGCTGAAAAAAGGAGAAGGAAAAACTTAAAGCTGCTAAGAAAGCAAAGTCCACTCCAAAGTCTAAATGAAAGGCAGTTCCATTATTCATTTTACCTGTTCCTTGGTCCGCTGTTGTTGTGGCGAGTGCAGCCCTCGCCATTGTTTATTTAGTTCTTTTGTATAAACCTACATCTGTGTAAATAAAGTAGTTTGTTTCTCACTATGCCAAATACTTGCGAGTTCGTCATTTGTTTCTGTTAATGTCAAGAAATTAATAAGCATAAGTGGTAAATAATAATTTAAGCCACAATCACGTTCCCTTGCAAATGTATAGACAAAGAAAATATCATTCACATAAATTTTCATTTAAATAAATAAATGATTGATGGCAAGGTGCGTGATGTTTATGCCCCCAATCAATCTTGAATAAAGCACTTGGCTAAGGCTTGTTCGAGATTGATTAAACTGCCCCCAGCTCTTTCGGCAGGGCTAAAATTCTTCTTTATTGGTACCCATTCTTTGTACCTTTATACTCTCTTGTCGTAAGTTCATGTTAGAGTTGATTCGACGCGGTTTTTTGTCATGGTGCATCTTCACACCTCAAGGATGTCGTCTTCCCGTCCTTTATACTCTCTCGACTCGTGAGAGTTAGAGTTTAGGATGTCGGCTTCCCGCCTCTTTTTATGTCGTTGTGCAAATGGTTATTTCATTTGCTCTTGTATCGATTCAAATGTCTAATGTTTTTGACTTATATTGTGACAACCACAGAAAATACATAAAACAAATTTCGAACGGGTAAAGTAAATCACACACAGTATTTTATAGTGGTTTAGCCAAGTCGTGACCTACGTCCACTTTATAATCTTTTGTTTATATCAACCAGACTTTTCTAGGCAAGTGTGCCTTTTTATAGGGCCTATAAAAGAAAAGAAAATAATGTCAAGTCAAGTATCGCCGCAAATTTTGGACGTTCCAAGCTCTAGGAATTTCTACACCATCCACGGTCGTTAACTTGAAAGCTCCTATGTCAAGTTTTCATTGGATGGTGTATGGTCCTTCCCACTTTGGACCTAGATGAATCGGGGGTGGGAAGACTCGCTTCAGTCCCAAGTCACCAGATTTGAAGGTCCTAAGGTGAACCTTTCTGTTGTAATAGCATGCCACTTAGCGTTGGTGTCTTGAAGCACGCAAGTCCGCCTCACCCCTCTTCTCTTCAATCATGTCCAGGGACTCTAGGAGGAGCACTTTATTCGTCATTGGGTCATAATATGTCACTCTATAAGAGGGGACCTTAAGCTCCACTGGAATTATCGCTTCTGATCCAAAGGAGAGTGAAAAAGGGGTATGACCAGTAGCCGTATTGAAGGTTGTTCGATAGACCCACAAAGCTAGCGGTAATTCATCCACCCACATGGCTTTTGCTCATTCCAGCCACTTTTTAAGAAAATACTTAATAACTTTGTTTATAGCTTCAACCTGTCCATTCTACTATGGGTGAGCTACGGCGATATACCTCTTATCAATCTTATACTTCTGGCAGAAGTTTCTGAATTCTGCGCTATTGAATTGGGTTCCATTATCAGTTATAATGGTTTTAAGTATCCCAAATCAACAAATGATATTCCTGACCACAAAGCTTATCACTTTTTGTAACGACCCGTATTCTACGCATCGAAGGATGGTAGAATATTTATTTATTTCACATACGAAATCGTATGGTCATGTAACTTTGGGAGACGACTATTGGGGTCATTTCCCATGTTCATGATTTTTGCAGATTTTTAAATGACCGTTTTGCCCCTAGTTGATCTTGTTTTGGCTATAACTTTTGATTGGTAAGGAGTTTTGATCTGAAACCACTTCCATTAGATCCGGATGATGGTTTACCTTTTCGTAGAGTGGTCACTAGCCAAACGGACTCACCGTTTGGGAGATATGGCTGAAACAAGGTTTAGAAGGTGAAAAACAGCTTAACCGGGCCTAATTATGGTGATTAGCAAGCGGGCCCATAACCCATTTCGGGATTAGGGTTATGGGGATGCTGAGGACAGTAGGAAAACGAATTTTATTTCATTTTTCAGCCACCTAAAACATTTGTCTAACCCTAGCCATGGCCTTCACCATCTAATTTCATCCCAGATCGCTTCTAATCGCTAATTAAACCAAATCTACATCAAATCAAGGAGAAATAGCACCATTTCAGAGTTAGAGCTGCTGTTAGACATTAGTATTCGCCCAAATCAGAGGAGTTTAAGTTCTGAAAGTTTTAATTATGGAAAAGGTGAGTGATTAGCATTGTTTTTACACTAATTATGGTTAATTAGGGGTAATTAGTGTTAATTAGCAAATTTATGTATTAATAAATTTTGGAAAAATAGTTATAAATTCCGAAATATTGTTTTAGGCCTTTGTTAGAAATTTGGGTTAATTTGGTTAAGTTTTTCTAACTCTATCATTAGTTATACTTAAATATGATTGAAGGGAAAACATGGGCTTTTGGGTATGTTTGATCTATATTATCGCGATTGTTTGTTGTTTTTGTGTTTGTGGATGACTATACATGTTGCTATGACTATTTGGAATGATTTGTGGTTGCATAGAAAAGTAAGATTAGTTGAAAACGCTGTCATATGGCGTAAATAACTTGTTGGAAAAGTTGCAGGAATTGGTCATGGACCCGTTAGTGAAGCACCATAGCGACCCGACCCCATTCGTGAAGCACCATAGTGACCCGACCCCTTTCGTGAATACATATGGCGAACCGATCGTGAATGTGATGACCAAAGCTGGAGGACTGCTCGCACCTAAAGCTCACGACTCGACCCGACCGTGGAGAGCTATCATGACCCGACCCGATCGAGGAGAGCCATAACGACCCAAGCCCTCCATTCGTGAGATAGCCTCACGAGCCAATCATTTCACCGACAAAAGATCACGAGCCAAGCCAAACGGGGAACCACGATCCGTGGAGCATCCATTATCACGAACCAGAGGGTCCCACGATCCGAATGTGGTGTCATCAGCCATGGGTCATGAGTGGAGCATCATCACGAGCTGAGGACAGAAGGGCGATCCATGAACCGATCTTCAAGTCTGGACAGCGAATGAACTGAATGGAACTGAAGTACGAACCAGATGATAATGACCAAACCTGAGATGCAAAGGTAGTTCAAATCAGAAGTCAGAACTCAGGATCCAGACGGGAACCAACGAGTTGACTTCATGATTGGACTTTGCTGCGGGACGTGTGCTAAGGGGTTATCGATACCTATTGCTTTGACTCACCACTGAGAGACGGATTAATGGCTATGGATGAGTGTAGTGGGGCCGTTGTGACTCCATGGGGCAGAATGATCGTAGCAAAGATTTGGGTGATCAAAGTGGTAGAAATCTTATGATTTATGCACTGAGTGAGAGATGTGAGCATGATTACTATGTTTGATGTTTGCTACCACCAGACCCCACCCCCATTCACACTTTATGTTAGTGTTACCTTAGAGTATTGTACATCTTGTTGTGCTAAATCATTGGTTGCAGGTCCAGGTTCAGGTATGATTGGATTATACCTGTTATTGTTCTGTTTTGTTCCTTATCGCTCATACCAGACTTTTGTCTGACCCAGAGTTTTATGTCTCTTTTTATTACTCTGGGTGTTCCTAAACGAGCGGGCCAGAGATAGGTCAAGTGGATATGCATGAGTAGGTGTCCAGAGACGAGCAGGAGGCTTACACGTACTATTCTCTAAATATTCTCCCTATGTCACTACTTTGGGCATTAGTAGTGTACCTTTCTTATTTTTGCTTTAGAGCATTTTTTTTAAAAGTTGTAATAATGATGATGTGGAACACAAGTTGTATTTTGGATTTTCCGCTGCTATGATGGTTTAGTTTTCAGCTTATGCAATGTCTCACCTGTTTTATGTCAAAGTTATGTTATTATTATATTTTATCCCATGTGCTGTGAGACATTCTACAGGTTCCTTATTAGTTCAAATTCCTATCTTTTCCTTTCTTTGACGACCGTCCTGTGCTAGTCGGGCATTGGCACAACGCATTTCAGGGAAATGTCGGCTGGTGCAGGTCGGGCCGTCACGTTTGGTATCAGAGCTCTAGGTTGCGTAGTTAACCCAGGGAAGACACCAGAGAGAGATAGTACGTATATGAGAGCATGTATTTGTGATATTTTGGTTTTCAAAAGCTATATATATACTATTAGTTTATTCAAGGATGAAGTCGCATTGCACTGGCACCACTGAAGAGATGGTTATCGTTTTCTCCTTACAGATTGAACGATGAGCCGCTACATTTGTTAGAGCGCATGTTAAACATATCCTAGGGGTACTAGTACAGGAGCTAATAATGGGAATGCTCCTGATATGAGGATGATGTTCACTGACCTTATGAGAGAGATGCTTAGGGATGTTTAGAGGGCAACTCTTAATGCTACAAATGGTGGTGGTGCAGTAGTGCAGGCACCTGGGGCCGATTTCACCAAGCTGAACAAGTATTATACTAGTCTTGGTAGGAAGCCGTTCCGCAGAACGGAGTTGGCTACGGATGTTCAAGACTGGTTGGATAGTTGTGAGCGCATCTTCGAGGACTTGGGAATCGATGATGCCATGAAGAGAAAGTTAGCATCGCGTCAGCTTCAAGGACGAGCTATGAATTGGTGGAATGCTATTAAAGCAGCTACTCCTGAAGATCAAGTTACTTGGAATCAGTTTATGACTCATTTCAGTGAAAAGTTCATTCCAGCTGCTCACAAATCTGAATTATTTAGGAAATTTTTGGAGCTTAAGCAGAATGGTAGGGAAGTCTTGGAATATATTGTTGAGTTCGGTACTTTAACGAAGTGTGGATTATCTCTTATCGACACTACCGAGAAGAAGAACGAGAAGTTCATAACTAGCTTAGATGAGTACTTAGGGGAAAGGCTGATAAACCACATCGACGAGACATTTGAGTCTATAATGGGGAAAGCATTGAGATCGGAGAGTCTTTACCCTAAGTCAAAGGCCGATGTTGCTATTGCATCTGTAGAGGAACCAAAGCCGCAAGCAATCAGTGGAGGTAAGAAGGAGTCTCAGAATAAGAGAAAACAAGATCAGACCAAGGATGGTCAGAATAAGAAGAATAAGAAAGATAGCGAGTGCTTTAGCTATGGCAAGAAGGGCCACTATGCTAGAGATTGTCAGGAAAAGCCTGGGGAAAGGAAGTGCTTCAATTGCGGCCAAGTGGGACATCACAAGGATAATTGCTCGCAACCCCTTAAAGAGAAGCAGATTGTGAAAGCATATGCTATCAACGCTGTTCCTTCTTCGTCGAATGCCCCAACTGCAGCGGAGAAGGGAAAGGGCGTCATCATTCGAGGTATGCTTTCTATTTATGATGTTTCTGTTCTAGTTTTGTTGATAGCGAGGCATCCCATTCCTTTATATCTAGTGACCTGGTAGATAAGTTGGGATTGGAACCTGAGATAGTTGATAGACCATTAGTTTGACGAACCCGATAGGTGGTTTAACTAGTCTTTGCATGATTTGTTGTAATGTGGTCTTATCGAGTTATGGATGTATGTTTGCTTGTGATTGTTAGTTGTTTTGCTAGTATCATCTCACATAGATTGTCTGAATTCGGAGGAGATGTTCCTTGAGTGCTTGTCTGATATTGGTTTAGGCCTTTGGGGCTTGTGCTTAGGGAATATCAAGTTCAACTAGGATGGTTTGCGAGAGATATAAGTAGTTGTTGTGATTTCCATTAAATGATATCTCGGCTTACTCGAGAAGTGATGTGCAGCCGTGACATGATAAGACTGTTCAATGGTATGGGCTGATGTGAGTTAGACTCGATAGGGTTATGAGATGACTCGAGTGGGACTCGAGAAAGATGCGAAGTAATGGATTGTTTCGGACCCTATGTTGATAATTCTTTTTGAAGGAATAAGATGTGTTCATTGATCATGGAAGATGCAACGAAGGATTAGGATGACTCAAGTTGGACTTAAACTCATAAAAGAAAATAGGTGTTCGTTGATCTTGGAGATGCAACGAATAGGGAGATGACTAATGCTGGATTAGAGTTTGTCGGTAATGCATACTCAAGACTGAGTCTGAGTTTATGGGTAATAGATTGACTCGAGTTGGACTAAAGAAGGCTGCAAGGAAATGGATTGGCTCGAGTTGGACTCGAGAGGGCAGCAAGATAATGGATAGACTTAGGTGGGACTCGAGTGTTTTAGGCAGACTATTAGCAGGGGTATCTGGGGATGTCTGTTACCTTGGATCCGTTGGACGTGATCTAGTTATCCTTGGAGGATAAACGTACGTTGGACGTACAGTAGTCCATATGGAGGCGGGGCTTCCATTAGCCTTGGGATTGGTTGGACTAGTCAAGTAGGCATCGACGTGTGTATGGAGGTGGGGTTTCCGTTAGCCTTGGGATTGGTTGGACCATTCAAGTAGGTATCGACGTGTATATGGATTTAGCATGTGATAAATATGACATGTTCGATGGATGTTATGGTTGCTATGTTTGTTCCTATTTTATTTGCTTGAGTAGACTATCACCTATAGGATTCTGGTAATAGAGAACGAAGAGATGACGACATAAACAGATGCCTGTGCTACCGGACTAGGTGTGATAGCTGATGCATTGAATAGGAGACATGATAGTTAAGATGCTATGTTTCTTGGATGGAAGCAGCTGGAGTATATCATGGGATATGATCTCAGACATAAGTATGGATTGGATCCAGAAATGTTAGCAAGTTAGACGATCAGACCAACTTTGATTGAGCAGATTGGTTCTAGTCAAAGGGACGATCCTAATCTATTGAAAATCATCTCCAAGGTAGAGATGGGCATCGACAGTGAGAAGATGAACAAGTATGGACTTGACCGAGGGAGATGGCTTCGAAAGAATGGTAGACTAGTTGTACCCAATTTCAATGGATTAAGAGATGAAGTTCTTAGAGAACGTCATCACTCAAAATTGACTATGCACCCCCGGTGGTAACAAAATGTATTGAGACATGAAGAAAACCTACTACTGGAAAGGGATGAAGAGAGACATTGGGAAGTTTATCCTCAAGAGTATAAATTGTTGGTTAGTTAAAGCTGAGTAAAGGAAGCCTAGTGGTTTGTTACAACCGTTGAAAATTCCCGAATGGAATTGGGAATAAGTCTCGATGGATTTAATAGATGATTTACCGAGGATTAGATCGGGCTGTGATAGTATTTGGGTGATTGTGGATCGATTAAACAAGAGTGTAAGGTTTATACCTGTAAAGTCGAATAGAATGGCAGCTAAGTTAGTAAAACTGTATATGAAGTGGGTAGTAAGATTTCATGGAGTACCCAAAGGCATTGTGAGTGACCAAGATCCATTATTTACTAGTGGGTTTGGAAGAGCTTGCAAGAGGCTTTTGGATCAGGATTACATCTCAGTACTGCGTATCATCCTCAAACCGATGGTCAAACAGAGAGGGTGAATCAAGTATTAGAAGTTCTCTTGAGAGCTTGTATATTAGAGTTTGGTGGATCATGGGTTGACCATTTGCATCTAGTTGGATTCGCATATGATAATAGTTATTAATCTAGTATTGGAGTAGCTCCATTTGAAGCTTTGTACGGAAGACCATGCAACTCAGCATCATGTTGGTTAGAAACCGGTGAGAAGTTTGTGCTTGGGCTAGATATGATAAGAGAAACCTCAGATAAGATCAGGGTTATCCGACAACGAATGAAGGCTGCCCAAGATTGGCAGAACAGTTATGCTGATAAGAGGAGAAGAGATTTAAAATTCTCCATTAGCGACTCGGTGTTTGTCAAGATTTCTCCATTATAGAGGGTGATACGATTTGGTATGAGAGGCAAGTTAACACCAAGATTTGTTGGTCCATTCCTAGTTCTCGAGCAAGTTGGGAATTTGGCATATAAAGTTGAATTACCAGAGAAGATGGCAGGAGTTCATGACGTATTTCATATTTCCCAGTTAAGGAAATTCGTGCACGACCCCGATTGACTATTTCACCTGGTCAGTTGGATGATATCGAAGTAGAAACTGAGGTGGTTGGGAACCACAAGCCAATTCACATGGTTGAGCATGATACGAAGCAACTTCGAAGGAAAGCGGTGAATCTAGTCAAAGTTCAGTGGGGCGAGAATAAGAATGACTGTACTTGGGAGACAGAGGAGAGCATTAGGAAGACATCCGGAACTCTTTGCCTGGTAAGATTTTAATTGCAATTTAGTTTTCCGCATGCTAGGATAGACTTGTTTGTTGTTTTTATATGTTTGATTGTTGTGAATGGTTGGTAGGCACGCGTGATCCTTTGCTTGTTTCTTAGTTAAGGAATTTTGGGGGCGAAATTTCTTAAGGGGGGAAGAATGTAACGACCCACATTCTACGCATCGCAGGATTATAGAATATTTATTTCTTTCACATACGAAGTCATATGGTCATGTAACTTTAGGAGACGACTATTGGGGTCATTTCCCATGTTCATGATTTTTTCCGATTTTTAAATGACCGTTTTGAACCTAGGTGATCTTGTTTTGGCTATAACTTTTGATTGGTAAGGAGTTTTGACCTGACGCCACTTCCATTAGATTCGGATGATGGTTTACCTTTCCGTAGAGTGGTCACATTAGCCAAACGGACTAACCGTTTGGGAGATATGGGTAAAACAAGGTTTAAAAGGTGAAAAAACTTAACCGGACATAATTAGGGTGATTAGCAAGAGGGCCCATAACCCATTTCGGGATTAGGGTTATGGGGAGGCTGAGAACAGTAGGAAAACGAATTTTATTTCATTTTTTCAGCTGCCTAAAACATTTCTCTAAGCCTAGCCATGGCCTCCACCTTCTAATTTCATCCCAAATCGCTTCTAATCGCTAATCAAGCCAAATCTACATCAAATCAAGGAGAAATAGCACCATTTCAGAGTTAGAGCTATTATTCGACATTGGTATTTGCCCAAATCAAAGGAGTTTTAGTTCTGAAAGTTTTAATTGTGGCAAAGGTGAGTGAATAGCATTGTTTTTACACTAATTATGGTTAATTAGTGTTAATTAGCGAATTTACGTATTAATAAATTCTGGAAAAATAGTTATAAATTTCGAAATATTGTTTTAGGCCTCCAATAGAAATTTGGGTTAGTTTGGTTAAGTTTTGCTAACCCTATCATTAGTTATACTTAAACATGATTGAAGGGAAAACATGGGTTTTTGGGTATGTTTTATCTATATTATCATGATTGTTTGTTGTTTTGGTGTTTGTGGATGACTATACATGTTGCTATGACTATTTGGAATGATTTGTGATTGCATAGAAAAGTTAGATTGGTTGAAAACGCTATTGTATGGCGTAAATAGCTTGTTGGAAAAGTTGCAGGAATTGGTCATGGACCGTTCGTGAAGCACCATAGCGACCTGACCCCGTACGTGAAGCATAATGGCGACCCGACCCCGTTCGTGAACACATATGGTGAACCGATCGTGAATGTGAAGACCACGAGCTGGAGGACTGCTCGCACCAGAAGCTCATGACCCGACCCGACCGTGGAGAGCTATCACGACCCGACCGAGGAGAGCCATCACGACCTGAGACCTCCATTCGTGAGATAGCCTCACGAGCCAAGCATGTCACCAACAACAGATCACGAGCCATGCCAAACGGGGAACCACGATCCGTGGAGAATCCATTATCACAAACCAAAGGGTCCAACGATCCGAATGTGGTGTCACTAGCCATGGGTCACGAGTGGAGCATCATCACGAGCTGAGGACAGGAGGGCGATCCACGAACCGATCTTTAAGTCTAGACAACGAATGAACTGAATGGAACTGAAGTACGAACGGGATGATAATGACCAAACCCAAGATGCAAAGGTAGTTCAAATTAGAAGTCAGAACTCAGGATCCAGACGGGAACCAACGAGTTGACTTCATGATTGGACTTTACAGTGGGACGTGTGCTAAGGGGTTATCGATACCTATAGCTTTGACTCACCACTGAGAGACGGATTAGTGGCTATGGATCAGTGCAGTGGGGTCGTTGTGACTCCATGGGGCAGAGTGATCATAGCATAAAATTGAGTGATCAAAGTGGTAGAAATCGTATGCTTTATGCACTGAGTGAGAGATGTGAGGATGATTACTATGTTTGATGTTTGCTACCACCATGACCCCACCCCCATTCACACTTTATGTTAGTGTTACCTTAGAGTACTGTACATCTTGTTGTGCTAACTCTTTGGTTGCAAGTCCAGGTTCAGGTACGATTGGATTATACCTATTATTGTTCTGTTTTGTTGCTTATCGCTCATACCAGACTTTTGTCTGACCCAGAGTTTTATGTCTCTTCTTATTACTCTAGGGCTCCTAAACGAGCAGGCTAGAGACATGTCAGGTGGATATGCACGAGTAGATGTCCGGAGACGAGCAGGAGGCTTACATATACTATTCTCTATATATTCTCCCTATGTCACTACTTTGTGCATTAGTAGTGTACCTTTCTTATTTTTGCTTTAGAGACATATTTTTTAAAGTTGTAATAATGATGATGTGGAACATAAGCTGTATTTTGGATTTTCCGCTGCTACAATGGATTAGTTTTCAGCTTATGCACTGTCTCACCTGTTTTATGTCAAAGTTATGTTATTATTATATTTTATCCCATGCACTGTGAGACATTCTATAGGTTCCTTGTTAGTTCAAATTCTTTTCTTTTCCTTTCTTTGGCGACCGTCCTGTGCTAGTCGGGCATTGGCACAGCGCATTCCAGGGAAATGTCGGCTGGTGCGGGGCGGGCCATCACACTTTTCTTGTCGTGATCGTGGTTAAGGGCTCAGCCTCTACCCATTTTATGAAATAATCCACAACCATGATCGCATATTTAGCTCATCCTTTAGCGATTGGCAGGGTCCCGATAATGTCTAATCCCCACATTGCGAACGGCTGTGGACTGACCATTGATTTGAGCTGTCTTGGGGGTGCTCTTGGAACTCTAGCAAATCTCTGGCATTTGTCGCAGTGTCGTGAATGATCAGCTGCATCTTTGTTCATGGTAGGCCAAAAATAGCCATATCGTAATACTTTCTTTGCTAAGGTTTGACATGCGGTATGATCTCCACACTTACCTTCATGTACTTCTCTCAGTACACGCTTGATGTCGTCATATGCTATACACCATAGCCGAGGCATGGAAAATCCTTAGCGATAAAGAACGTCTTCCTGTAAAACGTATCTTGAGGCTTTACATGTTACAGCTCGTCTCTTGCTCTTTTTTGATGGGAGAGTTCCGCTTTTAAGAAAGTGCTTAATCGGTGTCATCCATGACTCCCTTTCTAGCTCAACTTCCAAGGCTAATTTGATTTCCATTTGGTCAAAGCTTGGTGATTCCAATATCTCTATTGGAACCATTTCGGTTTCTTCTGGGTAGTCAGAACTTATAGCTTAGTCAGTTGATATACCTTTTGGTTTTCCGTTCTCGGAATGTGAGTTATACTGTAATGCTCCAGGTTGCCTAGTAACATCTCTACTTTTTCAAGATAAGTAACAAGTCAAGGTTCCCTGGTTACGAATTCCTTTCGAACTTGGCAGACAACTATCTTGGAGTCACAGAATATGTCCAACATTCTTAACCCTAGTTCCTTAGTGAGTTTTAGCCCAGTAATCAGAGCCTCTTAATCGGAATCATTATTGGTGGCAGAGAATTCCAGCCGTAGGGCGTAGTAAATAAATCCTCCTTCAGGAGTAGTCAAAACAACTCTAGCGCTGGACCTTCGATCATTCTTAGCCCCATCCATATATAATTTCGATGGATTAAGTTCAAATTTATGCTTTAAAGCGACAGTCTTGTCGTCCACTTCTTCTTCCTCCTCGGGAATCGTGAATTCTGCTATGAAGTCAGCTAGGGCATGCCCCCTTATTGATCTTCTTGGTTGAAAATTTAAATCAAATTGCCTCAATTCGATATTCCACTTAAGTAATTGTTCCAATGCTTTGGTTCTTTGTAACACTTGTATTAGTGGTTGGTCAGTATATATGACCATCAGATGAGCTTGAAAATAATGGCGGAGCTTTCGGGATGCAATTAAGAGACTATAAGCAAGTTTTTCTATTTTCGGATAATTGCGTTCTGCAGCTGCTAACTTCTTGCTTACATAGTATACTGGCCTCTGGACCTTGTCTTATTCACGTATCAAAGTTGTGCTGACAGCATGAGATGACACTGCCAAATAGATAAACAGATCTTCATGATCCACCGGCTTTGACAATATAGGGGGCTTCTCCGATAAGTTCAACAGATTTTGGAAGGCCTCTATACAGTCAGGGGTCCGTTCAAAATGATGTTTCCCGTGTTTGATTAATTCAAAGAATGGGACACACTTTTCCATGGCTTTGGAAATGAATTTGCTCAATGCTGCCACCTTCCCAGCCAGACTTCGAACATCCCTATTTTTCTGTGACTCTTCTATGTTCCTGATTGCTGGTATTTGGTTAGGGTTAATCTCAATTCCTCGAGAACTTACGATGAAATCGAGAAATTTTCCTGATGCAACCCCAAATGAGCACTTTAAGGGACTCAACTTCATCCCGTACCTCCGTAGGATGTCAAACATCTCTGCCTGATTTTGTGTATGACTAGAAGATTGTCCGGATTTCACGAGCATGTCATCTACGTAAACTTCCATAGTTTTTCTGATCTGATTATAGAACATTCGGTTCACCAGGCGCTGATACGTGGCTCCGGCATTCTTTAGTCCGAATGTCATCACCACATAGCAGTATAATCCCAAGTTTGTAATAAAACTTGTGTGTTCTTGATCCGGCACATGCATGGGGATCTGGTTGTATATGAGTACACATCCATGAAGGAGAGAAGTTCGTATCCGGCTGTTGAATCCACCAGCTGGTCGTAACTAGGAAGTGGGAAGCTATCTTTTGGACAAGCCTTATTCAAATCCGAAAAATCAATGTACGTTCGCTATTTCCAATTTGATTTCTCGACCAAGGCAGGATTCGATATCCAGTCAGGATACGTTGAATCTCTAATGAACGCGTTGTCTTTCAACTTCTCCACTTCTTCCTTTAAGGCTGCTGATCTATCAAGGCCCAACATACGTCTCTTCTGTTTAATGGGTGGATGCTTTGGGTTGATACTTAATAAGAGACTCATAACAGATGGAGATATCCCACACATATCAGCATGGGTCTAGGCAAACACATCCAAATTTGCCTTTGAAAAGTCAGTCAATTCCTTTGCTCAGAACGGATCCAGCTGGGATACGATTTTTAAAAACTTTGTTGGATCAACATCGTCAATGGAGATGTCCACAGTTGTTTCATTGGGGTCGCCTTTCTGTCCCTAGGCTCTTCATCCTCTATGGGATCTATGTCCTCGGGCAGTTCTCTGGGCGATTCCCTCGGGGCCGGTCCCTTTAATTTCTATGTTGAACCCTCCTTTGCAGGGGAGGAGGCGCCTTTAGTATTGATGCTTAATCCCTTCAGCAACATCTTCTGTTCTGCCATGTAGCAGGCTCGTCCAGTGGCTTGATCACCTCTCATTACTCCCACTCCTGCTTCGGATGGGAATTTCAACAATAGGCACCAGAATGCAATGCAGGCCCTGAATTCTACGAGGGCTGGTCGGCCCAAGAAGGCGTTATAGGGTGAGTCGATATCTAGAACTACAAATGGGAGAATTCTCACTCTTTGACGGTCTCCTTATCCCAATGTCACTGATAATTCTACATATCCCATTGGAGCTGTCGATGACCATTGAAGCCGCGTATCCATCCCTCGCGAGGCTTCAAGTCTTTCGCTTCGAGTTTCATCTGATCGAATGCTTTTTTAAAGAGAATATTAACTGAACTCCCATTATCCACTAATACCTTATGAACTAGAGCTGGACCGATAGTGGTAGTGATCACCAATGGGTCTTCGGTGGGCGATTGAACTCCCGTATCACCTATATCACAAAATATGACATCATCTGACATCGTTTTCTGTCGCTTCACTGGAGCAGTGTCCACGAAGTTACTACATTCCCCTACTTCAAGGTGTTTGGCTGCGTTCACATACTGGTCCATTGCCCTGTAGCTATGGCCAGCTGGATGGGGCCCCCTACTATAGTGTTGATGACAATTCCTTCACCTTTTTGTTGAGCTGTGGGTTTAGGAGCAGGTTGATTTTGATTCGCGGCTTGCCCCCTTTGCCCCCTGTTTCTCGGTGCAACTTTATACTCATCTAGCTTTCCTTCCTGAAGTAATTTCTCAATAACATCCCTTAAATGACGACACTCATTCGTGGTATGACCACGAGTTCCATGAAACAAGCAGAATTTCCCAATTGTGACATCTTTCTCAATAGAGTCCCTAGGTGGTGGTTTTTTGTATTGAAGGACGTTATATGTATCTAGGTAAATGTTTTCTAATGTGTCATTCAATGGCGAGTAGTTTTCAAAGGTTTGGAATCGAGGTCTTTTACTGAAGTTGTTTCCTCGGTTCCTATTCCTACTATTGTCGTTTCGATTCCTGTTGTTACTTCCTTCGTTTTTGTTGCCAACATTTACCTCGACCTTCCCCGAACTATCACCGGACTGTTTCATAGCAACATTACTTTGAATATCTTCCTTTGAAGCTCCATTAGATTTCCTTTTTCGACTAGCGTATATCTCTTTTCGCCATAGACAAATATTTGTTTTTCATAGAATGCCTCCCTAGTCAATGGTGGCTGTCCAGCTAGACATCCTCTGAATTTAGTATCTGGATCTACCCTATCTATTAAGGCCATCAAAATGGTCGGTTCATGGGAAATGCTTACTTCGGTAACCGCTAAGTTGAAGCGGTCCAGGTACGACTTCAAAGATTTTCTAGGGACCTGTTTGATTCTGGACAGTTTAATAACACTTTTAGCTTTCCGGGCATGGAGTCGGAACTGATTCATAAAACGCTCGCTTAGTTCTTGAAAGCTCGACACCGATCATGGAGGAAGTCAAGTACACCACATTAATGCAACATCTTCTAGATATATTGGGAAAGCTTTACATTTTACAGCGTTAGGCGTGGCTACGGAGTTCATATACCACACATATCTCATTAGGTGCTATTTCGGATTTGTTCTCCTAATATATAGGCCTATTGTGCCAGATTGAACCATTGAGGGAATTGGAAATTCAGGATGTCATCAGTGAATGGAGTGTGACTGCGCTCAATACCCCAATCTTTATTCGTATATCGGCGACCATCGGCCATGATTTGGCACACCGTCGCTTCCACTTCCGCGTTGATTAGAGTTGGTTCAGGGTCCATACTTCTGTCTCTTCTAACACGTCCAGCGTCTACTTCGGGTGATGCCCTTTGGTTTCGGTTAGTAGCTGAACCTCCTCGCCTCCTGCAGTCCCGGCCATTCACATGACGAACAGGTTGAAGGTGTTGCCTCTGAGTGGGATTGGTGATATTTGGATCTCTGGGGAGAACATGTGATCCTCGCATCGGTAACAACATTGGTTCCCTCAAACTCGGATCATCGGATCCCAGAATGCGGGCCGCATCTTCATGGGATCCAAATGACCCGAATGTCAACTGGTACAAATTCTCGGGCCTTCCGTACGGCCTCCTTTCACGCAGGCGCTCTTCATCTGAAGATGATGAATAATCCATAGTAGGACGATGACTCGAAGAGGACACTCTTTGTCTACAAAGTTCACTTATTTCTTTGTTCATAACTCTAATGTTCTCCCTCATGAGAACATTAGCGCATTTGTGATGTTCCAAAGCATCCCAAATGCTCTCAGGCATACCAAGCAAGCGTGAAAATTCTTCGTAGGTTACGAGTGCAGAAGGCATAGGCTGATCATCAGTTGCCACGACTGGTATTAGAGCATTTGTAGGGGCTCGAATAGAGTTTCTAGCCCCTCCTGCATTCGGTTCGGATCGGCCCGAAATCGTTCCTATGGTTCAGATCAGAGGGGAGCGAGCAACAATGTTCAGAGAACCGGATCGGATCGGGGTTGCATTGGCCGATCGGTTTGGGGCTTGGTGATCGGAGTGGTTCGGAGATGTCATGCCGTATCGTTTAGCTCCTAAACTTTGTCCCCTTGATCTTGTAACGGTCATAGCTTGTTGATCCTCACCCATTTCACTTTCTCGCGCATTTTGCACTTCTTTTCCTTTTCCCTTGGTCATAGTATACAATTTGTCAAGACTTTTTTTGAAGAGAATTTCAGAGATATTGACTGAATGGACTATCTTCTTCGGATATACACACCCAAATAGTAGAATGGTAGCCCAAGATGTAGATAATTTGAAACGTTCTCAGTGTAAACACCAAAATGTTAGATCCAAAAATGGTTATAACACCCAATTAACAACAATCTAAAGAAATTGAAGTAGAAAAACAAAGAGAAACGCAAGATTTATAGTGGTTCGGCGTTAAAGATCCTACGTCCACTTTAAACTTTGTTGATTGATGATTGGAGTACAAATACAATGATTGTTTTCACTCAAACTTACTTATACAATGAATAATTTCACTCAGTGCTTGTAGAAATATTCATCAAAGGTTGATGATGATCTGAATAAAGTGATGATATTCAGATGGATTGAGAGTTAGAGCCAAGAATTTTCCAAAAGATCCTTTCAAATGAAGCTTGGTGGTGTATCTATAGGCAAAAAATTCCTCTGGAGGGTCCTTGGTTCGGGTACACATGGCAGCGATCTCGTTCGGTTCGGGATGAAGAGCCCTGAGATGTTGCAGTGCATATCCTTTGTGGGTGAACGTGGGATGATGGTTGCATACTCGCTCTGATTCTTAGGATATCGTGCATTGTAACCGCTCCAACTTCTATTTTTTGGATCGGATAGCATAATGGGGGGTCCGGACCGGGGGAACCCGAACCGATCCGGTTATGTTTTCTATTTATCATTTTCTTGTTTGATTGCTTCAGAGCAGGCGGGTTTGGTTCAGGAGTCTCCGCACCGATCCGGACTCTTGCTTAAAGTTCTCGCTTCACATCAATTCGTCGAGTAACCTTCTAACTTTGTGTAGCCCGATCACAAAGTGGGCTAACACTAAGCTTTTCGTGATTGAGACTATTTTGAGGCAAATATGACATGCAAGATCCTCAATAAAATTTCCCATATCTTCTTTATTGAAACAGATTGCATAATTTGTGTTTTTATTCAACCCTACTGTTTTCTTCATTAGATTCGTAGCTACTTAGTTAACCATGTTGTGGACAGATTCAAAGAGGTAATCTACAATACCAAAATTTGGTGAACCCAACATCAGCACTTGTTAATAGTGAAAACTGAAATGGATACTACAGATAATTATTTACATTTGACAATGATATACGTAGAGTTATAGGTTTACTGATAATAACATGCATGCATTTGGAGAAATTCACCTAATTGGAATAATTTCTCGACATATGGAACCAATTTTTGCACTAATCTCTGTCAATCTACAAATTGATACTTGATTAGTCATTAAAAAGACAACAAATCTCGTATTGCACAAAGCTGGAAAAAGACTAAAATGAAGAACTATAATATAAGAATTAGAAACATGAAGTAAAACATTAGCTTGAGCTACTAAAATCTGTAATCGAGTAGTTTTTATTGGAATAGTGGTAATAATTGCTATATCCACAACAATGTTTATAAATGAACCGGTTGAGTCAGAATGAATCCTGTAACAAAATAATTTGTTAAATACAGTATTTAAAACAAAAGAACAACCGTTGATATAGGCTTGAAGGTCTCCAAAAGATCAATGAAACAAAAAAATAATACATTAGAAAAAGAAAATAGTAAAAATACCTGAGTTGCGAAAATATAGCATTGGTGATTATTAGCGTTGAAACCGGTGTAAATAAGAGCCGAGAGCAGGGCGAGTGAAATCGAAACCCTAATTAACCAATGGCTATAACGTCGAAAGGGCACTAGGCAATAAGCGCATTAAATAGAGATGGAGCAAAGGTAAATTGGGAAGAAGATGTTGGCGGTTATCTTAGGAAAGGAGTAGACTATTGCGATCATAATTAAAGGAAAAGAATGGAGAAAGGAAGGCCAACAGAGATGAAGAGTTATTGCCTTTTGTGAAAAAGGAAGAGGGGAGGGGATGACATTAATGGGGGATTATAGACGTCATTTGATATTGATTGTGTACAATGGAGAAATCAACTTACTTTCTAAGAGAATGGGGAAGGGTATCGACGTAGGGAAGTGAATGGTTTTTTTTGGATAGCGGGTGAAAGTACGTGGGTGGAAAAGGAGGTAATCATTCTATCTACTAGTAGACACATGGCATAATCTTATTATTATTAGTATTATTATTATTTTAAGAAAATGGAAATGAAAAGACTTGAGTGAAAGATTGAGCTTTCATATAATATAATAGATTACCATTAAGAATACTAATTAAGTTCTTATTTATATCAGTATACAAATCTGTTTCGTGTTCAATAGTATCTCATTAAGTCAAATTCAGATCAATATTGTTCTATTTATCCTTAATATGACCACATTCAAATTTATTTCAATCTTTTCTAGGTTTAACATTATTTCGAAATGATCAAACTCATATTTAAATGAACAGTAGTAAATTTTATTAGCTTTACAACATGTCACAAAATTAAATTTCCTAAAAGTGTACTTTCACAATCCATTTTTCTATTGAAGTCCAGTTCGTATTATATATTTCATAATCATTATTCTTTTTGTAAATTTTATATCCACAGAAAGAGGATCTTACCATTTCATAAACATCTTTCCAAATTGAGATTAATATTCTAATTCATCTACTTGAATCAAATTAATGTTTTACACTTATTAATGTTTGCAATTTCAAATTATCATGTTTATATAACATAATTAATATTATGCTTACTAAGGAATCATAATTATTTCAAAATAATTTCATATAAAATTTTGAATTTAATAAACCCTTATCCATTTACAATTGATCATCTTACATACCCTATTTGTACAGGTTTTCTAAAATAGCATTTTTTAAAGTTCAGATATTGCATTTCAAATACGTTATTTCGCCAATCAACAAACAAAATTGTTATTACCCTAGTTATTAACACATTCAAATTATCTAATTAATAATTAATATGAGTTATACTTAAATTTCTTCAGTTATTTATTCTGTTAGGTTAAAGATAAGCTTGAACATAAGATAGAAGCTGAACCCATGAAAAAACATAACCAACGAAAATCTACCAAGGATGGAGAGCCTAATGAAAAATAAACTAGAGAATGACCAAGATTTTTAAAGCTATCAATCATAAATTTCATAAGGTAGATTCAGAAAATGGATCGAGATTAGGTAAGGAAATTCTGATTGAAGAGATACCTATCAAGGAAGATGAATTCTAAAAGGAAACTTTAAGAAAAATGCTAAATTTTGAAACAAATTACTATATATAAGAATATTTTTAAATACATTTAAAACCATTTATACTTTTCAAATTACGCTCTCTCAATAATAATTCTGAGACTGCTTATACATATTCAAGGGTATTGCGACCATGTCTTTGATGAGTTTTTAAAACTGTGAGCTAAGATTTCAAATCAAAGCTTTGATACCAACTATAACGACCTGCTATTTTCAAAAATTTAAGTTGGTACTAAAACTAACTCAAATCGTTCTTAACAGAAGATTCTTATTGCTGTGGCGTTAAATATAAAATCCTCACAGAATCACACACAAATCTCAGACACTGAAAACAGAATATCTCGTAGCGAAATAAATAAAATACAATAGTAGTTCAGGAATCTACTAAACAAATTTCCAAAATTTATACATTATATCAAAGTCACAAAATTTAATACAAAGGAAGTGATTTGTAACACAAAAATGGAATACTGATTTAAATAGATAGAGGAGATGTCTTCAACAAGTCTCCAACTCCGAAAGGAGAAATCTCAATACTACAATACTTAGTTTAACCCAAAAAATAACGAAAAAAAAATAAAACACTCGAATTAGGACTAACATTCTCATGAAATTAAGTCAACTCAAGTGAACAAATCAAATGAAATGCACATGTAACTTAAAGGATGTTTGGGATTCTCATTCTCTAAGGATCCGTTAAACTAGATATTATATAATAAAATACGCTATTATAATAGTGTCTACAGTAAAGATACTATTGAAAATAGCGTAAGCGGGATTACCTTTATTGCTCTAACACCGTTTATAATACGTAGTCTGTATAGATACGTAAAGTCCACCATAAGCTAGTGGCAACTAGAGGGTATTCCATAGGTATGGTATAAATCAAAATCATTTGGGGATCGATCAATATGATTTAACAAGGGACCAATACCCAATAGTAAGATTCTACCGAATTGCGGACCTAGGCTGGAGGTAACGCATAGTCGTAACTACCACGCAGCTAAGGCAATACTCCCACAATCAAAGGCGCACCCAGTCAATCACAGAGTAAGAGATATGGTATCAAAGAAGCATGTCCGCTAAGAGGAGCTAACTCAATTGACCTGAGTATGGCTCATGTTTTAGTCATTTTAACTATGACCCGAAGGTATACATTGTCGTTCTCTCACTTCACTCCAGTAGCAATCTCTAAAACAACCTACTTCATTATGAAATATCCACCGCGTGCACAGTTGTTAAAGTGGTTCCAGGCATTGGTAGAGAGTATGATAATATCCGACCCCAGTCTCTTTAACAAACAAATGCTTACATTTTTCACATCGTGGACATTTACGTTTAAAACTAAAATCATATTTCATTACAGTAAATCAATATTAACTTCAAATATTGGTTTTGTTTAAATCATTTATTTAAAATTGTTGAGTATTGGATTAGTTTTCAAATTTCATACTACCAAACATCTCATTATCAAGTACAGATTCTGATTTTTTATTATATTCCACAAATTTCATTATAAATCAAAATCTTTATTTTATATTCATTCATACTTAATACCTCGGATTGGAAATATACTTTAGTTTAAAATATTAAAATATATTTAAAAGTGGTTTAATTTTAAAATAATAGGATATAATTAGGTTTAATAAAAAATGGTTTAATTAAAAATAGTTTTTTATGGAAATGGTTATAAAATTTTGATGGTTTAAATATATAAAATAGTTTATTAAAAATAGTAATAAAATTAAAGTAGGTAAAATAATCCAATTTGTACCAAAAATCTGTATTTCAAAACTTGACTTATCATAAATTCAGATTTCAGATTTCCATTCGTATTATCTTACATTAGCTGATCCAAGTTTAAGATCTAGTAATTTGCAATTAAAATCACAATTCTAAACCATTACTTCAGTTTGGGATAAAGCATATATTCCAAATGAGTTTCATCTTATTATATTATTTGGACAACATTCAAAGTTAAATTGTCAAGTTAAACTCTTAAACCAAATTTCTTCAACTTCAAAAATTGTTAATTGTTAATTTATCAATTTAAATCTTTGAATCAGTGGTTCCATTAATTTCATTTAAGCAAATCTTAAATTGAATTCTTTCTTTAAATTAAATTTATGAAGGTTATTATATTAAATTAAATCTTAATATTATATCAACTAAATCTTTTATAACTTAATAGACCATTTATGTTAAATTTAAAACAATTTAAAATAAATTATTATATTAAATTAAGTTATATTATATTAAATTAGTTTACATTATAAAATTTTAGTTTAAATTAAATTCAAACTTTAAATGTTAAACATTAATTAGAATTATAAATTACTTTCAAACAACAATTTCATTAAATCAACTTTAACTTAAATTCGTAAATTCGGGCTAAATATTTCAAACATTAATTTAAACAAATATATAAGTTATAATTCAAAATCAGTACATACTTATAAATTTTTAGAAAATAGTTTCTATTGACCAATAGTATTCGTATAAATTTTTTTATCCTATGGTCTAGTGAATCGAGTAATATCATTTCAACCCATTTAGTTAAATTTCAAGGTACATATGATTTCAGCCCGTGCCCCAATTCAATATCAAAAGTTATAGTGATTCGGGTATATATCATTTCAACCCAATAACGATTATCATAAATTTATAGGGAACTTGCAGCATAAGAGCATAAATTAAAACATAATAATAGTAATATGTTACATAGAAAATTCATTTCATGTCAGTTGTTAATATTAGTCAAGGCATGTCATAGATGTCAAAAATATATCACATAATGGCACAATTTCTTGTCATGGATGCAACTTTAAATTTGACATAACAATCATGTCAACTAAAACAATCCTAAAATTTCAATCTAATCATTCATATGTGCTGAACAATACTTCCACAAATATTAGTGTCAAGTGTGAGATAAACTCATATTTCGCGGCACTGAACGGAGACGACAAACAAATGAACATTGAAAGCAAGATGCATAACTCCGACTACAAGCACAATTACACACTCTCTAACACCATGAAACAAATAAATTTACAAAACAATACTCCAAGAATTTTAAAAAGGAGATAGTAAAAGGGACTAAGCTAGGGAAGACGGATTTTGATTTTCTCAAAATTTACACAGCAAAATAAGATTTTTCGCCAATTTTAAAACAAATTTTTGGATAAATTAACCACTAAGTTTGCAAAAATAGTCAATAAAAATTTATGGGAAATCCTTTCTCTTCATTGTAAAAAGAGAAAGAAAAAATGGATTCGGATTATTTTTTAGGGAGAAGTGGCTAAAAAGAATATAGACCATTTTCGGGTCAAAAATCTGGGTTTAAAAATAGGTCTTGATAATTTGCAATTTTGATATAGAAAATCACAAAATCTGGAAAACTTGAAAACATGAAAGTTGTAGCTATTTCAATTCCACCCAATGTGAAAAAAAGAAAAATTAGATTATACTTCCTATGATTAAGTTAAGGGCATGGGAAGAATGTGTAAAATCTAGAAAAAAACATAGTATAGAAACACGTGTCAGAGGGTTTGGGCTTTTGGATTTTGGGTTTAGGTCATGGATGTGTGGTGCAACTAACGGATGCAACAAGACTTAGGTGCTTCTCACACTGGTTTGGTGGTGTAGAGCCTAGGTGGTGGCTTTCTTGGTTGTTAGTGGTAGGGTTTGGTTGCTAGGAATTGAGACTGGAATGAGAAGTCATGTGAAAGAAAATACGTATTATAACTTACCGCAGATTCTACAAATTCAAACACGAGAATTAATACTGGTGAGGTGGAAAATCTTTCCCAAGGAGCTAAAGGAATAATACACTAAATAATTCAGAAAAAGAGTAATATTAATAAATCGCACAAACACTAAATAATCCAGAGAAAGCTAGTATTGGGGAAAAATGGAAGTGGGTTTTGACCAAAATTGACTTTTTCAGAAAAGTTCCATTTCAATAGATTTAGCAACTACATTATTTAATATTACAAGTTTATTATTTAAATTTAAAATTTTAAGAATGAACTTACATTCAAGTAATAATATAAATTAAGATGACTTAACAATTAAGGTCTGCACTGACCACCACTTAATTTTTATTGTCAAATTATTCCTACTAATGTTTTCATAAATCCAGTTCATTTATTTCGTATAATTAAACAATAAATTAAATCTTAACCTTTGAAAACTTAAATTTAAATTAACTTATCATTTTAGAAATTCAAAACTTTTGGTTATTACACCTTGTTTGCAATTTTGTAGATTTAAAGAGCCCCTTAAAAAAATCTTTCCTGAATAGATCGTTAAGCTTGTTTTAAAGTTTTGAATTATATTCTGATATTTTTTCATTTAGTTTATTGTTATTTTTGTTCAAGTTTTTTGACAATTACTTTGAATTTTATGCAGAAGTAACTTAAGCTTAAGATTTTATTTTTCATTTTTAGAATGACGAATTTGGTAACTTATTAATAATAGGTTAACAAATTTACAATTGCTATATAAAGAATAAAATTTCTTTTTTATAACATATAGTTCTTTATTTAATATGTTTTCCTTCGTAACATTCTTATTTCCTCATAAAGTAATATTGCATTATTTTCCTTAATATTCTAAAAATAGTTCTTTTCATCTTCCTTTGTGTTTAGTACAATTTTTTTTCGTGTTTACGCAGTTGCGGTAACTTCACATGGTCAATTCTTTCAATACAAGGGTTTTATGATAAAATTCGATTAATTTTTTTCTTTTATTTTGGAAAGAATGTAATTTGTATGATCTAAATTAACCCTACAGGGGGGGGGGGAATAAAGAGGGTTTATAATAATTTCTCACAGAATAAGGATTAATAATATATCAATACAAATAATAATCATAGTAATTTTGGAAAATAAATAATACAAAGAATTTACCAAGCTTAGGAAAAAACCTGCCTACTGCTGCCCCTAAGGTTTCTATTAGGAGTTAAACAATAAATGTTTATAGCCACTGTTAACTCGCAACTCTTGCTCAGGTGATTGTTTTATCCCTATGCTCAAAAAAATTCCCTAAATTTTCTACTAGGAGTTAAAAAATACAACGCTTGCACACAATGATAAACTTATGACTATCGCTCACCTAATTATTCTATCCTTATGCTCAAAACTTTGCCACAAGTTAATCCTTGAGTTGCAAATACTCAAACTACAATACCTGTAGTTCACAGCCTAGATAAACTAAAGTTTACAAAATAAAAAATACAACTTAAATTAAAACAACTGAAATCAAAATCATAATTTAAAGTTAACAAGACAAGTATAAATAATATAGGTCGGCCCCTTTTGTTTTCACTTGTCTTTATTTTCCTTTTTTGTTTTCTTTGCCTTGTTTCTTTTTCCTTGATGAAATAGGGTTATTATTTCAAAACCGCCGCTCCTTTTATACTTCGATTGAAAATGAGTTTGATTGTTTTGCATTGGCTCATTGATCGATTTCTTCTCTGGTAGCTTTGGAGTTGCTGATCTTTGTCAAGATATAATTGCTCTTTAAAGTGGTAAGTGATTTTTTCCCCTTTTTTATTTATGCTTGCTCAACTTCGAACTCAAAATGCCAGTGATGTACGGGATTTTTAAAGGATTAATAACCCTTTTATATATCTGATTTACATATATTGAGAATATTTTTCTGTCATTTTTGATTGTGTGTATTGACCTTCCTTTGGCTTTAGATTGTTGAATAAATCAATATGCTTTCGAAAATATTTTCTATTTTCAAGTTTTGGTAGTCTTGGAGATTTTATACTATATTTTGGCTTATTATTATTGACCAATTCCACATGTTATTAATTCTGATTTTCATACATTTTCAGTTGAATTTGCATGTTTTGACTTGACTTGAGAAGATTGACTTGTTTAACCTCAATTCGAACTTAAATTTGAATTGCTAACTATCGGTTGAATTTTCTAATTTTCCACTATGAAAACTTGCTTTGCTACCATGGCCTTTGTGCTAGTTTGATCAAAGAAATTTCTTTCCTTCATTTACATATCCCACACTCATGCTCGAACTAAAATAATAGATATTGCCCTTTGAAATTCCACTATGGAACACTTGATCACTGGACTTGGATTGTGTGCTTGAATTTGGTATTGCATATGTTTTGATGGTTTCATGTACACATTTTTTTTTTGCCTTGTTGCACATTGTTGCTATGCTGAAAGGTTGTGCAAATATGTACTTGTATTGCTTGCGCATTACTAATTTGAATGATGTTTCTGTTAAGGATGCAGATTGAGGATCTTAAGGCAAAACTAACACTAGAGGGGGTGAATAGTGTTTATAAGAAATTTATAGAAATCTTTAACAATCTTGAATTATTATATGAATCATGCAATGATTATCACACCAGAAATGATCACACACAGAGAAAAAATCACAAACTCATAAATAAGTAAATATAAAATGTAGAAAAGGAATAAACATACTGGATTTTATACTGGTTCGGATTACTCTACTTCTAGTCCCATGCAATGCTGGATTGCATAGAGTTCACCGTTGATTTTACGGTTACAAGGTTAACACTGGTTCCACTACCCTTGATTTAACGACCACATGGTTAATACCGCTCCCTTTCCTTGATTTCCGAGCTACAAGGAACACACCCCCTTTCTCAAACGATTCCCAAATGATTAAATAGCCCTAGAACTCTTGAATAGCACTTCCAATCAAAGAGTGTTTGATAGAGATTGAGAAAAGAAATAGTTTGATATAAGAGTAGAAATCGACAGAGTATAAGTGTAGAAATCAAGAAATAAAGTATGATATTGGTGGTAAGAGAAGAGATGAAGAAGAAGATGAAAAATAGATAAAAAATTCAAATTTAACCCCTATTTATAGAGTTTGAAAGGTTGCAACATTACTGAAGCGTTTCAAATAATTAAAAGACACTTCCTTTGAAATTTGAAAAAGTGACGGTTATATGTCGAAATGTCCAAGTATATATGTCAACATATATATAATATTTTGAATTTTAAAATGCTTTAAAGTGTTTAAATTAACATATATATATACACTCTGGAAATTCTTGAATAACAAATAGTGTTTCAAATGAATTTTCTAAAGTGTAAAAACATAGTAAAAATATATTTATAAAATTATATAATATAAAGCTATAAAGCATATATATTATAAACATATATGTTATAAAACTTTACAAATATGTGTGTGTGTGTGTGTGTGTGTGTATATATATATATATATATTTGAAACATAAGTAAAATCTTAATAATTTGAAATTATTTTTAGAAAAAAAAGTTTGAAATATTTTTTGAAATCAATTTGAAAAGGAATTTGAAAACAGAATTTGAAAGTGCTAACTGGAGTTTACATATAAACTAGACTCTATTACTTTGATAATCTTGAGCTCTTGAAATCTTGATTATACTCATGAGTCTTGAATACCTTGATATTTTGAATCTCGAAAACTGTACAGTCTTCTATATCACTTGTATATAATTCCTGCATATATATCTATATATATTGTGGGTAAAGATGTTAGTATACATTTTGTAATCAATAACTGAAACAAATTTGTCATCAAAATTCCATTCTCCAACAATCTCCCTTTTTTTAATCATGACAACCTTGGCTTATAAAATATTCATACCTGATATTACCTCTTGATTTGATTCCTTGAATACTCCCCCTTTCACTATGAATTTCTTCTAACTCCCCCTTAAACTATGCCTATCTTAACTATATCCTACTTTATAATTTATCCCCCTTTGTCATTATTAAAAACTATCATATACTAAATTATACTATATTGTACCTGTAGCATCCTATACTAAACTTAATTATATTATACTAAATTAGACTAAACTAAATTATACTTCCCCTAAATCTATATTATATCTGATCTAATGACTTGATCTATAATAATATACTTTTAAATAGGAAAACAATGAACATAAACATTGAATAAACTATGTAATTCAAACAATGTTTACAAATGAGTTAAACATATACAAAGCATTCAATTTAAGTATTTACGAGAACATGTATTTACAACAAACATACGTTTTACAGCGCATGTACGAATAAAACAAAAATTTAAATGTCTAATGCTTCTTGATGATTAAAGATTTATGAATTGGGCAATTGGGATAAGAATATAGAATTTAACACTTTATTCAACTATATTTCCATCTTTGTCAAAGTGTATTTCACCTACGCATATTACTTGGCTGTCTTCTTCCATGCCTTCGGTTTTGTAATAACCCAGAAAATCGGAACCAATTTAAATTTTTTATTTTGGCAATTTTAGTGAATTATAAATGATTTATAAAATACATTTCAAATTGAATTTAAAACGAATTTGTTAAGGAATATTCAAATTTGATTTGAAATTTGAAATGAAGTTGATTGATAATATATCTGTTTGGTGGTAGAGAATTTATTCTCTTACTTAACACCCTTCTCTAAGACGTACGAGCATAGAGGTTATATATTGGAAGAAATCAATAGTACGGTATAGATTGTCGATGCGGCATGTTTGTATTTCAAAAGTTAAATAATCATTAATATTGATTTTTGGGAAGATTAAAACTAAGTAGAGTTTTAATGAATTTATAATTAGACTGAAAAGAGAATGTGATAATTCAAATTCGGGAAATGATCGAGAATGGAGTATCACCAGTTTTGCTCCAAGCGATAGTTAAATCTTTAATTAGATTTGAATGTGAAATGGTGATTAAATTTACCGATAACACCACAGTGTTAGATATGGAGTATTACCAGTTTTTCTCTATGGGATGAATAGGTTGGGATTGGGAAATATATAACAAATGATTATTTCGGTAAGGTGCGCTAATCCCGACTAGTTTGGATAAACCTTAATTTGGTTATCCAAAGGAAGATTAAAGAATAAATTTAAAGAATTTGTCTTTGATAAAATTAATGGGAACCTTTTCCAAATGGTATGAATATTTAAATAAAAGAATATTCAAAATTGGAATGAGGCGTATGTTGTGTTTGTGTAGCACTTGTTTATAATATACGCAAATTATTCGGAAAGGCCAGGTTTATACCCATTCTGAATAACTAATTCAATGATAAGTCGATGATGAAGATGATGATCGAAGACCTGAGGTCTTCACATCGTTTGATGATTACGGATGTCTTGATTGGGCTGTACACCCAAGACAAGGTAATATGTGGTGATCGTCTAGACGTACTTGGAGATTGACCGGATATGCGAGGGCCTCACTCCTGTATTGGACATATGGGACGAGGAATAAGGTGACTTCGGTTTCGTTCAGACCCAAAATGAACTTGTAAATGGATGTGTCTCTGACATTGGATTTTTTTCTGTGTTGACTGATCTCTATTAAATATATATTTGTTTGGCACTGGAGAATTTATTCTCTTGCTTAACGCCCTTCTCTGAGACGTACGAGCTCAGAGGTTATATATCGATAAACATCAGTCGCGTGGCGTGAATTGTCAGTGTGGCATGCCGAGATGCAAAGGATCAAGGCTTTTGTTGAAAAGAAGAGCCTTGTGGTTAATGATCAAAGCAAGACTTTAAATAGCATAGCTTTGTGTAGTGTTAATTCGCGAGCCTCGCACCCAGGTGTGAACCAAAAACAGGATAGTGACTACATGGAAATGGACATATGTTAGTTCTAGCTACGAGTAACGTCATGGTATGGATCCCAGGCTGTTTACTCAAGTGGATGTTGCACACTATTATTACTTGATAGGAGACAAGGTACCTCGGATATATCGGTCACTACATAATCAATGGATATATTAGTCACTATGGGGCTGATGGGACATGGTTGACATACTGACCATTTTAGAGGTTCGATGAAACCGGCTAACATATAATTTATGGTATAACTAATCATTGACGGATGACCGGCCATGAAGATCCAAGGGTTGCCCAGAGTGCGTAGTCCTGAGGCACTTGCTAGTGTGTCTCAAAGCGGAGAGCAGCCATCCATGGCCTCGGTTCATAGACAGGAACCCAATTTTCAATACGTGATATTCGGTTTTAGTTGTAAATATATATATATGGCGACGTAATATAATGGTACCTATGCTGCCTATGATTGATACATTTATATTTGAAGTTGATTTCTTCACTTATAGTAATAATAAAAGATGAAATTTCGCGTTCAAGCATATTTGGCTATTATAAGGGAAAACTCTATCCTCGACTGCGTTCATTGTGTGATGGGACCTGAGTCTTATAATAGCTTCATTTTTCTCTTTGGCATTATGCTGTTATTTTTAAGCACTGGTATTCATGGGGGATAAACCCGTTCCGTGTTATACGGCGTGATCCCGTGATTTACCTAACTTTAAAATCAAGCTAATAACTGTTTTAATTCTCACACCAATCACATGACTGGCCTGAAGTTTATTGTTTTAACCTAAACTCTGGGTGCCCCTATTTTCTACACGGCAGCTAGTAGTTTTGGTTTTGCAGATATTATATTCACAGGATCCTGGTTTACAGCTGGAGCTATATTCAGAACGCTCTGTATCCATGTATTTCTTACAGTTGTGTTATGTATTATTTTTCCGCCGGCTATGTATTTAAATGTAATTTAAATCTCTGATATTTTCTGTTGTAAATTATTAATTCAGACTCCGTATATTGTTGTACTCTGATGTAATTGTTGTAATAACAATGAAATGTTATTCTGTTTGTGTTCTGATTTGTTGTGTTCTCAAATCAATCCAGGCTTTCCCTTATGGGGAAGTTTGGGTCGTCTTCAGTGTAACGATACGGATTTCGCTCGGATCTAATCGATCGCTAAATCGACCAAGACCGTTCAAAACCCCGATACGCTAACTCTGGGCGACAACACATCAGAACAAATAATAGAAGACTGTTATAAACATCATAATAATGTTACATCAGAGTACAGAATATATCAGAGTACATCGAAAAATAATAATACAATGGAAGATTAATTTACAGTAACTATAATACAATGCAGCAGAAACAAGTAAATTACATAGCGGAAGACTATCAATGCTCTGGACACAGCTTTAAGCTTCAATCTAGAACCTGCTCAATAAATAAATATCTGCAAAAAACAAACCACTCGACTGCCCGTGTGGAAAATAGGGGCACCCGAGTTTGCAAGGGAAAAGCAAACTACGAGTCAGTCATGGGACTGGTGTGAGAAACTCTACAGTTAAAATTAACTTATTTAATAATAAGACAAATCAAAGGACCACGCCGCTAATGCAGAACAGGTTTACCACCATAAATGTCAGTGTATAAACAACAATCAGTAATAGATATATGGATCTACTATGTATCAGTCGACATGCAATATCCCAGTCTACCCATTTAGATTAATCACCACACTTAGATTTTCCAAATCCAATTCAATTTACAGAAATGATTCCTTTGGACTTTATTGTGACGACCCCAAATCCCGTTCCGACGGAGACAAGGGTTATCTTTGGAATATAACACAGCAACAGATAATTGCAGAACAGAAATAAATAAATACACCAGATAATGAACAATAGAATATACTGGATAAAAGTAATCATCAGAGTTACACAGTATACAGGATCTTACTTAGAACAAATACAGTTCAGCTATACATAAAAGTCTACAGCGGAAATAAACAAAATATGTACAATAGGAGCTGAACAACATAAAAAGAGATAAATTATAGAATCCATCTTCAGCTCTAGCTATCCAGAAAGAACCAGCTAAACCTGAATACAAGGTTGCCCGTGTAGAAAAAGGGGCACCCGAGTTTGAAGGTGAAACAAACTATGAGTCAGTCATGGGACTGGTATGAGAGATCTACTCAACACATATATAATTTGGCTAATCACAGGACCACGCCACTTTCGTGGAACGGGTTTACTCCATCGGATTGCCAGTGCTTTGAAACAAATCTTTCTTTTAAACATCGCTATGCTTTTTTAAAAAATGAAGCCGTTATAAGACTCGATTCCCATCACACAATGCAACGCAAACCGGAGGATAGAGTTTTTACCTTATAACGGCCAAAATATGCTTGATACGAATAAAACAAAGGCATTTGATATTATTGCTAGTGTTTATATGCTTTGAAAACAATTTCAGATCATAACTATCAATCATAGACGACATGAGCGTCCCATGCCACTATGTCGCCACATATATATATATATATATATATATATATATATATATATATATATATATATATATATATACAATCGAAACTGCATCGTCACGTATTTGGAAATTGGATTTTCGTCATGAACCAAGGCAAAAGATAGTCCTTACCGAATTCGAGACTGCCTAGCCCGAGTCTCAGGATCAGAGCTCGAGTGACCCTAGGAGCGACAGGGCCGGTCCACCGATGTGGATTAAAATTCCCGAACAATGCGTTTCCCCGCCCTTTGGGGCGTAAACGAGCCAACGAATGACTCCATCGGACCCGGATCGTCTGATCAAACCGAGGCACCTCGCAACAGCAACAACCACATAGGTGAAAAGTATATAAATGTCAGGGCTGGTAGGTCACTGACACCACCCTAGCTAGGAAGAAACGCATGTCCTCCCTGAGGTCCTTCCTCCCGTTTCTGGTTCATACCGGGGTGTGAGGCTCGCGAATTCACGTTATACACAAAGCTACGCCACACAGGCGGTGCTTTGATCATCACCACATGACTTTTCTTTTCAACAGAAGCCCTGATCACTGCATCTTAGCATGCCACACAGGCAATTCATTCCATGCGATTGATGCCCATCGATATACAACCTCTGAGCTCGTGCGTTTCAGAGAAGGGCGTTAAGCAAAAGAATAAATTCTCCGCCGCCAAACAGATGTATATTTAATAGAGATCAATCAACACAGAATAAAATCCAATGTCAGACACACAGTCCATTTACAAGTCCGTTCTGGGTCTGAACGAAACCGGAGGCACTAAATACCTCGCAAACCCATCGATCACCACGTACGTCTGGACGATCACCACTCATTATCCATATTTCGGGATGCCTCCCAATCAGGACCTCGGTTACCATCCAAACGAGGTGAAGATCTCCGGTCTTCGACCATCGTCTTCATCTTCGACTTTCAATCGTCGGTCAATTATTTGAAATGAGAATTAACTCGGCCTTTTCAAATAATTCACGTATATTTAGAATTTCAAATCAATTTATTTCAATGGTTAAATTATTCGACAACACCAATTTTGTTCTTTAATGTAATTTTCACACCAAATACATTCAACCATCAAAAGCCACATAAATCGAGCAAATTCTATATTTTTCCCTTCCATATCGTTTATAATATTTTATAACGATTTATCGCTATTTTTATTTATTTTAAAATCGCCAATTTATTCAAAACGACGCTTCGGGCCATAGCGCAGCCGTGGCGCTGTTTTTCTTCAGATTTGATTTACACATATCTGAAAATCTAACCGTTGGATCTTCATAAAATTTACATCATTAGAAAGGTCTTTTCAAAACGAATCCAACGGTTCCAGTTTCGGGAAAATCCGACGGTCGGATCTCCCGGTACAATCGTTTGAAATTTCGATTTCAAAATACGAACTACAGCGTCGTTAGTCGATTAAATATAATTATATTTATAAATATATATATATATATATATAAATATAACCGTTTCTGGCGCTGTTTTTCTTCAGTTTTGAATTAAACATTCTCGATAATCCAACCGTTGGATTTTTACAAAGTTGGTGTCGTTGGAAAGATATTTCCAAGGCGAACCCGACGGTTGCGGTTTCGGGAAAATCCAATGGTCGGATTTCCCGCACTAGTTGTTTGAAATCATGGTTTCAAAATGCGAACTGCATGACTACGTTTCGTTTTAATTTTATTTATATTTATATATTTATATAAATATAGTTCATTCAATGATTTCAATATCGTTTTCACTTCAAATATTTCACTAACGCCCTAAAATTTTGGAAAATTTCGCCATAACCTCCCCTGCACCGGGAGCATCGGGAAATCTCAAATAGCTTCCCCGGTCCTTCTAATCTCAAAAAGAAAAAGCCAAGCGGCTAGCCAACAGGCTCATAAAATCATCACCCAAACAAAACAGTAAATGTGTACCTATTGGTCGGGCACAAAATTTTATTCCTCTTCTCTAGCCCCTTTGCTATAACCTGTTCAATGAATATGCATGTACATATATATAGTTCTTATCATTTATCATTTTCTATTCAACCTCATATTTGATTTCTATTTGGTTTAAAAACACCATTCATTCTAATGTTACATACATAGGTACAAATCATATCATTAGCTAATTAATGAATATTTCAAATCATATATATTTATTTGAACAAGTGGCTATTTTTAACACTTCACATTTCAACGATTCACGCATATAATAAAAATGTGATTTTTATTGTAAAACAACTCATTTCAAAACACTATTATTGGTATATTTCATATTGGTGATAAAAATAGGATTTTTCTTATAAAACAATTTCTTTCAAAACGAGATTATTTTACACAGTTCATATAGTCGATAAAAGGTGATTTTTATTATCAAACAATTTATTTCAAAATATGAATACCATTCAACACATGAATTTCTAATCAACGAATGAATATCAATTCAACACATGAAGGTTTTCTATTCAATGAATAAATATAGTTTAAGCAGATGAAAATAATTCAAACACACGAATATTATTCAAAATTTCGGCAGCATAACGGCAGGGTAGTTAAAACCGTGACCGTCCCTAGTACGGCTCCTCACTCTACCTTAAAACCTCGCGGTTTTTGACAATGGGGATCATGCATCTAGTTCGCACGCAGGCGGCATGTATATATTTATTTCATTTCCACAAACTAATCCTATGTGGTTTCAACCAAATATTTCTCAACCACAAACGGGTATTTTTCAACCCCAATCAATCAATATCAACCACAAACAATCCCAAACAACCATCCGCTATCAATCAATTTTCACACCAATCACAATCAATAAATATCGTCCATGGTTTGTGGACGAGGGGCGTATATATATATATATATATATATATATATATATATATATATATATATATATATATATATATATATATATATAGCAATTCACTTTTATTTCAACACATATATAATTTTTACAACGCATATATAACTTATACATCGAACATACAACTTATACAACGCTTATACATGAGGTGTACAACGTTTATATAACTCATACATCGACTATATAATTTATACATCGTCGTTTTCCATATTGTTTTTAAATCAGAAATCTCACATTGGGTTCCACTCCACCAAAAATAGCAGAAGGCTCAGAAAAATATGCGGTCTCTTCTAAAATGTAGAAGGCGTCCTCACGAGTCCACTGTCTCTTGTTTCACTGAATTTCGTCAACATAGCAAAAAGATATGTAATTTCAAACACTGGTTACATTAAACGATTAACTAAATTAATTAGCAACAAATAAAGTCATTACTGTTGCATCTTCTTCTTCGTTAAAATTCGAACCCGACATTCACCACCCAGGTTCACCAACGCGCACCGCCAGAGGTTGATTGACGTCGATCCACCTCCACCACCAGGAGCGCTCTACACTGGTTGATCGTCGCCCTCGTCGTGGTGCAACTCGGAGCTCCAGGTGCTCCGTTATTCAGGCGTGAAACGGCGGACTTTGAGCCCCAAATTTGAACGATTTACTCAATAAAATCAGATCTTGCCCGTTGGATCTGTAGAGCTCTCGATGCTCTTTGATTTGGTTCCTTGAATCCTCGAAAACGTGGTGCGGAGAGGGAGATCGGGGAGGATGAAGTTGGGGCAATTTCCGTCGTTCAAAATAAAAGGGTGGCGGCTCGTTAATTTAGGGTTAGGGTTTAACGTAGGGGTATATTTATATATAAATATATTTTAATATTTTATTTAATTTAATTCTCTAATCAATTCAACTTTGTTCGAACCCCAAATCAAACCCAGTGACTGTCGTCCCTAGCGTTTTACCCCCATTCCGAACACAATGGGATAGGTTTCGAAGGCCCATTCGAATGTTTCAGTCAGTTTCCATTCAAATTAAAATATAAAACATTCAATATTTAATTTGAACGTGCATTTCAATTTGCCAGGGCCACAAACTGATTCGAAAAATTCCAGAAAAATAAATCTAGCTATGTTTTGACGATACGGTCCCAACAAAACTAGTTTCGTCGAATTTTGAGACCGTTTGCAAAAAGGCCCATTTCCGGTCGATCCAATTTAACTGAAATTGACCAAAACACATTTTCTTTTGCCACGCTCACATATTAGCTTCAAAAATTACGAAATTTGAAACCTAGTAATAACTTCTCATCCCGGATTGAACAAAAGTGGTTTCGTCGAATTCCGAGGTCGTATGCAAAATGGCCATTTTCACGGGCTATATAAATTCCATAGCGACCATTCTGATAATTCATTTGGCCATAACTTTTGCTTTCCGCTATGAAAATTCGATTTTTCAGATTCGTTAGAAAGGTATTCACTAACAGATTTAAATATTTTTGGTTTCCCTAAAATCCGTTTTGTTTTGCACCCGGTACAGTCCAACAAAGTTTGAATTCAATTTTTGAAACTGCAGCGCCTTTTCAGGCCTTGTTTATAATTATAATTAATTATATTCATTTTCAATTGTCGATTCAAACTCAGTTTTCATCTCAATTATTGAAAATATTTATTTTAAATATTTAAAATCCATTATTTTAGCCAATTTAAAAAATTTTAATGGGTTCAGATTTTCTGGGTCGTTACAATCTCCCCCACTTAAAACTTTTCGTCCCCGAAAAGGAACAAAGTCGAAAGTGGTTTGATAATTCTACAATCACACAATACAGCAACCAATCAGGCAGTTTGACCCTGTAAGCGAGAGTTCCGATCCGTTCTAGAATAGGAAACGGACCAATGAATTTGTGTGCCAATTTTCCAGTTTTACCGAACCGGATTACTCCTCTCATCGGCGATACTTTCAAATACACGTAGTCGCCAACAGCAAAAGATATATCTCTTCTTATTTTATCGGCATAGCTCTTTTGTCGGCTTTGAGTGGCGAGTAATCGCTTCTTAATAAAATCGACCTTATCGGCGGCTTCTCGAATCATATCAGGACCCAATACAAGTCTATTACCAGGTTCGACCCAACAAGCAGGGGATCGGCACGGTCTACCATACAATGCTTCGAATGGCGACATTGTCAGACTCGCCTGGTTGCTGTTGTTATATGAGAATTCAGCCAAATGCAGATGGTCTTCCCATGATCCACCGAAATCTATAAGACAAGCCCGCAATAGATCTTCTAAAATGCGATTCACCCTCTCAGTCTGACCGTCTGTCTGAGGATGATAAGCGGTGCTCAAGTTCAACTTCGTTCCCAGCTCGACTTGAAATGCTTCCCAGAATTTGCTAGTGAAGATTGTATCTCTATCACTTACTATACTGAGCGGCACTCCATGTAGTTTAACTATTTCCCTGAAGTATATCTGCGCCAGACTCTGAGCAGTTCTATTTGACCTGACAGGTATGAAATGGGCGGTCTTCGTGAAGCAATCTACGATCACCCAAATACTGTCATTTCCTTTTCTGGTTCTGGGCAGACCATCAATGAAATCCATTGAAATATGTTCCCACTTCCAACCCGGAACTTCCAGCGGTTGTAATAATCCAGCCAATTTCTGTTGGTCGCTTTTGACTAGTTGGCAAGTAGGGCATCGACTAACATATATCGAGATATCTCTTTTTAACAACTTCCACCAGAATGTGCGTTTGATATCGTTATACATTTTATTCACACCCGGATGGATACTGAGCTTAGATTTGTGGCATTCATCAAGCACATCCCTTCTGAGTTCAGGAATTTCTGGAACGCAAATTCGTCCTTCTAACCTCAGAATCCCTTCGCTGTCTAGCTGGAAATCCGAAGCATTGCCTTCACGAATTCGCTGACTCATTCCTTTGATAAATTGGTCGTCTTCTTGGAGAGCCGATATCTTATCAATCAACGAAGTCGCAATGATAAAACTGGCGATCATCTCATTCTTCCGGCTTAACGCATCGGCCACGACATTGGCTTTCCCTGGAATGTATAGAATTTCAAAATCATATGCTGCAAGAAACTCCAGCCAACGTTGCTGCCTCAGATTCAAGTCCTTCTGAGTGAACAGATACTTTAACGACTGGTGATCTGTAAACAGTTCAAATCTCTCGCCCAGAAGATAGTGTCTCCAGATTTTCAAAGCGAATACTATAGCCAATAACTCAAGATCATGAGTTACGTAGTTCTTCTCGTGCGGCTTCAGTTGACGGCTAGCATAAGCAATCACTTGGCCCCTTTGCATTAACACTGCGCCAAGGCCTTCTCTAGAAGCATCAGTCCAGACTTTCAAATCCTGGTTGCCATCGATGATGGTTAACACTGGAGCAGTTGTTAATCTCAACTTTAGCTCTTCGAAAGCCTCCTCACTTTCTGGAGTCCATTTGAATTTAGAGTGCTTCTTTGTAAGCTTCGTTAAGTGACCTGATATCTTCGAAAAGTCTTTATCGAATTTCCGGCAATAACTAGCCAATCCGAGAAAACTGCGGACTTCAGTGGGAGTACTAGGCTGTTTCCAGTTCTGAATAGCTGTGATTTTACTTGGATCCACAGCGATTCCTTCTTTCGATATGATGTGGCCCAGAAATTCTACTTCATCTTGCCAGAAGATACATTTGGAAAATTTGGCTTTTAATACATTCCGTCTCAGAATTTCTAGAACCTGTTCCAGATGCTTTTCATGTTCGGCCTTTGATTTAGAGAAGATTAGTATATCGTCAATAAAAACCAGAACAAATTTATTCAATACTCCTTTGAATACTCTGTTCATCAGATCGACGAAGTAAGCTGGAGCATTACATAAGCCGAATGGCATTACTAACCACTCGTAGAATAAGTCGAGACCTCTGAATGCTGTCATTGGAACACACTCTTCGGCAATTCAAAGTTGATGGAAGCCTGTAGCTAGGTCCATTCTTGAGAATACTTGTGCTCCATTTAATCGATCCAACAAATCATCAATCTGCGGCAATGGATACTTGTTCTTTATTGTCTGCTTGTTCAGATCACGATAGTCCACGCATAGCCGTAGAGTACCGTCAGATTTTGGGACAAATACCACTGCTGCACCCCAATCAGTGAAACTAGGCCTTATCAGACTTTTCCATACTAGCTGTCATGTTTGATTGTCTAATTCCTCCTTCTCTTTCAAGGACATTCTTCGAATAGCGTGAACTACCGGCCTTGCATTCGGAATTAAAGCAATTTTGAAATCTATTTCTCTCTGCGGAGGTAAGCGAACAACTTCCTCGAACACATCCGCATAGTTCTTGACGACGGGAATATCTTTGATGAGGTCGGGAATATTCTCTGCAACTTCTGGGATATTTCCTATTTGAGCTGGAGAAACATCGAGAGCTAACCAGAAATCTTTTCTATTTGAAGTTGGGCCTTCACATGGTATGGTTATATAATTCCCCGATTGGGCCTTTGCTTTAACCACTCTCTCGGCGCATTTAACTTCCGCTTCATATTTGGTTAGCCAATCCAATTCCAGAATAAGATCGAATTCATTAAAATTCATGACCATAGAGACAGTATGGAGTTTATAGCAGGAAAAAGAGACAGGTACTGCACAAGCCCAACTGAGATTGATGGAACCTCCAACTGGATTTTGGACAGTCATTGGCTCTTTGAGCTTCTTCAAATTCAAATCCAACTTCTTGACTGCACTCTTTGCAATAAAGCTTCGTGACGTGCCTGTGTCAAACAGTACTTTAACTGGAATGTTTTTGACATTGAGCGTGCCTTCTAAAACATCAGACCTTTCCTGAGCAGACGAGGAGGCAGGTACTTCTACCACTTCATTTACATGTACTGCTTTAGGTTTTCTGAATAGCGGGCAGGCCTTTGAAAGATGACCGAACTGATGGCATTGACTGCACTTTCTATTCTCCTGGAACTTCTTACCGGATTTAGTTTCATCTTTCCTTAACTTCTTCGAGGGTTTACAACTCCTAGTCAAATGCCCCTGTTTATGGCAGTTACTGCATACAGCTGTCGTTACTGGTTCTTTTTCAGATCTGGCCCTTTTTCGATTTACTTCGGGCTCCTTACTGACTTCAGACATTGTACTGGCCTCAGGACGATCAGTTTCAGACTCAATTTTATTACTAGAGCTGACTTCCTCTTCGTCGCGCAACATGCCTTTCTTATGGAGATCTTCATACTGATAAGCCATATAAATCATTTCTGAAAAAAGGAGCTTCACATGCCCCATTACTTTATTCTGATATTTCCTTTGAAGCCCGTAAATAAATCTCAAATTCTTTCTCCTCGTATTCTGAATTAGATGGGGAGCAAAGTGAGAAAGTTCGTTGAATTTCTTATGATATTCTGGGATGGTCATATCTCCTTGTATCAAATAAGAAAATTCATCACAAAGGCGCTCAGTCGCTTCGGGAGGGGTAAATCTTTTGTGGAAAATCACTTTGAATCTGTCCCAGGTGATATCACCTTCTGGATTATCTTTAATGATTGAATCCCACCAAAACAAAGCTTCTTCTTTGAGTGCCCAGGAGGCCAGTAATCTTTTCTGGTCATCCCTCAGCTTTAATGCTTCAAAGATTTTCTCAGCCGAACGAATCCAAGCTTGTGTTTTCATAATTGCTTCTTCACCCGCAAAGGGTTTTCCACCCAGATTTCTATACTTCATGAATAGAGCTTCTATATCCGGGTCAGTATTACTTCTTCTGTTTCTGGCACTCATTTTCTAGTTCTTCTGCAAATAACAGATCAAGTGTCAGGTCAACAGGAAAGATTTTCAAAATATAGAGACAAATACTTGGATGTAAATGTGTCTATCTAGGTGTAATTTCATTCTGCTTTACTTATACTAGGATATTACTGATCCTATCTGTATAGAGTTACCCGTCCTAGAATATTACTGGTTTTATTTCTGATGGGTTCGTTCAAATGTTATATTCCATAACTAAGCTTAACCTGGCTCTGATACCCCGTTGTGACGACCCCAAATCCCGTTCCGACGGAGACAAGGGTTATCTTTGGAATATAACACAGAAACAGATAATTGCAGAACAGAAATAAATAAATACACCAGATAATGAACAATAGAATATACTGGATAAAAGTAATCATCAGAGTTACACAGTATACAGGATCTTACTTAGAACAAATACAGTTCAGCTATACATAAAAGTCTACAGCGGAAATAAACAAAATATGTACAATAGGAGCTGAACAGCATAAAAAGAGATAAATTATAGAATCCATCTTCAGCTCCAGCTATCCAGAAAGAACCAGCTAAACCTGAATACAAGGCTGCCCATGTAGAAAAAGGGGCACCCGAGTTTGAAGGTGAAACAAACTACGAGTCAGTCATGGGACTGGTATGAGAGATCTACTCAACACATATATAATTTGGCTAATCACAGGACCACGCCACTTTCGTGGAACGGGTTTACTCCATCGGATTGCCAGTGCTTTAAAACAAATCTTTCTTTTAAACATCGCTATGCTTTTTATAAAAATGAAGCCGTTATAAGACTCAGTTCCCATCACACAATGCAACGCAAACCGGAGGATAGAGTTTTTACCTTATAACGGCCAAAATATGCTTGATACGAATAAAACAAAGGCATTTGATATTATTGCTAGTGTTTATATGCTTTGAAAACAATTTCAGATCATAACTATCAATCATAGACGACATGAGCGTCCCATGCCACTATGTTGCCACATATATATATATACAATCGAAACTGCATCGTCACGTATTTGGAAATTGGATTTCCGTCATGAACCAAGGCAAAAGATAGTCCTTACCGAATTCGAGACTGCCTAGCCCGAGTCTCAGGATCAGAGCTCGAGTGACCCTAGAAGTGACAGGGCCGGTCCACCGATGTGGATTAAAATTCCTGAACAATGCGTTTCCCCGTCCTTTTGGGCGTAAACGAGCCAACGAATGACTCCATCGGACCCGGATCGTCCGATCAAACCGAGGCGCCTCGCAACAACAACAACCACATAGGTGAAAAGTATATAAATGTCAGGGCTGGTAGGTCACTGACACCACCCTAGCTAGGAAGAAACGCATGTCCTCCCTGAGGTCCTTCCTCCCGTTTCTGGTTCATACCGGGGTGTGAGGCTCGCGAATTCACGTTATACACAAAGCTATGCCACACAGGCGGTGCTTTGATCATCACCACAGGACTTTGCTTTTCAATAGAAGCCCTGATCACTGCATCTTAGCATGCCACACAGGCAATTCATGCCATGTGACTGATGTCGATTGATATACAACCTCTGAGCTCGTGCATTTCAGAGAAGGGCGTTAAGCAAAAGAATAAATTCTCCGCCGCCAAACAGATGTATATTTAATAGAGATCAATCAACACAGAATAAAATCCAATGTCTGACACATAGTCCATTTACAAGTCCGTTCTGGGTCTGAACGAAACCGGAGGCACTAAATACCTCGCAAACCCATCGATCACCACGTACGTCTGGACGATCACCACTCATTATCCATATTTCGGGATGCCTCCCAATCAGGACCTCGGTTACCATCCAAACGAGGTGAAGATCTCCGGTCTTCGACCATCGTCTTCATCTTCGACTTTCAATCGCCGGTCAATTATTTGAAATGAGAATTAACTCGGCCTTTTCAAATAATTCACGTATATTTAGAATTTCAAATCAATTTATTTCAATGGTTAAATTATTCGACAACACCAATTTTGTTCTTTAATGTAATTTTCACACCAAATACATTCAACCATCAAAAGCCACATAAATCGAGAAAATTCAGTTTATTTCCCTTCCATATCGTTTATAATATGCTATAACGATTTATCGCTATTTTTATTTATTTTAAAATCGCCAATTTATTCAAAACGATGCTTCGGGCCATAGCGCGGCCGTGGCGCTGTTTTTCTTCAGATTTGATTTACACATATCTGAAAATCTAACCGTTGGATCTTCATAAAATTTACATCATTAGAAAGGTCTTTTCAAAACGAATCCAACGATTCCAGTTTCAGGAAAATCCGACGGTCGGATCTCCCGGTACAATCGTTTGAAATTTTGATTTCAAAATACGAACTGCAGCGTCGTTGGTCGATTAAATATATATATATATATATATATATATATATATATATATATAATCGTTTCTGGCGCTGTTTTTCTTCAGTTTTGAATTAAACATTCCCGATAATCCAACCGTTGGATTTTTACAAAGTTGGTGTCGTTGGAAAGATATTTCCAAGGCGAACCCAACGGTTGCGGTTTCGGGAAAATCCAATGGTCGGATTTCCCGCACTAGTTTTTTGAAATCATGGTTTCAAAATGCGAACTGCATGACTACGTTTCGTTTTAATTTTATTTATATTTATATATTTATATAAATATAGTTCATTCAATGATTTCAATATCGTTTTCACTTCAAATATTTCACTAACGCCCTAAAATTTTGGAAAATTTTGCCATAACCTCCCCTGCACCGGGAGCATCGGGAAATCTCAAATAGCTTCCCCGGTCCTTCTAATCTCAAAAAGAAAAAGAAAAAGCCAAGCGGCTAGCCAACAGGCTCATAAAATCATCACCCAAACGAAACAGTAAATGTGTACCTATTGGTCAGGCACAAAATTTTATTCCTCTTCTCTAGCCCCTTTGCTATAACCTGTTCAATGAATATGCATGTACATATATATAGTTCTTATCATTTATCATTTTCTATCCAACCTCATATTTGATTTCTATTTGGTTTAAAAACACCATTCATTCTAATGTTACATACATAGGTACAAATCATATCATTAGCTAATTAATGAATATTTCAACTCATATATATTTATTTGAACAAGTGGCTATTTTTAACACTTCACATTTCAACGATTCACGCATATAATAAAAATGTGATTTTTATTGTAAAACAACTCATTTCAAAACACTATTATTGGTATATTTCATATTGGTGATAAAAATAGGATTTTTCTTATACAACAATTTCTTTCAAAACGAGATTATTTTACACAGTTCATATAGTCGATAAAAGGTGTTTTTTATTATCAAACAATTTATTTCAAAATATGAATACCATTCAACACATGAATTCTAATCAACGAATGAATATCAATTCAACACATGAAGGTTTTCTATTCAATGAATAAATATAGTTTAAGCAGATGAAAATAATTCAAACACACGAATATTATTCAAAATTTCGGCAGCATAACGGCAGGGTAGTTAAAACCGGGACCGTCCCTAGTATGGCTCCTCGCTCTACCTTAAAACCTCGCGGTTTTTGACAATGGGGATCATGCATCTAGTTCGCACGCAGGCGGCATGTATATATTTATTTCATTTCCACAAACTAATCCTATGTGGTTTCAACCAAATATTTCTCAACCACAAACGGGTATTTTTCAACCTCAATCAATCAATATCAACCACAAACAATCCCAAACAATCATTCGCTATCAATCAATTTTCACACCAATCACAATCAATAAATATCGTCCATGGTTTGTGGACGAGGGGCGTATATATATATATATTTATTTATAGCAATTCACTTTTATTTCAACACATATATAATTTTTACAACGCATATATAACTTATACATCGAACATACAACTTATACAACGCTTATACATGAGGTGTACAACGTTTATATAACTCATACATCGACTATATAATTTATACATCGTCGTTTTCCATATTGTTTTTAAATCAGAAATCTCACATTGGGTTCCACTCCACCAAAAATAGCAGAAGGCTCAGAAAAATATGCGGTCTCTTCTAAAATGTAGAAGGCGTCCTCACGAGTCCACTGTCTCTTGTTTCACTGAATTTCGTCAACATAGCAAAAAGATATGTAATTTCAAACACTGGTTACATTAAACGATTAACTAAATTAATTAGAAACAAATAAAGTCGTTACTGTTGCATCTTCTTCTTCGTTAAAATTCGAACCCCACATTCACCACCCAGGTTCACCAACGCGCACCGCCAGAGGTTGATTGACGTCGATCCACCTCCACCACCAGGAGGGCGCTACACTGGTTGATCGTCGCCCTCGTCGTGGTGCAACTCGGAGCTCCAGGTGCTCCGTTATTCAGGCGTGAAACGGCGGACTTTGAGCCCCAAATTTGAACGATTTACTCAATAAAATCAGATCTTGCTCGTTGGATCTGTAGAGCTCTTGATGCTCTTTGATTTGGTTCCTTGAATCCTCGAAAACGTGGTGCGGATAGGGAGATCGGGGAGGAGGAAGTTGGGGCAATTTCCGTCGTTCAAAATAAAAGGGTGGCGGCTCGTTAATTTAGGGTTAGGGTTTAACGTAGGGGTATATTTATATATAAATATATTTTAATATTTTATTTAATTTAATTCTCTAATTAATTCAACTTTGTTCGAACCCCAAATCAAACCCAGCGACTGTCGTCCCTAGCATTTTACCCCCATTCCGAACACAATGGGATAGGTTTCGAAGGCCCATTCGAATGTTTCGGTCAGTTTCCATTCAAATTAAAATATAAATCATTCAATATTTAATTTGAACGTGCATTTCAATTTGCCAGGGCCACAAACTGATTCAAAAAATTCCAGAAAAATAAATCTAGCTATGTTTTGACGATACGGTCCCAACAAAACTAGTTTCGTCGAATTCTGAGACCGTTTGCAAAAAGGCCCTTTTCTGGTCGATCCAATTTAACTAAAATTGACCAAAACACATTTTCTTTTGCCACGCTCACATAATAGCTTCAAAATTTACGAAATTTGAAACCTAGCAATAACTTCTCATCCCGGATCCAACAAAAGTGGTTTCGTCGAATTCCGAGGTCGTATGCAAAATGGCCATTTTCACGGGCTATATAAATTCCATAGCGACCGTTCTGAAAATTCATTCGGCCATAACTTTTGCTTTCCGCTATGAAAATTCGATTTTTCAGATTCGTTAGAAAGGCATTCACTAACAAATTTAAATATTTTTGGTTTCCCTAAAATCCGTTTTGTTTTGCACCCGGTACAGTCCAACAAAGTTTGAATTCAATTTTTGAAACTGCAGCGCCTTTTCAGGCCTTGTTTATAATTATAATTAATTATATTCGTTTTCAATTGTCGATTCAAACTCAGTTTTCATCTCAATTATTGAAAATATTTATTTTAAATATTTAAAATCCATTATTTTAGCCAATTTAAAAAATTTAAATTGGTTCAGATTTTCTAGGTCGTTACATTTATTTCCCGATTTCTATTTCAAATCATTTGAAATACATATCTAGCTTTTATATCAAAGTAGATTTCACTTCGGGATCACATGCCAAATCGTCTGGAAATATGAATTCCTAAACATAACATTGCATACAAACAAGTATGGAACCAAATATCGGGAATCTTCCCTCAGAAAAGGCAGTAAGCACCCCTCCAACTCAATATATATATATATATATATATATATGTATGTATGTGTGTGCGTGCGTGTGTGTGCGCACCTCCTACGCATGGAACAGGCTACACTGCTGACCACTCACCCTAAAGCACTGGATCCAACCCATTACTTTTAGTCGCTCTCGGGTCTCCCGAATCTTTAGCCACGCACTAAACCATTTTATATCCCGAAGTAGGGAAAATCATTTCACAACACAATAATCACAAGTACTTTCAAACTATAGCACTTCACACCAGCAATTCACACATATGATCAGTCACTATTAATCACATAACGTTTGACCTCGTACGTCCCAAAGAAGGGTGTTAAGCAAGAGAATAAATTCTTCGCCACCAAACAGATACATCATTAATAGCAACTAGTCGAATATGTGATGAACTACAATGTAAACCATAATACATTTCCAAATCATTTCGAAGTCATAAGGTTTTAGCCATTGAAATCCTTTTTGTTTTATAAAACATTTTTATAAAACATTCCCTGTCCAAAATCGGGAATACATTTCTTTTCACTTAAGAAAAATATCATTTCAAAATCATTCATTAAATTTGAAATGAACACAACAACATCGCTACACATCTCATAGTCAAATCGTGAAGTGTTTCACAAGATGTTAGCATACCAGTATTTCTGCCCAACCCAATGCTAAATGTAAAAGCATATCTTGCCCATAAACTGGTCGAGCACAATCCAAACAATCAATCAATCACAATCACGAATATAAACAACCAAGTAAATTTGGTTTAATCACAACACGTGTTTTGGTAAATTCAATTACCATTTATTCATACACAATCTAATTAAAGATATATTCAAACTCCAATTGGTTTTAATCCCAAAAATCATTTCTTACTGATTGTTCAACTTTCTGGAAATTAATCCTGCTTTTACTCAGGTTAAAAAACTAATGTCATTTAAACACAGTTCACAACAAATCAAAAATCCAATTTCAATTCAATTCCAATTAAATATTAATTAATTGGTAAACTTTATTAAATCTTAATTAAAAGATTTATTCTTTTCTCAATTGGGTTTAAGAACAGTGTTAATGAAGACGCCATTCACGACAAACCCAAAATCCAATTTGATATTAAATACAAGGCTCTGAATGGAAAATAATATCGGCTTATATTCAATATTAAATTCTGAAATTAATAAATATCGTATTGGGTACAACGATATATATATCTTCCAAATCCCTTCACAATATCCGTATAATCACGGAATCCAATATCGAAATATTCCGAAGATTATTTCCATTCCAATTCATACACTAAAAATATCAGGTTATTTTAAAACCATTTCAATCCAATTTATTTATTTAAAAATAATTGGATTATAATTCTAGTTAATAACTTGATCATTTCGATAAAAATGTATTTTTATCTTTACAAATTTGGAAATTTTCATCAAAATTCTTTACAAATCATTTATTATGATTTTACACGAATTTTTGATATTTTTAGAATTTTTATCAAGGCCGGTACAATCGGTTTCCAATAACAGTCACCGAACTGCACTTACAACGACCTTTTCCAAATTTGATTTGGACATTATTCCAAATCCAACCGTTAGATTTCAAATCTCTTATATTCCTTGGAAATCTCTTTTTGATACGAACCCAATGGTTCTGGTTTTAGGAGAATTCGACGGTCATATCTCCCGTAATGTCAATTCGAAGTCAATGGTTGAAATTCGTGAACGGTCGCAGTGCATTCTATTCAGGCCATTAAATATATATATATATATATTATATTTCATCGATTTCTATTTAAAACGTATTTTATAAATCGTTTTAAATTCTCTTTTAAAAACGATTCCAACTTCTATTTCAATTTTTAATCAAAATTGAATATTCCATATATATTCTTATTTTCCATTTTTTTTAAAACAAAGTTATTTATTTTTATGAACAAAGTTATTTTTATTTTCTAAAAAAAGTTATTTTTTCTAAGCAAAGTTATTTTTATTTCTCTAAAACAAAGTTATTTTTATTATTTAAAAAAAAAGATTACATTTTTAGAAAATAAAAATAACTTTGTTTTTAAAAATAAAATATTGGAACAATAAAAATATCATTTTTATTGAATGAATAAAATATATAAAATATTCATGTATGGAATAAAGTATTTGAACAATAAAAAAATAATTTTTTTATTGAATATATGAACCATATAAAATGGTCATGTGTTGAAAATAAATATTCATTTACAAATCGGACGATTTGTTTATGTACACCCATTTAACTAATATTGATTGGGACGATAAATTTTATACATCACCCAATTGCACAAATAATAATCAGAGCCTTGGTTTATAGAGCTCAAGAACAAGACACATTAGAACCATACGAAAGATGTAACACCCCGTAATTTTAAAACATGACATAAGAGATAATTAAGGAATAATTAATTTTTAAATGAAGAATTAGGTGAAATGGGTTATGCCATTGCGTTTGTCTCGGAACTCTACTAGAGATAGAGTCCGAGTTTGCGTAAAACGAATACCGTATGAAGAAGTTATGGACAATAGAAGTTGAGCAGAAAACAGGCTGGGATAACTGGCGCACTTGTGAAGTGCGCCATAACAAAAAAGAACTTACGCCCATGCCAAAGAAAGACCTACACAGAATTCTGGAGAGTTCTCTGATGACTTGTCCTTCGGGGATTGGATGGATGACGTGTTTTCTAATCAAATGGTTCAAATGATCTCTAATCTAATCTAAAGGCCCTAATTCACCTAATACATCTATAAAAACACACCTAGATCTAACCCTAATTTCATTACACTAATCCATGGTGCCTCCATGCTGCCTTAACCTAAATTAAAAAGTAGCCTCTCTTCTCTTCTCCAAAGAAAATCAGAATTAGAGTATTCAAATTGGAAGATAAGAATCAAATTCTACAACAAAGGTTTAGCTAATCAAATTCAGAAATTAGATTCAGATCTATTCTCTCTTCTTAATCCTACAACAAAAGTGATTATGATAGGATTGCAAATTGGATTTTAAGAACATGCCAGTACGATGAATCATATCAAGTTTGTAAATTCTTATCGTTCAGATTCATACCCAAATTACTGTTGTCATATGCCTAATTGAATCTATTTTATTGTTCTATGCTAGTTCATGTTTCATATGCCTATTTTATGCCAGTTTTGATGACATGATTCTCTTTCCCTTCTTCTTTTCCATTTTTTATGAGATTAGGCTACTTCGAGCCTAACATATTGTGTTGAGATTTGCGTACGAATAACGTTTGGACGATTAGGAAAAGTTTGAGCAAATTTGTTATAAAATGAGATTATTGGCATAAATCAATTTGAGCATAATTGTGTATAAGTTATATACATGAGATTTGGCATAAGTTGGATATGGTCATAATTGTATATAATTTGTATACATAAGGTTTGGCATAAATTGTAATTAACAATGAACACAAATTGATTTGGGCGTAATTTGGCATGACATGTATACATAAGATTATAGGCCTAATTTGGATTATAATTATGAACATAATTTAGATTGGAAATTATGGGTAATTGGGATATAATTTAATCCAAGATTTAAAGTTGGGACTTGAATCACGAAAGTAATAATGAACGCCTAAGGCACGAGGTTAGATTCGGATTGTGGTATAAGACCACCCCGAAACCGCCTGGCACATCCAGCAACCGCAATTTTGTAATCTAATGGGAGAGGTCAAAGGCAGAAATTAAATACGTAATAATGCAAAACACGAGGTTAGATTAGAATTGCGGTATAAGACTGTCCGGAACCGTCCGGCATATCCAACAACCACAAAACGACAATCTAATGTAGGAGGTCATGCAAGATTACGGTTATAATGAATTAATGAACACTTAACCAAGATAAGACATGTAGTAAGACATGGGGGTTAAGTGGGTGACATGGGTGACATGTGAAATATAACTAGAAGCACTTAACCAAGGTGAAACATGTGATTAGACATGGGAATAAAGAGGGGTTAAGTAGGAATTCCTAGTGGGGACCAAGCTTAGAAGGGAAGCTTGGGTCAAGTGGGTGGACCCTTTTCAACCAGTAACCCATTTTTTATCTATGTGAGCTAGAACTAGGTCGAAGATGGGGGCACGCTTACTGGTTTGATTGTAAGAGGTCAATAAAGAGTTAGCGGTGGAAACGCAAGTCCAACGGAGTCATGTGCGTGTGTGGGTCTGGTTTGGTAGGTAAGACATTGTTGCATCGTGTAGATATAAGCCGTGCCTTTTAGTAGTATCGGGTTGCCACTTTAGGGAGTGATACACCCTACTGTGGAACCAACACGGGTATCTACGAGTTAGGGAGTCGATCGAATGGGGAGGGTAGTGGGTACAACTAGTGGAGCTAGGAGCAGGCGGCACCTATGACAACACCTAGGAGTACACGAAACTACTATCTTTATTATTATCATCATGATTAGTGAGAGGGATCATCTTTTAGTGTGAAACTAGTATTGGTGCGGTGTAGGAATTATCTTATAGTGATTAGAAACGCAATCAACGTTATATCTTGTTCATCTTGGTTACCTTGTCATATCTGCTTATGTTACAGTCGTCTCTTATATCCAGTTTATGTTCTTATCCTGTTACTTTACTGATTATATTGTTAAAGTCATTGGACTTGCCAGACGTATGTCTGACCTCTTTTTGTTTCGCCTCTTTTCCTTCTTTCCCCCCAGGTCCTTAGGGTGGGATTAGTGAAGTTTGACTTGGATCTCTTTCTTCTTGAAGTGCTTGGGAGTGTTGAAAGTAATGCTCAGCTTTATCTCTTTCTCATTATGGCTATTTGGAGTGGGATTATAATTTTACTTTTATGTACCCCGATAATAGTTTTGTAAAAGATGGATATTTGTGTACTTGACTCTAGTATGTGGTAATGTTGTAACCAAACATGTTTTTCTTTTCCGCTGCAATGAATAAACTTTGAATTTTCTTAAGTACCATTTATATATTTGTCTTGTGATCTTCTGTTCTATACTCTTATAATACTCCCTGAAAGTTAATGCATTCCCTTAGTGAGTAACATTAATGGACGTGGGATGTTACAAAAGAATTCATCAGAGATTGGATTAGCAATATCCAATGAGAATGACTCGTTAAAAATGGGATCAGTAGTATCCTAGAATGAGTTCTACGAGTGTTGTTTTTAAAATTAAAAGGAAAACAAATTTTGTTTTGAAAATTTAAACCTTATTATATGTATTTGAATATATTACTTTAAATTGATTTGGACAATCGAATATATGAAGATTTTAAATATACTCCTAACTAGCATGTATTCGAAGCCTCAAATATACTGGATAGATATAGAATCACACTCTAGTCTACTGGGGATGATTCTGCTGATGACTGTATAGCATCAATAGTTTATTTTCGAGTTTCGAAAGTGGGATGTCTATATATTTCCAATTGACTGGTGTGTGAACTAAAAACGGGATAGTGACTGCATGGAAATGGACATACGTTAGTTCTAACTACGAGTGACGTCATGGTATGTTGCCCAGACTGTTTACTCATGTGGATGTTGCACACTGTTATTACTTGATGGGAGACCATGTACCTTGGATATATCGGTCACAATGGGATCGATGGATATATCAGTCACTACGGGGCTGATGGGAGATGGTCGATATACTGACCGTTTTAGAGGTTCGATAGAACCGGCTAACATATAGTTTATGGTATAACTAATCATCGACGGATGACCGGCCATGAAGATCCAAGGGTTGCCCAGAGTGCGTAGTCCTGAGGCACTTGCTAGTGTGCCTCGAAGCGGAGAAGAGCCATCCGTTGCCTCGGTTCATAGATGGAAACCCAATTTCCAATACGTGATATTCGGTTTTAGTTGTAAATATATATATGGCGACGTAATATAATGGTACCTATGCCGCCTATGATTGACACATTTATATTTGAAGTTGATTTCTTCACTTATAGTAATAATAAAAGATGAAATTTCGCGTCTCAAGCATATTTAGCTATTATAAGGGAAAACTTTATCTTCGACTCCGTTCACTGTGTGATGGGACCTGAGTCTTATAATAGCTCCATTTTTCTCTTTAGCGTTGCGTTGTTATTTTTATGCATTGGTATTCATGGGGGGTAAACCCGTTCCGTGTTATACGGCGTGATCCGGTGATGTACCTAACTTTAAAGTCAAGCTAATAACTGTTTTAATTATCACACCAGTCACATGACTGACCAAGAGTTTATTGTTTTAACCTAAACTCTGGGTGCCCCTATTTTCCACACGGGCAGCTAGTAGTTTTGGTTTTGCAGATATTATATTCACAGGATCATGGTTTACAGCTGGAACTATATTCAGAACGCTTTGTATCCATGTATTTCTTACAGTTGTGTTATGTATTATTTTTCCGTCGGCTATGTATTTAAATGTAATTTAAATCTCTGATATTTTCTGTGGAAATTATTCATTTAGACTGTGTATTTTCTTGTACTATGATGTAATTGTTGTAATAGTAATGAAATGTTCTTCTGTTTGTGTTCTGATTTGTCGTGTTCTCAACTCAATCCGGGCATTCCTTTCCGGGGAAGGTTGGGTCGCTTCAACTGGGCTCTGGTACCAAATTGAAACAGCCAGATGAAATCGCACCGTTATGCTGCCGAAATGTTCTAAAAATGTTAGAACAATAAAAATATCATTTTTATTTTATAAATGAACTGTATAAAATATTCATGTGTTGAAATAAATATTTTATCATTAAAAATATAATTTTTAACGGGTGTATAAGTGAAAATAAATATTCATTTACAAATCAGACGATTTGTTTATGTACACACATTTGATTGATATTGATTGGGACGATATATTTTACATATCACCCAACTACACAAATAAAATATGTGTGTTGATTGAAATCCCACACGGGTATTGGGATGATATTGGACATACATTAATCCCAATATTTAGTTGTATGTCAATCGATGGGTTGACAAACTGTTGTATGCATAAATTATTTATATTTAATGCTTATGCAGTTGTGTAATGCACTTTGGATGATGGTTGACTGTGTTTGATTATCGTTGTGTACACGTGTGTATGAAATCCATATAAATAAAATTATATGGTGATTGACTGTGTCTGATTCCAATTAGGAAAGAAGGAATATTTTAAATTAAATAATATTTTGAAATGACGAGTAATGAATAGTTTAAAATAACTAATATTTTAAAATAATATTTAGTAATGGATCAAAATATGATTTTGATGTTTGATTTGGGATGGACACGAAAATATTGAAATATATGAAGTCGTGTTAATTAGATTAACGCCATTTTGATGTGAACAATATTTATAGCAATTTTATTCATTTTTATAATGAATATCGAAAAGGAAGTGATTTTAAAATCTAATGTTTTGAAAACATTATCATTTGTATATTAATGATATGGAACATTCAATTTTGATTTAAAATTGAAAGTTGAAATCGTTTTCAAAACGAATTTAAAATGATTTATAAAATACATTTTAAATGGAAATCGATAAAATATATATATAATATATAAATTATATATAATAAAGGGTCTGAAAAGAACGCCCCGCGCCGCGGCAGTTCGCGAATTTCGACCATTGACTTCGAATTGACATTACGGGAGATCCGACCGTCGGATTCTCCTAAAACTGGAACCTTTGGGTTCATATCGAAAAGAGCTTTCCAACAAATACAATAAATTTGAAATCTAATGGTTGGATTTGGAATTATCTCCAAATCAAATTTGGAAAAGGTCGCTATAAGTGCAGTTCAATGATCGTTTATGGAAATTAGCTCTACAGGCCTTGATAAAATTATTAAAAATATCAATAATTTGTGTAAAATCATAATAAATGATTTGGAAAGAATTTTGGTGTAAAATTTCACGTTTGTAAAGATAAAAATATATTTTTATCAAAATGAACTAGTTATGAACTAGAACTATAATCCAATATTTTTAAATAAATAAATTGGATTTGAAATGGTTTTAAAAATAACCAGAATTTCCAATATATGAATTGGAATGGATTTGAATCGAAATTATCTTCAGAATATTTCGATATTGGATTCCGTGATTATATAGATATTGTGGAGGAATTTGGAAGATATATATATAGTTATTCCTAATACAATATTTGTTGATTTCAGAATTTGATATTAAATATAAGCCGATATAATTTCTATTCAAAACCTTGTATTTAATATTGAATTTGATTTTAGGTTTGTCGTGAATGGTGTCTTCATTAACACTATTCTTAAACCTCGTGTGAAAAGAATAAATCTTTTAATTAAGATTATTAGAGTTTCCATTTAATTAACATTTAATTGGAATAAAATGGGATGTGAATTGGGTTTATTGTAAACTATGTTTCTAACAACATTCGTTTTTTAACCTGATTTACAGTGAAATGTGATTTGGAATTTATAAATCTTTTTATTTAGATTTAGTGGAAATTTTCCAAAGCAAAGATTTCCAATTTAATATATTAAATTCGAATTGAATGGAATTCGATTTGATAATAATCGAAATGAGCTTCTGTGGAGGAAGACTGTTAATATATATGGAATTTAAAAGGCTTTGCCATTATTCCATTTATATTATTGGTCAGATATGAAAATTGATATCGGTTATATATTGATTTGTTTTTCCGTGAAGATTCCATAGTTAACGGAATGTGATTTAGGTTTATCGTGAACTGTGTTTTAAAAGCCATTAGTTCTTTAACCCAGTTAAAGACAGGATAACATGTTCATCATTGTATTTCGAACTGTATGGTTGATCTCTGCTAAATATGTATCTGTTTGGTGGAAGAGAATTCATTCTCTTGCTTAACACCCTTCTCTAAGGCGTATGAACTTAGAGGTTATATATCGGCAGAAATCAATAGTATAGTGTAGATTGTCGATGCGACATGTTTGTGTTTCCAAAGTTAAATAATCATTAATATTGATTTTTAGGAAGATTAAAACTAAGTGGAGTTTTAATGAATCGTTAATTAGATTGAAATAAGAACTGATAATTTAAATTATCAAACTTGGGAAATGATTGAAAATGGAGTATCATCAGTTTTGCTCCTAGCGATAGTTAAATCTTTAATTAGATTCGAAAGTGAAATTTTAATTAAATTTATCGATTACACCATGGTTACTTCGGTAAGGTGCGCTAATCCCAACTAGTTTGGATAAACCTTAATTTGGTTTGAAAGAATATCCAAAGGAAGATTAAAGAATAAATTTAAAGAATTTGTCTTTGATAAAATTAATGGTAACCTTTCCTAAAGAATATGAATAATTAAATAAAAGAATATTCAGAATTGGAATGAGGCATATGTTGTGTTTTATAGAACTTGTTTATAATATACGCGAGTTATTTGGAAAGGCCGGATTTATACCCATTATGAATAATTGATTCGACGACAAGTCTACGATGAAGACGGTGGTTGAAGATCGGATGTCCTCACATCGTTTGGATGATTACTGATGTCTTGATTGGGCTGTACACCCAAGACAAGGTAATAAGTGGTGATCATCCAGACGTACTTGGAGATCGACTGGATATGCGAGGACCTCTCTACTATATTGGACATATGGGACGAGGAATAAGGTGCCTCCGGTTCCGTTCAGACCCAGAACGGACTTGTAAATGGATGTGTGTCTGACATTGGATTTTATTCTGTGTTGATTGATCTCTATTAAATATATATCTGTTTGGCGGCGGAGAATTTATTCTCTTGCTTAATGCACTTCTCTGAGACGCACGAGCACAGAGGTTATATATCGATAGACATCAGTCGCATGGCGTGAATTGCCTTTATGGCATGCAGAGATGCAAATGATCAAGGCTTCTGTTGAAAAGCAGAGTCTTGTGGTTAGTGAACAAAGTACGGCTTTAATATAGCATAGCTTTGTATAGCGTTAATTCGCGAGCCTCACACCCCGGTATGAACCAGAAACGGGAGAGGACAGTAGGGAGGGCAGTGCGTTTCCTTCTAACTAGGAGTGGTGTCATGGTATGGAGCCCAGACGTTTTTACTTATGTGGATGATGGAAAGCGAGGCGCCTCGAGTATATCGGTTACTACGGAGCCGATGGATATTGAGTCATCTGGCTCATTTACTCCCCATAAGGTGGGGAAACGCATGTTCAGGAATTATGAATCCACCTTGCACTTGGTATGGACTGGCCCTGCATGTTACCTAGGGGTGCCCAGAGTGTGTAGTCCTGAGACATTGGCTAGAGTGTCTCGAAGCGGTGAGGAGCCATCCCTAGCCTCGGTTTATAGATGGAATCCAATTTCCAATACGACATTGTGTGGTTTTAATTGTAGAGCCTAGTATTGGCAACATAGTAGCATGGGATACTATGCCGTCTATGATTATACATTTATATTTGAAGTTGTTTTATACACTATGCACTTATAATAGTATCAAATGATTTGTTTTAAACGTACCAAGCATGTTTGGCTATTATAAGGTAAAACTCTATCCTTCGGCTTGCGTCATTTTGTGATGGGACCTGAGTCTTATAATAGCTTCATTTTTCCAAAAAGCATTGCGCTGTTTGTTTTATGCACTGGTATTCTTGGTAGGAAACCTGTTTCGTGTTATACGGCGTGGTCCCTTGATTTACTCTATTTTAAAATAAAGTTTTAAATAACTGTTTTATTTCTCACACCAGTCACATGACTGACATGGAGTTTATTGTTTTAACTTAAACTCTGGGTGCCCCTATTTTCCACATGGGCAGCTAGTAGTTTTGGTTTTGCAGATATAATATTTACAGGATCCTGGACTTACAACTAGAACTATATTCAGAAAGCTCTGTATCTGTGTATTCTTTTCAATTGTGTTATGTATTATTTTCCTCTACTATGTAATTTGAATCTTTGATATTTTCTGATGTATACTAATTATTCATACTCCGTTATATTCTTTTACTCTGAGGTAATTGTTGTGATCAGCAGTGAAATGTTCTTCTATTTGTGTTCTAATTTGTTGTGTTCTCAGACAATCCGTTCTTTCTTTTCTCTTTGGAGACTAGAGAAGTTCGGGTCGTTATAGTTTGAAATAATATTTTTATATATTAGAGAATCGCTTACTGCCTTGTCTGAGGGAAGATTCCCGATATTTGGTTGCATACTAGTTTGTATGCATTGTTATGTTTTGGAATTTATATTTCCAAACGATTTGGCTTGGGATCCCGAAGTTAAATCTACTTTGATATAAAAGCTAGATATGTATTTCAAATGATTTGAAATAGAAATCTGGAAATAAAGTCCAAAGGAATAATTTATGTAAATTGAATTGGATTTGGAAAATCTAAGAGTGGTGATTATTCTAAATGAGTAGATTGGGATATTGCATGTTGGTTGATGCATAGTAGATCCATATCTATAATATTAATTGTTATGTATACACTGGCGTTCATAGTGGTAAACCCATTCCGTGTTATATGGCGTAGTCCTGTGATTTGCCTTATCATTTGGATAAGTTAATTTTAACTGTAGAATTTCTCACACCAGTCCCATGACTGACTTGTAGTTTGCTTTTCCCTTGCAAACTCGGGTGCCCCTATTTTCCACATGGGCAATCGAGTGGCTTCTTTTGCAGATATTTATTTATTGAGAAGGATTCTGGACTGAAGCTTAAAGCTGTGTCCAGGTATTAATAGTCTTCCGCTATGATTAGTTTATCTGTTTTCGCTGTGCACTGTATTACGTTTGATGTAAATTAATATTCTACTGTAAATATTTCGATATACTCTGATATATTCTGTACTATGATGTAACATTATTATGATGTTTATAAAAGTCTTCTGTTGTTTGTTTTGATGTGTTGTATGCCCAGAGTTAGCGTATCCGAGTTTTGAACGGTCTTGGTCGATTTAGCGATCGATTATGTCCGAGCGAAATTCGTACCGTTACAGCTGGTACCCAAAACCCCATGTCATGGAATTAAGGATAATCATTCGGAATGTAATACATTAATCAACATTAGCAGATTATAGATAATAGCACAAACATGAAATAGAATAATTTACATCAATATGACAGCGGAATCATAAAATGTAATAAACATCAGAGTAGCACAGTCATAAGATACAACTTAGTGCATAAAGGAAATGATCAGTTTACATCAAGATCACTGGGACATATACATCAGATAATACATAACAGAGATAAATCAGTCTACATCACGATCAGCGGTACATATACATAAGATAATACAGACGGAAATGTCAATAGCCAAAATACAGAGAAAGCTAGTCTTCGCCATCAGCCAAAAACGCACTCCACGCTGCAGTGCTAAGCCAAAATACATCCTGTAACCTGTTAATGGGCTACCCGTGTAAAAATAAGGGCACCCGATTGCAAGTGGAAACAAACAACGAGTCAGTCATGGGACTGGTATGAGAAATCTACTTAACTATTAAACAATAATAATAAGGCAAATCATAGGACCACGCCGGTAACGTGGAAAGGGTTTTCTCCAGTGATTGCCAGTGCATGAAATAAAGTAAATCTTTTGAACAACACAATGCTTTTTTATAAAAATGAAGCCATTATAAGACTCAAGTCCCATCACATAATGCAACGCCACACAGAGGATAGAGTTTTATTTTATAATGGCCAAAATATGCTTAATACGTATTAAGCAAAATCATTTGATGTTATTACTAGTGCATATACGTTTCAAAAGCAATTTCAATCATAATGTATCAACCATAGATGACATGAGCGTCCCATGCCACTACGCCGCCATATATAGGTTTACAATCAAAACTGCAATGTCGTATTGGAAATTGAATTTCCGTCATGAGTCGAGGCAAGGGATGTACTCCTCTCCGCTTCGAGACACTCTAGCAAATGCCTCAGGACTGCACACTTTGGGTAACCTCTGGATCTTAGGGCTGGTCCACTCTTACGTTTGAGGATTGGCAATTCCTGAACACACGTTTCCCGATCCTACAGGACCTATCCATCGGCTCCGTAGTAACCGATATATCCGATGCGCCTCGCATTCCGATATCTCCCTGCTGTCCCTTATCCCGTTTTTGACTCATACTGAGGTGTGAGGCTCGCGAATTAACGCTATACACAAAGCTATTCCCTTTAAGGTCGTGCTTTGTTCATCAACCACAAGATTTTTCTTTTCAATAAAAAGCCTTGATCATTTGCATCTTTGTATGCCATGCTGTCAAACTATACCATACCATTGATGTTTACCGATATACAACCTCTAAGTTCGTACGTCTCAGAGAAGGGCGTTAAGTAAGAGAATAAATTCTCCACCGCCAAACAGATGTATATTTAGTAGAGATTAATGAATACAGCACAAAATATACATCAAACACACATCCATTTACAAGTCCGTTTTGGATCAGAACAAAACCGAAGGCACCTTATTCCTTGTTCCGTATGTCCAATACGGAAGAGAGGCCCTCGCACATCTGGACGATCGACAAGTACGTCCAGACCACTACCACTGTAACCTCATCAATGGAGCTACCCATATCTAAGGCATCAGTAGCAATCCATATGATGTGAAGATCGCTGGTCTTGCACCATCTTCATATCTTCGACTTTTAATCGTCGATCAATTATTTGAAATGAAAATTAACTCGGCCTTTTCAAATAATTCACGTTTATATAGAATTCAAATCGATTCTTTTTATGGTTAAACTATTTGACATCCACGTTTCCGTTCATTAATATAATTTTCATGTCAAACACATCCAACCATCCAAATATCTGATAAACCAAGTGAAATCGGTTTATTTCCATTCCACATCGTTATATATATTTTATAACGATTTATCGCTATTTTTATTTATTTAAAAATAGCTCATTTTAATTAAACGACGCTTTGGGTCATAACGCGGCCCTAGCGCTGTTTTTCTTCGAATTTGATTTACACATTTCTCAAAATCTAACTGTTGGATCTTAAAAAAGTTAATACCGTTGGAAAGATCTTTCCAAAGCGAACCCAACGGTTCCAGTTTCGGGAAAATCCGAAGGTCGGATCTCTCAGTATAATCGTTTAAAGTTACGATTTCAAAATGCGAACTACAACTGCGCGATTCGTGTTATTTTAATTTATATATATATATATATATATATATATATATATATATATATATATAATTCATTCTGGCGCTGTTTTTCCTCAGATTTGATTTAAACATTTAACACAATCTAACCGTTGGATCTCAACAAATTTTATATTGTTGGAAAGATTTTTCCAAAGCAAACCCAATAGTTTCAGTTTCGGGGAAATCCGATGGTCGGATTTCTCGGTATAATCGTTTATAATCACGATTCGAAAATGCGAACTGCAGCTGCGCGATTCGTTTTATTCTAATATATATATATATATATATATATATATATATATGTATATATAAAATTCATTCGACAATTTCCAAACCGTTTTCTGTTCAAAAATTTGGCTAACGCCTTCAAATTTTGCCAAAACCTCCTTTGTACAGAGAGGGGTTTGAAAATTTATTGGGCCGTGTTAGGCCCCCAATAAATCCAGTATAGGCATACACAATTTTTAGTGTACTATTCTATGCCCAAGGGAGCGTGTAAAATTACTCCAGAGATAAATCTAGTCACCTCGTCCAATGTGGGAAAATAAATAATCCATGTGTCGTATCTAATAACTAGAGAAACGTGATTATTGTTAACTCTACACCTGTAAAAACCCGTAACTCCCCCGGTGAGGAAGGCGCGGATAGTTCGAGAACAAGCCACAACAGAACGCAGACGGAAGAACATTTCATGTATATTACAACAATGCATCATATTACAAGAATATACAGAGTATAAACAAATAAATATTACACAGAAATATCAGAGATTCAAATTACATTTAAATACATCGCAGCGGAAAAATATACAAAGCACAACTAGAAGTAGATATACGGATACAAAGCTTTCCGGATATCGTCCCAGCTGTAAACCAGGATCCTGTGAATATAAATCTGCAAAACCAAACTACTAGCTGCCCGTGTCAAAATAGGGGCACCCAGAGTTTAGGTTAAAACAATAAACTCCAGGTCAATAATGGGACTGGTGTGAGAATTAAAAACAGTAATCTTTATTTTTAAAGTTAGGTGAATCAAGGGACCACGCCGTATAACACTGAACGGGTTTCCTCCCAAGAATACCAGTGCGTAAAACAAACAGCGCAATGCTAAATAAAGAAAAATGAAGCTGTTATAAGACCCAGGTCCTATCACACAATGCAACGCAAGCCGGGGGATAGGGTTTTCCCTTATAACAGCTAAAGAATGCTTGATACGTTTGAAACAAATCATTTGATACTATTATAAGTGCATAGTGTATAAAACAACTTCAAATCATAAGTATCAATCATAGGCGGCATGGGTACCATATATCATGTCGCCATACTAGTTCTACAATTAAAACCGCAAATGTCACGTATTTGGAAATTGGATTTCCGTCTGTGAACCGAGGCCAGGGATCGTCCTCTACCGATTTTAGACAATCTAGCCCGTGTCTAGGAACAGCCGCAACTGCCCCTTGGATCGTCAGGGCCGGTCCACCGATGTGGATTATTATGCCTGAACACTACGTTTCCCCGTCCTTTGGGGCGTAAATGAGCCAACGAATGACTCCATCGGGCCCGGATCGTCCAATCAAACCGAGGCGCCTCGCAACAGCAACAACCACATAGGTGAAAAGTATATAAATGTTAGGGCTGGTAGGTCACTGACACCACCCTAGCTAGAAAGAAACGCATGCCCTCCCTGATGTCCTCTCCCGTTTTTGGTTCACAACCAGGGTGTGAGGCTCGCGAATTCACGTTACACAAAGCTGTGCCATACAGGCTGTGCTTTGATCATCACCACAAGACTTTGCTTTTCAACAGAAGCCTTGATCATTTGCATCTTAGCATGCCACACATGCAAACCACTCTATGCAACCGATACCAGTCACACAGAATGAAATCCAATGTCAGACACACAGTCCATTTGCTAGTCCGTTCTGGGTCTGAACGAAACCGGAGGCACTTTCCTCGCATATCCGTCGATCTCCAAGTACGTCTGGATGACCACCAACTGATTCCCTCATCTTGGGTGTACAGCCCAATCAAGATCATCAGTAATCACCCAAACGATGTGAAGACTTTCGGTCTTCGACCACCGTCATCATCTTCGACTTATCGTTGAATCGGTTATTCAGAATGGGTATAAACCCTGCCTTTCCGAACAACCCGCGTATATTAAAAATAAATGTTACACAAACACAACATACGCCTCATTCCAATTCATTAGTTACTAACCGTAAATCAGTAAGAGAGCAATTCCCCAAATATTAACCCCGAAGGCCGAAACCAACATCAGATCAATATCCAGGAAACCATTCTTCTTAACTAACCTTCAGCTAGTTTCTAAATTTCAATTCTTAGGGAAAGGTTCCCATTAATTTTATCCAAGATAAATTCTTTAAAATTTATCCTTTAATCTTTTTTTGGATGTCATTTCAAACCAAATTATGGTTTTCCAAACTAGTCGGGATTAGCGAACAATACCGAAGTAATTATTTAATTTATTTCCCAAACCCAACCTATTCATCCCATGAAGCAAAACTAGTAATACTCCATACTTAACACCACAGTGTTATCGGTAAAATTAATTACCATTTCACGTTCAAATCTGATTAAAGATTTAACTATCGCTTTGGAGCAAAACTGGTGATACTCCATTCTCGCTCATTTTCTAAAGTTGATAATTTAAATTATCAATCCACATTTCAATTTAAATGAAGATTCATTAAAACTCTTTTTACTGGGTTAAAGAACTAGTGTCATTTAAAACACAGTTCACGATAAACCCAAATCACATTCTATTTATTATCGGGTTAAAGAACTAGTGTTATTTAAAACACAGTTCACGATAAACCCATGAATCAATTCTATTTAAACCCATTTCAAATCCAATTTATTTATTAAAAATAAATGGGTTTTAATTTCAGTTCAAAACTAGTTCATTTCGATAAAAATCTATTTTTATCTTTTCAAATATGGAATTTTTCATCCCAATTTTTCCCAAATCATTTCTTATGATTTTACACTAATTATTACTATTTTTAATAATTTTATCAAGGCCCATACAGTCGATTTCCATCGACGGCCATCCAACTGCACTTACAGCGACCTTATCCAAATTTGATTTGGACGTATCTCCAAATCCAACCGTTAGATTTTGAATTTCTAATATTCGTTAGAAAGCTCTTTTCGATACAAACCCAACGGTTCCGGTTTTAGGAGAATCCGACGGTCGGATCTCCCGTAATGTCCGTTTGAAATAAATGGTCGAAATTCACGAACTGCCGCGGCGCGGCGCGTTCTATTCAGGCCATTATATTATATATGCAATATATATAATATATATTTCGTCGATTTCCATTTATAACGAATTTCATAAATAGTTTTGAATTCGTTTCAAAAACCATTTCAACTTCCATTTCAATTCAAATCAAAATCGAATTTTTTTCTTATAAATTTGTTTTAAAATTCATTGCTATTCAATTCAATTTTCAATTCATTTTTGAATTCATTTCAATTCGTTTTCAATTCAATTCGAATTCGTTTTCAATTCGAATTCATTTTCAATTCAATTCGAATTGCTTTTCAATTCAATTCGATTCAAATTGTTTTTCTATCCGATTCTATTCAAATTGGTTTTCTATTCGATTCAATTCAAATTGGTTTTCTATTCGATTCAATTCAAATTGGTTTTCAATTCGATTCAATTCAAATTGGTTTTCTATTCGATTCAATTCAAATTGGTTTTCTATTCGATTCAATTCAAATTGATTTTCTATTCGATTCAATTCAAATTGGTTTTCTATTCGATTCAATTCAAATTGGTTTTCTATTCGATTCAATTCAAATTGGTTTTCTATTCGATTCAATTCAAATTGATTTCTAATTCAATTTCAGTTCGATTTCAATTCAATTCGATTTCAATTCGAATTTATTTCTATTCCATTTCAATTCGAAATCGTTTATATTCGATTTCAATTCGAATTCTTTTATATTCAATTTCAATTCGAATTCGTTTATATTCGATTCTTTTCAAAATATCAGATTTCGAAATCACTTTCGATATTCATTATAAAATGAATAAAATCGATATAAATATCGTTCACGTCAAAATGGCGCCAATCTAATTAATACAGCTTCATATATTCCTATTTTCAAATATTCAATTTCAAATATTTCTTTTTCAAATATTTCTATTTTAAAACTGGAATGAGGCCCAATCAATTACCATATAATGTTAATTATATGGATTTTCTACAACACATGTATATATCAACAACGATGAATAATCAACCATCATCCAAAGTGCATTCTACACTGTATAAGCATCAAATATAAATATTCAACGCTTATAACAGCCTGTCAATCAATCGATCGACATACAACTAAACAATCGGGATTAGTGTACGTCAAATATCATCCCAATACCCGTGTGGGGTTTCAAGCAATCAAACATAGATTTTTATTTGTGCAGTTGGGCGATGTGTAAAATTTATCGTCCCAATCAATGTCCTTCAAATAGGTGTACATAAACAAACCGTCCGGTTTGTAAATGAATATTTATTTATTTATTCACATTCACGTTAAAAATTATATTTTTAACGATCAAACTATTTTATTCAACATATGAATATTCTATTCGGTTCATTTATTAAATAAAATGTTATCTTTATTTTTCTAACTTATTTTTAGAAAATTTCGGCGGCATAACGGCACGATACTAGAAACGGGTCAAGGCCTAGCCTTATCCCCGGTCCAGTGAAGGCCCACGCCATTCACACATCAATCAAATCAATTTCATTTCACCAAACAATTCAATTCAAACCAAATAATCTAACCAACTACACAACCAAACAATTAAACAAACAAGCCATCCATGGTCTGTGGATGACGGGTGTCGGGTGCTACTAAACACCGTCTGCATCCTAGTATATATAACTAGAAAACTAAATTAAAGAGTGAGAAATTCTCACCGAATAGTTAATCCAACGCCACGACTCTTCATGTGTAGAAAATCTTCATCGTCTTGCCCTTCATCACTTTCGTCGCCCGTAGCCACTACATATGTAAAAATCGAATTTTTACTTTGATGCTATATAGATAAAAATTCTATTTTTCTAACACTATTATGTAGATAAAAATTATATTTTTAACTTCTACAATATAAAAGATTATATTTTTATAATCTTTTTATATGACAAAAATCATATCTTTACTTTTCCTATGATATAAAAATCGTATCTTTATAACTTCAACTTCATGTTAAAAATCCCTACTTTTATAACATCATCTTCATGTTAGAAATCTTTCTGCTTATAAAAATAATATCTTTCTTTCATATAAAAATATATTCTTTCTTTCATATAAAAATATATATGTATATATATATTTTTTATATACAAATCAGTCTTTTATATAAAAAAAATCAGTTCTAAAGCACATATAAAAATCAAATTTATAACACATAAATTCAGAATTTTAAAGCTTACAGTTTTTTCTTCTTCGGTTGCCGGAGTTCGTCGGCTGGAGCGTCAGTTGGGGGGTTTCCGGGGTTGCGCAGGCCGAGGCGAGGGGGAAGGGGTTGTCGAGGTGGCGCTCGCGTTTGGGGGGCTATCGGCTTTGGTGGCGACGCAGGCTTCGACGAGGGGGGGTTTTGGTCGATGGAGGGAGGAGCGGAGCATCAGAGGGGCGGCGCGACCGGAGCTCTGGCGGAGGGCGAGGAGATGGGAGGGGCGGCACGTGGTGGTGGACGGCTTCGATCGCGGTTTTAGATTTAGGTTTCTATTTTTTTCTTTTTATATCATTTTGACTGATCGGTCAAAAAAGGGGGGGAGAGAAAGGTAAAGGTGGGGGGAGTTATATAAAAATTATATATATTATTTTAATTTATTTCCAATTCTAAAAGCAACTTTTTATTTTCGACTCGAAATTGAACCCACCAACTGTCGCCCCTAGCTAATTACCCCCATTCCGAACACAATGGGATATGTCACGTAGGCCAATTCGATCGTTACGATAGTTTTCCATCAAATTTAAAATATAAATCAGTATATATTCAATTTGAACGTGTATTTTAAATTACCGAGGTCACATACTGACACCGAAAATTCCAGAAAAAAATATTTCTAGCTTCGTATTGTCGATACGGTCCTAACAAAACTAATTTCGTCGAATTCTGAGACCGTTTGAAAAATGGCCAATTTCCAATCGATTAAAATCAACTAAAACTGGTCAAACGCGTTTTCCTTTGCCACACTCACATATTGATTCGAAAAATTATGAAATTTGGAATCTAGCAATAACTTTACATCACGGACCCAACAAAAGTGGTTTCGTCGAAATCCGAGGTCGTTTGCAAAAATTCCATTTTTAAGGGCCTGAATTCCATAGCGACTATTCAGAATTTTCAACTGGACATATCTTTTGATTCCCGTTATGAAATTTTGATTTTTCGGATTCGTTGGAAAGATATCATCAAATAGATCCTATTATTTTTGGTTTCACTAAAATCCGGTTTGTTTTACACCCGGTACATTCAATTGAAGTTTGAAATCGAATTATCGAACTACCGCGCCATTTTCAATTCCTTTTATAAATATAAATAAATATTTATATTCTAACGTGGACGTATATAATATATACGTTCGAATTCTATTCAAAATAAATTCCTCATCGATATTATTTAAAATAATTCATTTTAAATAATCAAAATTCGCTAAAATTGCCAAAATAAAAATTTTAAACTGGCCCAGATTTTCGGGTTGTTACAATCTCCCCCACTTAAAACTTTTCGTCCCCGAAAAGGAACAACGTCAAAGGTGGTTTGATTAATCAACTCTACGTTCGATCTGGCTTCCATTCTCCAACTTTTCAGTTTTTGAGAATTTTCAAATTCTTTAAAAATTTGGCTAACACCCTAAATTTTCGAAAAATTTCGCCATAACCTCCCCTGCACCGGGAGCCATGGGAAAATCCCGAAATTGCCATACAGGCCTTCTGATCTCAAAAAGAAAAAGAAAAAGCCAAGCGGCTAGCCAATAGGCTCATAAAATCATCATCACCCAAACAAAACAGTAAATTATAGTAAACATGTACCTATTTGTCGGGCAAACAAATTTTATTCTTTGCTCTAGCCTCCTTGCTATGACTTGTTCAATGAAAGTACTTGTATATGCAAGCAAATGCGACTAATTTTCAATGCAATTCAATATTTGATCAAATTGGCTATATAATACAAATTTTAATTAATCAACCAATAATCAACAACACAACCATCAATCAATTAGTTGATTAGCTTTTGAAATTCATAACTTTGATATATAGTCAAAAATCAGATTTTTGATGCAAAATCACAACAATAAGCCCTATCTAGTTTCGGTTCTCACACCAGTCAATAGGAAATATATAGAAATCTCACTTTCGTCATTCGAAAATAAATACTGGCGACGATGCCCCATCACCAGAATTATCCCCGGGCAACTAGAGTATGATTCTATAACTATCCAGTACATTAAAACTTCGAATACACGTTTGCAAGACATATATGCAAAATCTTTATATATCGGATTGTCCAAATCTATATAGAGTAAATATTCAAATAAGTATGAAATGGTTTAAATTTCAAAACAAAATTGGCTTTCATTTTAAAAATACATTCTTCACACTCGTTCTAGGATACTACTGATCCCATCTCTAACGAGTCATTCTAATTGGATATTACTAATCCAATTATCTGATGAATTCTTTCGTATGGTTCTAATGTGTCATGTTCTCTGCTTTGTAAACCAAAGCTCTGATACCAACTGTAAAAACCCGTAACTCCCCCGGTGAGGAAAGCGCGGATAGTTCGAGAACAAGCCACAACAGAACGCAGACGGAAGAACGTTTCATGTATATTACAACAATGCATTAGATTACAAGAATATACAGAGTATAAACAAATAAATATTACATAGAAATATCAGAGATTCAAATTACATTTAAATACATCGTAGCGGAAAAATATACAAAGCACAACTAGAAGTAGATATACGGATACAAAGCTTTCCGGATATCGTCCCAGCTGTAAACCAGGATCCTGTGAATATAAATCTGCAAAACCAAAACTACTAGCTGCTCGTGTCAAAATAGGGGCACCCAGAGTTTAGGTTAAAACAATAAACTCCAGGTCAGTCATGGGACTGGTGTGAGAATTAAAAACAGTAATCTTTATTTTTAAAGTTAGGTGAATCAAGGGACCACGCCGTATAACACAGAACGGGTTTCCTCCCAAGAATACCAGTGCGTAAAACAAACAGCGCAATGCTAAATAAAGAAAAATGAAGCTGTTATAAGACCCAGGTCCTATCACACAATGCAACGCAAGCCGGGGGATAGGGTTTTCCCTTATAACAGCCAAAGAATGCTTGATACGTTTGAAACAAACCATTTGATACTATTATAAGTGCATAGTGTATAAAACAACTTCAAATCATAAGTATCAATCATAGGCGGCATGGGTACCATATATCATGTCGCCATACTAGTTCTACAATTAAAACCGCAAATCTCACGTATTTGGAAATTGAATTTCCGTCTGTGAACCGAGGCCAGGGATCGTCCTCTACCGATTTTAGACAATCTAGCCCATGTCTAGGAACAGCCGCAACTGCCCCTTGGATCGTCAGGGCCGGTCCACCGATGTGCATTATTATGCCTGAACACTACGTTTCCCCGCCCTTTGGGGCGTAAATGAGCCAACGAATGACTCCATCGGACCCGGATCGTCCGATTAAACCGAGGCGCCTCGCAACAGCAACAACCACATAGGTGAAAAGTATATAAATGTCAGGGCTGGTAGGTCACTGACACCACCCTAGCTAGAAAGAAACGCATGCCCTCCCTGATGTCCTCTCCCGTTTTTGGTTCACAACCGGGGTGTGAGGCTCGCGAATTCACGTTACACAAAGCTGTGCCATACAGGTTGTGCTTTGATCATCACCACAAGACTTTGCTTCTCAACAGAAGCCTTGATCATTTGCATCTTAGCATGCCACACAGGCAAACCACTCTATGCAACCGATACCAGTCACACAGAATGAAATCCAATGTCAGACACACAGTCCATTTACAAGTCCGTTCTGGGTCTGAACGAAACCGGAGGCACTTTCCTCGCATATCCCTCGATCTCCAAGTACGTCTGGACGACCACCAACTGATTCCCTCATCTTGGGTGTACAGCCCAATCAAGATCATCAGTAATCACCCAAACGATGTGAAGACTTTCGGTCTTCGACCACCGTCATCATCTTCGACTTATCGTCGAATCGGTTATTCAGAATGGGTATAAACCCGGCCTTTCCGAACAACCCGCGTATATTAAAAATAAATGTTACACAAACACAACATACGCCTCATTCCAATTCATTAGTTACTAACCGTAAATCAGTAAGAGAGCAATTCCCCAAATATTAACCCCTAAGGCCGAAACCAACATCAGATCAATATCCAGGAAACCATTCTTCTTAACTAACCTTCAGCTAGTTTCTAAATTTCAATTCTTAGGGAAAGGTTCCCATTAATTTTATCCAAGATAAATTCTTTAAAATTTATCCTTTAATCTTCCTTTGGATGTCATTTCAAACCAAATTATGGTTTTCCAAACTAGTCGGGATTAGCGAACAATACCGAAGTAATTATTTAATTTATTTCCCAAACCCAACCTATTCATCCCATGAAGCAAAACTAGTAATACTCCATACTTAACACCACAGTGTTATCGGTAAAATTAATTACCATTTCACGTTCAAATCTGATTAAAGATTTAACTATCGCTTTGGAGCAAAACTGGTGATACTCCATTCTCGCTCATTTTCTAAAGTTGATAATTTAAATTATCAATCCACATTTCAATTTAATTGAAGATTCATTAAAACTCTTTTTACTGGGTTAAAGAACTAGTGTTATTTAAAACACAGTTCACGATAAACCCAAATCACATTCTATTTATTATCGGGTTAAAGAACTAGTGTTATTTAAAACACAGTTCACGATAAACCCATGAATCAATTCTATTTAAACCCATTTCAAATCCAATTTATTTATTTAAAAATAAATGGGTTTTAATTTCAGTTCAAAACTAGTTCATTTCGATAAAAATCTATTTTTATCTTTTCAAATATGGAGTTTTTCATCCCAATTTTTCCCAAATCATTTCTTATGATTTTACACTAATTATTACTATTTTTAATAATTTTATCAAGGCCCGTACATTCGATTTCCATCAACGGCCATCGAACTGCACTTACATCGACCTTATCCAAATTTGATTTGGACGTATCTCCAAATCCAACCGTTAGATTTTTAATTTCTAATATTCGTTAGAAAGCTCTTTTCGATACGAACCCAACGGTTCTGGTTTTAGGAGAATCCGACGGTCGGATCTCCCGTAATGTCCGTTTGAAATAAATGGTCGAAATTCACGAACTGCCGCGGCGCGGCGCGTTCTATTCAGGCCATTATATTATATATGTAATATATATAATATATATTTCGTCGATTTCCATTTATAACGAATTTCATAAATAGTTTTGAATTCGTTTCAAAAACCATTTCAACTTTCATTTCAATTCAAATCAAAATCGAATTTTTTTCTTATAAATTTGTTTTAAAATTCATTGCTATTCAATTCAATTTTCAATTCATTTTTGAATTCATTTCAATTCGTTTTCAATTCAATTCGAATTCGTTTTCAATTCGAATTCATTTTCAATTCAATTCGAATTGGTTTTCAATTCAATTCGATTCAAATTGTTTTTCTATCCGATTCAATTCAAATTGGTTTTCTATTCGATTCAATTCAAATTGGTTTTCTATTCGATTCAATTCAAATTGGTTTTCTATTCAATTCAATTCAAATTGGTTTTCTATTCGATTCAATTCAAATTGGTTTTCTATTCGATTCAATTCAAATTGGTTTTCTACTTGATTCAATTCAAATTGGTTTTCTATTCGATTCTATTCAAATTGGTTTTCTATTCGATTCAATTCAAATTGGTTTTCTATTCGATTCAATTCAAATTGGTTTTCTATTCGATTCAATTCAAATTGATTTCTAATTCGATTTCAGTTCGATTTCAATTCAATTCGATTTCAATTCGAATTTATTTCTATTCCATTTCAATTCGAATTCGTTTATATTCGATTTCAATTCGAATTCTTTTATATTCAATTTCAATTCGAATTCGTTTATATTCGATTCTTTTCAAAATATCAGATTTCGAAATCACTTTCGATATTCATTATAAAATGAATAAAATCGATATAAATATCGTTCACGTCAAAATGGCGTCAATCTAATTAATACGGCTTCATATATTCCTATTTTCAAATATTCTATTTCAAATATTTCTTTTTCAAATATTTATATTTTAAAACTGGAATGAGGCCCAATCAATTACCATATAATGTTAATTATATGGATTTTCTACAACACATGTATATATCAACAACGATGAATAATCAACCATCATCCAAAGTGCATTCTACACTGTATAAGCATCAAATATAAATATTCAACGCTTATAACAGCCTGTCAATCAATCGATCGACATACAACTAAACAATCGGGATTAGTGTACGTCAAATATCATCCCAATACCCGTGTGGGGTTTCAAGCAATCAAACACAGATTTTTATTTGTGCAGTTGGGCGATGTGTAAAATTTATCGTCCCAATCAATGTCCTTCAAATAGGTGTACATAAACAAACCGTCCGGTTTGTAAATGAATATTTATTTATTTATTCACATTCACGTTAAAAATTATATTTTTAACGATCAAACTATTTTATTCAACATATGAATATTCTATTCGGTTCATTTATGAAATAAAATGTTATCTTTATTTTTCTAACTTATTTTTAGAAAATTTCGGCGGCATAACGGCACGATACTAGAAACGGGACAAGGCCTAGCCTTATCCCCGGTCCAGTGAAGGCCCACGCCATTCACACATCAATCAAATCAATTTCATTTCACCAAACAATTCAATTCAAACCAAATAATCTAAACAACTACACAACCAAACAATTAAACAAACAAGCCATCCATGGTCTGTGGATGACGGGTGTCGGGTGCTACTAAACACCGTCTGCATCCTAGTATATATAACTAGAAAATTAAATTAAAGAGTGAGAAATTCTCACCGAATAGTTAATCCAACGCCACGACTCTTCATGTGTAGAAAATCTTCATCGTCTTGCCCTTCATCACTTTCGTCGCCCGTAGCCACTACATATGTAAAAATCGAGTTTTTATTTTGATGCTATATAGATAAAAATTCTATTTTTCTAACGCTATTATGTAGATAAAAATTATATTTTTAACTTCTACAATATAAAAGATTATATTTTTATAATCTTTTCATATGACAAAAATCATATCTTTACTTTTCCTATGATATAAAAATCGTATCTTTATAACTTCAACTTCATGTTAAAATCTCTACTTTTATAACATCATCTTCATGTTAGAAATCTTTCTGCTTATAAAAATAATATCTTTCTTTCATATAAAAATATATTCTTTCTTTCATATAAAAATATATATGTATATATATATATATATTTTTATATACAAATCAGTCTTTTATATAAAAAAAATCAGTTCTAAAGCACATATAAAAATCAAATTTATAACACATAAATTCAGAATTTTAAAGCTTACAGTTTTTTCTTCTTCGGTTGCCGGAGTTCGTCGGCTGGAGCGTCAGTTGGGGGGGGCGGGTTCTGGGGTTGCGCAGGCCGAGGCGAGGGGGAAGGGGTTGTCGAGGTGGCGCTCGCGTTTGGGGGGGCTCTCGGCTTTGGTGGCGACGCAGGCTTCGACGAGGGGGGGTTTTGGTCGATGGAGGGAGGAGCGGAGCATCAGAGGGGCGACGCGACCGGAGCTCTGGTGGAGGGCGAGGCGATGGGAGGGGCGGCACGTGGTGGTGGACGGCTTCGATCGCGGTTTTAGATTTAGGTTTCTATTTTTTTCTTTTTATTTCATTTTGACTGATCAGTCAAAAAGGGGGGGGGGAGAGAAAGGTAAAGGTGGGGGGAGTTATATAAAAATTATATATATTATTTTAATTTATTTCCAATTCTAAAAGCAACTTTTTATTTTCGACTCGAAATCGAACCCACCGACTGTCGCCCCTAGCTAATTACCCCCATTCCGAACACAATGGGATATGTCACGTAGGCCAATTCGATCGTTACGATAGGTTTCCGTCAAATTTAAAATATAAATCAGTATATATTCAATTTGAACGTGTATTTTAAATTACCGAGGTCACATACTGACACCGAAAATTCCAGAAAAAATATTTCTAGCTTCGTATTGTCGATACGGTCCTAACAAAACTAATTTCTTCGAATTCTGAGACCGTTTGAAAAATGGCCAATTTCCAGTCGATTAAAATCAACTAAAACTGGTCAAACGCGTTTTCCTTTGCCACACTCACATATTGATTCGAAAAATTATGAAATTTGGAATCTAGCAATAACTTTACATCACGGACCCAACAAAACTGGTTTCGTCGAAATCCGAGGTCGTTTGCAAAAATTCCATTTTTAAGGGGCTGAATTCCATAGCGACTATTCAGAATTTTCAACTGGACATATCTTTTGATTCCCGTTATGAAATTTTGATTTTTCGGATTCGTTGGAAAGATATCATCAAATAGATCCTATTATTTTTGGTTTCACTAAAATCCGGTTTGTTTTGCACCCGGTACATTCAATTGAAGTTTGAAATCGAATTATCGAACTACCGCGCCATTTTCAATTCCTTTTATAAATATAAATAAATATTTATATTCTAACGACGACGTATATAATATATACGTTCGAATTCTATTCAAAATAAATTCCTTGTCGACATTATTTAAAATAATTCATTTTAAATAATCAAAATTCGCTAAAATTGCCAAAATAAAAATTTTAAACTGGCCCAGATTTTCGGGTTGTTACAATCTCCCCCACTTAAAACTTTTCGTCCCCGAAAAGGAACAACGTCGACAGTGGTTTGATTAATCAACTCTACGTTCGATCTGGCTTCCATTCTCCAACTTTTCAGCTTCTGAGAATTTTCAAATTCTTTAAAAATTTGGCTAACACCCTAAATTTTCGAAAAATTTCGCCATAACCTCCCCTGCACCGGGAGCCACGGGAAAATCCCGAAATTGCCATACAGGCCTTCTGATCTCAAAAAGAAAAAGAAAAAGCCAAGCGGCTAGCCAATAGGCTCATAAAATCATCATCACCCAAACAAAACAGTAAATTATAGTAAACATGTACCTATTTGTCGGGCAAACAAATTTTATTCTTTGCTCTAGCCTCCTTGCTATGACCTGTTCAATGAAAGTACTTGTATATGCAAGCAAATGCGACTAATTTTCAATGCAATTCAATATTTGATCAAATTGGCTATATAATACAAATTTTAATTAATCAACCAATAATCAACAACACAACCATCAATCAATTAGTTGATTAGCTTTTGAAATTCATAACTTTGATATATAGTCAAAAATCAGATTTTTGATGCAAAATCACAACAATAAGCCCTATCTAGTTTCGGTTCTCACACCAGTCAATAGGAAATATATAGAAATCTCACTTTCGTCATTCGAAAATAAATATTGGCGACGGTGCCCCATCACCAGAATTATCCCCGGGCAACTAGAGTATGATTCTATAACTATCCAGTACATTAAAACTTCGAATACACGTTTGCAAGACATATATGCAAAATCTTTATATATCGGATTGTCCAAATCTATATAGAGTAAATATTCAAATACGTATGAAATGGTTTAAATTTCAAAACAAAATTGGCTTTCATTTTAAAAATACACTCTTCACACTCGTTCTAGGATACTACTGATCCCATCTCTAACGAGTCATTCTAATTGGATATTACTAATCCAATTATCTGATGAATTCTTTCGTATGGTTCTAAGGTGTCATGTTCTCTGCTTTGTAAACCAAAGCTCTGATACCAACTGTAAAAACCCGTAACTCCCCCGGTGAGGAAAGCGCGGATAGTTCGAGAACAAGCCACAACAGAACGCAGATGGAAGAACATTTCATGTATATTACAACAATGCATAATATTACAAGAATATACAGAGTATAAACAAATAAATATTACATAGAAATATCAGAGATTCAAATTACATTTAAATACATCGCAGCGGAAAAATATACAAAGCACAACTAGAAGTAGATATACGGATACAAAGCTTTCCGGATATCGTCCCAGCTGTAAACCAGGATCCTGTGAATATAAATCTGCAAAACCAAAACTACTAGCTGCCCGTGTCAAAATAGGGGCACCCAGAGTTTAGGTTAAAACAATAAACTCCAGGTCAGTCATGGGACTGGTGTGAGAATTAAAAACAGTAATCTTTATTTTTAAAGTTAGGTGAATCAAGGGACCACGCCGTATAACACGGAACGGGTTTCCTCCCAAGAATACCAGTGCGTAAAACAAACAGCGCAATGCTAAATAAAGAAAAATGAAGCTGTTATAAGACCCAGGTCCTATCACACAATGCAACGCAAGCCGGGGATAGGGTTTTCCCTTATAATAGCCAAAGAATGCTTGATACGTTTGAAACAAACCATTTGATACTATTATAAGTGCATAGTGTATAAAACAACTTCAAATCATAAGTATCAATCATAGGCGGCATGGGTACCATATATCATGTCGCCATACTAGTTCTACAATTAAAACCGCAAATCTCACGTATTTGGAAATTGGATTTTCGTCTGTGAACCGAGGCCAGGGATCGTCCTCTACCGATTTTAGACAATCTAGCCCATGTCTAGGAACAGCCGCAACTGCCCCTTGGATCGTCAGGGCCGGTCCACCGATGTGGATTATTATGCCTGAACACTACGTTTCCCCGCCCTTTGGGGCGTAAATGAGCCAACGAATGACTCCATCGGACCCGGATCGTCCGATCAAACCGAGGCGCCTCGCAACAGCAACAACCACATAGGTGAAAAGTATATAAATGTCAGGGCTGGTAGGTCACTGACACCACCCTAGCTAGAAAGAAACGCATGCCCTCCCTGATGTCCTCTCCCGTTTTTGGTTCACAACCGGGGTGTGAGGCTCGCGAATTCACGTTACATAAAGCTGTGCCATACAGGTTGTGCTTTGATCATCACCACAAGACTTTGCTTTTCAACAGAAGCCTTGATCATTTGCATCTTAGCATGCCACACAGGCAAACCACTCTATGCAACCGATACCAGTCACACAGAATGAAATCCAATGTCAGACACACAGTCCATTTACAAGTCCGTTCTGGGTCTGAACGAAACCGGAGGCACTTTCCTCGCATATCCGTCGATCTCCAAGTACGTCTGGACGACCACCAACTGATTCCCTCATCTTGGGTGTACAGCCCAATCAAGATCATCAGTAATCACCCAAACGATGTGAAGACTTTCGGTCTTCGACCTCCGTCATCATCTTCGACTTATCGTCGAATCGGTTATTCAGAATGGGTATAAACCCGGCCTTTCCGAACAACCCGCGTATATTAAAAATAAATGTTACACAAACGCAACATACGCCTCATTCCAATTCATTAGTTACTAACCGTAAATCAGTAAGAGAGCAATTCCCCAAATATTAACCCCGAAGGCCGAAACCAACATCAGATCAATATCCAGGAAACCATTCTTCTTAACTAACCTTCAGCTAGTTTCTAAATTTCAATTCTTAGGGAAAGGTTCCCATTAATTTATCCAAGATAAATTCTTTAAAATTTATCCTTTAATCTTCCTTTGGATGTCATTTCAAACCAAATTATGGTTTTCCAAACTAGTCGGGATTAGCGAACAATACCGAAGTAATTATTTAATTTATTTCCCAAACCCAACCTATTCATCCCATGAAGCAAAACTAGTAATACTCCATACTTAACACCACAGTGTTATCGGTAAAATTAATTACCATTTCACGTTCAAATCTGATTAAAGATTTAACTATCGCTTTGGAGCAAAACTGGTGATACTCCATTCTCGCTCATTTTCTAAAGTTGATAATTTAAATTATCAATCCACATTTCAATTTAATTGAAGATTCATTAAAACTCTTTTTACTGGGTTAAAGAACTTGTGTCATTTAAAACACAGTTCACGATAAACCCAAATCACATTCTATTTATTATCGGGTTAAAGAACTAGTGTTATTTAAAACACAGTTCACGATAAACCCATGAATCAATTCTATTTAAACCCATTTCAAATCCAATTTATTTATTTAAAAATAAATGGGTTTTAATTTCAGTTCAAAACTAGTTCATTTTGATAAAAATCTATTTTTATCTTTTCAAATATGGAGTTTTTCATCCCAATTTTTCCCAAATCATTTCTTATGATTTTACACTAATTATTACTATTTTTAATAATTTTATCAAGGCCCGTACATTCGATTTCCATCAACGGCCATCGAACTGCACTTACAGCGACCTTATCCAAATTTGATTTGGACGTATCTCCAAATCCAACCGTTATATTTTGAATTTCAAATATTCGTTAGAAAGCTCTTTTCGATACGAACCCAACGGTTCCGGTTTTAGGAGAATCCGACGGTCGGATCTCCCGTAATGTCCGTTTGAAATAAATGGTCGAAATTCACGAACTGCCGCGGCGCGGCGCGTTCTATTCAGGCCATTATATTATATATGTAATATATATAATATATATTTCGTCGATTTCCATTTATAACGAATTTCATAAATAGTTTTGAATTCGTTTCAAAAACCATTTCAACTTTCATTTCAATTCAAATCAAAATCGAATTTTTTTCTTATAAATTTGTTTTAAAATTCATTGCTATTCAATTCAATTTTCAATTCATTTTTGAATTCATTTCAATTCGTTTTCAATTCAATTCGAATTCGTTTTCAATTCGAATTCATTTTCAATTCAATTCGAATTGGTTTTCAATTCAATTCGATTCAAATTGTTTTTCTATCCGATTCAATTCAAATTGGTTTTCTATTCGATTCAATTCAAATTGGTTTACTATTCGATTTAATTCAAATTGGTTTTCTATTCAATTCAATTCAATTCAAATTGGTTTTCTATTCGATTCAATTCAAATTGGTTTTCTATTCGATTCAATTCAAATTGATTTTCTATTCGATTCAATTCAAATTGGTTTTCTATTCGATTCAATTAAAATTGGTTTTCTATTCGATTCAATTCAAATTGGTTTTTTATTCGATTCAATTCAAATTGATTTCTAATTCAATTTCAGTTCGATTTCAATTCAATTCGATTTCAATTCGAATTTATTTCTATTCCATTTCAATTCGAATTCGTTTATATTCGATTTCAATTCGAATTCTTTTATATTCAATTTCAATTCGAATTCGTTTATATTCGATTCTTTTCAAAATATCAGATTTCGAAATCACTTTCGATATTCATTATAAAATGAATAAAATCGATATAAATATCGTTCACGTCAAAATGGCGTCAATCTAATTAATACGGCTTCATATATTCCTATTTTCAAATATTCTATTTCAAATATTTCTTTTTCAAATATTTCTATTTTAAAACTGGAATGAGGCCCAATCAATTACCATATAATGTTAATTATATGGATTTTCTACAACACATGTATATATCAACAACGATGAATAATCAACCATCATCCAAAGTGCATTCTACACTGTATAAGCATCAAATATAAATATTCAACGCTTATAACAGCCTGTCAATCAATCAATCGACATACAACTAAACAATCGGGATTAGTGTACGTCAAATATCATCCCAATACCCGTGTGTTGTTTCAAGCAATCAAACACAGATTTTTATTTGTGCAGTTGGGCGATGTGTAAAATTTATCGTCCCAATCAATGTCCTTCAAATAGGTGTACATAAACAAACCGTCTGGTTTGTAAATGAATATTTATTTATTTATTCACATTCACGTTAAAAATTATATGTTTAACGATCAAACTATTTTATTCAACATATGAATATTCTATTCGGTTCATTTATTAAATAAAATGTTATCTTTATTTTTCTAACTTATTTTTAGAAAATTTCGGCGGCATAACGACACGATACTAGAAACGGGACAAGGCCTAGCCTTATCCCCGGTCTAGTGAAGGCCCACGCCATTCACACATCAATCAAATCAATTTCTTTTCACCAAACAATTCAATTCAAACCAAATAATCTAACCAACTACACAACCAAACAATTAAACAAACAAGCCATCCATGGTATGTGGATGACGGGTGTCGGGTGCTACTAAACACCGTCTGCATCCTAGTATATATAACTAGAAAATTAAATTAAAGAGTGAGAAATTGTCACCGAATAGCTAATCCAACGCCACGACTCTTCATGTGTAGAAAATCTTCATCGTCTTGCCCTTCATCACTTTCGTCGCCCGTAGCCACTACATATGTAAAAATCGAATTTTTACTTTGATGCTATATAGATAAAAATTCTATTTTCTAACGCTATTATGTAGATAAAAATTATATTTTTAACTTCTACAATATAAAAGATTATATTTTTATAATCTTTTCATATGACAAAAATCATATCTTTACTTTTCCTATGATATAAAAATCGTATCTTTATAACTTCAACTTCATGTTAAAAATCTCTACTTTTATAACATCATCTTCATGTTAGAAATCTTTCTGCTTATAAAAATAATATCTTTCTTTCATATAAAAATATATTCTTTCTTTCATATAAATATATATATATGTGTATATATATATATATATATTTTATATACAAATCAGTCTTTTATATAAAAAAAAATCAGTTCTAAAGCACATATAAAAATCAAATTTAGAACACATAAATTCAGAATTTTAAAGCTTACAGTTTTTCTTCTTCGTTTGCCGGAGTTCGTCGGCTGGAGCGTCAATGGGGGGTTTCTGGGGTTGCGCAGGCCGAGGCAAGGGGGAAGGGGTCGTCGAGGTGGCGCTCGCGTTTGGGGGGGCTCTCGGCTTTGGTGGCGACGCAGGCTTCGACGGGGGGGGGGGGGGGGGGGGGGGGTTGGTCGATGGAGGAAGGAGCGGAGCATCAGAGGGGCGGCGCGACCGGAGCTCTGGTGGAGGGCGAGGCGATGGGAGGGGCGGCACGTGGTGGTGGACGGCTTCGATCGCGGTTTTAGATTCAGGTTTCTATTTTTTTCTTTTTATTTCATTTTGACTGATCGGTCAAAAAAGGGGGGGGGGAGAGAAAGGTGGAGGGAGTTATATAAAAATTATATATATTATTTTAATTTATTTCCAATTCTAAAAGCAACTTTTTATTTTCGACTCGAAATCGAACCCACCGACTGTCGCCCCTAGCTAATCACCCCCATTCCGAACACAATGGGATATGTCACGTAGGCCAATTCGATCGTTACGATAGGTTTCCGTCAAATTTAAAATATAAATCAGTATATATTCAATTTGAACGTGTATTTTAAATTACCGGGGTCACATACTGACACCGAAAATTCCAGAAAAAATATTTCTAGCTTCGTATTGTCGATACGGTCCTAACAAAACTAATTTCGTCGAACTCTGAGACCATTTGAAAAATGGCCAATTTCCAGTCGATTAAAATCAACTAAAACTGGTCAAACGCGTTTTCCTTTGCCACGCTCGCATATTGATTCGAAAAATTATGAAATTTGGAATCTAGCAATAACTTTACATTACGGACCCAACAAAAGTGGTTTCGTCGAAATCCGAGGTCGTTTGCAAAAATTCTATTTTTAAAGGCCTGAATTCCATAGCAACTATTCAGAATTTTCAACTGGACATATCTTTTGATTCCCGTTATGAAATTTTGATTTTTCGGATTCGTTGGAAAGATATCATCAAATAGATCCTATTGTTTTTGGTTTCACTAAAATCCGGTTTGTTTTGCACCCGGTACATTCAATTGAAGTTTGAAATCGAATTATCGAACTACCGCGCCATTTTCAATTCCTTTTATAAATATAAATAAATATTTATATTCTAACGACGACGTATATAATATATACGTTCGAATTCTATTCAAAATAAATTCCTCGTCGACATTATTTAAAATAATTCATTTTAAATAATCAAAATTTGCTAAAATTGCCAAAATAAAAATTTTAAACTGGCCCAGATTTTCGAGTTGTTACAACACCCGTGTGGGGTTTTTAATTTAATATGACAATTTACCGTTGTAATTATTTTTGTCCATATCAGTCCTCAGTTCAACCTGTAATTCAATCATCGCCATACGAACATCTCACTCGTATGTTAATCTCAACCTCATCATACAAACTCCAAATTCTTATATGGAATATGATATGCTATGACATCCATAGTTTGTCTTTGGTTCAACCTGAAATACAGTCATCGTCATACAATCCTCTCGCTTGTATGGAAATTCCAACCTCGTCACATAAGCTCCATATGCTTATGTGGTATATGATAGAATATGTTATCTTCAGGAAGTATGTCATGTGATGTAGTTCAAAATTAATTGTTACTATCCTATGGCGACATTTATAATCTCACACAGAACAACCAGCACACCGCATCCAATGGCATTCACAGGAGTTGATATCTAAATAAAATTGGGCAGCCAACTCATAAAGGTTTACCTATTTGCCGGGCATGCAAATAAATTCTTTACTCAACAGCCAATCCATATACCTATTTAGCATGTGTACATATATGCATATCTACGCGAAAAATAATATTTTTAGCGAACAAATATTTATTTCCGTACATGACTATTTTTAACACTTCATATACATGTTAAAAATATTATTTTCAACTAACAAATATTTATTTCAACACATGGTTATTTTTAACAGCTCATATACATGTTAAAAATAATATTTTCAATTAACAAATATTTATTTCAACACACGGTTATTTTTAACACTTCATATACATGTTAAAAATATTATTTTCAATCGACAAATATTTAATTCAACACATGGTTAGTTTTAACACTTCATATACATATTAAAAATATTATTTTCAATCAAAAAATATTTATTTCAACCTTTGAATATTTTTAAAGGTTCATACATACAATAAAAATGTGATTTTTATTGTTAAAACATTTTATTTCAAACATGAATATTTTTAGCGATTCATATATAAAATAAAAATGTGATTTTTATTGTTCAAATAATTTATTTCAAACATGAATATTTTTAGTGATTCATATATACAATAAAAGTGTGATTTTTATTGTTTAAACAATTTATTTCAAACATGAATATTTTTAGTGATTCATATATACAATAAAAGTGTGATTTTTATTGTTCAAACAATTTATTTCAAACATGAATATTTTTAGCGATTCATATATACAATAAAATTGTGATTTTTATTGTTCAAACAATTTATTTCAAACATGAATATTTTTAGCGATTCATATATACAATTAAAATGTGATTTTTATTGTTCAAACAATTTATTTCAAACATGAGTATTTAGCAAAACATGAATATTTCAAGAAATTTTGGCATTATAACGGCAGGGTATTTAGCATTAGCACTGTGTCCAGCATGGCTCCTCTGTTATCCTAGGCCTTGCAGCATTACAATACTTTCATTTCAATGATTTCCACAATATCATTCATTTTCATAACACAATGAATATACCACTAACACAACCAATTGTGTTGCTACCACAATCAATCATTCACAATCATAACCCAAACAATTTATATCGTCCATGGTCTGTGGACGAGGGGAGTGTGTGTGTGTGTGTGTATATATATATATATTTCCGTTTCAATTTCATTCAACGCACATATGATTTATACAACGTATATATAACTTATACATCGCATATATAATTTATACAACACTTGTATGTGAGATATACAATGCTTATATAATTCATACATCGATCATATAATTTATACATCGCTATTTCATACAATTTGAATTTAGAAATCTCACATTGGGTTCCACTCCTAGTTTTTGTAGAGAGATCCAAATGTGTTCTATTATCTTCTAGAACGTAGTGTATGATGTCATGGTCCCAGTGTCTCTTGTTTCACTGGATTTGGACAACGTACGAAAAAAGATACAATTTTTATAGTAAAACGAACTTTGCAATGCTTTTAAGCGTTATAGCCTGTTTAAAAATTCACTACCGTTAACTCAGTAGAAGGTTCCAAACTAGGTTTATGTTTTCCACACAAACCATTGTACGAGGACGAAATCAAGTTGTGCCACGGCATAGAGGAAGGGGAGATGCACCCACGCCTGGGGATGGGGCCCAGTTCGACGGTGCCTAGCAGTCTCGAAGGCGGTTTGAAGTTGTGGACTTCGGAGGAGCAGAACTCGACAAATACATGATGATGGGGGGTGCAATTTATATGGATTTGAAGAGGAGGGAAAACTCTACAAAATCCTCAACTGGAGTTCTTGATTTTGTTGAGTGGATTGGGGGTAATCGAAGAGAGAAGCTACAGAATGATTTTCGTCGTTCAACTGTTTGAAGAGAGAAGGTGGCGGGTTTTTCTGATTAATGAAAATAGGATTTGGGAAAATCCTATTGGCCCATATTTTTATTTTTATTTTTAGTTCTTTTTAAACCAAAAATATTTGTTTCTCCATATGAATTCAATTCAAACCCAACAACTGTTGCCCCTAGCTAAACACCCCCATTTCGAACATAATGGAATATGTTTCATAAGCCCATTCGACTATTTCAGTCTGTTTTTCTTCAAATTAAAATATAAAATATTCAAATTTGGATTTGAACATACATTTTTATTTGTCAAGGCAACATACTGATTCTAAAAATTCCCCAAAAAAATCTAGCTATGTCGGGACGATACGATCCTTAAAAAATTAATTTTGTTGAATTTGGAGACCGTTTGAAAAATGGACTTTCTCTGGTCGATCCAATTCAAACTAAAATTACCAAATGCATTTTCCATTGCCACGCTCACATATTAATTCCAAAAGTTACGGAATTTTAAACCAAGCCATAATTTGACATTCCAGATCTAACCAAAGTGGTTTCATCGAAAACGCAGGTCATTTGCAAAATGCCTATTTTTACGGGCTATATTTATATTAAATTTCATAGCGACTATTCTGAGTAATCAATTGGCCATAACTTTTTATTCCCGCTATGAAATTTCAATTTTTCAGATCCGTTAGAAACATATAATTAAATAGATTTAAATATTTTTCATTTTACTGAAATCCGATTTATTCTGAATCTTGTACATTCGGTCAAAGTTCAAAGTTGAATTTTCAAATTACCGCGCCATTTCAGGCTCGTTATATAATTAAAATAAATTTATTCGTTCTAACTTCTATTTAAATAATTTTTTATTCGTTATTATTTAAAATAAATCATTTTAAATATTCCAAATTCTCGAAAATAGCCAAATTACAAATTTTAAATTAGTTCTGGTTTTCCAGGTTATTACAATCTCCCCTACTTAAAACTTTTCGTCCCCGAAAAGGAAACAACAGTAAAGCAGGAAACAAAACGGAAACGCAAAATATTGTAAATGTACCTTGCACCAGAGCTAATCAGAGATGTTCGCTCTACACTTGGGATAAGGATGTTTAATGTTATCCTCGGTTTCCCAAGTACAGTCTCTAGGATTTCCACTCCACTACACTTTAACTAAATGAACCTTCTTGTTCCTTAGCCCTTTAGTTTCTTTGCCAATAATCTTTATCGTCTCTCTTCTAACTGCTAATTCTGGAGTAATATCCAAATCCTGCTGCGCTGCTTCTTCTACAACTAGATCTGGATCATGCACATGCTTTCGAAGTTGAGACACGTGAAATACATCATGCACTCCTGGCAACCAGTCAGGAAATTGAACCCTATAAGAAAGAGTTCCAATCCTTTCAAGTATAGGAAATGGACCAATAAATCTAGGCGCCAACTTCCCTGTTTTCCCGAATCGAACTACTCCTCTCATCGGAGAAACTCTCAAATAAACATAATCACTAACATTAAATGCTAAATCTCTTCTTCTAGAGTCTGCATAACTCTGTTGTTGGCTTTTAGCTGTTTGTAATCGTTTCTTGATGGAACTAACTTTGTCTGAAGCTTCACGAATCATAACGGGACCCAATACTAGTCGATTTCCAGGTTCTACCCAACATGCGGGAGATCTATAAGGTCTACCAAACAATGCTTCAAATGGTGACATTTTCAAGCTCACTTGATAGCTTTTGTTGTATGAGACCTCAGCCAAATGCAAGTGGTCTTCCCACGATCCGCCAAAATCAATAACACAACCCCGCAGTAAATCATCAAGTATACGATTCACGCTCTCAGTTTGGCCATCTATTTGAGGATGATATGCGGTGCTAATATTTAACTTTGTCCCCAGCTCTTCCAGAAATGCTTCCCAGAATTTACCAGCAAAAATTGGATCTCTGTCATTGACAATACTGATTGACACTCCATGTAGTCTAACGATTTCTTTGAAATAAATATGTGCCAGACTCTGGGCTGTTCTAGTCGATCTGACGTATATAAAATGGGCGGTCTTCGTGAAACGATCTACGATCACCCATATGCTATCATTTACTCTCTTGGTTCTGGACAAACCATCTATGAAATCCATGGAAAATTTCTCCCACTTCCAATTCAGAATCTCCAATGGGTGTAATGGTCCGGCGAGTTTTTTTTTTATCGCTTTTAACTTGTTGGCAAGTGGAACATCTGCTAACGTACAAGGAAATGTCTCTTTCAATGACTTCCACCAAAATATGCGCTTAAGATTGTTATACATTTTACTCACTCCTGGATGTATACTAAGTTTGGACTTGTGACATTCATCCAGTACTGCTCTTCCAAGCTCAGGAACTTCTTGAACACAAATTCGCCCTTGTAATCTCAGAATCCCTTTGCAACCAAGACGGAAATCTGAAGTTTAGACTTCTCGAATTCGCTAGCTAATTCTTTGAATAAATTCATCGTATCTTTGGAGAACAGAGATCTTGTCAATTAATGAAGGCGTAATAATAAGACTGGCGATGATTATGTTTTTTTCTGCTAAGCGCATCAGCTACAACATTGGCTTTCCCCGGAGTATACAAAATATCTAGATCGTACGCCAAAAGAAATTCTAGCTAACACTGCTGTCTCAAGTTCAAGTCTTTCTGGGTGAACAATTACTTCAATGATTGATGATCTGTGAATAATTCGAACTTTTCACCCAATAAATAGTGCTCCATATTTTCAAAGCAAACACGATGATTAACAACTCAAGATCATGAGTTGCATATCTCTTCTTATGCGGTTTCAACTGACGGCTAGCATAAGCAACTACTTGGTCTCTTTGCATTAATACCACACCAACACCTTTAATAGATGCATATGAATAGATGGTCAAATCTTGATTGGCATCGATAATTGCTAATACGAGAGCAATTGTCAACCTTAATTTCAGCTCTTGGAAAGCCGCTTCACATTCTGGAGTCCAATAAAATCTTGCGTGCTTCTTTGTAAGCTTGGTTAATGAACCAGATATGTTCGAAAAATCCTTAACGAATTTTCGATAATAACTATCTAATCCTAAAAAAATTCGGACTTCTGTGGATGTAGTAGGCTGCTTCCAATCTTGAATAGCTGTAATTTTGCTTGGATCTACTGAAATTCCTTCTTTTGGTATGACGTGACCAAGGAACTTCACTTCTTCTTGCTAGAATATACATTTGGAAAATTTAGCTTTCAGGACGTTCTTTCTCAGAATCTCCAACACTAGTTCCAAATGTTTCTCGTGCTCACTAGCGGACTTAGAGAAGATTAAATGTCATCAATGAAAACCAGTATGAATTTATTCAAGACTTCTCTGAATACTCTATTCATTAAATCAACGAAATAAGCTGGAGCGTTACATAAGCCAAATGGCATTACTAACCACTCATAAAACAAGTCTGGACCTCTAAAAGCTGTCAAAGGAACACATTCTTCGGCAATACGCAGTTGATGGAAACCTGTAGCTAGGTCCATTCTGGAAAATACATGCGTTCCATTTAATTGATCCAACAAATCATCGATGCGGGGCAATGGATATTCATTCTTAAGCGTCTGCTTAGTGAGGTCTCGGTAATCAACACACAGTCGGAGAGTACCGTCTGACTTAGAAACAAATACCATGGCTGCTCCCCAATTCGAGAAGCTAGGCCTGATTTGACCCTTCCATTGCAATTGTCCAGTTTGATCGCCTAATTTTTCTTTTTCCTTCAAGGTCATTCTTCGAATTGAATGCACTACTGGCCTTGCATTCAGAATTAGCTCGATTTTGAAGTCAATTTCTCTTCGCGGCGGTAAGCTATCAACTTCTTCGAACACATCCATATAATCTATGACTATGGGAATTTCCTTAATAGAAGTAGGAGTAACTTCTAGAGCAGACCAAAATGCTTTCCTATCGGTTTCTGAGCCATGGCATGGTATAACCATAATATTTCCAAATTTTGTTTTAATTTTAACAATTATTTCCGCACATTTAACTTCGGTGCCAAATTTTGTTAACTAATCCAGTCCAAGAATGATATCAAACTCGGAGAAATCCATAATGATTAACTCGAAAGAAAACCGAAAATAAGAATAGGTGATGGGCACCTTACATTATAAACTGGGAACGAGAGATCCTCCTATGGGATTATGAATTCTAACTGATTGTTTAAGCTTTCTTAGTTTTAACTTTAACTTTTTAACGGTGTTACTTGAAATGAAACTACGTGATGCACCAGTGTCAAACAATACTGAAATAGGAATACCTTTACATCGGGTTTACCTGCTTCCTGAGAAGAAGCTGGCGGATTTGCCCCATCGTATACATGAGCTACCTAGGAATTCTTGAGCAAGGGAAAGTTACTCCTAATATGCCCATCTTGTGGCAGTTATAGCACTCATTAGAATTGCGGGGATTCTGACTAGAGCCTGCTTGATTGGTCTTCTGATGCTTCGGAGCATTGCACTCATTGTCCCAATGCCCACTTTGGCCACAGTTATGACAATTGCCTTTCGGTTGCCTATTTACTTGTGGCTTTGCGGTTGTTATGTTGCTTGCCTCGGGTTTCTTTCCAGAAGACTTTCACTTGTTGGTAGCTTTGTTCTTTGCATGGTCTTCTTTAAAGTTCCTCTTATCCAAGCTTTCATATTTGCATGCCATCACTACCATCTCGGTGAATGGAAGCTTAATGTGACTCGTTGTTCTACTTTGGTACCTACGCTGAAGTCCATGGATGAATCACTTGTTCTTCTCCTTAGCAATCTGAACAAGCTTGAGCGCATAACGGGACAGTTGGGTGAACTTGTTGAGATATTCCTGAATAGTGTGATCTCCTTGTTGGAGATTAACGAATTTGTCGTGTAGGCATTCCATCTCCTGCTCAGGGATGAATTTATTTTTGAACGCCTCTTTGAATTAAGCCTATGACATCTCTATCTCTAGCTCATCTAAAGTGATAGCCTCCCACCAAAATAGCGCTTCATCCTTAAGCAACCAGGTGACCGTAAATCTCTTTCGATGATACTCAAGTCCTAAGCCAGTGAAGATTTGCTCGCATGTTTTCAACCAAGCTAGTGCTTCAGCCACTGTAACATTGCCTGAGAATGTGAAGCCACCAAGATTCTTGTATTTCTTTGCCACCCGGTCGAGATTAAATGGTTGCGGGAGCGGTGGTGGGGGTACTACAGCCTCAAGATTAGGGTGGTTCTGGGTAGCGGGGATTTCACCCCTTCCTTGGCCTCTGCCTGCTCTCCCACTGCCTCTGGCTATAGTAGTCATGTCTGTCAGTTCTGTACAAGCAAGAAAAGAGTCAGACCAACAGAAATGATAGTTTTTAAGGAATGGTAAAAGCAGAAGGACGTAAGGAAAACAATGATGTACTGATCAAATTATTATGCTATTCTACTATGCTCATTCTAGGACATTACTAATCCTATCTGAAACGACCCAAACTTCCCCGTGAAGGAAAGCCCGGATTGCTTTGAGAACAACACACGTCAGAAAATAAAACAGAAGAACATTTTATTGCTGTTACAACAATTACATCAGAGTACAAGAATATTACAGAGTATGAATAAATATACATTGGAAATACAATATCAGAGTTTAAAGTACATTTAAATAGCAGCGGAAAAATAGTACAAAACACAACTGAAGGAAATATACGGATACAAAGCCTTCCGAATATCGCTTCAGCTGTAGACCAGGATCCTATGAATATAATATCTGCAAAACCGAAACTACTAGCCACCTGTGTGGAAAATATGGGCACCCAGAGTTTAGGTTAAAACAATAAACTCCAGGTCAGTCATGGGACTGGTATGAGAACTCAAAAACAGTTATTAAGTTGATTTTAAAGTTAGGTAAATCAAGGGACCACGCCGTATAACACGGAACGGGTTTCCTCCCAAGAATACCAATGCATAAAAACAACGCAATGCTTCTAGAAAATGAAACCATTATAAGACTCAAGTCCCTTGCAACGAAAGCCGAAGGATAGAGTTTACCTTATAATGGTCAAAAATGCTTAATACGAGAAATTCATCTTTTATGATAAGTGCACAGTGTAGAAATCAATTTTTTGGAAATAAATGTATCAATCTTAGGTGGCATAATATACTATGTAAGCGGCATAATATATTATGTCACCATATAAGTGTACAACTGAAACCATAAATCTCATATTGGAAAATTGGATTTCCATTATGATGGCTGCTGATTTGTAAGAAAAATCGCGAATGTATCTCCACGGCTTACGTCTCGACAAGAGAAAACACCGTAATACATATACTACGCACGTTGGATGAGCAGTAATCTGATCTATCCTCATGAGATTCGGCTGAAATGACCTATCCTACTTCTAGAGTGGAGCGACCACCCTAGCCCCATCGGCCGACCCCAAATTCGTATAAAGTATATTGGTCAAACCGAACATTATCAAACAAATCGTTCACCATCGTACCGTGGTGTGTGAGGCCCGCGAAGTCACGTTGTATCCAAAGCGGCGCTATATAAAATCTATGCTTTGGTCTTCATCCACAAGGCTCTGCTTTTCAATAAAAGCCTTGATCATATGCATCTTAGCATGCCACATTATCAGACCATACCATATCATTGATTCATCTATCGATATATAACAGGGTGTTAAGCAAGAGAATAAATCCTCCGCCACCAAACAGCTATATATTTAATAGAGATCAACGAATACAATATAAAGGAATACAATGTCAGACACACAATCCATTTATTAGTCCGTTCTTGGTCTGAACGAAACCATATCCGGTAGATCTCCAAATACGTCTGAATGATCACCAATTTTCCACTCATTTTGGGTGTACGGTCCAATAAATATAACAATAATCATCCATTCGATATGGAAATTTCCTGGTCTTCAATAACCGTCTTCATCATCGATCTTCAATCGTCGTATGAATTATTCAGAATGGGTTAAACCCGGTCTTTCTGAATAATTTGCGTAATTTAAAATCGTGTGCTTTAAAACACAACCAACACCTCATTCCCATCAAGAATATTCTTTGATTTTAATTTAAACCAAATTAATGTTTATTCAACTAGTCGGGATTAACACCTTACCGAAGTAATCATTTATAATATCCCATCCCCAACCTACACAACCCATGGAGTAAACTGGTGGTACTCCATATCTAACACCCAATGTGTTATAGTAAACTTAATTACCGTTTTATCGATCAAATCTAATTAATGATTTAACTACCGCTTGGAGTAAAACTAGTGGTACTCCATTATCGTTCATTTCTTGAATTAAGTAAATTTAATTACTTTTATCCTCATTCAATCCAATTTAAAGCTTTATTAAAACTATATTTAGTTTTAATCTTCAAGAATCTTTATTTAATGATTATTTAACTTTCAAGAAATAATCTTGCTTTTAACTGGATTAAAGAATAAATGTCGCTTAAAAACATCGTTCACAATAAACCCAACATCATATTTCAATTTAATATGTTAAATTGAAACTTCTCTTTAGAATATTTCACTCAATCTTAGTTATATGATTTATGAATTACCAATTTAAATTTCACTATCAATCGGGTTTAAAGAACTAATTTCATTTAAAAACATTGTTCGTAATCAACCAAAAAGTCAGTTTCAATTAATTTCAATTATGTTTAATAATTGGAAATTTTATTTAAATCTTAGTTAGAAGATTTATTCTTTCCCAAATGGATTTAAGAACCGTGTTATTTAAGACACTATTCACGACAAGCCCAAATTTTAATCTGATATTAAATATCATGCTTTGAATAGAAATTATATCGATTTATGTTCAATATCAAATTCTGAAAATTAACGTATATCAAATTGGGAATAACGATATTAATATCTTCCAAATTCCCACAATAATATCCGTATAATCACAAAATCCAATACTGAAATAATCCGAAGATTATTTCCAATCAACGCCATTCCAATATATGTATTGGAAAATCCTGGTTTTATTAAAACCACTTTAATTATTTTATTTATTTTAATTAATTTATTTAAATAAATAAATAACTCATTCTTTTACATTGAAATGTATATTTACATTAAAATGAATCTTTTTCATTCTTTTGAAACAAATTAACTATAAAAATAGGTATTCTTTCTAATGTAATCAATCTTAATTAAAAATGAAATCTTTTTAATGTAATCTTTTTAGTTCAACCTTTATTACATTGAAAAATGTAATATTTCATTTCAATCTTTATTACATTGAAAAATATAATATTTTCATTTCAAACTTTATTTTCAATTCAATCTTTATTCTAAAATGTTTATAAATTCGTTTATAAAACGATTCCAACTTTTATTTCAATTTTAAATCCAAATTGAATATTCTATCTATTATCATATTAAAATAATATTATTTTCAAAATATTTGTTTTGGAATTAGCTCTTTAAAACATATTAAAAATCCCAATTCATTATCTTATTCATTTATATTTTATACTGGGCCAGACCTCCCACATTAAGCCTGCTACTTGTGGATGCTGGATATGCCTGTTGGTTCCGGGCAGACTTATTCCACAAGTTGGGATTAACCTCGTGTCATGGCCCGTTTCGTATTTGCGCACTTGGACCCCTCACATTAGGCCCAACATTTGTGGTTGCTGGATATGCCGGGCTCGTCCGGGCAGACTTATACCACAAATGTAACCCAACCTCGTGTCCAAGTACAAATATAATTAATAATTATAATTAATTCACTGAAAATAATATTTTTAAATATTATTTTAAAATAAAGATATGATCTTTATATTAAATTGTTACTAATTTTATAAAACCCTTAGTTTCCGAATATCCTAACTGACATTTTAATTTTTAATGAAAAATTGAACTTTCTATATTATTATTATATCATAATAATAATCTTTTCAAATGTTCAAATTTTGAAATCAAACCTTCTTATCTTATCATACTGACCGTAAAGATGTAATCGTTCTAAATTAACACTTTTTATTATCACTTTTAAACAATAAAGGTATAATCTTTCTAATTCATACATCAATTAATTCCATTAACTGAATATTAAATTAAAATATTATTTTAATTCAAAATTGGAATGAGACCCAATCCATTACCATATAATTTTAATTATATGGATTTCAAACATCGCATTAATTCCATAATAATGATAACACATTCAATAACAGCCAAAGTGTATTTTAAACTAATCACAAGGGCGATGTGTGGTCAGAATATCAACCCAAGACCCGTGTGGGGTTTCAACAAACATAAATTCAAATAATAGATTATTATTTGCGCACTTGGACGATATGTGAAAATTTATCGTCCAATCAACATAAACAAGTCAGGCAACTTGTAAATGGCAGTGTAATCCTGTTTACATTATCATAAATATGTTACCCTTATTTTTAAAACATTAGTCATCACAACATTCCAATACAGCCAATTTAAATCATCCACGATTTGTGGATGAGAAGGGTGATCTAACATGCACTGTATACCATTTATAATAATTAGACTGTTAAAAATCTACACCGGCAATTCTACATATTTTCAGTTATACAAATAAATAAATAACTGTGTAGAAACTTAGTGAGGAGTTCTCACCTTCGTTTTCACTCCGTCATTCTGTAGTGGAGGATTCAGATTTCGTTCTACTTCCATTCAGTTCCATCGCAGTTTGTTTCACACAGTTTGTATTAAAAATCATATTTTTATAATGCTTCTATATATATATGGTAAAGATCATATTTTTATCTACATTATGATTATATAAAAATCATATTTTTATATTGCTATTTCTGTTCTATAAACAACGTTAATTTTATTTTAAAAACAATGCAAATTTAATTTTAAAAGCATTGTTTTTTTTATTATTATCAAAACATTGTTCTTCTCCGTCATCAAAACACCATTCTTTTTATTCAAACAAACAATGCGATTTTCATTTGAAAACAATGCTAACTTTTATATACAAAACAATGTTACCTTTGTATTAGAAATAATGCTACTTTTGTATTAGAAATAATGCTACTTTTGTATTAGAAAGCAAAGTTTTTTTTTGCTTTGAAAACAATGTAAATATATATTTGAAAAGCCATATTTGTTTATCTTTACAAAAACCATGTTTGTTTATCTTTCAAAACAATGTTTCCTTTTTCTCTTTAAAACGAATTTTATTTTTCAAAACAATGTCTATTTTTTTTTACAAAACATGGTTACTTTATTTTAAAACAATGGTAAGTCTCATTTCAAAACAATTTGCTATTTTCTTTTTACAAAAATGTGATTTTTATATTAAAAACAAATGTGATTTTTATATTACAAAACGATGTTCCTTACATTACAAAACAAGGTTCCTTTCTTTTTATATTACAAAACAAAGTCCTTACTATATTCAAAACAAAGTTCTTCTTTATTTTCAAAACCATGTTATTCTTGTTTCAAAACATTGTTATTTTTTTTTACCAAACAATGCTAATTTTAGTTGAGAAACCATGTTAATTTCATTTGCTATTTTAATTTATAGAACTTTGCTATTATATATTTATGAAACTTTGCTATTATATATTTATAAAACTTAATTTATAATTTCAGTTTTTAATTTAAACTAAAACTAGAAATAATTTCAATGTTTATAGTAGTATTCAATCCATCAATTAAAGAAAAAGAAGTGTTACTGTTGTTAATTAACTTCCACATTAGGTTTACTGTTCTGTACAAAAGCCGAGCCCGTCGTCGACTTCATCCATTCGTCGCCGCCATCACCAGAAGCAGGCGGACCCCCATCTAAACGTCCCTCGGTGAAGCCCTAACCGCCCTCCTCCATCGCCATGATCGACGGCGAGTTCGAAGGCCCTTGCGCCTCCCAAAAACCCTCCAACATCGGTCACTTCCTGCTGAGATTCCGTCCTCCACAGTTCATCAGAGAAGATCATCACCGTTGAGATGGTGGAGATTTTCGAGATCTTCGATTTTGTTTTGGTAAAATTGGATAATTTAGAGTGGATTGGCAGATCTAAACGAATGGAATTGGGAGCGCATAGGCCCTCCATTTTCTAAGATGGCAGCTTCTTATTTGATTTGTAGGTTTAGCGTATTTCAGGGGTATTTATACGTGTATACTGATTTTTATTAATTTATTTAATTCAATTAATTCAATTTTTATTTGTTTATCACTGTTAACTCCAAATCCAACCCAACGTGTGTCGCCCCTAGCTAATAGCCCCCATCCCGGACACAATGGAATATGTTTCGTAACCCGATTCGACTATTATGTTTTTCTTTAAATTAAATTATAAATCATTTAATTATTAAATTCAAACGTATATTTTAAATTACCGGGGCCACATACTGACTCTAAAAATTACAGAAAAATTATTCCTAGTTATGTTTTGACGATATGGACCTAACAAAACTAATTTCGTCGAATTCTGAGACCCTTTTAAAAATGGTCATTTTCAAATCGATTTAATTTGACTGAAACAGTCAAAACACATTTTCTTTTGCCATGCTCACATATTAATTCGAAAAATTGTGAAAATTGAAATCTAACAATAATTTGACATTCTGGTTCCAACAAAAGTGGTTTCGTCGAAAACGGAGGTCGGTTGTAGAATGACTATTTTTAAGGGCCATATATTATATTAATATATATAAATTCTATAGCGACTTTTCTAAATATTAAACTGGATATAACATTTAATTTATATTATGAAATTTCAATTTTTCAGATTCGTTAGAAAGATATAGTTAAACAGATTCAAATATTTCTAGTTTCGCTCAATTCTGATTTATTTCGAATCCTGTACATTCAGTCAAAGTTCAAATTCAAATTTTCAAACTGTAGCGCTATTTCTAACTCCTTTTATATTTAAATTAAATTTATTCATTCTAATTTCGATTTAAATAAATTTCTAGTCGTTATTATTTAAAATAAATTATTTTAAATATACTAAATCCATTAAAATTTCAAAAATAAAAATTTTAAATTCGCACCAAAATTCCGGGTCGTTACAATCTCCACCACTTAAAATATTTTCATCCTCGAAAAGGAACGGAGCTGAAAGTCATTTAATTAACCAACTCGACTTTCAATCTGTTGACCCACTTTTTAGTCAAAGCAGTCGCACATGGAATTTCTTCTCAACAGTAAGCTCAAGTATTGGGAATATCGTCAAAAGGCAGGAAGAGATTTGGCTGAAATCGCATCACAAACAAAGAATGGCCCGAAACTCCTATCAGACGACCTCTTTTAGGCCTGAAATAAGCAATTACGGAGCTGTGCTCTATAATTCTTGTAGCTCTCTGAATTAGCTTAAGTTTGAGCTTTGGTTTGGCTCAATCGGACTTACGGTTTGGAAGTTACGCTCGTTTCCGTGAACACACGCAGAACCAGAAACTTGAACATTGGAAATCTGGAAACCGGTTCGGATCGGATGGGCGGAGGACCCAATCCAAACATCTCTGGCACACTAGCATGGCACAGCTCCCATTCTCATCAATCCAGACCGGATCGGAAGGGGCACACCCGATCCGCTTCACCTTCGAGCACACTGGCACGCGAAGTCTTCGGATTCAAGATACCAACTCGGTTCGGATCGGAATTCCAAATCGACCCCCCTGCACCTGCTCAGACGCAGCAGCTTTGACCTATTCTTCAGGCGTAACCGCCTCCTATTTACCCAGATTGGCTTCCACCTGTCCTAACACGATCTGAAGACCACTCTTCCCCTATCTCCGAGATGGCCTCAGTGCACGCCACGTGCCCCTCCGATCCGATCCGATTCAGAGCACCTAGCTGCTTCTCAACACCTATAAATACACCAGGAGATGGTCATTTCAGTGGACTTTGGGAAGTCTAACTTTTCATGGCTTCCACTATGGTTCTTCGCAAGGCTATTGCATAACCTAGAAGTCGAATTCCACATTACAACACGAGGATTTCGTGTATAATGTCCCCTTTAATCTCCTCTTCTTCATTGTAAACACGAGGATTTCGTGTATAAACTACAAGCAAAAAGCATTGTAATAGTTCTCTTAGGATTTAAGAAACTATAAAGTGGACTTAGGCTTGGTTTGAGCCGAACCACTATAAAAATCTCATGCGTCTCCTCTTATTTTACTGCTTTTCTGCATTTATTATGTGATTGTGAGGATTTCACACCACATTTGGGTGTTAGGCCCAGATTTCGGTCTAACATTTTGGCGCGCCAGGAAGGATGCACAAGATATTGCTTCAATTTCTAACTTGAAAGGAATCGGATTGCTCAGCTATTGGATTAATGGTCAAACGAATGAAAGACGGAACCTTCTCTCGTGCTGAGGACGTTGGCACTGAAGGCGCAGGGAACGAGGCGAGCCAGGAGGCTTCCTCTCATGGAAATCCATCAGCATATCTGACTAGAGATGAAATGGATGGCGTTCTCGCTGAACTGAGGACCCAGATGGCAAGGCAAGATGATCTCCTCCGCAAACAATAGGAGATGATCGACCAATTCTTTATTCGGATGGAAGGAAGGCCGAGCGGCAATACACAACTCACTAGAAATGGCACAGAAATGGCTCCAGCAGGAACATCGAACAGGATCGGTTCGGATCCGATCCGAGTCGAGGGACAAAATCTGAATCTACCACAGATGGAAACAAGGGGCATTTCACACCGAGTCGGTTCGGACTCGATCCGAACAGCCAATCTACATGAATTTAGGGGCAGCAGCCTCCCTTCTGGAAATAAGGCTTTGCTCGAGTTCGACCTACATCCGCTCTGGTTCGGATGGACGCTCAGGCACCAATTTTAGCTCAAAAGTAACGTAATGTAGCTCGGATCAGAGAGCCAAGTTCGGGGCAGTTTGGTCCATCTGACCCGAGCACCACCGATCCGAACCGGATCGCACCTCATACCCTCCCAAACCCTTCTGGACTCAACACTGGGGGCACCAGCTCTGATTTTAGCATCTTGCAACAGCTCTTTGAAGGCGACCGACTCGCCAATCTCATCGAACGCCTCTCGAGAGGCCACTCCTATCAGAATGACATGGATGATGTCAACCACAATCCATTCACTCAGGAAATCAAGAATTCCCGCAATCCACCAGATTTCAAACTTCCATAATTGGAGCCCTACAACGGCAGGACAAACCCTACCATGCACCTGATGCGCTACAAACATCACATGGAAGTTCAATCGGCGTCAGAAAACGTCATGGCAAAGTGCTTCCCTCTCTTCTTGACTAATATTGCTGCTATGTGGATTGGGTAGCTGGAATCTGAATTGATCAACAGTTGGAAAATGTTGGTCGCTCGCTTTAATGAACAAATTCGGGTCCACATTGCTCGACCTAAGAATGTCATGTCTCTCACCATAATCAAGTAGAGGCCCAGAGAAAATCTGCGCTCATTTTTGGAAAGGTTCAATGTTGCAGCAGCATCAGTTAATCGACCTGAGCCATCTATGGTATTGATGGTGGCAGTATCCGGTGTTCTGGACAACTCGGAGTTTAAAAAATCCTTGTATCGAGACCCACCACGGAATCTCAGCGAATTCTACCTTGAATCGAATAGAATTCTGCGTGAAGAAGACGCAATGTCCGAAAAGAAAATTCTTGATGTCAACATGCTTAAAGACGGAGAACCGTCTAATTCTGGAAAAGGCAAGGGAAAGCTGCTGTCAAGAATGACCGCAATGGTCAGCCCCGGAGAGGGCCCAAATACGAAAAGTACATCGAACTCAATTCAACCTTGACTAACATCTATGTGAACACAAACGGTGACGTCTCCTATCCAAAGCCTCCCAGGAGGGAGCCATCGCAAAGAGAACGTGATTCTGGAAGACACTGCATATTTCATGATATGGACGGTCATGATACAAATGACTGCAGGCACTTGCGAGACTTGATTGAGGAACGGGTTAAATGTGGAGAGCTACCCGAGTATGTGAAACAACCTACAGCGCCTGCACCCGCGCTGCCACCCCCTGCTCCCCAGAGAGGGAATGACCCTGGATCGAGCTCCCGTGGGCTCATCATCAACTGATCCGGATTAGATCACTCTGCATTTTCAGCATTTCTTAGGATTAAAGATATGTCTCTTTGCTTTTTTAGGTTTTCCGATTGGCTAAATCAGAGTATACACGTTTGGGGTTAGGATTTAACTCCAAAGCTTGCTCTGGACTCAATGACAAACCAATCATGATTTGCTTTGGTTTTGTACTTTGCATTGAATAAGGAAGGTCTTTTCGAGCATGGATTATGTTTGGCAAATTTAAGTGTCTTGTTAGGTTGTGGCAGGATTCTCAATCTTAATTAAAGTATGGTTTATACTTATCTCGAAACCCTTGGTACGGATTGTGCCTAGGGACGGACTGTCTTGTCAGGCTTTGGCAAGTATAGCTCCATCTCGGCATGAGTACGGATTGTACTCCACTGAATTTCTAAGTATGGATTATACTCAGGAACGACGAATGATCTCGTTAAGATATGGTAAAGGAACTCAATAAACTCGAGTATGGCTTATGCTCAGTTTGAACTTCCTGGTATGGCTTATACCCGGAAGGTTAGGTCCCTCGTCAGGTTTCTGGCAGGATGATTTGAACGTCTCTTAAGTATGGTTTATGCTCAAACGAACGCCCAAGCATGGTTTATGCTCGAAAGTGTAATCAGTTTTGTCAGGATTGACACACCTTTTTGCTCTCTTTTCTTCGCATGTATGGATTATACTTGTAGCTGGCAGGCCCGGCTTGGCCTTGGATTTCTTTGGATTATCCAGAACACATCTTCCTTCATTCAGCAAGATATGTTATGGGGGGCAAAATGTTGACCCGCTTTTTAGTCAATGAAGTCACACATGGAATTTCTTCTCAACAGTACGCTCAAATATTGGGAATATCGTCAAAAGGCAGGAAGCGATTTGGCTGAAATCGCATCACAAACAAAGAATGGCCCGAAACTCCTATCGGACGACCTCTTTTGGGCCCGAAATCAGCAATTACAAACCTGAGCTCTATAACTCTTGTAGATCTCTGAATTAGCTTCAGTTTGAGCTTTGGTTTGGCTCAATCGGACTTACAATTTGGAAGTTACGCTCGTTTCCGTGAACACACGCAAAACCGGAAACTTGAACATTGGAAATCTGGAAACCAGTTGGGATCGGATGGGCGGAGGACCCGATCCGAACGTCTCTGGCATACTAGCTTAGCACAGCTCCCATTCTCATCAGTCCGGACCGGATTGGAAGGGGCAAACCTAATCCGCTTCACCTTCGAGCACACTGGCACACGAAGTCTTCGGATTGAAGACACCAACACGGTTCGGATCGGAATTCCGAACCGACCCCCCTACACCTGCTTAGACGCCGCAGCTTTGACCTGTTCTTCAGGCATAACCGCCTCCTATTTACCCGGATTGGCTTCCACCTGTCCTAGCACGATCTGAAGACCACTCTTCCACTATCTCCGAGATGGCCTCAGTGCACGCCACGTGCCCCTCCGATCTGATCCGATTCAGAGCACCTAGCTGCTTCTCCACACCTATAAATACACCAGGAGATGGTCATTTCAGGGGACTTTGGGAATTCTAACTTTTCATGGCTTCCACTATGGTTCTTCGCAAGGCTATTGCATAACCTAGAAGTCAAATTCCACATTACAACACGAGGATTTAGTGTATAATCACCCATTTAATCTCCTCTTCTTCATTGTAAACACGAGGATTTCGTGTATAAACTGCAAGCAAACAGCATTGTAATAGTTCTCTTAGGATTTAAGAAACTATAAATTGGACGTAGGCTTGGTTTGAGCCGAACCACTATAAAAATCTCGTGTGTATCCTCTTATTTTACTGCTTTTCTACATTTATTCTATGAATGTGAGGATTTCACACCGCATTTGGGTGTTAGGCCCGGATTTCGGTCTAACACAATCCTAATCGATTTCTAATTCAGTTCAATATTAAATTTAATCTAGTTAAATTTATCATTCTTTATTATAGTGATTAATCTTACTTATCATTCCTATATTTTAATTAGTTAAACTAATAATCAATCATCACAACCAGCAATCAATTAGGTAATTACCTTTTAAAACATATGTAATTTTTATATATAATCAAAAATCATGTTTTTAGTGCAAATCACAATAATAGACCCTATCTAGTTTTGGTTCTCACACCGGTCAATGGAAATATATAGATATACCATTTTTTGAAACTCGAACATAAATGCTGATGATGAGGCCTCAATCATCGAGATCATCTCCGGGCGACTAGAGTGTGATTCTATATCTATCCAGTATATTAAAACTTCGAATATCCGTTAATTACTCGTCTATTCGAAATCTTTATATACTCGATTGTCCAAATTAAAATATAACAATATATCAAATATGTATTTTAAGATAAAATTTTAAAAACTATATTTGTTTTCATTTTTAAAATTAATACTCTTTACACTCGTTCTAGGATGCTACTGGTCCTATCTCTAACGAGTTATTCTTATTGGATATTACTAATCCAACCTCTGATGAATTCTTTCGTTCGGTTCTAATGTGTCTTGTTCTCGAGCTCTATAACCAAAGCTCCGATACCAACTGAAATGACCCAAACTTCCCCGTGAAGGAAAGCCCGGATTGCTTTGAGAACAACACACGTCAGAACATAAAACAGAAGAACATTTTATTGTTGTTACAACAATTACATCAGAGTACAAGAATATTACAGAGTATGAATAAATATACATTGGAAATACAATATCAGAGTTTAAAATACATTTAAATAGCAGTGGAAAAATAGTACAAAACACAACTGAAGGAAATACACGGATACAGAGCCTTCCGAATATCGCTTCAACTATAGACCAGGATCCTGTGAATATAATATCTACAAAACTGAAACTACTAGCTGCCCGTGTGGAAAATGTGGGCACCCAGAGTTTAGGTTAAAACAATAAACTCCAGGTCAGTCATGGGACAGGTATGAGAACTCAAAAATAGTTATTAAGTTGATTTTAAAGTTAGGTAAATCAAGGGACCACGCCATATAACACGGAACGGGTTTCCTCCCAAGAATACCAGTGCATAAAAACAACGCAATGCTTCTAGAAAATGAAACCATTATAAGACTCAAGTCCCTTGCAACGAAAGCCGAAGGATAGAGTTTACCTTATAATGGTCAAAAATGCTTAATATGCGAAATTCATCTTTTACTATAAGTGCACAGTGTAGAAATCAATTTTTTGGAAATAAATGTATCAATCTTAGGTGGCATAATATACTATGTAAGCGGCATAATATATTATATCACCATATAAGTGTACAACTGAAACCGTAAATCTCATATTGGAAAATTGGATTTCCATCATGATGGCTGCTGATTTGTAAGAAAAATCGCGAATGTATCTCCACGACTTACGTCTTGACAAGAGAAAACAACGTAATGCATATACTACGCACTTTGGATGAGCAGTAATCTGATCTATCCTCATGATATTCGGCTGAAATGACCTATCCCACTTCTAGAGTGGAGCGACCACCCTAGCCCCATCAGCCGACCCCAAATCCGTATAAAGTATATTGGTCAAACCGAACATTATCAAACAAATCTTTCACCATCATATCGTGGTGTGTGAGGCCCGCGAAGTCACGTTGTATCCAAAGCGGCGCTATATAAAAGCTATGCTTTGGTCTTCATCCACAAGGCTCTGCTTTTCAATAAAAGCCTTGATCATATGCATCTTAGCATGCCACATTATCAGACCATACCATATCATTGATTCATCTATCGATATATAACAGGGTGTTAAGCAAGAGAATAAATCCTCCACCACCAAACAGCTGTATATTAAATAGAGATCAACGAATACAATATAAAGGAATACAATGTCAGACACGCAATCCATTTATCAGTCCGTTCTTAGTCCGAACGAAACCATATCCAGTAGATCTCCAAATACGTCTGAATGATCACCAATTTTTCCCTCATTTTGGGTGTACGGTCCAATCAAGATATCAATAATCATCCATTCGATATGGAAATTTCCCGATCTTCAATAACCGTCTTCATCATCGATCTTCAATCGTCGTATGAATTATTCAGAATGGGTTAAACCCGGTCTTTCTGAATAATTTGCGTAATTTAAAATCTTATTCTTTAAAACACAACCAACGCCTCATTCCCATCAAGAATATTCTTTGATTTTAATTTAAACCAAATTAAGGTTTATTCAACTAGTCGAGATTAACACCTTACTGAAGTAATCATTTATAATATCCCATTCCCAACCTACACAACCCATGGAGTAAACTGGTGGTACTCCATATCTAACACCCAATGTGTTACAGTAAACTTAATTACCGTTTTATTGATCAAATCTAATTAAAGATTTAACTACCGCTTGGAGTAAAACTAGTGGTACTCCATTATCGTTCATTTCTTGAATTAAGTAAATTTTATTACTTTTATCCTCATTCAATCCAATTTAAAGCTTTATTAAAACTATATTTAGTTTTAATCTTCAAGAATCATTATTTAATGATTATTTAACTTTCAAGAAATTATCTTGCTTTTAACTGGGTTAAAGAATAAATGTCGTTTAAAAACATCGTTCACAATAAACCCAACATCGTATTTCAATTTAATATGTTAAATTGAAACTTCTCTTTAGAATATTTCACTAAATCTTAGTTATATGATTTATGAATTACCAATCTAAATTTCACTGTCAATCGGGTTTAAAGAACTAATGTCATTTAAAAACATTGTTCGCAATTAACCCAAAAGTCAGTTTCACATAATTTCAATTATGTTTAATAATTGGAAATTTTATTTAAATCTAAGTTAAAAGATTTATTCTTTCCCAAATGGGTTTAAGAACCGTGTTATTTAAGACACTATTCACGAAAAACCCAAATTTTAATCCGATATTAAATATCATGCTTTGAATAAAAATTATATCAATTTATGTTCAATATCAAATTCTGAAAATTAACTTATATCAAATTAGGAATAACGATATTAATATCTTCCAAATTCCCACAATAATATCCATACAATCACAAAATCCAATACTGAAATAATCCGAAGATTATTTCCATTCAAATCCATTCCAATATATGTATTGGAAAATCTTGGTTTTATTAAAACCACTTTAATCCTTTTATTTATTTTAATTAATTTATTAAAATAAATAAATCACTCATTCTTTTACATTGAAATGTATATTTACATTAAAATGAATCTTTTTCAATCTTTTGAAACAAATTAACTATAAAAAAAGGTATTCTTTCTAGTGTAATCAATCTTAATTAAAAATGAAATCTTTTTAATGTAATCTTTTTAGTTCAACCTTTATTACATTGAAAAATGTAATATTTTCATTTCAATCTTTATTACATTGAAAAATGTAATATTTTCATTTCAAACTTTATTTTCAATTCAATCTTTATTCTAAAATGTTTATAAATTCGTTTATAAAACGATTCCAACTTTTATTTCAATTTTAAATCCAAATTGAATATTCTATCTATTATCATATTAAAATAAATTATTTCCAAAATATTTATTTTGGAATTAGCTCTTTAAAACAGATTAAAAAGCCCAATTCATTATCTTATTCATTTATAATTTATACTGGGGCAGACCTCCCACATTAAGCCTGCTACTTGTGGATGCTGGATATGCCGGTTGGTTCCGGGCAGACTTATCCCACAAGTTGGGCTTAACCTCGTGTCATGGCCCGTTTCTTATTTGCGCACTTCGACCCCTCACGTTAGGCCCAACATTTGTGGTTGCTGGATATGCCGGGCTGGTCCAGGCAGACTTATACCACAAATGTAACCCAACCTCGTGTCCAAGTACAAATATAATTAATAATTATAATTAATTCACTGAAAATAATATTTTTAAATAATATTTTAAAATAAAGGTATGATCTTTACGTTAATTTGTTACTAATTTTATAAAACCCTTAGTTTCTGAATATCCCAACTGACATTTCAATTTTTAATGAAAAATTTAACTTTCTATATTATTATTATATCATAATAATAATCTTTTCAAATGTTCAAATTTTGAAATTAAACCTTCTTATCTTATCATACTGACCGTAAAGATGTAATCGTTCTAAATTAACCCTTTTTATTATCACTTTTAAACAATAAAGATATAATCTTTCTAGTTCATACGTCAATTAATTCCATTAATTGAATATTAAATTAAAATATTCTTTTGATTCAAAATTGGAATGAGACCCAATCCATTACCATATAATTTTAATTATATGGATTTCAAACATCGTATTAATTCCATAATAATGATAACACATTCAATAACAACAAAAGTGCATTTTAAACTAATCACAAGGGCGATGTGTAGTCAGAATATCAACCCAAGACCCGTGTGGGGTTTCAACCAACACAAATTCAAATAATAGATTATTATTTGTGCACTTGGACGATGTGTGAAAATTTATCGTCCAATCAACATAAACAAGTCAGGCAACTTGTAAATGGCAGTGTAATCCTGTTTACATTATCATAAATATATTACCCTTATTTTTAATATATCAGTCATCACAACATTCCAATATAGCCAATTTAAATCATCCATGATTTGTGGATGAGAAGGGTGATCTAACATGCACCGTATACCATTTATAATAATTAGACTGTTAAAAATCTACACTGGCAATTCTACATATTTTCAGTTATACAAATAAATAACTGTGTAGAAACTTAGTGAGGAGTTTTCACCTTCGTTTTCACTCCGTCATTCTGTAGCGGACGATTCAAATTCCGTTCTACTTCCATTCAGTTCCATCGCAGTCTATGTCACACAGTTTGTATTAAAAATCATATTTTTATAATGCTTCTATATATATATGGTAAAGATCATATTTTTATCTACATTATGATTATATAAAAATCATATTTTTATATTGCAATTTCTGTTCTAAAAACAACTTTAATTTTATTTTAAAAACAATGCAAATTTAATTAACAAAACGTTGTTTTTTTATTATCAAAACACTGTTCTTCTCCGTCATCAAAACACCGTTCTTTTTATTCAAACAAACAATACGATTTTCATTTGAAAACAACGCTAACTTTTATATACAAAACAATGCTACCGTTGTATTAGAAATAATGCTACTTTTGTATTGGATTTGTATTAGAAATAATGCTACATTTGTATTAGAAAGCAAAGTTTTTTTTTGCTTTGAAAACAATGTAAATATATATTTGAAAAGCTATATTTGTTTATCTTTACAAAAACCATGTTTTTTTATCTTTCAAAACAATGTTTCCTTTTTCTCTTTAAAACGATTTTTATTTTTCAAAACAATGTCTTTTTTTTTTTACAAAACATGGTTATTTTATTTTAAAACAATGGTAAGTTTAATTTCAAAATAATTTGCTATTTTCTTTTTACAAAAATGTGATTTTTATATTACAAAACGATGTTCCTTACATTACAAAACAAGGTTCCTTTCTTTTTATATTACAAAACAAGGTCCTTACTATATTCAAAACAAAGTTCTTTATTTTCAAAACCATGTTATTCTTGTTCAAAACATTGTTAGTTTTTTTTATTTTACCAAACAATGCTAATTTTACTTGAGCAACCATGTTAATTTTATTTGAGAAACCATGTTAATTTCATTTGCTATTTTAATTTATAGAACTTTGCTATTATATATTTATAAAACTTTGCTGTTATATATTTATAAAATTTAATTTATAATTTCAGTTTTTAATTTAAACTAAAACTAGAAATAATTTCAATGTTTATAGTACTATTCAATCCATTAATTAAAGAAAAAGAAGTGTTACTGTTGTTAATTATCCTCCACATTAGGTTCACTGTTATGTACAAAATCCGAGCCCGTCGTCGACTTCATCCATTCGCCACTGCCATCGCCAGAAGCAGGCGGACCCCCATCTGAACGTCCTTCGGTGAAGCCCTAACCGCCCTCCCCCATCGCCATGATCGACGGTGTAACAACCTGAAAATCCTGGCCAGTTTAAAATTTTTACTTTGGCAATTTTAGCGGATTTTGAATATTTAAAATAGATTATTTTAAATAATATCGACGAGAAATTTATTTTGAATATAATTAGAACGTATATATTTATATAGATCGTCGTTAGAATATAAATAATTATTTATAATTATAAAAGGAATTGAAAATGGCGCGGTAGTTCGATAATTCGATTTCAAAATTCAAATGAATGTACCGGGTGCAAAATAAACCGGATTTTAGCGAAACCAAAAATAATAGAATCTGTTTATGAATATCTTTCCAACGAATCCGAAAAATAGAAATTTCATAGTAGGAATCAAAAGATATGTCCAGTTGAAAATTCTGAATAGTCGCTATGGAATTCAGGCCCTTAAAAATGGAAATTTTGCAAACGACCTCGGATTTCGACGAAACCACTTTTGTTGGATCCGTGATGTCAAGTTATTGCTAGATTTCAATTTTCGTAATTTTTTGATTCAATATGTTAGCGTGGCAAAGAAAAACGCGTTTGACCAGTTTTAGTTGATTTTAATCGACTGGAAAATGGCCATTTTTCAAACTTTATCAGAATTCGCCGAAACTAGTTTTGTTAGGACCGTGTCGTCAATACGAAGCTAAAAATAATTTTTCTGGAATTTTTCGAGTTAGTGTGTGACCCCAGTAAATTGAAATGCGCGTTCAAATTCAATATATAGAGTTATATTTTGAATTTGGCGAAAACTGACCGAAACAGTCGAATCAGCTTGCGATACATATCCCATTGTGTTCGGAATGGGGGTAATACACTAGCAGCGATAGTCGTTGGGTGTGATTCCGAGCTCGGACGAAAAGTCAACACTTAGGGAAAAAAATTAAATTAAATATTATTGGGCCCCTCCTTTTCTCCTTTATCCCCTAAGCCCCCCCACCTGTAACTCATTACCGAAATCGAAATCGATTTTATAAAAAAAAAGGAATTGACGGAGGTCGCTACCCCTCGCCACCACCGATCCTTCCGCCACCCACCCTCCGTACACCGCGCAGGATCGCCCCCCTCAGGCGCCGATCACCCCCCTCTTCTTCTCCTCCTCTCCTTCCCGCTCCCCTCCACTGCAGCAGCTCCGACGAGCCATGACCCTCCACCATCGAACCCTTTTCCGAATCGAAACCCCAAAGTCGCCTGAGACCAACCCATTACCACCACCGCGCAAACTCCGATGCGCCACCCTCCTGCACGAGCTTGAAACCCCGCCACCTGTAGGAGCAACCGCGACCCCCCCTTTCTCTAATTCGATCTGCAAATCCCCTCCTCTACTGAAGAAAAATGCCATGAGTTTTATTTATCCATTTCTCCTTTAAAATATGGGTTTTATATTTTTAGAATAATAAAAATATGATTTTTATTTAGTTAGAGTAATAAAAATATGAACTTTATTTTAATCGTGAAATAGTGAGGATAAAGATTCGATTTTTATAATATAGGAAGGATAAAAATATAATTTTATAGAGTAGAAATGTTAAAAATATAATTTTTATATTAGTAAAGGATTAAAAATACGATTTTTATATTATATAGATAGTAAAGATTTGATCTTTATTATATGAACAACGATATAAAAATAGAATTTTTATCAATATAGCGTGATAATAAAATGTGATTTTTATTTATTGGAATGAAGTAATAAAAATATAATTTTTATTATGAACAGCGTGGAAGAACTGAATTGGAATTTCAAAGGAATCCAGACAGTTCAGCAGTTGAAAAGCGTTAGATATCTATATTTGATGCTTATACAATGTAGTGCACTTTGGATGATGGTTGATTATTTATCGTTGTTATTATATACATGTGTTGTATGGAATCAATATAATTAATTTTATATGGTAATTGATTGGGCCTCATTCCAATTTAAAAAATAAAGAATATTATAAAATAAAGGTTCATGTATTGACAGTACTCATCCGTTGAGATTAGTCATGTGTTGAACGAAATATTTTAATAATAAAATTTACATCTTTATTATATATAGAATTAGAAACTAACTTCTTTATAAAATAAAGGTTCATGTGTTGACAGTACTCATCCGTTGAGATTAGTCATGTGTTGAACGAAATATTTTAAAAATAAAATTTACATCTTTATCATATATGAAATTAGAAATTTACTGGAAAATAGATGAGATGAGTGGTCTCCTGGATATTGATCTGATGTTGGTTCGGCCTTCGGGGTTAATATTTAGAGAATCGTTCTCTTACTAATTTACGATTGGAGTCTGATTTAAATCAAACGATAGATACCATAATTTTTATAAAATATATTGAATAACAAAAATAGTCACACATGGACAGTACTCATTCGTTGAGATTAGTCATGTGTTGACAAAAATATAGATTCATGTATTGAATAGAATAAATATCCATTTGTTGAATAGAATAACGAAATTATTGAAAAATATAAAGCCGTGTTGATTAGAGATGCGCTATACGCGAACGATATTATATCGATTATATTTGTTTTATAATGAATATTGAAAAGAGATTTAAAAATGGAATTCGAATTGAATTGAATAGAAAACGAATTCGAATTGAACTGAATATAGAACGAATTCGAATTGAATTGAATATAAAATGAATTCGAATTGAATTGAATATAAAACGAATTCGAATTGAATTGAATATAAAACGAATTCGAATTGAATTGAATATAAAACAAATTTGAATTTAATTGAAATGAATTTTAAAACGAATTTATAAGGAAAAATTCAATTTTGATTTGAATTGGAAATGGAAGTTGAAATGTTTTTGAAACAAATTTGAAACTATTTATAAAATTCGTTTTAAATAGAAATCGACGAAATATATATTATATATATAATATAATGGCCTGAATAGAACGCGCCGCGCCGCGGTAGTTCGTGAATTTCGACCATTGATTTCGAACGGACATTACGGGAGATCCGACCGTCGGATTCTCCTAAAACCGGAACCGTTGGGTTCGTATCGAAAAGAGCTTTCTAAGGAATATTAGCAATTTGAAATCTAATGGTTGGATTTGGATATACGTCCAAATCAAATTTGGAAAAGGTCGCTGTAAGTGCAGTTCGATGGCCGTTGATGGAAATCGACTGTACGGGCCTTGATAAAATTATTAAAAATAGTAATAATTTGTGTAAGATCATAAGAAATGATTTGGGAAAAATTGGGATGAAAAACTCCATATTTGAAAAGATAAAAATAGATTTTTATTGAAATGAACTAAAATTAAAACCCATTTATTTTTAAATAAATAAATTGGATTTGAAATGGGATTTGAATAGAATTGATTTGTGGGTTTATCGTGAAGGGTGTTTTAAATAACACTTGTTCTTTAACCCGATAATAAATAGAATGTGATTTGGGTTTATCGTGAACTGTGTTTTAAATGACATTAGTTCTTTAACCCAGTAAAAGGAGTTTTAATGAATCTGCAATTAGATTGAAATATGAATTGATAATTTAAATTATCAAATTTAGAAAGTGAGCGAGGATGGAGTATCACCAGTTTTGCTCCAAAACGATAGTCAAATCTTTAATTAGATTTGAACGTGAAATGGTAATTAATTTTACCGATAACACTATGGCGTTAGATATGGAGTATTTCCAGTTTTGCTTCATGGGATGAATAGGTTGGGGTTGGGAAATAAAATAAATAATTACTTCGGTGTGGTTCGCTAATCTCGACTAGTTTGGAAAAACCATAATTTGGTTTGATACGACATCCAATGGAAGATTAAAGAATAAATTTAAAGAATTTATCTTGGATAAAATTAATGGGAACTTTCCCCTAAGAATGTGAAATTTAGAAACTAGCTGTTGGTTAGTTAAGAAGAATGGTTTCCTGGGTATTGATCCGATGTTGGTTTCGGCCTTCGGGGTTAATATTTGGGGGAATTGCACTCTTACTGATTTACGGTTAGTGACTATTGAATTGGAATGAGGCGTATGTTGTGTTTGTGTAACATTTGTTTTTAATATACGCGGGTTTTTCAGAAAGGCCGGGTTTATACCCATTCTGAATAACCGATTCGACGACATGTCGAAGACAAGGACGGTGGTTGAAGACCGGAAGTCTTCACATCGTTTGGGTGATTACTGATGATCTTGATTGGGCTGTACACCCAAGATGAGGGAATCGGTTGGTGGTCGTCCAGACGTACTTGGAGATCGATGGATATGCGAGGAAAGTACCTCCGGTTTCGTTCAGACCCAGAACGAACTTATAAATGGACTGTGTGTCTGACATTGGATTTTATTCTATGTTGATTGATCTTTATTAAATATACATCTGTTTGGCGGCGGAGAATTTATTCTTTTGCTTAACGCCCTTCTCTGAGACGTACGAGCTCAGAGGTTGTATATCGATGGACATCAGTCGCATGGCATGAATTGCCAGTGTGGCACGCCTAAGTGGCAATTGATCAAGGCTTCTGTTGAAAAGCAAAGTCTTGTGGTTGATGATCAAAGCACGGCCTTTGTGGCGTAGCTTTGTGTATAATGTGAATTCGCGAGCCTCACACCTCGGTATGAGTTAAAAACGGGATAAGGACTGCAGGGAGAGTACGACGTTTCTTTCTAGCTTTGGTGGTGTTAGTGACTTACCAGCCCTGACATTTATATACTTTTCACCTATGTGGTTGTTGGATGAGGCGCCACGATTTTAGGTTTGTAAGGACTGGGAAACATGTGTTCAGGAATTGCCAATCCTCAAACGTAAGAGAGGACCGGCCCTGAAGATCCAAGGGTTGCCCAGAGTGTGTAGTCCTGGGACATTTGCTAGAGTGTCTCGAAGCGGAGAGGAGCTTGCCCCTTGCCTCGACTCATGACGGAAATCCAATTTCCAATACGTGTATTTCAGTTTTATTTATAGAGCCTAGTATGGCGACATAGTGGGATGGGGCGCTTATGCCGTCTATGATTTATATTTATGATTGAAATTGTTTTGACACTATACACATATTATAGTATCAAATGATTTGTTTTAAACGTACTAAGCATGTTTGGCTGTTATAAGGTAAAACCCTATCCTCCGGCTTGCGTTGCACTGTGTGATGGGACCTGGGTCTTATAATAGCTTCATTTTTCGAAAAAGCATTGCGTTGTCTTCTCTATGCACTGGTAATTTTGGGAGGAAACCCGTTCCGTGTTATACGGCGTGGTCCCTTGAATTACTCTCTTTTAAAGTAAAGCTTTAAATAACTGTTTTAGTTCTCACACCAGTCACATGACTGACCTGGAGTTTATTGTTTTAACCTAAACTCTGGGTGCCCCTATTTTCGACACGGGCAGCTAGTAGTTTTGGTTTTGCAGATTTATATTAACAGGATCCTGGTTTACAGCTGGAATGATGTCCGGAAAGCTCTGTATCCGTATATCACCTTCAGTTGTGATTTGTATTATTTTTTGCTGCTATGTAATTTATTGTAATCTCTGATATTTATCGAATGTAATTTATTCATACTCCGTATATTCTTGTATTCTGATGGAATTGTTGTAATAAGCAATTAAATGTTCTTCCGTCTGCGTTCATTTGTGTGTTGTTCTCAAAGTATCCGCTCTTTCCTTCACGGGGAAGTTACGGGTCCTTACAGTGGTATTAGAGCTTTGGTTTACAGAGCTAGAGAACAAGGCACATTAGAACCATACGAAAGAATTCATCAGATGTTGGAGTAGTAATATCCAATTTGAATGACTCGTTAGAGATAGGATCAGTATTATCCTAAAACGAGTGTGAAGAGTATATTTTTCAATTGAAAACAATTTTGTTTTGAAAATTAAATCCAAGTATACATATTTGAATAATTATTTATTTTGAATTTGGACAATCCAATATGTAAAGATTTTGCATATACGCGTCATGAACTTATATTCGAAGTTTTAATATACTGGATAGATATATAATCACATTCTAGACACCCGGTGATGGTTCTAATGATTGATCGATCAACATCAGAACTTATGTTCATGTTTCGAAGGTGTGATTTCTATATGATTCCATAGACTGGTGTGAGAACCAAAACTAGATAGATTTATTGTTGTGAATTGGCATCAAAAACATGATTTTCTGTATATATATATATATATATCAAAATTATGAATTTGAAACTCTAATTCACTAATTGATTGATGTTTGTGTTATTTGTTTATTTGTTTGATAATTTTGAACCATTACGTCTAATTGTATCAAATATTGAACTATATTGAAAATTGGTCGCATTTGCTTGCATATACATGTACTTACATTGAACAGGTCATAGCAAGGAGGCTAGAGCAGAGAATAAAATTTGTTTGCTCGACAAATAGGTATATATTTACTATAATTTACTGTTTTGTTTGGGTGATGATGATTTTATGAGCCGATTGGCTAGCCGCTTGGCTTTTTCTTTTTGAGATCAGAAGGTCTGTATGGCAATTTCAGGATTTTCCCGTTGCTCCCGGTGCAGGGGAGGTTATGGCGAAATTTTTCGAAAATTTAGGGTATTAGCCAAATTTTTGAAAAATTTGAAAAGTTCTTAGAAACTGAAAAGTTGAAGAACTTAAGCCGTAGTCAAAATAATGGAAGTTGAGTTGATTTGTTAAACAACTTTCGGCTTCGTTCCTTTTCGGCTTCCATTGTTATGTTCCTTTTCGGCCTTTGATTTAGAGAAGATTAGAATATCATCAATAAAAACTAGAACAAATTTATTCAATTAAATCACACATTGAACTGATTAGAAAATAGTTAGAAATATATACTTGTGCATTATATATGTTTGAACAGGAAATTGGATAGCTGTTGAGTTAAGATTTTATTTGCGTGCCCGACAAATAGGTAAACCTTAATGAGTTTGATGCGAAATATTATTATATCAACTCCTGTGAATGCCATTGGATGCGGAGTGCTGGTTATTCTGTGTGAAATAATAAATGTCGCCATAGGATAGTAACAATTAATTTTGAACTACACTGCATGGCATACTTCTTGAAGATCGCATACTTCATCATATACCACACAAGCATTTGGAGATTGTGTGACGAGGTGAAATATTTACCATACGAGTGAGGGGCTTGTATGGTGATGACTATATTTTACAGGTTGAACTGATGACTGATATGGACTATTTAAATTGTAACGATAAAATTGCCAGATTAATAAAAAACCCACACGGGTCTAGAGTTGACAATAATCACGTCTCTCTAGTTATTAGATACGGCACATGGACTATTTATTTCCCACACGGGACGAGGTGACAAGGATTTATCCTCTGGAGCATTTTAAATACACACTCCCTCAGGCTTTGACAGGGTGACGAGAATTTATTCTCTGGAGTTATTATCAATACACGCTCCCCTGTAAACACCAGAATAGATCACTATAAATATGTGTATGCTTATTAGGATTTATTGGGTACCTAATACGGCCCAATAAATTTCCAAACCTCTCCCCGTACAAAGGAGGTTATGGCGAAATTTTTCAAAAATTCCGGGTGTTAGCCAAATTTTTGAAGAATTTGAAAATTCTCAGAAACTGAAAAGTTGGAGAATGGAAGCCAGATCGAACGTAGAGTTGATTAATCAAACCACTTTCGACTTTGTTCCTTTTCGGGGATGAAAAGTTTTATGTGGGGGAGATTGTAACAACCCGAAAATCTGGGCCAGTTTAAAATTTTTACTTTGGCAATTTTAGCGGATTTTGAATATTTAAAATATATTATTTTAAATAATATCGATGAGAAATTTATTTTGAATATAATTAGAACGTATATATTTATATAGATCGTCATTAGAATATAAATAATTATTTATAATTATAAAAGGAATTGAAAATGGCGCGGTAGTTTGATAATTCGATTTCAAAATTCAAATGAATGTACCGGGTGCAAAATAAACCGGATTTTAGCAAAACCAAAAATAATAGAATCTATTTGTGAATATATTTCCAACGAATCCAAAAAATCGAAATTTCATAGCGGGAATCAAAAGATATGTCCAGTTGAAAATTCTGAATAGTCGCTATGGAATTTAGGCCCACAAAAATGGAAATTTTGCAAACGACCTCGGATTTCGACGAAACCACTTTTGTTGGATCCGTGATGTCAAGTTTTTGCTAGATTTCAATTTTCATAATTTTTCGATTCAATATGTGAGCGTGGGAAAGGAAAACACATTTTTTTTTTTTTTTGAGCAAAACGGATATGTAGCGCGAGACTACATAGCCGATTAATTAGTAGCTAGTAATAGTTTTCCAACTGACATACCCAGTTGGTGGTCCAAAATACAACCATCACTCCAAGATTAAGACATATCATGCAACATAGAGTACATAATACATATGCGACTACAGTAGCATGCAGAACAGAGTACCATCAGACATAATTATACAAATATAGCATAGAAAGCCAAAGACGCATTAGCATAAATCATGTAAGCTCCATACTGGATGCCGAGCCATTGCTGTCAACAGAGGAAGCGGGAGAAGAGGCCACCGGTAAAGCAAACCTGAACACCGCAGCATGATTGTCTCCAGAACCTGACGATGACATGAAAATATGAAAGATGCGATGACAAATAAGCATGGTCGAACTAGTTTTGTTTTTGAAAATCCTTGCATTTCTTTCATTCCACACACACCAACTATAAACAGCCAGGAAGGTATCAAGCAGTGTACAAGATTCGGATTCCCAGTGATCGAAGAAAGAAGAAATGGTGGGGATGTAGCCAAGTAAGCGGGCACTCGTTGCAGCCCAGATTGGGTAAGTAAAGTCACAAGAGAAGAATAGGTGGTGAATGGTTTCATCGTGAGAATTGCAGAGTGGACAGTTAGGGTTAGATACAACATTGCATTTGAACAGTTTGACTCTAGTATTGATCTTCTCGTGAATCAAACACCATTGGAGAAAAAGGATTCTTGGAGCCAGTTTGCATTTCCAAAGCCTTGAGAATTTAAACAATCTACCCGAGAAGTTCAAATAGCTATAACATGAAGATACAGAAAAGCCTCGAGATGGAGCGAGAACCCAAACAAAATGATCATCCAAGCTATTTAGTTGGGTGCAGCGAATGAGAGCAAAGATGCTCAGTAGCTGCGAGAGAGTGCGCCAATCAAAAAGTGAACCTGGAACTAAACTAATATGGCCATTGTTAAAAGCATCAACAACAGAAAGCATAGAATTAGATTGAAGAGAGAAGAGTGAAGAAAAAATGAGAGAAAGAGGTAACTGACCGTGCCAAATATCGTGCCAAAATAAACAAGACGTGCCACCCCCCAAGGAGACATGAAACAGAAATTTAATACGAGAAAGACAAGAAAGAATCCCATGCAAGAAGGGAGAGGGTCTAGAGGAGGGATGATGGTGCAAAACAAGGTGGGGGTTAGAAGAGAAGTAGCGGGCCAGAATCCAATCTCTCCAAATGGAATTTCCAGGGGTGAGGAGTCTCCAGACCCACTTGGCCAACAAAGCCATATTAAAGTGGTTAAGATCAAGAACACCGAGCCCCCCCTGATCAAAATTCAGGCATACTGTTCTCCAATTAATTAATTTCTTGATGCTATGACCATTCCAAAGAAATGAACTTCTAATTGAATCAATCTTACAGATTACCCATTTAGGGAGTTTATGAAAGGACATCCAGTATGAAGGAATAGCGGAGAGCACAGATTTAACTAAAGTTACACGGCCCATAGAAGATAATGCATTTGCTTTCCAAGCCGCTAACCTGGTTTCAATCTTGTTAATAAGGGGGAGCCAGTCGTTTTTGTGAAGTTTAGTGGGTCTGAGTGGCTAACCAAGGTATGTCATTGGGAATTTCGCAACATTGCAATTGAGGGTGGAAGAAATCAAGTCTCCAAGATGGTCTGACTTACCAAGCATGTAGATGACACTTTTATTAAAGTTGATGGAAAGCCCCGATATCAATTCGAAGACGTATAGAAGGATTTTGAGGCAAAGGATGTGAGAAGGCTCCGGGGAAGAGAAAATAATGGTATCATCAGCAAATTGAAGATTATTGATGCATAAGGTAGAATTTGGAAGAGAAATACCAGCCAGGTAACCATGAGAAGAAGCTTTTTTAACCATTTGATTAAACACATCAGCAACAAGCACAAAAATCAGAGGAGAGAGGGGGTCCCCTTGTCTAAGCCCACATTTAGATTTGAAAAGGTTACCAGAAACACCATTCACAGAGACGGATGAGCTACTCGAATTAAGAATATTTTCAATCCATGAACACCATCTATCGGAGAAACCCCTGTGCTTAAAAATGTCCATGATAAAAGGCCAGCTTACCGAATCAAAAGCTTTGGAAAAATCTAACTTAAGAAGAACACCAGGGGTGGACGTGTAATGACAGAAGGAAATCACCTCTTGTGTTGCAGCAATGCAGTCTTGAATATTTCTTCCCAAAATGAAAGCAGATTGTTCAGGACCAACAAGCATGGCTATAACAGATTGGAGACGATTAGCCAACACCTTGGTGATGATTTTGAAAGTAGTGTTTAGAAGGCTAATAGGGCGGAAGGAAGACAAAGTGTTGGCTCCTGAATGTTTGGGAATGAGGATAATATTAGCGTGGTTAAGTCTGGCAATTGAGGAAGGATCATTATAGAATTCATTACACATCTCGATTATATCGATTTTGACCAAGGCCCAGAAATGCTTAAAGAAAACTGGGCCAAAACCATCAGGCCCAGGGGCTTTGTCGTCTGACATGTCTTTCAATGCAGCCCAAATTTCTGATTCCGAGAAAGGATAATCAATATGGATAGACGCAGGATTAGGGTAGAGAATATCCCACTCAACTACGGGAGAGCCTGAGTGTGAGCGACCCAGCTGTGATCTAAAGTAATCAGAAAAGAGAGAGAGGATATCATTCTGATCAGAAAATGAGTGGCCATCTTTAATGATTTCGAAAATGAATGTTGATCTACGTCTCCCATTGGCCAACCTGTGGAAATATGAAGTATTTTTATCACCCTCCTCCAGCCATTTGGCTTTGGATCTTTGCTTCCATCCAATTTCTTCTTGCTTCATCAGCCTATCCAACTCTACTTCTAAAGCTCGAAGATTGTTGTGCTCAGACTCTAGAAGTGGGCGTTGCTCTTCCAGTATATTGAGATCAATGATTTCATTTTGAATATCAGAGATGCGAGAGCGAATAGAACCCCATATGTTTTTCGCCCATGGTTTAATGATTTTTCTAAGGGCCCTCAATTTAAGAACAATTTTGTGGGATGCTGATACGGCGCCGAAGGATTGAGACCAAATTGAATGAATAAAATTATCAAACGAAGGTTCAAGAAGCCATAATCTTTCAAATCTAAAGGGACGCTTGGTGCATATAGAAATGTCAGAATTCAGCAATATGGGGCAGTGGTCTGATATAACTGAAGCCAGTCCATATACAACAGTCATAGGGAAAAGCTCATCCCAAGCACCATTATATAAAAAACGGTCAAGTTTAACCAACGTTGGGGACTCTCTATGGTTAGACCAAGTGAAGGAGCGGTTACTAATCGGAGGATCAATCAGGGAACAGTCAAAAATGAAGGAATTAAAATCATCAGAATCCTGGGATAAACTTCCTGAATTTCTATCATAAAAAAATCTGGTAGTATTGAAATCACCTCCGATTACCCATGGGCCAAGGAATTGAGATGCGAGTGAGCTACATTCAGACCAGAGAAGAGATCTTTCAGATGCATCTTGAGGACCATAAATATTAGAGAAGAAGTAGATTTGGTTAGAGGGAATATGACGAAGTGCTACATGAAGGGCAGATGAGTTTTGGATAGACCAACATAATGACCAAATTGATTCATTCCAAGCTGTAATTAAACCTCCGCATGTGTCAATGGCCTTAACAAAAGTCCAACCAGATAAAAAGGAGCCCCCCACAAGCTTGAAATGATATGGAGAGGGATCGTCAAGCTTAGTTTCTTGAAGAAAAAGAATATCTACTTTAAGAGGAAGTAAAACCAGTCTAATAGCATGGCATTTTGAGGGGTTACCCAGCCCCCTTACGTTCCATGAAACAATTTTCATTTGGCTCCATTAAAACGCTCGAGTTCTAAATCATGCATGGAAATATAGTGTGATTCACGTAAGTTAACACCCATGCAACGTGACATTTTTTTACATAGACTTTTATTAGCAGAAGAAAAAACAACAGGGGTAAATAAACTACCCGAGCCTTCAGGATGATCCTCCCTGTTTCTGATCCTTGCGCTACGCCTGACGATGACTGGTGAAAGGAACTGAGACCAATTTTCATCACCCATGTTTTGAGAAGTTTCCACAGGGAGGATTTGCTGGAGAGGGAGGATAGGCTGAGGGGGCAACCGGTTGTCTTCTGGGAACACAGAAGGCGACTGATCGTCTTGTGGTGACACATTAAGAGGGGCAACAGGTTGAGGGTCATCGAGATGAAGAGGGATAATTGGGAGAGGGACAGCAATTGGGAAGGGCGCGGGGATGTTATGGAAAAACATGTTAGGGTTATAAAGGGGGTTTATGTTTTGCTGTAGGGCTTGGTCAGCTTCGCGGTCAACATCGGGTATGGATAAAGCAAACATGTCATTTGGTGAGATTACATCATAATCCTCAGGGTTGTCATGCATGCATGGGACAATTAGCTCTTCAACATTACCAATAAGCAATGATTCAGGTTTAACACCAGGGTGTTCATGAATGCAGCGCTGCACTTTTAAGAGATGCTTCTTATTGTTGATATTAACCACGAGGAAAGTAATCAAGTCAATCCCCTCAAAAAACTGAATTTTGATGAATAAGCTTCTGTGGTCGAAGTGAGCCCATTCACAGTTATCTAAAGCTACAACTTTTCCCAAAGGGCTTAAAATATTCTTAACTGCGGAAGAATTGTACCTTAAAAATTCAGGAAAACCCACCACCTTTGCCCATGACTCGCATTCTAAGACCGCCTCTGGTTCCCATTCAACGTCAGACCAAGGGTCAAAGAATATAGCTCCACCAGGCTTCGAGAAGATTTTCCAGTGCAAGACTTGATTTTTAATCTCTTCGCTTGGGCAAGAAACGAGGAAAGAGTTGTTTCTATAAATCCATATGGGCCATTCATGGTGGTTGAAGGCGGTAGAAAGGATGAAGTGGAGGGATGTGATGCTCCAACCGCCTGAAATCACCGTTCCAACAATGTAGTTTGATGAGTCTTCCATGGCAAAGAAATTCATGTTATCAGAGTGTAGCGTAGAAGTGTTGGGAGGGGAGAGATTAAGAGCTGAGGAAGGCGTGGATTGCTGACAGCTGGACCGATGTGTGTTTTTCTGAGAACGATGGGGTTGATTTGATGCGCGAGGGACCCACGTCACAGAAGATGAATCATTCCAATGGACACCTTTACGCACATGCTTTGAGGCGTCTCTAACTATTCTTTTTTTAGGGCAACGTGTACATGAGTGGCCGAAACTTGAACAAAAGAAACAAATTTTGGAATTCCTGCAGGCACTAGCCACGTGTCCTCTGTCTGCGCATTGAATACAGCGCCGTTCTCTCTTTAGAAAATTGACAGTATTCTGAATTGAAGAGAAAACAGGTAGAACCGACGGCTTTTTCTCAACCTTACGATCAGGAGGATTCAACGGTGGGGATTTCACGACCTCGACATAAGATTTTTTTGGCAGATCATCAGAAAGGTTTTTCAAAGCATCAAAGCGGTTATAACAGGAGGAGATATGCGATGTGGCGGATCTTGAGTTTTGGTGAATGGATGATTTGGCAGTGGAAGGATGAACCGGAGGATCAATAGGATATGATGGGACCTGAGAATGATGAGAGGAAGAAGGAGCAGATTTTTGAAAGGTTGAGCGAGAGAGATGTGGGTGATGGAAGGAATGACGAAGAGGAACCGAGGAGGACGACGGAGGGCGAAAGCGAGAGGAAGGAGGAGGACGAGGAGCCGACGGAGGGGGAGGACGATGCACTGAGGGAGGGGGAGGACGATGAACTGAGGGAGAGGGAGGACGATGATCTGAGGGAGGGAAAGGGAGGAGGGGAGGGCGGGGGAGGAACGCAGCACGATATTTAGCAGGGATTGGGAAAGAGAAGCGGAGAGAGTCCGCCATTAGAGAAGATAATTTTATGTGTCTAATTTGAAAGGAAAACACATTTGACCAGTTTTAGTTGATTTTAATCGACTGGAAAATGGCCATTTTTCAAACGGTCTCAGAATTCGACGAAACTAGTTTTGTTAGGTCCGTGTCGTCAATACGAAGATAAAAATAATTTTTCTGGAATTTTTCGAGTTAGTGTGTGACCCCTGTAAATTGAAATGCGCGTTCAAATTCAATATATAGAGTTATATTTTGAATTTGGCGAAAACTGATCGAAACAGTCGAATCAGCTTGCGATACATATCCCATTGTGTTCGGAATGGGGGTAATACGCTAGCGGCGACAGTCGTTGGGTGTGATTCCGAGCTCGGACGAAAAGTCAACACTTAGGGAAAAAAATTAAATTAAATATTATTGGGCCCCTCCTTTTCTCCTTTATCCCCTAAGCCCCCTACCTGTAACTCATTACCGAAATCGAAATCGATTTTATAAAAAAAAGGAAACGACGAAGGCCGCTACCCCTCGCTCGCCACCACCGATCCTTTCGCCACCCTCCGTCCACCGCGTAGGATCTCCCCCCTCGGGCGCCGATCACCCCCTCTTCTTCTCCTCCTCTCCTTCCCGCTCCCCTCCACTGCAGCAGCTTCGACGAGCCACGACCCTCCACCATCGAACCCTTTTCCGAATCGAAATCCCAAAGCTGCCTGAGACCAACCCATTACCACCACCGCGCAAACTCCGATGCGCCACCCTCCTCCTGCACGAGCTCGAAACCCCACCACCTGTAGGAGCAACCGCGACCCCCCCCTCTTTCTCTAATTCGATCTGCAAATCCCCTCCTCTACTGAAGAAAAATGCCGTGACTTTTATTTATCCATTTCTCCTTTAAAATATGGGTTTTATATTTTTAGAATAATAAAAATATGATTTTATTTAGTTAGAGTAATAAAAATATGAACTTTATTTTTATCGTGAAATAGTGAGGATAAAGATTTGATGTTTATAATATAGGAAGGATAAAAATATAATTTTTATAGAGTAGAAATGTTAAAAATATAATTTTTATATTAGTAAAGGATTAAAAATACGATTTTTATATTATATAGATAGTAAAGATTTGATCTTTATTATATGAACAGCGTTATAAAAATGGAATTTTTATCAATATAGCATGATAATAAAATGTGATTTTTATTTATTGGAATGAAGTAATAAAAATATAATTTTTATTATGAACAGCGTGGAAGAACTGAATTGGAATTTCAAAGGAATCCAGACAGTTCAGCAGTTGAAAAGCACGGCGGAGTGGAACCCTCTGTGAGAACTTCTCACCTTTTAAAATTTCTTTTTCTAGTTATATTATAATATATACTAGGATGCAGACGGTGTTTAGTAGCACCCGACACCCGTCATCTACAGACCATGTATGGCTTGTTTGTTTGATTGATGTGTTGTGGAAATTGTTTGTGATGTTGATGTGAAATAGATAATAAAATATTTTCATAGGTTGAATAAAATAATTTGGTCGTTAAAAATATAATTTTTAACGTGAATGTGAATAAATAAATATTCATTTACAAACCGGACGGTTTGTTTATGTACACCTATGTGAATGACATTGATTGGGACGATAAATTTTACACATCGCCCAACTGCACAAATAAAATCTGTGTTTGATTATTTGAAACCCCACACGGGTATTGGGATAAAATACGGCATACACCAATCCCAATAATTAGTTGTATGTCGATCGATTGATTGACAGGCTGTTGTAAGCGTTAGATATCTATATTTGATGCTTATACAGTGTAGTGCACTTTGGATGATGGTTGATTATTTATCGTTGTTATTATATACATGTGTTGTATGGAATCCATATAATTAATTTTTTATGGTAATTGATTGGGCCTCATTCCAATTTAGAAAATAAAGAATATTATAAAATAAAGGTTCATGTGTTGACAGTACTCATCCGTTGAGATTAGTCATGTGTTGAACGAAATATTTTAATACTAAAATTTACATCTTTATTATATATAGAATTAGAAACTAACTTCTTTATAAAATAAAGGTTCATGTGTTGACAGTACTCATCCGTTGAGATTAGTCATGTATTGAACGAAATATTTTAACAATAAAATTTACATCTTTATCATATATGAAATTAGAAATTAACTGGAAAATAGATGAGATGAGTGGTCTCCTGGATATTGATCTGATGTTGGTTTCGGCCTTCGGGGTTAATATTTAGAGAATCGTTCTCTTACTAATTTACGGTTGGAGTCTGATTTAAATCAAACGATAGATACCGTAATTTTTATAAAATATATTGAATAACAAAAATAGTCACACGTGGACAGTACTCATTCATTGAGATTAGTCATGTGTTGACAAAAATATAGATTCATGTATCGAATAGAATAAATATCCATTTGTTGAATAGAATAACGGAATTATTGAAAAATATAAAGCCGTGTTGATTAGAGATGCGCTATTTTGACGTGAACGATATTATATCGATTATATTCGTTTTATAATGAATATTGAAAAGAGATTTAAAAATGGAATTCGAATTGAATTGAATAGAAAACGAATTCGAATTGAATTGAATATAAAACGAATTCGAATTGAATTGAATATAAAACGAATTTGAATTGAATTGAACATAAAACGAATTCGAATTGAATTGAATATAAAATGAATTCGAATTGAATTGAATATAAAACGAGTTCGAATTGAATTGTATATAAAACAAATTTGAATTTAATTGAAATGAATTTTAAAACGAATTTATAAGGAAAAATTCAATTTTGATTTGAATTGGAAATGAGATTGAAATGTTTTTGAAACAAATTTGAAACTATTTATAAAATCCGTTTTAAATAGAAATCGACGAAATATATATTATATATATAATATAATGGCCTGAATAGAACGCGCCGCGCTGTGGTAGTTCGTGAATTTCGACCATTGATTTCGAATGGACATTACGGGAGATCCGACCGTCGGATTCTCCTAAAACTGGAACCGTTGGGTTCGTATCGAAAAGAGCTTTCTAACGAATATTAGAAATTTGAAATCTAACGGTTGGATTTGGAGATACGTCCAAATCAAATTTGGAAATGGTCACTGTTAGTGCAGTTCGATGGCCGTTGATGGAAATCGACTGTACGGGCCTTGATAAAATTATTAAAAATAGTAATAATTTTTGTAAAATCATAAGAAATGATTTGGGAAAAATTGGGATGAAAAAATCCATATTTGAAAAGATAAAAATAGATTTTTATCGAAATGAACTAAAATTAAAACCCATTTATTTTTAAATAAATAAATTGGATTTGAAATGGGATTTGAATAGAATTGATTTGTGGGTTTATCGTGAAGGGTGTTTTAAATAACACTTGTTCTTTAACCCGTTAATAAATAGAATGTGATTTGGGTTTACCGTGAACTATGTTTTAAATGACATTAGTTCTTTAACCCAGTAAAAGGAGTTTTAATGAATCTGCAATTAGATTGAAATATGAATTGATAATTTAAATTATCAAATTTAGAAAGTGAGCGAGGATGGAGTATCACCAGTTTTGCTCCAAAACGATAGTCAAATCTTTAATTAGATTTGAACGTGAAATGGTAATTAATTTTACCGATAACACCTTGGTGTAGATATGGAGTATTACCAGTTTTGCTTCATGGGATGAATAGGTTGGGATTGGGAAATAAAATAAATAATTACTTCGGTGTGGTTCGCTAATCTCGACTAGTTTGGAAAAACCATAATTTGGTTTGATACGACATCCAATGGAAGATTTAAGAATAAATTTAAAGAATTTATCTTGGATAAAATTAATGGGAACTTTCCCCTAAGAATGTGAAATTTAGAAACTAGCTGTAGGTTAGTTAAGAAGAATGGTTTCCTGGGTATTGATCTGATGTTGGTTTCGGCCTTCGGGGTTAATATTTGGGGGAATTGCTCTCTTACTAATTTACAGTTAGTGACTAATGAATTGGAATGAGGTGTATGTTGTGTTTGTGTAACATTTGTTTTTAATATAAGCGGGTTGTTCGGAAAGGCCGGGTTTATACCCATTCTGAATAACCGATTCGACGACATGTCGAAGACGAAGACGGTGGTTGAAGACCGTAAGTCTTCACATCGTTTGGGTGATTACTGATGATCTTGATTGGGCTGTACACCCAAGACGAGGGAATCAGTTGGTGGTCGTCCAGACGTACTTGGAGATCGATGGATATGCGAAGAAAGTGCCTCCGGTTTCGTTCTGACCCAAAACGAACTTGTAAATGGACTGTGTGTCTGACATTGGATTTTATTCTATGTTGATTGATCTTTATTAAATATACATCTGTTTGGCGGCGGAGAAATTATTCTTTTGCTTAACGCCCTTCTCTGAGACGTACGAGCTCAGAGGTTGTATATCGATGGACATCAGTCGCATGGCATGAATTGCCAGTGTGGCACGCCTAAGTGGCAATTGATCAAGGATTCTGTTGAAAAGCAAAGTCTTGTGGTTGATGATCAAAGCATGGCCTTTGTGGCGAAGCTTTGTGTATAACGTGAATTCGCGAGCCTCACACCTCGGTATGAGTTAAAAACGGGATAAGGACTGCAAGGAGAGCACGACATTTCTTTCTAGCTTTGGTGGTGTCAGTGACTTACCAGCCCTGACATTTATATACTTTTCACCTAAGTGGTTGTTGGATGAGGCGCCTCGATTTTAGGTCTGTAAGGACCGGGAAACGTGTGTTCAGGAATTGCCGATCCTCAAACGTAAGAGAGGACCGACCCTGAAGATCCAAGGGTTGCCCATAGTGTGTAGTCCTGGGACATTTGCTAGAGTTACTCGAAGCGGAGAGGAGCTTGCCCCTTGCCTCGACTCATGACGGAAATCCAATTTCCAATACGTGTATTTCGGTTTTATTCGTAGAGCCTAGTATGGCGACATAGTGGGATGGGGCGCTTATGCCGTCTATGATTTATATTTATGATTGAAATTGTTTTGACACTATACACATATTATAGTATCAAATGATTTGTTTTAAACGTACTAAGCATGTTTGGCTGTTATAAGGTAAAACCCTATCCTCCGGCTTGCGTTGCATTGTGTGATGGGACCTGGGTCTTATAATAGCTTCATTTTTCGAAAAAGCATTGCGTTGTCTTTTCTATGCACTGGTATTTTTGGGAGGAAACCCGTTCCGTGTTATACGGCGTGGTCCCTTGAATTACTCTCTTTTAAAGTAAAGCTTTAAATAACTGTTTTAGTTCTCACACCAGTCACATGACTGACCTGGAGTTTATTGCTTTAACCTAAACTCTGGGTGCCCCTATTTTCGACACGGGCAGCTAGTAGTTTTGGTTTTGCAGATTTATATTCATAGGATCCTGGTTTACAGCTGGAATGATATCCGGAAAGCTCTGTATCCGTATATCACCTTCAGTTGTGCTTTGTATTATTTTTTGCTGCTCTGTAATTTACTGTAATCTCTGATATTTATCGAATGTAATTTATTCATACTCTGTATATTCTTGTATTCTGATGGAATTGTTGTAATAAGCAATGAAATGTTCTTCCGTCTGCGTTCATTTGTGTGTTGTTCTCAAAGTATCCGCTCTTTCCTTCACGGGGAAGTTACGTTCCTTACAGACGGCGAGTTCGAAGGCCCCTGCACCTCTCAAAAACCCTCCAACGTCGGTCACTTCCTGCTGAGATTCCGTCCTCCACAGTTCATCAGAGAAGATAATCACCGTTGAGATGGTGGAGATTGTCGAGATCTTCGATTTTGTTTTGGTAAAATTGGATAATTTAGAGTGGATTGGCAGATCTAAACGAATGGAATTGGGAGCGCATAGGCCCTCCATTTTCTAAGATGGCAGCTGCTTATTTGATTTCTAGGTTTAGCGTATTTCAGGGGTATTTATACGTGTATACTGATTTTTATTAATTTATTTAATTCAATTAATTCAATTTTTATTTGTTTATCACTGTTAACTCCAAATCCAACCCAACGAGTGTCGCCCCTAGCTAATAGCCCCCATCCCGGACACAATGGAATATGTTTCGTAACCCGATTCGACTATTATGTTTTTCTTTAAATTAAATTATAAATCATTTAATCATTAAATTCAAACTTATATTTTAAATTACCGGGGCCACATACTGATTCTAAAAATTACAGAAAAATTATTCCTAGTTATGTTTTGACGATATGGTCCTAACAAAACTAATTTCGTCGAATTCTGAGACCGTTTTAAAAATGTTCATTTTCAAGTCGATTTAATTTGACAAAAACAATCAAAACACATTTTCTTTTGCCACGCTCACATATTAATTCGAAAAATTGTGAAAATTGAAACCTAACAATAATTTGGCATTCCGGTTCCAACAAAAGTGGTTTCATCGAAAACGGAGGTCGTTTGAAGAATGACAATTTTTAAGGGCCATATATTATATTAAAATATGTATATATTCTATAGCGACTTTTCTAAATTTTAAACTGGACATAACATTTAATTTTTATTATGAAATTTCAATTTTTCAGATTCGTTAGAAAGATATAGTTAAACAGATTCAATATTTCTGGTTTCGCTCAATTCTGATTTATTTTGAATCCCGTACATTCAGTCAAAGTTCAAATTCAATTTTTCAAACTGCAGCGCTATTTCTAACTCCTTTTATATTTAAATTATACTTATTCGTTCTAATTTTGATTTAAATAAATTTATAGTCGTTATTATTTAAAATAAATTATTTTAAATATACTAAATCCATTAAAATTTCTAAAATAAAAATTTTAAATTCGCCCCAAAATTCTGGGTCGTTACACTATCTCTAATGAGCTACTCGCCTTAGAACACTATTGATTCTATTTTTGATGAGGTGTTTAATGTGTTTAATTCCAGAACTAAGATTTACCAAAGCTCTGATACCAGCCTGAAACAGCCGGACGAAATCCGGTAGGCTTTGCAACCATCCCTTCATCCCCCAAAGCAGCAAGTAATACCCACCGTGGCATCCAGATGATCCCCCAGTCACCTTGTTTTACGGCCAGCCTCTCGACTGATCAACCAACCCTAAGCAGGGACATGTAAGGGTAAGAGCCCACTGTTCACCACTAAACCATATGGCGAGAACCCCCTATCATGTTGCATCCTATTACCAGGCATGCAAAACAAATTGATTGTTGGTTGTGTTGTATGATAATTAGTGTGACTAAATAAAAATATTGGACTAATAAAACCAATAGAAAAACGTAAGGCAAAATAGAGCCAAACCGTACCAAATTTTGAACTGTATAAAATATTCATGAGCTGAAATAAATATTTTATACAATTCATTTGTACAATAAAAATGATATTTTTATTATTCAAACATTTTTAGAAAATTTCGGCAGCATAACGGCGCGATACTAGAACCGGAATAAGGTCTAGCCTTATCCCTCGCCTAATAATGGCTCGTGCCATATACAAACCAAATTCTAATCAATTCATTTCACTTCTCAAACCAAATTCACACAAATAAACCAATCAACTAAACAACCAAACAAACATGGTTCCAAACAAAGGTGTCGGGTGCTACTAAGCACGTCTGCATCCTAGTATATATATATTTAACTAGAAAATAAATTAGAGTGAGAAGTTCTCAACTTTGGGATCCACTTCTCCAATTTTATTTATGAATTTCTAAACAGTTTGAATTCGCCCGAAATTCCAACGCCATCTCTTTCATGTTGTTCATAGTAAAAAACACATTTTTAATATGATGCTCATATATATATATATATATATATATATATATATTTAAAAATCGCATTTTAAAGCCTTTCTATATATATATATATTAAAAATCATATTTTTATTTGATGTCCTTATATATAAAAATCATATTTTTATATCGTTATTATATATAAAAATCATATTTTCTATATCGTTTAAAAATCATGTCTTTATATTTTTATAATGTTATTTCATATATAAAAATCACATTTTCATTTCGCTATCTTCATAATAAAAATCATATTTTCATTTTGTTAACATCATAATAAAAATCGTATTTTTATTTCAGATCTACATTATAAAAAATCAGATTTTTTTTCAATGCTACTTTCTATATAAAAATTATATTTTATATCACTACTTCATATATAAAAATCGAATTTTTTTTATTTCTCTTCATAAATAATGAAAATCGAATTTTTATTTCTACTACATATTTAAAGATTCAATTTTTTATCCTACTCAAAATAATATTTCATACCTGCGATGAAATTTATATTTTTATCTAAATAAAAAAAATATTTTTGTCTACTAAAAATAATATTTTCATATTGCTATTCATAAGTAAAAAAAGATTTGATTTTTAAATGTAAAAAGATATTTTAATCTATAAACATCATATTATAAATGTGATTTTTATTATGAACAGCGTGGAAAAGATTGTGTTGGAATTTCGGGCAAATTCAAACGGTTCAGAAATTCAGAAATAAAACTGGAGAGGACAGTTAGGAGGGCAGTATGTTTCCTTCTAGCTAGGAGTGGTGTCATGGTAGGAGCCCAAACATTTTTACTTATGTGGATGATGGAATGCGAGGCGCCTCAGAGATATCGATTACTACGGAGCCGATGGATATTGAGCCATTTGGCTCATTTATGCCCCATAGGGCGGGGAAACGCATGTTCAGGAATTATGAATCCACCTTGCACTTGGTGTGGACTGGCCCTGCATATTACCTAGGGTTGCTCAGAGTGTGTAGTCCTAAGACATTGGCTAGAGTGTCTCAAAGCGGAGAGGAGCCATCCCTGGCCTCGGTTCATAAATGGAATCCAATTTCCAATATGACATTGTGCGGTTTTAAATGTAGAGCCTAGTATTGGCGACATAGTAGCATAAGATACTAAGCCGTCTACGATTGATACATTTATATTTGAAGTTGTTTTATACATTATGCACTTATAATAGTATCAAATGATTTGTTTTAAATGTACCAAGCATGTTTAGCTATTATAAGGTAAAACCCTATCCTCCGGTTTGCTTTGCATTGTGTGATGGGACCTAGGTCTTATAATGCTTCATTTTTCTAAAAAGCATTTCGCTATTTGTTTTATGCACTGGTATTCTTGGGAGGAAACCCGTTCCGTGTTACATGGCGTTGTCCCTTGATTTACCTAACTTTAAAATCAAATTAATAACTGTTTTAGTTCTCACACAAGTCACATGACTGACCTGGAGTTTATTGTTTTAACCTAAACTCTGGGTGTCCCTATTTTCCACATGGGCAGCTAGTGTTAGACCCAAAAGTGGTTCTAACACCCAAATTGATTAAGAACAAGATGAAATGAGATAAAAATAAAAATGAACACACAGGATTTATAGTGGTTCGGCGAAGAAATGCCTACGTCCACTTATCTTTCACTATATTCAATAATTCAGTTGAGAATACAATGTAATTGTCACTTGACTTCACTCACAACTCGCTTATATTCACTCAATAGAATAAAACAAACAATTAAAGATGATTTGAATTCTCCGGGAGTAATGGAGTTCGGGTTATGGAGGTAGTTGAATTCTCAAAGTGCTGAAAAAAGATCCTTCTCTTTGTCTCCAGACGGGGTATTTATAAGTTTGAATTTGCTTGAAACTTGATCCGGGTCGGGGCCACGTGTCATCCATCGCACTCTCTTCGGGTTCGGATGAACTATCATGTTGACAACGCATCAAAGGGAAGGACGTTATGGGTAGGAACTGGTCATAACCGGTCCGGATATCCAGGCGCTTTTGCAGGAGAATAAAATGGATCATAGGTTCGGGTCGGAGACGCGCAGATAAGGGGTTCGGGTCGGGATACCCGATCCGAACCGGATTGGCTTAGGTGCAATGCTCTCTTCTTCTCTAATCTGCTCCGCTCCGATCCATTTTCGTGGCAAACAGGTGGCTTTCCGATCCAATTGAGATTTAGTTGCCCTCCGATCCGATTAGATATGCCTTACCAATTTACTCAATAGGAGCTCACCGATCCGAACAGAGGACTCTTTCCGACCCGAACCGATGGTTTGCTCTGACCCGATCCGAACAGCTGCTGCTATCTAATCTAGATTGTAGTGTCTTCTCCAATCCGAACCGAAGTCTTCTAATTAAAAATGCCTTTCAATGTTTGGTTTCTTGACTTTGTGTTGCCTAGTTCACAAAGTAGGCTAACACTTTGCCCCCTCAAATGACGCTTCTGTTGTATACGAAGCGTGCTTTGATGTCGTTTGAGATGCTAGTCCTTGAATTAGAACAGTCAGAAAGGCACTTCTGTTCGTTTGTGAAGATGCGTTGCTTCATGAAGACATGTCTCTTATTGCTTATATATATGTCGTGAAACACTTGCTTCATTTTCTTCATTTTTGAGTCAAGTCCAGAAGTCCTTCTCAATCATATAGTATTCTTCTCAGGTAGGTTCTTTCCTAGTTTTTCTTTTAAATCCAGTTCGAATGCTAGAGTAATGCACAGATTTCTGCTCGGTTCGGACGCTAGAGGAATGCACAGATTTCTACTCGGGTCGGATGCTAGAAGAATGCACAGATTTCTACTCGGTTCGGTGTCCGACTCGAGCACCTTTTCTTCCTGTCTCACCTTGCACTGGGTTGATGGGCCAAAAGATGCGGGCTGGCTTGGACTTGGTCCGAACGGAGTGAAATACGGGGAATACAAAGAGCCACCTCAAGTCTTAAATAAACTCACTCACTTAAGCTCTTCTACCTTTCTTTTACTCTCAGCTTTATACCAAAACCTTATTTTCTAAAAATTCCAAAAACTCTAAAACTTCTCGTTTCAATCTTCGAATAAACACATCTAGGTATTTTGAATCTTCTGATCATTTATGTAATAACTAACTTTAGCTAGAATTTGCGGTTAAGTCGAGCGATTAGAGTGTGGTATTTGTTGAACTCCGACGCCTGGATCTCCTCCACCGTTTATCATCGTCGTTGATGGCGTCTTCGCTGTCTCGAGGTTGCAACGGGGGTCTTTGGGATCCAGCGTTAGACATTCAAGCATATAAACGCTTAACTTCGTTTGGGTTTAGTGAAATTTGAAGACGAGAAAGGGGAGAATAGGAACTGGGTTCGGTTCGGGTAAGGAAGTGCTGAAGCAGCAGAGGGGAGGACAGGTTCATATGTTGGGACCGGGTCAGAATGAAATGCAATGTGGAGAAAGCCATGCTTTCCCGACCAGGTCGGATTGGAGGAAGAGATAGAGACAGGAAAAGAACGTGTGGATCCTTTCGTTTGCTGAACCGCTCAGAATGCTTATTCCGATCCGGTTTTAAACTGCCAAATACGAACGTTCTCTCCGAACCAAACCATATGCAGACCCGAGCCGATCCCAGCTTTATGCACGTCTGATCTGAACCGAACCATAAGCACACCCTACCCGAACTGAATGACATGCATATTCCGACTCAAAGCACAAGACTTTATCCTACCAGGGTTAGTCAATGCTTGACATAATCTTCAACTCAATGAACAGTTAGGGTAGTGCCTTATGAACGTAAATGATCATCAAGATTTATTCTGAACATCGCCGCTCCGTTAGAACTTTGCATTATGCTTTTAAGTGTTTTTCTTCTCATGTTTTGCGCACACCACACACACTTTAGCTCACACATATGCACATGGGGGCACGGGATGATTTACTCTAATCCGTGCTATTGCTTCTTCAATAGTTCTATGACAATGAGGCCCAGACGCTCTTCCCGTCTAGCTGAGAGGAAAGAAGCCCCTGAAACTTCTAACAAATCACTCTTGAGGATATATCTTCTTCGTCTGATCCAGAATGGGACAGTGAGGGTCCAGATTACAGGGTTGGTCATCGGAAAAGCGACGAAGTGTCTTCAGAGAATGAAGTTTCTCTGGGTTTTGAGGAGGAAGGAGGGATTGGTGACAATCGAGCACCCGATGAATTTGAATTAGCCATCATATTGGAATCACCCTCGGACTCCGTTGAATCAACAATTGACAACGATCGACTTGTTCGAATTTGCCTAAAATATGGAATAATGAAAAGGGACACCCTAGTGCCCTCATGCTCTGACCGTCCCCACAACCCTCCAGAAGGATATATGACGGTCACTCGACTGATGTGCATGGTTGGTGCCATTCCTCCATTCTCCCCATTCATCGTTGATTTCTTAGGACAAATGCGGATTGCCCCCATGCAGTTGCATCCCAATTCATATGCCTATTTGCACACCTTGTACATAGCATATCGTGAAATCCTAGGCATAGAGCTCACGTTCGATGACGTTCACTTCTTCTATAATTTCAAGCATCAGACTCGAGAGACTCCATCCTTCTGCTACTTTGAATCAGTCCCAAAAAGGAAGATAATCTCCGCACCATTTAGCAGTAAAGCTGGAGATTCCAGACTAGAATGGTTCTACATAAAGCAACAGTCCGGATGCGCTAGGAGATGGACAAAATCAAGTAAAGCGTTGATTTTCTGAACTCGGACTCTGTACACTTGAATCATCACCCTGACCTGTTTTCCTTTTTGTTTGCAGTCGACAATCCCAAACAGATATCAGATCAGGTGTTCTTTGATCGGATGCACTGACTTCTTAATGGCGATCAAAAATTCTTGACTATCGACGAGGTCCTTAAAGATGAATACCTTCACTTTCATGGGCTGCTATCCTTGTTTCGTAGCATCGGCCATGGGACGGTTCCTTATGCATACATTCCTCCAGTGGAGATAGTTCCAGAGACAGGAGAAGGCTCGGGAATTCCTACAGCTCCTCTTCAAACTTCACCTTCTCCCTCTTCCACACAAGATGATGAATTGGCTAATCTGGCCGAAAAGCACCGGGAAGGGTATATTGCCCCCGAGGAAACTACTTCTCTAGACAAGTCAAAATCTTCCCAAGAGTCTCCACTTCACGCTTCCGAAGGGGATGTTCCTAGCACTGATGAGCACATATTTCAGGGTTTGGGGGATCTCCCCTTACCTGAGATTATATATACTTCAGAGGATTTCAGGAAGGATCCTTTAGTCTTCACTTCTTCCGAAGAAACTACTCCCGCTAAGGCCAAAGAGCCTGCCCGCACTAGTCTAGCTTCAGACTCGGGTTGGTTGGGGGGACACACACCACTTAGGATGCACTTTACACCACAGCAGTTGCATTCGTTGCACTTCTTTCTCCATGAATCCATTAATTCTAAACTTCGTTTATTTTATCGTGCAGGTACAATGTCTCGATCCTACTACGATATAAGAAAACTTCGTCGCAGCATGTCCAATCCTCCTCAGGATGTCGAGTATGATCGTCGGGATGATCGTGGTAGGGAGGAGAGAAGACCTTATGATCCCTACCGTTCTCGACCCTCACGTTCCCGCTCACCAGTCCGATCTGAACAAGAGAAATATAAGAGCTATCAAAGCCGTAGGGAGGAGGACAGACCACAATCCAAAGACTCCTCCTCTTCCTATGAGAAACGCAGTAGAGAGAAAAGTCCTCCAAGGGAAACCGGGTCTCGAAGTATGCAAAAGGTCCCTGCGACTAAACGACCTAGGACAAACAAATAGACTACAGAATCCTCTTCAGGAAGGGACACCGAATTGACAATCCTCGCTCCTCCCCCACCAGATGCGGGAACTGCCATAAAGCGGGCATATTTGAAAGAGCAATTTCCCGAACACTACTTCGAAACTCTGACTTTTTTACCTGCCCTTGAACCTATTTCGTCTAATTGGGCAGAAGAAGCCAAAGCAAAGATTGATGCGGTGCAAAAACAATATACTGAGATGTTCAAATATTCGCGCAATCTTTCTAGAATCATCCGCACTCTAATCACAAATACTGATTCAATGCAAAAGACCGCGGAGGAGGATACTAAGGCCTTAAAAGCTTTAGGAAAAGATTTGGAAGACACTCAAGCTCAGCTAGCGGTCGCTCAAAAGGACGCTTCTAATTTCAAACAACAATTCGAGGATATGCAAAAGCGCTATCACGATTTGCTTGAATCTCATACTCAGGAGTGTTCTGAATTAAAAAAGCAAGCTGACGAGGCCAAGTTAGAGGCTGCTAAGACACGCATTGCTTATACTGAGCTTGAGCGGAAAAACGCCGAGTTAGCAAAGAGGAGTGCTGAATTAGAAAAGAAGAACGTTGACTTGGCTTCAAAATTGTTGGAGGCAGAGAACAGGGCTGCTCTGGCCGAGGGGAACGTGGAATGTGCTATTAAATCTGCGGAGGAAGCCCGCAAGCAACTATCAGAGGCGGAGGCTGATATTCAGGGCTTCGGCGAGTTAATGATTGAATTCTTCGCACACATTATTCGTCGTCGAAACATTTCTTGGATCGAGGACTATCCATCCACTCTGGTTCAAGTATGGAATCAAATCGTTGAGTGGGAAAAAGAAGAACTTAAGGTCGATTCTCTTGATGAAGATAAACTGATGGAGAAATACTTGAGAGATGATGAACCGGAGCGTCTAGCTGAAGGGCGCCGCCTCATTGCTGAGGCCATGGAAGAAGAGAGACGGAAGTATAAACAAAAAACCACTCTCAAAGCTGGTTCCTCTTCTTCTGCTCCTGCAACTCCCGAAGTAGAAGGGTATGATCCCGAAAATCCGGGAATTCCCCGAACAACTCTGTTATCTCCCATTCCTGAAATAACCCCAGAGGTAGTGGTCACCCCCGCTGGAAAGTCTTCGGAAGGTATCCCTATCTTTTCTCCTCAATTTGCCAAAACTATTACTACCTTTCGCCACGTGATTGAACATTCGATGAGAGACCCACTGTTTTCGCCTGAGTTGATAACCGTTGCTTCTCATTCTGTAGGTGATGAATCATCCGAAAAGACAGATGTAGCTCAAGGAGCTGTCGCTGGGACAAAGCCCGCTGATAGGGCCAAAGAAGGGGAAGACAAGGCTGCTTCTATAGACTTGGGGGATGGAAGTGAGCCAACTAAGGCCACCACTCCCCATGATGAAGAAATGATAGCAGCTTTAAAGGACGACGGAGGAGACGGGGGACATGAAGAGGAACCGGAAGTTGCAGTAACTGGAGAGTCGAAAAGCGCTGATGACGTTACCTTGGCTGCCATGAAGGCTGATCAAGATAAGCGCTTGCAATTAAAGGCCGAAGAACTAGACCCTGAGGTCCTCAAGCCCCTCGCAGTCGTGGATGCGGGATCAAGGTTAGTTGTTAAGCTCTCAACTAGATCTATTACAGAAGAACTTGCTAAAAAATCTTCTCTTGATTCCAGTGTCCCGTCCTCCGGGAAGAAGTCTACTGGCTCCAGTACCGCATCTTCAGGGAAAAAGAAATCAAAACGAATCTTGACTGAAGCCGAGAAGGAAGCAAAGGATGCGGAAAAAGCTGCCAAGAAATCGAAGGCTCATTCCAAACCCAAATAGTGGGTTCCCCTGCATCTTTTTAGCATCTTTGTGAACCAATAACTGCTGCTACAAAAGCGGCTCCTGCACTTTCTTTTTTAGTTATTTCCCTGTACAAATTCATTCATTTGTAAATAAAAATAATTCACTTTCTGCAAAGTTTATTTGTTGGTAGTTCTGCACTTATGTAAAAATGCATGTCTATAGTTATGAAACGAAACTGTGGAGGGGGGGAATATGTGTATGCATATGTGTCCCCAGTCAATTTCCACAAGTTATTCAATGCTTAACCATGCAATCTGAATGCTCCCAATTCTCTGACGGGATAGCACTTCCTGTGTCGTTAGTACCTGTCGTTTTTTCTGGCATTTCTTTTATACTCTCCCTCTTTCTCTTGAGAGTTAGAGTTCGAGTTCAGTCATTTGTTTATTCCCCGGTCGTTCAACGGGGAAAGACTTCTTTCTCGGCGCTCAGTCGGAGACGCCTTTATACTCTCTTTCTCTCTGGAAAGTTAGAGTTAGGAGGAGAATTTCTTTTTCAGCGCTCAGTCGGAGACGCTTTTATACTCTCTCTTTCTCTGGAGAGTTAGAGTTAGGAAGAGAATTTCTTTTTCAGCGCTCAGTCGGAGACGCTTTTATACTCTCTCTCTTTCTCTGGAGAGTTAGAGTTAAGAATGTCGTTTTCTCATTCTTTTATGTCTTATTGCACAAATAATCGTTGTGCTTCTTTTTATGTCTAAACTGTTTTCAACCTTTTTAGGCTCTGAGTTATCCTGTATTTTATAATCACAACAGAATAACTAATGAATGTAAATGCATAAAAGTAAATAACACACAATATTTTTATAGTGGTTCAGCTAAGTCGTAGCCTACATCCACTTTATAGTCCTTTATTCATATAATCAGATTTTCCCAAGGCAAGGCGTGTCTTATTACAGAGTTCACAGGAAAAATAACAAAAAGTACAGCATTTCTAATCCAAATATCGCATTAAGTGTTGGGCATTCCATGCTCGAGGGACTTCTTCGCCATCTACGGTCGTTAACTTGAAGGTTCCTTTTTCAAGTTTCCGTTGGATGACAAAGGGTCCTTCCCATTTTGGGCCAAGGTGAGGAAGGGATGGAAAAACTCTCTTTAGCACCAAATCTCCTGGTTCAAAAGTTCTGAGGCGAACTTTTTTATCATAATAGCGTGCCATCTGACGCCGATGTCTTGCTGCACGCAAGTCTGCTTCGTCCCTTTTCTCTTCGATTTCATCAAGAGACTCAAGTAAGAGCGCCCGATTCGTCATCGGGTCATAATACGTCACCCTGTGGAAAGGAACTTCTAGTTCAACTGGAATCACAGCTTCTGAGCCAAAGGAGAGAGAGAAAGAGGTATGACCGGTAGCCGTTTTAAACGTTGTTCGATATGCCCACAAAGCTAGGGGCAATTCATCAACCCACTTTGCCTTTGCACGCTCTAATCGCTTCTTGAGGATGGATTTTATTACCTTGTTTATTGCCTCTACTTGCCCATTCGATTGCGGATAGGCAACTGCAGTACATCGTTTGTCTATCTTATATTTCTGGCAAAATTTTTTGAATTCAGTGCTATCAAATTGGGTCCCGTTTTCAGTAATAATCGTCCTTGGGATCCCGAATCAGCATATAATATTTCTGACCACAAAACTTATCACCTTTCTCGTTGTGATCTTAGTCAAGGGCTCAGCTTCCACCCACTTCGTGAAATAGTCCACGGCTACTATTGCATACTTAGCTCCTCCTTTTGCAATTGGTAAAACTCCAATGATATCAATTCCCCATGTGGCAAATGGCCAAGGACTCACCATCGATTTAAGCTGGGTTGACGGTGCCTTGGGGATTTTGGCGAATCTCTGGCACTTATCGCAGCGTCGTGAATAATCAGCTGCATCTTTGTTGATCGTAGGCCAGAAGTATCCGTACCGCAATATTTTCTTTGCTAAAGTTTGACCTCCTGTATGATCTCCACACTCACCTTCGTGTACTTCTCTTAGCACACGCTTGATGTCGTCGTGTGCTATACATCGTAACAGGGGCATAGAAAATCCTTGTCTATAGAGAGTATCATCTTGAATGACATATCTGGTAGCTTTGCGAACTACAGCTCTTTTCTCACTCTTCTTCGATGGGAGTGTCCCACTCTTAAGGAAATTCTTAATTGGAGTCATCCATGACTCCTTCTCTGGTTCCGCTTCAAAAGCGAATTCAATTTCCATTGACTCAAAGCTTGGCGACTCCAACGTTTCAATTGGAATTACTTCAGTCTCTTCTGGATTGTCGGAACTAGCCAGCTTTGCCAGTCTATCCGCTTTCTGGTTTTCAACTCTGGGAATATGTGTTATGTTGTACCGCTCTAAGCTATTCAACAGCTCTTTCACTTTCTTGAGGTAGGCGATAAGTCGAGGTCCTCGAGCCACGAATTCCTCTCGTACTTGACAAACAACAATCTTAGAGTCACAAAATATGTCCATCATTTTAACTCCGAGGTCTTTTGCAAGTTTCAGCCCGGCAATCAGGGCTTCATATTCAGAGTCATTGTTAGTTGCCGAAAATTCTAATCGCAGGGCGTAATATAACGACTGTCCCTCGGGAGTGACTAAGACAATTCCAGCTCCGGACCTTCGGTCATTCTTAGCTCCATCTGTATATAATTTCCACGGATTCATTTCTAGCTCATCCTCGGATTTAACCACTCGGTCATTGATTATTTCCTCCTCTGGAATGGTGAACTCCGCAATAAAGTCTACTAGATCTTGCCTCCTAATTGACTTTCGTGGTTGAAAATTCAAATCAAACTGACTTAGTTCTATGTTCCATTTGATCAACCTTCCCGATGCTTCGGGTCTCTGCAATACCTGCCTTAAGGGCTGGTCGGTGTATATGGTTATTGGATGGGCTTGGAAATAGTGACGAAGTTTTCGGGATGCGATCAGGAGGCTGTAAGCGAGCTTCTCAATTTTTGGGTAATTGCGCTCTGCCGCTGCTAGTTTCTTACTTACATAATACACCGGCCTTTGTACTTTGTCTTCTTCTCGAACCAGAGCCGTGCTGACGGCATGAGCCGAGACCGCCAAATAAACAAATAATTCTTCGTGATCTACGGGCTTTGATAAAATCGGCGGTTTCTCTAGCAGTTCTAACAGATTTTGAAAGGCCTCAACACAATCCGGAGTCCACTGGAAATTCTTCTTTCCCCTTTTTATCAAATCAAAAAACGGAACACATTTATCTGTGGCTTTGGAGATGAATCTACTCAGTGCCGCTACTTTCCCTGCCAGACTTTGGACGTCTTTAATTCTCCTTGGTTCTTCGATGTTTCTAATCGCTGCTATCTGGCTAGGGTTGATTTCAATTCCTCGGGAACTCACAATAAAGCCAAGGAACTTTCCCGATGCCACTCCAAATGAGCATTTCAAAGGATTCAATTTCATCCGATACTTTCGCAAGATACCAAACATTTCCGCTAAGTCTTGCGTATGACTGGAAGACTGCTTTGATTTGACAAGCATATCATCCACATAAACTTCCATAGTTTTTCCTATTTGTTCATAAAACATTCTATTTACCAAGCGCTGATAAGTAGCTCCAGCGTTTTTTAACCCGAATGGCATTACAACATAACAATATAGCCCCAAATTCGTAATGAAACTCGTATGCTCTTGGTCTGGTACGTGCATAGGAATCTGGTTGTATCCAGAGTATGCGTCCATGAAAGAAAGAAGTTCATGACCTACTGTCGAATCTACAAGCTGGTCAATCCTGGGGAGTGGGAAACTATCTTTCGGGCAAGCTTTATTTAAATCTGAAAAGTCAATACAAGTTCGCCACTTTCCGTTTGGCTTCTTTACTAAGACGGGATTCGATATCCAGTCGGGATATGTCGAATCTCGAATAAATCCATTCTGCTTCAACTTCTCTACTTCCTCTTTGAGAGCAGCCGACCTCTCTGGGCCTAGCATGCGTCTCTTTTGCTTCACAGGTGGATGCTTCGGATTTACATTCAATTTGTGACTTATAATGGATGGCGATATCCCACACATGTCAGCATGGGTCCAGGCAAACACGTCCAGGTTTGCCTTCAAGAAGTCCGTTAGTTCTTTAGCTCGACGTGGATCCAATTGAGAACCAATTTTCAAAACTTTTGTCGGATCAGCTTTATCAATGGGAATTTCCACTGTCGCTTCATTAGGAGTTGCATTCCTAGCCTCTGGTTCCTCGTCTTTTCTAGGATCCAGGTCTTCAGGTGTTCCTTTGGGCAACTCCTTTGGGGTCAATTTCTCTAATTACTATGCCGAGTCCCCTTTTGAGGGAGACGAGGCATCCTTACTCTCAACGTCAAGTCCTTTCATCAACATTTTTAACTCGGCCACATAGCAGGCCCGTCCGGAAACCTGATCCCCTCTCATTACTCCAGTTCCGGCTTCGGTTGGGAACTTAAGTAACAGACACCAAGGGGCGATACAAACTCTAAATTCAGCGAGGGCAGGTCTCCCCAAAAACGCGTTATAAGGCGATTCTACGTCCAATACTACGAACTGAAGCATTCGCACTCTTCTACGTTCTCCTTGCCCCAGGGTCACGGGCAACTCTATGTATCCCAGGGGAGCTGTCGACGCCCCGTTGAAGCCTCTAATCCATCCTTCACAAGGCTTCAGATCTTCGGACTCAAGCTTCATTTGATCAAATGACTTCTTGAACAAAATATTAACGGAACTTCCGTTGTCTACTAATACCTTATGGACCAAGGCCGGCCCAATGGTGGTAGTAATAACCAACGGATCATTGGTGGGTGATTGTATCCCATTATTGTCTCGGCTTTGAAATACCACATCGTCGAACATGGTCTTCTGTTGTTTTATAGGGGCGACATCTTCCAAATCATAACCTTCATTCACGTCTAGATGCTTGGCAGCATTCACATATTGTTCAATTGACCTAAAACTTCGGATTGTCGGTTGAGGTCCGCCTACAATGGAGTTGATGACAATTCCTTTACCTTTCTGCTGCGCTGTAGGCTTGGGAGCAGGTAGGATTTGTTTTGGTGCCTGCTCCCCTTGCCCCCTGTCCCTCGGGGCAACCTTGTACTCATCCAACTTTCCTTCACGCAGCAGCTTTTCAATTACATCCCTCAAATGCCGACATTCATTGGTCGAATGCCCATGAGTTCCGTGAAACAAGCAAAATTTCCCTGTCGCCATTTCTTTCTCGGCCGAATCATGAGGTGGCGGTCTTTTGTACTGCAACACATTGTACGTATCCAGGTAAATATTTTCCAGGGTGTTGTTCAATGGTGTATAATTCTCGTAGTTCTGGAATCGGGGTCTTTTGTTAGGGTCACTTCCCCTATTTCTGTTTCTTCTGTTACCGCTCGAATTACGGTTATTGTTGTTGTTTCCCCCACTTCCAGTATTGTTATTTCCACCCTTGTTTCCTACATTTACTTCAACCTTGCCAGAATTCTCCCCCGACTGCTTCACGGCGATATTACTCTGCACATTCTCCTTTGAAGCCGTCTCTGACTTTCTCTTTCGATTTGCCCTGGCCTCCTCTCGCCTTAAATAAATATCGGCTTTTTCGTAGAATATCTCCCTTGTGAGGGGTGTCTTCCCAGAAAGGTAGTCTCCAAACTCAGATTCAGGATCGACTCCTTCCTTCAATGCCATCAGAATAGTGGGCTCATGCGGGTCACTGACCTCAGTTACAGCTTGGTTAAAACGATCAAGATATGCCCTTAAAGATTCTCCTGGTGCCTGTTTGATTCTCGATAATTCAATAACACTTTTGGACTTTCGGGCATGTAGTCGGAACTGGTTCATGAAACGCTCGCTTAGTTCCTTGTAATTAGAAATCGAACGAGGAGGAAGCCGGGTAAACCAGAACAATGCCACATCTTCTAGGTAGATTGGGAATGCTTTGCACTTCACTTCATCTGGGGCAGCAGCAGCATTCATGAGCCACGAATACCTCATCAAATGCTGTCCCAGATCAGTCCTTCCGTTGTACTTGTCCATTTGTTGCAAGTTAAAGCGTCGGGGAAATTGGAAGTCGAGGATATCATCGGTGAACGGAGTATGGCTTCGCTCAATGCCATAGTCTTCATTTGTATAATTCCGGCTCTCGGACATAATTTGGCGAACCATTGCCTGTACATCAGCATTAGTTAGGGGCCGCTCAGGTTCCCTGGCCCTAGTGTCCGAGCTCCTTCTGGGCTATCGCTCAGGAGATGCTCTTCTTCTTCGAGCTGCCTCTGCTCGATTCCGTTCCCTGCATTCCCGGTCGATCTCGGGAGGAGGGGACTGGAGTCTTTGCCCCCGAGTGGGGTCATTGTTTCCTAATGCTCATGCGATATCTTCACGAGATCCCAAAGATCCAAATGTCAGCTGCTCCACGTTCTGAGGTCGTTCGAGTGGCCTTCGTTCACGGGGCCTCTCTTCCTCGGAAGATGAAGATTGGTCTACTGGTGTGTGACGAACCGGTGATGGAGTTCTTTGCCGACGGAGTTCACTAATCTCCCGACTCATGAGCCTCATATTTTCCTGCATCATGAGATTAGTGCGCTCATGAACTTTCATAGCTTCCCTTGTGCTCTCAATCATGTCAAGCAAGCGCGAAAAGTCTCCTTGAGTGATGGGCGCAGATGGATTGACCTGATCACCAACCCTGGCAGCTGGAATTGGAGCATTCGTAGGGGCTCGAGTAGAGGTTCCAGCTTCACCAAGCATCGGGTCGAGTCGGAGGTAAGAGGTCGGATCGGATCGGAGCTGGGGTGCCTGGTCGGATCGGTATGCAGCGAGCAGCTCGGGTCGGTTCAGATTGGGGGAATGCACTGCTTCAGAGTCCCCTACCCGGATCGGGTCGGAGCTCTCCCCCTGCTGTCGGCTCGGATTTCCTGCATTGATTCTTCCTGCTGCTGAACTCTGCCCCCGAGACCTTGTTACAACAGCATTTTTCTGATCTTCGCCAGCTCCATTTCCTCGAACAGACTGAACTTCCTTGCCTTTTCCTTTGGCCATGAGTCTTTGACAATCACTTCAACGAATGTAAAAAAGCGGAGAAACTTAAGGATTCACTTCTTTGAACTCAACGGTCCAAAAAGTAGAAAGAGATCCCGGAAAATAAAGAATTTAGATGAGGGTTCTCAGTGAAAGCACCAAAATGTTAGACCCAAAAGTGGTTCTAACACCCAAATTGATTAAGAACAAGATGAAATGAGATAAAAATAAAAATGAACACACAGGATTTATAGTGGTTCGGCGAAGAAATGCCTACGTCCACTTATCTTTCACTATATTCAATAATTCAGTTGAGAATACAATGTAATTGTCACTTGACTTCACTCACAACTCGCTTATATTCACTCAATAGAATAAAACAAACAATTAAAGATGATTTGAATTCTCCGGGAGTAATGGAGTTCGGGTTATGGAGGTAGTTGAATTCTCAAAGTGCTGAAAAAAGATCCTTCTCTTTGTCTCCAGACGGGGTATTTATAGGTGTGAATTTGCTTGAAACTTGATCCGGGTTGGGGCCACGTGTCATCCATCGCACTCTCTTCGGGTTCGGATGAACTATCATGTTGACAACGCATCAAAGGGAAGGACGTTATGGGTAGGAACTGGTCATAACCGGTCCGGATATCCAGGCGCTTTTGCAGGAGAATAAAATGGATCATAGGTTCGGGTCGGAGACGCGCAGATAAGGGGTTCGGGTCGGGATACCCGATCCGAACCGGATTGGCTTAGGTGCAATGCTCTCTTCTTCTCTAATCTGCTCTGCTCCGATCCATTTTCGTGGCAAACAGGTGGCTTTCCGATCCAATTGAGATTTAGTTGCCCTCCGATCCGATTAGATATGCCTTACCAATTTACTCAATAGGAGCTCACCGATCCGAAACAGAGGACTCTTTCCGACCCGAACCGATGGTTTGCTCTGAGCCGATCCGAACAGCTGCTGCTATCTAATCTAGATTGTAGTGTCTTCTCCAATCCGAACCGAAGTCTTCTAATTAAAAATGCCTTTCAATGTTTGGTTTCTTGACTTTGTGTTGCCTAGTTCACAAAGTAGGCTAACAGCTAGTAATTTTGGTTTTGCAGATATTATATTCACAGGATCCTGGTTTATAGCTGGAGATATATTCGGAAAGCTCTGTATCCGTGTATTTCTTTCAGTTGTGTTTTGTATTATTGTCCGCTGCATTGTAATTTGTAAATCTCTGATATTTAATAAATGTACATTATTTGTTCATACTCTGAATATTCTTGTACTCTGATGTAAATTGTTGTAATAAGCAATTAAATGTTCTTCTGATTGTGTTTCGATTTGCATTGTTCTCAAACCAGTTCGCCTTCTTGTGGGCTAGGGCGGGCGGGAAGCTCGGGTCGCTACATATACCAACTGAAATGACCCAAACTCACCCTTATGGGAAAGCCTGGATTGAGACGAGAACACAACAAATCGTAACGCAAACAGAATAACATTTCATTGCTTATTACAACAATTTACCTCAGAGTTAAAGAATATAACAGAGTATGAGAAAATAATATACATTTGATAAATATCAGAGATTTACAAGTTACAATGCAGCGGAAAATCATACAAAACACAACAGAAAGAAATACACGAATATAGAGCGTTCCAAATATAGCTCCAGCTGTAAACCAGGATCCTGTATGAATAAATCTGCAAACCCAAAACTACTAGCTGCCCATGTGGAAAATAGGGGCACCTAGAGTTTAGGTTAAAACAATAAACTCTAGGTCAATCATGTGATTGGTGTGAGAACTAAAACAGTTATTATATCTTTACTCTAAAAATAAACTAAATCAAGGGACCACGCCTGTAACACAGAACGGGTTTCCTCCTAAGAATACTAGTGCATAAAACAAACAGCTCAATGCTTTTTGGAAAAATGAAGCTTTTATAAGACCCAGGTCCCATCACACAATGCAACGCAAGCCGGAGGATAGGGTTTTACCTTATAATAGCCAAACATGCTTGGTACGTTTAAAACAAATCATTTTGATACTATTATAATGTAAATTGTATGAAAACAACTTCAAATATAAATGTATCAATCATTGACGATATAGTATCCTATGCTACTATGTCGCCATACTAGGCTCTACAAATAAAACCGAATGTCACGTATTGGAAATTGGATTTCCTTCATGAGTCTAGGCAAGGGATGTACTCTTAACCACTTCGAGACACACTATCAAATGTCTCAGGACTACACACTCTAGGTAACCATGGATCGGTTGGGTTGGTCCTCTCTTACATTTGAGGATTGGCAATTCCTGAATACATGTTTCCCGGTCCTATCGGACCTATCCATCGGCTCCGTAGTAACCGATATATCCGAGGTGCCTCGCTATCCATCATCTACATAGGTAAAAATATAAATGTCTGGGCTCTATACCATGACACCACTTATAGCTAGAAAGAAACGTCAGGTTCTCCCAACGGTCCCTTACCCCATTTTTAACTCATACCGAGATTTGAGGCTCACGAATTAACGCTATACATAAAGCTCTGCTATATTAAAGCTGTGCTTTGATCATCAACCACAAGACTCTGCTTTTCAACAGAAGCCTTGATTATTTGCATCTCAGCATGCCACACAGGCAATTCACGCCATGCGACTGATTTCTATCGATATATAACCTCCGAGCTCGTATGTCTCAGAGAAGGGCGTTAAGCAAGATAATAAATTCTCCACCGCCAAATAGATATATATTTAATAAAAATCAATTAACACAGAATAAAATCTAATGTCAGACACACATCGACTTACAAGTTTGTTCTGGGTCTGAACGAAATCGGAGGCACCTATTCCTCGTCTCGTGTCCAATACAGGAGAGAGGTCCTCGCATATCCGGTAGATCTCCAACTACGCCTGGACGATCACCACTTATTACCTTATCTTGGGTGTACAACCCAATCAAGACATCAGTAATCATCCAAACGATGTGAAGACCTCCGGTCTTCAATCGTCGTCTTCATCGTCGACTTATTGTCGAATCAGTTATTCAGAATGGGTGTAAACCCGACTATAAAAACACAACATACGCCTCACTCCAATTCCAAATATTCTTTTATTCAAATATTCATATCCTTTGGGACAGGTTCCCATTAATTTTATCAAAGATAAATTCTTTAAATTTATTATTTAATCTTCCTTTGGGTATTAATTCAAACCATATTAAGGTTTTCCAAACTAGTCAGGATTAACGCATCTTACCGAAGTAATCATTTGTTATATTTCTCAATCCTAACCTATTCATTCCATGGAGAAAAATTGGTAATACTCTGTATCTAACACCATGGTGTTATCGGTAAAATTAATTACCATTTCCCGTTCAAATCTAATTAAAGATTTAACTATCGCTTGGAGCAAAACTGGTGCTACGCCAATCTCGATCATTTCTCGAATTTGATAATTTAAATTATCACATTCTCTTTTCAATCTAATTAAAGATTCATTAAAATTCCACTTAGTTTTATCTTCCCAGAAAAATATATTAATGATTATTTAACTTTGGAAAATCAAACATGCCACATCGACAGTCTATACAGTACTATTGATTTCTTCCTATATATAACCTCTAAGCGCGTACGTCTTAGAGAAGGGTGTTAAGCAAGAGAATAAATTTTCCACCAACAAACAGATATATATTTAGCAGAGATCAACCATATAGTTCGAAATACAATGATAGATATGTAATCCTATCTTTAAATAGGTTAAAGAACTAATGTCCTTTGAAACATAGTTCACAATAAACCCAAATCACATTCCATTAATTATGGAATCTTCACGGAAAATAGATCAATATATAATCGATATCAATTTCCATATCCGACTAATAATATAAATGGAATAACTATAAAGCCTTTTAAATCGCATATATATTAACAGTCTTCCTCCACAGAAGCTCACTTCGATTATTACCAAATCGAATTCCATTCCAATTTATTTTATTAAATTGGAAAAACTTTACTTTGGAAAATTCCATTAAATCTTAGAATAAAGATTTATAAATTCCAAATTTTAACTCCATTGTTAATCGGGTTAAAGAACAGCGTTAATGAAGACATCGATCGCGGAAACCCAAAATCCAATTTGATATTAAATACAAGGCTCCGAATAGAAATTATATCGGCTTATATTCAAAATCAAATTCTGAATTCAACAAATATCGTATTGGGAATAACGATATATATATCTTCCAAATTCCTCCACAATATCCATATAATAACTGAATCCAATATCGAAATATTTCGAAGATAATTTCGATTCAAATCTATTCCAATTCATATATTGGAAATTCTGGTTACTTTTAAATCCATTTCAAATTTGTTAGACCAAAAAGTGGTTCTAACACCCAAATTGACTAAAAATACGATAAAAACGAGATCAAAAACAGAAAAGAGACACAAGATTTATAGTGGTTCGGCGTTAAAGAGCCTACGTCCACTTTATATCACTTTGTTTGATGATGTAGATGAAAATACAACAAGATATTCACTCAATCTCACTCACTTTTCATATACACTCATTCAATTATCCTCAAAATATATTTTGAAGGATGATTTGGATTGTTTGGGAGTGCTAGAATTCGGCTCTCAAAGATATTCAAATTCTCAGAATGCCAAAAAGATCCCTTCAAGTGAGCCTTAGAGGTCTATTTATAGGTGTAAATTCTCCCTAAAATGGGTTCGGATCGGAGGTACGTGGCATCCATCCCTGGAGATGCGGGTTCGGAGCTCTCCAGATGGTGACAGCGCATCAAGCGAGTGGGAGAACATGGGCAATCATGCGTGTAACCGCTCCGCATCTTTAGGAGAACATCGGAATGAAGCAGCTTTCATTCTGTGCTCGGGTCAGATAGGCCAGGTAATGGGGTTCGGATCGGAGCATCATATCCGATCCGGACCGGTTCGAGTTCTGTCTTTCCTCACTTTGTCTAGCGTTGTTTTTCTCTGACTACATCCGATCCGATCCGGTTTCCTGGCAGATTATTCTCTAATACTTGATCCTTTAGCTTTGTGTAGCCTATTTCACAAAGTAGGCTAACATTTTGCCCCCTCAAAGAATGCTTCTGTTGAAGACGAAGCGTGCTTTGATGTTATCTGCTCATTGGTCTTTGAATTTGATTTTGAATTGTTGAGAAGTCGTTTCTACTAACATATAAGGACATGTTGCTTCAGAAAGTTGCATCTCTTGATGTCTATATATACTTCGCATAGTATGTGAATCCCTTTCTTTATTTTCAAACAACTAGGAGGACTCTTGTTAACATCAAGTTATCCTTCCAGGTGATTTTCTTTTTGATTTTTCTTTGTATTTAATTCAATTCAGATGCTAAGTTAATACATGAAATTCCATTCGGTTCGGGTTCCGACCCAAACAGTCTCACCTCTTCTTTCATTTGGTATCAAGTTAGCGGGCCAGACAACGTCACTGGGCTCTCATTTCGGTCCGAGCCGAAAAGTACGCAGGAATACGAGTAGTCACCGTAACTCTATATAAGCCTATCACCTTTTTCTTTCTTCCTCTCTTTCTTCTTATTTGCTTTTTCCCAGCCGATTGAACACAGAAACCCTAGCCCTCTGAAACTCAAAAAACCTAATTATTAACCATCCAATCGAATTCGTAAGTGAATCTTAAACTTGATTTTCTTGATAATAATCGATTTTGATTATGAATTACAGTCGGTTTGATCGATTTGGGCATGGGTTTGGTTCGATTTGCTAGTACAGCCTCCTCTTCCCTTACCATCGTCGTTGGTGGCTCAGTCGCCACTTCGAGGCGCTGGGAAGATGGAGTTAGGGCTCGCCATAATGGATAAAACCAATGAAAACTTGATCTTGGTTGGGGCCATGAGTACGAAATTAGGTTCTAAGTTTGAAAAGGAGGAAGAAGAAAGAGGTTGCAGGGGATCGGTTCAGGTGATGGAGTGTGGATCATGGAGAAGAAGAAAGGGAAGAGAAGTTCACAAAATCGGATCAGATCGGAGTAAAGAATCATGAAGAGAAGCTGGACTTATTCAATCAGATCGGGTCGGACTTGTAAACAAAAAGGAGGACAGGAATCGCCTTATCGGATCGGATCAGGAACTGAAACAAAGGAAGTAAAAGGGGATGGCTGCTTAATCCGATCCGGACCATTTCAAAAGTCCTCCTCCAAACCGATCCGATTTTGATCCCTTGACACCAATACTGATTTTCGGCTAAGATGAGGCCTTACCCTTCGATCCGATCCCAAAGCACATATCTGAACCGAACCGAAGGAAACAATCCAATTTAACACTTAAAAACTTGCTTAACTAGCCTATTCAATTCTTGACATGATCTTCCAACTTAATGGACAGTTAGGATAGTGCCTTACGAATCATAAACAAACGTCGAGTACTGTTTTGAACATCATCGCTTCATCAGAACCTGACATTACGCTTTCAAGTGTTCACTTTACATCTTCTGTACACACCGTACACACTTTAGTCCACACATGTACACAGGGGGACACGGGTTACTTTACTCTAATTTCTGTTATTACTTCTTCGATAGTTTAGTGATCATGGCCGAAGACATTCTTCTAGACTAGCAGAAAAGAAAGAGATCACAGAGACATCCAATAAAGTCACTCTTGACGATATATCTTCTTCCTCAGACCCTGAATGGGACAACGAGGGATCAGATTATGAAATAGAGGCGCCTAACAATGAAACGCCTTCTGACAGTGAAGTTTCTCTGGGCTATGAAGAGGAAGGAGGGGTTAGAGATAATCGAGCTCCTGACGAATTTGAATCTGCTATCATATTGGAATCACCTCAAGATTTTGTTGACTCGACGATTGACAACGACGGACTTACTCGAATATGCTTAAAGCACGGGATACTGAAAAAGGATACCCTGGTGCCGTCGAAAAATGACCGTCCTCATAATCCTCTGGAGGGGTTTATAGCAATTACCCGATTGATGTGCATGGTTGGAGCTATTCCACCGTTTTCTCCTTTTGTCGTCGACTTTCTAAGATAGATGCAGATTGCCCCCATGCAGCTGCGTCCCAACTCCTACGCTTACCTGTATACCTTATATGTATCATATCGCGAGATCTTAGGCACAGAGCTCACTTTTGATGATGTTCATTTCTTTTATAACTTCAAGCATCGGACTCGAGAAACTCCTTCTTTCTCTTACTTCGAGTCTGTCCCAAAAAGGAAAATAATTTCAGCACCGTTTAGCAGTAAGGCCAGCGATTCCAAGCTGGAATGGTTTTATATAAGGCAACAGCCGAGGTGTGCTAGGAGATGGACAAAATCGAGTAGGGCACTGGTTTTCTAAATCTCAACCCTGAATGTCCACGCGACCACATTAATCTGTTTTCTTTTTGTTTGCAGTTGATAATCCAAAACAAATATCGGGTCAAGTGTATTTTGATCGGATGCATCAGCTCCTCAACGGTGACCAAAAATTTCTAACTATCGACGAGATCCTCAAGGATCTTCGTCACCACGGGCTACTGTCCATTACCCGTAGCATAGGTCACGGGTCAGGTCCATACGTATACATCCCTCTAGTGGATGTAATTCCAGAAATGGGCGAGAGCTCGAAAGGCCCCACCATGCCACTTCGAACATCACCTTCTCCAAGTTAAACTCAGTACGATGAGTTGGCTAACATACCCGAAAAGCACCAAGAAGGGTACATCACTCCTGGGGACGTTATTTCTCCTGAGAAATCACCATCTCCTAAAGAACAGCCAACAGGCGCTTCCCAAAGAGATGCCCCTACTGTTGATGATCCTACATTTCAGGGCTTGGGAGATCTACCCCTTCCTTACACTATTTACACTTCCGAGGATTTTGGCACAAATCCCATAGTTTTTACTACTTCAGAGGAGGCTACGCCTGTTAAGGCCAAAGAGCCCACTCGTATTGGCTCGGCTTCAGACTCTGGTTTGTCGGAGGGGGAACACCACTTAGGATGCACTTAACACAATAGCACCCCACTTCACAGCACTTACTTCTTATGAGAATACTGATTCTGAATTCCACTTACATTGTTGTGCTGGTACAATGTCTCGTGCTCACTATGACATTAGGAAACTACGTCGTAGCATGACCAGACCCCCTCATGATGTTGAGCATGATCGTCGCGAAAGCCACGGTAGGGAGGATAGAAGGCCTTATGATTCTTATCAGTCGCGGTCCTCGCGCTCTCGCTCTCCCGTTCGGTCAGATCCAGAGCGATATAAGGGCTACCAAGGTCGTCGAGGAGATGACACATCGTAGTCAAAAGAGCAAATCTCTTCTCAAGAAAAACGTAGTAGGGAAAGGAGCCCGCCGAGAGATACCGACTCATGAAGCAAACGCAAGGTTCTTGCTAAGCGGCCTAGAAAGGTTGAGGAGGCCATTGAGCCCTCCACGCATAAGGATACCAAGCTGACATTCCCTGCACCTCCACCATTGGGTGCTGAAACTGTAGTTAAGCGGGCGTATCTGGAGGAGCAGTTTCCCGAACACTACTTTGAAAACTTGACTTTCTTACCTGCTCTTGAGCCTATTTCCTCGAGGTGGGTAGACGAGGCCAAAGCAAAAATTGATGCAGTCGAGAAACAATATTTAGAGATGTTCAAGTATTCACGTAACCTTTCCAGAATCATCCGAAATCGAATCATGGATACTAACTCGATGCAGAAGACCGCAAAAGATGACGCAAAGGCCTTGAAAAATTTAGGGAAAGACCATGAGGATACACAGGCCCAACTTGCTATCGCTCAACGGGATGCTGCTAGCTTCAAGCAACAATTTGAAGATCTACAAAAACGTTATCATGACTTGCTCGAGTCCCATACTCAAGAGCATTTGGAGCTGAAAAAGCAAGCAGAAGACGCCAAGTCAGATACTGCCAAAATGCAACTTGCTTACGCTGACCTTGAGCGAGAAAAGGCCGAGTTAGGGAAGAAGAACGCCGAATTGGAGAAGAAAAATGCTGACTTGGCTTCCAAGTTGATGGAGGCTGAGAACAGGCTGCCCTGGCGGAGGGTAATGTTGAAAGTGTCATCCAGTCGGCCGATGAGTCCCGCAAGCAGTTGGCAGAGGCCCAGGAGGATGTATAGGGCTTTGGTGAATTACTAATCGAATTTTTTGCACATATAATCCGTCACCGAAACATCTCTTGGATCGATGATTATCCGACTACCTTGTTCTATGTGTGGAGCCAAATTGTTAAATGGGAGAAAGAAGAACTCAAGGTAGATTCCATCGACGAGGACAAACTCATGGAAAAATATCTAAGAGATGACGAGCCGGCAAGTCTGGCTGAAGGGCGTCGCCTGATTGCTGCTGCCATGGAGGAGGAAAAGCGGAAGGCTAAACAAAAGGTCATCTTGGAGGTTGGTTCTTCTTCCACTGCCGCTGAAACTTCTGAAGTAGAGGGGTATGACCCCGAAAACCCGGCGATCCCTCAGGCATCTCTTTTATCTCCTATTCCTGAGTTGGTTTCAGAGACGGCAGCTACTCCAGTTGAGAAATCATCGGAAGGTATTTCTACCTTTTCAACTCAATTCGTCAAGGCTGTCTCCACTTTCCATCGCATAGTCGGACAATCGATGAAGGACCCTTTATTTTTTCCCGAGTTGATAACTATTGCTTCTCATTCCACAGGTGCTGAACCGTCCGAGAAGACAGACGTGCCTTAGGGAACCACTGCCGAAGCAAAGTCAGCGGAGAAGGCTGAAGGAGACAAGGGTAAGGCTGATGCTCCTCATGATGGTGAGATGATAGACGCCTTAAAGGATGACAGTGGAAATGAGGGACATGAGGAAGACCCTGAGATGGCTATAGTTGGGGATTCAAAAAGCGCCGATGACATCACTTTAGCTGCATTGAAAGACGAACAGGACAAACGTATGCAGCTTAAAGTTGAAGACCTAGACCCCGAAAGCCTTAAGCCTCTCGCAATAGTGGATGCTGGATCGAGGTTAGTTGTTAAGCTTTCGACTAGATCTGTTACAGAAGAACTTGCTAAAAAGTCTTCTATTGATTCCAGAGTTCCGACTCCCGGGAAAAAATCAACCGATTCCAGCACTTCAGTGTCAGGGAGGAAAATACCAAGGCGCATTTTAACTGATGCTGAAAGAGAGGCGAAGGATGCTCAGAAGGCTGGTAAAAAATCCAAGTCCACTTCAACGTCTAAGTGATGAAGTGTTTTGCTTTATTTTAGTATTTAATTGGCCCACAATTGTTGCAGCGTGTGTGGCCCTCGCATCTTCTTTTTGCCTGTTTTCCTGTACAAACTCATACGCTTGTAAATAAAAATAATTCATTTCCTGCAATGCCTGTTAGTCGTTAGTTCAGTACTTATCATACTAAAGTCATGTAACGGAGTCGTAGGGGAGGGGAATATGAGTGTACATGTATACCCCCAGCCAATCTTGAAAAACTATTCAAGATTAAATTAAAAAGTCCGAATGTTCCCGATTCTCTGACAGGGGTCACATTCCTTTCGTCATTGATGCATGTTCTTTTCTGGCATCTTTTATACTCTCCTGTCTTATATCCAGATTAGAGTTCTTGCTGAGGCGGTCTCTCATCTGGGTGCACCTTCACGCCTCAGAGGACGTCGTCTTCCCGTCCTTTATACTCTCTCTCGATTCTTGAGAGTTAGAGTTAAGAATGTCGTCTTCCCATTCTTTTATGTCTTATTGTACAAACAGTCATTGTGTTTGTTCCTGCATATAAGCCATCTCCAACTTTCCAGATTTTAATTTAATATCTCGTATTCCACGGTCACATTAGAATAATAGTTGAAGATATAAATAATGCAGGAAAATAAATGGAACACGATATTTTTATAGTGGTTCGGCTAAGTCGTAGCCTACATCCATTTTATAGTCCTTTGTTCGCATCAACAGAGTTTTCTAAGGCAAGTCGTGCCTTTTTACAGGGTTCATAAAAAAAACAAAAGAAAATACAACATCCCTAATTCAAATATCGCATTAAGTGTTGGGCATTCCAAGCCCTAGGCACTTCTTCGCCATCTATGGTCGTTAACTTGAAGGCTCCTGTTTCAAGTTTCCGTTGGACGACGAATGTTCCTTCCCACTTTGGACCGAGATGAGGAAGGGATGGAAAAACTCGCTTTAGCACCAAATCTCCTGGCTCAAAGGTTCTAAAGCGAACTTTCTTGTCATAATAGCGTGCCATCTAACGTCGATGTCTTGACGCACGCAAGTCGGCCTCATCCCTTTTCTCTTCGTCTTCATCAAGGGACTCGAGGAGGAGTGCCCGATTCGTCATCGGGTCATAATATGTCACCCTGTGAGAGGGAACTTCAAGCTCTACCGGGATTATCGCTTCTGAACCAAATGAGAGAGACAAAGGAGTATGGCCGGTAGTTGTCTTAAACGTTGTTCGATATGCCCACAAGGCTAAGGAAATTCATCCACCCATTTTGCTTTTGCACGTTCCAACCGCTTCTTGAGGATGGACTTTATGACTTTATTTATTGCTTCTACTTGCCCATTCGACTGTGGATGGGCGATTGCAGTGTACCGCTTGTCAATCTTTTATTTCTAGTAGAAATTTCTAAATTCGGCACCATCGAACTAGGTTCCATTATCAGTTATAATGGTCCTTAGTATCCCAAATCGACATATGATATTTCTAACCACGAAACTTATCATCTTTCTCGCTGTGATTTTGGTTAAGGGCCCAGCTTCCACCCGCGTCGTAAGATAGTCCACGGCGACTATGGCATACTTCGCCCCTCCTTTGGCAATCGGTAGAACTCCAATGATGTCAATTCCTGCAAACGGCCATGGACTCACCATCGACTTGAGCTGGGTCGGTGGTGCTCTGGGGATCTTGACGAACCTCTGGCATTTGTTGCACCGTCGTGAGTAATCAGCTGCATCTTTATTAATTGTGGGCCAGAAATACCCATACCGCAATACCTTTTTTGCTAAAGTCTGACCCCCTGTATGATCTCCACACTCACCTTCGTGTACTTCCCTTAGTACAGCTTGATGTCGTCGTGTGCTATACATCGTAACAGGGGCATAGAAAATCCTTGCCGATAAAGGGTATCATCTTGAAGGATGTATCTGGTAGCTTTGCGAACTATGGCTCGCCTCCCACTCTTCTTTGGCGGGAGTACTCCATTTCTAAGGAAATTCTTGATTGGGGTCATCCACGACTCCCTCTCCGGTTCTACTTCGAAAGCTAATTCAATTTCCATTAACTCAAAGATTGGCGATCCCAATGTCTCAATTGGAACCATTTCGGTTTCCTCCGGATTGTCGGAACAAGCCAGCTTTGCTAGCCGGTCTTCCTTCTGGTTTTCATCTCTCGGGATATGCGTTATGTTATACCGTTCCAAGTTGCTCAACAGCTCCTCCACTTTTCCGAGATAGGTAATAAGTCGAGGTCCCTGGGCCACAAACTCCTTCCGCACTTGGCAGACAACTATTTTGGAATCGCAGAATATATCCAATGCCTTTATTCCGAATTCCTTAGCAAGTTTCAGCCCGACAATCAGCGCTTCATATTCAGAGTCATTATTGGTCACTGAAAATTCTAGTCATAGAACATAATATAACGATCGTCCTTCAGGAGTAACTAAGACAACTCCAGCTCCGGACCTTCGGTCGTTCTTGGCTCCGTCTGTGTACAACTTCCATGGATCTAATTTTAATTCCTCCTCTGATTTGACCACCTTGTCATTGATCGTCTCTTCCTCCGGAATTGTGAACTCTGCTATAAAGTTAGCCAGAGCTTTCCCCCTGATTGATCTCCGTGGCTGAAAGTTTAAATCAAACTGACTTAATTCAATGTTCCACTTGATCAACCATCCTGATGCTTCGGGTCTTTGCAACACCTGTCTCAGAGGTTGATCAGTGTATATGGTTATTGGGTGAGATTGAAAATAATGGCGAAATTTTTGGGAGGCGATCAGAAGGCTGTAAGCAATCTTCTCAATCCTTGGGTAGTTACGTTCTGCAGCTGCGAATTTCTTACTTACGTAATATACTGGCCTTTGCACCTTGTCTTCTTCCCGGACCAAAGCGGTGCTAACGGCATGAGCCGATACTGCTAGATAAACAAACAGCTCTTCATGATCCACCGGCTTCGACAAAATCGGTGGTCTCTCTAGTAAATCCAATAGATTTCGAAAGGCCTCAACACAGTCCGGAGTCCATTCGAAATTTTTCTTTCCCCTTTTTATCAAGTCAAAAAAGGGACGCATTTGTCTGTTGCTTTGGAGAAAAATCTACTCAACGCAGCCACTTTCCGTGCAAGACTTTGGACATCTTTGATTCTTCGTGGTTCCTCAATGTTCCTTATCGCTGCTATTTGACTGGGATTAATTTCAATTCCTCGAGAGCTCACGATGAAACCTAGAAACTTTCCAGATGCCACCCCAAACGAGCACTTCAAAGGATTAAGCTTCATCCGATACTTTCGCAGGATACCGAACATCTCTGCCAGGTCTTGTGTATGGCTAGAGGACTGTCTCGATTTGACAAGCATATCATCCACATAAACCTCCATAGTCTTCCCTATTTGGTTATAAAACATCCTGTTCACCAAGTGTTGGTAGGAAGCTCTAGCATTTTTCAATCCGAAAGGCATGATCACATAGCAGTACAACCCCAAATTTGTAATGAAGCTCGTGTGCTCTTGATCGGGCACATGCATGGGAATCTGGTTGTATCCGGAATATGCATCCATAAAAGAAAGAAGTTCATGTCCCACCGTCGAATCCACAAGCTGGTCTATTCTGGGGAGTGGGAAGCTATCTTTTGGGCAGGCTTTGTTCAAGTCTGAAAAATCAATACACATCCGCCACTTTTCGTTTGACTTCTTTACCAAAACAGGATTCGATATCTAGTCTGGATATGTCGAATCTCTAATAAATCCGTTCTCTTTCAGCTTCTCCACTTCTTCTTTCAGAGCTGCCGACCTCTCTGGGCCCAGCACACGTCTCTTTTGCTTTACAGGCGGGTGTTTTGGGTTTATACCCAGCGAATGACTCATGATGGATGGTGATATCCTACACCTGTCAGCGTGGGTCCAAGCAAACACATTCAGGTTTGCCTTCAGAAAGTTAGCCAGTTCTTTGGCTTGGTGCGGATCCAAATGGGATCCAATCTTTAAAACTTTTGCTGGATCAGCTTCATCAATGGGTATATCCACTGTCATTTCGTTAGGAGTTGCCTTTCTATCCTCAGGTTCCTCATCTTCTCTGGGATCCAGGTCTTCAGGCATTCCCTTGGGCAACTCCTTCAGGGCTGATCCCTCTAATTGCTACGCCTAACCCTCCCATGGAGGAGGTGAAGTACTTTTAGTCTCGATGTTGAGTCCCTTCATCAGCATTTTTAATTCAGCAATATAACAAGCTCGTCCGGAGACTTGGTCTCCCCTCATTACTCCTGTTCCGGCTTCAGTTGGGAACTTTAGCAATAAGCACCATGGTGCAATACAAGCCCTGAACTCTGCAAGGGCAGGCCTTCCTGAAAATGCATTGTAGGGCGAATCTATATCTTGCACTACGAACTGAAGCATTCGTACTCTTCGACGATCCTCTTGTCCCAATGTTACGGGTAATTCTATATACCCCATTGGAGCTATCGATGCCGCATTGAAGCCACAAATCCAACCTTCGCAGGGCTTCAAATCTCTAGACTCGAGTCTTATCTGATCAAACGACTTCTTAAACAAAATGTTGACAGAGCTTCCATTGTCTATTAGTACCTTATGAACCAGTGCCGGCCCAATAGTAGTGGTAACAACCAACGAATCTTCGGTAGGTGACTGGATTCCAGTGTCGTCTCTGCTACGAAACACCACATCATCGAACATTGTCCTCTGTTGTTTCATAGGGGTGATATCTTCCAAATCATTGCACTCATCCACATCTATGTTCTTAACTGCATTAACATATTGGTCCATTGCTCTGAAACTGTGGATAGCTGGATGGAGTCCACCTACTATGATGTTGATGACAATTCCTTTACCTTTTTGTTACGCTGTAGGCTTGGGAGCAGACTGAGTCTGGTTTGGCGCCTATCCTCCATGCCCCCTGTCCCTTGGGGCAACCTTATACTCATCCAACTTACCTTCACGCAACAACTTCCCAACTACATCTCTCAAGTGTCGACATTCGTTCGTTGAATGTCCGTGAGTTCCGTGAAATAAACAAAATTTTCCGGTAGCAATTTCTTTCTCTGTCGAATCTCATGGTAGTGGTTTTTTGTATTGTAAAACATTATACGTGTCCAAATAAATGTTCTCCAACGTGTCATTCAACGGTGAATAATTTTCAAAAGTTTTGAACCGGGGTCTTTTGTCAGAATTACTTCCTCGGTTCCTGTTTCTCCTATTACCGTTCCCATTACGGTTGCTGTTACCCCCGTTTCAATTATTATTGTTTCCATTCTTGTTTCCAACATTCACTTCGAATTTCCCGGAGCTTTCTCCAGACTGCTTTACGGCAACATTACTCTGAACGGCTTCTTTTGAGCCCGCTCCGGACTTCCTCTTTCTGTTTGCCCTTGCTTCCTCCCGTCTTAACTGAATATTGGCCTTCTCATAAAACAACTCTCTTGTGGGAGGCGGCTTCCCAGAGAGATAATCTCCAAACTCTGAATTAGGATCAACTCCCTCCATTAAAGCCATCAGGATGGTAGGCTCATGAGGGTCGCTGACTTCTGTTACAGCTAAATTGAAATGGTTTAGATACGACTTCAAGGACTCGCTCGGCGCTTGCTTAATTCTCAATAATTCGATAACAGTCTTAGACTTTCAGGCATGAAGTCGGAATTGATTCATAAAACGTTCACTTAGTTATTTGAAATTCGATATCGATCGAGGAGGAAGTCGGGTAAACCATAGTAATGCTACGTCTTCTAAGTAAATCGGGAAAGCCTTACACTTCACATCGTCAGGGGCAGCTGCAGCATTCATAAGCCATGCGTATCGCATCAGATGTTGTCCCGGGTCAGTTCTCCCGTTATATCTATCCATCTGCGGCAAATTAAAACATCGGGGGAACTGAAAGTCAAGAATGTCATCAGTAAAGGGAGTATGGCTTCGCTCAATACCATAATCTTTATTGGTGTAGTTTCGACTCTCAGACATGATCTGGCGTACCATAGCCCATACATCAGCATTGGTCAAGGGCCGTTCAGGCTCCCTGGCTCTGATGTTCGGGTTTCCTCTGGGCTTCTGATCAGGGGACACCCTCCTTCTTCTAGCGTCTTCTGCTCTGCTTTTCTCACTACGTTCTCGGTCGATCTCAGGAGGAAGGGGCTGAAACATTTGTCCCTGAGTGGGGTTGGTGAGGTTTGGATCTCTAGGCAAAACATGGGATCCTCGCATTGGTAATAGCATAGGCTCTCTCAAGCTCCGGTCATCGCGTCCTAGCACACGAGCAGTGTCCTCGCGGGATCCCAGAGATCCGAAAGTCATTTGTTCCAAATTCTGAGGTCATTCGAGCGGCCTTCTTTCACGAGGCCGTTCTTCCTCAAAAGAAGAAGACTGATCCATTGCAGTGTGGTGAACTGGGGAAGGGGTTTTCTGCCTGCGGAGCTCGCCAATTTCCCTACTCATGATTCTCATATTCTCTTGCATCATAAGATAGTTGCGCTCGTGGAATCTCATAGCCTCCCTAGTGCTCTCAAGCATGTCGAGAAGGCGCGAAAAATCTACTTGGGTGACAGGCGCAGATGGATTGATCTGGTCACTGATCCTGGTGGCTGGAGTCAGAGCATTTGGAGGGGCTCGAGTAGAGGTTCCAGCATCACCTAGAGTCGGATCGGAGCAAAGTGACCTGGCCGGATCGGTTCAGGTTGGGGGAGCGCACCTCTTCAACATCTTCTACTCGGTTCGGATCGGAGCTCTCCCTCTACGATCGGTTCGTATTTCCTGAGCTAGTCCGATCCACTCCCGAGCTTTGCCAACGAGACCTCGTCACGACCGGATTTTGCTGATCTTCACCAACTTCGTTCCCTCGACTGGTTTGAACTTCCTTGCCTTTTCCTTTGGCCATAATTCTTCAACAAACAACCAACAAGTACTTAAAAGCGCCAAAAATTGGGGATTAACTTCTTTGAACTCAACGGTCCAAAAAGTAGAACGATAATCCAAAAAAACAGAGAATTCAAATGTTCTCAGTGAAAGCACCAAAATGTTTAGACCAAAAAGTGGTTCTAACACCCAAATCGACTAAAAATACGATAAAAACGAGATCAAAAACAGAAAAGAGACACAAGATTTATTGTGGTTCGGCGTTAAAGAGCCTACATCCAATTTATATCACTTTGTTTGATGATGTAGATGAAAATACAACAAGATATTCACTCAATCTCACTCACTTTTCATATACATTCATCAATCATCCTCAAAATATACTTTGAAGGATGATTTGGATTTTTTGGGAGTGCTGGAATTCGGCTCTCAAAGATATTCAAATTCTCAGAATGCCAAAAGGACCCCTTCAAGTGAGCCTTAGAGGTCTTTTTATAGGTACAAATTCTCCCAAAAATGGGTTTGGATCGGAGGTCCGTGGCATCCATACCTGGAGATGCGGGTTCGGAGCTCTCCAGATGGTGACAGCGCATCAAGAAAGTGGGAGAACGTGGGCAATCATGCGTGTAACCGCTCTGCATCTTTAGGAGAACATGGGAATGAAGCAGCTTTCATTCTGTGCTCGGGTCGGATAGGCCAGGTAATGGGGTTCGGATCGGAGCATCATATCCGATCCAGACCGGTTCGAGTTCTGTCTTTCCTCACTTTGTCTAGCGTTGTTTTTCTATGACTACATCCGATCCGGTTTCTAGGTAGATTATTCTCTAATACTTGATCCTTTAGCTTTGTGTAGCATATTTCACAAAGTAGGGTAACAAAATTCAATTTATTTATTTAAAAATATTGATTATAATCCTAGTTCACAACTAGTTAATTTCGACAAAAATATACTTTTATCTTTTCAAATATGGAATTTTTTGTCCTAATTCTTTCCAAATCATTTATTATGATTTTACACAAATTATTAATATTTTTAACAATTTTATCAAGGCCCGTACCGTCGATTTCCATAAACGGTCATCGAACTGCACTTACAGCGACCTTTTCCAAATTTGATTTGGACATAATTCCAAATCCAACCACTAGATTTCAAATTTATTGTATTCGTTGGAAGGCTCTTTTCGATACGAACCCAAACGTTCTGGATTTAGGAGAATCCGACGGTCGGATCTCCCGTAATATCCATTCAAAGTCAATGGTTGAAATTCGCGAACTGCCGCGGCGCAGCGCGTTCTATTCAGGTCATTATATATATATATATTTTTATATATATATATAGTCAATTTCCATTTAAATCATATTTTATAAATCGTTTTAAATTCGTTTTGAAAACGATTTCATCTTCATGTTCAATTTTAAATTATAATTGAATATTCTATATCATTAATACATAAATGATAATATTTTCAAAACATTAGATTTTGTTATCACTTCCATTTCGATATTCATTATAAAAATGAATAAAATCGAAATAAATATCGTTCGCGTCAAAATGATGCATCTCTAATCAACATGGCTTCATAAATTTTAATATTTCCGTGTCCATCCCAAATCGGACATCAAAATCATATTTTGATCCATTACTTAATATTATTTTAAAATATTAGTTATTTTAAAATATTCATTATTCGCCATTTTAAAATATTCGTTATTTTAAAATATTCATTCCTTCCGAATTGGAATCAGACCCAGTCAATTACCATATAATTTTATTTATATGGATTTCATACACACATGTACACAACAATAATCAAACATAGTCAACCATCATCCAAAGTGCATTACACAACTACATAAGCGTTAAATATTAATAATTAACGCTTACAATAGCCTATCAACCCATCGATCAACATACAACTAAATATTGGGATTAGTGTATATCCAATATCATCCCAATACCCGTGTGGGGTTTCAGACAACAAACACTGATTATTATTTGCGCAGTTGGGCGATGTGCAAAATATATCGTCCCAATCCATATCAGTCAAATGTGTGTACATAAACAAATCGTCCGATTTGTAAATGAATATTTATTTTATTTATATATACGTTAAAAATTATATTTTTAACTATAAAATATTTATTTCAACTCATGAATATTTTATACAGTTCATTTATACAATAAAAATGATATTTTTATTGTTCTAACTTTTTTAGAAAATTTCGGCAACATAACAGCGCGATACTAGAATCGGAATAAGGTTTAGCCTTATCCCTCGCCTAATAATGGCTCGTGCTATACACAAACCAAATTCTAATCAATTCATTTCACTTCCCAAACCAAATTCAAACAAATAATCCAATCAACCAAATAGCCAAACAAACATGGTTTCAAACAAAGGTGTCGGGTGCTACTAAGCACCGTCTGCATCCTAGTATATATATTTAACTAGAAAATAAATTAAAGTGAGAAGTTCTCACCTTTGGGATCAACTCCTCCAGTTTTATTTATGAATTTCTGAACCGTCTGGATCTGCCCAAAATTCCAGCGTAGTCTTTTCCGCGCTGTTCATAGTAAAAATCACATTTTTAATATGATATTTATACATTAGAAAAAAATCATATTTTTAATCAGTGATATTAATATTTTAAAAAAAAATCACATTTTTAATATTGGTCATATATATATAACTCACATTTTTATCTAGCTATCATATATATAAAAATCGAATTTTTATTTCGCTACAACATATATAAAAATAATATTTTTATATTCTTATAATCAAATCTTTTCATTTATAAAAATCAAATCTTTTTATGGATAAAAATCCAACATTTATATTTTTAAAAATCTAATCTTTTCAATTTTAAAAATATAATCTTTTCAATTTTAAATATAATCTTTTCTATTTTAAAAAAATATAATCTTTTCTATTTTGAAAATCTAATCTTTTCTATTTTAAAATATAAACTTTCCTATTTTAAAAATATAATCTTTTCTATTTTAAAATATAATCATTTCTATTTTAAAAATCATATTCTTATTACGCTACATATATTATAAAAATCATATATTTATTTCAAATCTACATTATAAAAATCAGATTTTTACAAAGCTACTTTATATATAAAAATCATTTTTTTTTATAAATCAACTTCCTATATAAAATCATATTTTTATAGCGATGTTCATATCATAAAAATCAAATCTTTATAGCAATGTTCATATCATAAAAATCATATCTTTATACTGCTACTTCTATTATAAAAACCAGATTTTTACAATGCTACTTTATATATAAAAATCATATTTTTTTTATAAATCAACTTTCTAAATAAAAATCATATTTTTATAGCGATGTTCATATCATAAAAATCAAATCTTTATAGCAATGTTCATATCATAAAAATCATACCTTTATACCACTACTTCTATTATAAAAATCACAATTTTATATGTTAATAAAAATCACATTTTTATTTCTATATTATCTACATAAAAATCGCATTTTTATCCCATGTTATAATATATAAAAACTGAATTTTTATCCTATGTTATAATATATAAAAATCGAATTTTTATCCTATGTAAGTAGATAAAATAGAAATAAAAAATTCACTGATTCTTTTTAAAAATTGAGTCTTTATCGAAGGAGGGTTCACAGTCGTTGTTAGTGGTCGGAGGACGGTGTAGGAAGCAGCAGCAGACCCACCTTGATCGGAGTAGCAAGGTTCGGGGGTTTTGAGCATCGAACAGAGAGAGGAACGAGGGCCGAGGAGGAGGTGGGGTGGCGCGCAGGTGGGTCAGGTGGTCGGCGCGGGTCCCATGGCGGTAGCGATTGCAAATTTGGGGGTTAGGGTTGCGGTTTGGGCTGATTTCAGGAGGAGAGAAGGAAAGGGAGGAGGGAGGAGGATCGGAGAAGGGGGTCGGGTTGCGCGGCCAAGCGGAGGGGTAGACGATGATGGGCGGTGGTCCGATGGGTTCGAGCATCGTGGGTTTTTTTATTTTTTTTATTTTTAACTGATCGTTGACCGGGGGAAAGAGAATAGAGGGTGGGCTATTATATTATTTATTTATTTATTTTATTTCTCTAAAAAGTTACTTTTTCGTTCGAACTCCAAATCGAACCCAAAGACTGTCGTCAGTAGCTAATTACTCCCATTCCGGACACAATGGGATATGTCCCATAAGCCAATTTGACTGTTTTGATCAGTTTCCTTCAAAATTAAAATATAAGTTAATTTAACGTTCAAAATTGATTTTAACGGACATTATAATTTATCAGGGCCACATATTAACTCCAAAAATTCAAAAAAATGAATCTGGCTATATTTTGACGATACAGTCCTGACAAAACTAATTTCATTGAATTTGGAGACTATTTGAAAAACGGTTATTTTCCAGTCGATCAAATTCAAATTGAATTGACCAAACACATTTAAATCCTCCACGCTCACATATTGATTCCAAAAATTATGAAAATAGGAATCCAGCAATAACTTGACATTCCGGATCCAACAAAGTGGTCTCGTCGAAAACGGAGGTCGTTTGCAAAATCGATATTTTTAAGGGTCATATATTATATTAAATTCCATAGCGACTATTCTGAATCTTCAAATGGTCATAACTTTTCATTCCCATTATGAAATCTGGATTTTTCACATTCGTTGGAAACATATTTTCAAACAGATTCAAATATTTCTTGTTTCACTAAAATTCGGTTTATTTTGAATCTTGTACATTCAATCGAAATTTGAAATCGAATTTTCACACTGCCGCTCCATTTTCAATTCCTTTTATAATTAAAATAAATATTTATATTCTAATTTCGATTTAAATAAATTTATACGTTCTAATTCTATTCAAAATAAATTCTAAGTCGTTATTATTTAAAATAAATCATTTTAAATATTCAAAATTCATTAAAATTGCCAAAATAAAAATTTTAAATTAGTTCTGATTTTCTGGGTTGTTACAATCTCCCCCACTTAAAATCTTTTTGTCCTCGAAAAGGAATGAAGCTGATAGTTGTTTAACTAATCGGCTCAACTTTCATTTTGGCCTTCATTCTTCAACTTTTCAGTTTCTAAGAATTTTCTAATTCTTAAAAAGTTTGGCTAACACCCTAAATTTTCGAAATTTTTTGCCATAACTTACTTTGTACGGGGAGACATTTAAAACCGCAACTAGCCACGCAGGGCCCTCATCAGCCAAAGTCAACGAATTTGAAACATCCAGATTTCATAACGGGAATAAAAAGTTATGTCCAGTTGAAAATTCGGAATAGTCACTATGGAATTTATATAATATATAGCCCTTAAAGATAGCGATTTTGCAAACGACCTCCATTTTCGACGAGGCCACTTTTGTTGGATCCGGAGTGTTGAATTATTGCTAGATTCCAGTTTTCATAATTTTTGGAATTAATATGTGAGCATGGCAAATTTAAACGTGCTTGGTAATTTAAATTTAAATTGGACCGAGCAGAAAATGGCCATTTTTCAAACGGTCTCCAAAATCGACGAAATATATTATACATATAATATAATGGCCTGAATAGAATGCGCCGCGCAACGACCGTTCATGAATTTTGATCTGTGACTTCGAACTGACATTACAAGAGATCCGACCGACGGATTCTCCTAAAACCGAAACCGTTGGGTTTGTATAGAAAAGAGCTTTCCAATGAATACAAGAGATTTGAAATCTAACGGTTGGATTTAGAATTACGTCTAAATAAAATTTGGAAAAGGTCATTGTAAGTGCAATTCGATGACCATTTATGGAAATTTACTATGCGGGTCTTGATAAAATTATTAAAAATATCAATAATTTGTTTAAAATCATAATAAATAATTTGGAAAGAATTAGGATGAAAAATTTCATATTTGAAAAGATAAAAATATATTTTATCAAAACGAACTAGTTATTAACTAGAATTAAAATCAAATTATTTTTAAATAAATAAATTGTATTGAGAATGGGTTTTAATATAACCTAAATTTCCAATATATAAATTGGAATGGATTTAAATCAAAATAATCTTTGGAATATTTCGATGTTGGATTTTGTGATTATACAGAAATTAATATGGAAATTTGAAAGATATATATATATATAGTTATTTCCAATACGATATTTGTTAGTTTCAGAATTTGATATTGAATATAAGTCGATATATTTTCTATTCAGAGCCTAGTATTTAATATCAAATGGGATTTTGGGTTTGTCGTGAATGGTCTCTTCATTAACACTGTTCTTAAACCCCGTGTGAAAAGAATAAATCTTTTAATTAAGATTATTAGAGTTTCCAGTTAATTAACATTAAATTGGAATAAAATGGGATGTGAATTGGTTTTTTTGTGAACTGTGTTTTTAACGACATTCATTCTTTAACCCGATTTACTGTGAAATGTGATTTGGAATATATATATATATATATATATATATCTTTTTATTAAGATTTAATGAAAATTTTCCAAAGTAAAGTTTTCCAGTTTAATATATTAAATTGGAATGGAATGGAATTTGATTAGATAATAATCGAAGTGAGCTTCTGTGGAGGAAGACCGTTACAATATATGGAATTTAAAAGGCTTTGCCGTTATTCCATTTATATTATTGGTTGGATATAGAAGTTCATATCGAATATATATTGATCTATTTTTCGTGAAGATTTCATAATTAATGGAATGGGATTTTGGGTTTACCGTGAACTGTGTTATAAAAGGCATTGGTTATTTAACCCAGTTAAAGATAAGATTAATTTCTTAACTTTGAATAATCAGTAAGTATTGATTTTTGATATTAAAACTGAATTAGAGTTTTAATGAATCTTTAATTAGATTGGAATGTGAATGGGATAATTAAATTTATCGAATTCATGAAATGATCGAGAATGGAGTATCACCAGTTATGCTCCAAGCGATAGTTAAATCTTTAATTAGATTTGAACGAGAAATGGTAATTAATTTTACCGATAACACCGTGGTGTTAGATATGAAGTATTACCAGTTTTGCTTCATGAGATGAATAGGCTGGGATTGGGAAATATAATAAATGATTACTTCAGTAAGGTCCGCTAATCCCGACTAGTTTAGATAAACCTTAATTGGGTTTGAGTTGATATCCAATGGATGATTAAAGATTAAATTTAAAGGTTTATCTTTGATAAAATTAATGGAAACCTTTTATAGATATGAATGTTTAAATAAAAGAATATTCAGAATTGGAATGAGGCATAGGTTATGTTTTTATAGCACTTGTTTATAAGATACGCGAGTTATTCAGAAAGACCGAGTTTATCCCATTCTGAATAACTGAATTGACGATAAGTCGACGATGAAGACGGTTGTTGAAGACCGGAGGTCTTCACATCGTTTGGATGATTACTAATGTCTTGATTGGGCTATACACCCAAGATGAGGTAATAAGTGGTGATCGTCCAGACGTACTTGGAGATCGACCGGATATGCGAGGACCTCTCTCTAGTATTGGACATATGGGACGAGGAATAAGGTGCCTCCGATTTCGTTCCGTGTTAATTGATCTCTATTAAACATATATCTGTTTGGTGGCGGAGAATTTATTCTCTTGCTTAACACCCTTCTCTGAGACGTACGATCTCAGAGGTTATACATCGATAGACATCAGTCACATGGCGTGAATTTCTTGTATGGCATACTGAGATGCAAATGATCAAGGCTTCTGCTGAAAAGAAGATTCTTGTGGTTGATGATCAAAGCACGGCTTTAATATAGCATAGCTTTGTGTATAGTGTTAATTCGTGAGCCTCACACCCTGGTGTGAACCAGAAACGAGGGAGGACCTAAGTGTAATGGACATATGCTGGTTTCTAGCTAGGAGTGGTGTCATGGTATGGAGTTCGACATTTTACTTATGTGGATGTTGTTTATTATTACTTGATAGATAGAGAGGCACCTCAGATATATCGGTCACTACGGGATCGATGGATGACATGGCTGACATACTGACCATACTTATGCCCCATAAGGCAGACTAGCATATAGTTTATGGTATTATTAACCCGCTAAGTGCGGGCTAACCCTGACGATTCAAGGCTTGCCTGCGCGCTTACCTTAGGCTCGGGCTAGAGAGTCTCGAAGCGTTAAGGACGATCTCTTGCCTTGGTTCACAAATGGAAACCCAACTTCCAATACGAGACTTTGCAGTTTTAATTGTAGAGTCTAGTATTGCCGACATAATATATGGTACCCATGCCGTTTATGATTGATACATTTATATTCGAAGTTGTTTTATACACTATGCACTTATAATAATATCAAAATGATTTGTTTTAAATGTACCAAACATGTTTGGCTATTATAAGGGAAAACCCTATCCTCCAGCTTGCGTTGCATTGTGTGATGGGCCATGGGTCTTATAATAGCTTCATTTTTCCAAGAAGCATTGCGCTGTTTGTTTTATGCACTGGTATTCTTGGGAGGAACCCATTCCATGTTATACGGCGTGGTCCCTTGATTTACTTTTAAAGTAAAAGATTTAATAACTGTTTTTAGTTCTCATACCAGTCCTTGTTTTGCATGCCTGGTAATATGATGCAGCATGATAGGGGGTTCTCGCCATGTGGTTTGGTGGTAAACAATGGGCTTTACCCCTACATGCCCCTGCTTAGAGTTGGTTGCTCAGTCGAGAGGCTGGCCGTAAAACAAGGTGATTGGGGGATCCGTGGAAGCCACGGTGGGTGTCACCTGCTGCTTTGGGGGATGAAGGGATGGTTGCAAAGCCTACCAGATTTCGTCGGGTTATTTTAGGTTTGTTCTTCTTCCTCTTCTTCTACCATTTCTTCCTCTTTTTCTTCTTCTTCTTCTTCTTCTTCTACTTCTTCCTCTTCCTCCATTTGATTATCATGCTCAATAATAATTGGATTAGTGTGGTTATCAATGACAAACCATTGCAAATTTCTCGTTATCTTCCCTTGTCATGCTCCTTATTCATTATTACTTGTAGAACTTGAATTTCAATAAGTATTTGTTGAACATCCTTAAATAATTCCTCTAGGTTCATGATTCTAGTGAGTGTGGATCGTTGAAATGGACCATCAGATGGTCCGAGAAATGAAATAGGGGTGTTTTTGTTGTTGTAATTAGTGGAGGCCATTGTTTTATTTGATTGAGAATTTTTCCAGACTGAAAATGAAAAGATGAAGAAGAAATTTCGAAATAATGATTTTAAACATAGGTTGTAACTAACCTTTGGTGCGAATTAAATTTAAAAATGAAACGACCCAAACTCGCCCTTTCGAAAAAGCCCGGATTGAGTTGAGAACACGACAAATCAGAATGCAAACAGAAGAACATTTCCTTGGTTATCACAGTAGTTACATCAGAGTACAAGAATATAACAGAGTATGAATAAATAATATACATTTGACAAGAGATTCAAATTACAAAGCAACGGAAAATCAATATATAACACAACTGTATGAAACACACGGATACAGAGCGTTCCGAATATAGCTCCAGCTGTAAACCCAGGATCTTGTGAAAATAATATCTGCAAAAACCCAACTACTAGCTGCCTGTGTGGAATATAGGGGCACCCAAAGTTTAGGTTAAAACAATAAACTCCAGGTCAGTCATGTGACTGGTGTGAAAACTAAAATAGTTATTAAATCTTTACTTTAAAATAAACTAAATCAAGGGACCACGGCGTGTGTCACGGAACGGGTTTCCTCCCAAGGATACCAGTGCATAAACATTTATAAACAGCGCAATGTTTTTCGAAAAATGAAGCTATTATAAGACTCAGGTCCCATCATACAATGCAACGCAAGCGGGAGGATAGAGTTTTCCCTTATAATAGCCGAACATGCTTGGTACATTTTAAAACAAATCATTTTGATATTACTATAAGTGCATAGTGTATCAAACAACATCAAATATAAATGTGTCAATCATAGACGGCATAGTATCCCATGCTACTATGTCGCCATATATAGGTTTACAATCAAATCCGTAATGTCGTATTGAAGATTGGATTTCCTTCATGAGTCGAGGCCAGGGATGGCTCGTCACTGATTCGAGACACTCTAGCAAATGTCTTAGGATCACAACTATGGGCAACCATTGGATCTTCAGGGTCGGTCCACACATACTTTAGTGAATTGGTTATTCCTGAACACATGTTTCCCGGACATATCGGACCTATCCATCGGCTCCGTAGTAACCGATATACTATTGGCGCCTCGCAATCCAACAACCACATAGGTAAAAATAAATAAATGTCTGGGCTCCATACCATGACACCACCCATAGCTAGAAAGAAACGTCGTGCACTCCCTACAGTCACGATCCCGTTTTTGACTCATACCGAGGTGTGAGGTCGCGAATTAACGCTATACACAAAGCAATGCTATTTAAAGCCGTGCTTTGATCATCAACCACAAGACTCTGTTTTTCAATAGAAGCCTTGATCATTTGCATCTCAACATGCCACATAGGCAATTCACGCCATGCAACTGATGTCTATCAATATATAACCTCTGAGCTCGTACATCTCAAAGAAGGGTGTTAAGAAGAGAATAAATTCTCCACCACCAAACAGATATATATATTTAATAGAGATCAATCAACACAGAATAAAATCCAGTGTCAGACACATATCCATTTACTAGTTCATTCTGTGTCTGAACGAAACCAGAGGCATCTTATTCCTCATCCCATATGTCCAATACAGGAGAGAGGTCCTCACATATCCGGTAGATCTCCAAATACGTCTAGACGATCACCACGTATTACCTTGTCTTAGGTGTACAGCCCAATCCAGACATCAGTAATCATCCAAACGATGTGAATACCTCCAGTCTTCAACCACCATCCTCATCGTCAAATCAATTATTCAGAATGGGTATAAACCCGGCCTTTCCGAATAATTCACGTATTTTATAATCAAGTGCTATAAAACACCACATACGCCTCATTCCAATTCTGAATATTCTTTTATTTAAATATTCATACCCTTTGGGAAATGTTCCCATTAATTTTATCAAAGATAAATTATTTTAATTCATTCTTTAATCTTCCTTTGGATATCAATCCAATTAAGGTTTATCCAAACTAGTCGGGATTATCGAACCATACTGAAGTAATCATTTCTTTTATTATCCCAATCCCAACCTATTCATCCTATAGAGAAAAACTGGTAATATTCCATATCTAACACCATGATGTTATCGATAAAATTAATTACTATTTCACGTTCAAATCTAATTAAAGATTTAACTATCGCCTGGAGTAAAACTGGTGGTACTCCATTCTCGATCATTTCCCGAACTTGGTAATTTAAATTATCACATTCTCATTTCAATCCAATTAAAGATTCATTAAAACTCCACTTAGTTTTAATCTTCCCAAAATCAATATTAATGATTATTTAACTTTGGGAAATCAAACATGTCGCATCGACAATCCACACCGTACCATTGATTTCTGCCGATATATAACCTCTAAGCTCGTACATCTTAGAGAAGGGTGTTAAGAAAGAGAATAAATTCTCTGCCACCAAACAGATATATATTTAGCAGAGATCAACAATATAGTTCGAAATACAATGTTAGACATGTAATCCTGTCTTTAACTTGGTTAAAGAACTAATGTCATTTAAAACACGGTTCACGGTAGTCCCAAAATCACATTCCATTAATTATGGAATTTTCACGGGAAACAGATCAATATATAATCGATATCAATTTCCGTATCCGACTTATAATATAAATGGAATAACAATAAAGCCTTTTAAATTCCATATATATTAACAGTCTTCCTCCATAGAAACTCACTTCAATTATTACCAAATCGAATTCCATTCAATTCCAATTTTTTTTATTAAATTGGAAAACTTTAATTGAAAATTTTCCATTAAATCTTAATAAAAAGATTTATAAATTCCAAATCACATTTCACTGTTAATTTGGTTAAAGAACAAATGTCATTTAAAACACAGTTCACCATATACCCAATTCACATTCCATTCTATTCCAATTACCAAATATAATTGGAAACTCTAATAATCTTAATTAAAAGATTTATTCTTTTCACATGGGGTTTAAGAACAGTGCTATTGAAGACACCATTCACGACAAACCGAAAATCCAATTATTTTATTCAATTCTAATTAAATATTAATTCATTGGAAAACTTCACTAAATCTCAATTAAAAGATTTATTCTTTTTCTTAACTGGGTTTAAGAATAGTGTTATATTGGAATTGTTATATTGGAAATTTCTGGTTATATTAAAACCATTCACAAATCCAATTTATTTTATTTAAAAATTATTGGATTTCAAATCTAGTTAATAACTAGTTCATTTTGATAAAAATATATTTTTATCCTTCCAAATATGAAATTTCATTTGTGCAGTTGGGTGATGTGTAAAATTTATCGTCCTAATCAATATCAATTAAATGTGTGTACATAAACAAATCGTCCGATTTGTAATGAATATTCATTTTCATTTCAGGAGAATTTTATGTCGTTCTTTATGCACTAAAAATTATATTTTTAACAATAAAATATTTATTTCAACACATGAATATTTTTAATAGTTCATACATTCAATAAAAATGATATTTTTATTGTTTAAATATTGTATTCAACACATGAATATTTTATATACACATTAAAAATGTTGTTTTTAACTAACACATTTTATTTTAGAAAATTTTGACATTATAACAGCATGATATTAAAACTGGAGTAATGTCTAGCACTACCCCTCTCCTGATACTGGCTCGCGCCATACACAATAGTCAATCAAACCACAATACAATTAATTCTCAACCCAATCCAATTTACAACAACGAATCAATCCAGACAACCAAACAATCATGGTTTATACAATAAAATAGTGTCGCGTGCTACTAAACACCGTCTGCATCCTAGAATATATTTTACGGTAATTAAATTTGAGTGAGAAAGTGTTCTCACGTTGGGATCCACTCCGCCGTGCATTTCTGACATTCTGAATTGATATTATGGTTCCATAGTTTGTAGAAGAGCTATAATCTTCATTCCATATTTTTTTCTAGCATAAGCGCGCCATTCCGGATGACTTTCGCCTAATGGACTTTTTCCCGAAAACGCTCCAATTCGCCAAAATTCGCAAAATTACATAATTTGGACAGCAGACTTTGGACGCATTTTCTGAATAACTCCATAATCAAAATCTGACTTCCATATACTCAAATCGAAGAGGAGAGCATGCTTTTTGACTTTGGTAGTGTGGAGTTCTGGCCAGAGTTGCTCGGTTTGGGAGATACAGGCTAAAACAGGTCGGCGTGTTAATTACACGCACTGAAAATATATAAATCATATTTTTATTGAAAAGAAGGGCCAAGGTCGGAGGTGGGGGTGTTGGAGGCGGCGCGTTTTAGGGGAAATTGAGGCTACGGTTTCGATTGGAGAAAGGGGGAGGAAGATGGTTAGCGACGAGGAGTGGGTGTGCTCCGGCGACGGCGCTCAGGTGGAAGGGGTCGCGGCACTAGCGACGGCGCTATGCGATGAAGTGTTTTCGTTTGTTTTCGATGAATGAACGATGGGAGATAGTGAGGGAGAGAGAGAAAGGGGGAATTATATAATTAATTATTTATTTCTCAAAAAAAATTATTATTTTTTATTCGAACTCCAAATCGAACCCAACAACTATCGTCCCTAGCTAATTACCCCCATTCTGAACGCAATGGGATATGTCCCGTAAGCCAATTCGACTGTTTCGATCAGTTTTTCTTTAAATTAAAATATAGATCAATATATTATATTTCAACGTACATTTTAATTTACTGGGGCCACATATTGACTCCAAAAATCATAGAAAAAATATATCTAGTTTTGTTTTGACGATACGGTCCTATCAAAACTAATTTCGTCGAATTCAGAGACCGTTTGAAAAATGGCCATTTCCAGTCGATTAAATTCAAACTGAACTTGCCAAACACGTTTAAATTCACCACGCTCAAATATTAATTTCAGAAATTATGAAAATTGGAATCTAGCAATAACTTGACGTTTCTGATCCAATAAAAGTGGTTTCGTCGAAAATTGAAGTCGTTTGCAAAATGGCTATTTTTAAGGGCTATATATTATGTAAAATATATATAAATTCCACAGCGACTATTGTAAATTTTAAACTATACATAACTTTCAATCTATATTATGAAATATGGATTTTTCATATTTGTTAGAAAGATATAATCAAACAGATTCAAATATTTCTGGTTTTACTGAAATTGATTTATTTTGAATCCTGTACATTCATTTGAAATTTGAAATAGAATTTCAGACTGCCGCGCCATTTCAGGCTCATTATATAACTAAAATAAATTTATTCGTTCTAACTTCGATTTAAATAAATTTTAAATCGTTATTATTTAAAATAAATCATTTTAAATATCCAAAATTCATAAAAATAGCTAAAATAAAAAATTTAAATTTGCTCTGAAAATCCGGGTTGTTACAAAAAATCTCACAGTTATATGTTAACATATTTATGTTTTTATTTTTATTGATATACATTATTTATTATGTTATATTATATTATATATTAATATATTTAATTACTCTATTTCACTTAAAGAACAAATGCCTAATTCTCTTCTAAATTTAGTAAATGTTGCTTCATTTAAAGGTTTTGTTTATATATCTGCTATTTTTTTCTGTTTCTATGAATTTAAGTGAAGTTTTCTCTTTACTTACTTATTTCTTAAGAAATGATGTCTTATATTAATATGTTTTGTTCTTGAGTGATGGTTTGGATTTTTAGATATATTTATGACACTCATATTATCGCATAGATTGGTGATTTATTAATATTTAAACCAAAATCATTTAGAGTTTCTTGCATATATATTACTTGTGAACAGGCCAAAGCAGCAGATATATATTCTGCCTCAGTTGTTGACAAAGATATTGTATTTTGCTTTTTACTAAAGCAAGAAACTAGAGAATGACCTAAGATGTGACACATTCCACTAGTGCTTTTATGATCTGACTTACATCCCGCATGATTCGCATCACAATTGGATATTAAATCAAGTGAGTCATTTTTAGGAGAAAATAATCGAAAATCTAATGTATGTTTTACATATCGTAGAATACGTTTTACGGCTTTCAAATGAGTTTCTTTATGTTGCGATTGATATCTTGCACAGAGACATACACTATGCATTACATCTAGTCTCCTAGCGGTTAAATACAATAATGATCCTATCATTCCTCTATATAATTTTTGATTGACGTCTTTTGACGTATTGTCTTCACTTAGGGCTATATTGGTTGCCATAGGTGTAAGTCTTCCATTGGCTCTATTAAAATTATATTTATTAATTAAATATCAAGCATATTTTTCTTAATTAATAAATATTCCATCTTTTATTTGATGGATTTGTAAGCCTAAGAAAAATTTGAGTTCATCCATGTGGCTCATCTCGAATTCTTAGGTCATAATATTTGAGAATTAATTCTTTATTCATTTGATTATTTGTTGATCCAAATATTATATCATCAATGTATATTTGTACTAATTGAATATTGTTTATTTCTCTTAATAAATAGTGTATTATCTACTTTACCAATCTCGAAGTTTGATTATAATAATATTTTCTTTATCGATCATACCGTGCTATAGGAGCTTGTTTTAATCATATAATGCTTTCTTTAATTTATATACGTGATTTGGAAGTTTTTCATCTTTAAAAAGACGAGGTTGCTATACATATATGTCTTCATTAACATATCCATTTAAAAAAGCTCTTTTAACATACATCTGAAATAATTTGAAATTAATATGATTCGCGAAGGCTAGTAATTCTTACTTGCCTCTAGTTTTGTGACATGAGCGAATGTTTCATCATAATCCATACATTTCTCTTGACTATATCCTTGTGAAACTAGTCGAGATTTAGTTCTTACGACCTCATCGAGTTCTTTCATTTTATTTTTATAAACCCATTTGGTTCCAATTACAGTTTTATCCTTTAGTCTAGGAGTTCCTGGTAAACTGATTCAATTCCGCTTGCATAGCAAGGATCCATGAATCGCCGGATGATGCTTCCCTTGGATTCTTAGGTTCAACAGTAGAAATAAACGCTGAATTACTCATATTATTTAATTGGTTTCTAGTCCTAACAACTGATTCAATATCCCCTAAGATATTTTCTGTAGGGTGATCTCGTAGAAGTCTAATTCTCTTATTTGGTTGATTAGTTTCATTATTTACTTCATCTGTCTCATTTTCGCATTCATCTTCATTTTGTGTTGAATTCTTATGATTTTCATCAAAAGATGCATTTAAGGTTTCTTCTACACTACTAGTTCCTAAATTAAAAACTCTATTTGCCTTACCTCTCTCTGAATATCCAATACATATTCCTTTATCGGATTTAGAGTCAAATTTGTCTAATTTTTCTTCGGTGGTAAGAATAAAACATTTACTTCCAAATAATTTAAAATATGATACCTTTGGTTTCTTAATATACAAAAGTTCTATAGTGTTTTATGAGTTACGGGTCTTATCAAAATTCTATTTAATATACAACAAGTTGTTGCAACTGTTTCAGCCCAAAAATTTCTTAGTAAGTTACTATCTGATAATATGGTTCTCGCACATTCCTTAATTGATCTATTCTTAAGTTCAACTACTCCATTTTGTTTAGGGATTCGGGGGAAAGATAAATTATGGGTTATCCACTTTTTATTACAAAAAATTTCAAAATTTTCTTTTTCGAACTGTCCACCTGTGACGATCGGGAATTTCGCTCGGTCCGAATCAATCGCTAAATCGACCCAGACCGTTCGAAACGCCAGATTGTTTTGAGCACAAGACAAAATAGAACGCAGACGGGAGAACAATTCTTATATATTACAACAATTCATCAGAATACAAGAATATACAGAGCATAAATGAATAAATATTACACAGAAAATATCAGAGATTACAATACATTACATAGCAGCGGAAAATAATACAATACACAACTAGAAGAGATATACGGATACAAAGCTTTCCGGATATCGTTCCAGCTGTAAACCAGGATCCTGTGAATATAAATCTGCAAAACCAAAACTACTAGTTGCCCGTGTCAAAATAAGGGCACCCAGAGTTTAGGTTAAAAAATTAAACCCCAGGTCAGTCATGGGACTGGTGTGAGAACTAAAACAGTTATTAATCTTTATTTTTAAAGCTAGGTAAATCAAGGGACCACGCCGTATAACACGGAACGGGTTTCCTCCCAAGAATACCAGTGCATAAAACAAACAACGCAATGCTAAATAAAGAAAAATGAAGCTGTTATAAGACCCAGGTCCTATCACACAATGCAACGCAAGCCGGGGGATAGGGTTTTCCCTTATAACAGCCAAAGAATGCCTGATACGTTTAAAACAAATCATTTGATACTATAATAAGTGTATAGTGTTTAAAACAATTTCAATCATAAATATCAATCATAGGCGGCATGGGTACCATATATCATGTCGCCATACTAGTTCTACAATTAAAACCGCAAATGTCACGTATTTGGAAATTGGATTTCCATCTATGAACCGAGGCTAGGGATCGTCCTCTACCGATTCGAGACTCTCTAGCCCGAGCCTCAGGCAAGTACTCAGTCAAGCCTTGGAGCGACAGGGCCGGTCCACCGATGTGGATTAAAATGCCTGAACACTACGTTTCCATGCCCTTTGGGGGCGTAAATGAGCCAACGAATGGCTCCATCGGACCTGGATCGTCCGATCTAACCGAGGCGCCTCGCAACAGCAACAACCACACAGGTGAAAAGTATATAAATGTCAGGGCTGGTAGGTCACTGACACCACCCTAGCTAGAAAGAAACGCATGCCCTCCCTGAGGTCCGTCTCCCGTTTTTGGTTCACAACCGGGGTGTGAGGCTCGCGAATTCACGTTACACAAAGTTGTGCCACACAGGCTGTGCTTTGATCATCAGCACAAGACTTTGCTTTTCAACAGAAGCCTCGATCAATTGCATCTTAGCATGCCACACAGGAAAACCACTCTATGCAACCGATATCAGTCACACAGAATGAAATCCAATGTCAGACACGCAGTCCATTTAGAAGTTCGTTCTGGGTCTGAACGAAACCGGAGGCACTTTCCTCGCATATCCATCGATCTCCAAGCACATCTGGATGACCACCGATTGATTCCCTCATCTTGGGTCTACAGCCCAATCAAGATCACCAGTAATCACCCAAACGATGTGAAGACTCCCGTTCTTCAACCACCATCTTCATCTTCGACTTATCGTCGTATCAGTTATTCAGAATGGGATAAACCCGGTCCTTCCGAATAACTCGCGTATATTTTAAATAAGTGTTACACAAACACAACATACGCCTCATTCCAATTCATCAGTCACTAACCGTAAATTAATCAAGAGAATAATTTCCCAAATATTAACCCCGAAGGCCGAAACCAACATCAGATCAATATCCAGAAAACCATTCTGCTTGGCTAACCGACAGTTATTTTCTAAATTTCACATTCATAGGGAAAGGTTCCCATTAATTTTATCCAAGATAAATTCCTTGAATTTATTCTTTAATCTATTTTTGAATATCAATTCAAACTAGTCGGGATTAAGGAACTTTACCGAAGTAATCATTTGTTTTAATTTCCCAATCCCAACCTATTCATCCCATGAAGTAAAACTGGTAATACTTCATATCTAACACTACGGTGTTATCGGTAAATTCAATTACCATTTCACGTTCAAATCTAATTAAAGATTTAACTATCGCCTAGAGCAAAACTGGTGATACTCCATTCTCGATCATTTCAATCTAATTAAAGATTAATTAAAACTCCACTTAGTTTTAATCTGTGACTGGGTGAAAGAATCAGTGTCATTTAAAACACGGTTCACGATAAACCCAAAATCACATTCCATTACTTATCGGGTTAAAGAACGAGTGTTATTTAAAACACTGTCCATGACAAACCCAAAAATCAATATCACTTCAATTCCAATTAAATATCATTTAATTGTTGCACTTCATTAAATCTAAATAAAAAGATTTAGTCTTTTCTCAACTGGGCTTAAGAAAAGTGTTAATGAAGACACCATTCACGACAAACCCAAATCACATTTGATATTAAACACAAGGCTCTGAATAGAAAATATATCGGCTTATATTCAATATCAAATTCTATGACCAACAGATATCGTATTGGAAATAACAATATATATATCTATATCTTTCAAATTTCCATAACAACATCTGTATAATCACGAAATCCAACATCGAAATATTCCGAAGACAATTTCGATTCAAATCCATTCCAATGCAATCATTGGAAATTCTGTTTATTTTCAAAACCATTTCAAATCCAATTTATTTATTTAAAAATAAATAAAATTATAATTCTAGTTCAAAACTAGTTCATTTCGATAAAAATCTATTTTTATCTTTTCAAATATGGAGTTTTTCATCCCAACTTTTTACAAATCATTTCTTATGATTTTACACAAATTATTGATATTTTAATGATTTTATCAAGGCCCGTACAGTCGATTTCCATCAACGGCCATCGAACTGCACTTACAGCGACCTTTTCCAAATTTGATTTGGACATAATTCCAAATCCAACCGTTAGATTTCAAATTTCTAATATTCGTTAGAAAGCTCTTTTCGATACGAACCCAACGGTTCCAGTTTTAGGAGAATCCGACGGTCGGATCTCCCGTAATATCCGTTCGAAGTCAATGGTCGAAATTCGCGAACTGCCGCGGCACGACGCGTTCTATTCAGGCCATTATATTATATATATAATATATACTTCGTCGATTTTCTTTTCAAAACGATTTTTAATTCAATTTCCAGTCGTTTTCAATTCAATTTGTATTTCAAATTAATTCAATTTCATTTCAAATTTATTTCTATTCAATTTCTATTCGAATTCATTTTAAAACGATTTCAATTCTATTTCAATTCTATTCGAATTCATTTCAAAACGATTTCAATTCTATTCGAATTTCGAACCATTTCAGTTTATTTTGAATTTCAAATCAATTCAACTAAATTCGAATTTCCATTCACTTTAAATATAATTCGAATTTCAAATTCATTTCTATATAGTTCGAATTTCAAATCTATTCAATATTCATTGAAGAATGAATAAAATCGATATAAATATCGTTCACGTCAAAATGGCGTCAATCTAACCAACATGGCTTCATATGTTTCTATTTTCAAATATTCTATTTCAAATATTTCTATTTCAAATATTTTTATTTCAAATATTTTTATTTCAAATATTTTTATTTCAAATATTTTTATTTCAAATATTTCTATTCAAATATTTCTATTCTAATATTTCGATTTTAAATATTTCTTTTTCGAAACTGGAATGAGGCCCAATCAATTACCATATAATGTTAATTATATGGATTTTCTACAACACATGCATATATCAACAACGATGAATAATCAACCATCATCCAAAGTGCATTCTATACTTTATAAGCATCAAATATAAATATTCAACGCTTATAGCAGCCTGTCAATCAATCGATCGACATACAACTAAACAATCGGGATTAGTGTACGTCAAATATCATCCCAATACCCGTGTGGGGTTTCAAACAATCAAACACAGATTTTATTTGTGCAGTTGGGCGATGTGTAAAATTTATCGTCCCAATCAATATCAGTCAAATGTGTGTATATAAACAAATCGTCCGATCTGTTTATTTTTATTTCATTTCATATACACATTAAAATTCTATTTTCAACTATAAAATATTTATAACTATAAAAATATTTTATTTTCATTTCACATCACATCACTCAATCAACTACACATCAACATCAAACAAACAAACAAACAAGCCGTCCATGGTCTGTGGACGACGGGTGTCGGGTGCTACTAAACACCGTCTGCATCCTAGTATATATAAATATAACTAGAATAAAAAGAAATTTAGAGTGAGGAGTTCTCATCGAATAGCTAATCCAACGCCACGACTCTTCTTATGCAGAAATCTTCGTCGTTTCATCTTTCATCACTTTCTTTGCCCGTATCCTCTACAGATATAAAAATCACATTTTTACTTCGTTATTCAATATATAAAAAATCAAATTTTTACTTCGCTATTCAATATATAAAAATCGAATTTTTACTTCGCTATTCAATATATAAAAATCAAATTTTTACTTCGCTATTCAATATATAAAAATCGAATTTTTACTTTGCTATTCAATATATAAAAATCGAATTTTTACTTTGCTATTCAATATATAAAAATCGAATTTTTACTTTGCTATTCAATATATAAAAATCGAATTTTTACTTCGCTATTCAATATATAAAAATCGAATTTTTACTTCGCTATTCAATATATAAAAATCGAATTTTTACTTTGCTATTCAATATATAAAAATCGAATTTTTACTTCGCTATTCAATATATAAAAATCGAATTTTTACTTTGCTATACAATATATAAAAATAGAATTTTTACTTCGCTATTCAATATATAAAAATCATATTTTTACCCTTTCTATATTAAAAAAAATTATATTTTTATTAGAGTGAAAATCTAATCTTTATCGATTTAAAAAAAATCTAAACTTTCTACAACTAAAAATCTCGTCTTCTCTATTTATAAAAATCAGCTCTTCTCATCATTAAAAATCGAATCTTTATTATAAAAATCAAATCTTCTTTATGGTAGCTTTATAATAAAGATCGTATTCCTACCATCATACGCATCAAATCTTTTAAATGCAAATAAACTAATATTTTCTCTAAAGAAAAATCATATCTTTCATAACACCGTTTGTATAGGCAAAATTATATTTTTAATAACTTAAAAACCCTATTTTTAATAACTAAAAAAAAAGTAAAACAAAAAAACAAATAAAAACTCACTGGTGGCCGGAAATCTGATCGGATAAAGGGGGTAACGGCGGCGCAGACCGTGGATGGTGGCAGGAGGGGGACCGCGGTGGTCTGGGCTCGTGGTCCGGTGGTGGCGCGGCGTCGATTCTGGTGGGGGGTTTCTGAAACGAGGGGGGGTCGCGCTCCACGCGAGGAGGAAGGGGGGAGGATCGGGAGGAGGCGGAGCATGAGGGGGGGTCGGCGTGCGGCGGCTCCTGGCTGAGTGACGCGATTCTTTTTTTTTCTTCTTCTGATTTCAATCGAACGGGGGGGGGGGTCCTGAGGAAATAAAGGAGAGGAGGAGAGAGATTTTTTTTAATTTATTTAATTTATAAAAAGTTGACTTTTTCATACGAACTCTAAACGAGGCCCACCGCCTGTCGTCCATAGCTAATTACCCCCATTCCGAACACAATGGGATATGTATCGTAAGCTGATTCGACTGTTTCGATCAGTTTCCGTTAAAATCAACATATAACTATATATATTGAATTTGAACGCGCATTTTAATTTACTGGGGTCACATACGAACTCTATAAATCCCAGAAAAATATTTTCTAGCTTCGTATTGACGATACGGTCCTAACAAAACTAGTTTCGTCGAATTCTGAGACCGTTTGAAAAATGGCCATTTTCCAGTCGATTAAAATCAACTAAAACTGGTCAAACGCGTTTTCCTTTGCCACGCTCACATATTGATTCGAAAAATTATGAAATTTGGAATCTAGCAATAAATTGACATCACGGATCCAACAAAAGTGGTTTCGTCGAAATCCGAGGTCGTTTGCAAAATTTCCATTTTTAAGGGCCTGAATTCCATAGCGACTATTCAGAAATTTCAACTGGACATATCTTTTGATCCCCGCTATGAAATTTTGATTTTTCGGATTCGTTGGAAAGATAGTCACAATTAGATCCTATTATTTTTGGTTTTACTAAAATCCGGTTTGTTTTGCACCCAGTACATTCATTTGAAGTTTGAAATCGAATTATCGAACGACCGCGCCATTTTCAATTCCTTTTATAATTTAAAATAAATATTTATATTCTAACGACGTTCTACATAATATATACGTTCGAATTCTATTCAAAAATAAATTTCTCGATGATATTATTTAAAATAATCTATTTTAAATATTCAAAATTCGCTAAAATTGCAAAAATAAAAATTTTATACTGGCCCAGATTTTCGGGTTATTACAATCTCCCCCACTTAAAACTTTTCGTCCCCGAAAAGGAACAAAGCCGAAAGTGGTTTGATTAATCAGTTCTACGTTCGATCTGGCTTCCATTCTCCAGCTTTTCAGTTTCTGAGAATTTTCAAATTTTCAAAAATTTGGCTAACACCCTAAATTTTCGAAAAATTTCACCATAACCTCCCCTGCACCGGGAGCCACGGGAAAAATCCCGAAATTGCCATACAGGCCTTCTGATCTCAAAAAGAAAAAGAAAAACCAAGCGGCTAGCCAATAGGCTCATAAAATCATCATCACCCAAACAAAACAGTAAATTATGGTAAACATGTACCTATTTGTCGGGCAAACAATTTTATTCTTCTGCTCTAGCCTCCTTGCTATGACCTGTTCAATGTAAGTACATGTATATGCAAGCAAATGCGACCAAATTTCAATACAGTTCAATATTTGACCAATTTGGTTAAAGTTTCAACATTTAATTATTCAAACAATAATCAAACAACACAATCATCAATCAATTAGTGAATTATCATTTCAAATTCATAACTTTGATATATAGTCAAAAATCTCATTTTTGGTGCCAATTCACAACAATGTATTCTAGCTATATTTTGGTTCTCCCACCATTCTAATGGAAATATATAAATATCACACCTTCGAAACTCGAACACAACACTGATGATGGGTACCCATCATCAGAATCATTCCCGGGCGACTACAGTAGGATTCTATATCTACCCAGTATATTAAAATTTCGAATATACGTTTGCAAGGCGTATATGCAAAACCTTTATATATTGGATTGTCCAAATCAATATAAATAAATAATCAAATACGTATAATTGATTTAAATTTTCAAAACAAAATTTGTTTTCACTTTAAAAATATACTCTTCACACTCGTTCTAGGATACTACTGATCCTATCTCTAACGAGTCATTCCCATTGGATATTACTAATCCAGTTTCTGATGAATTCTTTCGTATGGTTCTAAGGTGCCTTGTTCTCTGAGCTTTGTAAACCAAAGCTCTGATACCAACTGTGACGATCGGGAATTTCGCTCGGTCCGAATCAATCGCTAAATCGACCCAGACCGTTCGAAACGCCTGATTGTTTTTAGCACAAGACAAAATAGAACGTAGACGGGAGAACATTTCTTATATATTACAACAATTCATCAGAATACAAGAATATACAGAGTATAAATGAATAAATATTACACAGAAAATATCAGAGATTACAATACATTACATAGCAGCGGAAAATAATACAATACACAACTAGAAGAGATATACGGATACAAAGCTTTCCGGATATCGTCCAGCTGTAAACCAGGATCCTGTGAATATAAATCTGCAAAACCAAAACTACTAGCTGCCCGTGTCAAAATAAGGGCACCCAGAGTTTAGGTTAAAACAATAAACCCCAGGTCAGTCATGGGACTGGTGTGAGAACTAAAACAGTTATTAGTCTTTATTTTTAAAGCTAGGTAAATCAAGGGACCACGCCGTATAACACGGAACGGGTTTCCTCCCAAGAATACCAGTGCATAAAACAAACAGCGCAATGCTAAATAAAGAAAAATGAAGCTATTATAAGACCCAGGTCCTATCACACAATGCAACGCAAGCCGGGGGATAGGGTTTTCCCTTATAACAGCCAAAGAATGCTTGATACGTTTAAAACAAATCATTTGATACTATAATTAGTGTATAGTGTTTAAAACAATTTCAATCATAAATATCAGTCATAGGCGGCATGGGTACCATATATCATGTCGCCATACTAGTTCTACAATTAAAACCGCAAATGTCACGTATTTGGAAATTGGATTTCCATATATGAACCGAGGCTAGGGATCGTCCTCTACCGGTTCGAGACTCTCTAGCCCGAGCCTCAGGCAAGTACTCAGTCAAGCCTTGGAGCGACAGGGCCGGTCCACCGATGTGGATTAAAATGCCTGAACACTACGTTTCCCCGCCCTTTGGGGGCGTAAATGAGCCAACAAATGGCTCCATCGGACCCGGATCGTCCGATCTAACCGAGGCGCCTCGCAATAGCAACAACCACACAGGTGAAAAGTATATAAATGTCAGGGCTGGTAGGTCACTGACACCACCCTAGCTAGAAAGAAACGCATGCCCTCCCTGAGGTCCGTCTCCCGTTTTTGGTTCACAACCGGGGTGTGAGGCTCGCGAATTCACGTTACACAAAGCTGTGCCACACAGGCTGTGCTTTGATCATCACCACAAGACTTTGATTTTCAACAGAAGCCTCGATCAATTGCATCTTAGCATGCCACACAGGCAAACCACTCTATGCAACCGATATCAGTCATACAGAATGAAATCCAATGTTAGACACGCAGTCCATTTACAAGTTCATTCTGGGTCTGAACGAAACCGGAGGCACTTTCCTCGCATATCCATCGATCTCCAAGCACATCTGGATGACCACCGATTGATTCCCTCATCTTGGGTGTACAACCCAATCAAGATCATCAGTAATCACCCAAACGATGTGAAGACTTCCGTTCTTCAACCACCGTCTTCATCTTCAACTTATCGTCGTATCAGTTATTCAGAATGGGATAAACTCGGTCTTTCCGAATAACTCGCGTATATTTTAAATAAGTGTTACACAAACACAACATACGCCTCATTCCAATTCATCAGTCACTAACCGTAAATTAATCAAGAAAATAATTTCCCAAATAATAACCCCGAAGGCCGAAACCAACATCAGATCAATATCCAGAAAACCATTCTGCTTGGCTAACCGACAGTTAGTTTCTAAATTTCACATTCATAGGGAAAGGTTCCCATTAATTTTATCCAAGATAAATTCCTTGAATTTATTCTTTAATCTACTTTTGAATATCAATTCAAACTAGTCGGGGTTAACGAACTTTACCGAAGTAATCATTTGTTTTAATTTCCCAATCCCAACCTATTCATCCCATGAAGTAAAACTGGTAATACTTCATATCTAACACTACGGTGTTATCGGTAAATTCAATTACCATTTCACGTTCAAATCTAATTAAAGATTTAACTATCGCCTGGAGCAAAACTGGTGATACTCCATTCTCGATCATTTCAATCTAATTAAAGATTCATTAAAACTCCACTTAGTTTTAATCTGTGACTGGGTGAAAGAATCAGTTTCATTTAAAACACGGTTCACGATAAACCCAAAATCACATTCCATTAATTATCGGGTTAAAGAACGAGTGTTATTTAAAACACTGTCCACGATAAACCCAAAAATCAATATCACTTCAATTCCAATTAAATATCATTTAATTGTTACACTTCATTAAATCTAAATAAAAAGATTTAGTCTTTTCTCAATTGGGCTTAAGAAAAGTGTTAATGAAGACACCATTCATGACAAACCCAAATCACATTTGATATTAAACACAAGGCTCTGAATAGAAAATATATCGGCTTATATTCAATATCAAATTCTACGACCAACAGATATAGTATTGGAAATAACAATATATATATCTATATCTTTCAAATTTCCATAACAACATCTGTATAATCACAAAATCCAACATCGAAATATTCCGAAGACAATTTCGATTCAAATTCATTCCAATGCAATCATTGGAAATTCAGGTTATTTTCAAAACCATTTCAAATCCAATTTATTTATTTAAAAATAAATAGAATTATAATTCAAGTTCAAAACTAGTTCATTTCGATAAAAATCTATTTTTATCTTTTCAAATATGGAGTTTTTCATCCCAACCTTTTCCAAATCATTTCTTATGATTCTACACAAATTATTGATATTTTTAATGATTTTATCAAGGCCCGTACAATCGATTTCCATCAACGGCCATCGAACTGCACTTACAGCGACCTTTTCTAAATTTAATTTGGACATAATTCCAAATCCAACCGTTAGATTTCAAATTTCTAATATTCGTTAGAAAGCTCTTTTCGATACGAACCCAACGGTTCCGGTTTTAGGAGAATCCAACGGTCGAATCTCCCGTAATATCCATTCGAAGTCAATGGTCGAAATTCGCGAACTACCGCGGCGCGGCGCGTTCTATTCAGGCCATTATATTATATATATTATATATATAATATATACTTCGTCGATTTTCTTTTCAAAACGATTTTTAATTCAATTTCCAGTCGTTTTCAATTCAATTTGAATTTCAAATTAATTCAATTTCATTTCAAATTTATTTCTATTCAATTTCTATTCGAATTCATTTTAAAACGATTTCAATTCTATTTCAATTCTATTTCAATTCTTTTCGAATTCATTTCAAAACGATTTCAATTCTATTTCAATTCTATTAGAATTTCAAACCATTTCAGTTTATTTCGAATTTCAAATCAATTCAATTAAATTCGAATTTGCATTCACTTTAAATATAATTCGAATTTCAAATTCATTTCTATATAGTTCGAATTTCAAATCTATTCAATATTCATTTAAGAATGAATAAAATCGATATAAATATCGTTCACGTCAAAATGGCGTCAATCTAACCAACACGGCTTCATATGTTTCTATTTTCAAATATTCTATTTCAAATATTTCTATTTCAAATATTTTTATTTCAAATATTTTTATTTCAAATATTTTTATTTCAAATATTTTTATTTCAAATATTTCTATTCAAATATTTCTATTTTAAATATTTCTTTTTCGAAACTGGAATGAGGCCCAGTCAATTACCGTATAATGTTAATTATATGGATTTTCTACAACACATGCATATATCAACAACAATGAATAATCAACCATCATCCAAAGTGCATTCTATACTGTATAAGCATCAAATATAAATATTCAACGCTTATAGCAGCCTGTCAATCAATCGATCGACATACAACTAAACAATCGGGATTAGTGTACGTCAAATATCATCCCAATACCCGTGTGGGGTTTCAAACAATCAAACACAGATTTTATTTGTGCAGTTGGGCGATGTGTAAAATTTATCGTCCCAATCAATATCAATCAAATGTGTGTATATAAACAAATCGTCCGATCTGTTTATTTTTATTTCATTTCATATACACATTAAAATTCTATTTTCAACTATAAAATATTTCTAACTATAAAAATATTTTATTTTCATTTCACATCACATCACTCAATCAACTACACATCAACATCAAACAAACAAACAAGCCGTCCATGGTCTGTGGACGACGGGTGTCGGGTGCTACTAAACACCGTCTGCATCCTAGTATATATAAATATAACTTGAATAAAAAGAAATTTAGAGTGAGGAGTTCTCATCGAATAGCTAATCCAACGCCACGACTCTTCTTATGCAGAAATCTTCGTCGTTTCATCTTTCATCACTTTCTTTGCCCGTATCCTCTACAGATATAAAAATAACATTTTTACTTCGTTATTCAATATATAAAAAATCAAATTTTTACTTCGCTATTCAATATATAAAAATCGAATTTTTACTTCGCTATTCAATATATAAAAATCAAATTTTTACTTCGCTATTCAATATATAAAAATCGAATTTTTACTTTGCTATTCAATATATAAAAATCGAATTTTTACTTTGCTATTCAATATATAAAAATCGAATTTTTACTGCGCTATTCAATATATAAAAATCGAATTTTTACTTCGCTATTCAATATATAAAAATCATATTTTTACCCTTTCTATATTAAAAAAAATATTTTTATTAGAGTGAAAATCTAATCTTTATCGATTTAAAAAAAATCTAAACTTTCTATAACTAAAAATCTCGTCTTCTCTATTTATAAAAATCAGCTCTTCTCATCATTAAAAATCGAATCTTTATTATACAAATCAAATCTTCTTTATGCTAGCTTTATAATAAAGATCGTATTCCTACCATCATATGCATCAAATCTTTTAAATGCAAATAAACTAATATTTTCTCTAAAGAAAAATCATATCTTTCATAACACCGTTTGTATAGGCAAAATTATATTTTTAATAACTTAAAAACCCTATTTTTAATAACTAAAAAAAAGTAAAACAAATAAAAACTCACTGGTGGCCGGAAATCTGATCGGATAAAGGGGGTAACGGCTGCGTAGACCGTGGATGGTGGCAGGAGGGGGACTGCGGTGGTCTGGGCTCGTGGTCCGGTGGTGGCGCGGCGTCGATTCTGGTGGGGGGTTTCTGAAACGAGGGGGGGTCGCGCTCCACGCAAGGAGGAAGGGGGGAGGATCGGGAGGAGGCGGAGCATGAGGGGGGGTCGGCGTGCGGCAAGGGGCGGCGGCTCCTGGCTGAGTGACGCGATTCTTTTTTTTTCTTCTTCTGATTTCAATCGAACGGGGGGGGGGGGGGGTCCTGAGGAAATAAAGAAGAGGAGGAGAGAGATTTTTTTTAATTTATTTAATTTATAAAAAGTTGACTTTTTCATACGACCTCTAAACGAGGCCCACCGCCTGTCGTCCATGGCTAATTACCCCCATTCTGAACACAATGAGATATGTATCGTAAGCTGATTCGACTGTTTCGATTAGTTTCCGTTAAAATCAACATATAACTCTATATATTGAATTTGAACACGCATTTCAATTTACTGGGGTCACATACGAACTCTATAAATCCCAGAAAAATATTTTCTAGCTTCGTATTGACGATACGGTCCTAACAAAACTAGTTTCGTCGAATTCTGAGATCGTCTGAAAAATGGCCATTTTCCAGTCGATTAAAATCAACTGAAACTGGTCAAAGCGTTTTCCTTTGCCACGCTCACATATTGATTCAAAAAATTATGAAATTTGGAATCTAGCAATAACTTGACATCATGGATCCAATAAAAGTGGTTTCGTCGAAATCCGAGGTCGTTTGCAAAATTTCCATTTTTAAGGGCCTGAATTCCATAGCGACTATTCAGAAATTTCAACTGGACATATCTTTTGATCCCCGCTATGTAATTTTAATTTTTCGGATTCGTTGGAAAGATAGTCACAATTAGATCCTATTATTTTTGGTTTCACTAAAATCCGGTTTGTTTTGCACCCGGTACATTCATTTGAAGTTTGAAATCGAATTATCGAACTACCGCGCCATTTTCAATTCCTTTTATAATTTAAAATAAATATTTATATTCTAACGACGTTCTATATAATATATACGTTCGAATTCTATTCAAAAATAAATTTCTCTCTGATATTATTTAAATAATCTATTTTAAATATTCAAAATTCGCTAAAATTGCCAAAATAAAAATTTTAAACTGGCCCAGATTTTTGGGTTATTACACCACCATGATCACTATGTATTGTTTTAATTTTAAAGATAGTTAGTTTTGAATTCTTTTAGCAAAATTTTTAAATTGATCAAAAGCATCACTTTTATTTTTAAGAAATAAAGTCCAAGTAAGTCTAGAAAAATCGTCGATTAAGATGTAAACTTATCTATTATGATTTACCAATTGAGTTTTGGATGGACCAAATAGATCCACGTGAATTAACTCTAATGGTTTTGAGGTTGTAATTTCTTCTTTTGATTTAAATGAACTTCTTTTCAGTTTTCCAAATTGATAAGCCTCACATAAATTATTTACTTTAAATTTCATTTTAGGTAAACCTCTAATTGAATCTAATTTTGAAATCCTAGAAATATGTTTGAAATTTATATGACTGAATCTCTTATGCTAGTAGATCTAAAGGTCACTTGTATTGTCCATAAGACATAAATTATCATCAGAAATTTTCATACTTAGTGTATAGATATTTTTCTTTTTGTCTCCTTCGAATATTATTTATGAATTCTTATCTTCTATAAAGCATTTATCTTTTTCAAAATCGATTTTATAGCCTTTATTGCAAAGTTGACTTTTACTTAGCAAGTTATATTTTAAATTCCTAAGTAATAAAACATCAGAAATAGTAAGAGTTTCGGAATTACTGACATTGCGATGCCAACTATATAACCTTTAGAGTTATCTCCCAAGTTGACCATTTCACCACCTTCATATGCTAGATTATTCAGTAATTATGGATTTCCCGTCATATGTCTCGAATAGCCACTATCCAGTATCCATTTGTCCTTTTTGATTCCTACCATTTGACAATTAAAATTCGAATTTTCAATAACCATGTACCACACTTTTCCTGTATTGGACAATAATTCAATAGATCATATGATTTTTCAACATAATTGAATGCAGACTCTTCTAACATTGATACAATGCATGAATTAAGACTAGTGTTGTAAAACATTTCAAAATTTTCCATTTATTATTTCCAAAATTCAGATGATGAACTTTTGAAAACCTATGCTATGATACCGATTGTTGAAGCAGACTAAGGAACTTAACGAAAAACTAACACTAGAGGGGGTGAATAGTGTTTATAAGAAATTTATAGAAATCTTAAACTACTATATGAATGACATAATGATTAAAACACCAGAAATGATCACAAACACGGATATAAGTAAATATAAAATGCAGAAAAGGAAAGAACACAACCGATTTTATATTGGTTCGGATTACTCCTATGTCTAGTCCCATGCAATGCTGGATTTCGTAAAGCTTTATTAATAGCAGAATCCAATTACAACACCTTGATTTCACGGCTACTAGGTTAACAACAATTCCACCCCCCTTGATTTGATGGCTACAAGGTTAACACCATCCCTTTCCTTGATTTCCAGGAAACAAGGAACACAGCCTTTCCAAACGATTCCCAAAAGATTACAATAGCCCCAGAACTCTTGAATAACACTTCCAATCAGAGAGTATTTGATAAAGAATGAGAAAAGAAGAAGTTTGATAGAATTTGAGTAGAAATCAACAGAGTATAAGTGTAGAAATCAAGGAATTAAAGTATGATAATGGTGGTAAGAGAAGGGACGAAAAAGAAGATGAAAAAGTGATTAAAAAAATTCGAATTTAACCCCTATTTATAGAGTTTGAAAAGTTGCAATGTTTCTGAAGCGTTTCAAATAATGAAAATACACTTCCTTTGAAATTTGAAAAAGTGAGTTATATGTCGACATGGCCAGGTATGTATGTCAACATATATATAGTATTTTGGATTTTAAAACATTTTAAAGTGTTTAAATTAATATTTATATATATTCTGGAAATTCTTGAATCAAAAATAGTGTTTCAAATGAATTTTCTAAAGTGTAAAAACATAGTAAAATATAATATAATCATATTTATAAAATTATACAATATAAAACTATAAAGCATATATATTGTAAACATATATATTATAAAACTTTATAAATATAAATATTTAAAATCATAAGTAAAATCCTAATAATTTGAAATTATTTTTAGAAAAGGAGTTTGAAATAATTTTTCAAATCAATTTGAAAAGGAATTTGAAAACAGAATTTAAAAGTGCTAACTGGAGTTTTACATATAAACTAGACTCTTTTACTTTGATGATCTTGAGCCCTTGAAATCTTGATTATCTTGATACTCATGAGTCTTGAATTCCTTGACATATTGAATCTCTAAAACTGTATAGTCTTCTGTATCACATGTATATGATTCCTGCATATATATCTATATATATTCTGGCTAAAGATGTTAGTATATGTGACAACTGCCCACAGCCCTTGCACTAAACGTGGGGAATACGGCGCTGAAAGGTGTACCAGGCAGCTATGGACGATCATCAAGGTATGGTACATAAGCGGAACCTATCGTAAAACTCACAGCGCAAGAATAAAATATAATAGAACATATACAACAGGTAATATTAGTGAAGCATATTTGAGCAGAAACCTCAAATATCCAAAACAACTAGGAAGTATATCCATACACCAGGATTGCTACAAATGTCTGTACAAATTTGCCTCACTACAACACTCAGAGTAGAATAACTAATAGCGGAAACCCAAATACAATATAGTAAGAGAGATAGTGCGCTAGCCTCTTGCTCGCCTCCGAACTGCTACATCATCTTCACTAAGCTACCAGCTGTCACCTGCCACCTAGTCTGCCCATCTAAAACAGATGAACAACCCAAGGTAATAAGAGGAAAATATAAGACCTTGAGTCAGACAATAGTCTAAGTGAGCGATAAAACAACTAACAAACTTCATCAATAAAGTATATGAGAATGGATAAATTTATCAACCACTACCCAACACCAGAGAAGAACTCAACTATATCTTCCCCACATCTGACAATGATAGCCTTTACGATCCGTACAATCAAAGGAACAACGATTCATTCATGGTAATCAGAACAACCATTCATAACATTCATAGCATCCAGATTACTTAGGTCTCACGTAGACAATTCTAAACAAGTTTAACATCCCTCAAGTACTCTCCCTAGAGGCCTAAACCAATATCAGTCAAGCACTCAAGAAACATCTCCCTCGACATATGATAATCAACGTGAGATGGTATAACAAAACATCCAAACATTTAATCATCCATGACAGACTCTTGCTATCACTACCAATCCTGCTTTGAAACCATCGCAATCGTATGACTGGCCCATACTGCCATCTGTCAAGGGCTAACGGCAACCCCGGTCCTAGAAAAACCCTGTACATATTTGCATCGATACGTACCTAGGACTTTTCACCGATACCCAACTCGACCTACATCCGGTCTTTTACATGCCCCTATTATACCCCTATTTTGGGCCCGCTAGAACCTATGACATGATAATTCCTTAGCCTTCACACCTCTAGTCATCTTCACTTGCGACTATCCATAAGCTCAGAACACTTTAGAGAAACCATTACTTCACACAAACTCAATACATCCTTGAGTCGCACTTTCACATGAACTCAATACATTCTTGAGTCATTCTTTCACATGAACTCAATGCATCCTTTAGTCATTCTTTAACATGAACTCAATACATCCTTGAGTCATTCTTTCACATTTGTTGTATACAGCAAACAACGAACAAATTGAATTACTTCGAACATCCTCATCTGGACTCTCGTCGAAGCCACCATCACCATTAAACCAAACAGCTTCAATATAAGATTCAATATAGTCTGTAGCATTATCATCCCACTCAGGACACCTTTAAGTTGTCATACTATTTGTTGGTCTACAACGATCAATGAACACATTCAAGACTTCGAACCTTCCTACTTGAACTCGTGTCGAAGCTAGAACCATTGTCGACTATAAAACAAGCTTCCTTTGGTCGATACTGCATTTTATAGCATTTCCAGCCTTTTCGCTATGAAAAACTGGTCAAATTGTCAAAACAGCCTTTTACAGCGTTTCCAAAATGCTGTTATATCCTCTAGTTCAATTCTGCATCCATGCGCGACCTAAACCCATGTGCGACTGACCACAACATTTCACAAATGTTGTCGTAGGTGCGGCGGACCACAACATTTTACAAATGTTGTTGTAAATGCAACCAAAACCCATGTATGATTGACCGCAGAATTCCACAAATGTTGTCGTAGGTGCGACCGACCACATGCGTGACCGACCACAACATTTCACAAATGTTGTCGTAAGTGCGAACGACCACATGCGCGACCGACTACAGCATTTCACAATTGTCGTAGGTGCGAACGACCATATGCACGACCGACCACAGAATTTCACAAATATTGTCGTAGGTGCAACCAAAACTCATGTCTTCTTCTCCAAGAAAACACGCCATGAGCGAGCGCCCCTCCCCTCTCCCTATATGGGCCTCAAAACCTGCACTTCACCAATTCCAGTCTAATTTCGACCAGAACTTCGCCAGACGATGGATTTGACGAAACCAACTTGTCCAATTCATCAAACATGGTCAAAAACACAGTATGAACCCACTAACAACACGAAAACAATAGTTTTCTCCAAATCATGCAAATCACTCCAAAAATCATAATGAATGGTCATATGAACAAAACTACAGATCTAACCTACCTAAACATATGAAATAACATAGAATCATCAATCTAAACTTACTAAATGAGATCATAAGGTGATTCATATGAAAATGGGCTAAATATGGCTATGGCAAGACACTTGAAATGGATGAAAAACATGATCAAACACTCATACACTTCATTGAATCTATGTGAGAGATGTAAACCACTCACCTATTCTCCAAAACAAGCTAAAATTGATGAAATAAGAATCCGGACAGCAAGCAGCTCGCACCAAACACCTTGATCTGATTAATCCTTGTCTCAATTGATGTAGATCTAGCCTCAAATGTTGTAGATCAATGATTTCCCTCTTTGGATTTTTATTTTTAATGGTGGAAAGGTGTTGGAGGAAGGAGGTGCTCATGGCCATCTAATGAGAGAATGGGAGAAGTAACCTATTCTCCATACCCCTTACCCCCTACTTGTAGTTTCCACCAGCCCACTAATTGGCCATCTCAATTTAGCCCATTGTGTCTCAAAATCCTGAACAACCAACTGAAAAACCTTAAAACAACGATTCCTCCCAAACCGCTGAGCCAAATCATTAATGTAACCACTCTATGGAAAGGCAATCATCAATTCCTTTCCAATGGCACATGTCTCACCCTCTGATTCGACCGAAGTCAAAAGTTATGCCCTATACAAGACTGATAGGGGGAAAATGATCACAAACAAAATTGGTAAAAATTATGGACATGTCTCACATCCCCATAAGTAACATATTAAAAGATAAGAATGCTCCACCTCTCAGGGAATAAAATAAAAATATTTTACGATCTTCCAATACGTAAAATACAGACTGTTACATTCTCCCCCTCCCCTTTTAAGAATTTCGCACCCGAAATTCCAAGCGAACACAAGCAATAACAACAATTCCGCATGCCTAACATCCATGAGAAACCAATTCTATCACCCAAACTAGCAACCATCAAACCATGCATCCATAGCCTTATCCTAGCATGCAGAATCCTAACCACAACAATAACAAAGATAACAACAAAATCAACAAGTAATAATGATGGCGCGACATCAATAGGCCATACGGATGAATAGTTTTGGATGGGTCATCTTTATACTCTCCCCTGTCTCCCACATAATATCGTCGCCCTCCTCACTCCATTGTACCTTAGCTAAATTAAAGTTTTTTCCCTAAGCCGTTTTGTATCATTCGCCATAATACAAAGCGGCTTATGAGATTTCATAACTACAAACTCATCTATAGAGTCGACGTACTACTCCGGAGGTACTACCACATCCTGACCATGCGAATATTTTCACAAAAATGACTCACAAAAATATTGTGCACATTCTACATCCCTTATGTAAAATCAATCTGTACGCGAGCTTTCTGATTTGCTCATCAATCGGAAATACTCCAACAACCTAGGAGCTAACTTTCCCTTACTTCCGAATCGAACCACATACTTCAACGGTGAAACCTTCACTAAAACCATATCGCCCACATCGAATCCTAAGTCCTTACGATGTTTATCGGCATAACTCTTCTGACTATCTTGGGTTGCCTTCATTCGTTGCTGAACGATCTCGATACAATCCGAGGTCTTTATTATCATCTTAGGCCCATGTATCAACTTATCTCTATTTTCTAACCAACATGCTGGAAAATTCCACGGCCTCCCATATAATGCCTCGTATGGAGCCATCCCAATTCTAGACTGGTGGCTATTATTATATGCAAACTCAACTAGATGTAGATCGTCCTCCCATGATCCTCCGAAGTCTAACACACAAGCTCTTAGGAGATCTTCCAAAACTCGATTGACTCTCTCGGTTTGACCATCAGTTTGGGGATGATATATCGTACTCAAGCACAACTCGGCTCCCAAAGCTTCTTGCAAACTTCTCCAAAATCCTCTCATAAATAATGGATCTCGGCCACTCACTATACTCTTTTGGACACCATGGAATCGAACTATCTGTTTCACATAAAGTTTAGCCAATTTCGATGTCATCCTAGTGGACTTGACAGGAATGGATCTCGTACTTCTAGTTAAACGATCCACGATGACCCAAATCCTTTCTCTTCCTGCCCTGGTTTTAGGTGGTCCATCGATAAAATCTATCGATACTCGCTCCCACTTCCACGTAGGAACTTCCAATGGTTGAAGCAAACCACTCAGCTTCTTCTGTTCAGCTTTCGCCAACTGACAGATCATATACTTGGAAATGAATTTTCCAATATCTCGCTTCATCCCTTCCCACTAGTAGACTCGCTTCATGTCTTGATACATCTTATTACCACCAGGATGAATCGTCAACTTTGAGTGATGACGTTCTCTCAGACCCTCATCTCTCAATCCATCAATATCAGGAATAACTAATCATCTTTGCTTTCGAAACCAACCTTCTCGATCGACTTCGAACTCTTTATCTCCTGCTTCTAGATTCTGGACAAATTCAACAAGCTTAGCATCTCGCTTTTGGCTTTCGCCAACTCTTTCGATTAGTGTAGGTCTTATTGATAAGCTTGCCAACATTTCAGGTTCCAATTCACACTTGGCCTAAAATCAAACCTTGCCAACTACTCGAGGCTCTTCCATTCTGAAAACATCGCTCCCAGACTTGCGTGTCATCTACATCTTCAGAGAAAACACAATCGCTGCCAACTCCAAATCATGAGCCAGGCAATTCTTCTCATGTGGCTCCAGCAATCAACTTGCGTAGGCCACAACTTTATCCTTCACCACTCTCAACTAATGGAATCCCATTGCCAAATCCATCTGAGAAAACACTTTGGCTTCGTGAGGCTGATCGAACAAGTTGTCAATCCTTGGCAATAGATACTTGTTCTTCTTAGTCACCTTGTTCAGCTCATGATAGTCCACACACAATCTTAACGAGCCATCTGCCTTGGTTGCAAACACGACTGGAGCACCCCATTCCAATACACTCCTCCAAATAAATCCTTTTCCCAAAAGGTCTCTAGCTTGCACCTGCAACTCTCGTTGCTCCTGAGGCACCATCTACCTAAGAGGCATAACAATTATTCTAAAACCTTCGACCAAATCAATCCTAAACTCGATCGTACGATGCGGCAGCAAGCCTTTGACTTTGTCAAAGACATTCTCATACTCATTTGCGATTATTACAGATGACAATTCTTCTTGTGGAATCATAAGCGAATATAACAACTCACAAAGACACCATCCTCGGATTTACCCCAAACCAACACCTTTCGCCCTTCCACATTCCCGGCTTTCACCTTTAGCTTTTCGCAATTCACACTTGCCACATACCATTTGGGCCAATCTACAACCAAGATGATCCTAAACCCGGCGAAAGTCACACTAAGAAACCACTCATAAATGAGCATCCATGATCAAACAATACTAGATCCACAAAGTTTGCAAAGAGAAGATGAATCCATACTAGGTTAGTTACAACCAAAGGTCTATAACAACTCCAAGTTCCGAACCCATTCAACATACAAGCTTATTATAGGTAAAAGAAGACGATCCTCTAGTACCAAATAGAACTCATGCAAGCTTTACCGATAGAGAGAATATCTAAACTAACCACAACTTCGCCTAATCCTCATCAGGATTGCAATAGCACATGCTTCCTCTGATTGCTCATCCTTCAGAAAATCTGGGTAGTCTTTCTTCTTGTGCCCAGGCTTACCATATTTAAAACACTTCCTTTCATCTCTGGAATTCTTACAATCCTTGGCGTAATAGCCCTCTAACTGGCAATTGAAGCAAAGATCATTCTTCTTAATCTTCTTCTTCGGTTTCTTTCTAGCTCTGGTGCAAGAAAAAGTTTCTTCCTGAGGCTCATGTCTGGATTCAAAAGCCTTGTCCCAAGCAGCACTAATTATTTCTTCTCGTTCCTTAACTCGGCGTCGAAGTTGCTCCAAAGCCCTACTTCCTCTTAATTCGTCTTCTTCACATGTAGGAGAATAATCTCACTGTCACTTAGTAGAATCCCTTCTGGGTACTTGCACAGGAACACCAAGCTCCACTGTCGCTTCCGGAATAGGTATACTAAACATAGTCACTACCATCATGGCTTCCCAAAACATAACCAGGTATTCCGGTGCAACTGCTAGAGCTCCCAGTTGGCTTCCATCTCCTACTCCTCCAGTTCCAAACTCACTTCTAGAGGTTTGACAACTCATTCTAAATGGAAAATAGAATGATTAGTCCACTTACAAGATAAATTACTAAAGAAGTACAAATGCTAGTACTATATAAGCTAATATATATAGTAAGTATACAACTGAAATCTACAAATACGTCCTCATACGTAATTACATCTTTAAACTTTGGCTAAAATCGTTAACTAGAGCTCTAATACCAAATGTGACAACTGCCTACAGCTCCCGCACTAAATAAGGGTAATACTGCGCTGAAAGGTGTGCCAGGTAGCTATGGACGATCATCAAGGTATGGTACATTAGCGGAACCTATCATAAATCTCACAGCACAAGGATAAAATATAATAGAACATATAAACAGTTAATATTAGTGAAGCATATTTGAGCAGAAATCTCATTTATCCAAAACAACTAGGAAGTAAATCCATACACCAGGATTGCAAGAAATGTCTGTACAAATTTGCCTCACTACCACACTTAGAGTAGAATAACCAAAAGCAGAAACCCAAATACTACAGTAAGAGAGATAGTACGCTAGCCTCATGCTCGCCCCCGAACTGCTACATCGTCTTCACTAAGATACCACGTGTCACCTGCCACCTAGTCTACCCATCCAAAACAGATGAACACCCCAAGGTAATAAGAGGGAAACATAAAACCTTGAGTCAGAAAACATTCTTAATGAGTGATAAAACAACTAACAAACTTCATCAATAAAGTATATGAGAATGGATAGATTTATCAACCACTACCCAACACCAGAGAAGAACTCAACTATACCTTCCCCACATCGGACAGTGATATCCTTTACAATCCATACAACCAAAGGTACAAAGATTCATTCATGGTAATCAGAACAACCATACATAACATTCATAGCATCCAGATTACTTAGGTCTCACATTGACAATTCTAATCGAGTTTAACATCCCTCAAGTACTCTCCCCAGAAGTTTAAACCAATATCAGTAAAGCACTCAAGAAACATATCCCTCAATGTTGGATAATCAACGTGAGATAGTATAACAAAACATCCAGATATTCAATCATCCATGACAGACTCTGGCTATCACTGCCAATCTGGCTTTAAAACCATCGTAATCGTATGACTGGTCCATACTACCATCCGCCAAGGGCTAATGGCAAACCCGGTCCTAGCAAAACCCCGTACGTATTTGCATCGATACGTACCTAGGCCTTTTCATCGATACCCAAGGTACTCTACTTACATCCGGTCTTTTAGGGGCCCCTATTATACCCTTGTTTTGGGTCCACTAGAACCTACGACATGATAATTCTTCGGCCTTCACACCTCTAGTCATCTTCACTTGCGACTATCCATAAGTTCAGAACACTTTAGAGCAACCATTACTTTACATGAACTCAATACATTCTTGAGTCGTTCTTTCACATGAACTCAATACATCCTTGAGTCATTCTTTCACATTTGTGGTATATAACAAACAACGAACAAATAACATCACTTCGAACATCCTCATCTGGACTCTCGTCAAAGCCACCATCACCATCGAACCAAACAAATTCAATATAAGGTTCAATATAGTCTATAGCATTATTACCCCACTCAGGAAACCTTTGAGTTGTCATACTATTCGTTGTTCTACACCGATTAACGAACACAATCAACACTTCGAACCTTCCTACTTGAACACTTGTCGAAGCTAGAACCATTGTCGACTCAAAAACAAGCTTCGTTTGGTCGGTACTGCATTTTATAGCATCTTCAGCCTTTACGTCATGAAAAACTGGCCAAATTGTCAAAACAACCTTTTACATCGTTTCTGAAATGTTGTTATATCCTTTGGTTCAATTCTGCATCCATGCACGACCTAAACCCATGTGCGACCGGCCACAGCATTTCACAAATGCTGTCGTAGGTATGACCGACTACAGCATTTCACAAATGTTGTTGTATGTGCGACCAAAACCCATGCGCGACCGACCACAACATTCCACAAATGCTGTGTAGTTGTGACCGACCACAACATTACACAAATGTTATCATAGGTACGAATGACCACATGCGCGACCGACCACAGTATTTCACAAATGTTGTTGTTGGTGCAAATGACCACATGCGCAACCGACCACAACATTTCACAAATGTTATCGTAGGTGCGAAGGGCCACATGCGCGACCGACCACAGTATTTCACAAATGCTGTTGTAGATGCGACCAAAACTCATGCCTTGTTCTCCAAGAAAACACACTATAAGCAAGCGACCCCCCCTCATGTTACCCAAAACCTGCACTTCACCAATTCCACTCCAATTTCCACCAAAACTTCGTCAAACGATGGATTTGACGAAACCAACTTGTCAAATTCATCAAATACGATCAAAAACACGATACGAACCCACTAACAACATGAAAACAAAAGTTTTCTCCAAATCATGCATATCAATCCAAAAATCACAATGAATGATCATATGAACAAACCTATAGGTCTAACCTACCTAAACATATGAAATAACATAGAATCATCAATCTAAACTTACTAAATGAGATCATAAGGTGATTCATATAAAAATGGGATAAATATTGCATAGATCTATGGTAAGACACTTAAAATGGATGAAAAACATGATTAAACGCTCATACACTTCATTGAATCCATGTGAGAGATGTAAACCACTCACTGATTCTCCAAAACAAGCTAAAATTGATGAAATAAGAATCCAGACAATAAGCACCTCGCACCAAACACCTTGATCCAATGAATCCTTGCCTCAGTTGACGTAGATCTATAATTTCCCTCTTTGCTTTTTGATTTTTAATGGTGGAACGGTGTTAGAGGAAGGAGGAGCTCAAGACCATCTAATGAGAGAATGGGAGAAGTAACCCATTCTCCATACCCCTCACCCCCTATTTATAGTTTCCACTAGCCCATTAATGGGCCTTCTCAATTCAACCCATTATGGCTCAAAATCCTGAACAACCAACTGAAAAACCTTAAAACAACGATTCCTCCCAAACCGCTGAGCCAAATCTTTAATGTAACCAATCTATGGAAAGGCTATCATCAATTCCTTTCCAATGGCATAGATCTCACCCTCTAATTCGACCGGAGTCAAAAGTTATGCCCTATACAAGACTGACAGGGGAAAAATGGTCACAAACAATATTGGTAAAATTTATGGGCATGTCTCCCATCCTCATAAGCAATATATTTAAAGATGAGAATGATCCAGCTCTCAGGGAATAATATAAAAATATTTTATGATCTTCCGATACGTAAAATGCGGGCTGTTACAGTATATATTTTATAATCAGTAATTGAAATAAGGTTGTTGACATCAAAATTCCATTCTCTTACAGTTTCGCCCTTGCCTTGTTGCATTGTACTTTGACACTTTGATTTGGGTCTTTGCTGTTGAGTGATTTGGATGGTTTTCTTGTGACTAAGCTAGCCCGGTCTTGTTGTTATATACTTGTTGATTTTGTCTTTTCCATGTTGATCTTCGCCCACGCTTACTCATGTTGAACCCGAATTGATCTGTTGCTTTGTGCACATTTTTGCTGCAGCATTACTTTTTGACTTATGTCTTCCCTTTTCTTCCTTGTTTCCCTAAACTGCATCTTATTTGGTAAACTTATGCTCATTTTGTGGTTGCTGAACCATTTGTGCTCCTATAAATGTTGTTATGACCACGATATTAAGTCACTGCATGTTGCATATTTTGGTTTGTGTCTTTGTTATCCAGACTTGAATGTGAAATTTACATGCACTTGAAAATGAATTTGTTGAGACCAAAAATTAATTGAAGTCTATTAAAAAACAGCACTGAATTGAACCAAAAACATATTTGACTTTTTCAATTGTCCATGAAGAAAACTAATGTGTTTGTACACTGTAGTATTTACAGTATACCGTCGTTCGAATAGGTATATATATATATATATATATATATATATATATATATATATATATATATATATAGGGCCCTGTCCGAAAAATCATGAGAAGCAACCCAAATAACTGAGGCAAATAAAAATCTAAACCCAATTTATTTTTGCAAAATTTGAATTATTTCTTTTACAGATGTTGTGTTATTCTATTTTGATAGGTAAAAGGACGACCGGACAAATTTTGGATTATTCAACAGAAGATAAAGATATTAGGGGTGACTGACTGATGCTACGTGTTTGTAGTGGGGTTATATTGTAATGAATGTATATAGTTGTAAAATAGAGGGAAAACAGTGAAATGTGTACCTTCAGTTATGTAATAATTGTTTGTATAACATATCTATTCAAAATAAATTCAGAATTACATATTTAATTCTCGCAAATATTTATTTATAGTTAGTGCAAACAGAATAGTACATATATAAACACATTTACGAAATAATATATACGTTTGTTATCATCAAGGAAAAAATCAAATCGAAGTATTCAACAAATCCGACACTTTAAGTATTACTTATCATTCTGAAATCCAATTTAATTTTCCGAGGTTTGTGCCTAAAGTTACATCATCTTGGGATTTTATTTTTATTTCTAGAAATATGAGTATGGTTATTTATCTGTCCATGGTTAGTGGGTTTACAATTGCCATTTTGAGAACAAAATTTCATTTTTATTAACATAGAGTTTTTTGTTTCATATATTTCCCTTCGTAACATTCTTATTTCCTCATATAATAATCTTACATTCATATTTCCATTATATTCCAAAAGTAATTCTTTTCATATTCCTCTATTTTCAGTACAATAATTTTTGTATTTATGCAGTTGTCATTACTTCAGATAGTCAACACTTTCAATATAAGCGTTCTATGCATTAAAATTTGATTAAGTTTATTTTGATAAAAATTTAATCCACCCACCTAATAATTAGTTATCATTCTGAACACCAAATTAAATTTCCGTTATATATTAATTAGATGTCCTTTCATTTTTCATTCTAGCTATTCAGAAATGTTCCGTGCTTATTTTATCTTATAACTTCCATTTTCTTGGCTTCTAATCTGATACAATTCATTTCTTATTTCACATTTTCTAAAATGTTCCACGCTTATTTTTTCAACGTTTTATCTAAATAAAATTTTAAACTCATAAATACTATCTTGCTATATGTTCTTTTAATCCAAGTGCACAATTTGCTTAATTAGCTTTAATTATAGAATTCCCTTTTTTATGTTTAGTTGTATGCTTCATGCTTTTAGTTTTTTGTTTAAAAATAAGTGTAGCCCTATGTTGATACTAAAAGAAAGCAATATATAATTGTTAACGATATTTTTCGTCAACACCTGAACTAGGATCTACAATGCATATACTTTGTAGTTTGATGCAAGGGTGATCTAAAGGTCATTAAAATGCAACCTTGAACCAATGCTCTTTAAATAGTTCCGGCGTTTCCTAGGCACCAAGACATTAAGTCCGAATATTAGTTACTCTTCCCTTATGGGGTGAGTATCACACTTACGAGGCTATAAGGTCAATGAAAAACTTGGAGAAAGGTTTTTACCAATTAAATAAGACTAAAACCTTATGCAATAGTCACTTTTAGATCTAGGATAAAATAATATACATTATGCTAAGAGGAAACAGGCTGATACCTCACAACGCTTGGCTTATTTACATGCCATAGCACTCATTGACTTATATGATACTTTTGCATCGAACCATCCCAGAAAAGCCTTGGTTGCGCTGTTATCAAGCCATAAGCTCATAGCAAGCTCCCTTCCGAGGTAGGGTTGCATTAGGCTTACTATGAAAGAGATAAGTCACATAATGACCGTTCGAAAGGGGAAATGCCTTTACCCAGGGCCTTCCCTCCTACGAAAGAGATGTGATTAACTCTTTCATAAGAAAGGTTAGCATTAACTCCCTTTCTTATCATTATAAACACAACATGATTATCAAATCGAGAAATGCTTAAGTCCTGGACTTCTTCGTTTTATTAATTGTAGATATATTACAAGAGTTGACGAAATCCTCAATTCACTTTGGAAATTAGGATTTTCTTATGAGAGAAAGATTGAGAAATGAAAATTCAGCCTCGAATATGAGACCCCTAGGGTCTTATTTATAGACAAATTGGGGCCCCTTCTTCTATTTGGCTAGTAAAGTTCCATGTCCACCGCCTTTCCCTTTGGTTCCGGAAGTTTTGGCTCCCGACCGCCTTTCCCTTTGGTTCCAGAGGCTTTAGCTTTCGGCCGCTTTTCCCTTTGTTCATTGTCTTCAGGGTGCCGGTCTTGGCTACCGGAAGGATGGTCTCGGTGTTTAGAACTTCCTTTTGATGTTGTTTCTACCCTCTTTGTATCGATACCAAGGTTGTCAGTATATATAGCTTTAGGAAAGGCTTTCGGCTTTCGGTTAAAAGCTTCAAGTCATGGGCTTTAAGTTGTGAGCTTTTCCCTTTCTATTAATCCTTCATGGAACTTTCTTTCGTGATCCAAGTGGATGGTTACTGGATCCGCCACCCCTGTCGGTATTAATACTAAGTAGATTAGTGTGGATAGCTTATTTCTCTTTGAGGTTCCGGCTTACCATTGGTAGATTCCTGAAGTGTATCTCAGCTTTCCAGAGGGTTGCTTCCAGCGCTTTATTAGTTGCTTACTAAAGTGGCCTCTCAGTGATCTTCTAATAGGGGCCTTGGTAACTTGCTAACAAAAAATTTCATGGTTGTTCAAAATTTGTGCTTTAGATGCTTTTTGTCTCTTAATCTATCAGCATTAAGAAAGTTAATGTCGATATCCCTTCCGTCCTTCCGGGACAACTCTTGGCCTCTATCTTCATCTGCTTCTAGTTTTGGATGACCTCTTGTTAATTACCTTTCATGATGGAACTACCATGTTGATTTTCTCTCTTTGATGATGTTGCCTTGCTTTCCCTTCCGAACACTTTCTTTAGGCTTTCGGTTTTATCCTTTACTAGGTCATTGCTTACAGATTATTATTCTATGCTTGTGATGGTCCGATACCCCTTCATCGTTTTCCTGTCTCTGTGCTAATTTTAGTTGTAACAATAATTAAGATGATTTCTAATTTTAAAAGTTAATTTTTTATAATTATGGTTAAAAAGGATTGAACTTTCGATATATATTAACTAATAACAATATTCCCCTTCATTTTCTATTTCGGTTAGTAAAAAATGTTCCATTCTCGTTTTCTCTTCTTACTTCCATTTTCTTAGCTTCTAATCTAAAATCAACCATTTTATAAGCTTTAAATCTAAAATCAACCATTTTCTATCTCAATTATTCAGATATTATCCATGCCCACCAATTTCTTAATTTGTTATCATAATGTATTTTTAAATATACTTTATTTTACTTATACAGAATAGCTTAATTCTACTTATGTTGAAAAAGTATATTTTTTTGTTTTTTAATATCTATTTAGACATTTTGATAATATTTTTGTTGAGCCTGCTAATATTTTAAGATTATTAATTTTGAGCATGTTTCCACATTATGGAAAAAAAAACTTTTATCTTTCATGGGTTTGAATTTTTTTATATCTTAGTTGTATATTAACGGCGCATGCTAGTTTGATTTTTTTAACCTAATTCTAGGGTGAATAATTTCAAGACTATCCCTGGTGATTCAATATTGCATAAAATACACAAAGCTTATGAGTATGATATAATGGTTGGTATAACTTATTATAATTGTGCTAATGGATTTTAATTAATGTTAAAATACCACTTCTTTTGCTCTCTTTCTATCTTCATATGTATTGGAATTCAAAAAAGATGGTCGAAAGTTAACCTAATTGTAAAAAATTGCATGCATCGTTGGTAGTAAATATTAATTTGTATCATTGCTTTTTTATTTATGACTTGAGTGGATTTTAATTTCACTACATAAATTAATAGAAGTAATAATGAAACACCCCACCTCCGTTAAGGTCACTCACAAAGGGAATGCCTTAACTTCGGTGGAGCATTATAGGTAAAAGATGCAGATAAATTACAAGACAGACAAATAAAACAGCCTAAAATGAAGTCATTTTATTAACAATGTGGTTCAGTCAAACTTTTACGACAGTTGTCTCAATCATACTAAAAGTAATACATAGAACTTCTGTCTTGATTTAAAAACTTCCAAGTATAAAAGAAGCATAAAAATAACATCGATTTATTCCCCAATAGAGTAAAGGAAGCCATAGCTGAAATGAGACTGAATCCAAAGAAATACATGATGATCTTGAAGCAACAAGTAATCCAAGCTAAGCAGAAGTGTTTCCTCCCTGAGAACCTGTGGGGGAATGGAAGAAAAGAGGCAAAACAAAACTAGGTAAGACATAAGTCTGGTAAGTCCAGTGATCTTTCAGCATGCTAACAAGATAAAGGATCATGACATGAATAAACTGAAAATAGGACAATACCATAAAAACAAGGTAACTAAAGACAAGATAAGTGCAAGGTGAACTGAATGCGCTTCTATTTTTTTCTCTGCTTCGCTACTACTCTGTTAATCTGATTTCTATATTTAACTCTGCACCACCTAACTAGTGTCCCAACTAGTAATCTGTATAAAATGATAGTCGTGATCCCAACCCCCGTAATTGTGGTAGCCTTCTGGTGTACATCTATCGTGAGGATTCCACCTCAATCAGCCTAATTGCCATGAACATGTTAGATGTACCCTTACTACCCTATCGATCGACTCCCTACTTGTATTCATGTTCCATGTGTCTGTGTCAATTGACCCTCTCTTGCGTGTAGATACCATGTGTTGGTCCCATCATAAGGTGTATCAATCCTTATGATAGCGACCCGACACGATTCAAGATGCACAGTGTATAACTACTGGTACCCAGTGCCTGCTTTTTCCCACTCCGGAGTACGTGCATGCCCGTAAACCGTCAGAACCTACACTGACGTACCCCCTGCCGCTGCTTTGACCGCTTATAATCAGCCCAGTAATCGTGCTCCACCCTGCCTAGTTCAGGGTACCGTGATACATCCATGTGGGTTACTGCTGAAATGGGTCCCCGTAACTAGGGTTTCCTATTGGTTAAGTTTGTGGGCCTATATTTATTAATATTACCCACCTACCCGATATGTACTTAACCCTCCCATCGATTCAAGCATTTTTAATAAACGGTTAAGTTTTGTGGGCCTATATGTACTAATATTACCCACCAACCCGATATGTACTTAACCCTTCCACTGATTCAAGCAAGTTTATTTAATGGTTAAGTTAAGTGTTGTCCGCTCATGTTAACTTAACCCACTCATTCATCATGTCATGTTGGTTAAGCATTTCTTATTAACTTGACCTCCTTACTTATCATGTTGGATCAGTTAAGTGTTTCCTATTAACTTAACACCGTTCGTTCATCAAGTTATATTGGTCAAGTGTTTCTTGTTAACTTAACCCCACATAATCATCTAAGTGTCATCAATCAATTCACGTTAACTTAACCCACCTACGTGTCATGTTACTTTGGTTAAGTGTTGCCTTCTTGTGTTAACTTAACCCTAGTACAAATCAAGTTATATTGGTTAAGTGTTGCCCTCTTATTTTAACTTAACCTTTCCATAAATCAAGTTATATTGGTTAAGTGCTTCTAAATTTACTTAACCTCACCTACTTGTCTAATTAACATGTTATAAAGGTTAAGTGTTCTAAATTTACTTAACCTCACCCACTTGTCTAATTAACATGTTATAAAGTTTAAGTGTTCCAAATTTACTTAACCTCACCCACTTGTCTAATTAACATGTTATAACAGTTAAGTGTTCTAAATTTACTTAACCTTACCCACTTGTCTAATTAACATGTTATAATGGTTAAGTGTTCTAAATTTACTTAACCTCACCCACTTGTATAATTAACATGTTATAACGGTTAAGTGTTCTAAATTTACTTAACCTCACCCATCAGTTTAGTTAACATGTTGAATTGGTTAAGTGTTTCCTTAATTGACTTAACCCTACCAATCTTGACTTGGCTTTATTAAAGCACCAACCACTCACATTAGACAGGTATTGTTGTGGTCACTAGATGTGCCAGTCGGTTCCGGGCAGTTTTACACCACAACTCAGTCTAACCGCGGGTCCTTTTTGGGCTCAATGCACTAACCACCCACATTAGACAGATATTGTTGTGGTCACTGGATGTGCCGGTCAGTTCCGGGTAGTTTTACACCACAACTCAGTCTAACCTCGGGTTAGGCATATTCGTCTTTTCTAAATTTACATATTTCTTTTTTATGACAAATTCCATATGTAAATTGTTCCCAATTTAATTATGCCATAATTATCCTTTTAATTATGGTCACAATTAATGGTAATCTAAATATACCATTTCATGAACCAATCTATGCCATGTAATTTTTTATGTTTATCCTACATATTTACATGTAAATTATAAATCAATTATTGTCATGGCCCACTTTCTTTCTAAATCACGTTCAAAATTTTAGGTATATAGATTATACCATTTTCATGCCACTTATCATGCTTATGTGTCAAACATGCCAATTACATGTAATCTAATGTTTTCCCAACGTTACCCCCGTTGTACGTTCGCAAAATTACATAGAATGTTAGGCTCGATATTTTAGCCTATCTTATAAAACAAAAGGGGGAAAAGAGGAACTTTGCAACATTCTAACATCATACAAAAGTATGGATCTAACTACACATATGTCACATGGATTTGGCATAGAACAATATACTTTCAACTATGAACTTGCAAATTTGATCTATGCAATATGAACCACAAGCATATGAATTTACATAAAACTATACAAGTTAAACATAAAACTATACAAGTTAAACTTGGCACGTAGTGGTGAACTTGCAAATTAGATCTATCATAAAGGCATATGGATCTAACATATAAGTCGTAGATCTAAACATATAAGGTCGTAGATCTAAACATGTATGCATAATGGCTCTAAACAATTAGGCATAAACGACATGACTTAGCCTAAAACTTGTATGTATCATAATATCACCAAACTTACATATGATAATTTAATTCCCAAATTCCAATACAACATCATAGGTTTACTCACCAATTTCCACATAACATGATAGGTTCGATACACCACAATAGTTCATAGGCATATATGATAGAATAGACATGAATAAACATGAATCAGCATCACATACAACTTGATACTATTCTATTTTACAATTTATTACAAATCACGTCTTTAATTTATTTACATCTGAAGGATAACTACACTTACAATCAAAAGGAAAAACTTGATTTTAGGGATCTGTATTCTGAAACTGAATTGCTCGCCTTTAATGTAGATTGTTGAATTCTCTTAGTTGAATTAGATTAGTATTGATTTGATTTTGATGTAGCTTCTATCTTGCCTTTGAGTTGAAAGAGATGACGACAATTCTAGGTTCACCATTGATGGCATGACAGCTCTAGGAATATTTTTGTGTGGCTTAGGGTTTAGATTTAGGTTGCTTATATGGAAGTTAGATTTAATAGGAACCATCAGATTAACCTAGAGCAAATCAAAGCCATTCAGATAAGATAGAATAGCCACATCAGCGCTATTGACTCAGCAAGGAGTCCATCAGAACCAATCAGATGCCACATCTGCCTTAGAGCGAATCGGCCCACGGGTTGACAGTCAAACACCCTGAATCTACCCCAAGTCGACCCAGCGGGGCTCGGCTCGACCTCAAAAATGGGCCAGTTCGGTTATTCCCCCTCCCGATTCGCTGTTTTGAACTTTTTTGCATATTTATTTATTTGTTTAATTTTTATATATATCTATATATATATTTTTTCTCATATGCATACAAACTTCAAGGCTTAATAACTTCTTCATAAGGTATATGTTTTATGCAAATCAAATGTCTGTCTTGACCAAAATTTTGAGACAAATGTAATAGCGCAACCCATTTCACTTAATTCTTCTTCTAAAAATTAAGTGTTCTTGTATTTGTTAATTTTGATATTCTCAGAAAATTCAGGGTGTTACAAATAATTCCTTATGTTGGTAAAAAAAAGAGTAGCTTACTTACAATGAACTATTAATGGGTAAATCATTTTGAATAACTGCAATAAAAAGGTCAATTTTTTATTAAATATGATTTATCAAGGGAACAAGACATTATCCTTTCATCAAGGGAAGAATTAAACTAGATTATCATTTGTATAGTCCATCTCTCTTTTTCTTTAGTTTCTGAACATTATTACACCATATTTAACTCTTCATTTCCAATCTTTAAACCCTTTATAATTAGTTATTCCTATGAATGAAAAATTATCTTAATCTTAAATTTCACAAACTTCATAAATGAAACGCCCCACACATAGCACCCCTTAGTATCCCCAAAAATATGAACTCTAAATAATATGTAGAGTTCATAGGAATACTGAATAACATCACAGAGACTAACGTGTACAAGACATGTAAAATAGATACAATAGAAACATAAACAAAACCTAAACTTGTTGTTAATTTCAAAATATACACTTTATTTCAAAAAAGTCACAATAATAACACTATGTCATAAACCATATATTTTGCTCGGTCTCATAAGTAAATCAGAATACATAAAACGAAAACCTATCTCAAGTCAAAGAACAAACCAGCCAACTGAAAATGATAAAAGAAAAGAAGATACATCTGAAATCAAGAATGAAATCCAATAAGCTTATTCCTCCAAGAAATCTGGAAAAATAAAAATAAATCTTGTGAACCTGAAGGATGAAAAAGGGATGAAAGAGGAGCGGATTAGACAAAAAGCCTAGTGAATAAAGTAATTACTTACATGATAAATAAGGTAAAATAATAGACTTGATAAAAGTTCTATGTCCGTACACAAAAGAGATGATTATTAAAATAAGTCATATAACTGAGTTTTTATTTAATTATTTGCCCTTTTACTATTTTGAATTCTTTTAGTTTAAATTAGTTTTCCTAATTCTGCCCTTTGATCAGCTTTTACTGTTAAATTTGGTAATAAAAACCACAAAAATATGGAAAAAAATATGCAAAAGGGAAAGCAATTAAATATATTTTGCATAAATTATTGGATTGTATTTGCGTGAGATGGCAAAGAAATAAATGCAAGGACTATGTTCTTCCATTTTTGCTAATGAAAGGAATTAGTTATTTACATGCTATGTTTGTGCCATTTGTTACCTCAGCAATTGGCCTCCATTATTTCTTACCGTATCTTGGTAATTTGATTGATGGCTCATATAGATTTCACTGTTTATATATATTAAGGGTAGACTTCAATGTAAACCATCCAAGCATTCAACCAGCAATCCCTAAATATAGCGTCTCTTCTTGTTACCCTAATTTTAGTTTTTGTTATATAAACTCTTATCTTGTAAACTCTTGCAGTTTTTTATATGGAATAAAATTTCTCTCCTTTAGACTAGACGTACACTATCATCTTGATGGTAGCGGAACCACTATAAATGTTGTGTGTCTCTCTTCTTCTTTGTAGGTATTTACTATTTATATGGAGTAATAGAATAGTTAATGTTCAATTTCCAAATCTAGATCCTGTTTATTGTTTTTTCGCATTTGTGTAATTATTCACACAACAGATTGGATCAAAACAAGGCAATATGTTTAAATTGTGCATAAATGGTTTCAAGAAGGGGCAGCTAATCTGATGGTAATTATGCTATTATTATTTAGAGGAAAAGGGAGACTTTGGTAGAGAAGATTATGCTGATAGAGAAGAGCGTTCCAATCTTGGAACTTTGACGTGATATGGGAAGATAACATATTATAATTGATTATGTGAATAGGAATGAAACATAATAGGTAGGCTTGTCCGAGGGACAAGTGGAATTATAACATCGATTATAATTAATATTGAAAAGAGAAATTATTAATAAACCTTAGCAAAGGGAACTAAGTTAATAAGTAAATCCACAACAACGGTTGTGATAATGATATAACGTGAGTTATAATAAGAGGTAATGTAATAACCCAGAGAATACGAGCCAATTTAAAATTTTTAAATTGGTCATTTCAAAAGAATTTGAACAATTGAAATAGAATATTTCAATAAAATTTGGAATTAGAAATAGTGAGTCAGTTTGAAAATTTGAATTCCAACTTTGACTGACTGTGCAGGGTGGAAAATATAACAGATTTTAGTGAAACCAAAAATATTTAAATCTGTTAGTCAATACCTTTCTAACGAATCTGAAAAATCGAAGTTTCATAACGGGAATCAAAAGTTATGGCCGAATGAATTTTCAGAATGGTCGCTATATAGAATATATAGCCCTGGAAATTTGATATTTTGCATACGACCTCGGAATTCGACGAAACCACTTTTGTTGGGTCCGGGATGTCAAACTATTGCTAAGTTTCAAATTTCATAATTTTTGAAGCTAGTATGTGAGCGGGGCAAAAGAAAATGTGATTGGTCAATTTCTGTTAAAATGGGTCGACCTAAAAATGGCCGTTTTTCAAACGAGCTCAGAATTCGACGAAACTGGTTTTGTTAGGACCGTATCGTCAAAACATAGCTAGATTTATTTTTCTGGAATTTTTCGATTCAGTTTGTGGCCTTGGGAAATTGAAATGTACGTTTAAATTAAATATTAAATGTTTTATATTTTAATTTGAAAAATAACTGACTGTAACAGTCGAATTGGCCAGCGAAACATATCCCATTGTGTTCGGAATGGGGTTATTTAGCTAGGGGCGACAGTCGTTGGGTTTGATTTCGAGTTCGTATGTGGAGGGGGTATTTTTGGAAATAAATAAATTAAAAATTAAAATAAAAAGGGAGCCGAACAATCAGAATTCATCTCCCTCGTCGATACTCCAGACGCAACGCGGAAAAGGGATCCGAACTTCTCTCTTCAATTTCTCCACAACCACACAACGAAATCAAGCAAACTCAGATCCATTTTGAAGAGCGTTCAGAGATCTTCAAATCCATACAACTTCAAGATTTATCGTTGAGTGTAGAGGGAGATATCGCGCCGAGAAAGCTCGAACTTTGCGCCATCGATCCGACCATCAAGGGTAGCGCCGGGAAGCTCTTCCCTTCCTCTTCGACGCAGCACTGGCCGTTCATCCTATCGCTTCACGGTTTAGCCGAAAAATTGAAACCTAGTTTCGAGCGCACAAAGGAGGTATACGGCTATTCTATTTTCAACTGATTTTTACACTATAAAGTGTTGCAAACTTGTAAAAATCGTATCTTTTTGGTGTGTTGACGAAATTCGATGAAACAGGAAACATCGGGACCGTAAGGAAGCTCTCTACCCAATAGAAGAAGCCGCGGATTTTTCTGACGTCGTATCGATTTCTAACACTCCGAAAACCAATGTGAGAAATCTAAATTAACGTGAAATTGAATGGGAAATGTCGTGTATAATTTATATTAGCGAAATATAAATTACATACGTATCGTATACCACATGTACATGCGTAGTGTAAGCTATATAAGCGAAGTATGAATTTTACATGCATAGAATAATTGATATATGTGTTGAAATGCAAGTGAAATATAACAAATATATATATATATATATATATATATATATATACACTCCCCTCGTCCACAAACCATGGACGATATTTATTGTTGTGAATTGGTGTGAAATATTGGATGGAAAATACGAATGGTTGAATAATTGTTTGTGGTTGATATTGTTTGGTAGTGGTTGAAAAATACCCATTGGTGATTGAAATGAATTGGAAATATTTGTGGAAATAAAAATGAGCATGCCGCCTGCGTGCGAATTAGATGCATGAATCCCCATTGTCAAAACCGCGAGGTTTTAAGGTAGAGCGAGGAGCCGTACTAGGGACGGTGCCGGTTTTAACTACCCTGCCGTTATGCTGCCGAAATTTTGAATAATCTTTGTGTGTTAGAATTATTTTCATATGTTGAAATTATTTTCATGCGTTGAAATTAAAGCCATATGTTGAAACTATATCCATGTGTGGAAATGTTTGTGTGTTGAAAAGTGTTGTGTGAAAATTAAATTCATTTGTGAATGAATGAAGTGTTTAAACAATAAAAATCACATTTTTTGAAGTATGAAAAATATTCGCCTTATATAAATAGTTTCAACAATAAAAATCCCATCTTTCTAATATGAACAACATAAATAAAATGTCCATGTGTGGATATGCTCATTTGTTGAGAAGTGTGTGTAGTGGAAAAGTTCATGTGTTGAATAAAAAGATCGAACAATAAAAATTACATTTTATTGAAACTATGAAGTGTTGAAACACCCATTTGTCGAATAAATATTTTAAATGATTAAAATATCAATTTTATCATATATGTGATATGCTAAAGATATGCGGACGTTGAAATAAATATTTTTGCAAGAAATATTCTTTTTAACATGCACAGGAACCAAATAAAATAGTCATGTGTTGAAATCCATTTTAGTTCGCCAAAATTATCATCTTTGAAATGTGAAGTGTTAAAAATAGCCACTTGTGCAAATAAACGTGCATGAGTTGAAATATACATTAATTAGCTAATGATATGATTTTAGCCTATGCATGCAATATTGGAATGAATGGTGTTTTTAAACCAAAGCAAATCAAATATGTAATTGAATGGAAAATGATAAGTGATAGAAATTGTATATATGTACATGCATATCTATTGAACAGGTTAAAGCAAAGGGGCTAGAGAAGAGAAATAAAATTTTGTGCCCGACAAATAGGTACACATTTACTGCTTTGTTTGGGTGATGATTTTATGAGCCTGTTGGCTAGCCGCTTGGCTTTTTCTTTTTGATATAAGACGCCCGTGTGGCTATTTGGGAATTTTCCTAGACCCTCCCGTACAAAGAAGGTTATGGCGAAATTTTCTGAAATTTAAAGGCGTTAGTGAAATAATTGAAGTGAAAACGATATAGGAATTTTTGAGTGAACTATATTTATATAAATATAAGTGAAATTAAAACGAAACGTGGCCGTGAAGTTCGTGTTTTGAAACCGTGATTTCAAACGACTAGTACGGGAAATCCGACCATTGGATTTTCCCGAAACTGAAACCGTTGGATTCGTTTTGAAATGAACTTCCCAATGATACCAAATTTGTGAAGATCCAACGGTTAGATTTTCAGATATGTGTAAATCAAAATTAGTGAAAAGCAGCGCCAGTGCATCAACACGACCTGAAATGTCGTTTAATTAAATATGGCCGTTTTAAATTAAATAAAAATGGCGATATATCGTTATAAAATACTATAGACGATATAGAGTGGAAATAAACCAATTTCGTTGTGTTTGCTTGATATGTGATGGTTGAATGTATTTGACATGAAAATTATAACTAAATAACCGAAATGTGAATGTTGAATAGTCCAACCATGTGATTAATTGATTTGAAAATCTAAATATACGTGGGTTATTTGAAAAGGCCGAGTTCATCTCATTTCAAATAATCGATCGACGTTGAGAAGTCGAAGAGTGGAAGACGGTTGAAGACCGACGATTTCCACATTGGATGGATGGGCGCTACTAATGCTCGTGATTGGAGTAGCTACCATGAAGGAATTGAAGTAGTAGCCGTCCAAACATACTGTTGATTGTACGGATATGCGAGGAATTGACGCCTCCGGTTTCGTTCAGACCCAGAACGGACTTGTAAATGGACTGTGTGTCTGACATTGGATTTGTTCTGTGTTGATTGATCTTTGTTAAATATATATCTGTTTGGCGGCGGAGAATTTATTATCTTGCTTAACGCCCTTCTCTGAGACGTACGAGCTCAGAGGTTATATATTGATAGAAATCAGTCGCATGGAGTGGATTGCCTGTGTGGCACGCCTAAGTGGCATATGATCAAGGTTTCTGTTGCAAAGCAAAGTCTTGTGGTTGATGATCAAAGCATGGTCTGTGTGACGTAGCTTTGTGTATAACGTGAATTCGCGAGCCTCACACCTCGGAATGAGTCAAAAACGGGAGAGTGACTGCAGGGAGAGCACGACGTTTCTTTCTAGCTAAGGTGGTGTCAGTGACCTACCAGCCCTGACATTATATATACTTTTCACCTGTGTGGTTGTTGGAATGCGAGGCGCCTCGATATAGGTCTGTAAGGACCGGGAAACGTGTGTTCAGGAATAACTAATCCTCAAAAGTAAGAGAGGACCGGCCCTGAAGATCCAAGGATCATAGTGGGGTCCTGGGACATTTGCTAGAGTGTCTCGAATCGGAGAGGAGCTTGCCCCTTGCCTCGACTCATGAAGGAATCCAATTTCCAATACGAAATATGCGGACGTGATTGTATTACTAGTATGGCGACATAGTAGATGGTAGCTATGCCGCCTAGGATTGATATTTATGATTGAATTTGCTTTTGAAACATATATGCACTAGTAATAATATCAAACACTTTTTTTTTATTCGTATGAAGCATCTTTGGCCATTATAAGGGAAAACTCTATCCTCCGGCTTGCGTTGCAATGTGTGATGGGACCTGAGTCTTATAATGGCTTCATTTTATAAAAAGCATTGCGTTGATTTAATCCTTTACTTTATCTCATGCACTAGCACTCATTGGAGTAAACCCGTTCCGCGAAAGTGGCATGGTCCTTTGATTTGCCTTATTATTATTGTTAATAAGTTGAGTAGATTTCTCATACCAGTCCCATGACTGACTCGTAGTTTGTTTCACCTTGCAAACTCGGGTGCCCTCATTTTCACACGGGCAGCCTAGTTACAGGTTTCTGACGCACCTTTTGGCTAATGGCGAGGCTTGACTACACCGTGCTGACTTGGATTTTCTCCGCCATTATTGTATCTATATTATGATTCCGCCATTGGCGATGTAGACTGATATTTCTTTTGTGTACTCTTTATGTATGATTCCGCCTCAGGCGATGGTGACTGACTATGTATCATTATGCACTAAGTTGTATCCTATACTGTGCTTCTCTGATGTGATGATATCTATATGATTCCGCTGTCATATGTGTGTAAATTATTCTATTTTCTGTTTATGCTATTTTCTGTGATCTGCTAATGGTGATTAATGTGTTATATTCCAATGATTATCCTTAACACCGTGGCATGGGGTTTTGAGATCGTCACAGCTGGTATCAGAGCCTTGGTTAACCTTAGTTCTGGAGTCTAACACATTAAACACTTCGTCAAAATAGAATCAGTAGTATTCTAAGGCGAGTCGCTCATTAGAGATAGGACTAGTAAAGTCCTAGAATGAGCCGAGCAGAATAGCAAAAACAATTGATCAGTCCATCGTTATCTTTCCGTAAAATTTTCTGCTTAACTATGCAATAGACTATCATTTCTGTTAGCTGACTTTTCCGTTGCTTATACAGAATTTGACAAATGGCTACCAGGGCAGCCGCCGCTAGAGGAGGCCGTGCCGGCCGAGGCCGAGGAAGGGGAGAAGTCCCAGCTCAAGAAGGACCTTTGATACAACCTCTGGCAGCTCAATACTTCGAGCTTGACCGTGTAGCTAAGAGATATAAGAACTTAGGAGGCAAGACCTTCTCGGGAATTGGCACTGTAATAGAGGCCCTTGCATGGCTCAAAACATGCGAGAAAATTCTTGAAGGCTTAAGGCTTGGAGACGAAGACAAAGCTATTATGGGCGCCTGGCTTATGCAGGAACAAGATGAACTATGGTGGGAATCTCTTACCGCCGGGAATAGAGAAGCTGGAAGAACATGGGATGGATTCAAAGAACTCCTCAAGGAGAAATATGTCCCAGAACAAGCTCTAGAAAGAATGCACGATGACTTCGCCAATCTCCAGCAAGGGGATCTTTCCGTGCAAGATTATCTGAATAAATTTACACTGTTATCGCCCTATGCTCCGGAGCTCGTCGCCACTGCGAAATCCAAAAATAAGAGGTTTATCCTTGGACTAAGACGACAATATCATGATAGGGCCATGGACCATGTCAAGCTGGAATTCAACGAGCTGGTGGAAATGACATGCAACTATGAAGACCTTGATCAAAGGCATCTGGATCAGGATCGCGCTAGAAGCCAAGCCGGAAACAAGCGCAAGCCTACTGTAAATCAAGGCGAGTCAAGCCAAGCAGCATCTTCAAAACCTCAGACTGGCAAGCCGCCAAGAGGAAATTGCTTTAACTGTGGTAAGCCGGGGCACTACTCAAACGTCTGCACAGCTCCGAAGAGGCAGAAGACAAATTCTCAAGGCTCGAGCCAAGGCTCCCACAACCCTCGCTCGTGCTTCAACTGTCGCAAGACCGACCATCTGGTCAAAGACTGTCCTTTGCTGAAGAAAGCTACAGTAGCTCACGTCTATGACGGGTCGAGCCCGCCAGCTGCTTCCGATGGAGCAGGTAACCCTGATGTTTTGGGAGGTACCCTTACCATTAAAAATATTCATGTTTTTGTATTGTTTGACACGGGTGCGTCGCGTAGTTTTATTGCTAAAAACACAGTGCACAAATTAAAGTTAAAACAGCGAAAGCTCAAAGAATCGGTGGAAGTACATAACCTGATAGGGGGTCCTGTTACTCTCAGTTCATATTGTAGAGTGCCAGTCTCTTATTCTTCCTACAAGTTTCCCTTCAATCTAGTCGTTATGGATTTTCGCGAATTCGATATTATTCTCGGGCGGGATTGGTTAACAAAATACGAAGCCGAAGTGAATTGTGCAGAAAGAATCGTTAAAATTCGAACGAAGCTTGGATATATTACGGTACCCTGTCATGGTTCGAATCCGAATAGAGAAGAATTTTGGTCAGCATTAGAACTTATCACCACTTCCATAGAAAAGATTCCGATTGTTAGATACTATGCGGATGTGTTTGAAGAAGTTGAAAACTTACCTCCGCAAAGAGAAATAGAATTCCGAATCGATCTAATTCCCAATGCCAGACCAGTGGTACATCCAATTCGCAGAATGACTCCGAAAGAAAAAGAAGAATTAGGCGATCAAACTCGTCAACTGTTGTGGAAGGGTCTAATCAGACCTAGTTTTTCTAATTGGGGTGCAGCTGTTGTGTTTGTCCCAAAGTCAGACGGTACTCTTAGATTATGTGTTGATTACCGAGACCTCAACAAACAGACACTTAAAAACAAATATCCATTACCCCGCATTGATGATTTGCTAGACCAATTGAATGGGGCTTCCCGAATGGACCTAGCTACAGGTTTTCATCAATTGAGAATAGCAGAAGAGTGTGTTCCTTTGACAGCTTTCAGAGGTCCAGACATATTTTATGAATGGTTAGTAATGACGTTAGGCCTATGCAACGCTCCAGCATACTTTGTCGATCTAATGAATAGAGTGTTCAGGGGAGTTTTGAATAAATTTGTCCCCGTCTTCATCGATGATATTTTAATCTACTCCGAATCAAAACCCGAGCATGAAAAACACTTAGAACAAGTATTGGAGATTCTAAGGAAGAACGTCTTCAATGCCAAATTCTCTAAATGTGTCTTCTGGCAAGAAGAAGTCAAATTTCTCGGCCATGTCGTGTCAGAGAAAGGAATTTCTGTTGACCCAAGCAAAATAACAGCGATTCAAGACTGGAAACAACCCACTACTCCCACGGAAGTTAGAAGTTTTATGGGGTTGGCTAGTTATTATCAAAAGTTCGTTAAGGATTTTTCGAAGATATCCGGTCCGTTAACGAAGCTCACAAAGAAACATGAGATGTTTAAGTGGACTTCCGACTGTGAAGAAGCTTTCCAGGAATTGAAATCGAAGCTGACCACCGCTCCAGCGTTAACTATTATTGATGGCAATCAGGATTTAACGGTTTGGACAGATGCTTCTATTAGAGGTCTTGGTGCAGTGTTAATGCAGAGAGGCCAAGTAGTCGCTTATGCAAGCCGCCAACTGAAACCGCATGAGAAGAATAATGTGACTCATGATCTTGAGTTGCTAGCCATCGTTTTTGCATTGAAAATCTGGAGGCATTATTTATTGGGCGAAAAATTTATACTGTACACAGATCATCAATCATTGAAGTATTTATATACCCAGAAAGATCTGAATTTGAGACAGCAGCGTTGGCTAGAATTTCTTGCAGCGTATGATCTTGATATCCTGTATACGCCGGGGAAAGCTAACATAGTAGCGGATGCGCTTAGTAGAAAAACCGCAATCATTGCCAATCTTATAATTACACCTGGATTGATTGATAGGATTTCAGCTCTTCAAAAAGACGATGAGTTCATTCAGGGAATCAGTCAGAGGATCGAGGAAGGTGAAACCACGAGTTTTTGTGTTGACAATAAGGGGGTTCTCAGGTTAAATAATAGGATTTGCATTCCAAATATTTCAGGCCTTCGAAGAGAAGTGTTAGATGAATGCCATAAATCCAAATTTTGCATCCATCCTGGGGTGAGTAAAATGTACAACGATATCAAACGCACTTTTTGGTGGAAGGCAATGAAAAGAGATATTTCTTTGTATGTAAGCAGATGCCCTACTTGTCAATTGGTCAAGAGTGACCAACAGAAGCTAGCTGGACTGTTGCAACCGTTGGAAGTCCCAAGTTGGAAATGGGAACAGATTTCCATGGATTTCATAGATGGTTTGCCGCGAACCAAGAAAGGTAATGACAGCATTTGGGTAACGGTAGATCGCTTCACGAAGACTGCCCATTTTATACCTGTCAGATCCAATAGAACCGCTCAAAGTCTAGCGCAAATATACTTCAAAGAAATTGTTAAGCTGCATGGAATTCCCATCAGCATAGTCAGTGATAGAGATCCCCTATTTACTAGCAAGTTCTGGGAGACTTTCCAGACAGAATTGGGAACAAAATTGAATATGAGCACCGCTTATCACCCTCAAACAGATGGCCAAACTGAGCGGGTGAATAGAATTCTAGAAGATTTATTGCGGGCTTGTATAATTGATTTTGGTGAGTCATGGGAAGATCACTTACATTTGGCAGAATTCTCATATAACAATAGCTATCAAGCAAGTTTGGGAATGTTGCCATTTGAAGCATTATATGGCAGACCTTGCAGATCTCCAGCATGTTGGGTAGAACCTGGCAACAGACTTGTGTTAGGACCCGATATGATTAGAGAAGCATCTGATAAAGTCGACTTCATCAAGAAGCGTTTGAGAACCGCCCAAAGCCGACAGAAAAGTTATGCAGATTCTAGAAGGAGAGATTTAACATTTGCTGTTGGTGATCATGTTTATTTGAAGGTTTCTCCGATGAGAGGAGTAATCAGATTTGGCAAGACCGGGAAGTTGGCACCGAGATTTATTGGTCCCTTTCCTATACTCAAACGAATTGGAACTCTTGCTTATAGGGTTCAATTACCAGATTGGTTGCCTGGAGTGCACGATGTATTTCACGTATCTCAACTTAGAAGACATGTGCATGATCCGGATCTTGTTGTAGAAGAAGCAGCGCAACAGGATGTGGAGATAACTCCAGAATTATCACTCAGAAGAGAGCCATTAAAGATTGTTGGCAAAGAAACCAGAGAACTCAGAAGCAAAAAGGTTCATTTAGTTAAAGTGTAGTGGAGCAGTGATCCTAGAGACTGTACTTGGGAAACTGAGGAAAGCATTAAGCAAGCTTACCCCAAATGCAGAGTGGATATCTCTAACTAACTCCAGTGCAAGGTACCTTTACAATACTTTGCATTTACATTTTATTTCCTCCTTTACTGTTGTTTCCTTTTCGAGGACGAAATGTTTTAAGTGGGGGAGATTGTAATAACCCGGAGAATAAGAGCCAATTTAAAATTTTTAAATTGGTCATTTCAAAAGAATTTGAACAATTGAAATAGAATATTTCAATAAAATTTGGAATTAGAAATAGTGAGTCAGTTTGAAAATTTGAATTCCAACTTTGACTGACTGTGCAGGGTGGAAAATATAACGGATTTTAGCGAAACCAAAAATATTTAAATCTGTTAGTCAATACCTTTCTAACGAATCTGAAAAATTGAAGTTTCATAACGGGAATCAAAAGTTATGGCCGAATGAATTTTCAGAATGGTCGCTATATAGAATATATAGCTCTGGAAATTTGATATTTTGCATACGACCTCGGAATTCGACGAAGCCACTTTTGTTGGGTCCGGGATGTCAAACTATTGCTAAGTTTCAAATTTCATAATTTTTGAAGCTAGTATGTGAGCGGGGCAAAAGAAAATGTGATTGGTCAATTTCTGTTAAAATGGGTCGACCTAAAAATGGCCGTTTTTCAAACGAGCTCAGAATTCGACGAAACTGGTTTTGTTAGGACCGTATCGTCAAAACATAGCTAGATTTATTTTTCTGGAATTTTTCGATTCAGTTTTTGGCCCTGGCAAATTGAAATGTACGTTTAAATTAAATATTAAATGTTTTATATTTTAATTTGAAAAATAACTGACTGTAACAGTCGAATTGGCCAGCGAAACATATCCCATTGTGTTCGGAATGGGGGTATTTAGCTAGGGGCAACAGTCGTTGGGTTTGATTTCGAGTTCGTATGTGGAGGGGGTATTTTTGGAAATAAATAAATTAAAAATTAAAATAAAAAGGGAGCCGACCAATCAGAATTCATCTCCCTCGTCGATACTCCAGACGCAACGCGGAAAAGGGATCCGAACTTCTCTGTTCAATTTCTCCATAACCACACAACGAAATCAAGCAAACTCAGATCCGTTTTGAAGAGCGTTCAGAGATCTTCAAATCCATAGCAACTTCAAGATTTATCGTTGAGTGTAGAGGGAGATATCGTGCCGAGAAAGCTCGAACTTCGCGCCGCCGCCGAGGTCGCTAGGGACCATCGATCCGACCATCAAGGGTAGCGCCGGGAAGCTCTTCCCTTCCTCTTCGACGCAGCACTGGCCGTTCGTCCTATCGCTTCATGGTTTAGCCGAAAAATTGAAACCTAGTTTCGAGCGCACAAAGGAGGTATACGGCTATTCTATTTTCAACTGATTTTTACACTATAAAGTGTTGCAAACTTGGAAAAATCATATCTTTTTGGTGTGTTGACGAAATTCGATGAAACAGGAAACATCGGGACCGTAAGGAAGCTCTCTACCCAATAGAAGAAGCCGCGGATTTTTCTGACGTCGTATCGATTTCTAGCACTCCGAAAACCAATGTGAGAAATCTAAATTAACGTGAAATTGAATGGAAAATGTCGTGTATAATTTATATTAGCGAAATATAAATTACATACGTATCGTATACCACATGTACATGCGTAGTGTAAGCTATATAAGCGAAGTATGAATTTTACATGCATAGAATAATTGATATATGTGTTGAAATGCAAGTGAAATATAGCAATTATATATATATATATACATATATGTACTCCCCTCTTCCACAAACCATGGACGATATTTATTGTTGTGAATTGGTGTGAAATATTGGATGGAAAATACGAATGGTTGAATAATTGTTTGTGGTTGATATTGTTTGGTAGTGGTTGAAAAATACCCATTGGTGATTGAAATGAATTGGAAATATTTGTGGAAATAAAAATAAACATGCCGCCTGCGTGCGAATTAGATGCATGAATCCCCATTGTCAAAAACCGCGAGGTTTTAAGGTAGAGCGAGGAGCCGTACTAGGGACGGTGCCGGTTTTAACTACCCTGCCGTTATGCTGCCGAAATTTTGAATAATCTTTGTGTGTTAGAATTATTTTCATATGTTGAAATTATTTTCATGTGTTGAAATTAAAGCCATATGTTGAAACTATATCCATGCGTGGAAATGTTTGTGTGTTGAAAAGTGTTGTGTGAAAATTAAATTCATTTGTGAATGAATGAAGTGTTTAAACAATAAAAATCACATTTTTTGAAGTATGAAAAATATTCGCCTTATATAAATAGTTTCAACAATAAAAATCCCATCTTTCTAATATGAACAACATAAATAAAATGTCCATGTGTGGATATGCTCATTTGTTGAGAAGTGTGTGTAGTGGAAAAGTTCATGTGTTGAATAAAAAGATCGAACAATAAAAATTACATTTTATTGAAACTATGAAGTGTTGAAACACCCATTTGTCGAATAAATATTTTAAATGATTAAAATATCAATTTTATCATATATGTGATATGCTAAAGATATGCGGACGTTGAAATAAATATTTGTGAAAGAAAAATTCTTTTTAACATGCATAGGAACCAAATAAAATAGTCATGTGTTGAAATCCATTTTAGTTCGCCAAAATTATCATCTTTGAAATGTGAAGTGTTAAAAATAGCCACTTGTGCAAATAAACGTGCAAGAGTTGAAATACACATTAATTAGCTAATGATATGATTTTAGCCTATGCATGCAATATTGGAATGAATGGTGTTTTTAAACCAAAGCAAATCAAATATGTAATTGAATGGAAAATGATAAGTGATAGAAATTGTATATATGTACATGCATATCTATTGAACAGGTTAAAGCAAAGGGGCTAGAGAAGAGAAATAAAATTTTGTGCCCGACAAATAGGTACACATTTACTGCTTTGTTTGGGTGATGATTTTATGAGCCTGTTGGCTAGCCCTTGGCTTTTTCTTTTTGATATAAGACGCCCGTGTGGCTATTTGGGAATTTTCCCAGCCCCTCCCGTACAAAGGAGGTTATGGCGAAATTTTCCGAAATTTAAAGGCGTTAGTGAAATAATTGAAGTGGAAACGATATAGGAATTTTTGAATGAACTATATTTATATAAATATATAAATATAAGTGAAATTAAAATGAAACGTGGCCGTGCAGTTCGTGTTTTGAAACCGTGATTTCAAACGACTAGTACGGGAAATCTGACCATTGGATTTTCCCGAAACCGCAACCGTTGGGTTCGCCTTGGAAACATCTTTCCAACGGCACCAACTTTGTGAAGATCCGACGGTTGGCTTGTTTGGAATGTTTAATTCAAATCTGAAGAAAACAGCGCCAGAAACGATTATATATATATATATATATATAATTAAATTAAATCGAATAACGACGCTGAAGTTCGTAAATTGAAATCGTAACGTCAAATGACTAGTGTGGAAGATCCGACCGTCGGATTTTCCCAAAACTGAAACCGTTGGATTCATTTTGAAATGACCTTCCCAATGATACCAAATTTGTGAAGATCCAACGGTTAGATTTTCATATATGTGTAAAGCAAAATTAGTGAAAAGCAGCGCCAGTGCATCGACACGACCTGAAACGTCGTTTAATTAAACATGGCCGTTTTAAATTAAATAAAAATGGCGATATATCGTTATAAAATACTATAGACGATATAGAGTGGAAATAAACCAATTTCGTTGTGTTTGCTTGATATGTGATGGTTGAATGTATTTGACATGAAAATCATAACTAAATAACCGAAATGTGAATGTTGAATAGTCCAACCATGTGATTAGTTGATTTGAAAATCTAAATATACGTGGGTTATTTGAAAAGGCCGAGTTCATCTCATTTCAAATAATAGATCGACGTTGAGAAGTCGAAGAGTGGAAGACGGTTGAAGACCGACGATTTCCACATTGGATGGATGGGCGCTACTGATGCTCGTGATTGAAGTAGCTACCATGAAGGAATTGAAGTAGTAGCCGTCCAAACATACTGTTGATTGTATGGATATGCGAGGAATTGACGCCTCCGGTTTCGTTCAGACCCAGAACGGACTTGTAAATGGACTGTGTGTCTGACATTGGATTTTGTTCTGTGTTGATTGATCTTTGTTTAATATATATCTGTTTGGCGGCGGAGAATTTATTCTCTTGCTTAACGCCCTTCTCTGAGACGTACGAGCTCAGAGGTTATATATTGATAGAAATCAGTCGCATGGAGTGGATTGCCTGTGTGGCATGCCTAAGTGGCATATGATCAAGGTTTCTGTTGCAAAGCAAAGTCTTGTGGTTGATGATCAAAGCATGGTCTGTGTGAGGTAGCTTTGTGTATAACGTGAATTCGCGAGCCTCACACCTCGGAATGAGTCAAAAACGGGAGAGTGACTGCAGGGAGAGCACGACGTTTCTTTCTAGCTAAGGTGGTGTCAGTAACCTACCAGCCCTGACATTATATATAATTTTCACCTGTGTGGTTGTTGGAATGCGAGGCGCCTCGATATAGGTCTGTAAGGACCGGGAAACGTGTGTTCAGGAATAACTAATCCTCAAAAGTAAGAGAGGACCGGCCCTGAAGATCCAAGGATCATAGTGGGGTCCTGGGACATTTGCTAGAGTGTCTCGAATCGGAGAGGAGCTTGCCCCTTGCCTCGACTCATGAAGGAATCCAATTTCCAATACGAAATATGCGGACGTGATTGTATTACTAGTATGGCGACATAGTAGATGGTAGCTATGCCGCCTAGGATTGATATTTATGATTGAATTTGCTTTTGAAACATATATGCACTAGTAATAATATCAAACACTTTTGTTTTATTCGTATGAAGCATCTTTGGCCATTATAAGGGAAAACTCTATCCTCCGGCTTGCGTTGCATTGTGTGATGGGACCTGAGTCTTATAATGGCTTCATTTTATAAAAAGCATTGCGTTGATTTAATCCTTTACTTTATCTCATGCACTAGCACTCATTGGAGTAAACCCGTTCCGCGAAAGTGGCGTGGTCCTTTGATTTGCCTTATTATTATTGTTAATAAGTTGAGTAGATTTCTCATACCAGTCCCATGACTGACTCGTAGTTTGTTTCACCTTGCAAACTCGGGTGCCCTCATTTTCACACGGGCAGCCTAGTTACAGGTTTCTGACGCACCTTTTGGCTAATGGCGAGGCTTGACTACACCGTGCTGACTTGGATTTTCTCCGCCATTATTGTATCTATATTATGATTCCGCCATTGGCGATGTAGACTGATATTTCTTTTGTGTACTCTTTATGTATGATTCCGCCTCAGGCGATGGTGACTGACTATGTATCATTATGCACTAAGTTGTATCCTATACTGTGCTTCTCTGATGTGATGATATCTATATGATTCCGCTGTCATATGTGTGTAAATTATTCTATTTTCTGTTTATGCTATTGTCAGTGATCTGCTAATGATGATTAATGTGTTATATTCCAATGATTATCCTTAACACCGTGGCACGGGGTTTTGAGATCGTCACAGGTAAGATGAGAACTTATTAGTAAACCTTAGTTAAGGGAACAAAGTTAATAAGTAAACCCATAACAACAATTATGGTAACTATATAACATGAAGTTATAAATAACATGCGACGACCTAAATCCACCTGCCTTCTGAACTGACTTTAAACCACACAAGTCCAGTTCAAAAAGTAAGCTTCAACTGAAGGTCCTGTGATAAAACAAATTTCCGACCTTCGATAATCGATACTTAACACATCCACAGTGTTCTTGTACCGCTAAATCAAACGTCGTAAACTCGATTCATCGAGGTTTTATAAGAGAAAACACAACGGAACAAAACAAAGTATAATATTCAATATATATCTTGACAGCAGAAAATTTTACTGTGGAAAACATTTATATCATTTGAGTCAAACATATTCTCACATCATTGATCCATATTCATCCAAGTATAGATAGTATAATACATCCTTCCGTCTGACAAAGAAACCCAGCTTTTCCAAATCAACTGGAACTCATCATCCACCTAGTTAGACTTGAAACGCACTTGGATCTGACCCGAGCGTCAAACACTCAGGTTCGGCTTGGATTAACCAGTTTAAGAACTTGATAACAAACCATAACACATATCATGCAATCATCAATCAAGATTCAAAAGTTTTCGAAATTCATGCTTTTGTAAAATGAAGCTATTATAAGATCGGGTCCATCACACAATGCAATGCATATCGGAGGATAAAGTTTTACCTTATAATTACCAAACATGCTTGATATTCTTAAAACAAACACTTTGATATTATTAATGTTTAGGTGTGGAAAGATATTTCAAAAGTAAATGCATCAATCTTAGCTCGCATAAAGCCCCATCCCATTATATAGGCCATTAGGTTACAACTGAAAATGTAAGCTCATACTGGAATTTGGATTCCATCAATGACAAGGCTAAGGATCTTTCTTAACCGTCGGAACACCTCTAGCAAGATATCCTAGGACTCAATGCACGGTCTTTCGAATCGGCAGAGCTGGCTAGCACTAACTGGCGAATTAGAATCTTTCCTAAACATAACGTTCCCCGGTCATTTTTGACTGTCGTCCGAGGTGCCTCATCTATCATCCACATAAGTAAACTTTCCTGGACTCCATACCATGGCACCACTTTTCAGCTAAAGGGAAATGTTGGTCCATATCTCTGTTGTCCGTCACCCTATTTTCAGCCATTCACGGGTTATAAGGTTCTAAGGCCATGTTTTAACACAAACCTACGCTATATCAACCATGCTTTGGTCATCATCCACAAGGCTCTGCTTTTCAACAAAAACTTTGATCGACTCAACACCTAGCATGCCACATTGTCTATTTACAACATATAATTTGTGTCTATTAATATATAACCCTCTTAGTACATAATTCTCAGAGGAGGGTGTTAAGCTAAGAGAATAAATTCTCCACCACCAGATGATATAACATCAATAGAAACCAATTGGTTATGTCATAAAATACAACGTCAAACACACTTCCATTTACAAGTCCGTTCTTGGTTTTAAACGGAGCTGTAGGCGCTTTATTCCACAACCCCTGACTAATCCGAATTTCCCCAAGTACGGTTAGATCGCCATCATAATATAACCCTATAATTGGGTAGCCATCCGAGAACGAGGCATCGATGAGCAATCCTTCCAATGTGAAGGTCTCCGGTCTTCAATCACAAACAACACCATTTTCATAACATCGTATATTTACTCACAATGGGTCGAAACCTGGTTATCCCGAATAACTAGCACATCTTTCAAATCAATAGAGATATACAAGATCCCGTGAGTCTTATTCCATTTTGGGAATATTCTTTTACTCAAATCATTCTTTACATTAGGGAATTTCTCCTACAAATCCTATCAAAAATTTACATACTCAAACTTTTGGTTAAATCTTTCATTGATTATATTATTCGCCCCAAAATCGTATTTATGATTTCTTAATCTTATCGCTTATGAAAATCACAAGCTTATCTTCTTTTAACGATATCTTAAACTCGTTCCCATTTTCGATTATTAGAGAAAAACTTTTCCATTCAGTCTGTGTTCTCAAATTAAATAAAGATTAATCTTCAAATTTACTTTGGAAATCATCTTTCCTTTAACTGGGTTAAAGAACACTTTTATTTACAACATCGTCCATAATAAAACCAAAATCATTCTTCCGTTAGAAATGGAATCTTCACGGAAATCATATCAGTTTATAATCGATATAAATTCCCGTATCAGACTAATACTATAATCGAAATAATGGCAGAGCCTTTTAAATTCCTTAAATAGTAAAGGTCTTCATCCATGGAGACCCATCTCGATTATCACTAAATCGATTTCCATTCAATTCCAGATTTATGTAGAAAACTTAGCTTTGGTTTTAAACCTTTTTAAATCCCAAATATATCTAAAAAATTCATTCCAATCCTTTGGATATGATTACAAATCATTTGGATATCGTTGGTTATATCAGAACCTTTCTATTTTAGATTGTTCCCCAAAATCGTCGCAAATAGTGTTGTTAGAACAACTCGTTTTCAGGAAAATAGCTTTTCGACTTTACAACCTTGATATATTTAATTCAAACCTCTTTCAAATCATTTACTATGATTTATCAATAATTTAAAATAGCTCATTTCTTAAAAATCCATTTTTGGGTCACTAACGGCACTAGCGCTGTTTTTATTCAAAATTGATTTGAAATTATCTCAAGATCTAACCATTGGATTTTAAAACTTTAAGTATCATTAGAAAAATCTTTTCATTTAGAACCAAACATTTTTTTTTTGGTAAAAACCGATGGTTGGATGTCCCAGTATGTCAATCTAAAGTCAATGGTCGAAAGTCACGAGCTACCACTGCGCAACTAATTCTATTCAAACCAAACTTCAATTTTAATTAAAAATCGAATCAAATTCCTTTTAAAATAGTTTGCTAATTATAAAATAATTTTCAAATTCTATATTTTCCATATTTCACTTTAAAATTCAATGTCTCAATTAATTATACAGTAACTATATAATAATTTTCAAAAACTATATTTTCCCTATTTCACTTTAAAATTCAACGTCCCTATTAATTGGAAACTATAATATTATTTTATCATTAAAATAATATTATTTTTTCAAAACTAGTCTGTTTGAGCCTAAATTTTCCTGAAGCCCATTATAAAAATAAATAAGATAGTATTGGAAAGGAAATCCTATTAAAACATTTCCTAGATACCCTAAACGAACTTCACATTTCCCTGTTACTATTCATTTTAAAATAAAATTTTAAACATGCCTTAATTTTTTGAAAACTGTTTTTTCTTTTCTTTACGAATGTACATCGTAGTGACTTAAACTTTGCATCCATCAAAATTAAGATATCAAATTCAAACTTTTATTTTTCACCTAATATTATATTATTAAAATATTCAAGTAATTCCCAATCTGGAATAAAACTCAATCAAATACCATATAAGTCAGCTTATATGGATTCAATATGTCATTTGCATTCAAGCAAAATTTACCAAGCATTAATTAACATACTGTTGCATTGTCAACCTAAGTGTAAAATTGTCAACTCTTAATAATCAATGTTCCAAACCATTTTTCAACCACATTATTAAATGTCGTTAATAACTGATTAGCTATTATTTTATAGCTCCATATCAATGCACACCAACATACAATTGTTTACCCATGTCAGGTTTATATTGACAAAGGTTGCGTCAACATGAATAGATGTTTATTATTCATTCCATATACTTTTTTATTCAAGTATATAGTTCAACTACCATTTTCACTACGTATATAAATTATTTTGGATATGGTAAGTTATCCAGTCCTTATTGTTAACTGTTTAATCACTTAACAACCCTACGTAACTTGCAAATATTCATTTTCCGATCAGTGTACATGCAACATTGCAACCAAGTTATCGTCCAATTCAATCAAACTTTTGTTTACAGTTTTGAACTTTCAATTCACTTATGTTAACATATAAATCACTAACCCATGTCAACAATTCATATACATACACTAACCATATTCAACATTAAGCCACATAGCATATAATCAGTTGCATAAAATATACCACATCAATAACCAGATATATATATATTCATATTAATTCGAATGCTAGCATATTATTGCTCACCGTTGTTTTCCACTCCGTCTAACTTTAAAGATAGGATTTTTTACTTCTCCACTACCTAACGAACAACTTATACACCCAACACTTCTATGTAATCACCGTATATAAACACACATAGATATATATAAATATATATATATATATATATATATATGTTCTAATTTGAGTTTAAGAAGGAAAGATGAGATCTTTAGGGTTTTTAAGAGGAAGGCTTTGATTTTTTGGGTGCAAGAGGGCTCGTGGCCTAGTGGGGCCCATGGTGGTGACGTGGAGTAGAGAGGAGGCTGACGTGGGGAGGTAGGGTGCTAGGGGTGGTGATGGTGGTGGTAGGAACTTGTATATATGGTGCAAATAAATTTAAAGAGAGGTAAAATAATATTTTGGAGAGAGAGATGGAAGTTTGGAGCTAGTAAGGCCAAAGGGGGAGGTGGGGCCGATGTTGCCGGTGAGGGGAGGATGTTGGGTCGGCTGTGGGGAGGAGGGGGTATCAGCGGGTGGAGCTACGGAGGAGAGGGAGATGGAGTAATGGAAGAAAGTAGATAAAAGTGAGAAGGGAAGGTCTTATTTGTGGAAAATGGAAAAGCATTAGGATTGGTGAGGTGTTGGCATTCAATGAAGAGGAGGGAGGATGCTTGACAACTCAAAGAAAGCACAAGTTGATTAGGGGGTGACAACACATAGAAAGCACGCCCTTGTAAATGCATAGATTTAACTTAACTTAATTACACTATATCTTCTTGTTTCTAGTCGCATGATCACATATTAATCCAGATTGTTACAAAACTTGAAACTTGGTAGTGTTTTTCAAATACAGTTCTAATGGTCCTGGTTTCATCGAATTCCAAGACCGTTTGCAAAATGGTCTTTGTTTGTGTTATTATTTGAATTTAACTGGTTTTTCGACCTACGCTTATATTAAGCACGCTCACATACCAACTCCGATTGATATGAAATTTGTAATCTTACCAAAATTCAACGTTACAAATCCGATAAAATTGGTTTCATCAAAATCCGAGATCGTTTAAAAAAATGGTTTTATATTTTGCTTTTAATATAGCATTAAATTCTCAATTTTTAAAATATTTTTTTAATTATTAATTTAAAAATATAAAATCCTTATTTTCATTATTTTATAATATAAAATAATTTAGAATTTATTTTCTAAAAAATTTAGGTCATGATTTTATATTAAAATATTTTAAAATCCTTTATATTTATTCAGAACCATATTTTAATTTGATTAAAAATTCTGGTCGTTACAATCTCCCTAACTTAAAAAGATTTCATCCTCGAAATCGAAGACGAAATAAAGAACAGAATGCTGAGACAGTATATATATCCAAAAGGTGTCATATCATGTCATATATCATACAATGTTGAACCCAAAATTAATGAAAGGAAAAATCAACCCTGGATAAAGTGACATCAATTTTCAATTTATAAGGGTGTGAGGCTCGCTAATTAACGCTACACAAAGCTACACTGCATTAAAGCTGTGCTTTGATCATCGACCACAAGACTCTGCTTTTCAACAGAAGCCTTGATCATTTGCATCTCAGCATGCCACACAAGCAATTCATGCCATGCGACTGATATCTATCGATATATAACCTCTGAGCTCGTACGTCTCAGAGAAGGGCGTTAAGCAAGAGAATAAATTCTCCGCCGCCAAACAGATATATATTTAATAGACATCAATCAACATAGAATAAAATCCAATGTCAGACACACATCCATTTACAAGTCCGTTCTGGGTCTGAACGAAACCGGAGGAACCTCATTCCTTGCATATCCATCGATCTCCAAGTACGTCTCGACAATCACCAACTGATTCCCTCCTCTTGGGTGTACAACCCAATCAAGATCATCAGTAATTATCCAAATGATGTGAAGACCTCCGGTCTTCAACCACCATCTTCATCGTCGACTTCTCGTCGATTCAGTTATTCAGAATGGGATAAACCCGGTCGTCCCGAATAAATCACATATATAATAAACAAGTTTTATAAAAACACAACATACGCCTTATTCCAATCCAGAATATTCCTTTATTCAAATATTCTTTTACTTTGGGAAAGGTTCTCATTAATTTTATCAAAGATAAATTCTTTAAATTTATTCTTTAATCTTCCTTTTGAATATCAATTTAAAACAAATTATGGTTTATCCAAACTAGTCGGGATTAGCGAACCTTACCGAAGTAATCATTTGTTAAATATCTCAAATCCCAACCTATTCATCCCATGAAGTAAAACTGGTAATACTTCATATCTAATACCATGGTGTTATCGGTAAATTCAATTACCATTTCACTTTCAAATCTAATTAAAGATTTAACTATCGCTTGGAGCAAACTGGTGATACTCCTTTCTCGATCATTTTCTGAATTTGATAATTTTAGTTATCAAATTCGCCTTTCAATCTATTTGAAGATTCATTAAAACTCTAATTCAGTTTTAATTTCCAAAAATCATTACTTATTGATTATTCAAAGTTAAGAAATAAATATTATTTTTAACGGGGTTAAAGAACTAATGTCATTTAAAACACAATTCACGATAAACCCAAAATCTCATTCCATTAACAATGGAATCTTCACGGAAAACAGATCAATATATATAATCGATATGAACTGCCATATCCAACTAATAATATAAATGGAATAACGGCAAAGCCTTTTAAATTCCATATATATTAGCAGTCTTCCTCCACAGAAATTCACTTCGATTATTACCAAATCGAATTCCATTCCATTCCAATTTATTTTATTAAATTGGGAAACTTTACTTTGGGAAATCTTCTTTAAATCTTATCACAAAGATTTATAAATTCCAAATCTCATTTCACTGTAAATTGGGTTAAAGAACGAATGTCGTTAAAAAACAGTTCACGATAAACCCAATTCACATTCCATTAATTATTGGGTTAAAGAACAAGTGTTATTTAAAACACCGTTTACGATAAATCCAAAAATCAATTCCAATTCAATTCCAATTAAGTATCATTTAATTGGTATACTTCATTAAATCTAAATAAAAAGATTTAATCTTTTTCTCAACTGGGTTTAAGAACAGTGTTAATGAAGACACCATTCAGGACAAACCCAAATCCCATTTGATATTAAATACAAGGCTCTGAATAGAAAATATATCAGCTTATATTCATATTGTGACGGCCCGCCCCGCACCAACCGACACTTCCTCCAAGTGTGCGCTGTACACATGTCCAACTGGCACAGAACGGTCGTCAAGAGAAAAGAAAAGGAAGAAGGGAATGAACTAAACGAGGAACCTGTAGAATGTCTCACAGCGCATGGGATAAAATATAATAATAACATACTTGACATGAAACAGGCGAGACAGTGCATAAGCTGATAACTAATAATCAATGTCAACATCAGAGCAGCGGAAATGCAAATACAGCTTATTACAACTTTCCAAATTTACTGTCTCTAACAAAAGAAAACTAAAGTAGAAGATGCACCACCAATGCCCAAGCAGTGATCTTCAACAACACAGGGAGAATACTATATATATTACGTGGAAGCCTCCTGCTCGTCTCCGGATCATCTACCCGTGCATCACCAGCTAACCTGTCTCTAGTCTGCTCGTGTGAGCACCCAGAGTAATAAGAAGAGACATAAAACTCTGGGTCAGACATAAAGCCTAGTGTGAGCGATAAGCATCTAAACAGAATGATAACAGGTATACTAAACCATACCTGAACCTGGACCTGCAACCAAAGAGTTAGTACCACATACCGTACAATACTCCAAGGTGCCATAATGAATAGTGTAAAGAATACGGGGGTGGGGTGTGTATGTCATAATGATAGCAAACAAACCATCCATAGCAACCATCCTCACATCTCTCACTTAGTGCGTAAAGCATACGACATCTACTACTTTGGAACACTAGACAAAATTGAGGTAACGACGAATCCCGACTTGTAGAGACCCTGCTGTGACCAAGCCAAACACTTGGAGTCATGACCAAACATTTCAATGACCCACTTCATTGGTCGTAGCCCTTGGTTCTACCAATGCCATAATGGCCCTGAATCCGCCTTCGTACCTCCTACCATAGTGGTCCAAAGCTATAGGCATCGATAACTCCTTGGCACGCGCCCCGCAGCAAAACCCAACCATGAAGCGAACTCGTTGATTCCCATCTGAATCTTGAGCTCTAACTTCTCATTTGGGCTTCCTTTGCATCTCGAGTTTCTGTCATCACCGGATCGGTTCGGGTCCCCTCATTGCCATCGGTTCGGTTCGGCCTTTAGCTCCTCATCATCAACGCGGCGCGGCTCGTGGCGTCCATCTGGTAGCGGTTCGGATCGGCCTCCCCCAAGCACACTGGTTCGGGTCGCACCTTCTGCTCACGAGTGGTTCGGATCGTGGTCACCTCACTGGATCGGTTCAGGCTCCTCTTCAAGAAGCAACACGGATCGCCTCGCGAAGTCTCGATCGGATCGGATCGTATCGCGTCGTCGGATCGGGGTCTCTCACAAGAACAGGTCAGATCGGAGTCTTCAAGCATCGACGGATCGGATCGGATCGCACCATCGGATCGGGGTCTTCAACCATCGGCGGATCGGGTCGCGCCATCGGATCGGGTCGCCCTCACTCCCACCGATCCGGTTCGGATGATTTCCTGCAGTTCTTCCAGCGAGCAATTTACGCCATTCGACGACGTTTTTGACAAATCTAACACTTCTAATCAATCATAAAACACACCATAGAGTCATAGCAACGTGTCATAGCGACCAAAAACAGCAAACAACCATTCAAATGAATCAAAATGGATCAAAAGTGGCTAAAACCTCACATTTTCCTATAATCCCTCTTAATCATGTTTAAGCATACGATTAGCAAAACACATCGAAATTAACCCAAATTTCTAACAGAGCCTTGAAACATTAATTTAGAATTTTAAGAATTTTTCCAGAATTTATTTACGTATAAATTCGCTAATCTTCACTAATTACCCCTTAATTACCGTAATTAGTGCAAAAACTATGCAAATCACTCACCTTTGCCACAATAAAACTTTCAGATCTGAAGTGAACCTCTGATTTGCACGAATTCCAATATATAACAGCAGCTCTACCTCGGTCCTTGTGCTAATCCTCCTTGATTTGATGCCTCTAAGCCTTAATCCTTGATTAGGAAGTGATTTTGGGTGTTTTTAGAGAGATTTAAAGAGTGGAGGCCATGGCTAGGTTAAGGGGAATGAAAGTGGTGGCTGGAAAATGTCTAAAGAAATGTTTTCTAACCCTAATCAGCCCCTACATACTCCTAAACCCGAAATTCCCCTTTGGGCCTAGCTGTTAATCACCCGGTTAAGCCCAATTAAGCTATTTTTCACCATCTGAAACTTGTTTCAGCCATATCTCCCAAACGGTGAGTCCGTTTGGCTAATGTGACCACTCTACGGAAAGAGAAACCATCATCCGGAGCCAATGGAAGTGGTTTCAGGTCAAAATTCCTTTCCAGTCAAAAGTTATGGCCAAAACAGTGCCAACTAGGGGTAAAATGGTCATCTAAAAATCGGGAAAAATCATGAACATGGGAAATGACCCCAATAGTCGTCTCCCAAAGTTACATGACCATACGACTTCGTATGTGACAGAAATAAATATTCTACGATCCTATGATGCGTAGAATGCGGGTCGTTACACTCTCCCCCCCTTAAGAAATTTCGTCCCCGAAATTCCTTAACCCAAAACATACAAAGGATCCCGCATGCCTAACAGCCACGTACAACAATCAAACATGCAAAACAAGCAAACAAGCCTATCCTAGCATGCGGAAAATTAAATCGAAGTCAAAATCTTACCAGGCAAAGAGTTCTGGGTGTGTCTTCCTAATGTCCTCCTCTGTCTCCCAAGTACAACCACTCTCGTCCTCGCTCCACTGAACTTTGACCAACTTCACCGCCTTCCTTCGAAGTTGCTTCATGTCGTGCTCGACAATACGGACCGGCTTGCGGTTCCCAACCGCCTTGGGTTCTACTTCAAAGTCCTCCAACTGATCAGGTGAAATAGTCATATCTGAGTCATGAACGAACTTCCTTAGTTGGGAAACATGAAATACGTCGTGAACTCCCGCCATCTTCTCAGGTAAGTCAATTTTGTATGCCAAATTCCCGACTAGTTCAAGAACAGGGAACGGGCCAACAAATCTTGGTGCCAACTTGCCTCTCCTTCCAAATCGTATTACTCTCTTTAACGGAGAAATCTTGACAAACACCAAGTCGCCAACGGAGAATTTCAAGTCTCTCCTCCTCTTATCAGCATAGCTCTTCTGCCTATCTTGAGCAGCTTTCATTCGTTGTTGAATGATCTTGATCTTATCTGAAGTTTCCCTCACCACATCTGGTCCAAGCATAAACTTCTCGCCAGTCTCTATCCAACATGATGGTGAGTTACACGGTCTTCCGTACAAAGCTTCAAACGGAGCCATACCAATACTGGATTGGTAGCTGTTATTATATGCAAACTCTACTAGGTGCAAATGGTCATCCCATGATCCACCAAAATCCAATATACATGCTCTCAAGAGATCTTCCAGAATACGGTTCTCCCTCTCCGTCTGACCGTCGGTCTGAGGATGATAGGCGGTACTGAGATGTAACTCTGACCCTAGAGCCTCTTGTAAGCTCTTCCAAAACCCACTAGTAAACAACGGGTCTCGGTCACTCACGATGCTTTTAGGTACTCCATGAAATCTCACTACCCACTTCATATACAATTCTGCTAACTTAGCTGCCGTTCTGGTCGATTTGACTGGTATAAACCTTGCGCTTTTAGTCAATCGATCCACAATCACCCAAATGCTATCATGTCCCGATCTAGTCCTTGGTAAACCATCGATGAAATCCATCGAGACTTGCTCCCATTTCCATTCGGGAATTTCTAAGGGCTGTAACAACCCACTAGGCTTCTTTTGCTCGGCTTTAACTAGCTGGCAATTCATGCACTTGGATATAAACTTCCCAACGTCTCTTTTCATCCCTTCCCAGTAGTAAGTCTGCTTCTTATTTCGATACATCTTATTACCACCGGGATGTATAGTCAACTTTGAGTGATGAATTCTTTAAGCACTTCATCTCTCAATCCATTGACATTGGGTACAACAAGCTTTCCATTCTTTCTAAGCCATCTATCTCGATCAAGCCCATACTTGTTCATCTCCTCATCGATACCCATCTCTAACTTGGAGATGATTTCCAATAGGTTAGGATCGTCCCTCTGACTAGAGCCGATCCGCTCAATTAAAGTGGGTCTGATAGTCAAACTTGCTAACATTTCTGGATCCAATTCGCACTTTGGTCTGAAATCAAAACCCGCGATATACACCAGTTGCTTCCATTCAAGGAACATAGCCCCTAAGCTGGCATGTCTTCTACTCAATGCATCAGCCACCGCATTGCCCTTTCCCGGTGTGTATGCGATGTCAAAATCATAGGAAGCTAAGAACTCTAACCATCTCTGCTGACGGAGATTCAGATCTTTCTGAGAGAAGAGATACTTTAACGACTTATGATCAGTAAACAACTCAAATCTTTCTCCCAAGAGATAGTGTCTCCACATCTTTAACGCGAACACGATCGCTGCCAATTCTAAATCATGGGTAGGGTATCTTCTCTCATGCGGTTTCAATTGCCGACTTGCGTAACCTACAACCCTACCGCCTTGCATCAAAACAGCACCCAGTCCGGTACCATAGGCATCCGTGTATACCGTCATCTCTTCATCCCCCTTAGGAATGACTAACACTGGTGCGCTTGTCAACTTGTCCTTTAGACTTTTAAATGCATTCTCGCACCTTTCATCCCAGACAAAAGCTTGATTCTTCTTGGTCAACTGGGTCAATGGTGCTGCTATCTTGGAGAAACCTTGGATAAACTTACGATAATATCCAGCTAATCCCAAGAAACTTCTTACATCTGTTGCATTCTTGGGCGTAGGCCAATCTTGTACCGTAGCCACCTTTGCTGGGTCCACGGCAATACCGTTCTCTGATACAACATGGCCCAAGAACCTCACTTCCCTTTTCCAGAAGTGACACTTAGAAAACTTGGCTTTCAATTGGTGTTTTCTCAACACCTCCATCGCTACTCTTAAATGTTCCTTGTGTTCTTCCTCTATCCTCGAATAGAGCAAAATATCATCAACGAACACAAGGACAAACTTATTCAACTGATCTCTGAATACCCTATTCATAAGATCCACAAAATATGCTGGGGCATTGGTCAGCCCGAATGGCATGACCAACCACTCATAAAACCCAGACGGCGTCCGAAATGCCGTTTTAGCTATACTCTCAGCTTCCACTCTAAGCTGATGAAAACCTGTCGCGAGATCCAACTGAGAAAATACTCTCGCGCCACTCAACTGATCAAACAAATCATCTATCCGCGGTAGAGGATACTTGTTCTTCCTCGTCACTTTATTCAACTCGCGGTAGTCTACACACAAACGAAGGGAACCATCCGCCTTGGTAGCAAACACAACTGGTGCTCCCCATTCAGAAACACTCCTTCTGATAAATCCCTTCTTCAAAAGATCGCTGACTTGCACCTCGAGCTTTCGCTGCTCCCTTGGTGCCATACGACGAAGTGGCATCACTATCGGCCTGGCATCTTTTACCAAATCAATACGGAACTCAATCTCTCGGTGTGGTGGAAGTCCGGTCACTTCTTCGAAAACATCCGGATACTGGCCAACCACGGGCAAACCTGACAACTCACTATGCGGAATGTCGAGGGAGTTTAGAAAACTAGCCAATACCCCCTCACTGGGTAGACCACCAAACACTATCCTCCGCCCATCATCCGCTCTAGCTGTCACCAACAAGCCCTCACAGTCTACCACCACCCCGTATCTTTGGAGCCAATCTACTCCCAAAATAATGCCAAACCCAGTAAAGCCCAAAACAAAGCAATCACAAACAAACATGCATCCATGACTCGATAAGACCACATTACGAAAAATCATGCTAAGGCTAGTCGAACCACCAATCGGGTTCGTCACCGACAATCTCGGGCTCCAATCCCAACCTACCTACCAGGTCACTAGATATGAAAGAACTGGAAGCTCCGGTATCAAACAAAACTCTAACAGGAACATCGTAAATAGAAAGCATACCTTGAATGACGACATTCTTTCCCTTCTTCGCCGCTGTGGGGGCATTCGACGAAATAGGAATAGCATTAAGGGCGTAGGCTTTCACCATTTGCTTTTCCTTAGGGGGTTGCGGACACTTGTCCTTGTGATGTCCCATTTGGCCACAGTTGAAGCACTTCCTATCCGCTGGCTTGGCCCGACAATTACTAGCATAATGGCCCTTCTTACCACAGCTGAAGCACTCAACATCTTGCTTATTCTTTTTCTTCTGGCCATCCTTAGCTTGGTTCTGCTTTCTCTTATTCTGGGAACCACCCTTGCCTCCACCACTTGCTTGTGGTTTTGGCTCATCTGCAGATGCAACCTCAGTCTTCGACTTAGGGTAGAGACTTTCTGATCTTAATGCTTTCCCCACAATCGATTCAAACGTCTCATCAATGTGGTTAATAAGTTTTCCCCCAAGTACTGATCCAAACCAGTTATGAATTTCTCATTCTTTTTCTCGGCAGTATCAATAAGAGATAACCCATATTTTGACAAAGTGTCAAATTCAGCAATATACTCCGAGACAGCTCTGCCATTCTGCTTGAGCTCCAAGAATTTCTTAAACAGCATTGACTTCTGAGCAGCTGGAATGAACTTCTCACTGAAGCGAGCTTTAAAATGCTCCCAAGTAATCTGATCTTCGGGAGTGGCTGCCTTTATAGCATTCCACCAATTCATTGCCCGCCCTTGCAGCTGACGGGACGCTAGCTTTCTCTTCATTGCATCCTCGATACCCAAATCCTCGAAGATACGTTCGCAACTATCCAACCAATCTTGAACATCCGTGGCCGACTCCGTTCCTTGGAACGGCTTCCCACCAAGGCTAGTATAATCCTTATTCAGCTTGGCGAAGTCGACTCTTGGCGCCTGCACTATTGGACCACCACCATTTCCACCATTGGGAGCTGCCCTCTGCACATCTCTAAGCATCTCTCTCATGAGGTCAGTAAACATCGTCCTCATGTCAGCAGCATTCCCATTATTGGCTCCTCTACCAGCACCTTTAGTATACCGGCTCATCGTCAATCTGAAAAAGGAAACGATTAACGACTCCATAGTGGTGCTAGTGCAGTACGACTTCATCCTTATACTAGTAATAGTATATATATATAGCTTTTTAAAAACCAAAGTAATCACAAATACGCTCTCTCGTATACGTATAATATCTCTCCCTGATAACTTCCCTAGGTTAACTACGCAACCTAAAGCTCTGATACCAAGTGTGACGGCCAGCCCCGCACCAACCGACACTTCCTCCAAGTGTGCGCTGTACACATGTCCAACTGGCATGGAACGGTCGTCAAGAGAAAAGAAAAGGAAGAAGGGAATGAACTAAACGAGGAACCTGTAGAATGTCTCACAGCGCATGGGATAAAATATAATAATAACATACTTGACATGAAACAGGCGAGACAGTGCATAAGCTGATAACTAATAATCAATGTCAACATCAGAGCAGCGGAAATGCAAATACAACTTATTACAACTTTCCAAATTTACTGTCTCTAACAAAAGAAAACTAAAGTAGAAGATGCACCACCAATGCCCAAGCAGTGATCTTCAACAACACAGGGAGAATACTATATATATTACGTGGAAGCCTCCTGCTCGTCTCCGGATCATCTACCCGTGCATCACCAGCTAACCTGTCTCTAGTCTGCTCGTGTGAGCACCCAGAGTAATAAGAAGAGACATAAAACTCTGGGTCAGACATAAAGCCTGGTGTGAGCGATAAGCATCTAAACAGAATGATAACAGGTATACTAAACCACACCTGAACCTGGACCTGCAACCAAAGAGTTAGTACCACATACCGTACAATACTCCAAGGTGCCATAATGAATAGTGTAAAGAATACGGGGGTGGGTGTGTATGTCATAATGTTAGCAAACAAACCATCCATAACAACCATCCTCACATCTCTCACTTAGTGCGTAAAGCATACGACATCTACTACTTTGGAACACTAGACAAAATTGAGGTAACGACGAATCCCGACTTGTAGAGACCCTGCTGTGACCAAGCCAAACACTTGGAGTCATGACCAAACATTTCAATGACCCACTTCATTGGTCGTAGCCCTTGGTTCTACCAATGCCATAATGGCCCTAAATCCGCCTTCGTACCTCCTACCATAGTGGTCCAAAGCTAAAGGCATCGATAACTCCTTGGCACGCGCCCCGCAGCAAAACCCAACCATGAAGCGAACTCGTTGATTCCCATCTGAATCTTGAGCTCTAACTTCTCATTTGGGCTTCCTTTGCATCTCGGTTTTCTGTCATCACCGGATCGGTTCGGGTCCCCTCATTGCCATCGGTTCGGTTCGGCCTTTAGCTCCTCATCATCAATGCGGCGCGGCTCGTGGCGTCCATCTGGTAGCGGTTCGGATCGGCCTCCCCCAAGCACACCGGTTCGGGTCGCACCTTCTGCTCACGAGTGGTTCGGATCGTGGTCACCTCACTGGATCGGTTCGGGCTCCTCTTCGTGAAGCAACACGGATCGCCTCGCGAAGTCTCGATCGGATCGGATCGTATCGCGTCGTCGGATCGGAGTCTCTCACAAGAACAGGTCAGATCGGAGTCTTCCAGCATCGACGGATCGGATCGGATCGCACCATCGGATCGGGGTCTTCAACCATCGGCGGATCGGGTCGCGCCATCGGATTGGGTCGCCCTCACTCCCACCGATCTGGTTCGGATGATTTCTTGCAGTTCTTCCAGCGAGCAGTTTACGCCATTCGACGGCGTTTTTGACAAATCTAACACTTCTAATCAATCATAAAACACACCACAGAGTCATAGCAACGTGTCATAGCGACCAAAAACAGCAAACAACCATTCAAATGAATCAAAATGGATCAAAAGTGGCTAAAACCTCACATTTTCCTATAATCCCTCTTAATCATGTTTAAGCATACGATTAGCAAAACACATCGAAATTAATCCAAATTTCTAACAGAGCCTTGAAACATTAATTTAGAATTTTAAGAATTTTTCCAGAATTTATTTACGTATAAATTCGCTAATCTTCACTAATTACCCCTTAATTACCGTAATTAGTGCAAAAACTATGCAAATCACTCACCTTTGCCACAATAAAACTTTCAGATCTGAAGTGAACCTCTGATTTGCACGAATTCCAATATATAACAGCAGCTCTACCTCGGTCCTTGTGCTAATCCTCCTTGATTTGATGCCTCTAAGCCTTAATCCTTGATTAGGAAGTGATTTTGGGTGTTTTTAGAGAGATTTAAAGAGTGGAGGCCATGGCTAGGTTAAGGGGAATGAAAGTGGCGGCTGGAAAATGTCTAAAGAAATGTTTTCTAACCCTAATCAGCCCCTACATACTCCTAAACCCGAAATTCCCCTTTGGGCCTAGCTGTTAATCACCCGGTTAAGCCCAATTAAGCTGTTTTTCACCATCTGAAACTTGTTTCAGCCATATCTCCCAAACGGTGAGTCCGTTTGGCTAATGTGACAATGGAAGTGGTTTCAGGTCAAAATTCCTTTCCAGTCAAAAGTTATGGCCAAAACAGTGCCAACTAGGGGTAAAATGGTCATCTAAAAATCGGGAAAAATCATGAACATGGGAAATGACCCCAATAGTCGTCTCCCATAGTTACATGACCATACGACTTCGTATGTGACAGAAATAAATATTCTACGATCCTATGATGCGTAGAATGTGGGTCGTTACACATATCAAATTCTACGACCAACAAATATCATGTTGGAAATAACGATATAGATATATCTTTCAAATTTCCACAACAATATCTGTATAATCACGAAATCCAACATCGAAATATTCCGAAGACAAATTTGATTCAAATCCATTTCCACTTTATATATTGGAAATTCTGGTTATTTTCAAAACCATTTCAAATCCAATTTATTTATTTTTAAAAATAAATGGATTATAATTCTAGTTCAAAACTAGTTCATTTCGATAAAATTCTATTTTTCAAATATGGAGTTTTTCATCCTAATTCTTTCCAAATCATTTCTTATGATTTTTCACCAATTATTAATATTTTTAATAATTTTATCAAGGCCCGTACAGTCGATTTCCATCAACGGCCATCGAACTGCACTTACAACGACCTTTTCCGAATTTGATTTGGAATAATCCCAAATCCAACCATTAGATTTCTAATTTCTTGTATTTGTTAGAAAGCTCTTTTCGATACGAACCCAAGGGTTTCGGTTTTAGGAGAATCCGACGGTTAGATCTCCCGTAATGTCCATTAGAAGTCAATGGTCAAAATTTGTGAACTGCCGCAGCGTGGCACATTCTATTCAGGCCATTATATACATAACATATACTACATATATATTTCTTCGATTTCCTTTTAAAACGTATTTTGTAAATCGTTTTAAATTCATTTTCAAAATGATTTCAACTTCCATCTCTAATTCAAATCAAAATTAAATTTTCCAATATAAATTTGTTTAAAATTCATTTCAAATCGATTTCAATTCAAATCGATTTCAATTCAATTTCAATCTGTTTTAAATTCAATACAAAACGATTTCTATTCTATTTCAATTTAATTCGAATTTCAATTCTATTCTAATTTCTATTCTATTTCAATTTCAATTCGAATTTCAAATTCAATTTAATTCGAAATTCAATTCTATTTCAATTTCAATTCGAGTTTCAAATTTAATTTCAATTTAATTCGAATTTCAATTCTATTCGAATTTCAATTCTATTTCAATTTCAATTCGAATTTCAATACTATTTCAACTTAATTCGAAATTAAATTCTATTTCAATTTAATTCGAATTTCAATTTAATTCGAATTTCAATTATGTTCGAATTTCAAATCTATTTCAATTTCAATTCTAAATTCAGTTCTATTTCAACTTAATTCGAAATTAAATTCTATTTCAATTTTATTCGAATATCAATTCTATTTCAACTTCATATTCAATTTAAAATCAAAATTGAATATTCCATATCATCAATATATAAATGATAATATTTTCAAAATATTAGATTTTGAAATCAATTCCTTCTCGATATTCATTAAGAAATGAATAAAATCGATATAAATATCGTTCACATTAAAATGGCATCAATCTAATCAACACAACTTTATATATTTAAATATAATCGTGTCCATCCCATATCGGACATCAGAATCACATTTTGATCTATTAATGAATATTATTTTAAAATGTTATTTATTTTAAAATAATCGTTATTTCAAAATATTCATTCTTTCTGAACTGGAATCAAACACAGTCAATTACCATATAATTTGATTATATGGATTTCATATAATACATGTATATAACAACAACAATAAACAATCAACCATCATCCAAAGTGCATTCTACACTGCATAAGCATCGAATATAAATATTCAACGCTTATAGCAGCCTGTCAATCAATCGATCGACATACAACTAATTATTGGGACTAGTATATGTCAAATATCATCCCAACACCCGTGTGGGGTTTCAATCAACAAACACAAATTTTATTTGTGCAGTTTGGGCAATGTGTAAAATATATCGTCCCAATCCATATCAGTCAAATGGGTGTACATAAACAAATCGTTGATTTGTAAATGAATATTTATTTTATTCACATACATGTTAAAAATTATATTTTTAACGGTAAACTATTTATTCGGTTCATTTACACAATAAAAATGATATTTTTATTGTTTTAACATATTATAGCAAATTTCGGCGGCATAACGGCGCGATACTCAAAACGAGATAAGGCCTAGCCTTATCCCCGGTCTAATAATGGCCTGCGTCATACACATACCAATCTGGCCAATTCAATTTCAACCAAACAACCCAATCAAACCAAATAATCCCATCAACCAAACAAACAAGTCGTCCATGGTTTGTGGACGACGGGTGTCGGGTGCTGCTAAGCACCGTCTTCATCCTAGTATATATTTTAACTAGAAAATAAATTAAAAGTGAGGAGTTCTCACCTTTGGGTTCCACTCCGCCAGTTTTACTTCTGAACTTCTGAACCATTTGGATTTGTTTGAAATTTCAATGCAGTCCTTACCACACTGTTCATAATAAAAATTATATTTTTATTGCTTCATTCCAATAAATAAAAATCATATTTTTATTTCTACTTCATATATTTTTTTACAACACTTCTTTCTATATAAAAATTATATTTTTATACTTCTACATCTAACATAAAGATCGAATTTTTATTTTGCTACAACACATATAAAAATCCCGCCTTTCTATATATGAAAATATCGAACTTTCCTATTTATAAAAATACCGAACTTTCCTATTTATAAAAAAAATCATCTTTACTACAATAGAAATATAATCTTTACTATGATAAAAATATAATCTTGACTATGATAAAAATATAATCTTTACTATGATAAAAATATAATCTTTACTATTAGCTAAAAATCATATTTTCTCTAGTCATAAAAATTGAATCTTTATAACATAAAAATCTAATCCTTTATAAAGCAAAGATCATATCTTTCATGACATAAAAATCGTATACTTCATTTTAATGTTATATTTATAAAAATCACATTTTTATATTGCTATAATATATACAAAAATCATATCTTTACATTTACAACGCTAATTCATAAAAAGATTACATTTTTTATGTCGCGCTATATATATTATAAAGATAATGCTTCTATATAAATTTTGAATTTTATAAAATAATAAAATATATATATAGACTAAAAATTAACTAAAATTAAAAGAAACTCACTGTTTTAGATGAAGAGGGAGGAGGAGTGCTGCGCTCGGCGGAGGAGTCGGAGGGGTGGTGGGCGGCTCGCGGCGGTAGAGGGGTCTCGAGCTGTGGAGGGGGTGCGGTTTCTTCTGAGGGGTTGGGGGGTTTGCGCGAAGCGCTGGAGGGGAGGAGGAAGGTTTGGGGAGGCGCAACGCCAGGGGAGGGGAGTGATGCGTCATGGTTCCCCCTTTTTTCTTCAGATCTGAAAACGAGAGAGAGAGAGAGAGTGTGTGTAGAGGGGTGAGGGTGTTGACTTATATAATTTATATATGTTTTATTATTTTAAAATTTCAAAAAGCAACTTTTTATTTCGAACTCAAAATCGAACCCACCGACTATCATTCATAGCTAATTACCCCCATTCCGAACACAATGGGATATGTATCGTAAGTTGATTCAATCGTTTCGATCAGTTTCCATCAAAATCAAAATATAAATATATATATTGAATTTGAACGCACATTTCAATTTACTGGGGTCACATACGGACTCTAAAAATTCCGGAAAAATATTTTCTAGCTTTGTGTTGACGATATGGTCCTAACAAAACTAATTTCGTCAAATTTGAAGACCGTTTGAAAAATGGCCAATTTCTGGTCGATCGAAATTGTATAAACTGTCAAAACACGTTTCCTTTCGCCATGCTAATATATTGCTATCAAAAATTATGAATTTTGGAATCTAGCAATAACTTGACATTCCAGATCCAACTAATGTGGTTTTGTCGAAAACAGAGATCGTTTGCAAAATTTCCATCTTTAAGGGCCAAAATTCCATAGCGACTATTCTGAATTTTCAACTGGACATAGCCTTTTATTCCCGCTATGAAATTTCAATTCTTCGGATTCGTTGGAAAGATATTTTTAAATAGATTCTAATATTTTTTATTTCGCTAAAATCCGGTTTATTTTGAATCCTGTACATTCATTTGAAATTTGAAATCGAATTTTCAAAACTACCGCGCTATTTTCAATTCCTTTTATAACTAAAAATATATATTTATATTCTAGCGACGATTTATATAAATATATACGTTCTAATTCTATTCAAATTAATTTTTCTCGTCATTATTATTTATAATAAATCATTTTAAATATTCAAAATTCCTCAAAATTGCCAAAATAAAAAATTTAAATTGGTTCGGATTTTCCGGGTTATTACAATCTCCCCCACTTAAAACTTTTCGTCCCCGAATAGGAACGAAGCTGAAAGTTATTTTACAAACCAACTCAACTTTCATTATTTTCATTGTGGCCTAAGTTCTTCAACTTTTCAGTTTCTAAGAACTTTTCAAATTTTTCAAAAATTTGGCTAACACCCTAAATTTTCGAATTTTTTGCCATAACCTCCCTTGCACGGGAGCACTAGGAAAATCCCGAAATTTCCTTACAGGCCTCTCCAATGCAAAAAGAAAAAGAAACAGCTAAGTGGCTGCCAATCAGCTCATAAAATCATCCAAAACCCAAGAAATACAATAAACATGTACCTATTTGTCGGACATACAATTTTATTCCTCTTCACTAGCCTCCTTGCTATGACCTATTCAATGGATACACATGTATATGCATGCACTTTCAAACAATTTTCAATACAGTTTAATATTTGGTTCAATTTGGCCTAAATTTCACATATATCTATATGTGGGTTTAAAGGAATAATCATACAACACAATCATCAATCAATTAGTTGATTATCATTTCAAACACATAATTTTGATACATATACAGAAAATCATGTTTTTGATGCCAATTCACAGCAATATATTCTAAATATATTTTGGTTCTCACGCCAGTCAATTGGAAATATATAGAAATCCCACCTTCGTAACTCGAATATAAATTCTGATAATGATATATCAATCATCATAATCACCCCCGGGGGACTAGAGTGTAATTCTATATCCATCCAGTATATTTGAGACTTCCAATACACGTGGATCAGACGTATATGAAAATCTCTATATACTGGATTGTCCATAACAATTTAAAATAAATATTCAAATACGAATAATAAAGTTTAAAATTTCAAAACAAAATTTGTTTTCATTTTAAAAATACACTCTTCATACTCGTTCTAGGATACTACTGATCCTATCTCTAACGAGTCATTCTCATTGGATATTACTAATCCAATCTCTAATGAATTCTTTTGTTTGGTTCTAACGTGTCTTGTTCTCGAGCTTTGTAAACCAAAGCTCTGATACCAGCTGAAACAGCCCGACGAAATCTGGTAGGCTTTGCAACCATCCCTTCATCCCCCAAAGCAACAGGTTAAACCCACCGTGGCTCCCAATGGTTCCCTAGTCTCACTTGTTTTACGGCGACCCTCTCGAGCCTCCCGACCGAAGCCTAACCAACCCTCGCAAGGGACATGTAGGGGTAAGAGCCCACTGTTCGCCACAAAACCACATGGTGAGAACCCCCCATCACGACTGCAACAAGAACTGGTGATACTCCTTTCTCGATCATTTTTTGAATTTGATAATTTTAGTTATCAGATTCACCTTTCAATCTATTTAAAGATTCATTAAAACTCAAATTCAAATTTAATTTCCAAAAATCATTACTTAATGATTATTCAAAGTTAAGAAATAAATCTTATTTTTAACGGGGTTAAAGAACTAATGTCATTTAAAACACAGTTCACGATAAACCCAAAATCTCATTCCATTAACAATGGAATCTTCATGGAAAACAGATCAATATATATAATCGATATGAACTTCCATATCCAACTAATAACATAAATGGAACAATGGCAAAGCCTTTTAAATTCCATATATATTAGCAGTCTTCCTCCATAGAAATTCACTTCGATTATTACCAAATCGAATTCCATTCCATTCCAGTTTATTTTATTAAATTGGGAAATTTTACTTTGGAAAATCTCCTTTAAATCTTATAAAAAAGATTTATAAATTCCAAATCTCATTTCACTGTAAATCGGGTTAAAGAACGAATGTCGTTAAAACACAGTTCACGATAAACCCAATTCACATTCCATTAATTATCGGGTTAAAGAACAAGTGTTATTTAAAACACCGTTCACGATAAACCCAAAAATCAATTCTAATTCAATTCCAATTAAATATCATTTAATTGGTATACTTCATTAAATCTAAATAAAAAGATTGAATCTTTTTCTCAACTGGGTTTAAGAACAGTGTTAATGAAGACACCATTCACGACAAACCCAAATCCCATTTGATACTAAATACAAGGCTCTGAATAGAAAATATATCGGCTTATATTCAATATCAAATTCTACGACCAACAAATATCATGTTGGAAATAACGATATAGATATATCTTTCAAATTTCCACAACAATATCTGTATAATCACGAAATCCAACATCGAAATATTCCGAAGACAATTTCGATTCAAATCCATTTCCGCTTTATATATTGGAAATTCTGGTTATTTTCAAAATCATTTCAAATCCAATTTATTTATTTTTAAAAATAAATGGATTATAATTCTAGTTCAAAACTAGTTCATTTCGATAAAAAACTATTTTTATCTTTTCAAATATGGAGTTTCTCATCCCAATTCTTTCCAAATCATTTCTTATCATTTTTCACCAATGTAACGACCCGGAAAATCTGAACCAATTTTAAAATTTTAAATTGGCTACGTTTGAAAACGAATATAATTAATTCTAATTATAAACAAGGCCTGAAATGGCGCTGCAGTTTCAAAAGTTGAATTCAAACTTTGTAGGACTGTACCGGGTGCAAAAAAACGGATTTGAGTGAAACCAAAAATATTTAAATCTGTTAGTGAATACCTTTCTAACGAATCTGAAAAATCGAAGTTTCATAGCGGGATGCAAAAGTTATGGCCAAATGAATTTTCAGAAAGGTCGCTATGGAATTTATATAGACCGTGAAAATGGTCATTTTGCATACGACCTCGGAATTCGTCGAAACCACATTTGTTGGATCCGGGATGTGAAGTTATTGCTAGGTTTCAAATTTCATAATTTTTGAAACTAATATGTGAGCGTGACAAAGGAAAATGTGTTTTGGTCAATTATAGTTAAATTGGATCGACTAAAAATGGGCCATTTTTCAAACAGTCTTAGAATTCGACGAAACTAGTTTTGTTGGGACCGTATCGTCAAAACATAGCTAGATTTATTTTTCTAGAATTTTTCGAATCAGTTTGTGGCCCTGGCAAATTGAAATGTACGTTCAAATTAAATATTGAATGTTTTATATTTTAATTTGAATGGAAACAGACTGAAACAGTCGAATGAGCCTTCGAAACATATCCCATTATGTTTGGAATGGGGTTAAAACGCTAGGGACGACAGTTGTTGGGTTTGATTTCGAGTTCGTGTGCAAAAACCCTATTTTAAAATTTAATAAAGTATGGACCAATAGGAAATTTTCTTTCATAATTATTTTAAAAATAAAAAAATAAAAAAACCCCCGTATCAGTGCTCTCGACGGCGGAAAACCCTCGCCGCTTCTCCTCCTTTTTCCGACCAAACCAGGAGGAATTAGACCCCCCCTCCAGTTAAACTTTTTGAAGATCCTAACGCCCTCTACAAATCCATATAATGTTTGCCAATTTCCACTGAGTATTCGAGGAGATCTGACCCTCGAAAGTCATCGACTTTTAGCCGCCGTCGTGACTTCTGGGGGCCATCGACCGGAGCGCCACCTACTGGCGAATGAGCGCCCTTCCAACCTCTTCGACACCGTATAACCTGATCCACGTATCGTGCAACGGTTGGAGAGAAAAATCAAAACCTAGTTTTGAAGAAAATAGAAAGGTAACGGCTTTGTTTTATTTAAACTGAAATTAACACTTTTAAACTGTTGCAAACTTTGAAAAATCGTATCTTTTTCGTTTCTTGATGAAATTCGATGAAACAGGAAACATCGTGACCGTGTGGATGTCTTCTACATTTTAGAAGAGACCGCATATTTTTCTGAGCCTTCTGCTATTTTTGGTGGATTGGAACCCAATGTGAGATTTCTAATTTATAAACGATATGGAAAACGACGATGTATAAATTATATAGTCGATGTATGAGTTATATAAGCGTTGTACACCTCTTGTATAAGCGTTGTATAAGTTGTACGTTCGATGTATAAGTTGTATATGCGTTGTAAAAATTATATATGTGTTGAAATAGGAGTGAAATGCTATATATAAATAAATAAATATATATATATATGTATGTATATATATATACATCTCTCGTCCACAAACCATGGACGATATTTATTGGTTGTGATTGGTGTAAAAAATTGATTGATAGCGAATGGTTGATTGGAATTGTTTGTGGTTGATATTGATTGATTGTGGTTGAAAAATACCCGTTTGTGGTTGAGAAATATTTGGTTGAAACCACATAGGATTAGTTTGTGGAAATGAAATAAATATACATGCCGCCTGCGTGCGAACTAGATGCATGATTCCCCATTGTCAAAAACAGCGAGGTTTTAAGGTAGAGCGAGGAGCCGTACTAGGGACGGTCCTGGTTTTAACTACCCTGTCGTTATGCTGCCGAAATTTTGAATAATATTCGTGTGTTTGAATTATTTTCATTTGTTGAAACTATATTTATTCGTTGAATAGTAAGCCTTCATGTGTTGAGTCGATATTCATTCGTTGGATAGAAATTCATGTGTTGAATGGTATTCGTGTTTTAAATATAAAAATCACATTTTTATCTACATATATAAACTATAGAAAACCTTCATGTGTTGAATCGATATTCATTCGTTGAATTGAAATTCATGTGTTGAATGGTATTCGTGTTTTAAATATAAAAATCACATTTTTATCTATATATATAAACTATAGAAAACTTTCATGTGTTGAATCGATATTCATTCGTTGAATTGAAATTCATGTGTTGAATGGTATTCGTGTTTTAAATATAAAAATCACATTTTTATCTACATATATAAACTATAGAAAATCTTCATGTATTGAATCGATATTCAATCGTTGAATTGAAATTCATGTGTTGAATGGTATTCGTGTTTTAAATATAAAAATCACCTTTTTATCTATATATATAAACTATAGAAAACCTTCATGTGTTGAATCGAAATTCATTCGTTGAATTGAAATTCATGTGTTGAATGGTATTCATATTTTGAAAGAAATTGTTTTATAATAAAAATCCAATTTTTATCATCGATATGAACTATATAAAATAATCTTGTTTTGAAATAAATTGTTTTATAATAAAAATCCTATTTTTATCACCTATATTAACTATATAAAATAGTCGAGTTTTGAAATAAATTGTTTTACATTAAAAATCACATTTTTATTATATACATGAATTGTTAAAAACAGTGAAGTGTTGAAATAGAAGACAGTTTGAAAAAAAATATCATTTTTATCAAAAGTATGAAAATCATATAGTTTGAAATCGAAGAATCGATATATATATATAAATAGAATCAAAACATATCGAATAACGACGCTGCAGTTTGTATTTTGAAACCGTGATTTCAAACGATTAGTACGGGTGATCCGACCATCAGATTTTCCCGAAACCGCAACCGTTGGGTTCGCTTTGGAAATATATTTCCAACGGCACCAACTTTGTAAAAATCCAACGGTTGGATTGTCTGGAATGTTTAATTCAATTCTGAAGAAAAACAGCGCCAGAATCGATTATATATATATATAATTATATTTAATCGAATAACGACGCTGCAGTTCGTAATTTGAAATCGAAATTTCAAACGATTATACCGGGAGATCCGACCGTCGGATTTTCCCGAAACTGGAACCATTAGATTCGTTTTGAAAAGATCTTTCAAATGATGTAAATTTTGTGAAGATCCAACGGTTAGATTTTTATATACGTGTAAATCAAATCTGAAGTAAAACAGCGCCACGGCCGCATTATGGCCCGAAGCGTCGTTTTGAATAAATTGACTATTTTAAAATAAATAAAAATAGCGATAAATCATTATAAAATATAATAAACGATACGGATGAGAAATTTAGAAACTAACTGAAGGTTGGCTAAGTCGAATGGTTTCTTGGGTGTTGATCTGATGTTGGTTTCGGCCTTCGGGGTTAATATTTGGGAAATCGTTCTCTTACTGATTGACGGTTAGTGACTAATGAATTGAAATGATGCGTATGTATGTTAGTGTTGCACTTGTTTATTATATACGCGAGTTGCTCAGAAAAACCGGGTTTATCCCATTTTGAATAACTGAATCGACGATAAGAAGTCGAAGATGAAGACGGGGGTTGAAGACCGATCTTCACCTCGTTTGGATGGCCACTGAGGTCCTGATTGGGAGGCATCCCGAAATATGGATAATGAGTGGTGATCGTCCAGACGTACGTGGGAATCGATGGATATACGAGGTATTTAGTGCCTCCGGTTTCGTTCAGACCCAGAACAGACTTGCAAATGGACTGTGTGTCTGACATTGGAATTCATTCTGTGCGATTGATAACCATCAGTTGCATGGTGTAAATTTCCGGTGTGGCACGCTAAGATGCAATGAACAGGGCTTCTGTTGAAAAGCAAAGTCTTGTGATTGATGATCAAAGCACCGCCTGTGTGGCGTAGCTTTGTGTATAACGTGAATTCGCGAGCCTCACACCCCGTTATGAACAGAAACGGGAGAGGACATTTGGGAGGGCCTGCGTTTCTTTCTAGCTAGGAGTTGTGTCGGTGTTTTTACATGGCTTGACATTTTACTTATGTGGTTGTTGCTGTTGCGAGGCGCCTCGGATATACCGGTGACTATGAGAAGCCGAAGGAGCTATTCGTTGGCTCGTTTACGCCCCATAGGCGGGGAAACGCAGTGTTCAGGCATAATAATCCACATCGGTGGACCAGCCCTGACGATCCAAGGGGCAGTTGCGGCTGTTCCTGAGGGGCGGGCTAGAGCATCTCGAATTCGGTGAGGACGATCCCTTGCCTCGGTTCATGATGGAAATCCAATTTCCAAATACGACATCGTGCGGTTTTGATTGTATATATATATGGCAACATGATATATGGTACCCATGCCGTCTATGATTGATAGTTATGATTCGAAATTGTTTTTGAAACATATAAACACTAGTAATAATATCAATTGCTTTTTTTTATTCGTATCAACCATATTTTGGCCATTATAAGGTAAAACTCTATCCTCCGGTTTGCGTTGCATTGTGTGATGGGAACTGAGTCTTATAATGGCTTCATTTTTATAAAAAGCATTGCGATGTTTAAAAGAATGATTTGTTTTAAAGCCCTGGCAATCCCATGGAGTAAACCCGTTCCATGAAAGTGGCGTGGTCCTGTGATTAGCCTTATTATAAATGTGTTGAGTAGATTTCTCATACCAGTCCCATGACTGACTCGTAGTTTGTTTCACTTTCAAATCGGGTGCCCCTTTTTCTACACGGGCAGCCTTGTATTCAGGTTTTTGCTGGCTTTCCCTGGATAGCTGGAGCTGAAGATGGATTCTATCATTTATTTCTTTTTATGCTGTTCAGCTCCTATTGTACATTATGTTTGTTGTCCGCTGTTGACATATATGTATAGTTGAACTGTATTTGTACTAAGTATGATCCTGTATACTGTGTAACTCTGATGATTACGTTTATCCAGTATATTCTATTGTGCATTATCTGGTGTATTTATTTATTTCTGTTCTGCTATTATCTGTGTATGTGTTATATTCCAAAGATTACCCTTGCCACCGTCAGTATGAAGTTTGGGGTCGTCACAATGTGGTATCAGAGCTTTGGTTAAGCTTAGTTCTGGAATATAACAAATTAACGAACTCGTCAGAAATAGAACCAGTAGTGTTCTAGGACGAGTAACTCATTACAGATAGGATCAATAATATCCTAGTATGAGTAGCAGAATGAAATAACACCTAGATAGACACATTTACATTCAAGTATTTGTCTCTAAGTTTTGAAATATCTTTTCTGTGACTTGACACTTGATCTGCTGTTTGCAGAAGTACTAGAAAATGAGTGCCTGAAACAGAAGAAGTAATATTGACCCAGATATAGAAGCTCTATTTATGAAATATAGAAATTTGGGTGGAAAACCCTTCTCGGGTGAAGAATCAATTATGAAAACACAAGCATGGATTCGTTCGGCTGAGAAAATCTTTGAAGGATTAAAGCTGAGGGATGACCAGAAAAGATTACTGGCCTCCTGGGCACTCAAAGACGAAGCTCTGTTCTGGTGGGATTCAGTTATCAAGAATAATCAAGATGGTGATATCACCTGGGATAGATTCAAAGTGATTTTCCTGGAAAGATTTACTCCTCCAGAAGCAATTGAGCGACTATGTGATGAATTTTCTTATTTGATACAAGGAGATATGACCGTTCCATAATATCATAAGAAATTCAATGAACTTTCTCACTTTGCCCCTCATCTAATTCAAAATCCAAAGAGAAAGAATTTGAGATTTATCAACGGGCTTCAAAGAAAATATCAGAACAGTGTAATGAGGAATGTGAAGCTTCCTTTTTCAGACATGATTTGTATGGCTTATCAGTACGAAGATCTAGACAAGAAAGGTATGTTATAGTACGAAGAGGAAGTCATCTCTAGTAATAAAATTGAGTCTGAAACTGATCGTCCTGTAGCCAGTACAATGTCAAAGGTCGGTAAGAAGCCCAGAGCCATGAGGAAGAGGACTAAATCTGAGAAAGAACCGATAATGACTGCCACATGCTCAAGCTGCAATAGGCAGGGACATTTGGCGATAAGTTGCAAGTCTTCGAATAAACGAAGAAAGGATGAATCTAAATCCAAGCACAAGTTTCATTCAGCCCGAGAATGTAATCTTTGTCATCGGGCTGGTCACGTAAAGCAAGACTGCTGGATGTTAAAAAAGACCAATATGGTTCAAGTAAATGAAGTGGTAGAAACTTCAGCACCCTCAGCAAGTCAGGAAAGGGCTGATGTCCTAGAAGGCACGCTTAATGTCAAAAACATTCCGGTAAAAGTGCTGTTTGATACAGGCGCGTCACGAAGCTTCATTGCCAAGAATGCAGCCGTTCACGATAAACCCAAAAATCAATTCCAATTCAATTCCAATTAAATATCATTTAATTTGGTATACTTCATTAAATCTAAATAAAAAGATTGAATCTTTTTCTCAACTGGGTTTAAGAACGGTGTTAATGAAGACACCATTCACGACAAATCCAAATCCCATTTGATATTAAATACAAGGCTCTGAATAGAAAATATATCGGCTTATATTCAATATCAAATTCTACGACCAACAAATATTGTGTTGGAAATTACGATATAAATATATCTTTCAAATTTCCATAACAATATCTGTATAATCACGAAATCCAACATCGAAATATTCCGAAGACAATTTCTATTCAAATCCATTTCCACTTTATATATTGGAAATTCTGGTTATTTTCAAATCCGATTTATTTATTTTTAAAAATAAATGGATTATAATTCTCGTTCAAAACTACTTCATTTCCATAAATAATTATTTTTATCTTTTCAAATATGGAGTTTTTCATCCCAATTCTTTCCAAATCATTTCTTATGATTTTTCACCAATGTAACGACCCGAAAAATCGGAACCAATTTAAAAATTTTAAATTGGCTAAAATACTGGATTTTAAATATTTAAAATAAATATTTTAAATAATAGAAATGAAAAGTGAGTTTGAATCGACGTTTGAAAACGAATATAACTAATTCTAATTATAAACAAGGCCTGAAATGGCGCTGCAGTTTCAAAAGTTGAATTCAAACTTTGTCGGACTGTACCGGGTGCAAAACAAAACGTATTTGAGTGAAACCAAAAATATTTAAATCTGTTAGTGAATACCTTTCTAAAGAATCTGAAAAATCGAAGTTTCATAGCGGGATGCAAAAGTTATGGCTAAATGAATTTTCAGAAAGGTCGCTATGGAATTTATATAGCCCGTGAAAATGGCCATTTTGCATACGACCTCGGAATTCGTCGAAACCACTTTTTTTGGATCCGGGATGTGAAGTTATTGCTAGGTTTCAAATTTCATAATTTTTGAAGCTAATATGTGAGCGTAGCAAAGGAAAATGTGTTTTGGTCAATTACAGTTAAATTGGATCGACCAGAAATGGGTCATTTTTCAAAAAGTCTCAGAATTCGACAAAACTAGTTTTGTTGGGACCGTATCGTCAAAACATAGCTAGATTTATTTTTCTGGAATTTTTCGAATCAGTTTGTGGCCCTGGCAAATTGAAATGTACGTTCAAATTAAATATTGAATGTTTTATATTTTAATTTGAATGGAAACAGACTGAAACAGTCGAATGGGCCTTCGAAACATATCCCATTGTGTTCGGAATGGGGGTAAAATGCTAGGGACGACAGTCGTTGGGTTTGATTTCGAGTTCGTGTGCAAAAACCCTATTTTAAAATTTAATAAAGTATGGACCAATAGGAAATTTTCTTTCATAATTATTTTAAAAATAAAAAAATCAAAAACCCCCGTATCAGCGCTCTCGATGGTGGAAAACCCTCGCCGCTTCTCCTCCTTTTTCCGACCAAACCAGGAGGAATTAGACCCCCCTCCAGTTAAACTTTTTGAAGATCCTAACGCCCTCTACAAATCCATATAAGGTTTGCCAATTTCCACTGAGTATTCGAGGAGATCTGACCCTCGAAAGTCATCGACTTTCAGCCGCCGCCGTGACTTCTGGGGGCCATCGATCGGAGCGCCACCTACTGGCGAACGAGCGCCCTTCCAGCCTCTTCGACACCGTATAACCTGATCCACGTATCGTGCAACGATTGGCGAGAAAAATCAAAACCTAGTTTTGAAGAAAATAGAAAGGTAACGGCTTTGTTTTATTTAAACTGAAATTAACACTTTCAAACCGTTGCAAACTTTGAAAAATCATATCTTTTTCATTTCTTGACGAAATTCGATGAAACAGGAAACATCGTGACCGTGTGGACGTCTTCTAAAGAGACCACATATTTTTCTGAGCCTTCTGCTATTTTTGGTGGAGTGGAACCCAATGTGAGATTTCTAATTTATAAACGATATGGAAAACGATGATGTATAAATTATATAGTCGACGTATGAGTTATATAAGCGTTGTACACATCTTGTATAATCGTTGTATAAGTTGTACGTTCGATGTATAAGTTGTATATGCGTTGTAGAAATTATATATGTGTTGAAATAGGAGTGAAATGCTATATATATATATACGCCCCTCGTCCACAAACCATGGACGATATTTATTGGTTGTGATTGGTGTGAAAAAATGAATGATAGCGAATGGTTGATTGGAATTGTTTGTGGTTGATATTGATTGATTGTGGTTGAAAAATACCCGTTTGTGGTTGAGAAATATTGTTTGAAACCACATAGGATTAGTTTGTGGAAATGAAATAAATATACATGCCGCTTGCGTGCGAACTAGATGCATGATTCCCCATTGTCAAAAACCGCGAGGCTTTAAGGTAGAGCGAGGAGTCGTACTAGGGACGGTCCTGCTTTTAACTACCCTGCCGTTATGCTGCCGAAATTTTGAATAATATTCGTGTGTTTGAATTAATTTCATTTGTTGAAACTATATTTATTCGTTGAATAGTAAGCCTTCATGTATTGAGTCGATATTCATTCGTTGGATAGAAATTCATGTGTTGAATGGTATTCGTGTTTTAAATATAAAAATCACATTTTTATCTACATATATAAACTATAGAAAACCTTCATGTGCTGAATCGATATTCATTCGTTGAATTGAAATTCATGTGTTGAATGGTATTCGTGTTTTAAATGTAAAAATCACATTTTTATCTACATATATAAACTATAGAAAACCGTATGTTGAATCGATATTCATTCGTTGAATTGAAATTCATGTGTTGAATGGTATTCGTGTTTTAAATATAAAAATCACATTTTTATCTACATATATAAACTATAGAAAACCTTCATGTGCTGAATCGATATTCATTCGTTGAATTGAAATTCATGTGTTGAATGGTATTCGTGTTTTAAATATAAAAATCACCTTTTTATCTATATATATAAACTATAGAAAACCTTCAAGTGTTGAATCAAAATTCATTCGTTGAATTGAAATTCATGTGTTGAATGGTATTCATATTTTGAAAGAAATTGTTTTATAATAAAAATCCAATTTTTATCATCGATATGAACTATATAAAATAATCTTGTTTTGAAATAAATTGTTTTATAATAAAAATCCTATTTTTATCACCTATATTAACTATATAAAATAGTAGAGTTTTGAAATAAATTGTTTTACATTAAAAATCACATTTTTATTATATACATGAATTGTTAAAAATAGTGAAGTGTCGAAATAGAAGACAGTTTGATAAAAATATCATTTTTATCAAAAGTATGAAAATCATATAGTTTGAAATCGAAGAATCGATATATATATAAATAGAATCGAAACATATCGAATAACGACGCTGCAGTTTATATTTTGAAACCGTGTTTTCAAACAATTAGTACGGGAGATCCGACCATCGGATTTTCCCGAAATCGCAACCGTTGGGTTCACTTTGGAAATATCTTTCCAACGACACCAACTTTGTAAAAATCCAACGGTTGGATTGTCTGGAATGTTTAATTCAAATCTGAAGAAAAACAGCGCCAGAATCGATTATATTTATATATATATATATGTGTGTATAAATATAATTATATTTAATCGAATAACGATGCTGCAGTTCGTATTTTGAAATCGAAACTTCAAACGATTATACCGGGAGATCCGACCGTCGGATTTTCCCGAAACTGGAACCATTAGATTCGTTTTGAAAAGATCTTTCAAATGATGTAAATTTTTTGAAGATCCGACGGTTAGATTTTTAGATACATGTAAATCAAATCTGAAGTAAAACAGCGCCACGGCCGCATTATGGCCCGAAGCGTCGTTTTTAATAAATTGACTATTTTAAAATAAATAAAAATAGCGATAAATCGTTATAAAATATTATAAACGATACGGATGAGAAATTTAGAAACTAACTGAAGGTTGGCTAAGTCGAATGGTTTCTTGGGTGTTGATCTGATGTTGGTTACGGCCTTCGGGGTTAATATTTGGGAAATCGTTCTCTTACTGATTGACGGTTAGTGACTAATGAATTGAAATGATGCGTATGTATGTTAGTGTTGCACTTGTTTATTATATACGCGAGTTGCTCAGAAAGACCGGGTTTATCCCATTCTGAATAATTGAATCGACGATAAGAAGTCGAAGATGAAGACGGGGGTTGAAGACCGATCTTCACCTCGTTTGGATGGCCACTGAGGTCCTGATTGGGAGGCATCCCGAAATATGGATAATGAGTGGTGCTCGTCCAGACGTACGTGGGAATCAATGGATATACGAGGTATTTAGAGCCTCCGGTTTCGTTCAGACCCAGAATGGACTTGCAAATGGACTGTGTGTCTGACATTGGAATTCATTATGTGCGATTGATAACCATCAGTTGCATGGTGTAAATTGCCGGTGTGGCATGCTAAGATGCAGTGAACAGGGCTTCTGTTGAAAATAAAAGTCTTGTGATTGATGATCAAAGCACCGCCTATGTGGCTTAGCTTTGTGTATAACGTGAATTCGCGAGCCTCACACCCCGGTATGAACCAGAAACGGGAGAGGACATCAGGGAGGGCCTGCGTTTCTTTCTAGCTAGGAGTTGTGTCGGTGTTTTTACATGGCCTGACATTTTACTTATGTGGTTGTTGCTGTTGCGAGGCGCCTCGGATATACCGGTGACTATGTGAAGCCGAAGGAGCCATTCGTTGGCTCGTTTACGCCCCATAGGGCGGGGAAACGCAGTGTTCAGGCATAATAATCCACATCGGTGGACCGGCCCTGACGATCCAAGGGGTAGTTGCGGCTGTTCCTGAGGGGCGGGCTAGAGCGTCTCGAATTCGGTGAGGACGATCCCTTGCCTCGGTTCATGACGGAAATCCAATTTTTAAATACGACATCGTGCGGTTTTGATTGTATATATATATATATATATATATATATATATATATATATATATATATATATATATGGCGACATGATATATAGTACCCATGCTGTCTATGATTGATAGTTATGATTCGAAATTGTTTTTGAAACATATAAACACTAGTAATAATATCATTTGCTTTTGTTTTATCCGTATCAACCATATTTTAGCCATTATAAGGTAAAACTCTATCCTCCGGTTTGCGTTGCATTGTGTGATGGGAACTGAGTCTTATAATGGCTTCATTTTTATAAAAAGCATTGCGATGTTTAAAAGAATGATTTGTTTTAAAGCCCTGGCAATCCCATGGAGTAAACCCGTTCCATGAAAGTGGTGTGGTCCTGTGATTAGCCTTATTTTAAATGTGTTGAGTAGATTTCTCATACCAGTCCCATGACTGACTCGTAGTTTGTTTCACTTTCAAACTCGGGTGCCCCTTTTTCTACACGGGCAGCCTTGTATTCAGGTTTTTGCTGGCTTTCACTGGATAGCTTGAGCTGAAGATGGATTCTATCATTTATTAATTGTTATGCTGTTCAGTTCCTATTGTACATTATGTTTGTTTTCCGCTGTTGACATATATGTATAGCTGAACTGTATTTGTACTAAGTATGATCCTGTAAACTGTGTAACTCTGATGATTACGTTTATCCAGTATATTCTATTGTGCATTATCTGGTGCATTTATTTATTTATGTTCTGCTATTATCTGTGTATGTGTTGTATTCCAAAGATTACCCTTGCCGCCGTCAGTACGGAGTTTGGGGTCGTCACAACGTGGTATCAGAGCTTTTTTTAAGCTTAATTCTGGAATATAACATATTAACGAACTCTTCAGAAATAGAACCAGTAGTGTTCTAGGACGAGTAACTCATTACAGTGGGATCAATAATATCCTAGTATGAGTAGTAGAATGAAATAACACCTAGATAGACACATTTACATTCAAGTATTTGTCTCTAAGTTTTGAAATATCTTTTCTGTGACCTGACACTTGATCTGCTGTTTGCAGAAGTACTAGAAAATGAGTGCCAGAAACAGAAGAAGTAATACTGACCCGGATATAGAAGCTCTATTTATGAAATATAGAAATCTGGGTGGAAAACCCTTCTCGGGTGAAGAATCAATTATGAAAACACAAGCACGGATTCGTTCGGCTGAGAAAATCTTTGAAGGATTAAAGCTGAGGGATGACCAGAAAAGATTACTGGCTTCATGGGCACTCAAAGACGAAGCTCTGTTCTGGTGGGATTCGGTTATCAAGAATAATCTAGAAGGTGATATCACCTGGGATAGATTCAAAGTGATTTTCCTGGAAAGATTTACTCCTCTAGAAGCAATTGAGGACTATGTGATGAATTTTCTTATTTGATACAAGGAGATATGGTCATTCCAAAATATCATAAGAAATTCAATGAACTTTCTCACTTTGCCCCTCATCTAATTCAAAATCCGAAGAGGAAGAATTTGAGATTTATCAACGGGCATCAAAGAAAATATCAGAACAATGTAATGAGGAATGTGAAGCTTCCTTTTTCAGACATGATTTATATGGCTTATCAGTACGAAGATCTAGACAAGAAAGGTATGTTACAGTACGAAGAGGAAGTCAGCTCTAGTAATAAAATTGAGTCTGAAACTGATCGTCCTGTAGCCAGTACAATGTCAGAGGTCAGTAAGAAGCCCAGAGCCATGAGGAAGAGGACTAGATCTGAGAAAGAACCGATAATAACTGCCACATGCTCAAGCTGCAATAGGCAGGGACATTTGGCGATAAGTTGCAAGTCTTTGAATAAACGAAGAAAGAATGAATCTAAATCCAAGCACAAGTTTCATTCAGCCCGAGAATGTAATCTTTGTCATCGGGCTGGTCACGTAAAGCAAGACTGCTGGATGTTAAAAAAGACCAATGTGGTTCAAGTAAATGAAGTGGTAGAAACTTCAGCACCCTCAGAAAGTCAGGAAAGGGCTGATGTCCTAGAAGGCACGCTTAATGTCAAAAACATTCCGGTTAAAGTGCTGTTTGATACAAGTGCGTCACGAAGCTTCATTGCCAAGAATGCAGTTAAGAAGTTGAATTTGAATGTGAAGAAGCTCAAAGAACCAATGACTGTCCAAAATCTGGTTGGGGTTCCATCGATCTCAGTAGGGTTTGTGCAGTACCTATCTCTTTTTTCTTCTATAAATTCCCCACTATCTCTATAGTCATGAATTTTAATGAATTCGATCTTATTCTGGGATTGGATTGGCTAACCAAATATGAAGCAGAGGTTAGATGCGCCGAGAGAGTTGTTAGGGCTAAGATTAAATCAGGGAATTATATAACCATACCGTGTGAAGGTCAGAAATCTAATAGAAAAGACTTCTGGGCAGCTCTCGATGTTTCTCCTGTTCAAATAGAAAATATCCCTGAAGTCACAGAGAATATTCCTGACCTCATCAAAGACATTCTTGTCATCAAGAATTATGCGGATGTGTTTGAAGAAGTTGTTCGCTTACCTCCGCAGAGAGAAATAGATTTCAAGATTACTTTGATTCCAAATGCGAGGCCGGTAGTTCACGCTATTCGAAGAATGTCCTTGAAAGAGAAAGAGGAATTAGACAATCAAACACGACAGCTCGTATGGAAGGGTCTGATCCGGCCTAGTTTCTCTGATTGGGGTGCAGCAGTGGTGTTTGTCCCAAAATCTGACGGTACTCTACGGCTATGTGTGGATTATCGTGATTTGAACAAACAGACAATAAAGAATAAATATCCATTGCCGCGAATCGATGATTTATTGGATCGTCTGAATGGGGCACAAGTTTTCTGTAACACCCCGCAAATTCTATAACTGTGAAATTAACAAATTAAAGTATAATTAATTTCAAATCAAAGAACTAAGGGAAACGGGATACGCCATTGCGTTCGTCTCGGAAAAATACGCAAAATAGAGTCCGAGTTTTCGAAAAACGGAGTCCGTATGAAGAAGATATGGCCTTCGGAAGTTTCTGAATTAAATTTAAATTTCAAACAGAATAAAACAGTTTAAAAAATTAAAAGTGGGGCCCAATGGGCCAAGGCGGAAGAACACCCGCCTCACGCACCCAGGTCGACTGGGCTGTCGACCTGGTCTAACCAGGTCGACAGGCCTGTCGACAGGGCTGTCGACAGGTGTGTCGACCTGGTCCAGACCAGGTCGAACCCAGTCTAACCCGGCTGGCCTATTCTCTTTGGTCGATTTTCTGTGGTCTGCTTTGTCATTAGGGCTAGGTGGCAAGCTCTAATTGGTCTCTCCTTAGGATGAATGGCTACGATCAATCCAAGCGACATCAATGGTTCTAATCAGTTCATTACCCCTATAAAAAGGACCCTAGACTCTACCTAGGTTTCTTGTACAATTCTCTAGCCTCCATTGCTCTCTTCTTCTAATAAAAAAATAAAAATGGCATCTCTGCTCTGCTGGAATTAAAACTAGAAGATAATCAACATCAGCCTAAGCAACTCAATTCAAACTAGAGATTAAAATTTCTGCAAAGATTCGACAACAAGTTCTTTCTTTAATCCAATCAAGGCAAGTACAGTTATTCTCCGCTATAAACGTTAATTATAATTTTGATATGCATTTAAATCTGAGTTTGAGGTTGTATTCTCTTCTGTTAGATCTGTTTTCTGTGACTGTTCTATATTCCTTTCTTCTTTTCTGTTTCTATAGCCAGGCTACCACGAGCCTGTGCCTAATCTCATAAGAGATGAACGTATGAACGCAAGTTTTGGGATGAATGATGAGAAATTTGACAAAACCAAATTGAATGTATGACTTTAGGTCTGAGGCATAAAATATATTGGACATATGACTTGGGATTGGATGCATAAATTTGACTATGAACATATAATTTATGCATGTTGTATGCATAGTTATGTTGTAATTTAGACCTGTAATTAATTAGAACAAAATAGCATATGTTATAAACTAGTTTTAGACCTATGCATATTTTGTGATAAAAGAAGAAGAGGAACCACTGTAAAGATTGCATATGATTTGAGACTTTGGACAAAATGCATATAAAAAGGCAAGATCTGATTTTTAGAAGATATGGTTTAAAGATTTATATTATTGGGGATAGTTTGCATAATAATTCATGACACGAAAAGAATGAAGATATGGAAACTTAAGATTTACATTAATTAGGATATCTAGTATTGTAATTACACCTAAATAGGGATTTTTGGATATATGGCATGCATTGGAATTAATGGTTATATTTGGTATAATTTATATGTGAATCTGCTGTAAATGCTAGTTTAACAAAAATTGGAACATATGTTATAGGGTAAATTATGTCCATATTCTGCGCTATGTAAATGTATGCAAACATGGAAGTATATGATCATATTGTGAATCATGACATTATTTAGGCATATGAACTTAGGCCTAATTTATGTTTAGGCAAGGCATGTAAATAGAACCTTTAGAAATATTAAATTTGCTAAATCTGCTAAATTGCCAAGTTGCCTAAACTGCTAGTTTTGTTTATTGCCTAGACTGCTAATTAGATTGAAATGCCTAATCTGTTAAATTTGTCGGTTGAAATGCCTAACCTGTTATATGCCAAAATCTGCTAAGTTGCTAAATCTGTTAAATCCGTTAAGTCATATAAAATCTGTTATCTGCTATGTTGATATAATCATCCTGTTATTGATATAATCTGAATTGGCATATTTATTGGGCGTGCGCATAAACGGTAAATTATTAATTAATTGGCCGCAAAGATAAACATGGCTAACTCGAGGTTAGAATGAGTTTGCGGCGTAAATCTGCCCGGAACCGCCCGGCACATCCAGTGGCCGCAAACAATAGGTTCTAATGTGAGAAGTTAGTCATAACATGCGTAAGACACGAGGTTAGGTCTGGCTTGTGGCAGAAGTCTGCCCAGAACCGCCCGGCATATCCAGCGGCCACAAGCTACCGACCTAATGTGAGAGGTCTGTGCATTAATAATTAATTAATGCAAAATCTAAGATAAGAATGACGTCTAAAACGTATTGGGGAAAATAGGGTTAAACCAAAGGGATTAATAGATGTAGTAAAACCCGTCCATGAATCTGTAGGCCCAATACAAAGTTAGACAAATCTGAAAAATCTGTACATCTGACCTGTTAGTCTGGAAACTTGTTAACTTAATTTGTGAATTAGTAAACCTGAATTCTGTATGTCTGAACTTGTAAACAAGTTAATCTGAAATCTGTTAGTCTTGGGACACAAGGTTAGGAGGGGAATTACTTGTGTCATCTGTTGTTTGGGACCCATATTAGTCAGTAACCCTTTCTGGTATCAAAACTTTGACCCAACAGTAAGTAGGGTCCGGGCACGCTTACTGAACTAATTATAAGTGGTTCATTCTGATAATGGCGAGGGGTGTTGATGGTGCGTTCCAACCGGGTCATGTGCGTGCATGGATCCCGGTCTGCCTCTGAGGATGTAAGACGCCGTGACATCTGTAAATAGGTCTGTGCCAATTGGTTGTCACTTTAGGGAGTGATACACCCTACTGTGGGGCCGACACAGGATATTTATGTATTAGGGAGCCGATCGCTTGGGGTAGGGTTTTAGGGTACGCTTAGTTCTGTCTGTTTCTGTTGGTACCGTCTGTTTCTGTTGGGTGGTAACACCTGTCTGTTTCTGTGTGGTACCGTCTGTCCGGGTGGTAAAGGCCCATTACTAGTGTACACCTAATTCCACATTCTGTCTCCATAGGGATAAATCTGTTTCTTCTTCTGTCTGTTTCTGATCGGGTAGTAAAGGCCCATTATTAGCATTCTGTTTCTGTTAAAAGTATTCTGTACCCGTTCCTGCTTCAATTTAGACATTAGGGTGACACCTAATTCTGCTATACTAGTATTAGTGCAGAGAAGTGTAAAACAATAGTTTATATCATTCTGTTTTTCTGTTATATCTGCTACACCTGTTATAGTTATCTCACATCCAGTTTTATGTTCATATCATATTATTATTATCTGTTCATATGCTGAAAGTCACTGGACTTGCCAGACTTTTTGTCTGACCCTTGTTGTTTCGCCTCCTTTCTTCCGTTTCCCCCCCAGGTTATCCAAGGAGGGAAATACTTTAGCTTGATCCGGATTTCTCTTTGCTTGAAGTGCTTAAAGTATGGCTTGGCTCTGTATGGCTTCCGTTCCATGGGGATTATGATTTTAAACTATGCATTTTGAAGGCTTTTGTACAAGACTGATATTTTGTACTTGAATTCTGGAATTGAAAGGATGTAACCATATTAATTTTCTGTTTCCGCTGTAATAAAGTTAAAATTTTTCAAGTATTGTTTTATCTGTCTTGTAAGTTTCTGTTCTGTTTACTAAAATGCTCCACCAAAGTTAAGGCATTCCCTTTGTGAGTGACCTTAACGGAGGTGGGGTGTTACACTTGGTATCAGAGCTGAAGGTTACCAGATTTTATAACAAGTTTTGAAAATTATTTTCAAAAAAAAAAAGGGTTTTGAAAGGAAGTATTTTCAAAAATAAAGCTTATTTTGAAAAACATGATCCCCAAGAGCCATATATCTTTCTTTCAGTCCTTTTTGTATTGAACCTTTCCTTTTTCGTTCCAGCATGTCTGAAGCATCTGAGATACCAGAGGGTGTTCATGTACCCGGTTGGTTTCGTCAATATCTTGAGGCTAGGACCGCCGCTGCAGGTCCAGCAAATGATCCCCCTCCTCCACCCCCTTCTCGTGCTATTGCTTTCTCAAAAATCTGTAGAGATTTTAGGGCCATGGGTGGGAAGGATTTCAAAGGAACTGAATCATTCGTAGAAGCAAGGAATTGGCTCAAAGAAACTGAGGATCTGTTCGTTATCTTCGAGGTGGACGATAGGCAGAAGGTACAGTTGGCAGTATGGCTGCTCAAAGACGAAGCTTCCTACTGGTGGGAAGTCACTAACGCCGAGAGACCAATTGAGACTTGGATGGATTTCAGAACGAGGTTTGAGACAAAATTCCTCTCGCAAGCTGAACGAAGTTTACAATTGGAAAAGTTCTTGTCTCTTAAGCAAGGAAGTATGACGGTCAAGGAATACATCAACCAGTTCAACCAACTAGCAAGATTCGGATTGGATTTAGTCAACACTCAGCATAAAAAGGCTCTCCGCTTTGTTAAAGGATTGAATGAGCCACTGCACAGCCTAGCCATGACCCATGTACCCATGGGAGCAACTTACGAGAAATTGGTGGATATGGCACTACTGCACGAGGAAGACAAGGGCCCGAAAGAGACAAAGAAGGAAGAAACACAGAATAAGAAGGCGGGGCCCAAAAAGGAAACACAAAAGAAGGATGAGAAGTCTGAAGATAAGAAGGGGAAAAAGTGCTTTACTTGTGGGAGCTCAACTCATCTGAACAAGGATTGCAGAAAAAGGAAGGGCGCTTGCTTCAACTGTGGGGAGATGGGACACTTCACTAGGGACTGCCCGAAGAGACGAGGACAAGGAGGGCAGGCGAACACTCTTGAGGCTAGTGGCTAGGATAGAAATAGGAAAGTTTCTATAGTAGGTTTAAATTCTTTATCTGATTATGGAGTTAAGACTTTTTCTGATTCTGGTATTTTGATTTTGTAATCGATACTCTGCACTTTAATACTAGTATTATTTCTGAATTCCGCTATAGACTCAGACCCATAAGGGTTATGGATCATCTGTTTGAGATTGGGGTTTTGAGGGATATCTGTGTTAGGCGTCAAGTATGACGCATACATTCTGAGTTTTCGTGGGGTATGATTTTATCATGCTTGGCTTCCTAAGAATCATTACGGAACCTGATCTGTACCAATAGTCTGTAAATATCTAAATACTTTTTATAGGATTTCCAGTCTTGACATTTCCTCTGGGTGTCAATTTGATGTTGGTTTCGGTCTTTGGGGCCGATACTTAGGACCCATGTCTAATGGGAACCAAATTTTCGTTCTATCCGTACTCGCTTCCATCATTCGACTGTATCCTATCGATCGAATATTTGAACTTTAGGTAGAAACTAATGGGTGTAAACATGTGTTTGAGACATGTTATGTTTGATGGTTGCAAGTGGATGCAAGTGGTTGCTAGTGGTTGCTCGTGGATGCATATACACACACTAGGCACTAGATCGGCTCGAAAGCACTCTCATACTGCATATGGATGTGTGAGCATTTTTAAATTTTTATGGATGAAAAATGGTTGAATCAGCATATGGATGTTGCATATGAATGAGCAGTTGTGCACTCATATAGAAATGATATGTCTCAAGTAGGAAAATTTGCATACATATTGGACTCATGGCAGTAACATGATTCGCATTAAGGAGGTCGACTGAATCAGTGGGCCGCCTGATTTTGCATTAGATACGGACATGAACACACACTGTGCATTTAAACATGAAAGCATTAGAAGTCTATAAGGACAATGGATGCCTGTGGTTGATGATTGAGTAGATGGATGATTGGATGGTAGGACACATTCTTCTTAACTTGAAGATTTCGGGGACGAAATCCTTTTAAGTGGGGGAGAATGTAACACCCCGCAAATTCTATAACTGTGAAATTAACAAATTAAAGTATAATTAATTTCAAATCAAAGAACTAAGGGAAACGGGATACGCCATTGCGTTCGTCTCGGAAAAATACGCGAAATAGAGTCCGAGTTTTCGAAAAACGGAGTCCGTATGAAGAAGATATGGCCTTCGGAAGTTTCTGAATTAAATTTAAATTTCAAACAGAATAAAACAGTTTAAAAATTTAAAAGTGGGGCCCAATGGGCCAGGGCGGAAGAACACCCGCCTCACGCACCCAGGTCGACTGGGCTGTCGACCTGGTCTAACCAGGTCGACAGGCCTGTCGACAGGGCTGTCGACAGGTGTGTCGACCTGGTCCAGACGAGGTCGAACCCAGTCTAACCCGGCTGGCCTATTCTCTGTTGGTCGATTTTCTGTGGTCTGCTTTGTCATTAGGGCTAGGTGGCAAGCTCTAATTGGTCTCTCCTTAGGATGAATGGCTACGATCAATCCAAGCAACATCAATGGTTCTAATCAGTTCATTACCCCTATAAAAAGGACCCTAGACTCTACCTAGGTTTCTTGTACAATTCTCTAGCCTCCATTGCTCTCTTCTTCTAATAAAAAAATAAAAATGGCGTCTCTGCTCTGCTGGAATTAAAACTAGAAGATAATCAACATCAGCCTAAGCAACTCAATTCAAACTAGAGATTAAAATTTCTGCAAAGATTCGACAACAAGTTCTTTCTTTAATCCAATCAAGGCAAGTACAGTTATTCTCCGCTATAAACGTTAATTATAATTTTGATATGCATTTATATCTGAGTTTGAGGTTGTATTCTCTTCTGTTAGATCTGTTTTCTGTGACTGTTCTATATTCCTTTCTTCTTTTCTGTTTCTATAGCCAGGCTACCACGAGCCTGTGCCTAATCTCATAAGAGATGAACGTATGAACGCAAGTTTTGGGATGAATGATGAGAAATTTGACAAAACCAAATTGAATGTATGACTTTAGGTCTGAGGCATAAAATATATTGGACATATGACTTGGGATTGGATGCATAAATTTGACTATGAACATATAATTTATGCATGTTGTATGCATAGTTATGTTGTAATTTAGACCTGTAATTAATTAGAAAAAAATAGCATATGTTATAAACTAGTTTTAGACCTATGCATATTTTGTGATAAAAGAAGAAGAGGAACCACTGTAAAGATTGCATATGATTTGAGACTTTGGACAAAATGCATATAAAAAGGCAAGATCTGATTTTTAGAAGATATGGTTTAAAGATTTATATTATTGGGGATAGTTTGCATAATAATTCATGACATGAAAAGAAGGAAGATATGGAAACTTAAGATTTACATTAATTAGGATATCTAGTATTGTAATTACACCTAAATAGGGATTTTTGGATATATGGCATGTATTGGAATTAATGGTTATATTTGGTATAATTTATATGTGAATCTGCTGTAAATGCTAGTTTAACAAAAATTGGAACATATGTTATAGGGTAAATTATGTCCATATTCTGCGCTATGTAAATGTATGCAAACATGGAAGTATATGATCATATTGTGAATCATGACATTATTTAGGCATATGAACTTAGGCCTAATTTATGTTTAGGCAAGGCATGTAAATAGAACCTTTAGAAATATTAAATTTGCTAAATCTGCTAAATTGCCAAGTTGCCTAAACTGCTAGTTTTGTTATATTGCCTAGACTGCTAATTAGATTGAAATGCCTAATCTGTTAAATTTGTCGGTTGAAATGCCTAACCTGTTATATGCCAAAATCTGTTAAGTTGCTAAATCTGTTAAATCCGTTAAGTCATATAAAATCTGTTATCTGCTATGTTGATATAATCATTCTGTTATTGATATAATCTGAATTGGCATATTTATTGGGCGTGCGCATAAACGGTAAATTATTAATTAATTGGCCGCAAAGATAAACATGGCTAACTCGAGGTTAGAATGAGTTTGCGGCGTAAATCTGCCCGGAACCGCCCGGCACATCCAGTGGCCGCAAACAATAGGTTCTAATGTGAGAAGTTAGTCATAACATGCGTAAGACACGAGGTTAGGTCTGGCTTGTGGCAGAAGTCTGCCCGGAACCGCCCGGCATATCCAGCGGCCACAAGCTACCGACCTAATGTGAGAGGTCTATGCATTAATAATTAATTAATGCAAAATCTAAGATAAGAATGACGTCTAAAACGTATTGGGGAAAATAGGGTTAAACCAAAGGGATTAATAGATGTAGTAAAACCCGTCCATGAATCTGTAGGCCCAATACAAAGTTAGACAAATCTGAAAAATCTGTACATCTGACCTGTTAGTCTGGAAACTTGTTAACTTAATTTGTGAATTAGTAAACCTGAATTCTGTATGTCTGAACTTGTAAACAAGTTAATCTGAAATCTGTTAGTCTGGGGACACAAGGTTAGGAGGGGAATTACTTGTGTCATCTGTTGTTTGGGACCCATATTAGTCAGTAACCCTTTCTGGTATCAAAACTTTGACCCAACAGTAAGTAGGGTCCGGGCACGCTTACTGAACTAATTATAAGTGGTTCATTCTGATAATGGCGAGGGGTGTTGATGGTGCGTTCCAACCGGGTCATGTGCGTGCATGGATCCCGGTCTGCCTCTGAGGATGTAAGACGCCGTGACATCTGTAAATAGGTCTGTGCCAATTGGTTGTCACTTTAGGGAGTGATACACCCTACTGTGGGGCCGACACAGGATATTTATGTATTAGGGAGCCGATCGCTTGGGGTAGGGTTTTAGGGTACGCTTAGTTCTGTCTGTTTCTGTTGGTACCGTCTGTTTCTGTTGGGTGGTAACACCTGTCTGTTTCTTTGTGGTACCGTCTGTCCGGGTGGTAAAGGCCCATTACTAGTGTACACCTAATTCCACATTCTGTCTCCATAGGGATAAATCTGTTTCTTCTTCTGTCTGTTTCTGATCGGGTAGTAAAGGCCCATTATTAGCATTCTGTTTCTGTTAAAAGTATTCTGTACCCGTTCCTGCTTCAATTTAGACATTAGGGTGACACCTAATTCTGCTATACTAGTATTAGTGCAGAGAAGTGTAAAACAATAGTTTATATCATTCTGTTTTTCTGTTATATCTGCTACACCTGTTATAGTTATCTCACATCCAGTTTTATTTTCATATCATATTATTATTATCTGTTCATATGCTGAAAGTCACTGGACTTGCCAGACTTTTTGTCTGACCCTTGTTGTTTCGCCTCCTTTCTTCCGTTCCCCCCCAGGTTATCCAAGGAGGGAAATACTTTAGCTTGATCCGGATTTCTCTTTGCTTGAAGTGCTTAAAGTATGGCTTGGCTCTGTATGGCTTCCGTTCCATGGGGATTATGATTTTAAACTATGCATTTTGAAGGCTTTTGTACAAGACTGATATTTTGTACTTGAATTCTGAAATTGAAAGGATGTAACCATATTAATTTTCTGTTTCCGCTGTAATAAAGTTAAAAATTTTCAAGTACTGTTTTATCTGTCTTGTAAGTTTCTGTTCTGTTTACTAAAATGCTCCACCAAAGTTAAGGCATTCCCTTTGTGAGTGACCTTAACGGAGGTGGGGTGTTACCCTTTCTCAAGGATGGACCTAGATACAGGCTTCCATCAACTTCGAATTGCTAAATAATGTGTTCCAATGACAGCATTCAGAGGTCCAGACTTATTCTATGAGTGGTTAGTAATGCCCTTCGGCTTATGTAACGCTCAAGCCTATTTCGTCGATCTAATGAACAGAGTATTCAGAGGAGTATTGAATAAATTTTTTATGGTTTTCATTGATGATATTCTTATCTTCTCTAAGTCAGAAAGCGAGCACAAAAAACATTTGGAACAAGTGTTAGAAATTCTCAGGAAGAATGTGTTGAAAGAAAAGTTTTCCAAATGTATATTCTGGCAAGATGAAGTAAAATTTCTGGGCCATGTCGTATCAAAAGAAGGAATTGCTGTGGATCCAAGTAAAATCACAGCTATTCAGAATTGGAAACAGCCCAGTACCCCTACATAAGTCCGCAGTTTTCTCGGATTGGCTAGTTATTACTGGAGGTTCGTTAAAAACTTTTCGAAGATATCTGGTCACTTAACGAAGCTTACGAAGAAGCACCCTAAATTCAAATGGACTCCAGAAAGTGAGGAGGCTTTTGAAGAGCTAAAGTTAAGATTAACGACTACTCCAGTGTTAACAATTATCGACGACAATCAGGATTTAAAAGTCTGGACAGATGCCTCTAGAGAAGGCCTTGGCGCAGTGTTAATGCAAAGGGGTTAAGTAATTGCTTATGCTAGCCGTCAGCTGAAGCCGCATGAGAAAAACTACGTAACTCATGATCTTGAGTTATTGGCTATAGTATTCGCCTTGAAAACCTGGAGGCACTATCTTCTGGGTGAGAGATTTGAACTGTTTACAGATCACCAGTCGTTAAAGCATCTGTTCACCCAGAAAGACTTGAATCTGAGGCAGCAACGTTGGCTAGAGTTCCTTGCAGCATACGATTTTGAGATTATATACACTCCAGGGAAATCCAATGTCGTGGCAGATGCGTTAAGCCGAAAGAATGAAATGATCGCCAGTTTTATTATCATGACTTCATTGATAGATAAAATATCTGCTCTTCAAAAGGATGATCACTTCATTCAGAAGATCATAGAGATAATTCAAAAAGGTGAACCCTCGAGTTTTCAAGTTGATAATGATGAGATTCTAAGGCTCAAAGGTTGAATCTGTGTCCCTAACATTCCTGAGCTCCGAAAGGAAGTACTGGATGAATGCCACAAGTCAAAACTTAGTATCCATCTGGGAGTAAGCAAAATGTACAATGACATCAAACGGACTTTCTGGTGGAAGTCGATGAAGAGGGACATTTCTTTATATGTTAGCCGATGACCTACTTGCCAGCTAGTCAAAAGAGACCAACAGAAACTGGCTGGACTGTTGCAACCGCTGGACGTTCCAGGCTGGAAGTGGGAACATATTTCCATGGACTTCATTGATGGTCTGCCCAAAACCAGGAAAGGGAATGACAGTATTTGGGTGATCGTAGATCGCTTCACGAAGACCGCCCATTTCATACCTGTCAGATCAAACAGAACTGCTCAGAGTCTGGCGTAGATATACTTCAAGGAAATTGTAAGGCTACATGGAGTGCCGCTCAGTATAGTTAGTGATAGAGATACAATATTTACTAGCAAATTCTGGGAGGCATTTCAAGTAGAGCTTGGAACGAAGTTGAACTTGAGCACCGCATATCATCCTCAGACAGATGGTCAAACTGAGAGGGTGAATCGTATACTAGAAGATCTATTGCGGGCTTGTGTTCTAGATTTCGGTGGATCATGGGAAGACCATCTGCATTTGGCTGAATTCTCGTATAACAACAGCTACCAGGCGAGCCTGACAATGTCACCATTCGAAGCATTATATGGTAGACCGTGCCGATCTCCTGCTTGTTGGGTTGAACCCGGTAATAGACTAGTGTTAGGGCCAGATATGATCAGAGAAGCTGCCGACAAAGTCGATTTCATTAAGAAGCGATTACTCGCTGCTCAAAGCTGACAGAAGAGCTATGCCGATAGGAGAAGAAGAGATATATCATTTGATGTTGGCGACTATGTATATTTAAAAGTATCGCCGATGAGAGGAGTTATCCGGTTCGGTAAAACGGGGAAGTTGGCGCCCAAATTCATTGGTCCATTTCCTATTCTGGAACGGATCGGAACTCTCGCTTATAGGGTTAAATTGCCAGATTGGTTGCCTGGAGTGCATGATGTATTTCATATATCTCAACTTCGAAAGCACGTTCATGATCCAGACTTGATCGTGGAAGAAGCAGCTCAACAGGATATTGAAATTACTCCAGAATTAGCTGTGAGAAGAGAGCCGCTAAAGATCATCGGCAAAGAAACCAAAGAGCTGAGGAACAAGAAGGTTCACTTAGTCTAAGTGCAATGGAGTGGAGATCTGCGAGATTATACTTGGGAAACTGAGGAGAGCATTCAGAAAGCCTATCCTTGATGCCGAGTGGATATCTCTGATTGACTCCGGTGCAAGGTACATTTACCATACTTTGCATTATCAATTAGTTCTCTACTTTGTTGTTATTTTCTTTCCATAGTTGTGCATTTTAAATTCTATAGTCTAAATGATTTTTAAAAGAGTATAGAAATTGATTAGTAATATTTGAAAAGTTAAAAACAATTTGATTGATTGTTTGTGATGTGTGATAGTAGAGTTGATTAATTAAATTATTAAAACGATAGTTAATTTGATCAATAATAGAATGAATGGTAGAATTTATTCGATTATATCACACATTGAACTGATTAGAAAATAGACAGAAATATATACATGTGCATTATATATGTTTGAACAAGTAAATGGATAGCTGTTGAGTAAAGATTTTATTTGCGTGCCCGACAAATAGGTAAACCTTAATGAGTTGGATGCGAAATATTATTATATCAACTCCTGTGAATGCCATTGGATGCGGAGTGCTGGTTATTCTGTGTGTAATAATAAATGTCTCCATAGGATAGTAACAATTAATTTTGAACTACACTGCATGGCATACTTCTGGAAGATAGGCATACTTCATCATATACCACATAAGCATTTGGAGCTTGTGTGACGAGGTGGAAGATTTACCATACGAGCGAGAGGCTTGTATGGCGATGACTATATTTTACAGGTTGAACTGATGACTGATATGAACTATTTAAATTGTAACGATAAAATTGCCAGATTAATAAAAAACCCACACGGGTCTGGAGTTGACAATAATCACGTCTCTCTGGTTAGTAGATACGGCACATGGACTATTTATTTCCCACACGGGACAAGGTGACGAGGATTTATCCTCAGGAGCATTTAAAATACACACTCCCTCAGGCTTTGACAGGGTGACGAGAATTTATTCTCTGGAGTTATTAACAATACACGCTCCCCTGTAAACACCAGAATATATCACTATAAATATGTGTATGCTTATTAGGATTTATTGGGTACCTAATACGGCTCAATAAATTTCCAAACCTCTCCCCGTACAAAGGAGGTTATTGCGAATTTTTTCGAAAATTCCGGGTGTTAGCCAAATTTTTGAAGAATTTGAAAATTCTCAGAAACTGAAAAGTTGGAGAATGGAAGCCATATTGAAAGTAGAGTTGATTAATCAAACCACTTTCGACCTTGTTCCTTTTCGAGGACGAAAAGTTTTAAGTGGGGGAGATTGTAACGAACCGGAAAATCTGAACCAATTTAAACTTTTTAAATTGGCTAAAATAATGAATTTTAAATATTTAAAATAAATATTTTAAATAATAGCAATGAAAAGTGAGTTTGAATCGACGTTTGAAAATGAATATAATTAATTCTAACTATAAACAAGGCCTGAAATGGCGCTGCAGTTTCAAAAGTTGAATTCAAACTTTGTCGGACTGTACCGGCTGCAAAACAAAACGGATTTGAGTGAAACCAAAAATATTTAAATCTGTTAGTGAATACCTTTCTAACGAATCTGAAAAATCGAAGTTTCATAGCGGGATGCAAAAGTTATGGCCAAATGAATTTTCAAAAAGGTCGCTATGAAATTTATATTGCCCGTGAAAATGGCTATTTTGCATACTACCTCGAAATTCGACGAAACCACTTTTGTTGGATCTGGGATGTGAAGTTATTGCTAGGTTTCAAATTTCATAATTTTTGAAGCTAATATGTGAGCGTGGCAAAGGAAAATGTGTTTTGGTCAATTATAGTTAAATTGGATCGACTAGAAATGGGCCATTTTTCAAACAGTCTTAGAATTCGACGAAACTAGTTTTGTTGGGACCGTATCGTCAAAACATAGCTAGATTTATTTTTCTGGAATTTTTCGAATCAGTTTGTGGCCCTGGAAAATTGAAATGTACGTTCAAATTAAATATTGAATGTTTTATATTTTAATTTGAATGGAAACAGACTGAAACAGTCGAATGGGCCTTCGAAACATATCCCATTGTGTTCAGAATGGGGGTAAAACGCTAGGGACGATAGTCGTTGGGTTTGATTTCGAGTTCGTGTGCAAAAACCCTATTTTAAAATTTAATAAAGTATGGACCAATAGGAAATTTTCTTTCACAATTATTTTAAAAATCAAAAAATCAAAAAACCCACGTATCAGCGCTCTCGACGGCGGAAAACCCTCGCCGCTTCTCCTCCTTTTTCCGACCAAACCAGGAGGAATTAGAACCCCCTCCAGTTAAACTTTTTGAAGATCCTAACGCCCTCTACAAATCCATATAAGGTTTGCCAATTTCCACTGAGTATTCGAGGAGATCTGACCCTCGAAAGTCATCAAATTTCAGCCGCCTCCGTGACTTCTGGGGGCCATCGATCGGAGCACCACCTACTGGCGAACGAGCGCCCTTCCAGCCTCTTCGACACCGTATAACCTGATCCACGTATCGTGCAACGATAGGCGAGAAAAATCAAAACCTAGTTTTGAAGAAAATAGAAAGGTAATGGCTTTGTTTTATTTAAACTAAAATTAACACTTTTAAACCGTTGCAAACTTTGAAAGTTCATATCTTTTTCGTTTCATGACGAAATTCGATGAAACAGGAAACATCGTGACCGTGTGGACGTCTTCTACCTTTTAGAGGAGACCGCATATTTTTCTGAGCCTTCTGCTATTTTTGGTGGAGTGGAACCCAATGTGAGATTTCTAATTTATAAACGGTATGGAAACCGATGAAGTATAAATTATATAGTCGATGTATGAGTTATATAAGCGTTGTACACCTCTTGTATAAGCGTTGTATAAGTTGTACTTTCGATGTATAAGTTGTATATGCATTGTAAAAATTATATATGTGTTGAAATAGGAGTGAAATGCTATATATAAATATATATATATATATACGCCCCTCGTCCATAAACCATGGACGATATTTATTGGTTGTGATTGGTGTGAAAAATTGATTGATAGCGAATGGTTGATTGGAATTGTTTGTGGTTGATATTGATTGATTGTGGTTGAAAAATACCCGTTTGTGGTTGAGAAATATTTGGTTGAAACCACATAGGATTAGTTTGTGGAAATGAAATAAATATACATGTCGCCTGCGTGCGAACTAGATGCATGATTCCCCATTGTCAAAAACCGCGAGGTTTTAAGGTAGAGCGAGGAGCCATACTAGGGACGGTCCTGGTTTTAACTACCCTGTCGTTATACTACCGAAATTTTGAATAATATTCTTGTGTTTGAATTATTTTCATTTGTTGAAACTATATTTATTCATTGAATAGTAAGCCTTCATATGTTGATTCGATATTCATTCGTTGGATAGAAATTCATGTGTTGAATGGTATTCGTGGTTTAAATATAAAAATCACATTTTTATCTACATATATAAACTATAGAAAACCTTCATGTGTTGAATCGATATTCATTCGTTGAATTGAAATTTATGTGTTGAATGGTATTCGTGTTTTAAATATAAAAATCACATTTTTATCTACATATATAAACTATAGAAAACCTTCATGTGTTGAATCGATATTCATTCGTTGAATTGAAATTCATGTGTTGAATGGTATTCGTGTTTTAAATATAAAAATCACATTTTTATCTACATATATAAACTATAGAAAACCTTCATGTGTTGAATCGATATTCATTCGTTAAATTGAAATTCATGTGTTGAATGGTATTCGTGTTTTAAATATAAAAATCACCTTTTTATCTATATATATAAACTATAGAAAACCTTCATGTGTTGAATCGAAATTCATTCGTTGAATTGAAATTCATGTGTTGAATGGTATTCATATTTTGAAAGAAATTTTTTTATAATAAAAATCCAATTTTTATCATCGATATGAACTATATAAAATAATCTTGTTTTGAAATAAATTGTTTTATAATAAAAATCCTATTTTTATCACCTATATTAACTATATAAAATAGTCGAGTTTTGAAATAAATTGTTTTACATTATAAATCACATTTTTATTATATACATGAATTGTTAAAAATAGTGAAGTGTTGAAATAGAAGACAGTTTTATAAAAATATCATTTTTATCAAAAGTATGAAAATCATATAGTTTGAAATCGAAGAATCGATAAGTGTATATATATATATATATATATATATAATCGAAACATATCGAATAACGACGCTGCGGTTCGTATTTTGAAACCGTGATTTCAAACGATTAGTACGGGAGATCCGACCATCGGATTTTCCCGAAACTGCAACCGTTGGGTTCGCTTTGGAAATATCTTTCCAACGGCACTAACTTTGTAAACATCCAACGGTTGGATTGTCTGGAATGTTTAATTCAAATCTAAAGAAAAACAGCGCCAGAATCGATTATATTTATATATATATATATATAAATATAATTATATTTAACCGAATAACGACGCTGCAGTTCGTATTTTGAAATCGAAACTTCAAACGATTATACCGGGAGATCCGACCGTCGGATTTTCCCGAAACTGGAACCTTGGATTCGTTTTGAAAAGATATTTCTAATGATGTAAATTTTGTGAAGATCCAACGGTTATATTTTCAGATATGTGTAAATCAATTCTGAATAAAAACAGCGCCATGGCCGCGTTATGGCCCGAAGCGTCGTTTTGAATAAATTGACTATTTTAAGATAAATAAAAATAGCGATAAATCATTATAAAATATTATAAATGATATGGATGAGAAATTTAGAAACTAACTGAAGGTTGGCTAAGTCAAATGGTTTCTTGGGTGTTGATCTGATGTTGGTTTCGTCCTTCGGGGTTAATATTTGGGAAATCGTTCTCTTACTGATTGACGGTTAGTGACTAATGAATTGAAATGATGTGTATGTATGTTAGTGTTGTACTTGTTTATTATATACGTGAGTTGCTCAGAAAGACCGGGTTTATCCCATTCTAAATAACTGAATCGACGATAAGAAGTCGAAGACGAAGACGGGGGTTGAAGATTGATCTTCACCTCGTTTGGATGGTCACTGAGGTCCTGATTGGGAGGCATCCCGAAATATGGATAATGAGTGGTGATCGTCCAGACGTACGTGGGAATCGATAGATATACGAGGTATTTAGTGCCTCCGGTTTCGTTCAGACCCAGAACGGACTTGCAAATGGACTGTGTGTCTAACATTGGAATTCATTCTGTGCGATTGATAACCATAAGTTGCATGGTGTAAATTGCCGGTGTGGCATGCTAAGATGCAGTGAACAGGGCTTCTGTTGAAAAGCAAAGTCTTGTGATTGATGATCAAAGCACCGCCTGTGTGGCGTAGCTTTGTGTATAACGTGAATTCGCGAGCCTCACACCCCGGTATGAACCAGAAACGGGAGAGGACATCAGGGAGGGCCTGCGTTTCTTTCTAGCTAGGAGTTGTGTCGGTGTTTTTACACGGCCTGACATTTTACTTATGTGGTTATTGCTGTTGCGAGGCGCCTCGGATATACAGGTGACTATGTGAAGCCGAAGGAGCCATTCGTTGGCTCGTTTACGCCCCATAGGGCGGGGAAACGCAGTGTTCCGGCATAATAATCCACATCGGTGGACCGACCCTGACGATCCAAGGGGTAGTTGCGGCTGTTCCTGAGGGGCGGGCTAGAGCGTCTCGAATTCGGTGAGGACGATCCCTTGCCTCGGTTCATGATGGAAATCCAATTTCCAAATACGACATCGTGCAGTTTTAATTGTATATATATGTGGCGACATGATATATGGTACCCATGCCGTCTATGATTGATAGTTATGATTCGAAATTGTTTTTGAAACATTTAAACACTAGTAATAATATCAATTGCTTTTGTTTTATTCGTATCAACCATATTTTGGCCATTATAAGGTAAAAATCTATCCTCCGGTTTGCGTTGCATTGTGTGATGGGAACTGAGTCTTATAATGGCTTCATTTTTATAAAAAGCATTGCGATGTTTAAAAGAATGATTTGTTTTAAAGCCCTGGCAATCCCATGGAGTAAACCCGTTCCACGAAAGTGGCGTGGTCCTGTGATTAGCCTTATTTTAAATGTGTTGAGTAGATTTCTCATACCAGTCCCATGACTGACTCGTAGTTTGTTACACTTTCAAATTCGAGTGCCCTTTTTTCTACACGGGCAGCCTTGTATTCAGGTTTTTGCTTGCTTTCCCTAGATAGCTGGAGCTGAAGATGGATTCTATCATTTATTTCTTTTTATGCTATTCAGCTCCTATTGTACATTATGTTTGTTTTCCGCTGTTGACATATATGTATAGCTGAACTGTATTTGTACTAAGTATGATCCTGTATACTATGTAACTCTGATGATTACGTTTATCCAGTATATTCTATTGTGCATTATCTGGTGTATTTATTTATTTCTGTTCTGCTATTATCTGTGTATGTGTTATATTCCAAAGATTACCCTTGCCACCGTCGGTACGGGGTTTGGGGTCATCACAACGAATTATTAATATTTTTAATAATTTTATCAAGGCCCGTACAATCGATTTCCATCAACGGCCATCAAACTGCACTTACAACGACCTTTTCCGAATTTGATTTGGACATAATCCCAAATCCAACCGTTAGATTTCTAATTTCTTGTATTCGGCAGAAAGCTCTTTTCGATACGAACCCAACGGTTCTGGTTTTAGGTGAATCCGACAGTCAGATCTCTCGTAATGTCCATTCGAAGTCAATGGTCGAAATTCACGAACTGCCGCAGCGCGGCACGTTCTGTCCAGGCCATTATATATATATAATATATATTATATATATTTCGTCGATTTCCTTTTAAAACGTATTTTATAAATCATTTTAAATTCGTTTTCAAAACGATTTCAACTTCCATCTCTAATTCAACTCAAAATTGAATTTTCCAATATAAATTCGTTTTAAATTCATTTCAAATCGATTTCAATTCAATTTCAATCCGCTTTAAATTCAATTCAAAACGATTTCAATTCTATTTTAATTTAATTCGAATTTCAATTCTATTCAAATTTCAATTCTATTTCAATTTCAATTCAAATTCAATTTCAATTTAATTCGAATTTCAATTTAATTCGAATTTCAATTCTATTCGAATTTCAATTCTATTCGAATTTCAATTCTATTTCAATTTCAATTCGAATTTCAAATTCAATTTCAATTTAATTCGAATTTCAATTTAATTCGAATTTCAATTCTATTCGAATTTCAATTCAATTTCAATTTCAATTCTGTTTCAACTTAATTCGAAATAAAATTCTATTTCAATTTAATTCGAATTTCAATTTAATTCGAATTTCAATTCTATTCAAATTTCAATTCTATTTCAATTTCAATTCGAATTTCAATACTATTTCAACTTAATTCGAAATTAAATTCTATTTCAATTTAATTCGAATTTCAATTCTATTTCAACTTCATATTCAATTTCAAATCAAAATTGAATATTCCATATCATCGATATATAAATGATAATATTTTCAAAACATTAGATTTTGAAATTAATTCCTTTTTGATATTCATTATAGAAATGAATAAAATCGATATAAATATCGTTCACATCAAGATGGCGTCAATCTAATCAACACGACTTTATATATTTAAATATAATCGTGTCCATCCCAAATCAGACATCAAAATCAAATTTTGATCTATTACTGAATATTATTTTAAATTATTCTTTATTTTAAAATAATCGTTATTTCAAAATATTCATTCTTTCTGAACTGGAATCAGACATAGTCAATTACCATATAATTTGATTATATGGATTTCATACAATACATGTATATAACAATAACGATAAACAATCAACCATCATCCAAAGTGCATTCAACACTGCATCAGCATCAAATATAAATATTCAATGCTTCTAGTAGCCTGTCAATCAATTGATTGACATACAACTAATTATTGGGACTAGTGTATGTCAAATATCATCCCAACACCGGTGTGGGGTCTCAATCAACAAACACAGATTTTATTTGTGCAGTTTGGGCGATGTGTAAAATATATCATCCTAATCCATATCAGTCAAATGGGTGTACATAAACAAATCGTTGATTTGTAAATGAATATTTATTTTATTCACATACACGTTAAAAATTATATTTTTAATAGTAAACTATTTATTCGGTTCATTTACACAATAAAAATGATATTTTTATTGTTCTAACATATTTTAGAAAATTTCGGCAGCATAACGACGCGATACTAGAAACGGGATAAGGCCTAGCCTTATCCCCGGTCTAATAATGGCCTGTGCCATACACATACCAATCTAACCAATTTCATTTCAACCAAACAACCCAATCAAACCAAATAATACCATCAACCAAACAACAAAACAAACAAGTCGTCCATGGTTTGTGGACGACGGGTGTCGGGTGCTGCTAAGCACCGTCTGCATCCTAGTATATATTTTAACCAGAAAATAAATTAAAAGTGAGGAGTTCGCACCTTTGGGTTCCACTCCGCCAAATTTACTTCTGAACCGTTTGGATTTGTTTGAAATTCCAATGCAATGCTTACCACGCTGTTCATAATAAAAATTATATTTTTATTGCTTCATTCCAATAAATAAAAATCATATTTTTATTTCTACTTCATATTTTTTTTTCAACACTTCTTTCTATACAAAAATTATATTTTTATATTTCTACTTCTTATATAAAGATCGAATTTTTATTTCGCTACAACACATATAAAAATCCCGCCTTTCTATATATGAAAATATCGAACTATAACGGCAATGAATTTCGCTCGATCCGAATCGATCGTTAAACCTACTAAGACCGTTTGAAGCCCCTGATCGTTTTGAGAACAGGACAAATCAGAACTCAGACGGAAGAATATTTCATTGTTATTACAACAATTCTATTAGATACAAAAATATACAGAATATAAATGAATAAATTACATTCGATAAATATCAGAGATTACAATAAATTACATAGCAACGGAAAATAATACATAGCACAACTGAAGGTGATATACGGATACAGAGCTTTCCGGATATCATTCCAGCTGTAAACCAGGATCCTGTGAATATAAATCTGCAAAACCAAAACTACTAGCTGCCCGTGTAGAAAATAAGGGCACCCAGAGTTTAGATTAAAACAATAAACTCCAGGTCAGTCATGTGACTGGTGTGAGAACTAAAACAGTTATTTAAAACTTTACTTTTAAAAGAGAGTAATCAAGGGACCACGCCGTATAACACGGAACGGGTTTCCTCCCAAGAACACCAGTGCATAGAATAAACAACGCAATGCTTTTTCGAAAAATGAAGCTATTATAAGACCCAGGACCCATCACACAATGCAACGCAAGCCGAAGGATAGGGTTTTCCCTTATAATAGCCAAACATGCTTGGTACGTTTAAAGCAAATCATTTGATACTATTATAAGTGTATAGTGTCAAAACAATTTCAATCATAAATATCAATCATAGACGTCATGGGTACCATATATCGTGTCGCCATACTAGTTCTACAATTAAAACCGCAATATCATGTATTGGAAATTGGATTTCCGTCATGAGTCGAGGCAAGGGGCAAGCTCCTCTCCGATTCGAGACACTCTAGCAAATGCCTCAGGACCGCACAAAGCAATCCCTGGATCCTCCAAGGCCGGTCCTCTCTTACTTTTGAGGATTAATTATTCCTGAACACACGTTTCCTGGTCCTATATCCGAGGCGCCTCGTATCCAACAACCACACAGGCGAAAATTATATATAAATGTCAGGGCCGGTAGGTCACTGACACCACCATAGCTAGAAAGAAATGTCGTGCACTCCTTGGGTCCTTATCCCGTTTTTGACTCATACCGAGGTGTGAGGCTCACGAATTCACGCTATACACAAAGCTGCGCCACATAGGCCATGCTTTGATCATCAACCACAAGACTTTGCTTTTCAACAGAATCCTTGATCTATTGCCACTTACGTGTGCCACACAGGAAATTCACTCCATGCGACTGATGCCCATCGATATACAACCTCTGAGCTCGTACGTCTCAGAGAAGGGCGTTAAGCAAGAGAATAAATTCTCCTCCGCCAAACAGATGTATATTTAATAGAGATCAATCAACACAGAATAAAATCCAATGTCGGACACACAATCCATTTACAAGTTCGTTCTGGGTTTGAACGAAACCGGAGGCACTTTCCTCGCATATCCATCCATCTCCAGGTACGTCTGGGCGATCACCAACTATTTCCCTCATCTTGGGTGTACAGCCCAATCAAGATCATCAGCAATCCCCCAAACGATGTGAAGATTTCTGGTCTTCAACCACCGTCTTCATCTTCGACATATCGTCGAATCGGTTATTCAGAATGGGTACAAACCCGGCCTTTCCGAATAACCCGCGTATATAATAAACACGTGTTACACAAACACAACATACGCCTCATTCCAATTCAGAATATTCTTTTATTCAAACTTTCACATCGTTAGGGAATAGGTTCCCATTAATTTTATCAAAGACAAATTCTTCTAAATTTATTCTTTAATCTTCCTTTGGATATCATTTCAAACCGTATTATGGTTTTCCAAACTAGTCGGGATTAGCGAACCACACCGAAGTAATTGTTTATTTTATTTCCCAGTCCCAACCTCTTCATCCCATGGAGCAAAACCGGTAATACTCCATATCTAACACCCCGGTGTTATCGGTAAAATTAATTACCATTTCATGTTCAAATCTAATTAAAGATTTAACTATCGCTTTGGAGCAAAACTTGTGGTACTCCATTCTCGATCATGTAACACCCCGTATTTCAGTTAATGCTAAAATTCACTAATTGCAGAATAAATAATCTCAAATGTGAGAATTGGGGGAAAAGGGCTGCGTCATTGCGTTCGTCTCGGAAAAATACGCAGAATAGAGACCGAAATTTTGTAAATCGGAGTCCGTATGGCCCAGTTATGGCCCAATGAAGTTTGCAGAAAATTTAAAGTTAAAAAACAGATTTAAAATTCAAATTCAGGTTTAGAAAATAGAACTAGCGGGGCAGGCGGGAAGGTTCCCGCCCTAGCCATGTCGACAGGGCTGTCGACAGGCCTGTCGACCTGGAGGTCGACTGCCCTGTCGACTTGCCTGTCGACACGGGGTGTCGAGCCAGATGGCCTGGGTGCACCAGGTCTGGTTTTCTGGCTAGGGCTGGGCTGTGTTCTAGAGACTTCCTAAATTTGACGGACCTAATCTAACCTAGGGTTAATCCTATGGTCTAAAACACACCCTAATCCTATAAATACACCCTAATGGAAGCCTAATCCATACTAAAAATAGAAATGATGGCCTCATGCCGCCAAAATCAAACTTAAGAGGAGCCTCCACTAGTTTATGAAGGAAGTTGCAAGCTAATCAACCTCTAATCATCATCTCCTTCAAATATTGCAACTAGTTCTACTTCATAAGTTTGCTAATCTTGGTTTTGGTGAGTTCCTATGCCTTTAGCAAGTAATTGCTAAACTAATTAGGATAGGATATTAGGAGGCTATGGATGTAAATGTGGATTATGCAAGTTGTGGTTGTCATATGTTATAAGTTCATATGTAAACTTGTCTCTTTTTATGATATGATGTGTCATGTAAGTTCATATGCAAGTTTTATGCAAAGTTTGCCTTTGTGATATGACATGATATGCAAGTTGATATGCAAGTTCATGTGCAAGTTAGCCTCTTTCTATGATGTGCATAACATATGCAAGTTTGCCTTTGCGATATGACATGGTATGCAAGATCATATGCAAGTTTTATGCAAGTTCATATGCGAGTTCATATGCAAGTTTTATGCAAGTTCATATGCAAGTTCATATGCAAGTTTTATGCAAGTTCATATGCAAGTTTTATGCAAGTTCATATGCGAGTTCATATGCAAGTTTTATGCAAGTTCATATGCAAGTTCATATGCAAGTTTTATGCAAGTTTATATGCAAGTTCATATGCAAGTTTGTCTCTTTTTATGATATGCATAACATATGCAAGGTTGTCCCTATGTATGACATGTTATGTAAACGAATTACGTGGGAAACGATGGGGTTAATATGCATGAGTATAAAAAGGTGTAAAGTTGTTATGATTAAGCATAACATAAAATGAATGGACATAATTGGGAATTTACCTATTAAGTTAGGTCTACCCACATTATGGAGTTGGGAATTTACCTATTAAGTTAGGTCTACCCATACTATGGAATTGGGAATTTACCTATTAAGTTAGGTCTACCCATATTCTTAAAAATGTGTAATTAATTAGGGATAATTAATTATGGGGGTGATTAATTAGGTGTAATTAATCAACTAAGACACGAGGTTGGACCCTTTTGTAGCGGAAGTCTGCCCGGAACCGACCGGCCATCCAGCAGCTACAAATGATTGGTCCAATGTGAGAGGTCTTAGTCATAGATTAAATACATGATTAAAGTAAGGACACGAGGTTAGACCTTTCTATGACAGAAGTCTGCCCGGAACCAACCGGCATATCCAGCAGTCATAAAAGATGGTCTAATGTGAGAGGTCTTTATGAGGTCATGATCTTAATTAATTAATTAAGAAACACTTAACCATATTAGCATGTAGAGGGACATGAGGGGTTAAGTGGGTGCCTTGGGTGGCATGTGGAAATCTAGTGGTTGCCTTGGGTGGCAACAGAAAATACGATTAGAATACTTAACCAAAGTGGAACATGTAATTAAAACATGATTAAAGGGTTAAGTGGTATACACTAGAAATAACAAGCTTAGGTGGTAGCTTGTGGGGGCCCATTTCAACCAATATCCCAAACGTATCTTTGTGGGCTCGACCCAAGTCGAGGACGGGACACGCATATTGGGCTTGACTATAAGAGGCCAAAACGGGGTAGCGGTGGCAACGCAAGTCCAACGGGTTTCATATGCGTGTGTGGACCCGGGCTGGTAGGTAAGACGTTGTTGCATCGTGTAGATATAAGCCATGCACCATTTGTTGTATCGGGTTTCCACTATGGGGAGTGATACATCCCATTGTGGGGCCAGCACGGGTATCTACGGTAGGGAGCCGATCGCTTGGGAGTAGTGGGTACACCTAGTGGAGATAGGGGCAGACGGCACCTATGTAGTGAGCTAGGGGTACACAAAACTACTGGGTAAAATTTCTAAGTCCTTGGGAGGGATCAACCTTTAAGTAGGAATGACTGGTGAGGTGCAGTGTAGTAATTATCCTTGGGTAGGTAAATGCGTCTTTTTCGTTGTCTTAGTTCACTCTAAGTCTGATTGGCTACTGAGTGTAGTCATTTATCCCCAGTCACACCATACCAAGTTATATCATATCCTTATTACTTTAATGATTACATTGTTAAAGTTATAGGACTCGCTCAGACTTATGTCTGACCCCGTTGTTTTTATCTTTTTCCCAACCCTCAGGTTCTCAGAGTGGGCCCAGCACGAGTGGGCTTTGATCAGGCTGCTTTTATTAATCTCTTGGAGCTTGGACCCTAGATGTAGAGCTCAGCTTACCCTTTTCTTTTATGGCTATCAGTTCATGTATTGGGATTATGTATTTTTATTTAGCAGGATGGATATTTGTACTTGACTTCTATTATAGTTTTGTGATGTAACCAGACATGTTTTATTTTCCGCTGCAATTGAAATGATGTTTTAAATTCTCAAGTATTACTTACATCTGTCTTGCTGTAATTACTCTGTTCTATATTCACTCAAGATACTCCACCGATGTTATGGCATTTCCCTTAGAGAGTGACCATAGCGGGCGTGGGGTGTTACAGATCGCCTTTCAGATTTGATAATTTAAATTATCAATTCACATTTCAATCTAATTAAAGATTCATTGAAACTCCACTTAGTTTTAATCTTCTCAAAAATCAATAACCTGTCTTTAACTGGGTTAAAGAACCAATGTCATCTAAAACACGGTTCACGATAAACCCAAAATCACACTCTATTGTTAATCGGGTTAAAGAACAAGTGTTGTTCAAAAAACTACTCACGATAAACCCAAAAACCAATTCAAATTCAAGTCCAATTAAATATTATTTAATTGATACACTTCATTAAATCTAAATAGAAAGATTTAATCTTTTTCTTTATTGGGCTTAAGAACAGTGTTAATGAAGACACCATTCACGACAAACCCAAATCACATTTGATATTAAATACAAGGCTCTAAATAGAAAATATACCGGCTTATATTCAATATCAAATCCTGAAACCAACAAATATCGTATTGGAAATAACGATATAAAATATATCTTTCAAATTCCCATAACAATATCTGCATAGTCACGAAATCCAACATCGAAATATTCCGAAGATAATTTCGATTCAACTCCAGTCCAATTCACATATTGGGAATATTGATTATTTTTAAAATCACTTTCCAATTCAATTTATTTATTTCAAAAATAAATTGATTTTAATTCTAGTTCAAAACTAGTTCATTTCGACAAAATATATTTTTATCCTTTCGAATGTGGAATTTTTCATCCCAGTTCTTTCCAATTCATATATTATGATTTTACACAAATTATTAATATTTTTAATAATTTTATCAAGGCCCGTACAGTCAATTTCCATCAATGGCCATCGAATTGCACTTACAGCGACCTTTTCCAAATTTGATTTGGACATATTTCCAAATCCAATCGTTAGATTTCAAATTTCTAATATTCATTGGAAAGCTTATTTTGATACAAACCCAATGGTTCCGGTTTTAGGAGAATCCGACGGTCGGATCTCCCGTAATGTCAATTCGAAGTCAATGGTCGAAATTCACGAACTGCCGCGGCGCGGTGCGTTCTATTCAGGCCATTATATATATATATATATATTATATATTATATATTATATATATTTCGTCGATTTCCTTTTAAAACGTATTTTATAAATCGTTTTAAACTCGTTTTCAAAACCATTTCAACTCTATATTCAATTTCAAATCAAAATTAAATATTTCATATCATTACTATATAAATGATAATATTTTCAAAACGTTATATTTTGAAATCACTACCTTTTCTATATTCATTATAAAAACGAATATAATCGATATAAATATCGTTCACGTCAAAATAGCGCAACTCTAATCAAGACGGCTTTATATATTTCAATAAATTCGTTATTCTATTCAACAAATGAATATTTATTCTATTCAACACAAGAATCTATATTTCTTTCAACACATGACTATTCTCAACACATGAGTACTGTCAACACACGACTATTTTTGTTATGTAATATATTTTATAAAATTATTGTATCTATCGTTTGATTTTTAATCAGACTCCAACCGTAAAGTAGTGTCTAATCTTAAATATGATAAAGATGTAAAATTTATTATTAAAATATTTTACTCAACACATAAATAGTTTCAACACATGAACATCACCAACACATGACTATTTTTATATTCAACACATGAATTTTCTTTTATAATATTCATTATTTTCCTAATTGGAATGAGGCCCAATCAATTACCATATAACGTTAATTATATGGATTCCATACAACACATGTATATAGTAGCAACGATAAACAATCAACCATCATCCAAAGTGCACCACACAACTGCATAAGCATCAACTATAAATAATTAATGCTTACACAGTCTGTCGACCAATCGATCGACATATAATTAAATAATTGGGATTAGTGTACGCCAAATATCATCCCAACACCCGTGTGGGGTTTCAAATCAACAAACGCTGAATATTATTTGTGCAGTTGGGTGATGTGTAAAATTTATCATCCCAATCAATATCAGTCAAATTAGTGTATATAAACAAATCGACTGATTTGTTTATAAATATTTATTTATTCACTTTCACGTTAAAAATTATATTTTTAACGATAATTAATTTATTTCAACTATCTACATTTTATTATCGATTTCACATCAACATCACAAACAAATTTCACAACACATCAAACAAGTATACAAGCCTTCCATGGTCTATGGACGACGGGTGTCAGGTGCTACTAAGCACCGTCTGCATCATAGTATATATTTTAACTAGAAAAAAAAATTAAAGTGAGAAGTTCTCACCAAAGCTATCCCAACTCCACGACACTTCAAATGTAGAAGTCTTCGCTGTTCTCGCCTTTCGTCACTTTCGTTGCCCGTAGCCACTACTTATATAAAAATCACATTTTTATACTGTTGTCTTTAAAATAAAAATCACATTTTTATTTGTTCACTTTCAATTTAAAAATCATATTTTTCCTTAACTATTCTAATGATCAAAATCGTAATTTTACTTTGCTATATATATGATAAAAATCACGTTCTTTTATTCACTACTACATACAAGGAAAAATTATATGTTAACAACACTCTTTATAGATAAAATTCTATATTTCTACCGCTACTATATAGACAAAAATACTATTTTTCGACCGCAACTATATAGATAAAGATTCTATTTTTCTACCGCTACTATATAGATAAAAAATTCTATTTTTCTACCGCTACTATATAGATAAAAATTCTATTTTTACCGCTACTATATAGATAAAAAATTTATTTTTACAACGCTATTATATAGATAAAAATTCTATTTTTACAACGATGTTCATATAATAAAGATTATATTTTTATCACGCTGTTCTTCATATAAATATTTCGCCCTTTCAAATATAAGGATTTCGCCTTTTCAAATATAAAGATTTCGCCTTTTAAAATATAAAGATTTCGCCTTTTCAAATATAAAGATCTCGCCTTTTCAAATATAGAGATTTCGGCTTTTCAAATATAAAGTTTTTGCCTTTTCAAATATAAAGATTTAAATCTTTACTATCTATATAAAAATCGTATTCTTATATTCCCTATCTTATAAAAATCTTATTTTTATAATCTCTACTATAAAAATAATATTTTTATCGTCTCTACAATATAAATATCAAATCTTTTATAAAGTAACAATCTTTGTCATGTTAAAAATCAATACTTTTAATTTATATAATTTAAAACTGAATTATAGAAAAACACAATGTCATATATTTAAAATTTCAGATTTTTAAAACCAATAATCTTATATATAAATTTTAGATTTTCTAAACTATATATTTTCCTAAAGGAGAGAAAAGAAAGAATAAAATAAAATAAAACACTAAAACTTACAGTGTTTCTGGGGGGGTTCAAGTCAGTTTTTGGGGGGAGCAGGTGGTCGGAAGGGAGGCGGAGGGGTCGGGTGCCCTAGCAGGTGGCGGCGGCGGGCCCGTGGAGGTGGTGATTGGCATCGTTTTTCAGATGAGGGGGGGCTGAAATAGAAGGGAAGAAGAAGGAGGGAGAAGGAGAAGGGGGAGGCGGCGCGCCACTGGGGGTGGCGCTGCTCCGCCACCTGCGGCGGTGAGGGCGGGTTGAGCGCGACAGCGCTCTGCCCCTTTTATTAATTTTTTTTCTTTCCTGAATGAATGAAGAACGAGGGGGGGCAGAGAGAAGGTAAGGGATAGAGGAGAGAGTTTATTTTTATATTATTTTATTTCAAAAAAAGTTGACTTTTTATTTCGACCTCGAAACGAGGCCCACCGCCTGTCGTCTATAGTTATTTACCCCCATTCCGAACACAATGGGATATGTATCATAAGCTGATTCGATCGTTTCGATCAGTTTTCGTCAAAATCAACATATAACTCTATATATTGAATTTGAACGCGCATTTCATTTTACCAGGGCCACATACGAACTCTAAAAATTTCCAAAAAATATTTTCTGGCTTCGTATTGTCGATACGGTCCTAACAAAACTAGTTTCGTTGAATTCTGAGACCGTTGGAAAAATGGCCATTTTCCAGTCGATTAAAATCAACTAAAACTGGTCGACCGCGTTTTCCTCTGCCACGCTCACACATTGAATCGAAAAATTACGAAATTTGAAACCAAGCAGTAACTTGACATCACGGATCCAATAAAAGTGGTTTCGTCGAAATCCGAGGTCGTTTGCAAAATGGCTATTTTTAAGGGCCGAAATTCCATAGCGACTATTCTGAATTTTCAACTGGACATATCTTTTGATTCCCGCTATAAAATCTTGATTTTTCGGATTCGTTGGAAAGGTATTCTCAAATAGATTCAAATATTTTTGGTTTCGCTAAAATCCGGGTTATTTTGCACCCGGTACGTTCAATTGAAATTTGAAATCGAATTATCGAACTACCGTGCCATTTTCAATTCCTTTTATAATTAAAATAAAGTATTTATATTCTAACGACGACATATATAAATATATACGTTCTAATCTATTCAAAATAAATTTCTCGTCGATATTATTTAAAATAATTCATTTTATATTTTCAAAATTCGCTATAATTGCCAAAATAAAAATTTTAAACTACCTCGCATTTCCGGGTTGTTACAATCTCCCCCACTTAAAACTTTTCGTCCCCGAAAAGGAACGAAGCCGAAAGTTGTTTAACTAATCAACTCAACTTCCATTATTTTCGTTACGGCTTAAGTTCTTCAACTTTTCAGTTTCTAAGAACTTTTCAAATTTTTCAAAAATTTGGCTAACACCCTAAATTTTCGAAAAATTTCACCATAACCTCCCCTGCACCGGGAAAATCCCGAAATTACCATACAGGCCCTCTGATCTCAAAAAGAAAAAGAAAAAGCCAAGCGGCTAGCCAATCGACTCATAAAATCATCATCACCCAAACAAAACAGTAAATTATGGTAAACATGTACCTATTTGTCGGGCAAACAATTTTATTCTCTGCTCTAGCCTCCTTGCTAGGACCTGTTCAATGTAAGTACATGTATATGCATGCAAATGCGACTAATTTCAAACAATTCAATATTCGGTTCAATTAGGCTAAATGTTTCAAAATATCTAACAAATAAACAAACAATACAACCATCAATCAATTAGTGGATTAACGTTTCAAATTCATAATTTTGATATATATACAGAAAATCATGTTTTTGATGCCAAACCACAACAATAAACCTTTGTAATTTTGGTTCTCACACCAATCTAATGGAAATATATAGATATCACACTTTCGAAATACGAACATAAATATTGGTGATGGAGCTCCATCATCAAAATCATCTCCGAGCGACTAGAATGTGATTCTATATCTATCCAGTATATTAAAACTTCGAATAAACGTTCATGACGTGTATATGCAAAATCTTTATATATTGGATTGTCCAAATTCAATATAAATAAATATTCAAATGCGTATAAAATGGTTTAAATTTTCAAAACAATATTGTTTTCATTTGAAAAATATACTCTTCACACTCGTTCTAGGATACTACTGATCCCATCTCTAACGAGTCATTCTAATTGGACATTACTAATCCAATATCTGATGAATTCTTTCGTGTGGTTCTAATGTGTCTTGTTCTCGAGCTCTGTTAACCAAAGCTCTGATACCAACTGTAATGGCAAGGAATTTCGCTCGATCCGAATCGATCGTTAAACCGACTAAGATCGTTCGAAATCCCTGATCGTTTTGTGAACAGGACAAATCAGAACTCAGACGGAAGAACATTCCATTGTTATTACAACGATTCTATTAGATACAAGAATATACAGAGTATAAATGAATAAATTACATTTGATAAATATCAGAGATTACAATAAATTACATAGCAGCGGAAAATAACACAAAGCACAACTGAAGGTGATATACGGATACAGAGCTTTCCGGATATCATTCCAGCCGTAAACCAGGATCCTGTGAATATAAATCTGCAAAACAAAAACTACTAGCTGCCCGTGTAGAAAATAGGGGCACCCAGAGTTTAGGTTAAAACAATAAACTCCAGGTCAGTCATGTGACTGGTGTGAGAACTAAAACAGTTATTTAAAACTTTACTTTTAAAAGAGAGTAATCAAGGGAGCACGCCGTATAACACGGAACGGGTTTCCTCCCAAGAACACCAGTGCATAGAATAAACAACGCAATGCTTTTTCGAAAAATGAAGCAATTATAAGACCCAGGTCCCATCACACAATGCAACGCAAGCCGGAGGATAGGGTTTTCCCTTATAATAGCCAAACATGCTTGGTACGTTTAAAACAAATCATTTGATACTATTATAAGTGTATAGTGTCAAAACAATTTCAATCATAAATATCAATCATAGACGGCATGGGTACCATATATCATGTCGCTATACTAGTTCTACAATTAAAACCGTAATATCACGTATTGGAAATTGGATTTCCGTCATGAGTCGAGGCAAGGGGCAAGCTCCTCTCCGATTCGAGACACTCTAGCAAATGCCTCGGGACCGCACACAGCAATCCCTGGATCCTCCAAGGCCGGTCCTCTCTTACTTTTGAGGATTAATTATTCCGGAACACACGTTTCCTGGTCCTATAGGACCTATATACGAGGCGCCTCATATCCAACAACCACACAGGTGAAAAGTATATATAAATGTCAGGGCTGGTAGGTCACTGACACCACCATAGCTAGAAAGAAATGTCGTGCACTCCTTGGGTCCTTATCCCGTTTTTGACTCGTACTGAGGTGTGAGGATCGCGAATTCACGCTATACACAAAGCTACGCCACACAGGCCGTGCTTTGATCATCAACCAAAAGACTTTGCTTTTCAACAGAAGCCTTGATCAATTGCCACTTACGCGTGCCACACAGGCAATTCACTCCATGCGACTGATGTCCATCGATATACAACCTCTGAGCTCGTACGTCTTAGAGATGGGCGTTAAGCAAGAGAATAAATTCTCCGCCGCCAAACAGATGTATATTTAATAAAGATCAATCAACACAGAATAAAATCCAATGTCAGACACCTAATCCATTTACAAGTTCGTTCTGGGTCTGAATGAAACCGGAGGCACTTTCATCGCATATCCATCCATCTCCAGGTACGTCTGGACGATCACCAACTGATTCCCTCATCTTGGGTGTACAGCCCAATCAAGATCATCAGCAATCCACCAAATGATGTGAAGATTTCCGGTCTTCAACCACCGTCTTCATCTTCGACATATCGTCGAATCGGTTATTCAGAATGGGTATAAACCCGGCCTTTTCGAATAACCCGCGTATATAATAAACACATGTTACACAAATACAACATACACCTTATTCCAATTCAGAATATTCTTTTATTCAAACTTTCACATCGTTAGGAAATAGGTTCCCATTAATTTTATCAAAGATAAATTCTTCTAAATTTATTCTTAAATCTTCCTTTGGATATCATTTCAAACCGTATTATGGTTTTCCAAACTAGTCGGGATTAGCGAACCACACCGAAGTAATTGTTTATTTTATTTCCCAATCCCAACCTATTCATCCCATGGAGCAAAACTGGTAATACTCCATATCTAACACCCCGGTGTTATCGGTAAAATTAATTACCATTTCACGTTCAAATCTAATTAAAGATTTAACTATCGCTTTGGAGCAAAACTGGTGGTACTCCATTCTCGATCACCTTTCAGATTTGATAATTTAAATTATCAATTCACATTTCAATCTAATGAAAGATTCATTAAAACTCCACTTAGTTTTAATCTTCCCAAAAATCAATAACCTGTCTTTAACTGGGTTAAAGAACCAATGTCATCTAAAACACGATTCACGATAAACCCAAAATCACACTCTATTGTTAATCGGGTTAAAGAACAGGTGTTGTTCAAAACACCGGTTACGATAAACCCAAAAACCAATTCAAATTCAATTCCAATTAAATATTATTTAATTGATACACTTCATTAAATCTAAATAGAAAGATTTAATCTTTTTCTCTATTGGGCTTAAGAACAGTGTTAATGAAGACACCATTCACGACAAACCCAAATCACATTTGATATTAAATACAAGGCTCTGAATAGAAAATATACCGGCTTATATTCAATATCAAATCCTGAAACCAACAAATATCATATTGGAAATAACGATATAAAATATATCTTTCAAATTCCCATAACAATATCTGTATAGTCACGAAATCCAACATCAAAATATTCCGAAGATAATTTCGATTCAACTCTAGTCCAATTCACGTATTGGGAATATTGATTATTTTTAAAATCACTTTCAAATTCAATTTATTTACTTCAAAAATAAATTGATTTTAATTCTAGTTCAAAACTAGTTCATTTCGACAAAAATATATTTTTATCCTTTCAAATGTGGAATTTTTCATCCCAGTTCTTTCCAATTCATATATTATGATTTTACACAAATTATTAATAATTTTAATAATTTTATCAAGGCCCATACAGTCGATTTCCATCAACGGTCATCGAACTGCACTTACAACGACCTTTTCCAAATTTGATTTCCACATAATTCCAAATCCAATCGTTATATTTCAAATTTCTAATTTTCATTGGAAAGCTCTTTTCGATACGAACCCAACGGTTCCGGTTTTAGGAGAATCCGACGGTCGGATCTCCCGTAATGTCAATTCGAAGTCAATGGTCGAAATTCACGAACTGCCGCGGCGCGGCGCGTTCTATTTAGGCCATTATATATAATATATATATATATATATATATATATATATATATATATATTTCATCGATTTATTTTTAAAACGTATTTTATAAATCGTATTAAATTCGTTTTCAAAACCATTTCAACTCTATATTCAATTTCAAATCAAAATTAAATATTTCATATCATTACTATATAAATGATAATATTTTCAAAACGTTATATTTTGAAATCGCTACCTTTTCTATATTCATTATAAAAACGAATATAATCGATATAAATATCGTTCACGTCAAAATAGCGCAACTCTAATCAACACGGCTTTATATATTTCAATAAATTCGTTATTCTATTCAACAAATGAATGTTTATTCTATTCAACACATGAATCTATATTTCTTTCAACACATGACTAATCTCAACACATGAGTACTGTCAACACACGACTATTTTTGTTATGTAATATATTTTATAAAATTATTGTATCTATCGTTTGATTTTTAATCAGACTCCAACCGTAAAGTAGTGTCTAATCCTAAATATGATAAAGATGTAAATTTTATTATTAAAATATTTTACTCAACACATAAATAGTTTCAACACATGAACATCGTCAACACATGACTATTTTTATATTCAACACATGAATTTTCTTTTATAATATTCATTATTTTCCCGATTGGAATGAGGCCCAATCAATTACCATATAACATTAATTATATGGATTCCATACAACACATGTATATAATAGCAACGATAAACAATCAACCATCATCCAAAGTGCACCACACAACTGCATAAGCATCAACTATAAATAATTAATGCTTACACAGTCTGTCGACCAATCGATCGACATATAATTAAACAATTGGGATTAGTGTACGCCAAATATCATCCCAACTTCCGTGTGAGGTTTCAAATCAACAAACACTGAATATTATTTGTGCAGTTGGGCGATGTGTAAAATTTATCATCCCAATCAATATCAGTCAAATCAGTGTATATAAACAAATCGGCTGATTTGTTTATAAATATTTATTTATTCACTTTCACGTTAAAAAATATATTTTTAACGATAATTAATTTATTTCAACTGTCTATATTTTATTATCGATTTCACATCAACATCACAAACAAATTTCACAACACATCAAACAAGCATACAAGCCGTCCATGGTCTGTGGACGATGGGTGTCGGGTGCTACTAAGCACCGTCTGCATCCTAGTATATATTTTAACTAGAAAAAGAAATTTAAAGTGAGAAGTTCTCACCAAAGCTATCCCAACTCCACGACACTTCAAATGTAGAAGTCTTCGCCGTTCTCGCCATTCGTCACTTTCGTTGCCCGTAGCCACTACATATATAAAAATCACATTTTTATACTGTTGTCTTTAAAATAAAAATCACATTTTTATTTGTTCACTTTCAATTTAAAAATCATATTTTTCCTTAACTATTCTAATGATCAAAATTGTATTTTTACTTTGCTATATATATGATAAAAATCATGTTCTTTTATTCGCTACTACATGCAAGGAAAAATTATATGTTTACAACACTCTTTATAGATAAAATTCTATATTTCTACCGCTACTATATAGATAAAAATTCTATTTTTCTACCGCTACTATATAGATAAAAATTCTATTTTTCTACCGCTACTATATAGATGAAAAATTCTATTTTTCTACCGCTACTATATAGATAAAAATTCTATTTTTACCGCTACTATGTAGATAAAATTTCTATTTTCCCAACGCTATTATATAGATAAAAATTCTATTTTTACAACGATGATCATATAATAAAGATTATATTTTTATCACACTATTCTTCATATAACGATTTCGCCCTTTCAAATATAAAGATTTCGCCTTTTCAAATATAAAGATTTCGCCTTTTCAAATATAAATATTTCGCCTTTTCAAATATAATGATCTCGCCTTTTCAAATATAAAGATTTCGCCTTTTCAAATATAAAGATTTTGCCTTTTCAAATATAAAGATTTAAATCTTTACTATCTATATAAAAATCGTATTCTTATATTCTCTATCTTATAAAAATCATATTTTTATAATCTCTACTATAAAAATAATATTTTTATCCTCTCTATAATATAAAGATCAAATCTTTTATAAAGTAACAATCTTTGTCATGTTAAAAATCAATACTTTTAATTTATATAATTTAAAACTGAATTATAGAAAAACACAATGTCATATATTTAAAATTTCATATTTTTAAAACCAATAGTCTTATATATAAATTTTAGATTTTCTAAACTATATATTTTCCTAAAGGAGAGAAAAGAAATAATAAAAGAAAATAAAATAAAACACTAAAACTTACAGTGTTTCTGGGGGGTTCACGTCAGTTTTTGGGGGGAGCAGGTGGTCGGAATGGAGGCGGAGGGGTCGGCGGTCGGGTGCCCTAGCAGGTGGCGGCGGCGGGTCCGTGGAGGTGGTGATTGGCGTTGTTTTTCAGATGAGGGGGGGGGCTGAAATCGAAGGGAAGAAGGAGGAGGGAGAAGGAGAAGGGGGAGGCGGCGCGCCACTTGGGGGGGTGGCGGCGCTGCTCCACCACCTGCGGCGGTGAGGGCGGGTGGAGCACGACAGCGCTCTGCCCCTTTTTTTTCTTTCCTGAATGAATGAAGAACGAGGGGGCAGAGAGAAGGTAAGGGATAGAGGAGAGAGTTTTATTTTTATATTATTTTATTTTAAAAAAAGTTGACTTTTTATTTCGACCTCGAAACGAGACCCACCGCCTGTCGTTCATAGCTAATTACCCCCATTCCGAACACAATGGGATATGTATCATAAGCTGATTCGATCGTTTCGATCAATTTTCGTCAAAATCAACATATAACTCTATATATTGAATTTGAACGCGCATTTCATTTTACCGGGCCACATACGAACTCTAAAAATTCCCGAAAAATATTTTCTAGCTTCGTATTGTCGATACGGTCCTAACAAAACTAGTTTCATTGAATTCTGAGACCGTTGGAAAAATGACCAGTTTCCAGTCGATTAAAATCAACTGAAACTGGTTGAACGTGTTTTCCTTTGCCACGCTCACATATTGAATCGAAAAATTACGAAATTTGAAACCTAGCAATAACTTGACATCATGGATCCAATAAAAATGGTTTCGTCGAAATCCGAGGACGTTTGCAAAATGGCAATTTTTAAGGGTTGAAATTTCATAGCGACTATTCTGAATTTTCAACTGGACATATCTTTTGATTCCCGCTATGAAATCTTAATTTTTCGGATTCGTTGGAAATGTATTCTCAAATATTTTTGGTTTCGCTAAAATCCGGTTTATTTTGCACCTGGTACGTTCAATTGAATTTTGAAATCGAATTATCGAACTACCATGCCATTTTCAATTCCTTTTATAATTAAAATAAAATATTTATATTCTAACGACGACGTATATAAATATATACGTTCTAATCTATTCAAAATAAATTTCTCGTCGATATTATTTAAAATAATTCATTTTATATATTCAAAATTCGCTATAATTGCCAAAATAAAAATTTTAAACTGGCTCGCATTTCCGGGTTGTTACACGAACTTTCCTATTTATAAAAATATCGAACTTTCCTATTTATAAAAAAATCATCTTTACTACGATAGAAATATAATCTTTACTATGATAAAAATATAACCTTTACTATGATAAAAATATAATCTTTACTTTGATAAAAATATAATCTTTACTATTATAAAAATATAATCTTTACTATTAGCTAAAAATCATATTTTCTCTAGTCATAAAAATTGTATCTTTTATAACATAAAAATCTAATCCTTTATAAATCAAAAATCATATCTTTCATGACATAAAAATCGTATACTTCATTTTAATGTTATATTTATAAAAATCACATTTTTATATTGCTATAATATATACAAAAAATCATATCTTTACATTTACAACGCTAATTTATAAAAAGATTACATTTTTTATGACGTGCTATATATATTATAAAGACAAGGCTTTTATATAAATTTCATATTTTATAAAACAATAAAATATATATATATAGACTAAAAGTTAACTAAAATTAAAAGAAACTCACTGTTTTAGATGATGAGGGAGGAAGAGTGCTACGCTTGGCGGCGAAGGTGGAGGGTTGGTGGGCGGCTCACGGCGGCAGAGGGGTCTCGAGCTGTGGAGGGGGTGCGGTTTCTTCTGAGGGGTTGGGGGGTTTGCGCGAAGCGCTAGAGGGGAGGAGGAAGGTTTGGGGAGGCGCGACGCCAGGGGAGGGAAGGCGCGACACCAGGGGAGGGGAGAGATGCGTCATGGTTCCCTTTTTTTAATTTTTCTTCAGATCTGAAAATGAGAGAGAGAGTGTAGAGGGGTGAGGATGTTGACTTATATAATTTATATATTTTTTATTATTTTAAAATTTTGAAAAGCAACTTTTTATTTCGAACTCGAAATCGAACCCACCGACCATCATCCTTAGCTAATTACCCCCATTCCGAACACAATGGGATATGTATCATAAGCTGATTCGATCATTTCGATTAGTTTCCATCAAAATCAAAATATAAATCTATATATTGAATTTGAACGCACATTTCAATTTACTGGGGTCACATACGGACTCTAAAAATTCCCAAAAATTGTTTTCTAGCTTCGTATTGACGATACGGTCCTAACAAAACTAATTTCGTCAAATTTGAAAGCCGTTTGAAAAATGGCCAATGTCTGGTCATCGAAATTGACTGAAACTGTCAAAACACGTTTTCTTTCGCCACACTCACATATTTCTTTCAAAAGTTACGAATTTTGGAATCTAGCAATAACTTGACATCCCGGATCCAACAAAAGTGGTTTCGTCGAATCAGAGATCGTTTGCAAAATTTCCATTTTTAAGGCCAACATTCCATAGCGACTATTCTGAATTTTCAACTGTACATAACTTTTTATTCCCGCTATGAAATTTCAATTCTTCGGATTCGTTGGAAATATATTTTCAAATAGATTCTAATATTTTTGGTTTTGCAAAAATCCTGTTTATTTTGAATCATGTACGTTCATTTGAAATTTGAAATTGAATTTTCAAACTACCGCGCTATTTTCAATTCCTTTTATAATTAAAAATATATATTTATATTCTAATGATGATTTATATAAATATATACGTTCTAATTCTATTCAAATTAAATTTTCTCATCGTTATTATTTAAAATAAATCGTTTTAAATATTCAAAACTCATCAAAATTGCCAAAATAAAAATTTTAAATTGGTTCGGATTTTCCGGGTTTTTACAGAGAAGAACTTATTAATAAACCTTATTTAGGGGAAATAAGTTAATAAGTATATCGACAATAATGGTTGTGGTAACGGTATAACATGAAGTTATAAATAACATGAAAACTAAAAAGAAAGAAGAGGCTTATTATTAGTAAACCTATGAATGATAAAATATTAAGTTTAATAGATGTAATAATAAATGGCTCATAGATAGGGTCTGTTCCAGCAGCATGGAACTGATTGGGGAAAATAAGCGACCAAATATAAGCTGACAAACCCATAACTTGAAAAGAAAATGAATGTGTAGATAATCAAGTTAATTCGCAATATGATAAGTTAAAGCTAGAATGTGATTAAAAAAATTAGACATGGGATCTAATAACATAATGACGTGATGCACATGGACCAATCCGTACGTATTGAGTTGAAGAGAACCCAATGGGGTAGATCATCATGGTGTCTGGAGACATGAGAGGAGAACATCCAACTTATTATTCTACCGACTGGAGGGAAAGCACAGGCTTCTACGGGATGTGGTAGGATACTCTGAGATGGCCCTCTGAGGAACAACCTGATGAAGTCGTTGCTCGGAGGCAGGTTTGTTGCACCATCTAGAGTATACCTTGACTGCAACTATGGTGTAGCGGTCAGAAGGATGTAGCATATGGCGTCGAGTGATTCAGCGGTTTGCCTCGCTTCGGGAGGAGGTGGTCAGGATCAAATTAAGGATAGTAATTGTGGGATACTTGTCAATGGCATTCAGTGGGATGCAGAAAGACTAAGAGCTAAACCAACAAACCAATGATCTTTCAGTATCAAGATGTTGGTTGAGGGACACGCCAAATTGGATTTTCGATTGGTTATTAGGGGCACGTCGTTAGCTTTTGATGTAGTCTATCATTAGTTGAGGGCGGTGCTAGGGTGGAGCCATAGCCACCATGAAAAGAGACAGACTGTATGTGGATATTTGTATTGTAGGCCAAACGAAGTTGTCTTTTATAGATATCGAAAACTTCCAACCCAGTTCTGTGCATTGAATGCATCCCTATTACAAGGCTCGGGTTATAATAGGCGATACGTTCGGATTAGGGTCTAGATACACGCATTGGGTGGTGTATTGTAGATGTTAGAGCATTACTCCATGTTAAGACGTGATTCAATCGAGGAATTCGGATATGAGGATCCGTACACTTATGTGGCATATTGATGATGGTTCTGTTTGATTATGTGGCGTAACAATATAGATTTATATACAAGGGTTGGCGTAGGATGGAGGTAGTTCATACTTCCATAGAGTGACGGTAGAGACCGTACGAGGAGGGTTCTATAGGGAGTACCTTGAGATGTTGTATATTGCTATATATACATATATATATATATATATATATATATACATACATAAATATATATATATATATATATATATATATATATATATATATATATATATTATGGTCAATCTACTGGGGAGTAATGCGACATGTGTGTAGGGCCTAGGGTATTATTAACCCGAATAACCTAATAATTAAGAAAAATAATTGAATGGTATGTGTAGGGTTATTTCAGAATATATAATTTTCCCTCTCACCAGAACTTATGTTCTCACCCCCTCCTCATAACATACTTGCGGGTTAGATTTATGGAAGAGATTTGGTAGCATTTGACACTTGTTAGGTTGTGTCATTATCTCGGTAAGACTATATCTGATTATTATTTTCATCCATTCCGCTATGAGATGTTTTATCGAGCTTTATTATACTTATTATCTCTGTTTTTTCTGCAGGATATCAAACAAACCAATCGAGCTATGATAAATTGGGATTTTTGAGAAAAATCCAGTTTATCGAAATTCGGGTTGTTACAAATATTGGATAGATATGCACTTTGAAATGGATAATGTTGATGTGTTTTATATATTTGATATGATTTGAGATGTTGTTGGACATGTGAGGCTGATTTGAGTTGTTTTGGAAATTTGTTGGACATGATTGATATATCAAAGATGTTTTTTGACATGTTGGCTAATTTGATGTTGGTCTATTGTATATTATTAGATATTTGAGTATGTTATTGGCCGTTTGAGTTTGGTTTATTATATATATATATATATATATATATATATATATATATTAATATTGATATATATGATTTATATATGTGGAATTGAGGTACAATATGCACGTATACATATATATTGTTTGAGGTTGAAAGATTTTGAAATTAAAAAAATACTCAAGATTTTTTATGTTTTCTGACGGCTATCGATGGCTCATTGGTGCCAGCTAACTGATGCCTTCCAACAGCTAACTGGTTGATGGAACCGTTATAATATTTGATCTTTGACCGCTTTTATTTTCGTAGTTTCTTCGGATGACTTCTGACAGCCTTTGACGATCATCGACGGTTTCCATCGAAACTCAGTTTAAGTAACAATTCAAGTATGTTTTGATTTACGATCCAAAATAGTTGACCTTTTAAAATCAAATGAAATTTATCCATAAATTCAAGTTCTTCAAGTTTATCTGAAGGAGAATATATTTTAGTATACCTATACAAAAGAATTGACCCCAAATAAGTCAAACATTGTATTTTAAATAACAAATTCTAAAATCATTGTAATAAAACTTCATATTCTATTATGACTTATGTAGTTGTTATTATATATTTCAAGTATGATTTAAGAAACTTCCTTATTAAACATCAAATGAATAACATGAATATAATTTAGTAAATGATAAAGAAAATATTCTTCGAGAGATTTAAAATAATAGTTCAAGGATATTACATAATCCGTTCAGAATAGGATTCATATATGAGAATCATATGTTGTTTTTATTCAAAAGATAGTACTAATTATATTTGTAGTGATTTCTTCAACATATAATTTTTTTGATAAATTATCTATAACATAAGTTTGAATATATCCCTGGTATATAAGTTCTACTAGGCTTTAATTTTTTGGTTGTAAACATCTTTTCAAAATACTAGGAAAATAACACGCTTTGTTTTTTTTCTAGAAACGTGCATGTAATTTGCATAGAAGCAATGTAATAACCCAAATTTTTATATCTCTAAATGATACCCTTTTATTAGCGAATTTATTTATATATATGTGAAGAATAAATAAATTGTAGCTATTTGTATAAAATAAATGGTTGAGGTGATATGCATATATATATATATATATATATATATATATATATATATATATGTTGGCTTGTATATTGTGGTGACACCAAAAATTAGTTCAAAATGTTGTGAATTAGAATATTCTGAGTATAAAAGTAAAGAGGTATCCTGAAACCAAGTTTATAGGCTTTCTTTCATACAATTGCGTAAAAATGAGATACACTGCTTTATTGTAGCAGTATGTGTGTATTCATGATATATAAGAACAAATACAATTTTAACATTTATTACAAGATATATTATCATTTGTTGAAATGCTAGAATGAGTATTTAGCAATTTTAGTAATACAGAATAATATTAAATTACCTGTTTTCAAATGAAGTGATTTGATAGAAAAGACAAATTATTCCAATCCTTGTTTATGCTGCGCGGTGATTAATTATTATTTTATTTAATCTGATGACCTTTACTATTCAATTCAGCTCTAATATAAGTAAAGAAATCTTGTATATCATCATATATACAACTTAATAATTTGAATTAAACTGATATCTTGTAACAACCCGAAAATCTGGGCCAGTTTAAAATTTTTATTTCGGCAATTTTAGCGAATTTTGATTATTTAAAATGAATTATTTTAAATAAAAACGATGAGAAATTTATTATGAATAAAATTCAATCGTATATAGTTATATAGATCGAAGATAGAATATAAATAATTATATATAATTATAAAAGGAATTGAAAATGGCGCGGTAGTTCGATAATTCGATTTCAAACTTCAATTGAATGTACCGGGTGCAAAACAATCCGGATTTTAGTGAAACCAAAAACATTGGGAACTATTTAATAATATCTTTCCAACGAATCCGGCCAATCGAAATTTCATAACGGGAATCGAAAGATATGTCCGGTTGAAAATTCTGAATAGTCGCTATGGAATTCAGGCCCTTAAAAATGGACATTTTGCAAACGACCTCGGAATTCGACGAAACTAGTTTTGTTAGGACCGTATTGTCAATACGAAGCTAGAAAATATTTTTCGGGAATTTTTCAAGTTAATATGCGACCCCGGTAAATTGAAATGTGCGTTTACATTCAATATATAGAATTATATGTTGATATTAACAGAAACTGATTGTAACGATTGAATCAGCTCACGATACATATCCCATTGTGTTCGGAATGGGGGTAATTAGTTAGGGACGACAGTCGGTGGGTCTCGTTTAGAGATCAAAATAAAAAGGTACCTTTTTGAAACTAAAATTAATTAAATATTATAAATTATATTAAGCCCCCTTATTTCCTCTTCTTTCTCCCCTCAGTGAAATCGAACGAACCAAAAAAAAACCCGCTAAACCTAAAAAGGGCGCCGCCCTCTGCCAGACCACCACCGCCGGAGGCGGCGAACCCTTCCTCCCCTCACCGAGACGAACCCCTCCCCTTCCACTCTCTCCTCCTTCTCCCTCCGCGAGTCCATTGTAATAACCCGGAAAATCTGGGCCAGTTTAAAATTTTTATTGTGGCAATTTTAGCGAATTTTGATTATTTAAAATGAATTATTTTAAATAATATCGACGAGAAATTTATTTTAAATAGAATCGACGTATATATTATATAAGTCGTCGTTAGAATATAAATATTTATATATAATTATATAACGAGCCTGAAATGGCGCGGTAGTTCGAAAATTCGATTTCGAATTTCAATTGAATATACAGGATTCAATATAAGTCAGAATTGGACGAAACAAGAAATATTTGAATCTGATGAACAATATCTTTCAAAAGAAGTCAGCAAACTGAGATTTCACTTTAAAAATGATAAGATACGTCCAGTTGAAAATTCAGAAAAGTCGCTGTGGAATTTATATATATTTTAATATAATATAAGGCCCTTAAATTAGCCGTTTTGCAAACGACCTCGGATTTCGACGAAATCAGTTTTGTTGGATCCGTAGTGTCAAATTATTGCTAGATTCCAAATTTCATAATTTTTCGAATCAATATGTGAGCGTGGCAAAGGAAAACGCGTTTTACCAGTTTCAGTTGATTTTAATCGACTGGAAATTGGTCATTTTTCCAATGGTCTCAGAATTCGACGAAACTAGTTTTGTTAGGACCGTATCGTCAATACGAAGCTAGAAAATATTTTTCTGGAATTTTTCTAGTTAGTATGTGACCCCGGTAATTTGAAATGTACGTTTAAAATTCAATATAATGATTTAAATGTAAATTCAGCGGAGACGGATCGAAACGACCAAATCAGCCTACGATACATATCCCATTGGGTTCGGAATGGGGGTAAAACACTGTGGGCGGCAGGCAGTGGGCCTCGTTTAGAGGTCGTATGTAAAAGTCGACTTTTAGGGATTAAATAATTAAAAAAAAAACTACCTCCCCTTAAATCCTCCTGGCCCCCCCCTTCTGAAATTCATTTCGAGATAAAAAAAAAAAAACTCCTGCCTCTCGATCTCGCCGTCGCCCTCCTCACCATCGCGCCCCGCTCCCCAAGGCGGCACCGCCCACCGCCGCTCCGGCAAGGTCCCCCCCCCCCTTCTTCTTCCTCGATCCACGCAGACCCCCCCCCCCCTCGTTCGATTTCCCCTTAGCCCCTCCCCCCGAAAACCCTAGCTCCGCCCCGTTCTGCACCCCCGCGCCCTCCTGCCACCAGCTCCGACGAGCTCCGCCGCCTCAGCCCCCATCCCGACGCCTGACAGCCCCCCCCCCCCTGTAAGTTTTTTTCTTTTTTAACTTATTTATTTTATTTTTATTTTATATTAGTAAAAAGAAAATTGATTTTTATTTAATGTGAAAACTGAATTTTCTAAAATGTGAAAACTGATTTTTATTTAATGTGAAAACTGATTTTTATTTAATGTGAAAACTGATTTTTATTTAAGGTGAAAACTGAATTTTTATTTTGAGAAGAGTAAAAACTGAATTTTTATTTTGAGAAGAGTAAAAACTGAATTTTTATTTTGAAAAGATTAAAAACTGAATTTGTAAAAGAAAAATATTTGAGATTTTAAAAAGGGAAAAGACGAGATATTTAAATAGAATTTTTATATATTGAACTTCGAATTAAAAATGTGATTTTTATATATTGAACTTCGAATTAAAAATGTGATTTTTATATATTGAACTTCGAATTAAAAATGTGATTTTTTATATATTGAACTTCGAAATAAAAATAGAATTTTTATATATTGAACTTTGAAATAAAAATATGATTTTTACATATGGAATAGCGAAGTAAAAATTCGATTTTTACATAGGTAGTGAAAGCGGACAACGAAGATGACGAAGATGCGATAGCAATGAAGATTTCTATCAATGAAGTGCCGTGGAGCTTGGATAGCTATAAGTGAGAATTTCTCACCTTTCAATTTATTTTTCTAGTTATATATATATATATATATATATATATACTAGGATGCAGACGGTGCTTATTAGAAGCACCCGACACCCGTCCACAGACCATGGACTTGTTTGATTGGTTGTGTAGTTGGTTAGATTATTTGATTTGGATTTGATTGTTTGGTGAATTGATTTGATTGATGTGTGAATGGCGTGGGCCTTCACTAGACCGGGGATAAGGCTAGGCCTTGTCCCGTTTCTAGTATCGTGCCGTTATGCCGCCGAAATTTTCTAAAATATGTTAGAAAAATAAAAATATCATTTTTATTGAATAAATGAATTGAATAGAAATTCATATGTTGGAATAAAATGTTTTATCGTTAAAAATATAATTTTTAACGTGAATGTGAATAAATAAATATTCATTTACAAACCAGACGGTTTGTTTATGTACACTTATTTGAATGACATTGATTGGGACGATAAATTTTACACATCGCCCAACTGCACAACTAAAATCTGTGTTTGATTGTTTGAAACCCCACACGGGTGTTGGGATGAAATATGAATTTCACTCATCCTGACTGATTAAATATGTCGATCGATTGATTGACAGGCTGTTATAAGCGTTGAATATCTATATTTGATGCTTATACAGTGTAGTGCACTTTGGTTGATGGTTGATTATTTTTCAATGCTATTATATACATGTGTTGTATGGAAATCCATATAATTAATTTTATATGGTAATTGATTGGGCCTCATTCCAATTTAAAAAATAAAGAAAATTTGAAAATAGAAATTTATGAAGCCGTGTTGATTAGATTGACGCCATTTTGACGTGAACGATATTTATATCGACTTTATTCATTTTAAAATGAATATTGAAAAGTGATTTCGAAATCGACGATTTCGAATTGAATTGAAAACGAATTCAAAGTGAATTGAAAACGATTTCAAAGTGAATTGAAACGATTTCGAAATGAAGTGAATTGAAAACGATTTCAAAGTGAATTGAAAACGATTTCGAAATGAAGTGAATTGAAAACGATTTCAAAGTGAATTGAAAACGATTTCAAAGTGAACTGAAAACGATTTCAAAGTGAATTGAAAACGATTTCAAAGTGAATTGAAAATGATTTCGAAATGAAGTGAATTGAAAACGATTTCGAAATGAATTGAATTGAAAACGATTTCGAAATGAATTGAATTGAAAACGAATTCAAATTGAATTGAAATTTGAATTGAATAGAAATGAATTTTAAAACGAATCTATAAAGAAGAATTCAATTGTGATTTGAATTGAAAAGGAAGTTGAAAATGTTTTTGAAACGAATTCAAAACTATTTATATAATTCGTTTCAAATAGAAATCGACGAAGTATATATTATATATATTATATATATAATATAATGGCTTGAATAGAACGCGCCGCGCCGCGGCAGTTCGTGAATTTCGACCATTTATTTCAAACGGACATTACGGGAGATCCGATCGTCGGATTCTCCTAAAACCGGAACCGTTGGGTTCGTATCGAAAAGAGCTTTCTAACGAATATTAGAAATTAGAAATCTAACGGTTGGATTTGGAATTATGTCCAAATCAAATTTGAAAAAGGTCGCTATAAGTGCAGTTCGATGGCCATTGATGGAAATCGACTGTACGGGCCTTGATAAAATTATTAAAAATAGTAATAATTTGTGTAAGATCATAAGAAATGATTTGTGAAGATTTGGGATGAAAAACTCCATATTTGAAAAGATAAAAATAGATTTTTATCGAAATGAACTAGTTTTGAACTAGAATTATAATTCTATTTATTTTTAAATAAATAAATTGAATTTGAAAAGGGTTTTGAAAATAACCAAAATTTCCAATGATTGCATTGGAGTGGATTTGAATCGAAATTGTCTTCGGAATATTTCGATGTTGGAATTCGTGATTATACAGATGTTGTTATGGAAATTTGAAAGATATATATTTATATCGTTATTTCCAATACGACATTTGTTAGTCGTAGAATTTGATATTGAATATAAGCCGATATATTTTCTATTCAGAGCCTTGTATTGAATATCAAATGTGATTTGGGTTTGTCGCGAATGGTGTCTTCACTAACACTGTTCTTGAACCTAGTTGTGAAAAGATTAAATCTTTTTATTTAGATTTAATGAAGTGTACCAATTAAACGATATTTAATTGGAATTGAATTGGTATTGATTTTTGGGTTTATCGTGAACAGTGTTTTAAATAACACTTGTTCTTTAACCCGATAATTAATGGAATGTGATTTTGGGTTTATCATGAACCGTGTTTTAAATGACACTGATTCTTTAACTCAGTTAAAGATTAAAACTAAGTGGAGTTTTAATGAATCTTTATTTAGATTGAGATGATCGAAAATGGAGTATCACTAGTTCTTGTTGCAGTCGTGATGGGGGGTTCTCGCTTCGCAGTTTGGTGGCGAACGGGAGACTCTTACCCCCACATGTCCCTTGTGGTGGGGGTTGGTTCGCCAGTGGGCGCGAGACTCGAGAGGGTTGCCGTAAAACAAGTAACTGGGGACCATGTGAGAGCCACGGTGGGTTTTACCTGCTGCTTGGGGGATGAAGGGATGGTTGCAAAGCCTACCGGAGTTCGTCGGCTATCTTACAGTTGGTATCAGAGCTTTGGTTTACAAAGCTAGAGAACAAGACACATTAGAACCGTATGAAAGAATTCATCATATATTGGATTAGTAATATCCAATGAGAATGACTCGTTAGAGATAGGATCAGTAGTATCCTAGAACAAGTGTGAAGAGTATATTTTTAAAATGAAAGTCAAATTTGTTTTGAAAATTTAAATCAACTATTCGTATTTGGTTATTTATTTATATTGATGTGGACAATCCAGTATATATAGATTTTGCGTATACGTCTGATCCGCGTGTATTCAAAGTTTTAATATACTGGATAGATATAGAATCACATTCTAGACACCCGGAGATGGTTCTGATGATTGATCGATCATCATCAGAATTTATGTTCGTGTTTTGAAGATGTGATGTCTATATATTTCCTATTGACTGGTGTGAGAACCAAAATTAGATAGGGCTTATTGTTGTGATTTGGCATCAAAAATCTGATTTTTGTATATGTATCAAAATTATGAATTTGAGACACTAATTCACTAATTGATTGATGATTGTGTTGTTTGTTTAATTGTTTGATAATTTTGAACCATTACGCCTAATTGTATCAAATAATGAATTGTATTGAAATTGGTCGCATCTGCTTGCATATACATGTATATCATTAAACAGGTCATAGCAAGGAGGCTAGAGCCAGAGAATAAAATTTGTTTGCCCGACAAATAGGTACATGTTTACTACATAATTTCCTGTTTTGTTTGGGTGATGATGATTTTGTGAGCCTATTGGCTAGCCGCTTGGCTTTTTCTTTTTCTTTTTGAGATCTGAAGGACCGGGGAAGCTATTTGAAATTCCCCGGTGCTCCCGGTGCAGGAGAGGTTATGGCGAAATTTTTCAAAAATTTAGGGTGTTAGCCAAATTTTTGAAATTTTGAAAATTCTCAGAAACTGAAAGGTTGGAGAATGGAAGCCAGATCGAACGTAGAGTTGATTAATCAAACCACTTTCGACTTTGTTCCTTTTCGGGGAAGAAAAGTTTTAAGTGGGGGAGATTGTAATAACCCGGAAAATCTGGGCCAGTTTAAAATTTTTATTTTGGCAATTTTAGCGAATTTTGATTATTTAAAATGAATTATTTTAAATAGTATCGACGAGAAATTTATTTTAAATAGAATCGACGTATATATTATATACGTCGTCGTTAGAATATAAATATTTATATATAATTATATAACGAGCCTGAAATGGCGCGGTAGTTCGAAAATTCGATTTCGAATTTCAATTGAATATACAGGATTCAATATAAGTCAGAATTGGACGAAACAAGAAATATTTGAATCTGATGAACAATATCTTTCAAAAGAAGTCAGCAAACTGAGATTTCACTTTAAAAATGATAAGATACGTCCAGTTGAAAATTCAGAAAAGTCGCTGTGGAATTTATATATATTTTAATATAATATAAGGCCCTTAAATTAGCCGTTTTGCAAACGACCTCGGATTTCGACGAAATCAGTTTTGTTGGATCCGCAGTGTCAAATTATTGCTAGATTCCAAATTTCATAATTTTTCGAATCAATATGTGAGCGTGGCAAAGGAAAACGCGTTTTACCAGTTTCAGTTGATTTTAATCGACTGGAAATTGGTCATTTTTCCAATGGTCTCAGAATTCGACGAAACTAGTTTTGTTAGGACCGTATCGTCAATACGAAGGTAGAAAATATTTTTCTGGAATTTTTCTAGTTAGTATGTGACCCCGGTAATTTGAAATGTACGTTTAAAATTCAATATAATGATTTAAATGTAAATTCAGCGGAGACGGATCGAAACGACCAAATCAGCCTACGATACATATCCCATTGGGTTCGGAATGGGGGTAAAACGCTATGGGCAGCAGGCAGTGGGCCTCGTTTAGAGATCTTATGTAAAAGTCGACTTTTAGGGATTAAATAATAATAAAAAAAAAAACTACCTCCCCTTAAATCCTCCTGCCCCCCCCCCCTTCTGAAATTCATTTCGAGATAAAAAAAAAACTCCTGCCTCTCGATCTCGCCGTCGCCCTCCTCACCATCGCGCCCCGCTCCCCAAGGCGGCACCGCCCACCGCCGCTCCGGCAAGGTCCCCCCCCCCTTCTTCTTCCTCGATCCACGCAGACCCCCCCCCCCTCGTTCGATTTCCCCTTAGCCCCTCCCCCCGAAAACCCTAGCTCCGCCCCGTTCTGCACCCCCGCGCCCTCCTGCCACCAGCTCCGACGAGCTCCGCCGCCTCAGCCCCCATCCCGACGCCTGACAGCCCCCCCTGTAAGTTTTTTTCTTTTTTAACTTATTTATTTTATTTTTATTTTATATTAGTAAAAAGAAAACTGATTTTTATTTAATGTGAAAACTGAATTTTCTAAAATGTGAAAACTGATTTTTATTTAATGTGAAAACTGATTTTTATTTAATGTGAAAACTGATTTTTATTTAATGTGAAAACTGATTTTTATTTAAGGTGAAAACTGAATTTTTATTTTGAGAAGAGTAAAAACTGAATTTTTATTTTGAGAAGAGTAAAAACAGAATTTTTATTTTGAAAAGATTAAAAACTGAATTTGTAAAAGAAAAAGATTTGAGATTTTAAAAAGGGAAAAGACGAGATATTTAAATAGAATTTTTATATATTGAACTTCGAATTAAAAATGTGATTTTTATATATTGAACTTCGAATTAAAAATGTGATTTTTATATATTGAACTTCGAATTAAAAATGTGATTTTTATATATTGAACTTCAAAATAAAAATAGAATTTTTCTATATTGAACTTTGAAATAAAAATATGATTTTTACATATGGAATAGCGAAGTAAAAATTCGATTTTTACATAGGTAGTTAAAGCGGACAACGAAGATGACGAAGATGCGATAGCAATGAAGATTTCTATCAATGAAGTGCCGTGGAGCTTGGATAGCTATAAGTGAGAATTTCTCACCTTTCAATTTATTTTTCTAGTTATATATATATATACTAGGATGCAGACGGTGCTTATTAGAAGCACCCGACACCCGTCCACAGACCATGGACTTGTTTGATTGGTTGTGTAGTTGGTTAGATTATTTGATTTGGATTTGATTGTTTGGTGAATTGAATTGATTTGATTGATGTGTGAATGGCGTGGGCCTTCACTAAACCGGGGATAAGGCTAGGCCTTGTCCCGTTTCTAGTATCGTGCCGTTATGACGCCGAAATTTTCTAAAATATGTTAGAAAAATAAAAATATCATTTTTATTGAATAAATGAATTGAATAGAAATTCATATGTTGGAATAAAATGTTTTATCATTAAAAATATAATTTTTAACGTGAATGTGAATAAATAAATATTCATTTACAAACCAGACGGTTTGTTTATGTACACTTATTTGAATGACATTGATTGGGACGATAAATTTTACACATCGCCCAACTGCACAACTAAAATCTGTGTTTGATTGTTTGAAACCCCACACGGGTGTTGGGATGAAATATGAATTTCACTCATCCTGATTGATTAAATATGTCGATCGATTGATTGACAGGCTGTTATAAGCGTTGAATATCTATATTTGATGCTTATACAGTGTAGTGCACTTTGGTTGATGGTTGATTATTTTTCAATGCTATTATATACATGTGTTGTATGGAAATCCATATAATTAATTTTATATGGTAATTGATTGGGCCTCATTCCTATTTGAAAAATAAAGAAAATTTGAAAATAGAAATTTATGAAGCCGTGTTGATTAGATTGACGCCATTTTTACGTGAACGATATTTATATCGACTTTATTCATTTTAAAATGAATATTGAAAAGTGATTTCGAAATTGACGATTTCGAATTGAATTGAAAACGAATTCAAAGTGAATTGAAAACGATTTCAAAGTGAATTGAAAACGATTTCGAAATGAAGTGAATTGAAAACGATTTCAAAGTGAATTGAAAACGATTTCGAAATGAAGTGAATTGAAAACGATTTCAAAGTGAATTGAAAACGATTTCAAAGTGAACTGAAAACGATTTCAAAGTGAATTGAAAACGATTTCAAAGTGATTTGAAAACGATTTCGAAATGAAGTGAATTGAAAACGATTTCGAAATGAATTGAATTGAAAACGATTTCGAAATGAATTGAATTGAAAACGAATTCAAATTGAATTGAAATTTGAATTGAATAGAAATGAATTTTAAAACGAATCTATAAAGAAGAATTCAATTGTGATTTGAATTGAAAAGGAAGTTGAAAATGTTTTTGAAACGAATTCAAAACTATTTATATAATTCGTTTCAAATAGAAATCGACGAAGTATATATTATATATATTATATATATAATATAATGGCTTGAATAGAACGCGCCGCGCCGCGGCAGTTCGTGAATTTCGACCATTTATTTCAAACGGACATTACGGGAGATCCGACCGTCGGATTCTCCTAAAACCGGAACCGTTGGGTTCGTATCGAAAAGAGATTTCTAACGAATATTAGAAATTAGAAATCTAACGGTTGGATTTGGAATTATGTCCAAATCAAATTTGAAAAAGGTCGCTATAAGTGCAGTTCGATGGCCATTGATGGAAATCGACTGTACGGGCCTTGATAAAATTATTAAAAATAGTAATAATTTGTGTAAAATCATAAGAAATGATTTGTGAAGATTTGGGATGAAAAACTCCATATTTGAAAAGATAAAAATAGATTTTTATCGAAATGAACTAGTTTTGAACTAGAATTATAATTCTATTTATTTTTAAATAAATAAATTGAATTTGAAAAGGGTTTTGAAAATAACCAAAATTTCCAATGATTGCATTGGAGTGGATTTGAATCGAAATTGTCTTCGGAATATTTCGATGTTGGAATTCGTGATTATACAGATGTTGTTATGGAAATTTGAAAGATATATATTTATATCGTTATTTCCAATACGACATTTGTTAGTCGTAGAATTTGATATTGAATATAAGCCGATATATTTTCTATTCAGAGCCTTGTATTGAATATCAAATGTGATTTGGGTTTGTCGCGAATGGTGTCTTCACTAACACTGTTCTTGAACCTAGTTGTGAAAAGATTAAATCTTTTTATTTAGATTTAATGAAGTGTACCAATTAAACGATATTTAATTGGAATTGAATTGGTATTGATTTTTGGGTTTATCGTGAACAGTGTTTTAAATAACACTTGTTCTTTAACCCGATAATTAATGGAATGTGATTTTGGGTTTATCGTGAACCGTGTTTTAAATGACACTGATTCTTTAACTCAGTTAAAGATTAAAACTAAGTGGAGTTTTAATGAATCTTTAATTAGATTGAGATGATCGAAAATGGAGTATCACTAGTTCTTGTTGCAGTCGTGATGGGGGGTTCTCGCTTCGCAGTTTGGTGGCGAACGGGAGACTCTTACCCCCACATGTCCCTTGTGGTGGGGGTTGGTTCGCCAGTGGGCGCGAGACTCGAGAGGGTTGCCGTAAAACAAGTAACTGGGGGACCATGTGAGAGCCACGGTGGGTTTTACCTGCTGCTTGGGGGATGAAGGGATGGTTGCAAAGCCTACCGGAGTTCGTCGGCTATCTTACAGTTGGTATCAGAGCTTTGGTTTACAAAGCTAGAGAACAAGACACATTAGAACCGTATGAAAGAATTCATCAGATATTGGATTAGTAATATCCAATGAGAATGACTCGTTAGAGATAGGATCAGTAGTATCCTAGAACAAGTGTGAAGAGTATATTTTTAAAATGAAAGTCAAATTTGTTTTGAAAATTTAAATCAACTATTCGTATTTGGTTATTTATTTATATTGATGTGGACAATCCAGTATATATAGATTTTGCGTATACGTCTGATCCGCGTGTATTCAAAGTTTTAATATACTGGATAGATATAGAATCACATTCTAGACACCCGGAGATGGTTCTGATGATTGATCGATCATCATCAGAATTTACGTTCGTGTTTTGAAGATGTGATGTCTATATATTTCCTATTGACTGGTGTGAGAACCAAAATTAGATAGGGCTTATTGTTGTGATTTGGCATCAAAAGTCTGATTTTTGTATATGTATCAAAATTATGAATTTGAGACACTAATTCACTAATTAATTGATGATTGTGTTGTTTGTTTAATTGTTTGATAATTTTGAACCATTGCGCCTAATTGTATAAAGTAATGAATTGTATTGAAATTGGTCGCATCTGCTTGCATATACATGTATATCATTGAACAGGTCATAGCAAGGAGGCTAGAGCCAGAGAATAAAATTTGTTTGCCCGACAAATAGGTACATGTTTACTACATAATTTCCTGTTTTGTTTGGGTGATGATGATTTTGTGAGCCTATTGGCTAGCCGCTTGGCTTTTTCTTTTTCTTTTTGAGATCTGAAGGACCGGGGAAGCTATTTGAAATTCCCCGGTGCTCCCGGTGCAGGGGAGGTTATGGCGAAATTTTTCAAAAATTTAGGGTGTTAGCCAAATTTTTGAAATTTTGAAAATTCTCAGAAACTGAAAGGTTGGAGAATGGAAGCCAGATCGAACGTAGAGTTGATTAATCAAACCACTTTCGACTTTGTTCCTTTTCGGGGACGAAAAGTTTTAAGTGGGGGAGATTGTAATAACCCGGAAAATCTGGGCCAGTTTAAAATTTTTATTTTGGCAATTTTAGCGAATTTTGATTATTTAAAATGAATTATTTTAAATAATATCGACGAGAAATTTATTTTAAATAGAATCGACGTATATATTATATACGTCGTCGTTAGAATATAAATATTTATATATAATTATTTAACGAGCCTGAAATGGCGTGGTAGTTCGAAAATTCGATTTCGAATTTCAATTGAATATACAGGATTCAATATAAGTCAGAATTGGACGAAACAAGAAATATTTGAATCTGATGAACAATATCTTTCAAAAGAAGTCAGCAAACTGAGATTTCACTTTAAAAATGATAAGATACGTCCAGTTGAAAATTCAGAAAAGTCGCTGTGGAATTTATATATATTTTAATATAATATAAGGCCCTTAAATTAGCCGTTTTGCAAACGACCTCGGATTTCGACGAAATCAGTTTTGTTGGATCCGCAGTGTCAAATTATTGCTAGATTCCAAATTTCATAACTTTTCGAATCAATATGTGAGCGTGGCAAAGGAAAACGCGTTTTACCAGTTTCAGTTGATTTTAATCGACTGGAAATTGGTCATTTTCCCAATGGTCTCAGAATTCGACGAAACTAGTTTTGTTAGGACCGTATCGTCAATACGAAGCTAGAAAATATTTTTCTGGAATTTTTCTAGTTAGTATGTGACCCCGGTAATTTGAAATGTACGTTTAAAATTCAATATAATGATTTAAATGTAAATTCAGCGGAGACGGATCGAAACGACCAAATCAGCCTACGATACATATCCCATTGGGTTCGGAATGGGGGTAAAACGCTATGGGCGGCAGGCAGTGGGCCTCGTTTAGAGGTCGTATGTAAAAGTCGACTTTTAGGGATTAAATAATAATAAATAAAAAAACTACCTCCCCTTAAATCCTCCTGGCCCCCCCCCCCTTCTGAAATTCATTTCGAGATAATAAAAAAAAACTCCTGCCTCTCGATCTCGCCGTCGCCCTCCTCACCATCGCGCCCCGCTCCCCAAGGCGGCACCGCCCACCGCCGCTCCGGCAAGGTCCCCCCCCCCCTTCTTCTTCTTCCTCGATCCATGCAGACCCCCCCTCGTTCGATTTCCCCTTAGCCCCTCCCCCCGAAAACCCTAGCTCCGCCCCGTTCAGCACCCCCGCGCCCTCCTGCCACCAGCTCCGACGAGCTCCGCCGCCTCAGCCCACATCCTGACGCCTGACAGCCCCCCCCCCCCGGTAAGTTTTTTTCTTTTTTAACTTATTTATTTTATTTTTATTTTATATTAGTAAAAAGAAAACTGATTTTTATTTAATGTGGAAACTGAATTTTCTAAAATGTGAAAACTGATTTTTATTTAATGTGAAAACTTATTTTTATTTAATGTGAAAACTGATTTTTATTTAAGGTGAAAACTGAATTTTTATTTTGAGAAGAGTAAAAACTGAATTTTTATTTTGAGAAGATTAAAAACTGAATTTTTATTTTGAAAATATTAAAAACTGAATTTGTAAAAGAAAAAGATTTGAGATTTTAAAAAGGGAAAAGACGAGATATTTAAATAGAATTTTTATATATTGAACTTCGAATTAAAAATGTGATTTTTATATATTGAACTTCGAATTAAAAATGTGATTTTTATATATTGAACTTCGAATTAAAAATGTGATTTTTATATATTGAACTTCGAAATAAAAATAGAATTTTTATATATTGAACTTTGAAATAAAAATATGATTTTTACATATGGAATAGCGAAGTAAAAATTCGATTTTTACATAGGTAATGAAAGCGGACAACGAAGATGACGAAGATGCGATAGCAATGAAGATTTCTATCAATGAAGTGCCGTGGAGCTTGGATAGCTATAAGTGAGAATTTCTCACCTTTCAATTTATTTTTCTAGTTATATATATATATATATATATATATATATACTAGGATGCAGACGGTGCTTATTAGAAGCACCCGACACCCGTCCACAGACCATGGACTTGTTTGATTGGTTGTGTAGTTGGTTAGATTATTTGATTTGGATTTGATTGTTTGGTGAATTGAATTGATATGATTGATGTGTGAATGGCGTGGGCCTTCACTAGACCGGGGATAAGGCTAGGCCTTGTCCCGTTTCTAGTATCGTGCCGTTATGCCGCCGAAATTTTCTAAAATATGTTAGAAAAATAAAAATATCATTTTTATTGAATAAATGAATTGAATAGAAATTCATATGTTGGAATAAAATGTTTTATCGTTAAAAAAATAATTTTTAACGTGAATGTGAATAAATAAATATTCATTTACAAACCAGATGGTTTGTTTATGTACACTTATTTGAATGACATTGATTGGGACGATAAATTTTACACATCGCCCAACTGCACAACTAAAATCTGTGTTTGATTGTTTGAAACCCCACACGGGTGTTGTGATGAAATATGAATTTCACTCATCCTGATTGATTAAATATGTCGATCGATTGATTGACAGGCTGTTATAAGCGTTGAATATCTATATTTGATGCTTATACAGTGTAGTGCAATTTGGTTGATGGTTGATTATTTTTCAATGCTATTATATACATGTGTTGTATGGAAATCCATATAATTAATTTTATATGGTAATTGATTGGGCCTCATTCCAATTTGAAAAATAAAGAAAATTTGAAAATAGAAATTTATGAAGCCGTGTTGATTAGATTGACGCCATTTTGACGTGAACGATATTTATATCGACTTTATTCATTTTAAAATGAATATTGAAAAGTGATTTCGAAATCGACGATTTCGAATTGAATTGAAAACGAATTCAAAGTGAATTGAAAACGATTTCAAAGTGAATTGAAAACGATTTCGAAATGAAGTGAATTGAAAACGATTTCAAAGTGAATTGAAAACGATTTCGAAATGAAGTGAATTGAAAACGATTTCAAAGTGAATTGAAAACGATTTCAAAGTGAACTGAAAACGATTTCAAAGTGAATTGAAAACGATTTCAAAGTGAATTGAAAACGATTTCGAAATGAAGTGAATTGAAAACGATTTCGAAATGAATTGAATTGAAAACGATTTCGAAATGAATTGAATTGAAAACGAATTCAAATTGAATTGAAATTTGAATTGAATAGAAATGAATTTTAAAACGAATCTATAAAGAAGAATTCAATTGTGATTTGAATTGAAAAGGAAGTTGAAAATGTTTTTGAAACGAATTCAAAACTATTTATATAATTCATTTCAAATAGAAATCGACGAAGTATATATTATATATATTATATATATAGTATAATGGCTTGAATAGAACGCGCCGCGCCGCGACAGTTCGTGAATTTCGACCATTTATTTCAAACGGACCAGATTTACACCCCATACGGTGGGGAAACGTAGTGTTCAGGCATTTTAATCCACATCGGTGGACCGACCCTGAGGATCCAAGTGCCCACCTGTGTCTGGGTCCTGAGACACGGGCTAGACCGTCTCGAATCGGTTGAGGACTATCTTTTGCCTCGGTTCATAGACGGAAATCCAATTTCCAAATACGTGATTTTGCGGTTTTAATTGTAGAACTAGTATGGCGACATGATATATGGTACCCATGCCGCCTATGATTGATACTTATGATTTGAAGTTGTTTTATACACTATGCACTTATAGTAGTATCAAATGATTTGTTTTAAACGTACTAAGCATTCTTTGGCTGTTATAAGGGAAAACCCTATCCTCGGCTGCGTTGCATTGTGTGATGGGACCTGGGTCTTATAACAGCTTCATTCTTCTTTATTTAGCATTGCGCTGTTGTTGTATGCACTGGTATTCTTGGGAGGAAACCCGTTCCGTGTTATACGGCGTGGTCCCTTGATTTACCTAACTTTAAAATAAAGATTTATAACTGTTTTAGTTCTCACACCAGTCCCATGACTGACCTGGAGTTTATTGTTTTAACCTAAACTCTGGGTGCCCCTATTTTGACACGGGCAGCTAGTAGTTTTGGTTTTGCAGATTTATATTCACAGGATCCTGGTTTACAGCTGGAATGATATCCGGAAAGCTTTGTATCCGTATATCTCTTCTAGTTGTGTATTGTAATATTTTCCGCTGCTATGTATTTAAATGTATTTTAAATCTCTGATATTTCTGTGTAATATTCATTTATACTCTGTATATCCTTGTAATCTGATGCATTGTTGTAATATACAGTGAAATGTTCTTTTGTATGCGTTCTGTTTTGTCCTGTTCTCAAACGATAGGGCGTTTCGAACGGCCTGGATCGGTTAAGCGACTGGTTCGGACCGAGCGAAACTCCTTGTTCGTCACATCCAAGAACTGGAGCACCCATCTCGAGCGACGTAGAAACCAACGTGCCGCGGTGACCTCGCCTCCCCCTGCTCCTCCGCGCCGACCACCCCCTTCCTCGACCTGCCCCGACGACGCCACCTCAGTGTCCCATTCCCCTCCTCAAACCCCCCCTCGAAGTCAACAGCAAGTCCTCCCTCAGCCACGATGAACACAACAAACCCCTTTTCCCTTTAATGTGAGTTTTTATTTTATTTTATTTTAATTCTTAGCTAGTTAATTTAATTTAAATACATTGAAGAAAAAATTCAGTTTTCTTTTATTTATTTAAGCAAAGATTTGATTTTTTTTTATGATGAACAAGGTTTGATTTTTAATGATGAGCAAGATATGATTTTTAACCTAAAGATTATATTTTTAATTATATAAAGATTATATTTTTACATATTAAAAGATGGTATTTTAAAATATAAAGATTAGTTTTCATATAGTAGAGAGTATAGATTTTTAGTTAAACAAAGTGAAGAGGTTTATCTAAATAAAAATATGGTTTTTATTAGGTAAAGATTATAAAAATATGATTTTTATTCATGTGGAGTAATAAAAAATATAATCTTTATTAGGAGGAGAGCAATATAAAAATATAATTTTTATAACGAAGTGAAGATAAAAATTTGATTTTTATATATAGGAAGTGAAAATATAAAATTGTGATTTTTACATATGTAGTGGCCACGGGCAACGAAGATGACAAAAGGCGAGAATGGCGAAGATTTCTATAAATGAAGTGTCGTGAAGTTGGATAGTTGTTGGTGAGAATTTCTCACCTTTCAATTTCTTTTTCTAGTTATATATATATACTAGGATGCAGACGGTGCTTAGTAGCACCCGACACAATCGTCCACAGACCATGGACTTGTTTGTTTGATTGCATGAATTAGTTAGATTATTTGGTTGAATTGAATTGTTTGGTGAAATGAAATTGATTTGATTGATGTGTGAATGGCGTGGGCCTTCACTAGACCGGGGATAAGGCTAGGCCTTGTCCCGTTTCTAGTATCGTGCCGTTATGCCGCCGAAATTTTCTAAAAATAAGTTAGAAAAATAAAGATAACATTTTATTTAATAAATGAACCAAATAGAATATTCATAGGTTGAATAAAATAGTTTGATCGTTAAAAATATAATTTTTAACGTGAATGTGAATAAATAAATATTCATTTACAAACCGGACGGTTTGTTTATGTACACCTATTTGAAGGACATTGATTGGGACGATAAATTTTACACATCGCCCAACGGCACAAATAAAAATCTTTGTTTGATTGCTTGAAACCCCACACGGGTATTGGGATGATATTTGAAGTACACTAATCCCGATTGTTTAGTTGTATGTCGATCGATTGATTGACAGGCTGTTATAAGCGTTGAATATTTATCTTTGATGCTTATACAGTGTAGAATGCACCTTGGATGATGGTTGATTATTCATCATTGTTGATATATACATGTGTTGTAGAAAATCCATATAATTAACATTATATGGTAATTGATTGAGCCTCATTCCAGTTTTGAAATAGAATATTTGAAATAGAAATATTTGAAAAGAAATAATTGAAATAGAAATATTCGAAAAGGAATATTTGAAAATATCAATATATGAAGCCGTGTTGATTAGATTGACGCCATTTTGACGTGAACGATATTTATATCGATTTTATTCATTTTATAATGAATATCGAAAGTGATTTCAAGATCTGATATTTCGAAATGAATTGAATATAAAGCGATTTCGAAATGAATTGAATATAAAGCGATTTCGAAATGAATTGAATATAAAGTGATTTCGAAACGAATAGAATATAAAACGATTTCGAAATGAATTGAATTGAAAACGAATTCGAATTGAATTTAAAATGAAGTGAAATGAATTCAAATTGAATTGAAACTTGAATTGAATAGAAATGAATTTTAAAACGAATTTATAAGGAAAATTCAATTTTGATTTAAATTGAAATAGAAGTTGAAATTGTTTTTGAAACGAATTTAAAAACTATTTATAAAAATTCGTTTTAAATAGAAATCGACGAAATATATATTATATATATTATATATATAATATAATGGCCTGAATAGAACGTGCCGCGCCGCGACAGTTCGCGAATTTCGACCATTGACTTCGAACGGATATTACGGGAGATCCGACCGTCGGATTCTCCTAAAACCGGAACCGTTGGGTTCGTATCGAAAAGAGCTTTCTAATGGATATTTGAAATTTGAAATCTAACGGTTGGATTTGGGATTATGTCCGAATCAAATTTGAAAAAGGTCGCTATAAGTGCAGTTCGATGGCCGTTGATGGAAATCGACTGTACGGGCCTTGATAAAATTATTAAAAATAGTAATAATTTGTGTAAAATCATAAGAAATGATTTAGGAAGAATTGGGATGAAAAACTCCATATTTGAAAAGATAAAAATAGATTTTTATCGAAATGAAGTAGTTTTGAACTAGAATTATAATTCTATTTATTTTTAAATAAACAAATTGAATTAGAAAAGGGTTTTAAAAATAACAAGAATTTCCAATGATTACATTGGAGTGGATTTGAATCGAAATTGTCTTCGGAATATTTCGATGTTGGAATTCGTGATTATACAGATGTTGTTATGGAAATTTGAAAGATATATATTTACATCGTTATTTCCAATACGACATTTGTTAATCGTAGAATTGGATATTGAATATAAGGCGATATATTTTCTATTCAGAGCCTTGTATTGAATATAAAATGTGATTTGGGTTTGTCGTGAATGGTGTCTTCACTAACACTGTTCTTGAACCCAGTTGAGAAAAGATTAAATCTTTTTATTTAGATTTAATGAAGTGTACCAATTAAATGATATTTAATTGGAATTGAGGTGATATTGATTTTTGGGTTTATCGTGGACAGTGTTTTAAATAACACTCGTTCTTTAACCCGATAATTAATGGAATGTGATTTTGGGTTTCTCGTGAACCGTGTTTTAAATGACACTGATTCTTTAACCTAGTTAACGATTATAACTAAGTGGAGTTTTAATGAATCTTTAATTAGATTGAAATAATCGAAATGGAGTATCACCAGTTTTGCTCCAGGCGTTAGTTAAATCTTTAATAAGATTTGAACGTGAAATGGTAATTGAATTTACCGATAACACCGTGGTGTTAGATATGAAGTATAACCAGTTTTACTTCATGGGATGAATTGGTTGGGATTGGAAAATTAAAACAAATGATTACTTCGGTAAAGTTCGTTAATCCCGACTAGTTTGAATTGATATTCAAAAATAGATTAAAGAATAAATTCAATGAATTTACCTTGGATAAAATAAATGGGAACCTTTCCCTATGAATGTGAAATTTAGAAACTAACTGTCGGTTAGCCAAGCAGAATGGTTTTCTGGATATTGATCTGATGTTGGTTTCGGCCTTCGGGGTTAATATTTGGGAAATTATTCTCTTGATTAATTTACGGTTAGTGACTAATGAATTGGAATGAGGCGTATGTTGTGTTTGTATAACACTTATTTAAAATATACGCGAGTTATTCGAAAGACCGGGTTTATCCCATTCTGAATAACTGATACGACGATAAGTCGAAGTTGAAGACGGTGGTTGAAGACCGGAAGTCTTCACGTCGTTTGGGTGATTACTGATGATCTTGATTGGGATGTACACCCAAGAAGATGGAAACAGTTGGTGATCGTCCAGACGTACTTGGAGATCGATGGATATGCGGGGTACTAGGTGCCTCCGGTTTCGTTCAGACCCAGAACGGACTTGTAAATGGACTGTGTGTCTGACATTGGATTTTAGTCCATGTGATTGATCTCTATTAAATATATATCTGTTTGGCGGCGGAGAATTTATTCTCTTGCTTAACGCCCTTCTCTGAGACGTACGAGCTCAGGGGTTATATACTGATGGATATCAAACGCATGGAGTAAATTGCATGTGTGGCATGCCTAAGTGGCAATTGATCGAGGCTTCTGTTGAAAAGCAAAGTCTTGTGGTGATGATCAAAGCACGGCCTTTGTGGAGTAGCTTTGTGTAACGTTTACTTCGCGAGTTTCGCACCCCGGTTGTGAACCAAAAACGGGAGAGGACCTCAGGGAGGGCATGCGTTTCTTACTAGCTAGGGTGGTGTCAGTGACCTACCAGCCCTGACATTTTATACTTTTCACCTGTGTGGTTGTTGCTGTTGCGAGGCGCCTCGGTTTGATCGGACGATCCGGGTCCGATGGAGTCATTCGTTGGCTCATTTACGCCCCAAAGGGCAGAGAGACGTATTGTTCAGTCATAATAATCCACATCGGTGGACCGGCCCTGACGATCCAAGGCTTGCATGCACGCTTGCCTGAGACATGGGCTAGATTGTCTCTAATCGGTTGAGGACGATCCCTGGCCTCGGTTCATAGATGGAAACCCAATTTCCAAATACGTGACTTTGCGATTTTGATTGTATAACCTATATATGGCGACATAGTGTTATGAGGCATTCATGCCGCCTATGATTGATACTTATGATTTGAAGTTGTTTTATACACTATACACTTATAATAGTATCAAAATGATTTCTTTTAAACGTATCAAGCATTCTTGGCTATTATAAGGTAAAAACCCTATCCCCCGGCTTGCGTTGCATTGTGTGATAGGACCTGGGTCTTATAATAGCTTCATTTTTCTTTATTTAGCATTGCGCTGTTGTTTTATGCACTGGTATTCTTGGGAGGAAACCCGTTCTGTGTTATACGGCGTGGTCCCTTGATTTACCGAACTTTAAAATAAAGATCAATAACTGTTTTAGTTCTCACACCAGTCACATCACTGACCTGGAGTTTATTGTTTTGACCTAAACTCTGGGTGCCCCTATTTTGACACGGGCAGCTAGTAGTTTTGGTTTTGCAGATTTATATTCACAGGATCCTGGTTTACAGCTGGAACGATATCCGGAAAGCTTTGTATCCGTATATCTCTTTCTAGTTGTATATTGTATTATTTTCTGCTGCTATGTATTTAAATGTAATTTAAATCTCTGATGTTTCTGTGTAATATTCTTTTTTTTACTCTGTATATTCTTGTATTATGATACATTGTTGTAGTATACAATGAAATGTTCTTCTGTTTGTGTTCTGATTTGTCTTGTCCTCACAGTAATTCGTTCTTTCTCTTCTCTTCGGAGACCGGGGAAGAAACGGGTCGCTTCATTTGGTATCCGAGCTTTGGTTTACAAAGCAGAGAACAAGGCACATTAGAACCATACGAAAGAATTCATCAGATATTGGGTTAGTAATATCCAATGGGAATGACTCGTTAGAGATAGGATCAGTAGTATCCTAGAACGAGTGTGAAGAGTATATTTTTAAAGTGAAAACAAATTTTGTTTTGAAAATTTAAATCAATTATTCGTATTTGATTAGTTATTTATATTGATTTGGATAGTCTAGTATATAAAGATTTTGCATATACGCCTTGCAAACGTGTATTTGGAATTTTAATATACTGGAGAGATATAGAATCACACTCTAGTCGCCCGGAGATGGTTCTGATGATTGAAGCTTCATCATCAGAATTAGTGTTCGAGAGTCGAAGGTGTGATATTTATATATTTCCAATTGACTTGTGTGAGAACCAAAATTAGATAGGGCCTATTGTTGTGATTTGGCATCAAAAATTTGATTTTTGACTATATATCAAAATTATGAATATGAAACTCTAATTCACTAATTGATTGATGTATGTGTTGTTTGTTTATTTGTTTGATAATTTTGAACCATTTAGCCTAATTGAACCAAATATTGAATTGTATTGAAAATTGGTCGCATTTGCTTGCATATACTTGTACTTATGAACAGGTCATAGCAAGGAGGCTAGAGCCGAAGAATAAAATTTGTTTGCCCGACAAATAGGTACATGTTTACTACATAATTTACTATTTTGTTTGGGTGATGATGATTTTATGAGCCTATTGGCTAGCCGCTTGGCTTTTTCTTTTTCTTTTTGAGATCAGAAGGCCTATATGGCAATTTCGGGATTTTCCCGTGGCTCCCGGTGCAGGGGAGGTTATGGCGAAATTTTTCGAAAATTTAGGGTGTTAGCCAAATTTTTGAAAATTTGAAAATTCTCAGAAACTGAAAAGTTGGAGAATGGAAGCCAGATCGAACATGGAGTTGATTAATCAAACTACTTTCGACTTTGTTCCTTTTCGGGGATGAAAAGTTTTAAGTGGGGGAGATTGTAACAACCCGAAAATCTGGGCCAGTTTAAAAATTTTATTTCGGCAATTTTAGCGAATTTTGATTATTTAAAATGAATTATTTTAAATAAAAACGACGAGAAATTTATTATGAATAAAATTCAATCGTATATAGTTATATAGATCGAAGATAGAATATAAATAATTATATATAATAATAAAAGGAATTGAAAATGGCGTGGTAGTTCGATAATTCGATTTCAAACTTCAATTGAATGTACCGGGTGCAAAACAATCCAGATTTTAGTGAAACCAAAAACATTGGGATCTATTTAATAATATCTTTCCAACGAATCCGGCCAATCGAAATTTCATAACGGGAATCAAAAGATATGTCCGGTTGAAAATTCTGAATAGTCGCTATGGAATTCAGGCCCTTAAAAATGGACATTTTGCAAACGACCTCGGAATTCGACGAAACTAGTTTTGTTAGGACCGTATCGTCAATACGAAGCTAGAAAATATTTTTTGGGAATTTATCAAGTTAATATGTGACCCCGGTAAATTGAAATGCGCATTCAAATTCAATATATAGAATTATATGTTGATTTTAACGTAAACTGATTGTAACGATCGAATCAGCTCACGATACATATCCCATTGTATTCGGAATGGGGGTAATTAGTTACGGACGACAGTCGGTGGGTCTCGTTTAGAGATCAAAATAAAAAGGTACCTTTTTGAAACTAAAATTAATTAAATATTATAAATTATATTAAGCCCCCTTATTTCCTCTTCTCTCTCCCCTCAGTGAAATCGGACGAACCAAAATAAATAAATAAAAACCCTAAACCTAAAAAGGGCGCCGCCCTCTGCCAGACCACCACCGCCGGAGGCGGCGAACCCTTCCTCCCCTCACCGAGACGAACCCCTCCCCTTCCACCCTCTCCTCCTTCTCCCTCCGTGAGTCCAAGAACTGGAGCACCCATCTCGAGCGACGCAGAAACCAACGCACCGCGGTGACCTCGCCTCCCCCTGCTCTTCCGCGCCGACCACCCCCTTCCTCGACCTGCCCCGACGACGCCACCTCAGTGTCCCATTCCCCTCCTCAAACCCCCCCTCGAAGTCAACAGCAAGTCCTCCCTCAGCCACGATGAACACAACAAACCCCTTTTCCCTTTAATGTGAGTTTTTATTTTATTTTATTTTAATTCTTAGCTAGTTAATTTAATTTAAATACATTGAAGAAAAAATTCAGTTTTCTTTTATTTATTTAAGCAAAGATTTGATTTTTTTTATGATGAACAAGGTTTGATTTTTAATGATGAGCAAGATATGATTTTTAACCTAAAGATTATATTTTTAATTATATAAAGATTATATTTTTACATATAAAAAGATGGTATTTTAAAATATAAAGATTAGTTTTCATATAGTAGAGAGTATAGATTTTTAGTTAAACAAAGTGAAGAGGTTTATCTAAATAAAAATATGATTTTTATTAGGTAAAGATTATAAAAATATGATTTTTATTCATGTGGAGTAATAAAAAAATATAATCTTTATTAGGAGGAGAGCAATATAAAAATATAATTTTTATAACGAAGTGAAGATAAAATTTTGATTTTTATATATAGGAAGTGAAAATATAAAATTGTGATTTTTACATATGTAGTGGCCACAGGCAACGAAGATGACAAAAGGCGAGAATGGCGAAGATTTCTATAAATGAAGTGTCGTGAAGTTGGATAGCTGTTGGTGAGAATTTCTCACCTTTCAATTTCTTTTTCTAGTTATATATATATACTAGGATGCAGACGGTGCTTAGTAGCACCCGACACAATCGTCCACAGACCATGGACTTGTTTGTTTGATTGCATAAATTAGTTAGATTATTTGATTGAATTGAATTGTTTGGTGAAATGAAATTGATTTGATTGATGTGTGAATGGCGTGGGCCTTCACTAGACCGGGGATAAGGCTAGGCCTTGTCCCGTTTCTAGTATCGTGCCGTTATGCCGCCGAAATTTTCTAAAAATAAGTTAGAAAAATAAAGATAACATTTTATTTAATAAATGAACCAAATAGAATATTCATAGGTTGAATAAAATAGTTTGATCGTTAAAAATATAATTTTTAACGTGAATGTGAATAAATAAATATTCATTTACAAACCGGACGGTTTGTTTATGTACACCTATTTGAAGGACATTGATTGGGACGATAAATTTTACACATCGCCCAACTGCACAAATAAAAATCTGTGTTTGATTGTTTGAAACCCCACACGGGTATTGGGATGATATTTGAAGTACACTAATCCCGATTGTTTAGTTGTATGTCGATCGATTGATTGACAGGCTGTTATAAGCGTTGAATATTTATCTTTGATGCTTATACAGTGTAGAATGCACCTTGGATGATGGTTGATTATTCATCGTTGTTGATATATACATGTGTTGTAGAAAATCCATATAATTAACATTATATGGTAATTGATTGGGCCTCATTCCAGTTTTGAAATAGAATATTTGAAATAGAAATATTTGAAAAGAAATAATTGAAATAGAAATATTCGAAAAGGAATATTTGAAAATATCAATATATGAAGCCGTGTTGATTAGATTGATGCCATTTTGACGTGAACGATATTTATATCGATTTTATTCATTTTATATTGAATATAGAAAGTGATTTCAAGATATGATATTTCGAAATGAATTGAATATAAAGCGATTTCGAAATGAATTGAATATAAAGCGATTTCGAAATGAATTGAATATAAAGTGATTTCGAAATGAATAGAATATAAAACGATTTCGAAATGAATTGAATTGAAAACGAATTCGAATTGAATTTAAAACGAAGTGAAATGAATTCAAATTGAATTGAAACTTGAATTGAATAGAAATGAATTTTAAAACGAATTTATAAGGAAAATTCAATTTTGATTTAAATTGAAATAGAAGTTGAAATTGTTTTTGAAACGAATTTAAAAACTATTTATAAAAATTCTTTTTAAAGAGAAATCTACGAAATATATATTATATATATTATATATATAATATAATGGCCTGAATAGAACGCGCCGCGCCGCGGTAGTTCGCGAATTTCGACCACTGACTTCGAACGGATATTACGGGAGATCCGACCGTCGGATTCTTCTAAAACCGAAACCGTTGGGTTTGTATCGAAAAGAGCTTTCTAATGGATATTTGAAATTTGAAATCTAACAGTTGGATTTGGGATTATGTCCGAATCAAATTTGAAAAAGGTCGCTATAAGTGCAGTTCGATGGCCGTTGATGGAAATCGACTGTACGGGCCTTGATAAAAATATTAAAAATAGTAATAATTTGTGTAAAATCATAAGAAATGATTTAGAAAGAATTGGGATGAAAAAATCCATATTTGAAAAGATAAAAATAGATTTTTATCGAAATGAAGTAGTTTTGAACTAGAATTATAATTCTATTTATTTTTAAATAAACAAATTGAATTAGAAAAGTGTGTTAAAAATAACCAGAATTTCCAATGATTACATTGGAGTGGATTTGAATCGAAATTGTCTTCGGAATATTTCGATGTTGGAATTCGTGATTATACAGATGTTGTTATGGAAATTTGAAAGATATATATTTACATCGTTATTTCCAATACGACATTTGTTAATCGTAGAATTGGATATTGAATATAAACCTATATATTTTCTATTCAGAGCCTTGTATTGAATATAAAATGTGATTTGGGTTTGTCGTGAATGGTGTCTTCACTAACACTGTTCTTGAACCCAGTTGAGAAAAGATTAAATCTTTTTATTTAGATTTAATGAAGTGTACCAATTAAATGATATTTAATTGGAATTGAGGTGATATTGATTTTTGGGTTTATCGTGGACAGTGTTTTAAATAACACTCGTTCTTTAACCCGATAATTAATGGAATGTGATTTTGGGTTTCTCGTGAACCGTGTTTTAAATGACACTGATTCTTTAACCCACTTAACGATTAAAACTAAGTGGAGTTTTAATGAATCTTTAATTAGATTGAAATAATCGAAATGGAGTATCACCAGTTTTGCTCCAGGCGTTAGTTAAATCTTTAATTAGATTTGAACATGAAATGGTAATTGAATTTACCGATAACACTGTGGTGTTAGATATGAAGTATAACCAGTTTTACTTCATGGGATGAATAGGTTGGGATTGGGAAATTAAAACAAATGATTACTTCGGTAAAGTTCGTTAATCCCGACTAGTTTGAATTGATATTCAAAAATAGATTAAAGAATAAATTCAAGGAATTTACCTTGGATAAAATTAATGGGAACCTTTCCCTATGAATGTGAAATTTAGAAACTAACCGTCGGTTAGCCAAGCAGAATGGTTTTCTGGATATTGATCTGATGTTGGTTTCGGCCTTCGGGGTTAATATTTGGGAAATTATTCTCTTGATTAATTTACGGTTAGTGACTGATGAATTGGAATGAGGCGTATGTTGTGTTTGTATAACACTTATTTAAAATATACGCGAGTTATTCGGAAAGACCGGGTTTATCCCATTCTGAATAACTGATACGACGATAAGTCAAAGATGAAAACGGTGGTTGAAGACCGGAAGTCTTCACGTCGTTTGGGTGATTACTGATGATCTTGATTGGGCTGTACACCCAAGAAGATGGAAACAGTTGGTGATCGTCCAGACGTACTTGGAGATCGATGGATATGCGGGGTACTAGGTGCCTCCGGTTTCGTTCAGACCCAGAACGGACTTGTACATGGACCGTGTGTCTGACATTGGATTTTAGTCCGTGTGATTGATCTCTATTAAATATATATCTGTTTGGCGGTGGAGAATTTATTCTCTTGCTTAACGCCCTTCTCTGAGACGTACGAGCTCAGGGGTTATATACTGATGGATATCAAACGCATGGAGTAAATTGCCTGTGTGGCATGCCTAAGTGGCAATTGATCGAGGCTTCTGTTGAAAAGCAAAGTCTTGTGGTGATGATCAAAGCACGGCCTTTGTGGCGTAGCTTTGTGTAACGTTTACTTCGCGAGTTTCGTACCCTGGTTGTGAACCAAAAACGGGAGAGGACCTCAGGGAGGGCATGCGTTTCTTTCTAGCTAGGGTGGTGTCAGTGACCTACCAGCCTTGACATTTTATACTTTTCACCTGTGTGGTTGTTGCTGTTGCGAGGTGCCTCGGTTTGATCGGACGATCCGGGTCCGATGGAGTCATTCGTTGGCTCATTTACGCCCCAAAGGGCGGAGAGACGTATTGTTCAGGCATAATAATCCACATCGGTGGACCGGCCCTGACGATCCAAGGCTTGCCTGTGCGCTTGGCTGAGACATGGGCTAGATTGTCTCGAATCGGTTGAGGACGATCCCTGGCCTCGATTCATAGATGGAAACCCAATTTCCAAATACGTGACTTTGCGATTTTGATTGTATAACCTATATATGGCGACATAGTGTTATGGGGCATTCATGCCGCCTATGATTGATACTTATGATTTGAAGTTGTTTTATACACTATACACTTATAATAGTATCAAAATGATATCTTTTAAACGTATCAAGCATTCTTGGCTATTATAAGGTAAAAACCCTGTCCCTCGGCTTGCGTTGCATTGTGTGATAGGACCTGGGTCTTATAATAGCTTCATTTTTCTTTATTTAGCATTGCGCTGTTGTTTTATGCACTAGTATTCTTGGGAGGAAACCCGTTCCGTGTTATACGGCGTGGTCCCTTGATTTACCGAACTTTAAAATAAAGATCAATAACTGTTTTAGTTCTCACACCAGTCACATTACTGACCCGGAGTTTATTGTTTTGACCTAAACTCTGGGTGCCCCTATTTTGACACGGGCAGCTAGTAGTTTTGGTTTTGCAGATTTATATTCACAGGATCCTGGTTTACAGCTGGAACGATATCCGGAAAGCTTTGTATCCGTATATCTCTTTCTAGTTGTATATTGTATTATTTTCCGCTGCTATGTATTTAAATGTAATTTAAATCTCTGATGTTTCTGTGTAATATTCTTTTTTTTTACTCTGTATATTCTTGTTTTCTGATACATTGTTGTAGTATACAATGAAATGTTCTTCTGTTTGTGTTCTGATTTGTCTTGTCCTCACAGTAATTCGTTCTTTCTCTTCTCTTCGGAGACCGGGGAAGAAACAGGTCGCTTCATATCTTTATATTGGTGTTGAGTGATCCTGGAGCAGAAGAGTTATAGGGAGATAACCCTTGAGAAGAGGACCCATGACTATTGTAAATTATTATTTAATAATTGAAAAAAATCGTTCTGAAAATTCGGGGGTCCTTTCAAGCAACTATATGGATATTTACTTTTGATAAAGCATGCGTCGAATTTAAGAAGAAACAAACCATTATTATATTTCAAATGGACATTCTATTAAGGTTGTAGCATCCAGATGACTACTAAGCTAAATAAAAATAACTCAGTGGAGAAAGGCAATTCAGTTAAAAGGTATTACGGAAGAAAATTCCATATACATGTCAAAAAAATATTGTATATATACAATAGTAAATGAACACTTGTTCTGTGAGATGTATAATAGTTAAGCATGACATCAGCGAATAAGAAATAATGGTAACTCCATGCTATGAATAAAAGCCCTGCTAAAGCCTCGAAAAATCCCTGTTGTAGCTCGTAACGCTCTTCAATCGCTACGTTATTTCAATTTAGCATTGACGAACAGTAGATCCGCTTTTAGCCCCTTTATTTTCCATTACATCCGCTAAATAATGTCTTTTTAGCATCTGCTTTAGCAACAATAGTATACAGAGCATGATTTGACAGGTTTTCTTTCTAATAAAATCAATAAATTAATGTAAAGAGTTAATTTTAAGACAACAATGTTTTATATATTGTACAAATCTATTATAATGATTAAATCTAGTGTGCATAATTCTTTGATTTTATCATATAAGATTAATTAATGTTAGTTTCTTCAATAATATAATGTGAGAACAATAATTAAATAATTTTAAATATTTTTTTCACAACCTCGGCTATTGCCCTGTGTATCCCTACTCCACCTTTTTGCATCTCCACCTCTATAGAACCGCTAAGCGATTTAACTGCCCGGCTTTCATGGCGACTTTTTCTTCCTCTATAGTAATTTTTCTACCTTTGGGAACTCTCTTAGCCTCACTCTTTATTCTCCATAATTCCTTCCGTTCCTTATTCTTTTTTTTGCATTCTCTTCCTGATTGTGGGTCTTCTGTCGCTAAATTTCTGATGTGTTGTGTGTTCCCTTTTAACCCATCCATAGGGTTTCATGCAGTTGGATCCTTTTGTGGATCTTGTCTAGATGTATTGGTGGTTCTTGAGGCGGTGACGTCTACAATCGAAATTTTGGTGCCTGGGACCAAGTTGGGCCCCTCTTTGGTTTTGCTTAGTGTAGATACTTTGGCTGATTTGTAGTCTCTTTGTAGCCATCGTTTCTTGATGGTGGGTGGGGAATACATGTTGGTGGATGTAACGACCAGCATTCTACGTATCGAAGGATCGTAAAAATATTTATTTCTTTTTTATATGAGGTCGTATAGTCGTGTAACTTTGGGGAACGACCGTTGGGGACATTTCCCATGTTCACGATTTTTGCCGATTTTCAAATGACCATTTTGCCCCTAATTGATCTTGTTGGTGGTTTACGGTTCCGTAGAGTGGTCATAATAGCCAAACGGAGTCACCGTTTGAGAGATATGGCTGAAACAAGGCTTAGAAGGTGAAAAACTGCTTAAGTGGGTTGATTAGGGTAATTAGCTAATGGGCCCATAACCTATTTCGGGATTAGGGTTATGGGGAGGCTGAAATGAGTTAACTATTTCAGTTTTCTAGCTGCCATTTACCTCGTAGAAACCCTAACAATGGCCTCCACATTCTAATTTCATCCCAAATCGCTCTTTAATCAAGGATTAAGCTAGTTAGCATCAAATCAAGGCAAATCAACATCAAATTAGAGGCAAAGGCTGCTGTGTGCATTGGAATTCGTGTCATTTAAAGAATCATTTCAGATCTGAGTTTTAATTGTGGCTAAGGTGAGTGATTAGCATTGTTTCTACACTAATTACAGCTAATTAGGGGTGATTAGTATTAATTAACAAAATTATACATGATTGAATTCTGGAAAAATGTTTAGAAATTCTTAAATATTATTTTAAACCTCTTTTAGAAATTTGGGTTAATTTGGATATGTTTTGCTAATCCTATCATTAGTTAGGGTTAAGCATGATTAAGGGGAAAATATTGGTTTTGAGTATGTTTGATCCATATTGACATGTTAAGTTGTTGTTTTGGTGTTTATTGTTGATTCTCTATGTTGTTATGACTATATGATATGCTTTGTGGTTGATTTGAAAAGTTAGAATGGTCGAAAACGTCATCTTATGGCGTAAAACAGTTGCTGGAAAAGTTGCAGGAAATGATGTAGAACCGGATCGGATCTTCCCCACTCGTGAGCATGTATCACGAGCCGACTCGTGCGCACTACCTCGAACCGAAGCGCTTTGACCCGCTCGGGATCCACCGACCCGCTCGCTTCAAGGACCCACGAAGCACTCCAGTACTCGAACCAACCCGCTTTCCTAGAGTGTGCCACGAACCGCCTGAGGTAGCTAATCATGATCCGATGCTTGAAGAGGATCACTCACGAACCAGAGAGTATGACCCGAACCGGACATTGATCACGAACCGGAGTGTTACTCCGAACCGAACCACCAGAATGAGGAGTGCACGGATTGACCTGGGTAGAGAAGCCCGATCCGAACTAATGGGGTCATCATGGACTAACCTGGAGCATGAACGACCGAATCGAACCAAGGACAAGGAGAAGGACCGAACCGATCCGGATGAAGACCAAAACCTGAGATGCAAAGGTAGTCCAAATAGGAAGTAGAACTCAGGATCCAGTTGGGAACCAATGAGTTAACTTCATGATTGGACTTTGCTGCGGGACGTATGCAAAGGGGTTATCGACATCCATAACTTTGATTCACTATCGAGAGACAAATGTTAGACTACGGATCAGTGCAGTGGGGTAGTTATTACTTCATGGGGCAGAGTGATCATAGCATGGCTATGAGCAAGTGCAGTGGAGTCGTCATGACATCATGGGGCACAGTGGATATAGCAAGGACTAGTGGCTATGGATCAGTGCAGTGGAGTTGCCATGACTCCATGGTGCAGAGTGATCATAGCAAGGATTTGGGTGATCAAAGTGGTGGATATTGTATGCTTTACGCACTGAATGAGAGATGTGAGGATGGTTACTATGCTTGATTGTTTGCCATCACTATGACATGCACACCCCTCCCCCGTATCTTTACACAATATGTTAGTGTCAACTTAGAGTATTGTACATCCTGTTGTGCTAACTCTTTGGTTGCACGTCCAGGTTCAGGTATGGTTATGTATACCTGTTATTGTTCTTTTTTGCTGCTTATCGCTAATACCAGACTTTTGTTTGACCCAGAGTTTTATATCTCTTCTTATTACTCTGGGTGCTCTTAAATGGCCAGACTAGAGATATGCTAGGTGGTATGCATGAGTAGTTGTACTGGAGACGAGAAGGAGGCTTCCACATATGATATAAATATAAATATAATTCTCCCTATGTTGTTGCTGGTCACTACTTTGGGCATTAGTAGTGCACCTCTTTCTTTGCTTTAGAGACATTATGTTGGAATTGTATTAAGCCGTATTTTGAATTTCCGCTACTATGATGATGATGGTTTAGTCTTCAGCTTATGCACTGTCTCGCCTATTTTATGTCAAAGTTATATTATTATTATATTTTATCCCATGAGCTATGAGACATTCTACAGGTTCCTTGTTAGTTCAAATTCCTTTCCTTTCTTTGGCGACCGTCCCGTGCCAGTCGGGCATTGGCACAGCGCATTTTCATTGGAAATGTCGGCTGGTGTAGGGCGGGCCGTCACACTTGGTATCAGAGCTCTAGGTTATGTAGTTAACCTAGGGAAAGACACCAGGGAGAGATAGTATACGTATATGAGAGCATGTACTTGTGATATTTTGGTTTTCAAAAGCTATATATATATACTATTAGTACATCTAAGGATGGAGTCGCACTGCACTGGCACCACTGAAGAGATGGTTAATCGTTTTTTCCTTACAGATTGAACGATAAGCTGACATACGAGGGGTACTGGTAGACGAGCTAATAATGGGAACGCTCCTGATATGAGGACGATGTTCACTGACTTCATGAGAGAGATGTTTAGGAATGTTCGGAGAGCAGTTCCTAATGCTTCATATGGTGGTGGTGCAACGGTGCAGGCGCTTAGGGACGATTTTGCCAAGCTCTGTAAAGACTACACTAGTCTTGGTGGGAATCCGTTCCACAGAACGGAATCGGCTACAGAAGTTCAGGATTAGTTGGATAACTGTGAGCGTATCTTCGAAGACTTGGGTACCGAGGATGCGATGAAGAGAAAACTAGCATCCCATCAGCTGCACGGACGGGCTATGAATTGGTGGAATGCTATTAAGGCAGCTACCACTAAGGATCAATTTACTTGGGATCAGTTTAAGGCCCGATTCAGTGATAACTGCTCAGAAATCAGAATTGTTTAGGAAGTTCTTGGAACTTAAGCAGGACGGTAGGCCAGTCTCGGAATATATTGCTGAGTTCGATACTTTATCGAATTATGGATTATCTCTTATTGACACTCCCAAAAAGTAGAATGAGAAGTGCATAACAGGCTTAGATCAGTACTTGGGGGAAAGGCTTATAAACCCTATCGATGAGACTTTTGAATTGATTTTTGGGAAAACATTGAGGTCAGAGAGCCTTTATCCTAAGCCCAAGCCTGAAGTCGCTGTTGCATCTACAGAGGGGCCAAAGCCGCAGGCAAGCGGTGGAGGCAAGAATAATTCCCAGAATAAAAGGAAACATAATCAGACTAAGGATGGTCAGAAGAAGAGTAAGAAAGATGTTGAGTGCTTTAGCTATGGCAAGAAGGGCCAATATGCTAAAGAATGTTGAGCAAGGCCAGCGGACAGGAAGGGCTTCAACTGCGGCCAAGTGGGACATCACAAGGACAAGTGTCCGCAACCCCCTAAAGAAAAGCAGATTGTGAAAGCATATTCTATCAATGTTGTTCCTTCTTCGTCGAATGCCCCAATTGCGGTGGAGAAAGGAAAGAATGTCGTCATTCAAGGTATGCTTTCTGTTTATGATGTTCATGTTCGAGTATTGTTTGACACAAGGCTTCTCGTTCCTTCATATCTAGTGACCTGGTAGATAGGTTGGGATTGGAGCCCGAGATAGTCGATAGACCTTTTGTTGTGACGAACCCGATTCGTGGTTCGACTAGCCATAGTATGGTTTGCTGTAATATGGTCTTATCGAGTCATGGATGTATGTTTCTTTGTGATTACTTTGTCTTGGGCTTTACTTGGTTTGGCATTATTTTGGGAGTTGATAGGCTCCAAAGATATGGGGTGGTGGTAGACTGTGAGGGATTTTTGGTGACTATTAGGGCGGATGATGGGTGGAGGGTAGTGTTTGGTGGCCTACCTAGTGAGGAGGTGATGGCTAGTTTTCTAAATTCCCTCGACATCCCACAGGATGAGTTAGCAGGAATTCCCATTGTTGGCCAGTATCCGGATATCTTTAAGGAAGTGACCGGACTTCCACCACACCAAGAGATTGAGTTCCGTATTGATTTAGTGAAAGATGCCAGACCTATAATGATGCCACTTCGTCGTATGGCGCCAAGGGAGCAGCGAGAGCTCGAGGTGCAAGTGAGCGATCTTTTGAAGAAGGGATTTATTAGAAGAAGTGCTTCTGAGTGTGGCGCACCAGCTGTGTTTGCTACCAAGGCAGATGGTTCCCTTAGATTGTGTATGGACTATCGCGAGTTGAATAAGGTGACGAGGGAGAATAAGTATCCTCTACCGTAGATAGATGATTTATTTGATCAGTTGAGTGGCGTGAGAGTGTTCTCCCAGTTGGATCTCGCGACAGGTTTTCATCAGCTTAGGGTGGAAGCTAAGAATATAGCTAAAACGACATTTCGGACGCCATCTAGATTCTATGAGTGGTTTGTCATGCCATTCGGGTTGACCAATGCACTAGCATATTTTGTGGATCTTATGAATAGAGTATTCACGGATCAATTGAATAAGTTTGTTCTTGTTTTCGTAGACGATATCTTGGTTTACTCAAGAATAGAGGAAGAACACAAGGAACAATTGAGGATAGTGATGGAGGTGTTGAGAAAACACCAATTGAAAGCAAAATTTTCTAACTGTCACTTCTAGAGGAGGGAAGTGAGATTCCTGGGCTATGTTGTTTCAGAGAATGGTATTGTTGTGGATCCTGCGAAGGTGGCTATGGTACAAGATTGGTCTACGCCCAAGAATGCAACAGACGTAAGAAGTTTCTTGGGATTAGCTGGATATTATCGTAAGTTTATCCAAGACTTCTCCAAGATAGCGACACCGTTAACTCAGCTGACCAAGAAGAATCAAGCTATCGTCTGGGACGAAAGGTGGGAAAATGCATTCAAGATTCTAAAGGAAAAGTTGAAGCATGTACCAGTTTTAGTCATTCCTAAAGGGAATGAAGAGATGACAGTATACACGAATGCATGTGGTACCGGACTAGGTGCTGTATTGATGCTTGGTGGTAGGGTCGTAGCTTATGCTAGTCGACAACTGAAACCACATGAGAAAATATATCCTACCCATGATTTGGAATTGGCAGCGATTGTATTCGCGTTGAAGATGTGGAGACACTATCTCTTAGGAGAAAGATTTGAGTTGTTTACTGATCATAAATCATTAAAAGTATCTCTTCTCTCAGCAGGATCTAAATCTACGAAAGCAAAGATGGTTAGAGTTCTTGGCTTCCTATGATTTCGATATCGCATATACATCAGGAAAGGGAAATGTAGTAGCTGATGCATTAAGTAGAAGACATGCCAGTTTAGGGGCTATGTTTCTTGAGTGGAAACAACTGGAGTATATCGCTGGGTATGATTTCAGAACAAAGTGCGAATTAGATCCAGAAATGTTAGCAAGTTTGACGAACAGACCCACTTTAATTGAGCGGATTGGTTCCAGTCAGAGGAACGATCCTAACCTATTGGAAATCATCTCCAAGTTAGAGATGGGTATCGATGAGGAGATGAACAAGTTTGGGCTTGATCGAGATGGATGGGAGACTGGTGGTACCCAATGTCAATGGATTGAGAGATGAAGTGCTTAGAGAATGTCATCACTCAAAACTGACTATACATCCCGGTGGTAACAAAATGTATCCAGACATGAAGCAGACGTACTACTGGGAAGGGATGAAAAGAGACGTTGGGAAGTTTATATCCAAGTGCATGAACTGCCAACTAGTTAAAGCAAAGCAAAAGAAGCCTAGTGGTTTGTTGCAACCATTAGAAATTCCAGAATGGAAATGGGAATAAGTCTCAATGGATTTCATTGATGGGTTACCAAAGACTATATCGGGCCATGATAGCATTTGGGTGATTGTGGACCGATTGACCAAGAGTGCGAAGTTCATACCCGTCAAGTCGAATAGAAAGGCAGCTAAGTTAGTGGAACTGTATGTGAAATGGGTAGTAATATTTCATGGAATACCCAAAGGCATTGTGAGCGACCGAGATCCGTTGTTTACTAGTGGATTTTGGAAGAGCTTACAAGAGGCATTAGGATCAGAATTGCATCTCAGTACTACGTATCATCCTCATACCGATGGTCAAACAGAGAGGGTGGATCGAATATTAGAAGATCTCTTAAGAGCTTGTGTATTGGATTTTGATGGATCATGGGATGACCATTTGCATCTAGTAGAGTTTACATATAATAACAGCTATCAATCCAGTACTGGTATGGCTCCATTTGAAGCTTTGTACGAAAGACCATGCAACTCACCATTATGTTGGTTAAAGACTAGTGAGAAATTTGTGCTTGGGCCAGATGTGATAAAAGAAACCTCAGATAAGATCAAGGTTATCCAACAGCGAATGAAGGCTGCCCAAGATAGGCAGAAGAGTTATGTCGATAAGAGGACAATAGATTTAAAATTCCCCATTGGTGACTTGGTGTTTGTCAAGATTTCTCTGTTAAAGAACGTGATTCGATTTGGTAGAAAAGGCAAGTTAGCACCAAGATTTGTCGGTCCATTCCTAGTTCTCGAGCAAGTTGGGAATTTGGCATATAAAATTGAGTTGTCGGGCAAGATGGCGTTAGTTCATAACGTATTTCATGTTTCAGAGTTAAGGAAATTCGTGCACGACCCCGACGTGGCTATTTCACCCGATCAGTTGGATGATTTCAAAGTAGAACTCGAGGCGGTTGGGAGTCGCAAGCCGATTCGTATTACCGAGCACGATACGAAGAAACTTGAAGGAAAGCGGTGAATCTAGTCAAGGTTCAGTGAGGCGGGGATGAGAATGACTGTACTTGGGAGATAGAGGAGAACATTAAGGAGACGTATCCAGAACTTTTTGCCTGGTAAGGTTTCAATAGTGGTAGTTTCTTCCCTTGTTAGTAAACTGCATGCTAGGGTAGGCTTGTTGTGCTTGTTGTGTATGTTTGATTGTTTGTAAATGGCTGATAGGCATGCGGGACACTTCACATGTTTTTGGTTGTTTCTTAGTTGAGGAATTTCGTGGGCGAAATTTCTTAAGGGGGGAGAGTGTAACGACCCGCGTTCTACGTATCGAAGGATCGTAGAATATTTATTTCTTTTCATATGAGGTCATATAGTCGTGTATCTTTGGGGAATGGCTATTGGGGTCATTTTCCATGTTCACGATTTTTGCCGATTTTCAAATGATTATTTTGCCCCTAGCTGATCTTTTTTCGGTCATAACTTTTAATTGGTAAGGATTTTTGAATTGAAACCACTTCCATTGGATTCAGATGGTGGTTTATATTTCCGTAGAGTGGTCACATTAGCCAAACGGACTCACCGTTTGGGAGATATGACTGAAACAAGGTTTAGAAGGTGAAAAACTGCTTAAGTGGGTTGATTAGTTAATTAGCAAATGAGCCCATAACCCATTTCGGGATTTGGGTTATGGGGAGGCTGAAATGAGTTAGGTTTTCATTCTATTTCAGATTTCTAGCCGCCGTTTACCTCTAAGAAACCCTAACAATGGCCTCTACCTTCTAATTTCATCCCAAATCGCTCTCTAATCAAGGATTAAGCTAATTAGCATCAAATCAAGGCAAATCAATATCAAATTAGAGGCAAAGGCTGCTGTGTGCATTGGAATTCGTGTCATTTAAAGAATCATTTTAGATTGGAGTTTTATTTGTGGCTGAGGTGGGTGATTATCATTGTTTCTACACTAATTATGGCTAATTAGGGGTGATTAGTGTTAATTAACAAAATTATACATGATTAAATTTTAGAAAAATGTTTAGAAATTCTTAAATATTATTTTAAGCCTCTGTTATAAATTTGGGTTAATTTGGATATGTTTTGCTAATCCTATCATTAGTTAGGGTTAAGCATGATTGAGGGTAAAATATTGGTTTTGGGTATGTTTGATCCATATTGACATGTTAAGTTGTTGTTTTGGTGTTTATTGTTATGTCTCTATGTTGCTTTGACTGTATGGTATGCTTTGTGGTTGATTAGAAAAGTTAGAGTGGTCAAAAACGCCGTCGTATGGCATAAAATAGTTGCTGGAAAAGTTGCAGGAAATGATGCAAAACCGGATCGGATCGCCCCCACTCGTGAGCATGTATCACGAACCGACTCGTGCGCACTACCTCGAACCGAAGCGCTCTGACCCGCTCGTGATCCACCAACCCGCTCTCATCAAGGACCCACAAAGCGTCTAGTACTCGAACCGACCCGCTCGCCTGAAGTGTGCCACGAACCGCTTGAGGAAGATAATCACGATCCGATGCTTGAAGAGGATCACTCACGAACCTGAGAGTATGACCCAAACCGGACATTGATCACGAACCGGAGTGTTACTCCGAACCGAACCACCAGAAGGAGTGCATGGATTGACCTGTGTGGAGAAGCCTGATCCGAACCAATGGGATCACCATGGACCGACCTGGAGCATGCACGCTGAATCGAACCAAGGACAGGGAGAAGGACCGAACCGATCCGGATGAAGATCAAAACCCGAGATGTAAAGTTAATCCAAATAGGAAGTAGAACTCAGGATCAAGTTGGGAACCAACGAGCTAACTTCATTATTGGACTTTGCTGCGAGACGTGTGCTTCATGGGGCAGAGTGGACATTGCAAGGACTAGTGGCTATGGATCAGTGCAGTGGAGTCACCATGACTCCATGGGGTAGAGTGATCATAGCAAGGATTTGGGTGATCACAGCGGTGGATATCGTATGCTTTACGCACTAAGTGAGAGATGTGAGGATGGTTACTATGCTTGATTGTTTGGTATCACTATGACATGCACACCCCTCCCCGTATTTTTACACAATATGTTAGTGTCACCTTAGAGTATTTTACATCCTGTTGTGCTAACTCTTTGGTTGCACGTCTAAGTTCAGGTATGGTTATGTATACCTGTTATTGTTCTGTTTTGCTGATTATCACTCATACCAGACTTTTGTTTGACCTAGAGTTTTATGTCTCTTCTTATTACTCTGGGTGCTCTTAAACGGGCAGACCAGAGACAAGTTAGGTGGTATGCACGAGTAGCTGTACTAGAGACGAGCTGGAGGCTTCCACGTATGATATATATATATATATATATATATATATATATATATATTCTCCCTGTGTTGTTGCTGGTCACTACATTGGGAATTAGTAGTGCACCTCTTTCTTTGCTTTAAAGACAGTATGTTGGAATTGTAATAAGTTGTATTTTGAATTTCCGCTGCTATGATAATGGTTTAGTTTTCAGCTTATGCACTGTCTCGCCTGTTTTATGTCAAAGTTATATTATTATTATTATATTTTATCCTATGTGCTATGAGACATTCTACCGGTTCCTTGTTAGATGAAATTCCTTTCCTTTCTTTGGTGACCGTCCTGTGCTAGTCGGGCATTGGCACAGTGGACTTTCATTGGAAATGTCGGCTGGTGCGGGGCGGGCCGTCACGGTGGAGTTCTGTGAGTTCTATTATTTGTTTGTTTGTAGCCTTGAGATTTAAGATCGTTTATATCATAAAAGTCGGACCTTAATGATGCCTATATTGGGATTTCTTTGCCTCCGTCGTGGTATGGGCGAAGGTAAGGTATATACGGTCCCGACTCTTCAATTCCTTCCATGAACCATTTCTTGTTATTTTATTGATAACAAGAATTGCCCCTTGCCCCCTTTGTATGATCCTGATTTTTTGGCGTAAATCCACTAGTTTCCATTGGTTCTATGTTGTTCCATGCTAACCATGACCGAAATCTTCCATTCGAGCCTCTGCGCTTCGTAGGTGAGTCTTGATTGGTCTTGTCCTGGTGAGGCCCATGCGTGAGCATTACCACCACTCTCTACTTTTAACTCGTTACCCCCACTTGCCTTTCTTAAGACATTAGAGGACACTGCATCTTCGGCATTGCACTTGCCTCCTCCGATCCTATCTCTAAATAAGAGAGCATGGATAAAGGGCTCTGATTTTCGTCGTCGGTTGGCTTTGGGACAATTTATAGCATCCTTTGGTACGCTTGTTGTTTCCTCTTGGTTCCGTGCACTCACCAATGTGACGCTCTACCTTTATACTTGCGTTGATAAGGATATTATAAGTAATGTTGTCAACTAACATGAAGAACAAGGAAATTGAAGAGCGACCATCTATTAATAGCTTTGAACGATTGTTAAATATGCCGGATAAGGTAGTCTTACTTTTTAAGTCTCAAAAGGAAATCCAGCACATCTAATTCAAGTTCAAACCCACTATACAGTGGCTATATATAATTCGAAATCAATATAAAATAACATAACAATGTAATCAGATTAAAACACACATATTCACCTCACTAAGGCGGAACTAGATATGAAAAAAATACATAAGTGTAAATACAAAGGTAGTGGTCATACTCGATCCACTATACAACAAAAATATATGTACAAGTTCTAGCCAAAAGAATATGTATGCATAGGAGTCTCGGTCTCATATACATATAACCCAAAATAATACAACGCCAATGTAGTTGCCAAAAGTCAAGAAATGGTCCCCACTAGAAGTCATGAAGAAGCACATGTAATACCTCAGTCTGACCCGAGTACTATTTATAAGAAAATAAATAATAAACGGATCAGTCTAGCTATATTTATCATAATAAACTGTGATAGGATAAGAGATACAAACAGATAATGAATTACATACAATAAAAACAATTTTCATATGTAAATGTGAATTCCTAAGAATGTCCACACAATATCTCAAAGAAATCCCAGTGCTACAAAAGAATATCACATTCTAAATTATATAGCTACTCACAAGAAATGATTTCCCTCATCAAATCAACACAAAATTGATAACACAATATCAAAATACGAATACGGTCCTATACCAAAACTATATGAAGATCGCCACATGACAGGAGCCTAAAAACTGCATGAACTGAAGTACCTCAAAATGTTACGAAGTTACTCACAATGATCCGAAGATCATCAAAATGATCCGAAGATCATCACAATTATCCAAAGATTGAGGATAGTGTAAATTACTCTAAGCTAGTAAATATATAAGTTAAGCCACATCTCCTGTAACCACTTTCTCTACTCTAATATCTATGAACAAGTTGTATATTCCACTAGAAACACAAAAAGATCATGGCCACAATTTTTAATCGAACGAGTTCAAGAATTAATTGCCGAAACAAACAGGAGTGTTTCATACCACTTCTTTTACTAAGGCGTTTCATTGGATTTTTCATACGAGTCAGGAAAAGGTTTATAACATATGTACTAGTTGATTGGAAAACGATTTGTAAAATAATTTCATATAATGAAGTAGGATTAGAAACCATTTTAGTAAAACATTTGGTATCTACTAATAATATAAAACCCTTTATAGTTTAAAGTGGAAAATCTCATAAAAAACCGATTGTAATAACAATCGATCCCAAAATTCATGTTTTAATAACGTAAATATATTCCCACAAATATCGATTATAAATTTGTTTATCACATATGAATCTAAATTCCATCAAAGGTCGACATAACCAGGCTAAAGAAATTCATGAAATAGAACAACTGAGAAAACATAGGAAAAGAAAAAAGAGCCGAAACTTGACCAAAAAGAAGACTGGATCAAGTTAAACTGTTAAACGTGGTTTCCACTAGTCAACAGTAGGAAAACATGCCTCGGACGCCTGACCCTTTTGGTTAGATGTCTGTACAAGAATCTTTTTTTTTTTTGACTTAACACAGACGTCTATGACATAGTCAGGCATTTGAGCTGAAGCCTAAGCAACGTTTTGCCCTGGATATGACCTCCTCACCAATTTCAAACGAGGTCTGATGAATGTTAAAGGCTTATAATCATTGTTCAAGTGAAAATGAAGCTTTAAGGCTTGCCAAAACTAAGAACAAAACTCAATTCCTTACAAAGATACACTCTTTGAATTCATATAATTGAGTTCAAACACTCATAAATCAGAAAGTTCACAAACAAACCAATCACACAATGCATACACAATATAAACATGCCAAGGGAACACTAGCCAAGCCTATAAGCTTGTGTCATAGATGTGAGTTTATAGGAACTCATCTTTATCTCTAAGTGGATGATTGAACGATCATTAGCTTGCTTCTCTTCAAAAATGCCTCTAGAACCTTTAATTAGTAACATGAAAATATCCTAAGTATTAGAATCATGGAAATAGCTCTCATAAGAATAAGAGATCAAGATATATACTAAATTGAAGATAAAAGAAGATAGAGAAGGTGATGGAGAAACTTACTCAAGTTGTTTCGTTGATTTTAAAATTTGAATTTTTAGAAGTCAACCACAACATTGGAATTTTAATTTCATCTCCCCTCACCATTTTTTCCTAAGTGCTAGGAAATGAAATGAATGATGGAGAAGGGTGGTGGCTAGACGGGGTTATAAGGAAGCCGGCAAGGTTTACAAACTTAAACCCCAACCAAAGTCCCAAATTTCACAAACTCTAAACATATCTATGTTTATAGTTTTAGACATTGTAAACGACACTTTGAATTCAATGGAAGCGATTTCAAGTTGAAATTCACCCATTTACAAAAAGTCGCTAATCTCGAGTTTTAAACTAAGATGCGATACAATATTTAATTAGTTTCTCTTAGTTAAATAATCATGAATTATACAGGTTGTTATAGTCTCTCCTCCTTAAAGAAATGGTGCCCCCGCAATTATTTAAGAAATAATCCAAAAAGCAACAACCAAGCATCACAAAATCTATACGAAAATAGATTAAATCAAGAAATTCACTTTTTTCATATTTAGTACATCATTCTTATACTAATATCACTTATTAATTATTGCCCAGATTTTAACTTTGAGTTATCAATTGTAAATAACTTAAGTCTATACATGTATAACATTCCAATAAAATTCACGAACAGAGCAACTAATTTATTCTTCTCATAATTGCTTTTAACAAATTAGATTTTCCTTACTTAAATTCTAAATATTCTAAATCTCCATTTCATTAATTATTTTAATTTTTAATCGCGAACTACCACACTAAAAAATTTCTGAAAATTTTATTTAGACATATCTCGAAATCTATAAGATGAAATTTAAATCTTTCTCTTCCATTAGAAAATTATAATCCAATAGATCTGGATAATCCTTGTTTCAAAGAATTTTGACTTATAGTGGATCCTATACATTCATTTGAACTTCGCTTCTCAAAATATTGAACTACCGCTACACGACGAGCTCGCTCTAATTAAATTTAATTAATTCGTTTAACGATCAATAGGTTTATAAATTATAAACCTATTTTCTTACATTTTCAACGTAAACTAACTAAACATTTAAATTCACTTGGAGATATCGACTATCCAAAACCGTCGAACATTCATTATTATGTTTTAGGTAGAAAATTTATCCCTTAAAAATTTCTCATAAATATTCTAACTCATAATTTTTTCTTAAAAAGAAAAGGATGTATATGATGATCATATATATCTCATTTACAAGGGTATGCGATCCTGCTGAGAAAACAAGATCATGAAACAAAATCCGAGTTACAAACCATCAAATTAGAAATATTAGCACATCCTCTAATAAGCAAATAAATTGGAACTTTGAATTTCCAATTAATTCCTAATATTTCAAACTTGAAACATCAGCACGTCCTCTAATATTTTGAAAACAACTTCTAAGTCATGCAAACATGATAAATGGTAGAAGTTGAAAGAATTACACAAAACATGAAAACCTTAGTTTTCAAATACAAAAAATACCACCAATAAAGACGAGGTCAAACCAATCGGGGTATGAGCTCGAACATTTGGATCGTTAAGGTTAACAAAATAAATTAGAATATTTGTTAACCCCTAATGACAAAACGAGCATGAAATGGATCCAAAGGAAGTCCATCAAAAGTTGTGATTGCTATGCCTAATAGTGAAACGTTTTAGCACTACTAGTCTATTGAATAGAAAAATCATTGAAGCTAGTCTCAAGAGTAATTCACAAAGTAATAACAAATTTTTACAAAGTGATCTTATTGAAATACTAAATATAATTTAGTATACAAGAGCTAGGAAATTGGAAATCACACAAGATTCTCACATTACAAAAGCCTGGAGATCAAGAATCGAGATCCAGAAACAAGAAATTAAGTTCAATAAGACAAATTTATCTTATCACTTCTCATGATACAAAAATGGATAAACAAACAACAAGAGGCGAATTCTCACAAATTACAATGGTCTCGATAAGGTCGTTGACACCTACCCGAGTAGTTTAGCCTTATCAGCAAGATTGCTAACACCTCACAAGCGGTTTCATCATTTATCCACAGAATGTGCCCCAAGACTGGAGAACTCAAATTCTCCATGAATGATCAAAAGATCAAAACCACAAAGTGATCACCAATGATCAATAAAGAAAGCGTAATTTATATTAATCTAGTAAATAGAAGTGTTTAGCCAAATTCCCGTAACTATTGACTTAACTCAACTATTTACAAACAAATTGCAAAATCCACTATAAATTACAATTGAGCGCACAACTCCATCGATGAACATGTAATAAATATGTGTCATGAATACATATGGAAACATACATGTGGTACATAAATGATCACTCATCAAAGAAAGAGTTTGAACATCCATGAAACGCAGAAATAGCAAAACGAATAAATGGCCGACTCAAACTTGAAAATCACTGAAATGTTTAATTTTAAAAGTGGTGGAGGGATAAACAATTTCATCTCACGACAATGTGGCTTTACACCATACTAATCATTCTGTCTGAAGACAAGGTGGCTTAACACCATGCTAAGCATTCTGTCCGAAGACAAGGTGGCTTAACACCATATTAAACGTTCCGTCCGAAGACAAGATGGCTTAACACCATACTAAGCGTTTCGTTCGAAGATAAGGTGGTTTAACACTATATGAAGTGTCTCATCATAAGATAAGGCTGCTCCACACCGCAAAGAAATTTGACTAAGCATTACGTCATTAGACATGGTGGCTTAACATCATACGAAGCTTTTCTTCACAAGACAAGGTGGCTGCACACTGCAAAGAAATTAAACCTATCATCAGTCATAAGACAAGGTCATTTAACACCATATGAAACATTTCATATAAGACAAGGTCATTTAACACCATATGAAACATTTCATATAAGACAAGGTGGCTCCACACTGCATAGTGACTAAGCATTCTATCATAAGACAATGTGGCTTAACATAATACGAAGTGTTTCGTCAGAAGACAAGGTAGCCCCACACTGTAAAGAAATTAGACTACAAGGAAGTAAAATTTTCAATCAACTAAGTACAAAAATTACCTGATGAAGTAAATGCAAGTGTTTCGAACCACAGAAAGTTTAATTAAATTATCTTATAAGATTGAAAAATGAATGAAGTCATTTATTACAACAAAGTAATATGCCAAAGCGAGTATTGCAAAAATTTCTCACCCATTACCTATAGGGAGCTAAAACATCGTAATAGCAAGATATATGGGAGAGAAAAATCAAAACATGTAAGAATTTTCAGAAAACATCAGTTTGGAAAATTGACATACTTAGATATAAAGCAAGTACCCTATAACATCTGAAGATATAATGTCCCCATGTTCCTTGGGCGTAAAGAATGTGAATGGTCACAATTCAAAAGAACTTATATGAGATGATCATGGAAATCAACAACATGAAGAATAGAGAGAAAGGTACCTTGATAGGTATTAGTTCCCTTTCTTCTTACCCTTAGGCTTAGGGCATAAAGGCATTATATGACCCGAGTTTTTGCAGCCGCGGCAAAAGAGAGGCTTCAGACACTTGTTATAATGGTGATCTTTGGCACCACAATTGTGAAACTCACCACTAACTTGAGTAGAAGACATTTCCACGGAAGCTTCTTGTTTCCCTTTCTTCCAGGGGGTAGGAATCTTGAGACTCATGGTCGGGTTGCCCATTCCTACCTTTCTTAGCAACTGCGACATCATCATCGCTCTCATTGTCGGCTTCCTCAAGACGGAAAGAGATATCCACAAGCTCATCTTAAGGAGTCGCGGGCTTTAAAAATAGAGACTTCTTTAGGATTTCGTTCAAGCCATTTAGGATGTGCCATATATTCAGCAGTAGAGGACTCCCTATGGGTGAGCTCATGCAAGCGTATCTTTACGTGTATGGTCGTTGAGGATCTGCACCGAGTCTAAGTTGCTACTAGCATGCTCCAACAGGGAGCATTATATTGGTATAAGCTCTTGATTTCTGAGACTGCAGAAGCAGATATTACTTGGAAGAAACCATGTGAATGGTTTGAGATGAAATTTGTGTCTGAAGGGAAGTAGGTCCCAGGAGCAACATTTTTTTTTTTTGAAAATTTGTACGCTTTATTAACTTCAAAGGAAATTGCATAGTATGGTTAGCATTCTAACCTGAGTTACAAATGAAACATACTTGATCTATATATAGCACAAAAGTAGTAAGAAAAAGCAAAGGGAAAGGACCCATGATAAGGTCAGAACATCCCGATGCAAGTGCCTCCTGCACTTCAAAACACATCTTCCACGCTCTTTGCATGGTTATAGTCCTGTCGGTCATACCTAGTCTTGTTACTGAAAAAACTATATATAAATAAATCCTCAAAACAGGTGATAGTTTGGAGGATACTAATTGACTTGTGAAAATGATAGGAAAGAATTGAGATCACCACATTTGTTTGTTGAACCGAGCAGTTGCATCTACAAGACTGTGCGTGGGGAATCAATGGTCCTAGGAGAAACATGTATAAACAAACATGCACACAGACACACACAAATGCGTGTATATATACATACACACACATGTGTCTGTATATATATACATGTATGTATACATAGGAATACATGAACCAGGGGCATACATACTGCAAGACGAGCAATGTCATAACACAAGGAACAGAAATGCCAACAAGCTCATTTCACAAAATCAAGTGCAACATATATTAATATTTTTGAATCATCATGTGTCAACAATGAATGCCAAGCCAGGGAAGTTTCAAACACATGCACAACATATCAATGAACAAATCATCTAAGCAAGTCAGATCTGCACATGGGTGCAGCACAAGATCGAACACATACAAGACAAGCACAAGCATGCACAATTTTAAGCTCAAAGGCCAAGTATACATATGGCAAGTTACACAAACAAATATACGTTGTCAATTTGGTGCATAATCAATGGGATAATAGCAGCATACATACTTGTTACAGGAGATACAGGTGAACCAACCAAGGCAGTACACACAACAGTATAAATATATATTTATATATATATATATACACACACACACACATTCTTGTGTATATATACATAAATATATACACATAAACATTCTTGTGTTAGGGTCATTTCTGGTCGGCAGCAGCCGATCAGAAATGACCCTAACACAAGAATGTGTATGTATATATATATTCATGTATATATATACACAAGAATGTGTGTATGTGTGTATATTCATGTATATATATACATAAGTGGGATAGCTGACTCGTGTGGCGACCACTTGTGGCATGGGTTTTTTGTCTCTTGTCATGCGCTTTCTTGCAGTATAGGGTTTTCCGTTCTATCAAGTGTTCTTTTGGTGGTTTTCTGGCTATTTGCCTTCTTTGGCTCTCTGTCTTGCTCGTTCGTCTTCGGGTTCCTCGGTTTCTGCTAGTTGGCGTGTCTTCACTTGTTGCCCCTTGTGGGTCCAGGTTGTTTATCCTTTCACATATTCATCATCAATTTGGTGATGTTAGTGTGGTAACGGAGACCGTATAGTCATTTATGAGGCCCTTGTTTGGCTCCCAACATTTACCTCCTCCTCATCCTGCTTTTACCATTCTTTCTATTGAGGAGATTGGTCTTTTTAATACCCATCGTGATTGTTAGCTGAGAAAGTTGAGAACTGTCTCTAGCTAAACCATCTTTCCTACTTTCTCGTTTCACCTGCTTCCTCTGTGCCTCCTTTCGATCCTGCTCCTTCCTCTTTGAAGAGTAGAAATACAAACATCAAGATTTCTACTCCTAGAACCATTTATACCTACTCTCTAAATGCTAGAGAGTATATGATCCAATCCACTCGCTATCATCTTTTTCTTGTATGATTCTCCTGTTTTTTTTATTTTTTTCCCCAACTTTTTTTTTCCGTAGATAATGTTTTGTTTTCGAATATTCGTGGGGTTAGGAATGAAGCTTCTATCTCACGCCTGAAGTGCATTGTTAAGAAACATTCGATTTGATTGTGGCACTACATGAACCATTTATAAATTCTGAGTTACTATCTAACCTTCTTTTTTGTCTTTATTTTGGTGCAGATGTGCACAATGCTTCCACCAAATTTTGGATTCATTAGGATAAGGAGGTCTTTGTTCAACTAGTTTTTGATTCTTCTCAGCTTATTTGGTGGTTTTCTCTGTTCATTTTGTCATTTCTACCTTCCTCTTAGCTGTAGTTTACGCGGGCTATGACCGGATGGAGCACCAGAATTTATGGTAGGACATCCTTGCTCTTTCTGCTCATGGGTTTGATGTCGGCATTCTAGGAGGAAATTTCAACGTCGTTGCCTGATAGGCGCAGAAGCTTGGTGGATATTTAATCAATCGCTTGGCGGTGGAAGATTTCAATGCCTTTATTCTTCACCCGGGTTTGTCTGAGATTTCTTTCATTAGGTCGGCGTTCACATGGTGTAATAACCAAGAAGGGAATGCCAGAATACTTTTTAGGATAAACAAGGTTTTTTTCAATGATGGTTGGTTTGCACTCCTTTTTGATTTCTCTCTAGATCATCTAAATCACTCTAATTCTGATTTTAAAGTGCTCTCCCTACTCCGCTTCGGCTCTTGCATCGTTCCGTTTCCAAATGATGTGGATGTACCATCAGTCGCTCCTGTCAATGGTCGTGGATTCCTAGGGAATTTCGGTCTTAGGAAACCCAATGGTCGTCTATTACAAAAACTCAAATGCCTCAAATTTTTCCTTAAATCCTGGAATATTCATGTCTTTAAGAATATTTTCTTTCATGACTGCTCAACGGAAGAGGATCTCATTCTTGCGGATGCTCTTTTTGATGAGGTTATGCTTCAAACAAAGCAGATCAGATTTATGCCCAAATTGCCTTCAACTCCGAGTTGGGGATTGAGACAAACTTTCTACGCCCTAAAAGCCAGAATCAAATAGGTTATCGATGGGGACTTCAGTTCGATGTTTTTTCACTCTTCGAACAGGAAGTAGAATAAGATTCCTTCGATCTCATATTTTGCGCCCTGACTCCTTCGTGGCCTTATCCCATCTTGGTGTAGAAGAGACCCTTCTTTCTCATTTCGTTCCCTCTTGTAATTCCCTTTCGCTAACTCTCCTGAGCCTAGTGTTCTTCTTCATATTCTAAGACTTGTTCTTAATTCTGATGAGATCAACATATTTTGTCCACCTCTATTGAGGAAATCCAGTTCACGGTTATTGCACTCTAAAAGGATAGTGTGAGTGGACCAGATGGATTTAATGATGCTTTTTACAAATTTGCATGGTAAGTCATTCTTCATGACTTCTCATTAGTAATTCAATATTTCTTTTTTGAGGGTGCCCTCCACAAGAGCTGGACCTCTACCAACATTGTTCTCATCCCAAAGCTTGAGAACACGAGGGCCTGCTTGGACTTTTGTCCGATTAGCCTATGCAATTTCACTAATAAGGTCATTTCAAAGATTATGGAAAACTGTCTTGTGTCTCTTTTTGTCCATATCATTTCATCCTCTCAAGCAGGGTTTATCAATAGTACGCTGGTTACCGATAATGTGCTTCTTGCTCAAGAGCTGATCTCTCAAATCATCAAGGATATGTGTGGCTATAACATAGTCATTAAGCTTGACATTAATAAAGCCTATGATTACATCTTGTGGTTCTTCATCATCTGTGCTTTGCGGGCTTATGGGCTCCCTAAATCCTTGATTGATATTATCTAGCGTCTCATTTCCAATTGTTGATTCTCCGTTCTCATTAACGGGGCGACCAAAGGCTTCTTCTTGTCTAGAAGAGAGGTATACCAAGGTAACCCTCTTGCTCATTCGCTCTATGTTACTATAGCAGATGCCATGGTTAGCTGGATCTAATCCCTAACAATCATTGGCCGAATTAAGCATTTCTGTTACCCTAGTGGCTATCTGATGATGTTGTCCTGCTTTTTAGCGTACGACATCGCTATCTTAACGAACGACCACCGTCAATCCATGAGTCGCCTTTTTAACTTCATGCGTTTGTACGAACATTTCTCAGGAAAATGATCAATGCCTCTAAGAGCTACTTTGTTCCATCCCAATCCATGAATTCCCCTTTTATTAATTGGATTTCGTCCTTTTCTGGTTTAAGGCTTTCCTCCCTTCGTCTCACCTATCTGGTTATTGAGCTTTACCATAGGCTTAAGTTCAATGCCCTTTCTAACAAGTCAATAAATCTTTAAATGGAACTCTTTCATTCTTCACCAGGATGGTAGGATGGTTCTCGTGAAGTCCGTCCTTGATTCACTCGGATGTCATGTCTTTGTTGTTATGACACCTACGACATCTTTTTTTGTGTCCTAGAGATCGTTGGCTTCCTCTTTTATCTAGGGTTACAATGACGATGTTCAGAAGTATCATTGGATCTCTTGGGATACCATCTTTCTTCCTTGGCATGAGGGTGGCATGGGGGTTGCGTTATCCTCGAGGCGTTAATTTCGCTTATGCTTGTAAGTTCTGGGCAAGGTTAAGAGAAAAAAACCTCGCTTTAGGCTACTATCTTACATGCCAAGTATAGAAGAATTTTGTCTTCTGGCTATTCCAGGACCCCCTCTTTCGAAATGATACATGAAAAATGATGCAATCAGTTAACGCTTCAAATTTTCTTTAATTATTTAAGCGTCTCTCAATTTTTTTCTAATATGTTGCAATTAATTAAATAATATTAAAAGTATTTAGAAACTTTAGCAAAGTATTATTCATTAATTCTCCTAAATCACATGAAGATTAACCATTTTCATATTAACAAAAATAAAAAATTCAAATATGTAAACATATCAATCACATAACATAAACTACACACATAAATAATAATCAAAAGTTCAATGTTTAACTCATTTACATTAACATATTTAACGTGTATTGCATTGTAATATTAATGTCAAACGCTATAATTTAAAATTTATTTTATTGTTTGCAAAACAATCTACAACATCACTTAATATTGTACATTTTAGTTTAATATGTTTAAATTAATTACGTAATTTTGATTTTAACAAATGAATTCAATCAATATTTTTTTTTTAATTCATCAAATTAACGTTAGTGTGATGTTCTAAAATGTATACCATCTTCAAATCAATAAAAATGACAAAATTAATTTTTCTTCCAAATATAAAGTTAAATAAGTCACATAGTTCAAATAATATATATAAACAGTAATATAAAATTTAATACACACACATTCTTATCTCAATAAATTTGTAAAAATTGAAGAAAACAACTTCCATTTTAAATACTGGGATTTTAACATTTCTACAATTATTTGCTGAACCTCCTCAATTCATCATGATATTTTATATTTCAATCTATATGTTCAAACTACTCCTAAAATCTTAAATGAGGTAATTAGCGAGAAGGAAAAACTTTGTCAAAAAATTAGGCTGAAGGACACCAAGTTTTATTTTTAGTCTGAAGGACAAACTTTGAATCAAAATTAAACTGAAGGAAAATGCTAAATGTAATTAGCATTATATTCAGTTCTATACACTACACGAAAATTCTAGTTTTAACTAGCATTATTCAGTTTTACACTGCAGAAAATGCTAATTATATATAGCATTGTCCTTCAGCCTAATTTTTTTCAAAATTTGTCCTTCAGCCTAAAAATAAAACTTGGCATCCTTCAGACTAATTTTTTTCTAAAGTTTGTCCTTGTGCCTATTTTCCACATCTTAAATTCTAATTATTTAAAAAATCTTATAGAGTATTTAGTCTATTTTTCTAACAACTCTTAAAAATATACACCAATTTTACTATACATATTCATATTAAAAATATGTAACTTCTCATGCATGTATAAAGACATATAGATCACATAATGTGTTTTATACATATCGGCAATAATGATAAAGTTAATTTGTAATTTAGTTATGATCCATTAAATGTCAAGAATTTACCGTATATTATATCATAGTTTTATTTGAACATTAATAACTCCACAACAAATTTATACAATTTTTTCTATTAAATAATAGTAAAGCAGAATCTTTTAAAGCCCTCTCCTTAATTCTATGAGTTTTCTTTCTTCTCCTTCGTTCTCTCCAGATATTTTATTTTAAAATTAGTTTATCATTTTATATTTATTTACTATTTCTCTTACATTATTTTACATATTCTGTCATTCTACATTTTGATGTAGACATTATAAAGATAAAAAATATAAATTAATAGTTAGCTCCTAATATTTTGTATTTAAGTCCACATATTTAAATTAATTACAAAAATCCAAATTTAAGTATTTAAATAAATTTAATTGATTAATATTTCTTTTGAATACTAAAAAATGACAAAATTATGTTTTTTGGCTCCAAATGCCTACACTTTAAATTTTCTTTAATTATTAAAGCATCTCTGAATTTTTTTCTAATATGTTACCATTAATTAAATAATATTCAAAGTATTTAAAAACTTTAGCAAAGTATTGTTCATTAATTCTCGTAATAAATCACATGAAGATTAACCATTTTCGTATTAACAAAAATAAAAAATTCAAATATGTAAACATATCAATCTCATAACATAAATCACACACATAGATAATAATCAAAAGTTTAATGTTTAACTCATTTACATTACCATATTTAATGTGTGTTGCATTGTAATATTAATGTCAAATGCTACAATTTAAAATTTATTTTGTTATTTACAAAACAATACACAACATCACTTAACATTGTACATTTTAGTTTAATATGTTTAAATTAATTATGTAATTTTGATTTTAATAAATTGATTCAATCATTAAATCATTGTTAATTCATCTAGTTAATGTTAAGTGTGATGTTTTAAAATGTGTACCATCTTCAAATCAATAAAATTGACAAAATTAGTTTTGCTTCCAAATATAAAGTTAAATAAGACATATAGTTTAAGTAATATATGTAAACAATAATATAAAATTTAATATATATATATATATATGTACACACACATAAACTTATCTCAACAAATTTTTCGTAAATTAAAGAAAACAATTTCCAATTTAAATATTGGTATTTTAAAATTTCTACAACTATTTGCTGAACCTCCTCAATTCTTTCACTATATTATAAAATTTCAATCCATATGTTTAAACTACTCATAAAATCTTAAATTCTAATTATTTAAAGAATCTTATATAGTATTTAGTCTATTTTTCTAACAACTCTTAAAAATAGGGGACTGTTAAAGGGACTCCATTTTTGGTTAAGAGAAAGACAGTTTTCCAATTTTTGATGAATTGTTAGGGGGGACAAAATAAATTAGTCCCCCTTAACCATATAATTAAAAATTCCAGTACTATCCTTATAATCCTCTTATACATACACATGAACTCACACCAGCATTAACTATATACATACAAATACATAACACATAAGCCCTCCTAACAGAGAAAAACTAATGCACACCTGCAAATAACTATATAAATTTAAACACATAAACATAAGTCAGACCATACTTGCATGAATTCAAACATTTAAGCATAAGTCAGACCATCACTTATTAACATTTCTTGGTCTAATAAGATACATGAATAATTAACTATGTATATTGCAAAATAAATTTAGAAACAATATACATTGACCGTCTATAATTCAGCTTAAAAGGAAAATAAAAAGAAATAACAATCAAATGAAGATTCGCCTCCTTTAATTCTCCCTGATTCAAACAAAGTTCATATAATCTCAGTATTCCAGTTTGAATCATGCTTTTATAAATTATATAAATAAATAAGTAATAGAGAAAATAAAAAACGATAATTACAGTCGCATGCAACTTATATTTGGTAATGATACAAATAACGTACATGATTCTACGCAAGTATCAGAAGAAAGTTAATAACAAACATATCCAAAACTCAGCCTGGAATTATGAGAAGTAATTAACAAATTAAAATATTGTCAATCATTGCATGTCTAATTAATCAAGGTTACGAGGGGCAGTCTAGTCCATGCTTATTTTAAAATAAAAAAAACCAAACCCTCCCTTAACAATTTTTTCTAAGGTGGAGTCCCCTTAAAAATGTCCTCCCCTTAACCAAAAGTGGAGTCCCTTTAACAATCCCTTAAAAATATACACCAATTTTACTATACATATTCGTATTAAAAGTATGTAGTTTTTCATGCATGTATAAAGATGTATGATCACATAATATGATTTATACATATCGGCATTAATGATAAAGTTAAATTTTAAATTAGTTATGATCCATTAAATGTCAAGAATTTACCGTATATTATATCGTAATTTTATTTGAACATTAATAATTGTTCACACTATTTTCCTGTTAATAACTTGTAACAACCCGAAAATCTAGGCCAGTTTAAAATTTTTTATTTTGGCAATTTTAGCGAATTTTGATTATTTAAAATGAATTATTTTAAATAATATCGGCGAGAAATTTATTTTGAATATAATTCGAACGTATATATTATATACGTCGTCGTTAGAATATAAATATTTATATATAATTATAAATAGAATTGAAAATGGCACGGTAGTTCGATAATTTGATTTCAAACTTCAATTGAATGAACCGGGTGCAAAATAATCCGGATTTTAGTGAAACCAAAAATAATGGGATCTAATTGAGAGTATCTTTCCAATGAATCCGAAAGATCGAAATTTCATAGCGGGGATCAAAAGATATGTCCGGTTGAAAATTCTGAATAGTCGCTATGGAATTCAGGCCCTTAAAAATAGCCATTTTGCAAATGACCTCGGATTTCGACGAAACCAGTTTTGTTGGGTCCGTGATGCCAAGATATTGCTAGATTCCAAATTTCATAATTTTTCAAATCAATATGTGAGCGTGGCAAAGGAAAACGCGTTTGACCAGTTTCAGTTGATTTTAATCAACTGGAAATTGGCCATTTTTCCAACGGTCTCGGAATTCGACGAAACTAGTTTTGTTAGGACCGTATCGTCAATACGAAGCTAGAAAATATTTTTCAGAAAATTTTCTAGTTAGTATGTGATCCCGGTAATTTGAAATGTACGTTTAAAATTCAATATAGCGATTTAAATGTAAATTTAACGGAAACTGATCGAAGCGATCGAATCAGCCTACGATATATATCCCATTGTGTTCGGAATGGGGGTAATACGCTATGGGCGACAGGCGGTGGGCCTCGTTTAGAGGTCGTATGGAAAAAGTCAACATTTTAGAAAAAATAATAATTAAATAAAATTTTAAAACCCTCTTCCCCTTTTATTACCTCTGCCCCCCCCCCCCCCCCCCCCGTTCATTCTGATAATCGAAATAATAATATAAAAAAAACCCGAAGCAACGGAGACGCGCACCCCTCCCGCAACCGACGACGTCGAAGGCCACCACCCACGGCCAGGCGCCTCCCCCAATTCGAAGCTCCTTCGCCCCCTTTCTCCGATGAACCACGAAGCCCCAGAAACCCTAACCCGAGGTTGTAGCGCCACCCTTTGCCAGAGCCGACCGCCGTCTCCGCTGAGTCCACCTCCCCCTCGCGCCCATCCTCTGATGAACCCCGCTCGAGCCTCGCGACCCCTGGACCCGAACCCCAAATCGCCACCGCCCAGCAAACCCAACGCCACCGTAAATCGAAACCCCCTCCCCTCCCTGAATTCGATGCTCCCAAGACCCCCCTCCCTTCGCTAAACTAAAGTAAGTATTTATTTTAATTTAGCTTATTTATTTTCCATATAAATAATGTAAGAGAAGATTATATATTGCATGTTAGGAAAATACGATTTTTAATATCATAAAAATATGATTTTTATGTTTTAAAGTATTAAAAATATAGTTTTTATATTTTTAAAGAATTAAAAATATGATTTTTATATTTTTAAAGTATTAAAAATATAACCTTTACTATATAGAAGTGGTAGAAATATGATTTTTGTTTAGGTAGAGAATTAAAAATATAATTTATACATGATAGGAATATTAAAAATATCATCTTTATATGTGTAGAAAAATAAAAATGAGATTTTTATAAAGATGAAATCTTTAAATTTGAAAAGGCAAAATCTTTATTTTAGAAAAGGCGAAATCTTTAGGTGGAAAATAGCGTGATAAAAATATAATTTTTATCTATATAACATCGAAGTAAAAATATGATTTTTATATATTGAACATCGAAGTAAAAATATGATTTTTATATATTGAACATCGAAGTAAAAATATGATTTTTATATATTGAACATCGAAGTAAAAATATGATTTTTATATATTGAACATCGAAGTAAAAATATGATTTTTATATATTGAATAACGAAGTAAAAATGTGATTTTTACATATGTAGTGGCTACGGGCAAAGAAAGTGATATCGACGAGAACAGTGAAGATTTCCTGCATTAGGAGTGCCGTGGAGTTTGGATAGCTTTCTGTGAGAATTTCTCACCTTTCAATTTCTTTTCTAGTTATATTTGTATACTAGGATGCAGACGGTGCTTAGTAGCACCCGACACAATCGTCCACAGACCATGGACTTGTTTGTTTGGTTGCATAGATTAGTCAGATTATTTGATTTGAATTTGGTTGTTTGGTGAATTTGATTGATGTGTGAATGGCGTGGGCCTTCACTAGACCGGGGATAAGGCTAGGCCTCGTCCCGTTTCTAGTATCGTGCCGTTATGCCGCCGAAATTTTCTAAAATATGTTAGAAAAATAAAAATATCATTTTATTTAAAGAATGAACTGAATAGAAATTCATGTGTTAAAACAAGATGTTTTATCGTTAAAAATATAATTTTTAACGTGATGTGAATAAAATAAAATATTCATTTACAAACCAGACGGTTTGTTTATGTACACCTATTTGAAAGACATTGATTGGGTCGATAAATTTTACACATCGCTCAACTGCACAAATAAGATATGCGTTTGATTGTTTGAAACCCCACACGGGTGTTGGGAAGAAATATGAAGTTCACTCATCCTGATTTATTAAATATGTCGATCGATTGATTGACAGGCAGTTATAAGCGTTAGATATCTATATTTGATGCTTATACAGTGCAGTGCACTTTGGTTGATGGTTGATTATTTTTCAATGCTATTATATACATGTGTTGTATGAAAATCCATATAATTAATTTTATATGGTGATTGATTGGGCCTCATTCCAATTTAGAAAATAAAGAATATTATAAAATAAAAGTTCATGTGTTGACTGTACTCATCCGTTGAGATTAGACATGTGTTGAACGAAATATTTTAATAATAAAATTTGCATCTTTATCAATATAAAATAAAGGTTCATGTGTTGACTGTACTCATCCATTGAGATTAGTCATGTGTTGAACGAAATATTTTAATAATAAAATTTGCATCTTTATCAATATAAAATAAAGGTTCATGTGTTGACTGTACTCATCCGTTGAGATTAGTCATGTGTTGAACGAAATAATTTAACAAAAATTGTCACACGTGGACAGTACTCATTCGTTGAGATTAGTCGTGTGTTGACAAAAATAAATATTCATTTATTGAATAGAATATTTGAAAATAGAAATATATGAAGCCGTGTTGGTTAGATTGACGCCATTTTGACATGAACGATATTTATATCGATTTTATTCATTTCGAAATGAATTGAATATATAACGATTTCGAAATGAATTGAATATATAACGATTTCGAAATGAATTGAATATATAACGATTTCAAAATGAATTGAATATATAACGATTTCGAAATGAATTGAATTGAAAATGATTTCGAAATGAATTGAATTGAAAACGATTTCGAAATGAATTGAATTGAAAACGATTTCGAAATGAATTGAATTGAAAACGATTTCGAAATGAATTGAATTGAAAACGATTTCGAAATGAAATGAATTGTAAACGAATTCAAATTGAATTGAAAGCGAATTGAAATGAATTCAAAATGAATTGAAATGAATTCAAAATGAATTGAAATTTGAATTGAATAGAAATGAATTTTAAAACGAATTTATAAAGAAGAATTCAATTTTGATTTGAATTGAAATGGAAGTTGAAAATGTTTTTGAAACGAATTAAAAACTATTTATATAATTCGTTTTAAATAGAAATCGACGAAATATATATTATATATATTATATATATAATATAATGGCCTGAATAGAACGCGCCGCGCCACGGCAGTTCGCGAATTTCGACCATTGACTTCGAACGGATATTGCGGGAGATCCGACCGTCGGATTCTCCTAAAACCGGAACCGTTGGGTTCGTATCGAAAAGAGCTTTCTAACGAATGTTAGAAATTTGAAATCTAATGGTTGGATTTGGAGATACGTCCAAATCAAATTCGAAAAAGGTCGCTGTAAGTGCAGTTCGATGGCCGCTGTTGGAAATCGACTGTACGGGCCTTGATAAAATTATTAAAAATAGTAATAATTTGTGTAAAATCATAAGAAATGATTTTAAAAGAATTGGGATGAAAAACTCCATATTTGAAAAGATTAAAATGGATTTTTATCGAAATGAACTAGTTTTGAACTAGAATTATAATTCTATTTATTTTTAAATAAATAAATTGAATTTAAAAAGGGTTTTAAAAATAACCAGAATTTCCAATAATTGCATTGGAGTGGATTTGAATCGAAATTGTCTTCGGAATATATCGATGTTGGAATTCGTGATTATACAGGTGTTGTTATGGAAATTTGAAAGATATATATTTATATCGTTATTTCCAATACGACATTTGTTAATCGTAGAATTTGATATTGAATATAAGCCGATATATTTTCTATTCAGAGCCTTGTATTGAATATCAAATGTGATTTGGGTTTGTCGTGAATGGTGTCTTTATTAACACTGTTCTTGAACCCAGTTAAGAAAAGATTAAATCTTTTTACTTAGATTTAATGAAGTGTACCAATTAAATAATATTTAATTGGAATTGAATTGATATTGATTTTTTGGGTTTATCGTGGACAGTGTTTTAAATAACACTCGTTCTTTAACCCGATAATTAATGGAATGTGATTTTGGGTTTATCGTGAACCGTGTTTTAAATGACACTGATTCTTTAACCCAGTTAACGATTAAAACTAAGTGGAGTTTTAATGAATCTTTAAGTAGATTGAAATGATCGAGAATGGAGTACCACCAGTTTTGCTCCAGGCGATAGTTAAATCTTTAATTAGATTTGAACGTGAAATGGTAATTGAATTTACCGATAACACTGTGGGGTTAGAGATGAAGTATTACCAGTTTTACTTCATGGGATAAATAGGTTGGGATTGGGAAATTAAAACAAATGATTACTTCGGTAAGTTTTGTTAATCCCGACTAGTTGAATCGAAATTCAAAGGAAGATTAGAGAATAAATTCAGGAATTTATCTTGGATAAAATTAATGGGAACCTTTCCCTATGAATGTGAAATCAGAAACTAACTGTCGGTTAGCTAAGCAGAATGGTTTTCTGGATATTGGTCTGATGTTGGTTTCGGCCTTCGGGGTTAATATTTGGGGAATTATTCTCTTGATTAATTTGCGGTTAGTGACTAATGAATTGGAATGAGGCGCATGTTGTGTTTGTGTAACACTTATTTAAAATATACGCGAGTTATTCGGAAAGACCGGGTTTATCCCATTCTGAATAACTGATACGACGATAAGTCGAAGATGAAGACGATGGTCGAAGACCGGAGGTCTTCACGTCGTTTGGGTGATTACTGATGATCTTGATTGGGCTGTACACCCAAGAAGATGGAAACAGTTGGTGACCGTCCAGACGTACTTGGAGATCGATGGATATGCGGGGTACTAGGTGCCTCCGGTTTCGTTCAAACCCAGAACGGACTTGTAAATGGACTGTGTGTCTGACATTGGATTTTAGTCCGTGTGATTGATCTCTATTAAATATATATCTGTATGGCGGCGGAGAATTTATTCTCTTGCTTAACGCCCTTCTCTGAGACGTACGAGCTCAGGGGTTATATATTGATGGATATCAAACGCATGGAGTGAATTGCCTGTGTGGCATACCTAAGTGGCAATTGATCGAGGCTTCTGTTGAAAAGCAAAGTCTTGTGGTTGATGATCGAAGCACGGCCTTTGTGGCGTAGCTTTGTGTAACGTTTACTTCGCGAGTTTCACACCCGGTATGAACCAAAAACGGGAGACGGACCTCAGGGAGGGCATGCGTTTCCTTCTAGCTAAAAAGTGGCGTCAGTGGTTTTACACGCCCTGACGAGTTTGACTTATGTGGTTGTTGCTGTTGCGAGGCGCCTCGGATTGATCGGTCATTCTCGAACCGATGGAGTCATTTAGTTGGCTCATTTACGCCCCAAAGGGCGGGGAAACGTAGTGTTCAGGCATTTTAATCCACATCGGTGGATCGGCCCTGTCGCTCCAAGGCTTGACTGAGTACTTGCCTGAGACATGGGCTAGATTGTCTCGAATCGGTTGAGGACTATCTTTTGCCTCGGTTCATAGACGGAAATCCAATTTCCAAATACGTGACATTTGCGGTTTTATTTGTAGAGCCTAGTATGGCGACATAGTGGGATGGGGCACTTATGCCGCCTATGATTGATACTTATGATTTGAAGTTGTTTTATACACTATGCACTAATAATAGTATCAAATGATTTGTTTTAAACGTATCAAGCATGCTTTGGCTATTATAAGGGAAAACCCTATCCTCGGCTGCGTTGCATCGTGTGACGGGACCTAGGTCTTATAATGGCTTCATTTTTCTTTATTTAGCATTGCGCTGTTTGTTTTTATGCACTGGTATTCTTGGGAGGAAACCCGTTCCGTGTTATAAGGCGTGGTCCCTTGATTTACCTATCTTTAAAATAAAGATTTACAACTGTTTTAGTTCTCACACCAGTCACATGACTGACCTGGAGTTTATTGTTTTAACCTAAACTCTGGGTGCCCCTATTTTCGACACGGGCAGCTAGTAGTTTTGGTTTTGCAGATTTATATTCACAGGATCCTGGTTTACAGCTGGAATGATATCCGGAAAGCTTTGTATCTGTATATCTCTTCTAGTTGTGTATTGTATTATGTTCCGCTGCTATGTATTTAAATGTAATTTAAATCTCTGATATTTCTGGGTAATATTCATTTATACTCTGTATATTCTTGTAATCTGATGCATTGTTGTAATATACAATGAAATGTTCTTCTGTATGTGTTCTATTTTGTCCTGTTCTCAAACGATAGGGCGTTTCGAACGGTCTGGGCCGGTTTAGCGACTGGTTCGGACCGAGCGAAATTCCTTCTCGTTACATAACTCCACAACAAATTTTTTACAATTTTTTTGCAAATTTCTTTTCAGTTCTTCTTGCTATGTTATAAAGTTAAACTAACTTTGTAATTTGACATTTAATTTATTTAAACAAATTCTGCTAAATAATGTTTGTGTACTCATCGAATAAATTACTAACATACATAAGTTTCAACATGTATATTTATATAAATAAAAATGATTAAAACAAATTTTCAAATATACACACACACATACATATTGTTTATGTAAGTTGTAGAATATAATTTACACAAACAGTAATAATAATTTTAATTAATAGTTTATATATTTCACATCAAAATTTATCATATATTACATAACAATGTAGTAATTTTAACATTAAAATAATAAATTACTATTTTTATTAATATTGTCGTGTGCAACACACGAGTTACACACTATATTATCGAATGTTAAGCACATAGTTATACGATCTAAAAAATAAACTTTCATTACAAATATTATAAAATCTTATATCATTTGAAAATAATATTTAACAGAAAAAAACTTTTTTTACTAGTTAAAGAAAAAAATTAAACAAAACAAATAAATATTAAAACTAAGACATAGAAAATCAAAATATGATTTCAACCTAAAATCATGGCTTAACTTTTGTGCAAATCATTTGTTTTTGATATGGTAAACATATCTATTAATCTACTAAATAATAGTAAAGTGGAAGCTTCTCAAGTTCTCTCCTTAATTCTCTCAATTCTCTCTATCCACCTTAAAACTCTCAAGATATTTTATTCAAAATTAAATTAACTCCCAAGATATTTTATTCAAAATTAACCTGCTAATACCGAAAGGCTACAACAAATAGTACACGTAACTTGATATCAATTCCAAAACATTGCAGCAGTAAAATTTGTTAACCACATTACAGCCATATTTATATTACTCAACACATTTTAGCATTAAAATAATTATTATCCCTCTAAGATTTGTTTAATATGCCCACTTTACTAACATTAAAAAATAAAATCTTTAAAGAATTTCAGATTCCAAATCTTTACTGCAACGCTCCACCGTCTTTGATGTCATTTCGTTTAACCGACAATCACAAAAAAAATGAATATTTTTAAATACATGTTGCCGTATAAGAAAAAAGCTACAAAGAATTGCGTATAAAATGAAAATATGTGGCTATCATAAATATTAATGCAAAGTTAATATAACACATGTAGTCAATTTCTTTATCCAAGTTAAAAAAGGAATGATTAGAGGAACATACATGGTTGAACTTATTTGTACTCATTCAAATTCGGGAAAAAAATCCTAATATACGACAGAGTTAATTTTGTTTCAAAACATTGAAGGAAATATTCTTTCAAACTATACAAATTAAAGTTACTACTCATTGATATCAAATATATACTCTGACACAACATGCTAAACATATTTTGAATCCTATCCATGGTTAAATGAAACAACATTATGCAATGGTTTTACATTATCTTTGATATAAGGAAAAATCTATGAAGTATACCTTACTTCTTTAACAACAAATATTTTCAATAAAGTGATTTCAAAAGTAAACAGATCATAAAATTTGAATCAAATTGAACTGTAATAACAATAATGATATCAATCAGGACTTATTTAGCAAACATCACATTTTATGATTATGCATACCGTCATCTTATGAAACATGTTTAAATATTTGACCACTTCTTCTAAATTACAAAACAACATAACGTTTAAAACTAAATTTTTTCTAATATGCAATGGTTAAATACTTATATGTAGAACGAAAATTGACAGAGGATAGAAAATAGATATTAGAATGGAAATCTAAGAAAAAGACGAAAGATTGTACCCACAACAAATGGATTTTATGCTTTAAGAGAAAGATTTGTGCGAACCCGACCCTTCCCCTCAAACCAGTTCACAAAAATTATTCTTTAGCTTCAGATGTATTTTTTACCACGGTTTCAAGTTAATGTTTTGGATAATAGAGGTAGGCGTCATCTTGTGCTGAGAAAAGAGATAACAATGTTCGATATTGTTCTTTTCTATTGCGAATTTTTTTATTTTACCCCCGGGTTTTCCTTTCATGTTGTACCTCAACACTTCAAAACATGGATATTATTTCAAAATCAAGTTGCATGGCTTACCATAGTGGTTCCATCGTGGCTATGCTGTAAAAATGATTCAATGGACTTTAGGTATTTAATTATTTTTACATATAAGATTGACTATTACTAGTATTACCGTACAACGGTGGGAAAACAGACCGTTAGAAGTTTAATATGATTATGTGTTTTTGATAAACTAATGCATTCAAGATAAAAGTCTAGTATTTTGTTTAGTACTAATCAATCGACAATTAGATCTGGTGGATCTGCATAAGTTTGGAAGCTATCGTGGAGACAAACTCGTTTGATATAATATTTTTGATGCTTATGAAGGATATTAAGTCTAAATTAGTGCATACACGATGTTTGTAGATCCGTTTATATGTTTAAATAATGCAATAGATCTTATATAGGTTTATTAAGCAAATATCTAGGTGGTAAGAAAGGCTAACGCCTAGGCAAGGCCTTAGCGGAAGCCAATAAGTTTTTTACAACGAAGTTTTAATCCAACGACTAATTTGTCATATTGAACGACTGGTATGAGAGGTAATGAAGGGAGCATGCAGCTATACACATGCCAATGCACAGAGTTGTAGAGATCAAAGAATAAAAATAAATGTTAGTGTACAATTTCTCGGTTATAATCATCATTTTCCATATAGCTTGTCATTTGGACTGCATGCTTGAAAAAAAATTAAGCAACAGTGTTTTGAGTGGCCATGTTGGTGCATTAAATCTAAAGCTCCATATTACTAAATTTAGATAGTCCTAAACCTTGGTTGAGCTTTAAAGGGCCAAGATTTGGCGACTAATCATATGCAGAAAAGAATTTCAGAGATTAATAGATCGAGGACAATAAAAGGATTTCATTTGGAAAAATACAACTTACTCTAAAATTGATATGCAAAGATAAAGGAACAGAAAAGAATTTCAAAGATTAATAGATCAAGGACAACAAAAGGATTTCATTTGGAAAAATACAACTTACACTAAAATTGATATGCAAAGATAAAAGAACGGAGAAGAAGAGAATATGAGGAGAGAAAGAACACCAGAGATAATAAAAAAAAATCAGCAAGTTCTTATTATTTCATTTCCTCAATCCTTGTACATAGCCAATTTCATATAATAAAACAAGATACGAATGACAAATCCATGCATTTGCTGAGCAACTCAGCATAATAGAGACCATCCGGGTAACCAATTAGTTATTTAATTCCTAATTTATATAGAAAACTGGCAACTGCTACTATTTGCATTCGAAAATCAACGTGTCCAATCTAGACGTCTTTAGGAATCTTGGTGCATTATTTTGGTCTGGAAGCAGGTGCTCCATCACATTCCTTGCTAGCCTTTAAAGCAATACAAAATTTGGAAGAAGATTATGAATCAATTGATAATTTAAACACAGAAAGTAAGGTGTGCTTACTATTACTTAATTATAACAGTCACATGAACAATACAAAAACAAACATGCAGTCTACTTCAAAATGTACAAATAGGATAGAGAGATCAATGAAATGCAAAAGTAAAAACAGTTACATGAACTTTGCATAGCTAAAGATATCTTCAGCAGGTACCCCCATCCATCTTCTTCAAAACTAAGGTTTGAGATCAATCTTTAGTGGCTTTTTACCTCTGTAACGTAAGTTTGGCAAGATTTCACATAACTAATTTAATATGATATTTTCTAAAACAAGTTGTTCAAGAAAGATGATATCGGAACTTACAACTATTGCTATCAACTCTTTTAACAATTCTTCCAAATGCCGCAAAGACTATATATATAACATGTACTAGTTAATTATCATTTATAAAGCTAATTAAAAGAAGAAGAAAATCTGAAGATCAAAGTAAATATGTAACATTTAACCATTGTGTTGGTCCATCTACTGGCAAACGCTCAGTGGATTGTTTTTAAATTCACGGGTTACTGCAATTATTGCGATACATAAAATGGTAACATCATAGAGGTCAAAGCCATTACAAATGGAAATGGTTTTTAAATTTGATGAAGTGATGTTTCTCAGATGTAAATGATGCTTAATAATAATTTGTATCCACACTTTTCTACCAGCAGGTTGTTGTAGAGAATGAGTCACATCGGTCACCTGAATATTATATGCACTGACAACGAAAATCATCACCGTTTAGTTGCAAAAAATATATGTAACACACAGAACTCTAAGCCCTCAAATGTAACATTTAGACCATATTCTTAACTATAGAGATGGAGTGAAAAAATGAGGATAATAGTGTTCAAGTATAACTCTGTCCTATTAAGACAATCTATAATGATGGCCCGATATAGCTAAATTGAAGGGGTGGTAATGTCTTATATGAAAGGAAATCGAACTGATGAAGTCAGTATGCTATATCATATTTATCCTACATTATTATTATTTTCTACCTCCTTGAATCAAAATAATGTACCGACAATCCAATAAAAATTTAGTTTATATTTTATAAGAACGAATGCCTAAAATTATTGCTTGCATGATGGTAACAAACTCATACTCAAGCCAATATGTTGCAGGTTGATAAATCATCCTTCAGAGGTTTACAAAACCTTTTTTTACATTAATTATCTTTCCTGTCTTAGCAGGTGTAACCAAGTGATCAGTCTGTTACAGTAGAAAGCCTAGTATCGTAATTCACAAATTAACAGTTTACATAAACTAAAATAATTATAAGGTTATATTGAGATAATCTTTTAAGTAGAAGAGCTCAAAATTCCAATATGATACCTCTCTACATAGTAAAGATAGAATTTGAATTGTATCTGCAACTCGACCAACAGCTTAACACAGGATGAACATAAATTTATTTGGAATGAAAAAAACAAATGTGCAAAACAATATGATGCTTATTCTAACTTTGAGTAGTAAAGCTGTAACCCATACTAATTTAAAAGGAGGAAAAAGTTCTACTATAACATTTGTGCAGTCAGATACATGTGCATAAAAACTGAAGTCCCTAGCTTAATAGCATTCAACCAATCAAAACTCGATGCCCTTTTGTGTATTCAATAAAATAGTAAAATCACTTCAAGTTAATAGTAATTAGATACATGCATAATAAAAACTAAAGTCTCAAGTTCAATAAGTTTAAACCAATCCAAATTTGAAATGCAGTATTGTTGCTCTTTTTGTCTTCATGGAAATAGTAAGATCACTTTTAGTTAAGAGCAACGGCTTTAAATGGTAACAATGTGTTATTATTATTTTTAAGTGCTAATACATTATTATTATTTTTAAGTGATAATACATTATTATTAATTTAATTTTTAATGTACCATGGAAGTAATATTAAACATGAAACTGCTAATGTCATCTATTTTGGAGCAAAATAAATCTAAGAGATCATTCTTTGAGAGACAAAGGAAATGTAAATTTGCACATCTGAATTGACAAGTAAACTTAAATTGAAACAAAACCTGTTGCAGTGAGGACGCTTTTGTTATGGTTCCAAAAAAAATCCAGTATCAGTAACAAACCCAACTGCTAGTCTATTATGTTTCAATTCATCCCAGGATGAACCTGCACACTGCAAAAATTTAAATTATATTAGATATGTTGACATTCATAGAGCAAATAAATTAATTCATTTTAATGATTTAACCTCTTCAGTTGCATCAAAACACCATCTTTCTAGCTCAGCTAATCCAGCTTTAACGTATTCCCCATTGCAAATGAACAACATTCACGCCGTAGTAAAAGGCTATAGAAATTGGTATCCAAATAAGTTAAAATTATTACGAAAAATGCAGAATCTGCACCAAAAATAACTTATAGAGGAAACTTACCTGTTAAACAGCTAGACATTATTAAAATGAGAATATTTGGGTAAATATCTTCCGAACCAAAAATGGAGAAACCTGCATATACTATATATTAATTGTAAGAAGGAAAACTTTAGTCAAGTAAAAAATATGTCAAGCAGGGTAAAGGTAGTAAATCTCACAAAGTTTGCTCGTAATGTTCCTAAATACTTATTTAGGATTTTCACAATGCTTTTCCAATGTGTAATCAAAACTTGTTGAGCAACATCATTTTCTTGAGAACGCACAGATACTATTCCTCTATCAAATGAAAACGATGAGAAAAATCAGCCGTTTTGATTGGATCCATTAAAAAATCAGCCGTTTTGAAGTCTCGCGAATACTATTCCTCTATCAAATGAAAACGATGAGAAAAGAGGAGTAATTTGCGCATTGATTCGGGTACAGGAATTCTTGCGTTGATTTGAATTTTTGTAAGGAGAAAGAATTGAGAAAGAAGGAAACAATGGAGAAAATATTAATGCTGAGCGAGAATTATGCCTAAATTTATTGCCTCAGACAATTTGTCTTTGGCTCTTACAGTAGGCAAACCTCCCTAACAGTCGGTTTGATAATAGTTTCTCCATTTGATCTTATTTGAATTTCAATAGCTATAGTAATTAACCTTCTTTCTATATTACTAAATTAATGTTAATTCACTAACATTGATTAAGATCAAAATCAGTAAAGAAATTAATTATAAAAACTCATTAATGAACTTCAACTTTTAATATCGATAGTAACCCATTTATGAGTTTTATTTCGATGTACCATGAAAAATTAGTTAACATATATCAAGTCTATTTTCAAGCTTTAAATTTCAATGAATACATATAGTTTATAAATATAGCTCTTTTCTTTACAAAGAATAAGATTAAAACTAATGATGATGATGATGACTCTTTCATAAATTAAAAGATTGTAGTAAATCATTTGTATAAAACCAGCAACGCACAAATTTAAAATGTCTATTGTAATATACTTTCAAAAAATAAAAAGTTAATGCCAACAAAATTTATTTTCTTTTGATGGAAACCCACCTCTGAAACCTATATTCGAACTTGGATATAAAGTTAACCTCAATTCACTTTATTTTTTGACAATTAGATACATATATTTAAATTAACTATGAATCATAATAGTTAATGTATTCAAATTAAATAAGCTAGCTAATATTAACTTATTCATCAAATAATTTCAAACATAACAATTTCAATTTGCATACCACTTTAATATTAACCAAAATGATAAAATAAGATTTTCGATCAAATATAAAAATGTACTATAAATGTGACAAGAATCATAAACATAAGGGGATTGTTATTGACACTCCGAATATTGTTAGGGGCGGGGGTCAATTTTTTGAAAAGAAAGAATTTGTTAAGGGGGGTACCAATGCAGAGAGCACCCCCTTAACAAATAAAGTTTATTTTACCAAATTAGTCTTCTTAACAACGATCTCTTTTTTAGTTGTTAATAAAATGTAAGGACCCGTAACTTCCTCGGTAAGGAAAGAGCGGATACTTTGAGAACAATACACAAAAGAACGCAGACAGAAGAACAATTCATTGTTTATTATAACAATTACATCATAATACAAGAATATATAGAGTATGAATAAATATTACACAGAAAATATCAGAGATTTAAATTACATTTAAATACATCGCAGCGGAAAAATAAAAGAAAACATAACTGAAAGAGATATACGGATACAGAGCTTTCTGTATATCATTCCAGCTGTAAACCAGGTTCCTGTGAATATAAATCTGCAAAACCAAAACTACTAGCTGCTCGTGTCAAAATAGGGGCACCCAGAGTTTAGGTTAAAACAATAAACTCCAGGTCAGTCATGTGACTAGTGTGAGAACTAAAACAGTTATTTATCTTTATTTTATAGATAGGTAAATCAAGGGACCACGCCGTATAACACAGAACGGGTTTCCTCCCAAGAATACCAGTGCATAAAAAAAAGCGCAATGCTAAATAAAGAACAATGAAGCTATTATTATAAGATCCAGGTCCCATTACACAATGCAACGCAAGCCCAAGGATAGGGTTTTTTCCTTATAATAGCCAAATAATGCTTGATATGCTAAATTTCATGTTTTTAATTCTTAATCAGACTCCAACCATAAATTAGTAAGAAAACGATTCCCTAAGTATTAACCCCGAAGGCTGAAACCAACATCAGACTAATACCCAGGAAACCACCCATCTTAGCTCGTTTCCAGTTAGTTTCTGATTTTATATACAATCATAAATATCAATCAAAGACGGCATGGGTACCATATATCATGTCGCCATACTAGGCTCTACAATCAAAACCGCAAATGTCACGTATTTGGAAGTTGGACTTCCATCTGTGAACCAAGGCAAAAGATAGTCCTCTACCGATTCGAGACTCTCTAGCCCGAGCCTCAGGACAAGTACTCAGTCAAGCCCTTGGATCGTCAGGGCCGGTCCACCGATGTGGATTAAAAAGCCTGAACACTGCGTTTCCCCGCCCTTTGGGGCGTAAATGAGCCAACGAATGACTCCATCGGCTTCACATAGTCACCAATATATCTGAGACGCCTCGCAAACCAACAACCACATAAGTCAAACTCGTCAGGGCTTGTCAAACCACTAACGCCACTTCTAACTAGAAAGAAACGCATGTCCTCCCTGAGGTCCTCTCCCGTTTTTGGTTCACAACCGGGGTGTGAGGCTCGCGAATCCACGCTACACAAAGTGATGCCACAAAGGTCGTGTTTTGATCATCAACCACAAGACTCTTCTTTTCAACAGAAGCCTTGATCATTTGCATCTTAGCATGCCACACAGGCAAACCACTCCATGCAACCGATATCCATCAATCACACAGAATGATATCCAATGTCAGACACACAATCCATTTACAAGTCCATTCTTGGTCTGAACGAAACCGGAGGCACCTTGTGCCTCGCATATCTATCGATCTCCAAGTATGTCTGGACGATCACTAACTAATTCCCTCCTCTTGGGTGTACGGCCCAATCAAGATCGTCAGTAATTATCCAAATGACGTGAAGACCTCCGGTCTTCAACCACCGTCTTCATCTTCGATACCACGTCGAATCAGTTATTCAAAATGGTTTAAACCCGATCTTTCTGAATAACTCGCGTATATAATAAACAAGTGTTACACAAACACAACATAGGCCTCATTCCAATTCATCAGTCACTAACCGTAAATTAGCAAGAGAATAATTCCCCAAACATTAACCCCGAAGGCCGAAACCAACATCAGATCAATACCCAGGAAACCACCCATCTTAGCTAACCTACAGTTAGTTTCTAAATTTCACATTCTCAGGGAAAGGTTCCCATTAATTTTATCAAAGATACATTCTTTTAAATTTATTCTTTAATCTTCCTTTGTATATCACTTCAAACTAGTCGGGATTAGCGAACCACACCGAAGCAATCATTTATTTTATTTCCTAATCCCAACCTATTCATCCCATGAACTAAAACTGGTCATACTTCATATCTAACACCACAGTGTTATCGGTAAATTCAATTACCATTTCACGTTCAAATATAATTAAAGATTTAACTATCGCTTGGAGCAAAATTGGTGATACTCCATTCTCGATCTTTTCAATCTAATTAAAGATTCATTAAAACTCCACTTAGTTTTAATCTTTAACTGGGTTAAAGAATCAATGTCATTTAAAACACGGTCCACGATAAACCCAAAATCACATTCCATTCTATCAGCTTTTAACCGTAAAATAGCAAGTGAGCAAATTCCCTAAGTATTAACCCCGAACGCCGAAACCAACATTAGATCAATACCCAAGAAACCATTCAACTTAACTAATCTCCAGTTAGTTTCTGATTTTCTTAACTCTGTTGGGTCTGAAAACAGTATTAGAAGATACCGTTCACGACAACCCAAATCACATTTGATATTAAATACAAGGCTCTGAATAGAAAATATATCGGCTTATATTCAATATCAAATTCTACAACCAACAAATATCGTATTGGAAATAATGATATAAATATATCTTTCAAATTTCCATATCAATATCTGTGTAATCACGAAATCCAACATCGAAATATTCCAAAGACGATTTTGATTCAAATCCATTCCAATTCAATTATTGGAAATTCTGGTTATTTTCAAAACCATTTCAAATCCAATTTATTTATTTTAAAAATAAATAGAATTATAATTCTAGTTCAAAACTGGTTCATTTCGATGAAAATCTATTTTTATCTTTTCAAATATGGAGTTTTTCATCCCAATTCTTCACAAATCATTTCTTATGATTTTACACAAATTATTACTATTTCCATCAACAGCCATCGAACTGCACTTACAGCGACCTTTTCCAAATTTGATTTGGACATAATTCCAAATCCAACCATTAGATTTCAAATCTCTAATATTTGTTAGAAAGCTCTTCTCAATACGAACCTAACGGTTCTGATTTTAGGAGAATTCGATGGTCGGATCTCCCGTAATATCCATTCGAAGTCAATGGTCGAAATTCGCGAACTGCCGCGGCGCGGCGCGTTCTATTCAGGTCATTATATATATAATATATATTATATATATATTTCGTCGATTTCCTTTTAAAACGTATTTTATAAATCGTTTTAAACTCATTTTCAAAACGATTTCAACTTCCATCTCAAATTCAAATCAAAATTGAATCTTTCCAATATAAATTCGTTTTAAATCCATTTTAACTCGATTTCAATTCAAATCCATTTCAATTCAAATCGGTTTCAAATTAAATCAATTTCAATCCAAATCGGTTTCAATTCAAATCGATTTCAGTTCAACTTTGATACGTTTTAAATTCAATTCAAAACGATTTCGATTCTATTTCAATCTAATTCGAATTTCAATTCTTTTCAATTTAATTCGAATTTCAATTTATTTTGAATTTCAATTCATTTCAATTCATTTCAATTTATTTCGAATTTCAATTCATTTCAATTTTATTCGAAATTCAATTCATTTCAATTTAATTTGAATTTCAATTCATTTCAATTTAATTCGAATTTCCATTCATTTCAAAATATCAGATTTTGAAATCACTTTCGATATTCATTATAAAATGAATAAAATCGATAAAAATATCGTTTCCGTCAAAATGGCGTCAATCTAATCAACACGGCTTAACACATGAATTTATTTTCTATTCAACACATGAATTTATTTTCTATATTGGAATGAGGCCCAATCAATTACAATATAACGTTTATTATATGGATTTCCATGCAACCCATATATATAATAGCAACGATAAATAATCAACCATCATCCAGAGTGCACCACACAACTGCATAAGCATTAAATATAAATAATAAACGCGTACACAGTCCATCAACCCATCGATTGACATATAACTAAACAATCGGGATTAGTGTACGTCAAATCTCATCCCAATACCCGTGTGGGGTTTCAAATCAACAAACACAATTTTTATTTGTGCAGTTGGGCGATGTGTAGAATTTATCGTCCCAATCAATATTAGTCAAATCAATGTATATAAACAAATCATCCGATCTGTTTATAACTATTTATTTTATACACATTAAAAATCATATTTTTAACTATAAAATATTTTCCACTATAAAATGTTTTATTTCATTACACATCACACAATTAAATTTCACAACATAGCAATCAAACAAACAAGCCATCCATGGTCTGTGGACGACGGGTGTCGGGTGCTACTAAACACCATCTGCATCCTAGTATATATTTCAAACTAGAACTAAATTAAAGGTGAGGAGTTCTCACCGAATTTCTAAACCAAACGCCACGACTCTTCTTATGTAGAAATCTTCGTCGTGCTCGCCTTTTGTCAATTTCATCGTCCGTAGCCACTACATATATAAAAATCGCATTTTTATATTGTTGCTATGTATATAAAAATCACATTTTTATACGGCTACTATATAGATAAAATTCTATTTTTACCTTGCTAGTAATATAATAAAAATTATATTTTTATTACTCTACATGAATAAAAATCATATTTTTATCCTTCCTATGATATAAAAATTACATTTTTATTCTTCCTATCATATAAAAATTATATTTTTATTCTTTCTATCATATAAAAATTATATTTTTACTTTGCTACATACATGGAAAAATTATATTTTTCTTCGCTACTTCATACGATTAAAAATCCCACCTTTTGACGATTAAAAATCAAATCTTTTTATCTCCATTCACATATAAAAATTATAACTTCATTGTCATACAAATCTTTATTTTTATTAACATAAAAATCTACTTTTACTTCTAACCAACTAATTACCTTAACCAAACGAGAACAAAAATAAATAAAACCAAAATTTAAAACTCACATTCGCTGCTTTGGTCGAAGGGGGACCCACGGGGTCGGAGATGGTCGGAGGAGGGTGGCGTTGGGTCGTTGAGGGGTCGGGGTGGCGCTAGAGGTGCTCGGTTGCGGATCTCGTGGTCTCGCGGGTGCTTGAATGGGGGCGCTCGAGATGAGGGAGGGCTAGGCGACGCAGGAAATCGGAGGGGGGGAAGTCTCGCCGGTGCGGCGCCACCAAGGGAGGCGCGAGGCAGATCGACGGGAGGGGGGGTGATGGCGGCTCCGTCGCTCGTTCCCCCTTTTTTTTATTGTAATGAACGGGTAAGGGGTTGAGGGAGTAAATAAAGTAAGGGGGGTTATATTAAATATTTATTTAATTATTTATTTTCAAAAAGCAACTTTTTATTTAGACCTCAAAACGAGACCCACCGCCTGTCGCCCATAGCTAATTACCCTCATTCCGAACACAATGGGATATGTATCGTAAGCTGATTCGATAGTTTCGATCAGTTTTCATCAAAATCAAAATATAAATCTATATATTGAATTTGAACGCACATTTCAATTTGCCGGGGCAACATACTAACTAGAAAAATTCCCGAAAAATACTCTCTAGCTTCGTATTGTCGACACGGTCCTAACAAAACTGATTTCGTCAAATTCTGAGGTTGTTAGGAAAATAGCCATTTTCCGGTCGATCGAAATTGACTGAAACTGTCAAAACACGTTACTTCTCCACGCCCACATATTGATTCAAAAAATTATGAATTTTGGAATCTAGCAATAACTTGACATCACGGATCCAACAAAAGTGGTTTCGTCGAAAACCGAGGTCATTTGGAAAATTTCCATTTTTAAGGGCCGAAAATTCCATAGCGACTATTCTAAATTTTCATCTGGACGTATCTTTTGATCCCCGCTATGAAATTTCAATTTTTTGGATTCTTGGAAAGATATTCTCCATTAGATTCTAATATTTTTGGTTTTGCCAAAATCCGGTTTATTTTGCACCCGGTGCATTCATTTGAACTTTGAAATCGAATTATCGAACAACCGCGCCATTTTAGGCTCGTTATATAATTAAAATAAATTATTTATATTCTAATGTCGATCTATATAAATATAAACGTTCTAATTCTATTCAAAATAAATTTCTCGTCATTTTTATTTAAAATATTCATTTTAAATATTCAAAATTCATTAAAATTGCCCAAATAAAAATTTTAAATTGGCACAGATTTCCGGGTTATTACAATCTCCCCCACTTAAAACTTTTCGTCCCCGGAAAGGAATGAAGCTGAAAGTTGTTTCACAAATCAACTCAACTTCTATTATTTTCATCACAGCTTAAGTTCTTCAACTTTTCGGATTCTAAGAACTTTTCAAATATTTCAAAAAATTTGGCTAACACCCTAGATTTTCGAAAAATTTCGCCATAACCTCCCCTACACTAGGGACTTCGGGATATTTCATATAGCCTCCCATGGTCTTCTTCAATCCAAAAGAAAAAGAAAAAGCCAAGCGGCTAGCCAATCGGCTCATAAAATCATCCAAACCCAAAGAAATACAATAAACATGTACCTATTTGTCGGGCAAACAATTTTATTCTTCTGCTCTAGCCTCCTCGCTATGACCTGTTCAATGTAAGTACATGTATATGCATGAAAATATGACTAATTTTCAATACAATTCACTATTTGATTCAATTTGGCTAAAGGTTCAACATTCAATTAATCAAACAATAATCAGACAACACAATCAGTAGTCAATAAGTTGATTAGCTTTCCAAATTCATAACTTTGATACATAGTCAAAATCACATTTTTGATGCCAAGTCACAACAATAAGCCCTATCTAATTTTGGTTCTCACACCAGTCATTTGGAAATATATAGAAATTCCACTTTTGAAACTCGAACACAAGTGCTGATAATGACATGCCACAATTAGAACCATCTCCGGGCCACTAGATTGTGATTCTATATCTATCTAGTATATTAAAACTTCGAATAAACATTTGCAAGGCGTATATGCAAAATCTTTATATAATGGATTGTCCAAATTCAATATAAAATAAATAACAAGTACGATTAATCGATTTAAATTTTCAAAACAAAAATTATTTTCGTTTTCAAAATGTACTCTTCGCACTCGTTCTAGGATACTACTGATCCCATCTCTAACGAGTCATTCTCATTGGATATTACTAATCCAATCTTTGTTGAATTCTTTCGTTTGGTTCTAACGTATCTTGTTCTCTGAGCTTTGTAAACCAAAGCTCTGATACCAACTGTAAGGACCCGTAACTTCCCCGGTAAGGGAAGAGCGGATATTTTGAGAACTACACACAAAAGAACGCAAAAAGAAGAATATTTCATTGTTTATTATAACAATTACATTAAAATACAAGAATATACAGAGTATGAATAAATATTACACAGAAAATATCAGAGATTTAAATTACATTTAAATACATCGTCGCGGAAAAATAATACAAAACACAACTGAAAGATATATACGGATACAGAGCTTTCCGGATATCATTCCAGCTGTAAACCAGGTTCCTGTGAATATAAATCTACAAAACCAAAACTACTAGCTGCCTGTGTCAAAATAGGGGCACCCAGAGTTTAGGTTAAAACAATAAACTCCAGGTCAGTCATGTGACTGGTGTGAGAACTAAAACAGTTATTTATCTTTATTTTATAGATAGGTAAATCAAGGGACCACGCCGTATAACACGGAACGGGTTTCCTCCCAAGAATACCAGTGCATAAAACAACAGCGCAATGCTAAATAAAGAACAATGAAGCTATTATAAGACCCAGGTCCCATCACCCAATGCAATGCAAGCCGGAGGATAGGGTTTTTTCCTTATAATAGCCAAAGAATGCTTGATACGCTAAATTTCATGTTTTTAATTCTTAATCAGACTCCAACCGTAAATTAGTAAGAGAACGATTCCCTAACCCCGAAGGCCGAATCCAACATCAGACTAATACCCAGGAAACCACCCATCTTAGCTCGTTTCCAGTTAGTTTCTGATTTTATATACAATCATAAATATCAATCATAGACGGCATGGGTACGATATATCATGTCACCATACTAGGCTCTACAATCAAAACCGCAAATGTCACGTATTTGGAAGTTGGATTTCCATCTGTGAACCGAGGCAAAAGATAGTCCGCTACCGATTCGAGACTCATTACCCCAAGCCTCAGGACAAGCACTCAGTCAAGCCCTTGGATCATCAGGGTCAGTCCACGGATGTGGATTAAAATGCCAGAACACTGCGTTTCCCCGCCCTTTGGGGCGTAAATGAGCCAATGAATCACTCCATCGGCTTCACATAGTTACCGATATATCCGAGGCGCCTCGCAAACCAATAACCACATAAGTCAAACTCGTCAGGGCATATAAAACCACTGATGCCACTTCTAACTAGAAAGAAATGCATGTCCTCCATGAGGTCCTCTCCCGTTTCTGGTTCATAACCGGGGTGTGAGGCTCGCGAATCCACGCTACACAAAGCGATGCCACAAAGGCTGTGCTTTGATCATCAACCACAAGACTCTTCTTTTCAACAGAAGTCTTGATCATTTGCATCCTAGCATGCCACACAGGCAAACCACTCCATGCAACCGATATCCATCAATCACACAGAATGATATCCAATGTCAGACACACAGTCCATTTACAAGTCCGTTCTGGGTCTGAACGAAACCGGAGGCACCATGTACCTCGCATATCCATCGATCTCCAAGTACGTTTGGACGATCACTAACTGATTCCCTCCTCTTGGGTGTACGGCCCAATCAAGATCGTCATTAATTATCCAAACGACGTGAAGACCTTCGGTCTTCAACCACCGTGTTCATCTTCGATACCACATCGAATCAGTTATTCAAAATGGGATACACCCGGTCTTTCTGAATAACTCGCGTATATAATAAACAAGTGTTACACAAACACAACATACGCCTCATTCCAATTCATCAGTCACTAACCGTAAATTAGCAAGAGAATAATTCCCCAAACATTAACCCCGAAGGCCGAAACCAACATCAAATCAATACCCAGGAAACCACCCATCTTAGCTAACCTACAGTTAGTTTCTAAATTTCACATTCTCAGGGAAAGTTTCCCATTAATTTTATCAAAGATAAATTCTTTTAAATTTATTCTTTAATCTTCCTTTGTATATCACTTCAAACTAGTCGGGATTAGCGAACCACACCGAAGAAATCATTTATTTTATTTCCCTATCCCAACCTATTCATCCCATGAAGTAAAACTGGTCATACTTCATATCTAATACCATGGTGTTATCGGTAAATTCAATTACCATTTCACGTTCAAATCTAATTAAAGATTTAACTATCGCCTGGAGCAAAACTAGTGATACTCCATTCTCGATCTTTTCAATCTAATTAAAGATTCATTAAAACTCCACTTAGTTTTAATCTTTAACTGGGTTAAAGAATCAATGTCATTTAAAACACGGTCCATGATAAACCCAAAATCACATTCCATTCTATCAGCTTTTAACCGTAAAATAGCAAGTGAGCAAATTCCCTAAGTATTAACCCCGAAGGCCGAAACCAACATCAGATCAATACCCAAGGAACCATTCAACTTAACTAATCTCCAGTTAGTTTCTAATTTTCTTAACTCCGTTGGGTCTAAGAACAGTATTATTGAAGATACCGTTCACGACACCAAATCACATTTAATATTAAATACAAGGCTCTGAATAGAAAATATATCGGTTTATATTCAATATCAAATTCTACGACCAACAAATATCGTATTGGAAATAACGATATAAATATATCTTTCAGCTTTCCATAACAATATCTGTATAATCACGAAATCCAACATCGAAATATTCCAAAGACGATTTCGATTCAAATCCATTCCAATTCAATTATTGGAAATTCTGATTATTTTCAAAACCATTTCAAATCCAATTTATTTATTTTAAAAATAAATAGAATTATAATTCTAGTTCAAAACTAGTTCATTTCGATGAAAATCTATTTTTATCTTTTCAAATATGGATTTTTTCTTCCCATTTCTTCACAAATCATTTCTTATGATTTTACACAAATTATTACTATTTTTAATAATTTTATCAAGGCCCGTGCCGTCGATTTCCATCAACGGCCATCGAACTGCACTTACACCGACCTTTTCCAAATTTGATTTGGACATAATTCCAAATCCATCCATTAGATTTCAAATCTCTAATATTTGTTAGAAATCTCTTTTCGATATGAACCAAACGGTTCCGGTTTTAGGAGAATTCGACGGTCGGATCTCCCGTAATATCCATTCGAAGTCAATGGTCGAAATTCGCGAACTGCCGCGGCGCGCTCTATTCAGGCCATTATATATATATGATATATATATATAATATATATATTATATATATTTCATCGATTTCCTTTTAAAACGTATTTTATAAATCGTTTTAAATTCGTTTTCAAAACGATTTCAACTTCCATCTCAAATTCAAATCAAAATTGAATCTTTCCAATATAAATTCGTTTTAAAGTCATTTCAACTCGATTTCAATTCAAATCCATTTCAATTAAAATCAATTTCAATCCAAATTGGTTTCAATTCAAATCGATTTCAGTTCAATTTCAATACGTTTTAAATTCAATTCAAAACGATTTCGATTCTATTTCAATCTAATTCAAATTTCAATTCTTTTCAATTTATTCCGAATTTCAATTTATTTCGAATTTTAATTCATTTCAATTTAATTTGAATTTCAATTCATTTCAATTTAATTCGAATTTCCATTCATTTCAAAATATCAGATTTTGAAATCAATTTTGATATTCATTATAAAATGAATAAAATCGATATAAATATCATTCTCGTCAAAATGGCGTCAATCTAATCAACACGGCTTTTATTCAACACATGAATTTATTTTCTATTCAACACATGAATTTATTTTATTCAACACATGAATTTAATTTCTATATTGGAATGAGGCCCAATCAATTACCATATAACGTTTATTATGTGGATTTCCATACAACTCATCTATATAATAGCAACGATAAATAATCAACCATCATCCAGAGTGCACCACACAACTGCATAAGCATTAATATAAATAATTAACGCTTACATAGTCCGTCAACCCATCGATTGACATATAACTAAACAATCGGGATTAGTGTACGTCAAATCTCATCCCAATACCCATGTGGGGTTTCAAATCAACAAACATAATTTTTATTTGTGCAGTTGGCGATGTGTAGAATTTATCGTCCCAATCAATATCAGCCAAATCAGTGTATATAAACAAATCATCCGATTTGTTTATAACTATTTATTTTATACACGTTAAAAATCAAATTTTTAACTATAAAATATTTTCCACTATAAAATATTTTATTTCATTACACATCATACAATTAAATTTCACAACATAGCAATCAAACAAACAAGCCATCCATGGTCTGTGGGTGACGGGTGTCGGGTGCTACTAAACACCTCTGCATCCTAGTATATATTTCAAACTAGAACTAAATTAAAGGTGAGGAGTTCTCACCGAATTGCTAAACCAAACGCCACGACTCTTCTTATGTAGAAATCTTCGTCGTGCTCGCCTTTTGTCAATTTCATCGTCCGTAGCCACTACATATATAAAAATCGCATTTTTATATTGTTTCTATGTATATAAAAATCACATTTTTATACGGCTACTATATAGATGAAAATTCTATTTTTACCTTGCTAGTAATATAATAAAAATTATATTTTTATTACTCTGTATGAATAAAAATCATATTTTTATCCTTCCTATGATATAAAAATTACATTTTTATTCTTCCTCTCATATAAAAATTATTTTTTTATTCTTTCTATCATATAAAAATTATATTTTTACTTTGCTACATACATGGAAAAATTATATTTTTCTTCGCTACTTCATACGATTAAAAATCCCACCTTTTGACAATTAAAAATCAAATCTTTTTATCACCATTCACATATAAAAATTATAACTTCATTGTCATACAAATCTTTATTTTTATTAACATAAAAATCTACTTTTACTTCTAACCAACTAATTACCTTAACCAAACGAGAACAAAAATAAATAAAACCAAAATTTAAAACTCACATTCGCTGCTTTGGTCGAAGGGGGACCCACGAGGTCGGAGATGGTCGGAGGAGGGTGGCGTTGGGTCGCTGAGGGGTCGGGGTGGCGCTAGAGGTGCCCGGTTGCGGATTTCGTGGTCTCGCGGGTGCTTGAATGGGGCGCTCGAGATGAGGGAGGGCTGGGCGACGTGGGGAATCGGAGTGGGGGAGTCTCGCCGGTGCGGCGCCACCAAGGGAGGCTCGAGGCAGATCGACGGGGAGGGGGGGTTGATTGCGGCTCAGTCGCTTGTTCCCCTTTTTTTATTATAATGAACGGGTAAAGGGGCTGAGGGAGTAAATAAAGTAAGGGGGTTATATTAAATATTTATTTAACTATTTATTTTCAAAAAGTAAATAAAGTAAGGGGGTTATATTAAATAAAGTAAGTGAGTAATGAGACCCACCGCTTGTCGTCCATAGCTAATTACCCCCATTCCGAACACAATGGGATATGTATCGTAAGCTGATTCCATTGTTTCGATCAGTTTTCGTCAAAATCAAAATATAAATCTATATATTGAATTTGAACGCACATTTCAATTTGTCAGGGCCACATACTGACTTGAAAAATTCCCGAAAAATATTTTCTAGCTTCGTATTGACGATATGGTCCTCACAAAACTAATTTCGTCAAATTCTGAGACCATTTGAAAAATGGCCATTTTCCGGTCGATCGAAATTGACTGAAACTGTCAAAACACGTTTTACTTCGCCACGCCCACATATTAATTCGAATAATTACGAATTTTGGAATCTAGCAATAAATTGACATCATGGATCCAACAAAAGTGGTTTCGTCGAAAACTGAGGTCGTTTGCAAAATTTCCATTTTTAAGGGCCGAAAATCCATAGCGACTATTCTGAATTTTCATCTGGACGTGTCTTTTGATCCCCTCTATGAAATTTCAATTTTTCGGATTCATTGGAAAGATATTCTCCATTAGATTCTAATATTTTTGGTTTCTCCAAAATTCGGTTTATTTTGCACCCGGTACATTCATTTGAACTTTGAAATCAAATTATCGAACTACCGCGCCATTTCAGGTTCGTTATATAATTAAAATAAATTATTTATATTCTAACGTCGAGCTGTATAAATATATACGTTCTAATTCTATTCAAAATAAATTTCTCGTCGTTTTTATTTAAAATATTCATTTTAAATATTCAAAATTCGTTAAAATTGCCAAAATAAAAATTTTAAATTGGCTCAGATTTCCAGGTTATTACATAAAAAAACTTATATGTTATATTAATCGAACTGCATCAGATTTTTATGTCAAATTATCATTAATTTCATTTGTAGATATTGCATTGGATCGGATGAAAATATATCATTCATAGAAAATCGATATACATATACCAAACAATTTTTTATACATTATCCCACCGCCAAATTTGTCGATACACCCCATTTTCTCCACTTTGACAACCCAATAACGAATAAAAATTTCAAAAATGATGAACAATGTTGAACAAAAATATATAATACATCAGACCTACGTCGTTCATGTCGTTATGCAGTAATTCGCCTATTTCAGCGATGTCAAATCGAAAAAAAACAACCATCTTCCATTGAATAAAATTTTACACTACGACGCATGGCTCTCGAGGCTGACATAATAAAAACCCTAACCTTCATCATTTCCATGACATTATACAATCGATTTCACATACCTTATCTACACCTTCTTCACTATCTTAGCATCTTAGGAGAAGTGTTTCACGTTCATCTTTTACACCATTATTTCTCCCCAAACAATCGCTTTTTTTTAGAAAATAATTTTAAGATTTTTTTTGCATTAGAGACAAATTGGGATTTGAAATGGTAAGGGCATAAAGGGAACATAAAAAATTAAGTATGTGACCCCCTCTCCCCTCTAAACATTTCTTTTATAATTGGAATGTTTTTAAAATTTGACCTCCCCTTAACAATACCTGGAGTGCCAATAACAAAACCTAAACATAACCTATAATATCAAAGTCAACTAAAGTAATTTTATCAACAATTTCATCATATAGTCCAATATAAAAATTATGTTTTTACTTTAAATACTTACATTTTAATATTTCTATAACCATGTATGTCGCCCTTCGCTTCTTATATTATTTATGATAAAGTCCATATACTACGATGAATTACATATGCTTAAATCTGTATGAATTAATCCAATAAATGATATGTCTTATAAATTATAAAAAATGAATCTTTTAATATTAAAGACGTTTGTATTACGGTATAAAGTAATTTCGATATATAAATACATTAATCCCTATGACATTAATTAAATAATAAAACATATACCAATAGTAATTAACAAAGTATTTCATATCAATATATTAATCATACATTGCATTGTAAAGTTCTTTTGTTTTTAACTTCATGTGCCTACATTTCAAAATTTCATTTATTTGAAAGGCTGTCATTAACATTACCAAATATTGTACATCTAAACTGTTACAGTTTAGTCAATTGTGCAATTCATGATTTGGAACCATTCAAACAAATTTATAATTAACAAATATTTGTTAAGTTGTTGTAATATATAAGAGTGAATAAGCTTTTGTGATATTTTGTTTAATCCCACATCATAGGGATAAGTTTAACATCAGCTCCAAAGCCTATATATAAAGGAGCCAATGTAATAGAAATATACATACTTAAAGCAATAGAAATAAAAGTCTCCCCCTATCTTTTCTGTTCTCTCTAGTGTCTTCTTGTTTAACATATGTTCTGTTTTATTTATAACATGTTATCAGCACTGTAACAACACGAAAAATTCAAACCAATTTAAAAAATTTATTTTGACAATTTTATTGAATTTTGAATATTTAAAATGAATTATTTTAAATAATAACGATGAGAAATTTATTTTAAATAGAATTAGAATGTATATATTTATTTGAATCGAAGTTCGAATATAAATATTTATTTTAATTATAAAAGGAATTAAAAATGGCGCGGTAGTTTGAAAATCCGATTTCAAATTTCAAATGAATGTATAGGATTCAAAATAAACCGGATTTTAGAGAAACCAAAAATATTAGAACCTATTTGAGAATATCTTTCCAAGAATCCGAAAAATCGAAATTTATGTCCAGTTGAAAATTCGGAATAATCACTATGGAATTTTAGCCCTTAAAAATGGAAATTTCGCAAACGACTTCCGTTTTCGACGAAACCACTTTTGTTGGACCCGGGATGTCAAATTATTGCTATATTCCAAAATTAATAATTTTTGAGGTCAATATGTGTGACGTTCCCAAAACCCCGTGACACGGTGTTAAGGATAATCATTGGAATATAACACATTAATCATCATTAGCAGATCACAGATAATAGCATAAACATGAAATAGAATAATTTACACACATATGACAGCGGAATCATATAGATATCACCACATCAGAGAGCACAGTGCAGGATACAACTTAGTGCATAATAATGCATAATCAGTCATCATCGCCAGAGGCAGAATCATACATAAAGAGTACACAAACTAAACATCAGTCTACATCGCCAGTGCCGGAATCATAATACATATACAATAATGGCGGAAAAAGTCATAGTCAGCACGGTGTAGTCAAGCCTTACCATGAGCCAAAAGTGCACCAGATACCTGTAACTAGGTTGCCCATGTAAAAATGAGGGCACCCGAGTTTGCAAAGTGAAACAAACTACGAGTCAGTCATGGGACTGGTATGAGAAATCTACTTAACTTATTAAACAACAATAATAAGGCAAATCAAAGGACCATGCCACTTTCGCGGAACGGGTTTACTCCAATGAGTGCTAGTGCATGAAATAAAGTAAATGATTAAATCATCGCAATGCTTTTTATAAAATGAAGCCATTATAAGACTCAGGTCCCATCACACAATGCAACGCAAGCCATAGTTTTACCTTATAATGGCCAAAAATGCTTCATACGTATAAAACGAAAGTGTTTGATATTATTACTAGTGCATATATGTTTCAAAAGCGATTTCAATCATAAATATCAATCATAGGCGGCATAAATGACCCATACCACTATGTCGCCATACTAGTAATACAATCACATCCGGAATTTCGTATTGGAAATTGGATTCCATCATGAGTCGAGGCAAAGGGCAAGCTCCTCTCCGTTCGAGACACTCTAGCAAATGACTCGGGACTGCACACAGCAATCCCTGGATCCTCCAAGGTCAGTCCTCTCTTACTTTTGAGGATTAATTATTCCTGAACACACGTTTCCCGGTCCTTACAAACCTATAATCGAGGCGCCTCTCATTCCAACAACCACACAGGTGAAAAGTATATACAATGTCAGGGCTGGTAGGTCACTGACACCACCATAGCTAGAAAGAAACGTCATGCACTCCTTGGGTCCTTCTCCCATTTTTGACTCATACCGGGGTGTGAGGCTCGCGAATCCACGTTATACACAAATCTATGTCACACATACCATGCTTTGATCATCAACCACAAGGCTTTGCTTTGCAATAGAAGCCTTGATCCTTTGCCACTTAGGCGTGCCACATAGGCAATCCACTCCATGCGACTGATTTCTATCAATACATAACCTCTGAGCTCGTACATCTCAGAGAAGGGCGTTAAGCAAGAGAATAAATTCTCCGCCGCCTAACAGATATATATTTAACAGAGATCAATCAGCATAGAACAAAATCCACTGTCAGATACACAGTCCATTTACATGTTCGTTCTGGGTTTGAACGAAACCGGAGGCACCAATTCCTCGCATATCTGCACGATCAACAACACGTCCAGACGGCTACTACTTCAGCTCCTTCAAGGTAGCTACTCCAATCACGAGCATCAGAAGCGCCCATCCATCCAATGTGAAGATCGTCGGTCTTCAACCGTCTTCGACTCTTCGACTTCTCAATGTCGATCGATTATTTGAAATGAGAATGAACTCGGCCTTTTCAAATAACCCACGTATATTTAGATTTTCAAATCAATTTTTCACATGGTTAAACTATTCAACATTCACATTTCAGTTCCTTAGTATAATTTTCATGTTAAACATATTCAACCATCACATATCAAACAAACACAACAAAATTGGTTTATTTCCACTCTATATCGTCTATAGTATTTTATAACGATATATCGCCATTTTTATTTATTTAAAATAGCCATGTTTAATTAAACGACGTTTCAGTTCGTGCCGAGGCACTAGCACCGTTTTTCACTAAATTTGTTTTACACATATCTGAAAATCTAACCGTTGGATCTTCACAAATTTTATATCATTAGGAAGATAATATCAAAACGAATCCAATGGTTTCAATTTTGGGAAAATCCGACGGTCGGATCTCCCACACTAGTCGTTTGAAATCACGGTTTCAAATTACGAACTACAGCGTCGTTATTCGATTTAATTTAATTATATATAATCGATTCTAGTGTTGTTTTTCTTCAGACTTGAATTAAACATTCCAGACAATCCAACCGTCGGATCTTTACAAAGTTGGTGCCGTTGGAAAGATATTTCCAAGGCGAACCCAACGGTTGCGGTTTCGGAAAAATCCAATGGTCGGATTTCCCGCACTAGTCGTTTGAAATCACGGTTTCAAAACACGAACTGCACGTCCACGATTCGTTTTAATTTTATTTATATTTATATATTTATATAAATATAGTTCATTCGAAAATTCCTATATTGTTTTCACTTCAAATATTTCACTAACGCCTTTAAATTTTGGAAAATTTCGCCATAACCTCCTTTGTACGGGAGGGGCTGGGAAAATTCCCAAATAGCCACACGGGCGTCTCATCTCAAAAAGAAAAAGAAAAAGCCAAGCAGCTAGCCAATAGGCTCATAAAATCATCACCCAAGCAAAACAATAAACGTGTACCTATTTGTCGGGCACAAAATTTTATTCCTCTTCTCTAGCCTCTTTGCTATAACATGTTCAATAAATATGCATGTACAAATATGCAATTCTTATCACTTATCATTTTCCATTCAACTTCATATTTTTTTCAATTTGGTTTTAAAACACCATTCATTCTAATGTTGCATGCATAGGCAAAAATCATATCATTAGCTAATTAATGAATATTTCAACTCATACATATTTATTTGAATAAGTGGTTATTTTTAACACTTCCCATTTCAAAAATGATAATTTTGGTGAACTAAAATATATTTCAACACATGACTATTTTATTTAGTTCCTATGCATGTTAAAAATAATATCTCTTTCACAAATATTTATTTCAACGCTTGCATATCTTTAGCAAATCACATACATGATAAAAATGGTATTTTTATCATCTAAAATATTTATTCAACACATGAATGTTTTTAACACTTCATAGTTTCAATAAAAATGTAATTTTTATTATTCGATCTTTTTATTCAACACATGAACTTTTCCTACACATACACTTCTCAACACATGAGCATTTCCACACATGGATATTTCATATAGTTTGTTCGTATAAGAAAGATGAAATTTTTATTGTTGAAACTATTTATATATAAGGTGAATATTTTACATACTTCATATATATTATAAAAATGTGATTTTTATTGTTTAAACACCTTATTCATTCACACATGAATTTAATTTTCACACATCACTTCTCAACACATGAGCGTTTCCACACATGGATATAGTTTCAACACATGACTTTAGTTTCATCGCATGAAAATAATTTCAACATATGAAAATAATTCTAACACATGAATATTATTCAAAATTTCGGCAACATAACGGCAGGGTAGTTAAAATCGGCACCGTCCCAAGTACGACTCCTCGCTCTACCTTAAAACCTCGCGGTTTTTGACAATGGGGATTCATGCATCTAATTCGCATGCAGGCGACATGTTTTATTTTCATTTCCACAATTATTTCCAATTTATTTCAATCACCAATGGGTATTTTTCAACCACAATCAATCAATATCAACCACAAACAATTATTCAACCATTCGCATTTTTCATCCAATATTTCACACCAATTCACAACAATAAATATCGTCCATGGTTTGTGGACGAGGGGAGTGTGTGTGTGTGTGTGTATATATATATATTATTTCTATATTTCACTTGCATTTCAACACACATATCATTTATACTATGCATGTATAATTCATACTTCGCTCATATAGCTTACACAACGCATGTACATGAAGTATACAACACGTGTATAATTTATACTTCGCTTGTATATTTTATACGTGACATTTTCCATTCAATTTCATTAAATTTAGATTTCTCACATTGGTTTTCGGGGTGCTAAAAATCGTAGGTGGCTCATAAAAATCCGCGGTCTCTTCTATGTGGTAGAGAGCCTCCTTGCGGTCCCGATGTTTCCTGTTTCATCGAATTTCGTCAACGCACCACAAAGATATGATTTTTCAAAGTTTAAATGTAATAAAGGACTCACCTTTCACGATGGTTCCAAACTAGGTTTGCATTTTTTGCGAAAACCGAGGCACGATATGATGATCAGAGTGTACAGCGTGGAAGAGGGAGGAGAGGGGAGTCGATCGGTGGTGGTTGGAGGCAGTTCGGTGGTCGGATCTGGTCGGGGCGGCACTGCGAAGGTTCAACGTTCACGGAGGCGATTCAGGTGGCACAGGCGACGAGTGGGGGTCAAGGTTTGGTCGGATCTGTTGAGGGGAGGCGACGACGTCGATTGCTGGTGGTGACGGCGTCGGTAGGGGGCTGCGGCGATCGGAATCTGATTGGGAAGAAAGGAGCACGCGTCGCCGTTGATAACAAGGGTTCGACGCGTTTTTTTATTTTTAATTTATGAATGGAATTTTCTGATTCGCCGATATATATATTATTCAGAAAATTAGGGTTTTCACCTTCAAACCCCAATTCAAACCCAACGATTGTCGCCTCTAGCTAAATACCCCCATCCCGGACACAATGGGATATGTTTCGTATGCCAATTCGACTGTTACAGTCAGTTATTTTTCAAATTAAAGTATAAAACATTTTATATTCAATTTGAACGTACATTTCAATTTGCCAAGGCCACAAACTGATTCGAAAAATTCCAGAAAAATAAATCTAGCTATGTTTTGACTCTACGGTCCCAACAAAACTAGTTTCGTCGAATTCTGAGATCGTTTGAAATATGACACTTTTCTGGTCGATCCAATTTAACAGAAATTGAACAAACACATTTTCTTTTACCATGCTCACATACTAGCTTCAAAAATTATGAAATTTGAAGACTAGCAATAGTTTGACATCCTGGACTCAACAAAAGTGGTTTCGTCGAATTCCGTGATCGTTTGCAAAATGTCTATTTTCAAGGGCTACATATTCTATATAGCGTCCTTTCTGAAAATTCATTTGGCCATAATTTTTGATTCCCGCTATGAATCTTCGATTTTTCAGATTCATTAGAAAGATATTCATTAACAGATTTAAATACTTTTGGTTTCACTAAAATCCATAATATTTTGCACCCGGTGCAGCCAGTTAAAGTTTGAATTCAAATTTTCAAACTGACCCACTATTTCTAATTCACTATTTTATTGAAATATTCTATTTCATTTGTTCAAATTCCTTTGAAATAACCAACTAAAAATTTTTAAATTGGCTCGTATTTTCCGGGTTGTTACAATATGTGAGTGTGTCGCAGGAAAACGTGTTTTGACAATTTTGGTCAATTTGGATCGACCAGAAAATGACCATTTTTCAAATGGTCTCCAAATTGGATGAAATAGTTTTGTTAGGACCGTATCATCAGAACATAACCAGATTTATTTTTTTGGAATTTTTAGGGTCCGTATGTGGCTCCGGTAAATTGAAATGTGTGTTCAAATTCAAAATATAGATTTATATTTTGATTTTGACTGAAACTGATCGAAACAGTCGAATCAGCCTATGATACATATCCCCATTGTGTTTGGAATGGGGCTAATTAGCCAGAGGTGACACTCGGTGGGTTCGGTTTTAAGTTCAAATAAAAAGTTGCTTTTTGAAATTTAAATATAATAAAATATGATAATTAAATATCCCTCTCCCCTCTTTCTCTTACAGTCAACCCCCCCCCCCCTCGGACGTTTAAAATCAAAACGAAATAAGAAAAAAAACTGAACCAACGGAGCCGCTGCTCCTAGAGAACCGCTGCCCACCGCGCGAGCTCCACCGCGGCCATCCTCCTCCCCCTTCCCCTCACGCTCCTCTCTCTCCCCCTCTGATCGAACCCGAACCTAATGCCCTAGCCCAAGCCATCGTTGACCCCCTCCTAGCACCACCTCCTCGACGCCGCAGCCCGCTCCCACCACCAAGACCCCAGCGCCGCCTCCCATAGGCCATGGCACCGACTGCAAACCCTCCTCCCTCTTCGTGAATGGAAAGTAAGTTTATTAATTGATTTATTTAGTTAAATTACTTTAAAATCTGATTTTTAGCGTTTTAAGAGTTAGGATTTTTCTATATATGAAGTTGTAACTTATATATGTGTGTATATATATATATATATAACGTTATAAAATTTTGATTTTTATATGTAAAGTGCCGATATAAGAATTATTTTTACATAGATGTTTATAATATAAAAATTAGATTTTTATGATTAAAATGTCGAGATTTTTATGATTCGAAAGGTTCAATTTTTATATGAGAAAGGTTCGATTTTTGATATGAAAAAGGTTTGATTTTTTTTAAAAAGGGAAAAGATTATATTTTCTAAATGGAAAGATAATATTTTTAGCATTAAAAAGATAATATTTTTAGAAAGATCAATATATGATCTTTGTATATATAATGTTTTGAAATAGAAAAATATATATATAATTTTTATATATGTAAGCATTGTTATAGAAAAAGTATGATTTTTATAATATGAACAACGATATGAAAATATTATTTTTAGTTAGATAAAAATATAAATTTTATCGTATGTATGTAATAATTTAAAGATTCGATTTTTATATATGTAGAATGGCGATAAAAATATAACTTTTATTTTGTAGGAAGAAATATAACAATGTGATTTTTTATAGATAAAAATACGATTTTTATAATGTTTTCATTATGATAAAGATACGATCTTTATATGGGTATCATAAAGATAAAAATTCGATTTTTATAATATATGAAGTGAAATAAAAATTCGATCTTTACATAAGAAGTAGAAATATAAAAAAGTAATTTTTATATGGAAAGAAGCATTGTAAAAATATATGAAGTAGAAATAAAAATATGATTTTTATTTATTGGAATGAAGCGATAAAAATGTGATTTTTATTTATGGACAGCGTGGAAAGAGGGTGTTGGAAAGTCGGGTAAATCCAAACCATTGTCCGCTAAAGAACTGGTGGAGTGGATTCTAAAGGTGAGAACTTATCACTTTTATTTAATTTTCTAGTTAAAATATATACTAGGATGTAGACGGTGCTTAGCAGCACCCGGCACCAGTCGTCCACAGACCATGGACGACTTTTTTGTTTGTTTGATTGTGTTGTGAAAATTGATTGTGTGATGTGGAATGGAATAAAATATTTTATAGTTAAAAATATAATTTTTAACGTGTATATGAATAAAATGAATATTCATAAACAAATCGGACGATTTGTTTATGTGCACACATTTGACTGATATTAATTGGGAGGATAAATTTTACACATCGCCCAACTGCACAAATAAAATTCATTATTTGTTGATTGAAACCCCACATGGGTATTGGGATGATATATTGTAACAACCCGTATTTTCAATAACCTATTATAACATAAATCGAGGCAGAATTCAATTTATAAATCTGAATCAAGGGAAACGGGCTATGCCATTGCGTTCGTCTCGGAAAAATACGCGAAATAGAGTCTGAGTTTTCGAAAATCGGAGTCCGTATGACCCGATTAAGGCCCAACGAAGTTTTCAGAAAATTTCAAAGTAAAAACAGATTTCAAATTCAAGTTTGAATTTGGAAATTAGGGTCAGATCGGGCCAGGCGGGAAAATTCCCGCCAGAGCACCCAAGTCGACAGCCCTGTCGACTTGGGAGTCGACTTGGTTGGACCCAAGTCGACAGCCCTGTCGACTTGGCTGTCGACTTGGTTCAGCCGGGCAGTTTTGCCTGGTGCACCATCTTGGAGTTGTGTTGAGTTTGGGGGCCAGATTCGGTTTTGAGGGCTGAGATTGGAACTAGGGTTTAATCCAAAGGCTAGAACTAATCCTAATCTCTATAAATAAGACCCTAACCTAACCCTAAATCATCATTATTCATTCATACAATAAACTATGGCAAAATCATTCCTCTCATGGCCTCCACTCTCTTCATAAAATTCCTAAGTTATTTCTATGAGAGATTTTCCATGCATACAAGTGTTTTCAAGCTTGTATGAGTGTCATTAGCTTGCATTCAAGTCAAGTTTCCATATTTACATCATAAAGCAAGGGTTTTGATCATTTTTGCTCAAGGGTTTTTCTATTGGAGCTTGCGTTTTGGGTTTATTTGATTGCATAAGGGCTTTGTCTCAATCTTATATTTGCTTATACTCATTTGAGTCTTCATAAGCATTGTAAGCCCTTTTCTACTTTCATATTTAAACTCTAAAGTTAATGAATGATGCAAGTTGTGTTTGATCATTATGATATGCAAGTTTACTATGATGTGTTATGCAAGTCTATCATGTTATGTATGCAAGTTTGCTACGTTATGATATGCAAGTTGCCATGTTATGTTATGCAAGTTTGCTATATTATGATATGCAAGTTGCCATGTTATGTATGCAAGTTTGGGTTGATCATCTTACTCATGTTATCATGTTATGCAAGCTTATCTTGGGTTTATGAGCTTAAAGCTTCAAGCTTTATGCTAAAGGTTGCATTTTGGCAACATGTAAGTTATCATATCTCTTATGATAACTTGCATGTGAGGCTAAATGCGAACTTATGGCCATTTCTACATGTCATTTATCACCATGTATCACCAATATGCTAAGTTTGGTTTTATGCATGCTTTTGAGGCCTAAAAATGTAATATGCAAGTATATGAACATATGTACATTTCGTATGCCACCATGTTAAACTTGTGGCTTCAACACCTTTATGTCATGATTATGCCAAGTTCCCTCTTTCTATCCTTTATGCGCTATTGCGATATGTAAGCGATGGGATTGCGTTTGGGGTTGGGTAAACTTAAAAGACATAAAAACATAAGATTGGGAATTTACCTATTAAGTTAGGTCTACCCATTGGGAATTTACCTATTAAGTTAGGTCTACCCACATTCTTGAAAACTTGTAACATGTTTTGGAAACATGATGGACATGACACTTAGAAAATATAAGTGTGACCAACTCGAGGTTGGGTTGATTTTGTAGCGTAAACCTACCCGGAACCGACCGGCTTAACTAGTTGCTACAAACAAAAGGACCCAATGTGAGAAGTTGGTCATGTTGTACCTTGAACCCGAGGTTAGACCAAGTTGTGGTGTAAAGCTACCCGGAACCGACCGGCTTAACTAGTAACCGCAACGAAGTCTAATGTGAGAGGTTAAGGCACATTAATTAATTAATGCCTCATGATTAGGGTTTAAGTCATGGTCCACTTAATACTTAATCAATGCGGGCTTGGTAGATTAATCAGGGTTAAGTCGTGAACTCATCGTTACACTTAACCAAGTTAATCCATGATTAGCAAGAGGGTTAAACCGTACTTAACCCAGTAGAAAATCCTAGCAATGGGGGTCCACTCCAGCAGTAATCCCAAGTTTGTATCATTAAGACCCTAGGGACTAGGCTAGGGAGGGAGCACGATTACTGGACTTGAGGTAAATGACCAAAAACGACGGCAGAGTGGTACGCCGGTGTAGTTCCGGACGGACTATGGTCGTGCACATAGTCTGTAGCCGGAGAAAACATGCACGGGTACCAGTAGATCGAGACTGTGCACTTATGTTTATGGTGTCCAGGGGTTTACACCCTAGGGCTTGATACACCCGAAGGGTGGACCCGGCACAGTCTGACTACAATTATGGTTGGGCCGTATTGACACCAACACGTGACGAGTTAGGCTTATAGGGAGCCGATCGACTAGACCGTTTGGTTGGACCTCGTATTAGGGTCACTTCATGTTATTGGACCTCGTATTAGGGTCACTTCATGTTATTGGACCTCGTATTAGGGTCACTTCATGTTATTGGGCCAAAGCTTGGGCCAAGGGATCAATACATGTTTATTCAAGTCATGTTAGTTTGCTAGTACACCTGTGGTGCAAAACCTTAAACCTGATTATGCGATGACACATTTATCTATCATGCCAGTATGTAGTTATCCTTATGTTCATCTCAGCTTTCATCATGACAGTTAACTTTACCAGTTTACATTGATTGTAGTAGGGCTTACTCGGTCTTTTTGACTGACCTGTTTTCTTTCGCCTCTTTTCTTCCGTTCCCCCCCCCCCCCCCAGGTTCTCAGGGTGGGAATATTGGAGCTTAGCTTGGATTTCTGATCGCTTGCTTGTGGGATTTAGCTCATGTACGGTCTTGACATGAAGCTGGCTATGGTTATCACTTATTTTGGGGATAGTACTTATGTATTTCAGTTTTTTTTTTCAGAGATGTTGTTTTTATCTAGACTTGTGTATTTGGAAAGTTGACATTATGTTGTACCAGACTTGTTTTGAAATAGTTTGAAATCTTCCGCTATTTTACTTATCTTATTTACTCTGTTTACATATATACATATGTTCTTGTTCTGCCTTGATATATCATTATGCATGTTTACCCGGTACAAACGCCCCTCCAAAGTCAGAGTGCTTGCAAGAGCCACCCTGGCGGAGGTGGGGTGTTACATTTGGTATCAGAGCATATGGTTTACGAGAAGGTACAAAAAGGTTTTTAGAAAACTTTTGGAAAACTATTTTCAAAACCAAGTATAAAGTATTTTCCAAAGAAAAGTCTAGTTTATTTTAAAGGTTATTCCCCAAAAAGCCATTAGCAAAATTCCTTCGTTTTTCTCCATTCTGAATCTGTCTTTTTTCTTCGTTTTCAGTATGGCCGATAACTTTGCTATTCCGGAGGGAGTACACGTACCTGTTTGGTATAGGAGACTTTTGGAGGCTAGGGCAACCGAAGCCGGCCCCGCAGATGTTCCTCCTCCTCCTCCGGTAGTTAATGTTCCTCCTCCTCCGGTAGTTAATGTTCCTCCTCCTCCTGTCGCTGAGGTTCCTCTTCCTCCTCCCCCTCAGCATCCTCAAGCTGACTTCGCAAAGGCTTGCAAAGATTTCAAAGCAATGGGTGGCAAGAACTTTCAAGGCACTGAGACTTTTGTAGAGGCCAGAAATTGGTTGAAAGAGACCGAGGATTTATTTGCTATCTTTGGGTTAGACGATCAGAGGAAGATCTTGTTGGCGGTCTGGCTTATGAAGGATGAAGCCGCTTATTGGTGGGAAGTCACCAATGGTACTAGGCCTGTTGAGACTTGGGCCGATTTCAGGGCAAGGTTCATGCTTAAGTTTTTATCTTCTGCTGAGGGGAATCTGCAAATGGAGAGGTTCATAACTTTGAAACAAGGAGATATGTCTGTCAAAGAATATGTGAACAAGTTCAATCAGTTAGCTCGTTTTGGCTTGGATATGGTGAATACTCCTCAGAAGAAGGCTCTTCGTTTTGCTAGAGGATTGAATGAGCCGTTGCAGGGATTGGCTATGTCACATATTCCCCATGGGGCCACGTTTCAGAGCTTGGTTGATATGGCGTTACTTCAGGGAGATGTCAAGAAAGAGATCAAGATGAATGATACTCAAGCCAAGAAGACTGATTCCCAGTGGAAAGGAAATCAGGGTAATCCAAGTGGTCAGAGCAGTCAAGGCAATCAGAACAAGAACAAGAGTCAAGGCAACAAGGGGAACAACAACAAGGGCAAGAACAACAAGGGGAAGTGCCATTATTGCGGTTCAGTTGGGCATCTTATTAAGGATTGTAAGAAGAGGAAAAGGAAGAATGGTGAACGCTTTTTCTACGGTGAGACTGGACATTTCAGTAAGGATTGCCCGAAGAAGCAAGGGGCAAGGCCAGGGTCAGACTCAGCGTGCTGGACCTTCAGGAGGGCAAGTTCATGCTCTCAATGCCGCTCCAGTTCCCGATCGAGGTAGTATTTCTGTTGAGAGCCTTGTATATATTTCTGATTTTCCAGTTCGTACCTTGTTTGATTCTGGTGCATCGCATAGCTTTATCTCATCTGATCTTGTTGATAGTTTGCACCTTAGTACTAGCTTGGTAGATGATCCCGTCTGTGTCTCGAATCCTATTGGGGGTTCCGCCCATCTGTCTATGATATGTGGGGATTTGAGGATCTCTATACTGAGTGTAGGGTTCTTGTGTAGTGCTTATGTTCTTGGTTTTAGGGGATACTGATTAATATTGGGCATGGATTGGTTGTCCAGATATGGAGCCATCCTTGATTGTGAGCATAGGGTTGTGAGGCTCGTAACTCGCCTCGGAAACACCCTAGAAATTTCTTGTAATCCGAGAGGTCCTGTCATGTTGTGCTATCTTGAATTACTCGACTCGTCAATGGAAACTCTTCAGTCTGTGAGAGTGGTTCGAGAGTATCCGGATGTTTTCGATGAAGTTAGGGGGTTTCCCCCTAAGCGAGAGATTGATTTCCGCATTTATCTGGTGGATAATGCAAAGCCGGTTTCTTTGCCCGTTCGGCACATGGCTCCACGTGAAAGGCAGGAGCTAAGTAAGCAAGTGAAGGAGTTGCTTGATAAGAACTTCATTAGACGAAGTATATCTGAATGGGGAGCGCCTGTGGTATTTGCAACCAAGGCAGATGGTTCTCTCCGACTTTGTGTTGACTATCGAGAGTTGAATAAGCTGACTAAGAAGAACAGACACCCGTTACCGAGGATTGATGATCTCTTTGACCAGCTTATCGGTGCTTCTGTTTTCTCTCAGCTTGATCTTGCTACTGGATTCCATCAGCTCAGGGTAGCTGAAGATAGTATAGACAAGACTGCGTTCAGAACTCCAGATGGATTCTTCGAATGGCTTGTCATGCCGTTCGGCTTGACTAATGCACCCGCATATTTCGTGGACTTGATGAGTAGGGTGTTCAGGGAGTTCTTGAACAAGTTTGTCGTGGTCTTCGTAGATGATATTTTGATCTTCTCTAAGGATGAGGAAGAGCACGCAAGGCATCTCGTGGAGGCGATGGATACGCTTAGAGCGCATCAGTTGAAGGCCAAGTTCTCCAAGTGTCACTTTTGGAGAAGGGAAGTTAGATTCCTCGGGCATATAGTATCTAAGCAAGGCTTAGCGGTGGATCCCGCTAAGGTAGTTGCAGTTCAGGATTGGAAGACTCCAAGGAATGCAATCGAAGTGAGAAGTTTTCTAGGTCTTGCAGGCTTTTACCGGAAGTTCATCAAGGACTTCGCGAAGATTTCCGCTCCTCTCACTAAATTGACGAAGAAGAATTTAGTTTTTGCTTGGAGCAAAGAATGCGAGCTTGCTTTTCAGATGCTCAAGAGAGCTCTCACATCAGCACCTGTTCTAGCTTTGCCCGATGGAGGGAAGTTATTTACAGTATACACCGATGCATGTGGCACGGGGTTAGGAGCTGTTCTGATGCAAGAAGGAAGAGTGATATGCTTTGGCGGTAGACAACTCAAAGTGCATGAGAAGAATTATCCCACTCATGACTTAGAGTTGGCAGCAATAGTATATGCACTCAAGGCTTGGCGCCATTATCTTCTGGGAGAAAGATTTGAGCTTTATACCGATCACAAGTCATTGAAGTATATCTTTTCTCAGAAGGATCTGAATCTGAGGCAACAAAGATGGATGGAATTCTTGGCGTCCTACGATTTTGAGATAGCTTATACCCCTGGCAAGGGGAATGTGGTAGCAGATGCATTGAGTAGAAAAAGGTTGACTCTGAGTCCTCTATTCGTTGAGATGAAGAATTTAGAGTATGTGGCAACCTTTGATTTCTCTTTGGCGATTGAGTCGATGACCGGTTCTTTAGCATCTCTGGAACTCAGACCTACCCTTCTTGATCAAGTTGGGGCTTCGCAGAGAGGAGACCCTCAGATAGTTGAGATTATGGATAAGCTGATTCGAGGAGAGGCGTCTAGTCATCTCGCTCGATATTCTATTGATGACAAGGGTTGGCTGAGGAGAGACGGAAGGTTATGTGTTCCAATGGTAGAAGATTTAGTAAGAAAAGTTCTTGAGGAAGCGCATCGCTCTAAGTTGACTATACATCCGGGCGGAGATAAGATGTATAAAGATATGAAGCGCATTTTCTTTTGGCCTGGGATGAAGAAGGATGTGGCAGAGTTTGTCTCTAGATGTATCATTTGCCAGCAAGTTAAGGCCGAGTCGAAGAAGCCCGGTGGGCTATTGCATCCTCTAGACGTTCCATTATGGAAGTGGGAGAGTATTTCCATGGATTTTATCGATGGGTTACCAAGGTCAAGGAAAGGGAATACGAGCATTTGGGTTATTGTGGATAGACTTACGAAGAGTGCTCATTTCATTCCGGTGAAGAGCAAGAGGACCGCATCTTGGCTAGCGTCTGTATATCTTCGTGAGATTGATAAAAAAAAATTTCATGAATCTGTTGCACAACACAGCAATATACTTATGACTAAAAACAAAAATTATTATGATTTCCTTGTTCCCGAAAATATTCTATCCCCCAGACGTCGTAGAGAATTGAGAATTTTCATTTGTTTTAATTCTCAGAATTGTAATATTACGGGTAGAAATTCAATATTCTGTAATCAAAATAACATAAACAACTGTGGACAATTTTTGAACAAGGAAAAACATCTTAATACATATACAAAGAAATTCCTTAAATTCAAATTTTTTCTTTGGCCCAATTTTCGATTAGAAGATTTAGCTTGTATGAATCGTTATTGGTTTGATACCAATAATGGCAGTAATTTTAGTATATTAAGAATACATATGTATCCACGATTCAGAATTCTTTAATTATATTAATAGTATATAATAAATATAAAGACCCTTCTAGTATAGTCAGTGACCGTGACCCAATCTTTACAAGTCAATTCTGGAATAGCTTGCAAGAAGCTATGGGCACGAGGTTGAATCTAAGTACGGCTTATCACCCACAGACGGACGGTCAAACCGAAAGGGTGAATAGGGTACTCGAGGATCTGTTGAGGCTTTGTATTCTGGATTTTGGTGGTACCTGGGAAGACCATCTTCCTCTTGTTGAGTTTGCATATAATAACAGTTATCAGGCAAGCATAGGGATGGCACCATTTGAAGCTTTATATGGGAGGTCGTGCAAGTCGCCTACATGTTGGTGGGAGACTACAGATGAGCTTATACTTGGGCCTGATATGATCAGAGATACATCCGAGAAGGTCGAGTTGATTCGGAGACGGATGAAAGCGGCCCAAGACCGACAGAAATCCGATGCTGATAAGCGAAGAACTGATTTGGAGTTTGATGTTGGGGATATGGTTTTCGTGAAGGTTTCTCCTTTGCGGAATGTGGTCCGATTTGGAGCCGTTGGGAAGTTAGCACCGAGGTTTGTTGGACCATTCCCAATTATAGAGAGGATCGGGCAGATGGCTTATAGAGTGGAGTTGCCCGAGAAGCTTGCCGGAGTACACGATGTTTTTCATGTCTCGCATCTCCGGAAGTGTTTACATGAATCAGCAGAGGTTGTTGAGCCAAGTGTTCTGAAAGATGTGGAAGTGGAGAAAGAGGCTACCTTGAGGAGAGCTCCGATTCGTATCTTGGGGACGGAGACCAAGAAGCTAAGGAATCGAGAGGTCAAGTTGGTGAAGGTTCAATGGGGTGAAGCCGAAGAAGACGCAACTTGGGAAACCGAGGAGAAGATGCGTGGGCTTTATCCATTCCTTTTTGAGGGTACACTCTCAATCTCTTTTCTTCGTTAGCATATCTTTCTCTTTGCTATCCATGTTTATCTAGTTTATCTTGTCATGAGAACCTTAGGTAGAACCCCTTTGGATGAAACATGTGTTTGAAACATGTTATGCTTGATGTTTGCAAGTGGTTGCAAATGGTTACTCGTGGATGCATTATACACATTAGGCACTAGATCGGCTCGAACACTCCTCATATTGCATATGCATGAGTGTTTACGCTTATTCATGGATGAAAATTTTTGTGTTATCACATGGATGTTGCATATGGATGTATGTTATGTGCACACATGTAGATGTTATATATTATGTTAGGAATTGCATACATATGGATTCATTTCACTAACATAATTTGCATTGATGATATTTGCATTAGATAAGTACATATACACACCTTTGCATATGTTCATGCAACATTTAGAATCTTGTAAGGACAATGATTGCTCGTGGATGATGTTTTGAGTAGATGGATGTTGGATGGTAGGATACGTTCTTCCTAACTTGAAGATTTCGGGGACGAAATCCTTTAAGGAGGGGAGAATGTAACAACCCGTATTTTCAATAACCTGTTATAACATAAATCGAGGCAGAATTCAATTTATAAATCTGAATCAAGGGAAACGGGCTATGCCATTGCGTTCGTCTCGGAAAAATACGCGAAATAGAGTCCGAGTTTTCGAAAATCGGAGTCCGTATGACCCGATTAAGGCCCAACGAAGTTTTCAGAAAATTTCAAAGTAAAAACAGATTTCAAATTCAAGCTTGAATTTGGAAATTAGGGTCAGATCGGGCCAGGCGGGAAAATTCCCGCCAGAGCACCCAAGTCGAAAGCCCTGTCGACTTGGGAGTCGACTTGGTTGGACCCAAGTAGACAGCCCTGTCGACTTGGCTGTCGACTTGGTTCAGCCGGGCAGTTTTGCCTGGTGCACCATCTTGGAGTTGTGTTGAGTTTGGGGGCCAGATTCGGTTTTGAGGGCTGAGATTGGAACTAGGGTTTAATCCTAAGGCTAGAACTAATCCTAATCTCTATAAATAATACCCTAACCCAACCCTAAATCATCGTTATTCATTCATACAACTAAACTATGGCAAAATCATTCCTCTCATGGCCTCCACTCTCTTCATAAAATTCCTAAGTTATTTCTATGAGAGATTTTCCATGCATACAAGTGTTTTCAAGCTTGTATGAGTGTCATTAGCTTGCATTCAAGTCAAGTTTCCATATTTACATCATAAAGCAAGGGTTTTGATCATTTTTGCTCAAGGGTTTTTCTATTGGAGCTTGCATTTTGGGTTTATTTGATTGCATAAGGGCTTTGTCTCAATCTTATATTTGCTTATACTCATTTGAGTCTTCATAAGCATTGTAAGCCCTTTTCTACTTTCATATTTAAACTCTAAAGTTAATGAATGATGCAAGTTGTGTTTGATCATTATGATATGTAATTTTACTATGATGTGTTATGCAAGTCTATCATGTTATGTATGCAAGTTTGCTACGTTATGATATGCAAGTTGCCATGTTATGTTATGCAAGTTTGCTATATTATGATATGCAAGTTGCCATGTTATGTATGCAAGTTTGGGTTGATCATCTTACTCATGTTATCATGTTATGCAAGCTTATCTTGGGTTTATGAGCTTAAAGCTTCAAGCTTTATGCTAAAGGTTGCATTTTGGCAACATGTAAGTTATCATATCTCTTATGATAACTTGCATGTGAGGCTAAATGCGAACTTATGGCCATTTCTACATGTCATTTATCACCATGTATCACCAATATGCTAAGTTTGGTTTTATGCATGCTTTTGAGGCCTAAAAATGTAATATGCAAGTATATGAACATATGTACATTTCATATGCCACCATGTTAAACTTGTGGCTTCAACACCTTTATGTCATGATTATGCCAAGTTCCCTCTTTCTATCCTTTATGCGCTATTGCGATATGTAAGCGATGGGATTGCGTTTGGGGTTGGGTAAACTTAAAAGACATAAAAACATAAGATTGGGAATTTACCTATTAAGTTAGGTCTATCCATTGGGAATTTACCTATTAAGTTAGGTCTACCCAAATTCTTGAAAACTTGTAACATGTTTTGGAAACATGATGGACATGACACTTAGAAAATATAAGTGTGACCAACTCGAGGTTGGGTTGAGTTTGTAGCGTAAACCTACCCGGAACCGACCGGCTTAACTAGTTGCTACAAACAAAAGGACCCAATGTGAGAAGTTGGTCATGTTGTACCTTGAACCCGAGGTTAGACCAAGTTGTGGTGTAAAGCTACCCGGAACCGACCGGCTTAACTAGTAACCGCAACGAAGTCTAATGTGAGAGGTTAAGGCACATTAATTAATTAATGCCTCATGATTAGGGTTTAAGTCATGGTCCACTTAATACTTAATCAATGCGGGCTTGGTAGATTAATCAGGGTTAAGTCGTGAACTCATCGTTACACTTAACCAAGTTAATCCATGATTAGCAAGAGGGTTAAACCGTACTTAACCCACTAGAAAATCCTAGAAATAGGGGTCCACTCCAGCAATAATCCCAAGTTTGTATCATTAAGACCCTAGGGACTAGGCTAGGGAGGGAGCACGATTACTGGACTTGAGGTAAGTGACCAAAAACGACGGCAGAGTGGTATGCCGGTGTAGTTCCGGACGGACTATGGTCGTGCACATAGTCCATAGCCGGAGAAAACATGCACGGGTACCAGTAGATCGAGACTGTGCACTTATGTTTATGGTGTCCAGGGGTTTACACCCTAGGGCTTGATACACCCGAAGGGTGGACCCGGCACTGTCTAACTACAATTATGGTTGGGCCGTATTGACACCAACACATGACGAGTTAGGCTTATAGGGAGCCGATCGACTAGACCGTTTGGTTGGACCTCGTATTAGGGTCACTTCTTGTTATTGGACCTCGTATTAGGGTCACTTCATGTTATTGGACCTCGTATTAGGGTCACTTCATGTTATTGGGCCAAATCTTGGGCTAAGGGATCAATACATGTTTATTCAAGTCATGTTAGTTTGCTAGTACACCTGTGGTGCAAAACCTTAAACCTGATTATGCGATGACACCTTTTATCTATCATGCCAGTATGTAGTTATCCTTATGTTCATCTCAGCTTTCACCATGACAGTTAACTTTACCAGTTTACATTGATTGTAGTAGGGCTTACTCAGTCTTTTTGACTGACCTGTTTTCTTTCGCCTCTTTTCTTCCATTTCCCCCCCCCCCCCCAAGGTTCTCAGGGTGGGAATATTGGAGCTTAGCTTGGATTTCTGATCGCTTGCTTGTGGGATTTAGCTCATGTACGGTCTTGACATGAAGCTGGCTATGGTTATCACTTATTTTGGGGATAGTACTTATGTATTTCAGTTTTTTTTTCAGAGATGTTGTTTTTATCTAGACTTGTGTATTTGCAAAGTTGACATTATGTTGTACCAGACTTGTTTTGAAATAGTTTGAAATCTTCCGCTGTTTTACTTATCTTATTTACTCTGTTTACATATATAAATATGTTCTTGTTCTGCCTTGATATATCATTATGCATGTTTACCCGGTACAAACGCCCCTCCAAAGTCAGAGTGCTTGCAAGAGCCACCCTGGCGGAGGTGGGGTGTTACATATATGATATACACTAGTCCCAATAATTAGCTGTATGTCGATGGATTGATTGACAGGCTGTGTAAGCATTGAATATTTATATTTAATGCTAATGCAGTGTAGAATGCACTCTAGATGATGGTTGAATGCGTTTGATTGCTATTGTGTACATGCGTTGTATGAAATCCGTGTAAATAACATTATATGGTAATTGACTGTGTTTGATTCCAGTTCAGAAAGAATGAATATTTTAAAATAACGAATATTTTAAAGTAATAAATATTTTAAAATAATATTCAGTAAAAGATCAAAATTTGATTTGATGTCCGATTTGGGATGGACACAAAAATATTTAAATATATAAAGCTGTGTTGATTAGATTAACGCCATTTTGACGTGAACGATATTTATATCGATCTTATTCATTTCTATAATGAATATCGGAAAGGAAATGATTTCGAAATATGATGTTTTGAAAATACTATCATTTATATATTGATAATATGGAATATTCAATTTTAGCTAGAAATTGATTATGAAATTGAAATAGTTTTAAAACCGAATTTAAAACGATTTATAAAATATGTTTTAAATGGAAATCGACGAAATATATATAATATATATATATACATATTATATATATAATGGCTTGAATAGAATGCGCTGCGGCAGTTCGCGAATTTCGACCATTGACTTCGAACGGACATTACGGGAGATCCGACCGTCGGATTCTCCTAAAACCGAAACCTTGGGTTCGTATCGAAAAGAGCTTTCTAAAGAATATTAGAGATTTTAAATCTAATGGTTAGATTTGTAGTTATGTCCAAATCAAATTTGGAAAATGTCGGTGTAAGTGCAGTTCGATGGCCGTTTATGGAAATCGATTGTACGGGCCTTGATAAAATTATTAAAAATATCATTAATTTGTGTAAAATCATAACAAATGATTTGGAAAGAATTGGGATGAAAAATTCCATATTTGAAAAGATAAAAATATTTTTTTTTTTGAAATGAACTAGTTATGAACTAGAATTATAACTCCAATATTTTTAAAATAAATAAATTGGATTTGAAATGGTTTTAAAAATAACCGAAATTTCCAATATATGAATTGGAATGGACTTGAATCGAAATTATCTTCTGAATATTTCGATATTGGATTCCGCAATTATACGGACATTGTAGAGGAATTTGGAAGATATATATATATTGTTATTCCAATACGATATTTGTTGAGTTCAGAATTTGATATTGAATATAAGCCGATATATTTTCTATTTAGAGCCTTGTATTTAATATCAAATGGGATTTGGTTTTGTCATGAATGGTGTCTTCATTAACACTGTTCTTAAACCCAGTTGAGAAAAGATTAAATCATTTTATGTAGATTTAATGAAGTATACCAATTAATTAATATTTAATTGGAATTGAATTGAAATTTGTTTTGGGTTTATCCTGAACGATGTTTTGAATAACACTTGTTTTTTAACCCGATAATTAATGGAATGTGAATTGGGTTTATTATGAACTGTGTTTTTATCGACATTCGTTATTTAACCCGATTTACAGTGAAATATGATTTGGAATTTATAAATCTTTTTATTAAGATTTAAACGGGAATTTTCCAAAGTAAAGTTTTCCAATTTAATATATTAAATTGGAATTTAATGGAATTCAGTTTGATAATAATCGAAATGAAATTCTGTGGAGGAAGACTGTTAATACATATGGAATTTAAAAGGCTTTGCCGTCATTCCATTTATATTATTAGTCGGATACGGAAATTGATATCGATTATATATTGGTTTGTTTTTCCGTGAAGATTCCATAATTAATGGAATGTGATTTGGGTTTATAGTGAACTGTGTTTTAAATGACATTAGTTCTTTAACCCAATTAAAGGTAGGATTACATGTCTGTCATTGTATTTCGAATTGTATGGTTTATCTTGTCTAAATATATATCTGTTTGGTGGCAGAGAATTTATTCTCTTGCTTAACACCCTTCTCTGAGACGTAAGAGCTCAAAGGTTATATATCTGCAGAAATCTATAGTACAGTGTAGATTGTCGATGCGACATGTTTGTGTTTCCAGAGTTAAATAATCATTAATATTGATTTTTTTGGAAGATTAGAACTAAGTAGAGTTTTAATGAATCTTTAATTAGATTGAAATGGGAATTGATAATTTAAATTATCAAATTTGGGAAATGACCGAGAATGGAGTTGTAGTGTCCCGAAATTCCGGTACAATTTGAGCTGACCAAATAACACAAGTCCAACCCTAATAACACTGTAAACCAGAAAAATAATAGAAAGAAAACGGAGGGTGAGAATAGATAAGATATAAACTTAGAATAGAAGAAGAAGAACATACGACATCAGAGTAAACACGAATCTCACAACGGAACGAACAATATATAATGGATACATATCTTTGAAATAAAACCAGTATATGTATACAATAACATTATCAGAGTGCAACACTTACATCACAGCGGAAATAAACAATAGCTAAAAAACGCTGCTGAAGCCTCCTGCTCCAGCTCCTTCTAGTGTATCTGTAAATCCTGACTAATTGACTGCTGAGACGACCCCAAACCCCGTACGGACGGCGGCAAGGGTAATCCTTGGAATATAACACAGAAACAGATAATAGCAGAACAAAATTAAATAAATACATCAGATAATGTACAATAGAATACACTGGATAAACGTAATCATCAGAGTTACACAGTATACAGGATCATACTTAGTAAAAATACAATTCAGCTATACATAAATGTCTACAGCGGAAAACAAACATAATATGTACAATAGGAGCTGAACAGCATAAAATAGATAAATGATAGAATCCATCTTCAGCTCCAGCTATCCGGATAAAGCCAGCTAAACCTGAATACAAGGCTGCCCGTGTAGAAAAAGGGGCACCCGAGTTTGAAAGTGAAACAAACTACGAGTCAGTCATGGGACTGGTATGAGAAATCCACTCAACACATTTATAATATGGCTAATCACAGGACCATGCCACTTTCATGTAACGGGTTTACTCCATTGGATTGCCAGTGCTTTAAAACAAATAATTCTTTTAAACATCGCAATGCTTTTTATAAAAATGAAGCCATTATAAGACTCAGTTCCCATCGCACAATGCAATGCAAACCGGAGGATAGAGTTTTTACCTTATAACGACCAAAATATGCTTGATACGAATAAAACAAAGGCATTTGATATTATTGTTAGTATTTATATGTTGTGAAAACAATTTCAAATCATAACTATCAATCATAGACGGCATTAATGCCCCATACCACTATGTCGCCATATATAGGTATACAATAAAAACCGCACAGTCACGTATTTGGAAATTGGATTTCCGTCATGAACCAAGGCAAACGATAGTCCTTACTGAATTCGAGACGGCCTAGCCCGAGTCTCAGGCAAGCGCGCAGGCAAGCCTTGGATCGTCAGGGCCGGTCCACCGAGGTGGATTATAATGCATGAACACTACGTTTCCCCGCCCTTTGGGGCGTAAGCGAGCCAACAAATGACTCCATCGGACCCGGATCGTTTGATCTAACCGAGGCGCCTCGCAACAGCAACAACCACATAAGTCAAACTCGTCAGGGCGTGTAAAACCACTGACGCCACTTCTAGCTAAGAGGAAACGCAGGCCCTCCCTGAGGTCCTTTCTCCCGTTTCTGGTTCATACCGGGGTGTGAGGCTCGCGATTTCACGTTATACACAAAGCTACGCCACACAGGCGGTGCTTTGATCATCACCACAAGACTTTGCTTTTCAACAGAAGCCCTGATCACTGCATCTTAGCATGCCACACAGGCAATTCACACCGTGCAACTGATGGCTATCAATCACACAGAATAAATTCCAATGTCAAACAAACTGTCCATTTGCTAGTCCGTTCTGGGTCTGAACGAAACCGGAGGCACTAAATACCTCGCAAACCCATCGATCACCACGTACGTCTGGACGATCACCACTCATTATCCATATTTCGGGATGCCTCCCAATCAGGACCTCGGTTACCATCCAAACGAGGTGAAGATCTCCGGTCTTCGACCATCGTCTTCATCTTCGATTTCTTATCGTCGATTCAGTTATTTAGAATGGGATGAACCCGGTCTTTCTGAGCAACTCGCGTATATAATAAACAAGTGCAACACTAACATACACACGCATCATTTCAATTCATTAGTCACTAACCGTCAATCAGTAAGAGAACGATTTCCCAAATATAAACCCCGAAGGCCGAAACCAACATCAGATCAACACCCAGGAAACCATTCGACTTAGCCAACCTTCAGTTAATTTCTAAATTACATCCATATCGTTTATAATATTTTATAACGATTTATCGCTATTTTTATTTATTTTAAAATAGCCAATTTATTCAAAACGACGCTTCGGGCCATAACGCGACCGTGGCGCTGTTTTTCTTCAGATTTGATTTACACATATCTGAAAATCTAACCGTTGGATCTTCACAAAATTTACATCATTAGAAAGATCTTTTCAAAACGAATCCAACGGTTCTAGTTTCGGGAAATTCCGACGGACGGATCTCCCGGTATAATCGTTTCAAGTTTCGATTTCAAAATACGAACTGCAGCGTCATTATTCGACTAAATATAATTATATATATATATATATATATATATAATCGATTCTGGCGCTATTTATCTTCAGATTTGAATTAAACATTCCAGACAATCTAACCATTGGATTTTTACAAAGTTGGTGTCGTTGGAAAGATATTTCCAAAGCGAACCCGACGGTTACGATTTCAGGAAAATCCGATGGTCGGATCTCCCGGTATAATCGTTTGAAATCACGGTTTCAAAATACGAACTGCAGCGTCGTTATTCGATATATTTTAATTCTATTTATATATATATCGATTCTTCGACTTCAAAGCTATATTCTTTTCATACATTTGATAAAAGTGATATTTTTATCTAACTGTCTTCTATTTCAACACTTCACTATGTTTAACAATTCATGTATATAATAAAAATGCGATTTTTATTGTAAAACAATTCATTTCAAAGCACTATTATTTTATATTGTTCATATAGGTAATAAAAATAGGATTTTTATTATAAAACAATTTCTTTCAAAACGAGATTATTTTATATAATTCATATAGACGATAAAAATGTGATTTTTATTATAAAACAATTTATTTCAAAATATGAATACCATTCAACACATGAATTTCAATTCAACGAATGAATATCGATTCAACACATGAAGGTTTTCTGTAGTTTATATATATAGATAAAAATGTGATTTTTATATTTAAAACACGAACACCATTCAACACATGAATTTCAATTCAACGAATGAATATCGATTCAACACATGAAGGTTTTCTATAGTTTATATATATAGATAAAAATGTGATTTTTATATTTAAAACACGAACACCATTCAACACATGAATTTCAATTCAACGAATGAATATCGATTCAACACATGAAGGTTTTCTATGGTTTATATATATAGTTAAAAATGTGATTTTTATATTTAAAACACGAATACCATTCAACACATGAATTTCTAATCAACGAATGAATATCGATTCAACACATGAAGGTTTTCTATTCAACGAATAAATATAGTTTCAGCAAATGAAAATAATTCAAACACATGAATATTATTCAAAATTTCGGTAGCATAACGGCAGGGTAGTTAAAACCGGGACCGTCCCTAGTACGGCTTCTCGCTCTACCTTAAAACCTCGCGGTTTTTGACAATGGGGATCATGCATCTAGTTCGCACGTTGGCGGCATGTATATATTTATTTCATTTCCACAAACTAATCCTATGTGGTTTCAACCAAATATTTCTCAACCACAAATGGGTATTTTTCAACCACAATCAATCAATATCAACCACAAACAATTCCAATCAACCATTCGCTATCAATCAATTTTCACACCAATCACAACCAATAAATATCGTCCATGTTTTGTGGGCGAGGGGCGTATATATATATATATATATATATATATATATATATATATATATATATATATATATATAGCAATTCACTTCTATTTCAACACATATATAATTTTTACAACGCATATATAACTTATACATCGAACGTACAACTTATACAACGCTTATGCATGAGGTGTACAACGCTTGTATAACTCATACATCGACTATATAATTTATACATCGTTGTTTTCCATATCATTTATAAATTAGAAATCTCACATTGGGTTCCACTACACCAAAAATAGCAGAAGGCTCAGAAAAATATGCGGTCTCTTCTAGAAGGTAGAAGACATCCACACGAGTCCACTGTCTCTTGTTTCACTGAATTTCGTCAACACAGCAAAAAGATATGATTTTTCAAAGTTTGCAACGGTTTAAAGGTGTTAAAACAGTTGAAAATAAAACAAGCCGTACCTCAGCTGAAAGGTTTAAAACTAGCTTTGCAATTTTCGATCAAACCGTGAATCGATAGGAGGATCGGCCGGTGCAGCGACGAAGAGGGGGGAGACGCGTGCCTGCGTGTGATGGTGGGGGCCCACTCGGTGGCGCCAGGCGGTGGCGGCGGCGGATTGAAGTCGCCGACTTCAGGACGTCGATTCTCCCTCCACAGGCCACGAAAAATTCCAAACTTTATATGGATTTGAAGATCTCGAGAAGATCTTCAAAAAGTTCAACTGTGGCACGAGCTAATTCGGCGTGGATTGATCAGAAAATTAGGGGAAGGTTTCGAGCGGTTTCCGTCATTCGTCGGGGAGAGAGAAAAGGAATTTTCTTTTTTTTTATATAAAAATTATGATTGGCCGGTGGGTTTTAAAGGGGTTTTCTGACACGACCACCAATCTAAACCCAACGACTGTCGTCGCTAGCGTTTTACCCCCATTCCGAACACAATGGGATATGTTTCGTAGGCCCATTCGACTGTTTCTGTCAGTTTCCATTCAATTTAAAATATATAACATTCAATATTCGATTTGAACGTACATTTCAATTTGCCAGGGCCACAAACTAATTCGAAAAATTCCAGAAAAATAAATCTGGCTATGTTTTGACGATACGGTCCCAACAAAACTAGTTTTGTCGAATTCTGAGACCGTTTGCAAAAATGCCCATTTCTGGTCGATCCAATTTAAATGTAATTGACCAAAACACATTTTCCTTTGACACGCTCACATACTAGCTTCAAAAATTATTAAATTTGAACCTAGCAATAACTTCACATCCCGGATCCAACAAAAGTGGTTTCGTCGAATTCCGAGGTCGTATGCAAAATGGCCAATTTCACGGGCTATATAAATTCCATAGCGACCTTTCTGAAAATTCATTTGCCCATAACTTTTGCTTTCCGCTATGAAAATTCGATTTTTCAGATTCGCTAGAAAGGTATTCACTAACAGATTTAAATATTTTTGGTTTCACTCAAATCCGTTTTGTTTTGCACCCGGTACAGTCCGACAAAGTTTGAATTCAAATTTTGAAACTGCAGCGCCATTTCAGGCCTTGTTTATAAATAGAATTAATTATATTCGTTTTCAATTGTCGATTCAAACTCATTTTTCATTGCTAATATTTAAAATATTTATTTTAAATATTTAAAATCCATTATTTTAGCCAATTTAAAAAAAATTAATTGGTTCAGATTTTCTGGGTCGTTACAACTGCCCGTGCAAAATTGGGCACCCAAGAGTTTAGGGAAAACAAAACAAAATAAACTCTGGATCAATTATGGGACTTGTGTGAGTAAAACAATTTAAGAAATTAAATGATATCTCATAAGACCACGGCATATAACGGAATGGGTTTTTCCCTTATGAGAATCCAAATCAATTTGATTTAACTTTCTAATCATTTTGAAAGAAACAATGATCTTTTATATCAAAACTCTTTTGATATTATAATAGTGTCTATCAACCACAATATAATAATCATCTATCAGAACGCTTTCATCTCACATTCCACGTATATAGTATACAATCAAAACCGCGAGCACTTATTGGGTAATGGATTTCCAACTATGACAAGGTATGGAACCACCTTCTGATAGTGTACCTCTAGAGAGGAATACACTGGGTTCGACAAGAACATCTTGCTGCTCGGCCATACTTGACCGACCACTCATTTCGCTTGAGTGTATCGAATGTATATCACCAACAATTGGGATCAGCAACCATTTCCCGAACGGGACAACATCGAATAGATTAAAGAATGAAATGAATATCTCTAGATAGGTGATAATACACCCTAATGGAAGCAACCCACATAGCCGTGTTGCCTGCCCGATTTTTGTTATTTCCTGGTTGTGAGGCTAGAGGCCACGCTTATCTCTGACAGATCACACATTTATTCACTTTGAATGTCACATCGTCATACCCGCCAAATCACAAATTGATTTCCCCAAAAATACAACGGGTATACAGCTAAGAGAAACAAATTCCTCCGCCACCAAACGTATATACGTTTGAAGACATCAACTTACGCGATCTATTAAATATACTATGTCAGACATTCTTTCATACAGGTCGTCCTGGGACTGGACAAACCGAAGGCACTATTCTGTAAATCAATCTTAGGCAATTTCTACCTAGGATTTGACAGAACGACCTTTGCATAAACTCCGTCTTTGTATAATGAATCTGATCCCGGTTTCTCCGTATTGACGACGGAAAAATGGTCAAAAACTTCGATAGTCAGTGATTTAACTATCAAAGAAAAACATGTGTACAAACAACGATATTATTTCCAGATGGAAATTCTATCGATCAATCATCAATCATCATTTATCTCTTAAATTAATTTATCATTAATTTATTCATTTACCCATTTCCTATTTCCATATATTCAACATTTCTTATTTTCTATATTAGAAAACATTTCTGATTCTTATTTGGAAAACATTTCCCAAACTCCTTCATGAGATTTAAACAGATGTTTAAATAAAACATCGCTATGCCAACTCAAACCATTACACTGATTAACTAATTTCACTTAACCAACCTTCACTATCGAACCTTAATCATTCCTTAGTTAAAAATGAAGTCAATCGAGTTGGGGTATAACTACCTCTCTGACCTTAACTAAACAACATTCCTAACCTCGAAATAGACAAAGTTCACCTTTTACATCTTTAACAAACTTCCTTACGTAACTCTCCGATTCTATTTACCAATCTACTTCTTTTACTTAAATCATTTGATTATAATAATAGTGTTATAATCCCATGCTTCCGAAATATTATAACTTAAGTATAACTTTTATTTATTAATTTGGATAAATAAACAAACAACTAATTTATTTATAAATAAATAAATCTTGATAAAAACAGAAAGTGAATAGTACTTTCCCGAGTTCGATATAATCGAATTCAACATATAATTCTCTTTCGAATAATCTCTATTCGATAACTCCTTTTCGAATAAACTATATTCAATTAACTCTCTTCGAATAACTAATATTCGATAATCTCTCTTTCGAATAAACTATATTCGATAATCTTCTTTCGAATAAGCTATATTCGATAATCTTGTTCCGAATAAACTATATTCGATTAACTCCTATTCGACTAACTCTTTCGATTAAACTATATTCGATTAACTCCCATTCGATTAACTCCTTTCGAATAAACTATATTCGATTAACTCCTATTCGATTAACTCCTTTTGAATAAACTATATTCGATTAACTCCTAATCGAATAACTCCTTTCGAATAAACTTTATTCGATTAACTCCTTTCGAATAAACTATATTTGATTAACTCCTTTCGAATAAACTATATTCGATTAACTCCTATTCGATTAACTCCTTTCGATTAGCTCCTTTCGAATAAACTATATTCGATTTACTCCTTTCGAATAAACTATATTCAATTAACTCCTATTCGATTAACTCCTTTCGAATAAACTATATTCGATTAACTCCTATTTGATTAACTCCTTTCGAATAAACTATATTCGATTAACTCCTTTCGAATAAACTATATTCGATTAACTCTTATTCGATTAACTCCTTTCAAATAAACTATATTCGATTAACTCCTTTCGAATAAACTATATTCGATTAACTCATTTCGAATAAACTAGGTTCAATTAATTCCTTTCGAATAAACTATATTCGATTAATTCCTTTTAAATAAACTATATTCAATTAACTCCTTTCGAATAAACTATATTCGATTAATTCCTTTTAATTAACTCTAACTCGATTAACCCTAATTGATTAATTCTAACTTGATTAACTCTAACTCGATTAACTCCTTTCAATTAACTCTAACTTGATTAACTCTAACTCAATTAACTCTAATCGATTGATTCTAACTCGATTAACTTTAATCGATTTACTCTAATTCGATTAACTCTAATTGATTAATTCTAACTTGATTAACTCTAATCGATTAACTCTAATTCGATTAACTCTAATCGATTAATTCTAACTCGATTAACTCTAATTTGATTAACTCTAATCGATTTACTCTAATCGATTAATTCTAATCAACTAACTCTTATTTGAATAAATTATATTTGATAACTCTATTCGACTAACTCTATTCGATTACAAACATTTCCTTTTCTATTTGTTTTACAAATATCTCCTTTTCTATTTGTTTACATTTATTTCATATAAATATTTCCTTTTATCTTTCTTATTTGTTCAACAAATATTTCCTTTTCAATTCTATTTATTTAACAAATAAATATTCCCTTTTCAATTCTATTTGTAAATGTTTTACAAATATTCCCTTTTATAATCTCTATATTTATTTTCCAAATAATAATTTCTTTTACAATCTATTTATTTTAAGAATGTTTCTTTTTATAAAATCTTTTGATTTTATAAATATTTCTTTTTCAATATACCATTGAAAATTTCCTTTTTAACATTCTGATATTCCTTATGGTATTCAACGTACCATACAACAATGATCGGTACCATTCAAACATACAAAATCAACAATAGATTTCATATCACATCATATAACACAATACGTGAAAAACAGTAAAATAAATATTGAGGAATCCAGTTGGATTCGTCCGACCTGTTTCCCTGCATCCACAGATGTTACACAATATAATTCACATCAATTTCATTTCACTATGAAATATTCTGATAAACAAAATCAATATTTGATTAACGATATATATATATATATATATATATATATATATATATATATATCGTTATCTATAATTTCAACCAATCACTTAGCAGTTCAACCAAACAGTCAACCACCGAATCAACCATCATCTATCAGTTCTAAAAATACATTACAAAAATATAACTAATAGAGTTGGTGAGTTTTACTCACATTGGACGGTTATTGTTAAAAACGATTAACTATCTTTGATTCAGACGGATAATTTATTTCGCTATAAATTATAACGAGCTCCAATTCACTCCCAGTCAGTTCCATTGTGGAGCTCTCGTCCATTCGATCCCAACGGATCTTGGTTTGTTGTATTTCGATATCGTATGAGTTAGATACAATAATTTCAAGTTAGTGCACAATTTAAATAAAAAATTAAACAAATTAGATTCTTGTTTGGGCTTTACCAATAATCGGCCCATCCAATATTTGAAGTACCCAAACCCGTAGCATTCATCTTCCTCTCCTCTGTATAATGCGACTCCTGTTCACATCCATTATCGCTAATTCCAAGCTTTGATTCCTCATTTAGTTCTTCATAAAAACACAAACTACAATCACCATTAAACCCCCCTTCAATCTCTCCTTCTTGTACCCTCAAAGATACGCTCAATCTTTATCATTGCGTTGCGGTTTCCCAGAATTATCCACGCGCTGCTCTGTATGATGACCAAAACAAATTTCGAAATCTTAAATCCTCACTACTACCTCGTCTCTTCCTCGATTTTCAATCCGACTTCACCGTTCTCCTCCTCGTCTAAGACTCATTCATCTCATACTACTTTCATTCATCACGATAGTCTTAGGAGAAATCCGTTCCCAGGCCATCACTCTTGACTCTAGTAAAAGTACCGAACATTTTTGTCACTGAATCCACTCCGACTTTGCCATGACGGCCTCCTCGCCACCACAATCTCGAAAACAGTCCCTGTTTCCACCATCGATGATCGCTTCGCCCAATATTCGTCGCCTTAGAATCGACTGCGGTGAAATCAAGTACCAGGAACAAAACCGCAACCCTTAAATTTAACATCGAATTAAAGCCATCAATCCAAGAATTTAAATGAATCGATGTTTGTGATTTTAGGAATTTCATACGAATTGCTTTTGACTTTTTTTGTAGGGCGATTTTCTTTTTAGAAGTGGCGGCTCATTTCTTTTGACCAGAGAACAAACAGAATTAGGTTAAAGGGGTAAGGTAGTAGGTATATATAAGGGTAGATAGCTTAGTGGGTAAGTTTATATATTATTATATTAATTTATATTGTACTGCTGTTTATATTTTTCTTCTAAAAATCCTTATGATCACATAAGATACCCAGATTCGTTGAAAATGGACATGCATCTACAGTTCAACATTACAGACCCAACGAAACTGGTTTCGTCGAATTCCGACTTCATATGCTCACACAGCGTATTTTGAACCGTCAAAATACTGACTGTTTTTCACTTAAAAATCCATACGGCCACACACTGACCCAAAAAATCACGAAACTTGGAATCTAACAATAATTTAATTTTAGGGATTCAACAGAATTAGTTTCATCGAAAACGGAGCTCGTTTGCAAAACTGGCTATTTCTAAAGCTCTAAATAAACCCTTTTTAAATATAAATATATTTAAAAATAATTAAATTAAATATTTATAAATAAATATTATCTTATATATTCACACAGAATACCGTTCAGCTCCAGAATAAATATATAGGGATTTACAACTCGATATTTCATCATCAGAGTTATATCGATATTCGATTTATATTTTAAATCCTTTTATAAATCGTTATAAATTATAAAGGAATTCCATAGCGACTTTTCTAAAATTTGATTTGGAAATAACTCAAAATCTATATAACGAAATCCTAATTTTTCTCTTCCATTAGAATAATATACTTCACCAGCTCTGAACGTTTCTTGTTTCATAGAAATCCGATTTAAACGGATTCTGTATATTCAATTGATGTTCGAATCGCCAAATAGCGAACTGCCGCGCCATTTCGAGCTCGATTATAATTATAATATAAATTATATGTTCAACTGTCGTTCAAATAATATATTCATTATTCAATTTAAATTCCTAACTGAATTAAATATTTTAAATTGTCCAGTTCACATTATATTGTCAATTCACTATTTCCAACTATTTCGGAATTAAATATATTATTCTATTATTTATGTTAATTGAATATTCCATATAATTTAATTAAACAACCATTTAATTCTCTAAATCACTATTTATATAATTAAATTAATTAATTATTATACCGTAAAATACGGGACCTTACATTCTTCCCCCCTTATAATTTCGTCCTCAAAATTGCTAAGGTAGAAAACAAACCCTATTGACTGGGTTAAAAATTATTTTTACTTCTTTAACTTCAGTTTCACTGTACCAATTAATTTCAACTAAATTATTAATTTTTTTCCTACTAACGAAAATTTTCATAAACTCTGAAAATTTTCTAACACCCAAAATTTCTATAAAAAAAAGCGCCAGCACCTCTTTTATACTGGTTAATAGCTCAAACTCCAACTCGCCTCTCTAGGCCTTCTCCAATCCAAAAAAATCAAAAAGCCAAGCGGCTTGCCAAACAGGCTCATAACTCATCAAACTCATATGAATATAAACGTGTACCTTTTTGTCAAGCATATAATTATATCCTTTACATCTGCTACCAATTCAGTATATACCAATATCATCCCAATAAATATCCAATCAGTTTTTATCCTCAAACCCAACCATTCGTTTATACCCAAATCAAATCTCATTCTCAATCTCAAACCCATTCTTGATTCTAAACTCTTAACTCGATTATCCAATCACATTACAAATTCAAATTTCACAAATCGAATCTTACTCGGTTTCAATTCAATTTCAGTTACCACTTAACTGGCTTTACTTTAATCCCAGTTTGCTTTCACAAGTATTATTTAAGTTGTTTTTAATTCATCAATCTCTCCTTGGGAGTTTTTAAACAGCTTCGCTTTCATCAAAAATCAAACAATCCTTTCCGAAATTTAAACAACTTGTTTTTGCAAAACATTTCCAAAACAAAACCTTTGGTAGTAATCCGTCACTTACCACTCGAAAATGAACACCGATGATGCAGCTGTCATCATCAGAAATTTTTTTCCAGTGATCGAAGTGAGTTCAATAATATATCACTTTTAAAACCATTTCTAAACACTTCCATTTTGAAATCTATTTCCAAAATATCATTCACACTGCTTATAAAACAATTTAAAATCTCACAGGATTTTAAAATTCTCATATATTCAATTCAATTAAATTTACAAACACTTTTCATGCTTTCGGAATTTCAAATTCCAAATTCTAATTTAAATTCAAATTTAATTCATTTCGATTTCATATATTTCACTTATATGAATTATGATTGGTTATATATAACCATTTCATTTTTTATAATCTCATTTGATTATAATCACAACCAATATATCCAATATACTATAATATATGAAATATCTATACTTCGTTTATATCAAAATATAATTTGGATAAAATTATTTCGTATACACTCTTTTCAAACCATACTGTGTTGGTCCATCGTATTCAAGTGTATATAAACCCCTACCGATACAGTGGATCAAACTGATCGACCAGAACCCATAAACAACTCAACCAATAAATCTCCACAATATAAAACAATTTTATATTGAATAACAAATAAACGCTCATATATATACACTCAACTCAATCTAGGGTATTGCTAACCCATCTCTACTGAGTCACGCCACAGAGCCAAGGTAATTACTTAAACTTAAGCTCAGATACCAAATATAGTGTCCCGAAATTCCAGTACAATTTGAGCTGACCAAATAGCACAAGTCCAACCCAAATTACACTAGAAACCAGAAAACTAATAGAAAGAAAACAGAGGGTGAGAATAGATAATGTATAAACTTAGAATAGAAGAAGAAGAAGAAGATACAACATCAGAGTAAACACAAATCTCACAGCGGAACGAATAATATATAATAGATACATATCTTTGAAATAAAATCAGTATATGTATACAATAACATTATCAGAGTACAACACTTACATCACAGCGGAAATAAACAATAGCTATAAAAACGCTGCTGAAGCCTCCTGCTCCAACTCCTTCTGGTGTATCTGTAAATCCTGACTACTTGACTGCCCATACAAAATTGGGCACCCAAGAGTTTAGGGAAAACAAAACAAAATAAACTCTGGGTCAGTCATAGGACTGGGGTGAGTAAAACAATTTAAATCAGTTTGAGCAATTAAGCGATATCTCATAAGACCACGCCGTATAATAGAACAAGTTTTTCCCTTATGAGAATTCAAGTCAATTTGATTTAACTTTCAAATCATTTTGAAAGAAACAATGATCTTTTATATCAAAACTCTTTTGATATTATAATAGTGTCTATCAACCACAATATAATAATCATCTAGCAGAACGCTTTCATCCCACGTTCGACATATATAGTATACAATCAAAAACCGCGAGCACTTATTGAGTAATGGACTTCCAATTATGACAAGGTATGGAACCACCTTTCGATCGTGTACCTCTAAAGAGGAATACACTGGGTTCAACAAGAACATCTTGCTACCCGGCCATACATGACCGACCACTCATTTCGCTTGAGTGTATCGAATGTATATCACCAACGGTTGGGATCGGCAATCGTTTCCCAAATGGGACAACATCGAATAGATTAAAGAATGAAATGAATATCTCTAGATTAGTGATAATACATGCTGCCTGCCCGTTTTTTGTCATTTCCCGGTTGTGAGGCTAGAGGCCACGCTTATCTCTAACAGATCACACATATATTCACTTTGAATGTCACATCGTCATACCCGCCAAATCACAAATTGATTTCCCAAAAAATACAATGGGTATAAAGCTAAGAGAAACGAATTCCTCCACCACCAAACGTATATACGTTTGAAGAGATCAACTTACGCGATCTATTAAATATACTCTGTCAGACATTCTTCCATACAGGTCGTCCTGGGACTGGACAAACCGAAGGCACTATTCTGTAAATCAATCTTAGGCAATTTCTACCTAGGATTTGACAGAACGACCTTTGCATAAATTCCGTCTTTAATTATCTTCGTCATATTTGATCCCAACGCTAACGTCCATACAGAGTGGATTTCAGATAATGAATCTGATCCCGGTCTCTCCGTATTGACGACGGAAAAATGGTCAGAAACTTCGATAGTTGGTGATTTAACTATCAAAGAAAAACATGTGTACAAACAACGATATTATTTCCAGAAGGAAATTCTATCGATCAATCATCAATCATCATTTATCTCTTAAATTAATTTATCATTAATTTATTCATTTACCCATTTCCTATTTCCATATATTCAACATTTCTTATTTTCTATATTAGAAAACATTTCTGATTCTTATTTGGAAAACATTTCCCAAACTCCTTCATGAGATTTAAACAGATGTTTAAATAAAACATCGCTATGCCAACTCAAACCATTGCACTGATTAACTAATTTCACTTAACCAACCTTCAATATCGAACCTTAATCATTCCTTAGTTAAAAACGAAGTCAATCGAGTTGGAGGTATAACTACCTCTCTGACCTTAACTAAACAACATTCCTAACCTCGAAATAGACAAAGTTCACCTTTTACATCTTTAACAAACTTCCTTACGTAACTCTCCGACTCTATTTACCAATCTACTTCTTTTACTTAAATCATTTGATTATAACAATAGTTTTATAATCCCATGCTTCCAAAATATTATAACTTAAGTATAACTTTTACTTATTAATTTGGATAAATAAACTAATAACTAATTTATTTATAAATAAATAAATTTTGATAAAAACAGAAAGTGAATAGTACTTTCCCGAATTTGATATAATCGAATTCAACATACAATTCTCTTTCGAATATTCTCCATTCGATAACTCCTTTTAGAATAAACTATATTTGATTAACTCTCTTCGAATAACTAATAATCGATAATCTCTCTTTCGAATAAACTATATTCGATAATCTTCTTTCGAATAAACTATATTCGATAATCTTCTTTCGAATAAACTATATTCGATTAACTCCTATTCGATTAACTCCTTTCGATTAAACTATATTCGATTAACTCCTTTCGAATAAACTATATTCGATTAACTCCTATTCGATTAACTCCTTTCGAATAAACTATATTTGATTAACTCCTATTCGATTAACTCCTTTCGAATAAACTATAATCGATTATTTCCTATTCGATTAACTCATTTCGAATAAACTATATTCGATTAACTCCTTTCGAATAAACTATATTCGATTAACTCCTATTCGATTAATTCCTTTCAAATAACTCCTTTCGAATAAACTATATTCAATTAACTCCTTTCGAATAAACTATATTCGATTAACTCCTTTCGAATAAACTATATTCGATTAACTCCTTTCGAATAAACTATTTTCGATTAACTCCTTTAGAATAAACTATATTCGATTAACTCCTTTCGAATAAACTATATTCAGTTAACTCCTATTCGATTAACTCCTTTCAAATAAACTTTATTCGATTAACTCCTTTCGAATAAACTATATTCGATTAACTAATTTCGAATAAACTATATTCGATTAACTCCTTTCGAATAAACTATATTCGATTAATTAAACTATATTTGATTAATTCCTTTCGAATAAACTATATTCGATTAACTCCTTTTGAATAAACTATATTCGATTAATTCCTTTCAATTAACTCTAACTCGATTAACCCTAATCAATTAATTCTAACTTTATTAACTCTAACTCGATTAACTCCTTTCAATTAACTCTAAGTCGATTAACTCCTTTCAATTAACTCTAACTCAATTAACTCTAATCGATTAATTCTAACTCGATTAACTCTAATCGATTTACTCTAATTCGATTAACTCTAATCGATTAATTCTAACTCGATTAACTCTAATCGATTTACTCTAATTCGATTAACTCAAATGGGTTAATTCTAACTCGATTAACTCTAATTTGATTAACTTCAATCGATTTACTCTAATTGATAAACTCTAATCAACTAACTCTTATTCGAATAAATTATATTTGATAACTCTGTTCGACTAACTCTGTTCGATTACAAATATTTCCTTTTCTATTTGTTTTACAAATATCTCCTTTTCTATTTGTTTACATTTATTTCATATAAATATTTCCTTTTATCTTTCTTATTTGTTCAACAAATATTTCCTTTTTAATTCTATTTATTTAACAAATAAATATTCCCTTTTCAATTCTATTTGTAAATTTTTTAAAATACTCCATTTTATAATTTCTACATTTATTTTCCAAATAATTATTTCTTTTACAATCTATTTATTTTAAGAATGTTTCTTTTTATAAAATCTTTTGATTTTATAAATATTTCTTTTTCAATATAACATTGAAAATTTCCTTTTTAGCGTTCCAATATTCCTTATGATATTCAACGTACCATATAACAATGATCGGTACCATTCAAACATAAACAACAACAACAAATTTCATATCACATCATATAACACAATATATGAAAAACAGTAAAATAAATGTTGAGGAATCCAGTTGGATTCCTCCGACCTATTTCCCCGCATCCACAGATGTTACACAATATAATTCACATCAATTTCATTTCACTATGAAATATTCTAATAAACAAAATTAATATTTGATTAACGATATATATATATATATATCATTGTCTATAATTTCAACCAATCACTTAGCAGTTCAACCAAATAGTCCACACACAGAATCAACCATCATATATCAGTTCTGGAAATACGTTATAAAAATATAACTCATAGAGTTGGTGAGTTTTACTCACATTGGACGGTTATCGTTAAAAACGATTAACTATCTTTGATTCAGACGGACAATTTATTTCGCTATAAATTGTAACGAGATCCAATTCACTCCCAGTCAGTTCTATTGTGGAGCTCTCGTCCATTCGATCCCGACGGATCTTGGTTTGTTGTATTTCAATATAGTATGAGTTAGATACAATAATTTCAAGTTAGTGCACATTTTAAATAAAAAAATTAAACTAATTAGATTCTTATTCGGGCTTTACCAATAATCGGCCTATCCAATATTTGAAGTACCCAAACCTGTAGCATTCATCTTCCTCTCCTCTGTATAACGGGACTCCTGTTCACAGCCATTATCGCTATCCAAGCTTTGATTCCTCATTTAATTCTTCACAAAAACACAAACTATAATCACTGTTAAACCCCCCCTTCAGTCTCTCCTTCCTGTACCCTCAAAGATACACTCAATCTTTATCATTGCATTGCGGTTTCCAAGAATCAACCACGCGCTGCTCTGTATGATGACCAAAACAAATTTCGAAATCTTAAATCCTCACTTCTACCTCGTCTCTTCCTGGATTTTCAATACGACTTCACCATTCTCCTCCTCGTCCAAGATTCCTTTATCTCATACTACTTTCATTCATCACGATAGCCTCAGGTGAAATCCGTTCCCAGGCCATCACGCTCGACTCTAGTAAAAGCATCGTACATTTTTGTCACTGAATCCACTCCGACTGTAATGTCCCAGATTTTTGAACATTGATTTTGAATATTTAAATCGTTTAAATATTAATTTGGCGATATTAGCAGATTTTATATCGAATTTATTTTATAAAATCGAGTTCAAAAATATATAATTTATAATATAATTAAAACGAGCTCGAAAACGACGCGGCAGTTCGTAATTTTCGATCTGAACTTTAATTGAATATACCCGATCCGATATAAGTCGGAATTCTGTGAAACAAGAAACGTTTGAACCGATTTGATTATATTTTTCTAATAAAAAAAGAAAAATCATGATTTTCATCGCGTAGATGGTAAGATATGCCCAGATTAAATTTTCTAATGGTCGCTATAGAATCGTTTATCGACCGTAACGGTATATTTGATATAGCTGCATATTGGATTCGAATCTGGATAAGATTCCTTTGAGACATAGTGATAATTTAATTTTTAGAATTTTACTGTAATTTTTAATAAATTAAATATGCAACTTTTTATTTGAAGTATTTTGCACCCTATATCAGTCTTTCGGGGTTTCACAATATAAGTTAACCTACCGGTATTATTATATTTTTGGGATAGTGATACCTCACTGGACACGACTATATTTTTATTTCTGTTCATAGGGGTCTGTATGTAAACAGGGTATTATATGACGTGGCAATGTAACGAATTTCATTTCATTTGGAGTTCGTGCATGTCGGTGCATATATTTAACGCTCAACGTAAAACACGATAAACAGCAATATATAAAATTTAACCGTGTATATAATGAAATAAGCTTAACACTTAAGATACCCCACACCCTAAACTTCCGCACTCTTTTTCATGTACATGTGAATCGAGATTTTCCCTGCCCTATACCTTGTGCTTTCAAATCGACATCTAAGTGCAGCTGCCATACTCTATTGTGTTCTCAACATCTATCACCATCAACGCCAAAATGAAAACACAAGGGTACTGAAATGAAAACTCGGGCAGAATCTATTTCTCTAGCAAGCCAATCTATTTTTCTATCGCTCACGTTGTACGTTGGTGAAAAAACACATGCTAATCTATCTATCTGACTTCACTCGCAAAGTCCCACAGTCCTATATTAGTGACAAGAACACTCATGCACAGGCTAATGTCATCAGGAAATTTACAGCTACCTATATATGAAAGATTGAAAACACACTGAAAAATGGCTACTCTAATTCTCCTACCAGTCTGAAAATATGTTATTCTTATCCTTTCTGGAAATTACGGCTATAAATATACCCTCGTTGCTTCATCCTTCTCAACAATTTTCTGCAATCTCTCCTATACCAAAACAAAATGAAATGAGAATTTAAAAGCTAGGATCCCTTCACAAAACAAAAGCAAAAGCTCTCCCCACGTAATACAAAATCAGCACTCCAACCGTTGGTTTCAAAGTCTTCTTATATCATTTACCCGTCGAATATGGGGTAACGAAACTTCGGTTTCATGGGAAGTTAGTTTGGGAAAATACATAAATATGGATAAAGAAAGGGAGAATATGCCGGAGAGGAGGGTCGATGGACTCGTGTGGCATTAGTGGGTGGCACAAGTCTTAGAAGCATGGCCGGTGGACATTAGCGGCGTGTGGTGTGGATGGCAGACTAGCGATTCGATGGATGGCATAGTGGGGGAAAACGTGCTTCATACAGTTCGAACTGGGGGGCACTAGTGTGATGTAGGAAGGTGAGAAGTTTGGATCCGAAGTGACGGTTGTGTGATAAGTGAAGATCAAATTCTGCAGTGAGAAGAAGGTTCAGTATCGTGTGGAAGCGTATGTATAGGTATGGGAAGAGGACTAGAAACGAGTTGGAGAGGGTCAGGTTGGAGCGGTGGTTTAAGAAAGATGGATGGCAATGAGATGATCTACAGTACATGATGATGGCATAGGAAAGTTAATGGGAGAAGGAGTACATCAACGGTGTATAGCAGGCCTACTAATCTTTAAAATCAAATGCGTCTGATTGGGGTAGTTGGGTTCATACTGTGCGGTAAGGTGCTGAAGAGATGGGGTGACGAGCAAAAGAAGGGATGAAAAGAACAAAATGACGGAAGTTTGTATAAAGGGAAGAAGGGACGAGCGCATGTGTTAACAGTAGGAGGAAAGGATTACTCGTCAAAATCTGGCTAAATCGATTATTGGTTTGGAAAGACCGGGATCAAATTTATATTTAGAAAACCATTCCGACCAATAAATACGTAAATGTTGAAGATATCAGAGGATGGTCATGATGGAGCATTGAAGACCATGGATCTTCATAAGTGGAAGGATTACTCGTCGAATATTCACTGGCTAGCTACCAGAGATATTCTGACTTGATTCGGTCGTGGTTGAGATTTTGCGGGTTGCAAGGACTTCTCGCTACTGATCCTAGGATGCGGTAGGAGAGTGCCTTCGGTTCATCCTGTTCCTGGATGACTTGTATGGATGAGTGTCTGACAAATAATATCTAATAGATCGCGTAGTTTGATCTCTTCGAACGTTTTCACGTTTGGTGGCGAAGAAATTCGTTTCTCTTAGTGTAACGACCTGTATTCTACGCATCATAGGATCGTAGAATATTTATTTCATTCACATATGAAGTCGTATGGTCATGTAACTTTGGGAGACGACTATTGGGGTCATTTCCCATGTTCATGATTTTTGTCGATTTTTAAATGACCATTTTACCCCTAGTTGGTACTGTTTTGGCCATAACTTTTGACTGGAAAGGAATTTTGACCTGAAACCACTTCCATTGGCTCCGGATGATGGTTTACATTTCCGTAGAGTTGTCACATTAGCCAAACGGACTAATGTCTATACTATTAGTAGCCTTGAACTGATCGCTTTAGCGAGAAGTTTATTCCAGCTGCCCAGAAGTCAGTGTTGTTTAAGAGATTCTTGGAGCTTAAGCAGAATGGTAGGGCAGTCTCGAAGTATATCGCTGAATTCGACACTCTATCGAAATATGGATGGTCCCTTATCGATACAGTCGAAAAGAAGAACGAGAAGTTAATAACTAGCTTGGATGGGTACTTGGGGGAAAGACTTATAAACCATATCGATGAGACGTTCGAGTCTATTGTAGGAAAGGCATTAAGGTCAGAGAGCCTTTTCCCTAAGTCGAAGACCGAAGTTGCTATTGCATCTACAGAGGAGACAAAGCCGCAAGCAGGCGGTGGAGGCAAGAATAATTCTCAGAACAAGAGGAAGCAGAACCCGACCAAGGATGGTCAGAATAAGAAAAATAAGAAATATGGAGAATGCTTTAGTTGTGGCAAGGAGGGCCACTATGCCAGAGATTTTCGAGAAAAGCCTAGGGAAAGGAAGTGCTTTAACTACGGCCAGGCGGGACAGCACAAGGATGATTGCCCACAACCTCCTAGGGAGAAGCAGATTGTGAAAGTGTATGCTATCAATGCTGTTCCTTCTTCGTCGAATGCCCCAACTGCGGCGCAGAAGGAAAAAGGTGTCGTTATTCGAGGTATGCTTTCTTTCAAGATGTTTTGATTGGGTTTTGTTTAACAAAACCTGAGTTAGTCGATAGACCTTTAGTAGTGACGAACCTGATTGGTGGTTCGACTAGTTTTGGCATGATTTGTTAATGTGGTCTTATCGAGTCATGGATGTATGTTTCCTTGTGATTGCTTTGTTTTGGGCTTTACTGGGTTTAGCATTATTTTGGGGAGTCGATCTACTCCAAAGGAATAGGGTGGTATTAGGTACCTACCTAGTGATGGCGATAGTAACTGGATTAAGAAAGCCAAGAGGTTATCGTTGTAATAAGTTCTAGTTGTCTCTGGAAGGCAAATGAGTACTCCAGTGCTAGATTGTTTTGCTAGTATCACCTCATGTGGATTGTCCGAACTCGGAGGAGATGTTCTTTGGGTGCTTGTCTGATATTGGTTTAGGCCTTTGGGGCTTGTGCTTGGGGAATGTTGATTTCGACTAGGATGGGTTGCGTGAGGGGTAAATAGTTGTTGTGATTTTTCATTGGATGATATCTTGGTTTACTCGAGGAGTGATGGGAAGACGGAACATGATGAGACTGTTCAATGATATAGCCTGCCCAGAGTTAGACTCGATAGGATTATGAGATTGCTCGAGTGGGACTCAGGAAAGATGCAAAGTAATGGATTGTTTAGGACCCTATGTTGATGTTCTCTATTGGATAGTAGAACTTTGAAGGAATATGATGTGTTCGTTGATCATGGAAGATACAACGAAGATTAGGGCGATTCAAGTTGGACTTGAACTCGTAAAAGAAAATGGGTGTTCGTTGATCTTGGAGATGCAACGAATAGGGAGACGACTCACGTTAGACTAGAGTTTGTCACTAATGGATACTCAAGACTGGGTCTGACTTATAGATTGACTCGAGTTGGACTCGAGAAGGTTGCAAGGAATTGGATTCACCTCGAGTTGGACTCGAGAGGGCAGCAAGATAATGGATAGACTTGGGTTGGACTCAAGTATTTTAGGAGGACTAAAAGCAGGGGTATCTGGGGACGCCCGTTACCTTGGATCCATTGGACGTGATCTAGTTATCCTTGGAGGATAAGCGTACGTTGGACGTACGGTAGTCTGATAGGAGGCTGGGCTTCCATTAGTTTAATTATCCTTAGAGGATAAACGTACGTTGGACGTACGGTAGTCTGTAGGGAGGCGGGACTTCCATTGGCCTGGGATTGGTTGGACCAGTCAAGTAGGCATCGGTGTATGTATGGAGGTTGGGCTTCCATTAGTTATTGATGTTGGTTGGACCAGACATACTATAATTGACATATGGGGATTGGTTAGACCAGTCATGTAGGTGTCGATGTGTTTATCAATTTAGCAGGTGATAGGTAGGACTTGTTTGATGGATGTTATGGTTGCTATGTTGTTCCTATTTTTCTTCCCTTGAGTAGACTATCACATGTAGGGTTCCAGCGATGGGGAACAAAGTAATAGTAGTAGGACTATGAGCCAGTGCATTAGAGTCGTCATGACTCGAGGGGCAAAGTGGACATAGCAAAGGACTAGTGGCTATGGATCAGTGCAGTGGAGTCTCCATGACTCCATGGGGCAGAGTGATCATAGTAAAGGATTTGGGTGCGGTAATAGTTGCATTGAGTAGGAAACATGCCAGTTTAGAGGTTTTGTTTCTAGGATGGAAGCAACTAAAGTATATCACAGGATATGATTTCGGGCCTAAGAGTGAATTGGATTCAGAAACACTAGTAAGCTTGACGATTAGATCGATTTTGATTGAGTGGATTGGTTCCAATTAGAAGGACGATCCTAATCTATTGGAAACCATCTCTAGGGTAGAGATGGGTATCGATGGAAAGAGAATGATCAAGTAAGGATTTGATCGAGAAGGGTGGCTTCGAAAGAATAAGGGACTAGTTGTACCCAATGTAGATGGACTGAGAGATGAAATGCTTAGAGCATATCATCGCTCGAAATTGACTATACATCCCAGTGGTAACAAAATGTAGATTAGATCTACTACTGGGAAAGGATAAAGAAAGACGTTGGGAAGTTTATGTCCAAATGCATGAATTGCCAGTTAGTTAAAGCTGAGCAAAGGAAGCTTAATGGTTTGTCACAACTGTTGAGAACAAGTCTCAATGGATTTCATTGATGGTTTACCAAGGACTAGGTCAGGTCATGATGGTATTTGATTGAATTGTATATTAGAGAATGAAGGCTACCCAGGATAGGCAGAAGACTTATCTCGATAAGAGATGAAGAGATTTGGAATTCTTCGTTAACGACTTGGTGTTCGTCAAGATCTCTCCATAGAGAATGTGGTTCGGATTGGTTGGAGAGGTAAGTTAGCACCAAGATTTGTTGGCCCATTCCTAGTCCTTGAGCAAGTTGGGAATTTGGCATATGAAGTAGAGCTACCTGACAAGATGGCGGGAGTTCACAACGTATTTCATGTTTCCCAGTTAAGGAAATTCGTGCACAACCCTAGTGTGGCTATTTCACCTGATCAGTTGGATAACATCGAAGTTGAACTCGAGGCAGTTGGGAACCGCAAGTCTATGCGTATTGTTGGGAACGATACGAAGCAGCTTCGAAGGAAGGCGGTGAAACTAGTCAAAGTCCAGTGGGGTGAGAATGAAAAAGACTATACTTGGGAAACAGAGAAGGATATAAGGAAGAAGTATCCAGAACTCTTTGCCTAGTATGGTTTTGGTAGTGATAGTTTCTTCCCTTGTTAGTAAACCGCATGCTAGGATAGACTTGTTTTGCATGTTGATTGTTGTTTTATGGTTGATAGGCATGCGAAACCCTTTGTGTGTTTTGGTTAGGGAATTTCGGGGACGAAATTTCTTAAGGGGGGGGGGGGGAGTGTAACGACCCGTATTCTACGCATCATAGGATCGAAGAATATTTATTTCTTTCAAACATGAAGTCGTATGGTCATGTAACTTTGGGAGACGACTATTGGGGTCATTTCCCATGTTCATGATTTTTGTCGATTTTAAATGACCATTTTACCCCTAGTTGGTACTGTTTTGGCCATAACTTTTGACTTGAAAGGAATTTTGATCTGAAACCACTTCCATTGCCTCCGGATGATGGTTTACAATTCCGTAGAGTGGTCACATTAGCCAAACGGACTTACCGTTTGGGAGATATGGCTGAAACAAGTTTAAGATAGTGAAAAACTGCTTAACCGGGCCAAATAGGGTGATTAGTGGATATGCCCATAACCCATTTCGGGATTAGGGTTATGGGGAGGCTGAAATGAGTTAGAGAATCATTTTCATTTCAGTTTTGAGCCGCCACTTTCCTCCTTGAACCCTAACAATGGCCTCCAACATCTAGAAACATCCCCAAATCACTTTCTAATCAAGTTTTGGCTTAATCTACATCAAATCAAAGAGGATTAGCACCAAGGCAAGGTTAGAGTTGCTGTTAGACATCAGTATTCACGCCAAACAGAGATTCATTTCAGATTTGGTATTTTATTTGTGGCCAAGGTGAGTGATTAGCATTGTTTTGACACTAATTACAGTTAATTAAGGGTAATTAGTGATGATTAGCGAATTTATACACTAATAAATTCTAGAAAAATATCTATAAATTTGAAAATAATATTTTATGCCTCTGGTAGAAATTTGTTTTAATTTGGTTAAGTTTTGTTAACCCTATGATTAGTTTTACTTAAACATGCTTAAGGGAAAATATGGGGTTTTGGGTATATTTGATCCATTTTGACATATAAATTCATTGTTTTGGTGTTTGTGGTTAGTTTACTATGTTGCTATGACTGTTTGGAATGATTTGTGGTTGATTAGTATAGTTAGATTTGTCGAAAACGTCGTCGAATGGCGTAAACAATTTGATGGAAAAAGTTGCAGAAAGTTGTGCAGGGTTTCGGATCGGATCGGATATGGGGGCTCGGATCAGATAAGTGAACTGGGCAAGGGACTCGATCGGATCGGAACTTGACACTTGAGAAATCTGGCAGAAAGGAAGGCCATGCTAGCAATATTGGGATCGGATCGGATAACGGAGGGGGATCGGATCGGCTAAAGGAGGGGGATCGGATCGGCTAAAGGAGGAGGATCGGAGCGGCTAAAGGAGGAGGATCGAATCGGAACAAATGAAGGGCGAGGGAGCTGATCGGAGCAGAATCATGAGCTGGATGGGAGATGGCACCCGACCCGACCCGAAGTGGGACACCCGACCCGAACCGACGCGATGGAGTGGACCCGAACCGAACCGTACCAGAGGAGGACCATGAACTGATGCAACGGAGTGAACCCGACCCGAACCGATGACTTGAAGGGAAATCCGACCCGACCCAGTATTGACCAATAACCCGAGATGCAAAGGTAGTCCAAATGGGAAGTTAGAGCTCAGGATCCAGTTGGGAACCAATGAGTTCACTTCATGGTTGGGCTTTGCTGCGGGACGTGTGCAAAGGGGTTGTCGGTATTCATAACTTTGGTTCACCACTGAGAGATGGATATTTATAAAGAAATCGTCTGATTTGTAAATGAATATTTATTTCAAATCATGAACATTTTATTCTGTTCATATATACAATAAAAATGATATTTTTATTATTCAAATATTTTACTCCATACATGAATATTTTATTCAGCCCATATATACAATAAAAATGATATTTTTATTATTCAAATATTTTATTCCATACATGAATATTTTATTCAGTCCATATATGCAATAAAATGATATTTTTATTATTCAAATATTTTATTCCATACATGAATATTTAATTCAGTTCATATATACAATAAAAATGATATTTTTATTATTCAAATATTTTATTCCATACCATACAATCAACAACCACAATACAGTGCATTCAATTCAAACAAACAATCATGGTTTGTATAATCAACGGTGTCGGGTGCTGCTAAGCACCGTCTGCATCCTAGTATATACTCTACTGGAAAATAAATAGAGCGAGAAAGAGTTCTCAATTTGGTTTTCTACTCCGTCAATTTTATTTCTGAATTCACGTACTATTCGAATTTAAATCCACCTGAAATTCTAACGTGCTCCGTTTATGCTCTAGTCAGTTCCATGTTGTAGCGTTCGTGGTCACAATCGCAACAGATCTGAAATCACTGCATTCCGAGCTTGTATGAAAGAGATACGAGAATTATTACATTGATTGCTTTAACAGATAATTAAATATATAATTAACACTTAAATAACTTAACCCTCTTTTTAAATTCATCTTCCTCGTTCGTTATCCAGGCCGCTTAAACCCAACTGCTCGACCTCCCAAACCCCCTGCGCGCGACGAACGAAGCCACCAGGACCTGATTGGAGGGCGCCACCACCTCCAGCTACGCATCATTGGCCAACCCCCCTTCCATGGCCAGTTCGACGCCGCACCTAGCCCTAAAAACTGATCGAAACTCATGCCCTTTGAGGCATAAATTCACCCACAATACGCCACGAAATTGAACTAACCTAGCATGGATCTGAAGATCTGGAAATGCTCTTTAATTTTCGTTTTATAACTGTGGATTAATTCGAAGTGGATCTGAGGATTTTTCCACTTGAATTTCGGATCTGTTCTGGCCATTAATTCTGAAAGTGGCGGCGGCTTTTTATGGGTTAGGGTTTGCCAAAATATGGATATATATAATTTTTTTTTTGGCATTGCCGACGGGGTTGATTGGGCCCCTACAACTTTTATTGATAACCAAAGAAATAATACAAAGGAAACTACAGATGGAGAACAACAGAAAACAGGGAGACATGGTTATCAACCACAGGAGAAAACAAACAAAAGACAAAACAAAAAACACAAAATTCAGTCGCAAGAAGCAGCAGCTTCTTAATTCCATATACCCGAGTCAAAGACTTGAGACATCATTTGTATATCGTTCCTTATCTTACCCATAACATGCGTCTTCATTTGATGCTCAGGAACCGCATTGTCCGGGGAGAAAATCCTATCATTCCGCAAAATCCAGATGGAATGAATAAATTTCTTCAGTACAAAACTTATCAACTTAGCCTGCTTGTTTCCTTTACCAATGTAATGATGTATCATGGTCCATTCTTTAGCACTTTGTTGCTCAGTGCTATCCCTTCCAGCTTTGTACATTGCTTCCTTCCAAATGACTCTAATATGTTCACATTCAGAGAACAGGTGGCCAACGTCCTCAGGTTCCTCATGACAGAAAACACAGTAGATCGGCACGCTAAAACCTCTAGCTACCAATCTAACTTTGGTGAAGAGAGCGTTGTGAATAACTTTCCAAAGAAAAAGGTTCTCTTTAGCCACATTCTTTCCTTTCCAAATAATTGACTGCCACCTGCAAAGTGGTAAAGTTTTCACATCCATCATGAAAAGGTACATGAGTTTTATTGAGTACTTCTCACCTTTCAGCGCCCAAGAAGATCTGGCATTGCTTGGATTTGATTGCGGAAGAGCATGAATCTTATTCCAGTACGTAGCGCAGCAATGTGAGGCAGCTCTCGGCAAAGAGAAATTGTTGTTTTTCATTAAGCTACTCACAGTAGCAAGATCATGGATACCGGACATAAATTTTTCATGATGCGGTATGACGTTATTAAGTATAAGCCCATGCTCAATCCACGAGTCATACCAAAATTTAATATTCATGAAAGCCGATGCATTGAATTTAAACAAAGGAAGAACCATGCCTCTTAACTTAAAAATACTCAGCCAAGTCCAACTTAAGTTTGGTGGGGGTTCCATGGTCCAGAAATTGTGATGTTTAACTATGTGGTTTTTAGACCATGAAACCCAAATACTATCAATATTATTTAGATAATTGTCGATATGTTTCACAAAAGTGGCCCTATTCCACATAACCGTGTTAATTATGCCTAAACCACCATATATGATTGGTTTTTCAATATTTTTGAAAGAAATTGGACGTGAATATTTGACATGTATACTACCTTTCCAAAAAAATCTCATGAAAGCAGTTTTAATCATTTTCAGAAGTTTCTGTGGGACCATATAAGTTCAAGACCAATATGTGTGCATTGCTATAATAACGGCTTTTATTAGAATCAACCTACCTGCTTGCGTGAGCCTTTTAGTGGACTAACATTCAAGCCTGCAAAGGACTTTTTCATATAGAGGGAGACATTGCACCGTAGTGATCCTAGAAGAGGTAAGAGGCAGTCCAAGGTATGTAGTGGTGCTTTGATTTCTGCTAAGACCGGTAATTGCCTGAATTTCATTAGCAACTTCAGGAGAAACTCCGGCGATGCTTAGTTCAGATTTGGCAATGTTTATTTTTAAACCTGTGATCCTGTAAAATTTCTCTAATATACTCATGATGTTAATCATGGTATCTTTGTTAGGCTTGCAGAAAACAATCAAGTCATCCGCAAAAAGCAGAGAAGTAATAATGGGATCATGACATTTAGGGTGGAGCTGAAATTCATTATTTCATTATTTAATATATTTTTAATAATATTATATTGGAAAATAACTTTCTTATCGTTATGAACTCCAAATCAAACCCAACGATTGTCGCTCCTTGCTAAATACCCTCATTCCGAACATAATGGGATATGTTTCATAAGTCAATTCCATCGTTTCAATCAGTTTTCCTTTAAATTAAAATTTAAATCAATATATATATATATATATATATAATTTAAACATACATTTCAATTTACCGAGGCCACATACTGACTCCTAAAACTACCTATGTTTTAATGATACGGTCCTAACAAAACTAGTTTCGTCGAATTTGGAGATCGTTTGAAAATTGGGCTTTTCTGCTCGATTCAATTCAAATTTAAATTACCAAACACATTTAAATTTACTACGCTCACATATTAAATCCAAAAATTATGAAATTTGAAACCTAGAAATAATTTTACATTCCAGATCCAAAAAAAGTGGTCTCGTCGAAAACGGAGGTCATTTGCAAAATGACTATTTTTAAGAGCTATATATTATATAAATTCCATAGCGGCTATTCTGAATTTTCAAGTGGACCTAACTTTTTATTCCCGTTATGAAATCTGGATTTTTCACATTCATTGTAAAGATATTTTCAAACAGATTCAAATATTTTTGGTTTCACTAAAATCCGGTTTATTTTGAATCCTATACATTCATTTGAAATTTGAAATCGAATTTTCAAACTACCACGCCATTTCCAATTCCATTTATAATTAAAAATAAATATTTATGTTCTAACTTCGATTTAAATAAATTTATGCATTCTAATTCTATTCAAAATAAATTTCTATTTGTTATTATTTAAAATAAATCATTTTAAATATTCAAAATCCATTAAATAGGCCAAAATAAAAAAAATTAAATTGGTTCTGATTTTCCGGGTTGTTACAATCTCCCGCACTTAAAAATCTTTTCATCCTCGAAAAGGAACGGAGCTGAAAGTTGTTTAACTAATCAACTCAATTTTCATTTCGGCTTTCCTTCTTCAACTTTTCAGTTTCTAAGAATTTTCAAATTCTTCAATAATTTGGCTAACACCCTAAATTTTTGAAAAATTTCGCTATACCCTCCTTTGTACGGGGAGACATTTAAAACCGCAACTAGCCACGCATGGCCCTTATCAATCCAAAAGAAAAATAAAACGCCAAGCGGCTAGCCAATTGGCTCATAAAATCATCCAAATCCAATAAATTAGTAAACATGTACCTATTTGTCGGGCATACAATTTTATTCCTCTGCTTAGCTTTCCTGCTATGACCTGTTCACACATATATATGTACATGCATGCAATTTCAAACAATTTTCAGTTCAGTTCAATATTTACTTCGATTTGGCTATATTTACCGTTTGCTCTCGTATTGGTTTAAATAATCCTCATTCCAATATTTTTATTAGTTATACTAATAATCAAACAACACAACCAGCAATCAATTAGTTGATTATCTTTTCAAATTCATAATTTTGATATATATACATAAAATCATGTTTTTGATGCCAATTCACAACAATAAGCACTTTCTACTTTTGATTATCACGCCAGTCAATTGGAAATAAATATCTATTTCACTTTCGAAGCTCGAACATAATTATTGATGATGGGTACCCATCATCAGAATCATTCCCGGGCGACTAGATTGTGATTCTATATCTATCCAGTATATTTGAGACTTCGTATACACGTGGATCAGACGTATATGCAAAATCTTTATATAATTCATAGTCCAAATCAATTTAAAATGAAATATTCAAATACGTATAATATGATATAAATTTTCAAAACTAAATTTGTTTTAATTTCTATTTTAAAACAACACTCTTCCGACTCATCCTAGGATACCACTGATCCCATCTCTATTGAGTCATTCTAATTGGATATTACTAATCTAATCTCTGATGAATTCTTTCGTTTGGTTCTAATGTGTCTTGTTCTCCGAGCTCTATAAACCAATGCCCCGATACCACATGTAAAGACCCAAACTTCCCCGGTCTCCAAAAAGAAGAGAAAGAACAGATTGTCTGAGAACAAGACTAATCAGAACGCTAACAGAAGAACGTTTCATTGCTTATTACAACAATTTATATCAGAGTATAAGAATATATAGAGTATCAACAAATAATATACATTTGATAAATATCAGAGATTTACATATTATTATGCAGCGGAAAAGAATACAAAACACAACTGAAAGAAATACACGGATATCAGAGATTTTACGTGGATTAAAAATCTTTGAACATGCGTCTCCTCGCCCTATGGGGCATAAATGAGCCAGATGACTCAATATCCATCGGCTCCGTAGTAACCGATATATCTGAGGCACCTCGCTATCCATCAAATAATATGCAACATCTACATGAGTAAAATGTCTGGGCTCCATACCATGACACCACTCCTAGCTAGAAGGAAACGCATGCCCTCCCTGAGGTCCTTCCCGTTTCTAGTTCAAACCAGGTGTGAGGCTCGCGAATTAACGCTATACACGAAGCTATGCTATATCAATGCCGTGCTTTGATCATCAACCACAAGACTCTGCTTTTCAACAAAAGCCTTGATCATTTGCATCTCAGCATGCCACATAGGCAATTTACTCCATGCGACTGATGTCTATCGATATATAACCACTGAGCTCGTACGTCTCAAAGAAGAGTGTTAAGAAAGAGAATAAATTCTCTGCCACCAAACATATATATATTTAATAGAGATCAATCAACACAGAATAAAATCCAATGTCAGACACACATCCATTTACAAGTTCGTTCTGGGTCTGAACGAAACCGAAGGCACCTTATTCCTCGTCCCATATGCCCAATACAGGAGAGAGCTCCTCGCATATCAGGTCGATCTCTAAGTACGTATGGACGATCTCCACTTATTACCTCGTCTTGGGTGTACATCCCAATCAAGAAATCAGTAATCATCCAAACGATGTGAAGACCTCCATCTTCATCATCTACATATCGTCGAATCAGTTATTCAGAATGGGATAAACCCATTTTTTTTGAATAACTCGCGTATATAATAACTAAGTGCTATAAAACACAACATACTCCTCATTCCAATCCAGAATGTACCTTTATTCAAATATTCTTATACTTTGGGAAAGGTTCCCATTAATTTTGTCAAAGATAAATTCTTTAAATTTATTCTTTAATATTTCTTTGGATATCAATTCAAACCAAATTAAGGTTTATCCAAACTAGTCGGGATTAACGCACCTTACCGATGTAATCATCTCTTTTATTTCCCAATCCCAACCTATTCATCCTATGGAGCAAAACTGGTAGTACTCCATATCTAACACAACAGTGTTATCGGTAAATTCGATTACCATTTCACGTTCAAATCTAATTAAAGATTTAACTATCACTTGGAGTAAAACTGGTGCTACTCCATTCTCGATCATTTACCGAATTTGATAATTTAAATTATCACATTCTCTTTTCAATCTAATTAAAGATTCATTAAAACGCTAATTCAGTTTTAATCTCAAAAATCATTTCTTAATGATTATTCAAAGTTAAGAAATTAATCTTATCTTTAACTGGGTTAAAGAACTAATGTTATTTAAAAAAAAGCTCACGATAAACCCAAAATCTCATTCCATTAATTATGGAATCTTCACGGAAAACAGATCAATATATATAATCGATATCAATTTCTGTATCGAACTAATAATATAAATGGAATAACGACAAAGCCTTTTAAATTCCATATATATTAACAGTCTTCCTCCATAGAAGCACACTTCGATTATTATCAAATCGAATTCCAGTCCATTCCAATTTATTGTATTAAATTGGAAGACTTTACTTTGGAAAAATTTCCTTTAAATCTTAATAAAAGATTTACATATTCCAAATAAAATTTCCCTATAAATCGGGTTAAAGAATGAATGTCGTTAAAAACACAGTTCACGATAAACCCGATTTACATTCCATTTTATTCCAATTATCAAAAGTAACTGGAAACTCTAATAATCTTAATTAAAAGATTTATTCTTTTCAAATCGGGTTTAAGAATAGTGTTATTGAAGACACCGCTCACGACAACCCAAAATCCGATTCTTTTATTCAATTCGAATTAAATATTAATTAATTGAAAATTTTCACTAAATCTTAATAAAAAAATTATTCTTTCCTCAACTTGGTTTAAGAACAGTGTTATTGAAGACACCGTTCATGACAAACCCAAAATCCCATTGGATATTAAATACAAGGCTCTGAATAGAAAATATATCGTCTTATATTCAATATCAAATTCTGCCACCAACAAATATCGTATTGGAAATAAGGATATAAATATATCTCTCAAATTTCCATAACAATATCTGTATAATCATGAAATCCAACATCGAAATATTTCGAAGATAATTTCGATTCAAATCCATTCCAATACATATATTGGAAATTATGATTATTTTTTTAAAAATTATTTCAAATCCAATTTAATTATTTAAAAATATTGGATTATAATTCTAGTTCATAACTAGTTCAATTTGATAAAAATATATTTTTATCTTTACAAACGTGGGATTTTTCATCCCAATTCTTTCCAAATCATTTATTATGATTTTACACAAATTATTAATATTTTTAATAATTTTATCAAGGCCCGTACAGTCGATTTCCATAAATGGTCATCGAACTGCACTCACAACGACCTTATCCAAATTTGATTTGGACATAATACCAAATCCAACCATTAGATTTCAAATTTCTTGTATTAGTTGGAAAGTTCTTTTCGATACGAACCCATCGGTTCTCGTTTTAGGAGAATCCGACGTTCGGATCTCCCGTAATATCAATTTGAAGTCAATGGTCGAAATTCGCGAACTACCGCGGCGCATTGCGTTCTATTTAGGCCCTTAAACGCATATAGTATATATATTATATATATATTGTCAATTTCCATTTAAAATGTATTTTACAAAATTCGTTTTAAAACGATTCTAACTTCATTTTCAATTGTAAATCAAAATAAAATTTTCCTTATCATTATAATATATAAATGATAATATTTTCAAAATATCAGATTTTGAAATCATTTCCTTTTCGATATTCAATATAAAAATGAATAAAATCGATATAAAAATTGTTCACGTCAAAATGGCGTTAATTTAATCAACATGGCTTTATATATTTAAATATTTTCATGTCCATCCCAAATCGGACATCAAAATCATATTTTGATCCAATACTGAATATTATTTTAAAATATTAGTTATTTTAAAATGTTCATTACTCATCATTTCAAAATATTCTTTAATTTAAAATATTCGTTCCTTCCGAATTGGAATCAGACACAGTCAATTACCATATAATTTTATTTATATGGATTTCTTACGCACATGTACACAACAATAATCAAACACAGTCAACCATCATCCAGAGTGCATTATAAAACTGCGTAAGCATTAAATATAAATAATTAATGCTTGCAGCAGTCTGTCAACCCATCGATTGACATACAACTAAATATTGGGATTAGTGTATGTCTAATATCATCCCAATACCCGTGTGGGGTTTCAATCAACAAACACAGATTTTATTTGTGTAGTCGGGCGATGTGTAAAATATTATCGTCCCAATCAATGTCAGTTAAATGGGTGTACATAAACAAATCGTTTGATTTGTAAATAAATATTTATAGCAACTCATGAATATTTTATTCAGTTCATATATACAATAAAAATGATACTTTTATTATTCAAATATTTTATTCCATACATGAATATCATATTCAGTCCATATATACAATAAAAATGATATTTTTATTATTCAAATATTTTATTCCATACATGAATATTTTATTCAGTCCATATATACAATAAAAATGATATTTTTATTATTCAATTATTTTATTCCGTACATGAATATTTTATTCAGTCCATATATACAATAAATATGATATTTTCATTATTAAAATATTTTTTCCATACCATACAATCAACAATCACAATACAGTCCATTCAATTCAAACAAACAATCATGGTTTGTACAATCAATGGTGTCGGGTGCTGCTAAGCACCGTCTGCATCTTAGTATATATTTTACTGGAAATTAAATAGAGTGAGAAGGAGTTTTCACTTTGGTTTCCATCCATCAGTTTTATTTCTGAATTCCTGTACTGTTCGGATTTAAATCCACCTGAAATTCTAATGTGCTCCATTTCTGCTCCAGTCAGTTCCATATTGTAGCGTTTATGGTCACGTTCGTAACGGATCTGAAATCACTGCATTCCGAGCTTGTATGAAAGAGATACGAGAATTATTACATTGATTGCTTTAATGGATAATTAAATGTATAATTAACACTTAAATAACTTAACCCTATTTTTAAATTCATCTTCCTCGTTCGTTACCCAGGCCGCTTAAACCCAACTGCTCGAGCTCCCAAACCCCCTACGCGCGACGGACGGAGCCACCAAGACCTGATCGGAGGGCGCCACCACCTCCAGCTAACGTCGTCGGCCAACTCCCCCTCCATGGCTAGTTCGACGCCACCCCTAGCCCCAAAAACTGATCGAAACTTGCCCCCTTTGAGGCATAAATTCACCCACAATATGCCATGAAATCGAACCAACCTAATATGGATCTGAAGGTCTGGAAACGCTCTTTAATTTTCATTTTATAATTGTGGATTAATTCAAAGTGGATCAGAGGATTTTTTCACTTGAATTTTGGACTTGTGTTGGCCTTTAATTCTGGAAGTGGCGGCGGCTTGTAATGGGGTTAGGGCTTGCCAAAATATGGATATATATATATATATATATAATATTTTTAATAATATTAAATTGGAAAATAACTTGCTTATCGTTACGAACTCCAAATCAAACCCAACGACTGTCGCCCCTAACTAAATACGCCCATTTCGAACACAACGGGATATGTTTCGTAAGCCAATTCCATCGTTTCGATCAGTTTTCCTTTAAATTAAAATATAAATCAATATATATTTAATTTAAGTGTACATTTTACTTTACCGGGGCCACATACTGACTCCAAAAATTGCCAAAAAATAAATCTAGCTATGTTTTGACAATACGATCCTAACGAAATTAATTTCGTCGAACTTGAAAACCATTTGAAAAATGGGTTTTTCTGATCGATCCAATTCAAATTTAAATTACCAAATGCATTTAAATTTACTGTGCTCACATATTAAATCCAAAAATTATGAAATTTGAAACCTAGTAGTAATTTAACATTCTGGATCCAACAAAAGTGGTTTCATCGAAAACGGAGGTCATTTGCAAAATGGCTATTTTTAAGGGTAATATATTATATAAATTCCATAGCGACTATTCTGAATTTTCAATTGGACATAACTTTTTATTCCCGTTATGAAATCTGGATTTTTCACATTCGTTGGAAAGATATTTTCAAAAAGATTCAAATATTTCTTGTTTTACTAAAATCCGGTTTATTTTGAATTCTGTACATTCATTTGAAATCGAATTTTCAAACTCCCGCGCCATTTCCAATTCCTTTTGTAATTAAAATAAATATTTATACTCTAACTTTGATTTAAATAAATTTATATGTTCTAATTATATTAAAAATAAATTTCTAGTAGTTATTATTTAAAATAAATCGTTTTAAATATTCAAAATCTATTAAATTAGCCAAAATAAAATTTTTAAATTGGATCTGATTTTCTGGGTTGTTACATCTTTGGAATCTAAAATAATATGAACCTGAAGTTCATATGTTGAAGAAGAAAAAAAATAAAGCCCCAAGTTTTCTTAAATGTTGTGACATGACAAGATTATACTTCTAGGAGAAGTTAAAAGAGACACACGCATCATAATATGTGACAATAACATTGGATTCAATAGAAAATCTCTAAACGGGTTTCATCTAACTGACATCTTTCATGTACCATTTATATTAACTGAATATCCTGAAGATATAATATGCATATTAATCTCTTGAAGAGATGTTTTAGAGATTTAATTTTATATATCAAATCCAATATCCCAGAAGAGATGTTAGAATTTTTTTTGTTGCATTGCAATTACAAAAATAAAAAATATGTTCCCTGAGGGAATATCATACACTCCAAAAGTAGTGATTTCTTTTCTCTCTTGAATCTTATTTTTATTTAATGCACCTAAATTTGTTACTGCATTTAAGTTTTGGTATGTATTTTTGTATATTGATATGACATTTTAATAGTTTGTATATATTTATCTCTGGAGGAGATAAGTTCATCCCAGAAGCGGTGATAACAAAATATCTTTAGAGGATATCTGTATATTCGGAAATGGTAAAATATCTCTAGAAGAGATCTGTTTATATGAAAATATCTCCAGAAGAGATTTCTACAATTAAAGGTGATAAAACATTTGTAGAAAAAAGTTCATAAATTTTTCCTAAATTGTGTTTATGGAGTATCCCAGAAGCGATATTATGTTTTGATATGTCTATAAACAATTTTCATTGAAATATTTTAAAATATCAAAGATGATAATGCAAATTTAATGACTAAAGAAAATATGCATCTCGAAGATCATAAGCTAAGATTTAAATATTGATCTTAATTTAGCACACCTGAAGTGTATCAGAACCAATTTTTGTTATAAAAATGGAAAATTTAGATCCTGCAGTTTCTATAATGGTATGAGATAATTTTGATATAAAAAGAATGATCTAAAATTTTTTATATGTATTGTATAATTTGAACCTAAAACATGTAATTTTTATATTTGTTAATTTTATGTATATCTGCAAGTTTTTAGAATCATTCATATTAAAGAATGTAAAATCTCAGTTCTATAATTATACATTTCTGCTCAATTCTTGATCAGATATTATGCATATATACGATGTTTTAGAAAATTTGATTATTGAGGAATGCAGTACAACTATAAGTTGTTTATTTCAGTTTTGTCGTTGATCAATACTGTAGCTAGATCCAAATTTTATTATGTCGATTTAAGTAAAATTTATTAATTTGATCATATATTTAGACCGTATAATGGATATTTCCGTTACTTTTATAATAAATGCATTAAATGTATCCTTATGGTAATATATATTGTGTTTCCATATTATTATAAATGTATTAAAATCATTTGTTATTATAAGTTGGATGATGTATGTTTGTGCTTGGAATAAGAATAGTCGTATATATTATTATTCGATGTACTTGGCAACTAATATCTAATGTAGTGGAAGAAATTGTATAACACAGATCTGGGACCTGAAATCTTGAATTATGAAAAAAAGGGAAACTCTTTGATAAAGTTTACAAGTTTGAATTCTTGACAATTAACAAGAATGTAAAAGCTTCTAAAATAGAAGTATGTTAAAAGATTGCGAACCAGAAGTTCATCATAAATTTATAAAATTTATATACATATGTATATGTATATATATGCATAGGAATTTGAAGTCCCTTAATCAATGAACTTGAAATACTTCATAATTTAAAAGCCTGAAGCTTTATTGAAACTGAGTGAAATAATAACATTATACTTCTTAAAAAAGTTACATCATATGCGACAATGATAATGCATCCAAAGATTGCAAAATTTTCAAAATGAGTTATATCTTGCTTATATATTTATATTTACATATTGTATTGAAGAATAAATTTTAACAACTTGAAGTTGTTTATATATTTTATTTGAACCAGAAGTTCAATACAGTTGAACCAGAAGTTCAATATAGTTTAATAACTTGAAGTTGTTTATATATTTTATTTGAACCAAAAGTTCAATATTAATTAACAACTTGTTGTTTGCATGTTTTATTTGAACCAGAAGTTCAATACAGTTCCAATCAAATGTTTTTGATATTATGATACGAACTTTATGGTTCGCACTGACATTGCTTGATAAGCAAAAATTAACGATTGGAACCTTATGAACAATTTGTTCTAAGATAGGTAACTCGAATGAGAAAGAATATGCAAATCAATTACATATGGAATACGTGGACGCACGTATGTAGACATATATACGAATATTTAATTAACAACCTGAAGGTGTCAAGAGCTTATATTATAAATTATGCGTATATTATTTAATATTTCAGAAAGTCGATTGACATCAGTATTGATTGACCTGAAGTCATGTGCATATTCAAATGATAAAAAATTCCTCTAAGTCATCAGATCAATGAAAGGGAATAAGCAATTCAATATGAATGCATCTTGTCAACTAATAAGAGCATTATCCTCCTACAATTGAAATACATCTAATGTATTTGCTAGCTATAATGCGATAATGGATCAAAAATGAGAATCCAAAAAAGGTTTATTATTTAAAGTGAATGTTTGTCAACATTGAGGGGGAGGATAAAGGAATCATCGATGTTACATATTTTTGTTAACGTGTAGAATTATGCAAAGTATTAAGTAACTTGCATAAATTATCAATTATGTCCCTAATAGACTTACTCCAATATACATTTGAATCCCCGAAGGATCAAAAGGTGTAAATCACAGATGAAAATGTGGTATAAAAGTCAGTTCAAGATATTTTTGAAGTAGGTCATAAAGATGCAAAATAAAGGAGGTGAGTGTTCCTAAAGAAAAAATTAAGGGTGGTTTAAAAGAAACCCATGACATGATTGTCAAAATAACCCCAGAAGTGGTTCAGGTACCTAAAGCATGATAATTTTTGAGATCTCAATAAATCACGTATAGAACTAACAAAAAATAATCATCGATGATAAATTAATAAATAATGAAGCGCTTATTTATAAATGGATTAAAAATCCCATATTAGAGAGAAATATGATTGACCATCATGAAATTCTTCTAAATAAGATATATGGACCTGTAGTCCATAAGATATGAACCAGTAGTTCATAAGATAAAAATAGAAATATATATAATGACAGAAGCACATGGAAGTTACGAAGCACCATAAAGTGTCAAATGCCATGGGCATTGTATTTTTCAGAGATAATTGAATTGATTAAAGTAGTGAAAGTGTTTAAAACGCTTACAATACCCTGAAGGTATAAACGATGAAAGCATACAAATTCCGGAAGAATTTAAATTACGTTGTTAGTGATAAATAATGCAAAGAGCAAGAAATGTAGATTACAGCATTCTTTTAAGTATTACTGTGATAAAAATCTTGATATAATTCATGATGAGTAGACCACTTCCTCCTTTCAAGAATTGTTGTAATGAAACTCTTAATATCAATTGAAGTGGTAGTTGCGATACGCAAAACTTATTATAGTATATAAATTCCGGAAGAACATAAATAACATTTGTTATTATAAGGAATACCAAGAACATGGATGATATATTACAACATTCTTCTAAGTATTATTGTAATGAAAATATTGATATACTTCAAGGTGAGTAGATTACTTTCTGCTTAGTGTTGTTGTAATGAAAATCTTGATATACTTCATTCTTCTAAGTATTGTTGTAATGAAATCTTAACATACCTCAAAATGAGTAGATTACTTCCTGCTTAGTAATGAAAGATTTCTTATTCATCAGATATCTATTGCAATATGCAAGTCCGATTGAAACAAAAAATTATAAGCACCTGAAGTGTATTCATAAATTAATATCAGTAACATACAAATCACAAAGGAAGGCGTTTTAAATAAGAAAACATGCCTGAAGCATGGAAATGCACATGAAGTTTAAAAGAAAAACATCATTAAAAAGCATTTGTAAGCAATTTGAGTTGTTGGAAGAAGAATATGAATTCAGAGGAAATTATTAATGTAACGTCCTGTATTTTTGGCAACCAAATATTTAAATTAATTTATTATTTTAAATATTATATTTGGAATATTAATAGATTTTAATATTGAATTCGTTATTAAAACGAAGTTTAAAGTTAATTTTATTTATAATTACAAAACAAGCTCGAAACGGCGCGGCAGTTCGTAAGATTTGGTTTTGAACTTCAATTGAGAATACATGATCTGATATAAGTTGGATTTCTATGAAACAAGAAACGTTGGAGTCGTGCTGACGATAATTTTCGTATGAAAGAGAAAAATCCAGATTTCGTGTTATACATTGTTAGTTATAGCCAATTCAAATTTCAAAATAGTCGCTATGAAATCGTTTTTAAATTATAACGATTTATTTGTATAAAAGAATTTAATATAAATGGAATACCATTTAAAATCAAAACTTGTTATGTTAAGTTTTGACTTTTATATTGTTTGAAATTGAAACTATTATTTTAATGATGATATTAATTTATCGTTAAATTTAGCGGTTTAATTTAATTTAATAATAATATAAAATAAACCCGCATACATACCATATTTGTTCGACAAAGTAAAAAGTGTGCGTAACGTCGAATAGTAAATGATTTCGTTTGATTATTGAGAATGAACATTGAGAATGAACATCTTACTTTTTACAGTTAACACTTGCAGTTTTTGAAATACAATCTACACTTGCAGGCACTTAAACTACTTCAAACATAGAAAATTGGTTGAAATTTAAGTTTATAGGAAGAGTTGAGTATAATGAGTTGTCAACCCAACACTGAATTTGTGACTGAGATACTTTTGTCGCTGTACTTCGTACATCATACCCATTATACGAACCTGCAATAAGAAAATATGCATACCAAGATTTTGAATGTGCCAGACTCTCAGATCATTTGGCATTATTTACAAAGGCGATTTACATAGTACATACCTGAACTAAAGCAGCGGCTACGAAATCATTTACATGATCAAAATATATATATATATAGAGAGAGAGAGAGAGAAAGAAACTAGAAGGTATTTTCAACATGAAAACTGGAAGTAGTAATACAAGGATAAACAATATATATGTTCATATCTCTTTGTTTATACAAATACAAGTGAAAAGAAAAACATATACATTGTTCGTACAAATGCAAAACAAGAAGATAAGATAATTCATTTTAAACATCAAGTTCGGTATGTCATGTTTCTTTCAAGCAACAGTAAATCGATTTGTCACCATAAGATCTGAAACAGAAAAGAAAAGATCATGAGCAGTTAAAATGAAACAAACGAATATATTGTATATATTCATACGTCAAACCTGTACAATGAACAACTAAATATATTTATATATACGGTCGAAATCTCATGAACAAATCCACAAAAGGATTGTTCTGCCATTCATTAAATACAGGGTGAGCATGTTATAGTGGAGATTTTCAAAATAGAATTGACAATTCAATAGACCTAACCTATACACAAACAGTTCGATCATATCTGAGCAAATTGGTACATGAAAATCTAAACACAAGATCTACCATATGTTTTCAAATATCTGTAGGAAATAAACAATTCATGGTCACAATCCTCGGTTCAATCACGGTTTCAGACCAACAGTATTGAATTCAATACTTAGTTCAACCAAATTTCTGCTAAGTCATTTCATAGCTATCAAATTTCCTATCACTAGTACACAAAACTGAAAAGAAAAAAAAACCAGTGGCCTAGGAATAGCCGAATCAACCTAGGATACACAGTGATAGACATTCATCTTATCTAGATCGATCAAACTACTATAAATAGGTACCGCACATATGTGTTTCATCACCACAGAAAGCAACAAAAACAACACAATAAACTAGAAAAACCCTCCGAACAATTGAAAAATCAAACAAAAATTTTACAGCAATCAAAATAATCAAGTAAAATACTTATCTGAGTTTGAAATGCACCATCTTCGTCTCGGTATCATCTTCGAATTGTTTCGAGATAAATTTGCTCGAACCAAATAATTTGGGTTTTTCCACTAGAGGGGCTTCAGGTTTGAGTCTCTGGAGTTCGTAGCGGATAAGAGGAGGTAGGGTTGACCGTGTGGAAGGGAGCGATCGTTGCTGAAAGGATTCAGGGATTTAGGTTTGGCGGAGCGATAGAAAACTAGAAGGCAAGCGAATGACCGGTGCATGGTTGCATAAAGGGGATGCAGTGTATTTTTCCGATTGTCGATGAAGACGGAAGGGAGGAAAAGGGGATCCGATTTCGTGGTGGAAGGGTTTATTTTGAGGCGGCGGATTAGTTATGGCAAGAAGAAGATCCGATAGGTTCAATATGGTGTAAGTAGGGGTGCGTGCTGGGTTATTTTCGTGATGGGCTGAACAAAATCGAGTAAGGCTCAAGTCTTAATTAAATTATAGTTTATTTAAATGTTTGTATAAACTTAGAATAATGATTTCGAATGCATATGATATCAGAATTCAGTGAAACTGAAACCATCAGGACCATGTTGACGAGCGCTATAACTTGGAGCTGGTTGGGTCAATATCAAAAGCAAATGGAAATTTTAGCCGAATTAAACACCTGTTTAATTAGACTAAAACAAACAGTTATCGAAAAATTTGAAATCAAAGTGAGTTAAACTCACTCAGTTCTTCCCATTTATATTTTATATAAATTGGGTTTTTATTTTGTGTGTTCTGTTTGCCAATGGTTGACTGTTTGCTAATTATATATTTATTTGCTGATTTAACTGATGAAATTAATTGTTTAATTTCAGTGAAATACCAAATCATTATTTTAATGATTGGTTCCAATAAAGGTAACTTACCTTGTTGGTCACGTTCATAAAATAAACGTTCTAAAATTGTTTGAATTGTTTGTGAACTGGTTGATGTTAATGGTCGTTATTTGTTGTTATCAGTTAAATGAAACTGAATGATTTGATTTGAGATAACCAGTTTGATACAGGGAAGAACAGGTTGGAGGAATCCAATGGGATTCCTCAAAATATATAATTTATTTTCATATAATCACATATGAGCTGTCATGTTTGGATGATTGATTTGATTGGTGATCATTGACTGAAAATTCAACCTGTGTTTTTTTTAACCAATGGGCAGTATTGGTTGAGTACTGGGCAGCATATGGCCGATAAAATAAATTGTTTTCTTTATATTGATTTACCGTCAGGTAAATCGATAGAACTGAAGTTATAAAATTTATTTTATAACTAGAGATAGATTTTGAAATATATTTTATTTTGAATAAAAGTTTGTTAAAAGGAAACAAATATTCATTATTTATTTTTAAATTTTAATTAATTATTAATTGATTTTATAGAGTCAATTCTGATGTTAATCAGATTTACAAATACGAGAATAGAAAATAATGTAACGGTTAAAATTTGATAATTGTTTTTTAAGAAACAAATTAAATGGAATTTATGTGAATTAATTAGATTGATAATTAATAAAAAGGGAAAACGAATTGGAATCGGTTAACGAGATAATCGTGTTTTCAGTTGACTAAATAGACCGTTTAATTGGGATTGATTTTTGAATTAGTGTGTTTTGAATAGTTAAACGAATATTGTTTTAATCCTAATAAGATTTAAAAAAAAGAGGAGATTGGTAAAAGTGAATTTGGGTAAAGAAGTGGGTCGTAGGATGGTATAACCAAATCTAATTTATAATGGAATTTGTTTTGAAACTGTAATAGAATATTGGTTTGATTACAACTTATATTTATCTGAGGATAGGAACGTTGTTGAACAAGGTCTGAGAGGTAATTAATATACCCCAACTTGAACAACTTCAGGATTATCTGAAGATGATATTAGTGGTAATCATAAAAGAGGTTAGTGATAATTTATTATTTCCATTAGGGAAATAATAGTGTGATGTTTGGTGGAAATTTGGAGAATATACGATGTAAAGGAAATTAATAAGAAGGAAATGTAAAGTTGAGTTTTATTTTATTATTTCAAGAATAGAATAAAAGATATTACGTAACGTTGATTACGAATAATAAGTTAAGTGGATTTCCCAAGTTTAAATAATAAAGAATAATGTAACAAATGTTTTGAAAGGAGAATTAAGTGGAAATTTAATATGGTTATAAGTTATTTCACTAAGTATTAATATGAAATGGTTTTTGAGAACATTAGTACATTAAGTAAAATTCAAATATCATATTTTTAAATATTAAAAGAGTTAGAAGTTTTAATTTAAACAGAAGTGAATCAGTTGTTTTATTTAAAAGGCCAAGTGATGTTGAATACTGAACAAGTGAACTCATTGGATTGTCATGATTGAATCACTGTATATTTTGATAGTTAAATCACCGACTATCAAAGCTGTCCAATACGATTGTTGGTACGGAAAGACCGGGATCGAATTTATATTCGAAAACCATTCCGACCAACAAATACGTGAAGATATCAGAAGATGATCGAGATGGATCATTGAAGACCGTGGATTTTCATAAATGGAAGAACCACTAATATTCTCCACCTGGCAAGTAGAGATAAGCTGTGATTCTGTCGTGGTTGGAATCTACGGGTTGCAAGGACTTCTCGCTAGGAAACAACCCAGCTTAGTAAGATTCTTTAAAAGCTTCAAGATAGTTGATGTATGGTTTGGAGTCTCTTTCCTTGGCTATGGCTGTTGGACACACTCTATGGGGATTGATGCAGTTTTAATCATGTTTTATGCTTCTTTATTTAAAAACCTAGAAAGAAATGATGTTGTAATGTTTTGGAAGTTGTTATGAGACAATTATGGAAACATGTTGTATGAACAAGTATTTTATGAAATAAAAGTCTGATGTTTTCCGTTGCTTATATATATGTGTGTGTGTGTGTGTGTGTGTGTGTTTATGTGTGTGTGTGTGTGTGTTTATATCTGTCTTGTGTTTTGTCTGTGACTTTTACTTACAAACCTCCACCAAAGTTAAGGCAGTCCCTTGTGAGTGACCTTAATGGAGGGTGGGGTGTTTCAACGAAAAGACACATGTAATTATACAGCAGGACCTTCTGGGGCACCTCATTAACGATTTCTCCTAGATGCTTTATTTTATAGTGCTTATCTTCTCAAATCCTATCTTGAAAACCTTAGGTAGAAATATTTCTGTAGAAAGCTTAGCTTATCTGTATGATCATCCAGTTTGCACTCTCTTTAATTCTGGTGCATCACACTCCTTTATTTCATCAACTTTAGTAGAATCTCTGCACCTAGACACTAGTATGGTAGAAGATCCCTTGGTTGTTTCGAATCCAACTGGGGGCTCGGCTTATTTGTCGATGGTTTGCTTGGATTTGAAAATTTCTATTCTAAGTGTTGAATTTAGATGTAGTGCCTTTGTTCTGGACTTCTCAGGATATGGACTGATCTTAGGCATGGACTGGTTATCCAGTAATGGTGCCATTTTTGATTGTGAGAAAAGAGTGGTTAGGCTCTTGACTCGATTCGGTAACACTCTAGAAATTTCTTGTAATCCCTTGAATGTTGTTATGCTTAGTTATCTAGAGTCGCTTGACGCTTCTGTTGCGAATTTACAGTCGGTTAGAGTAGTCCCGGAATATCCGGATGTCTTTGAAGAGGTGAAAGGCTTACCTCCGAAGCGGGAAATAGACTTCCTTATATATCTTGTGGATAATGCAAAGCCCGTAGCTCTGCCTGTTAGACACATGACTCCAAAAGAGAGAAAGGAGCTCAGTAAGAAAGTTAAGGAGCTTCTCGAGAAGGGGTTTATAAGAAGGAGTAACTCGGAATGGGGTGCTCCAGTGGTGTTTGCCACCAAAGCAGATGGTTCACTACGTCTTTGTGTGGACTATAGGGAGCTAAACAAGCTGACTAAAAAGAATAGACCCCCGCATCCCCGAATAAACGATTTGTTTGATCAGCTTGTAGGTGCATCGGTCTTCTCCCAACTTGATCTGGCTACTGGGTTCCATCAGCAAAGGGTAGCTGAAGGTAGCATTGATAAAAGGGCGTTTAGAACCCCAGACGGTTTCTTCGAGTGGCTTGTCATGCCTTTCGGCCTGACAAATGCACCCGCTTATTTTGTGGACCTAATAAGCAGGGTGTTTAGAGAATTCCTCAATAAGTTCGTGGTGGTCTTCGTAGATGATATTTTGATCTTCTCAAGAAATAAGGAAGAACATGCTCAGCATTTGAAAGAGATCATGGATACTCTCCGTGCACATCAGCTAAAAGCCAAATTCTCCAAGTGCCACTTTTGGAGAGAAGAAGTAAGATTTCTGGGGCATATAGTGTCCAAAGAGGGGTTGGCTGTGGACCCCGCGAAAGTGGTGGCAGTGCAAGATCGGAAGACACCAAGAAATTCAATCGAAGTCCGAATCTTTCTTGGGCTAGCCGGTTTTTACCGAAAATTCATTAGGGATTTCGCGAAAATCTCAGCTCCAATCACAAGGCTAACAAAGAAGAATCTGGCATTCACTTTAGATTTGGATTGCGAGTTTGCTTTCCAACGATTAAAAAGGGCTCTCACGACAGCCCCAGTTCTGACTTTGCCGGATGGAAGAAAAATGTTCATAGTATATACGGATGCTTGTGGTACGGGGCTAGGCGTTGTTCTGATGCAAGAAGGGAGGGTAGTAGCTTACGGTGGAAGACAATTGAAAGTGCAAGAAAAGAACTACCCAACCCACGATCTTGAGTTGGCCGCCATCGTATTTGCGCTTAAGTCTTGGAGCCATTATCTCCTAGGTGAGAAGTTCGAATTGTATACTGACCATAAATCGTTGAAGTATCTTTTCTCGTAGAAAGATCTTAACCTAAGGCCGCAAAGGTGGATTGAGTTCCTTGCCTCATATGACTTTGAAATTTCCTATACTCTTGGCAAAGGCAACATAGTAGCAGACGCGTTGAGCAGAAAGAAACTGACCCTAAGCCCTCTCTTTGTAGAAAGGAAAAGCTTGGAGTATATAGCCGGTTTTGATTTTAGTTCCTTCTCAGATTGTATACCTTGTTTATTGGCATCCCAAGAAGTACGTCCCACTCTTTTAGACTCGATAGGGGCCGCACAACGTGAAGACCCGCAGCTTGTGGATGTGATTGATAAACTAATTAGGGGTGAAACTTCCAGTCACCTCAATAGGTACTCCATCGATGATAAGGGTTGGCTGAGACGGGATGGAAGGCTATGCCTCCCACAAGCTAGGGATTTAGTGAAGAAGGTTCTCGAGGAGACCCATCATTCCAAGATGACAATACACCCAGGTGGAGACAAGATGTACAAGGACGTAAGGATAGTTTTCTATTGGAACGGCATGAAGAAGGACGTAGCAGATTTCGTTTCTAAGTGCGTGACATGCCAACAGGTCAAGGCGGAACAAAAGAAACCTGGAGGACTGCTTCATCCTCTAGAAGTCCCGCAACGGAAGTGGGATAGCATTTCAATGGACTTCATTGACAGGTTGCCTAGGTCAAGAAGAGGCAATACTAGCATTTGGGTAATAGTGGACAGGCTTACTAAAAGCGCCCACTTTATACCTATCAAGCGTAGGAGGACCGCTTCGTCTCTAGCTTCTCTTTATCTCAAGGAAATAGTTCGACTCCATGGGATACCCTCCATAATAGTGAGTGAAAGAGACCCCATCTTCGCGAGCGAATTTTGGTGGAGTCTGCGAGAAGCTGTCGGCATACAGCTATGCTTGAGCCCGGCCTATCACCCCCAAACCGATGGTCAGACAGAATGGGTGAATAGAGTACTAGAAGATCTTCTGAGACTGTGCGTTCTTGACTTCGGAGGGACTTGGGAGGATCACCTTCCTTTAGTGGAATTCTCCTATAACAACACTTACCAAGCCACCATCGGTATGGCGCCCTTCTAAGCCTTGTATGGAAGACCGTGCCGATCACCAACTTGTTGGTGGGAGTCCACTGACAAGATTATACTTGGGCCAGACATGATTAGAGAGACTTCAGAAAAAGTGGACTTGATGCAAAGGAGAATGAAGACTGCCCAAGACAGACAAAAATCCTAAGCCGATAAAAGAAGGACCGACCTTGAGTTTGAGGTTGGGGACAGGGTTTTCCTTAAGGTATCCCCTTTAAGGAACGTCGTTCGCTTTGGATCCGCAGGAAAGCTAGCACCAAGATTTGTAGGACCATTCCCTATCATCGAGAAGATTGGGAAAATGGCTTATAGAGTAGATCTGCCTGAAAGATTGGATGGAATTCACAACGTCTTTCATGTTTCTCATCTCCGGAAATGTCTACATGAATCAGCGGAAGTGGTGGAGCCAAGCATTCTAGAAGAAGCCGAAGTGGAACGCGAAGCAACTGTGAGGAGAGTTCCAACTCGAATCTTAGGAACTGAAATAAAAAAGCTACGTAATCGTGAAGTGAAGCTTGTTAAGGTTCATTGGAGCGACGCCGAGGAAGACGCGACTTGGGAAACTGAGGGCAGAATACGCGCGGCCTACCCTTTTCTTTTTGAGGGTACATCTTTGACCTCTCTTTTTCCTTAAGTTGTGCTTGTATCTATCTTTTTAGGTATATCTCCTCGATATGATCTTTTATCCTTAGGTAGAAACCCCTTTGGATGTAAACATGTATTTGAAACATGTAATGGTTAATGGCTGCAAGTGGTTGCTAGTGGTTGCTCGTGGATGCATATACACACACAACCTAGGTTTTAGATCGGCTCAGTCACTTCATACTGCATATGCATATATGTATTCATATTTGTATGTGGTTGAAACTTGATATGTTGTCATATGGATGTCGCATTTGTAGTGATGGTTGCGCAATCATGTAGAATTATGAGTAAGGACAAATTTGCATACATAATGGGCTCATGACACTTACATGATTTGCATTAAGGAGGTCAACTGGATCAGTAGACCGCCTGATTTTGCATTAGTTAAGGACATATACACACACTGCATATAATCATAAAGCATTAGAAGTCTTTTAAGGACAATGGATGCCTGCGTTTGTTGGTTGAGTATATGGACGATTGGACGTTAGGACTTACGTTCTCCTAGACTTGAAGATTTCGGGGACGAAATCCTTTAAGGAGGGGAAAATGTAACACCCCGAGTTTTCTGTTAACTGTAACTTAACAAATTAAAGTATAATCAATTCTAAATGATGGAATTAAGGGAAATGGGTTACGCCATTGCGTTCGTCTCGCAATTCTGCTTGTTCCGAGTTTGTGTAAAAAGGATACAGTATGAAGAAGATATGGACGAACGAAGTTTGGCAGAAAAACCAGAAACGGGTAAGAATGCACTGGCGCACTTGGGAAGTGCGCCAGTACAATTTAGCACTGGCGCACCTGCCAAATGCGCCCAGGCCAGAAACCCTGCTTGGTCAGGCCTTGGCTAGCCTGGTTAGGTTCTGGTCGATTTCTGAGGCTTGGTTGAGTCACTAGGGCTTACATGTCGCTTTTTGATTGGCTTCTCTTGAGATGGATGGTCTGGATTCATTCTAGCTTCATCGACGGCTCTAATCAGATTAAAATTCTATAAATACAACTCAAGTCTAATCCTAAATTCACACAAATAATATAATACTAAAGCCGCCATGCTGCTGGAAAGAAGCTAGGAGTGGCCGTCAATTAGAAAGCTTAGAGACAAGCCAATACTAAAGTAAAACACGAATCAAAACAACGTTAGTCTACCCAAAGGAAAGCATATCAAATTCAGAATTCAAGTTCGTCGTTCGTTGTAAGTACAGTGATTTTTCCGATGAGAATAAAACTAAGACTTGATTCGATGTAAATTGGAAGTGGAATTGTGCTATTATGTAACAACGATGTTAATTCATATCTATGTATTGAAATGATTGTGTTGCGAATGAAATTGGGATGTTTGTGGTATAATTAAGATTGATGTTGATCCTATTGTACTTTTAGAATGACAACAACATCACAAGTAAATCGTATAGTTCATGTATATGTGATTATATAGGTCGTTTGTGATTAGAACCTCATATATATACTTTATGCTAGAAACCTTTATGCCTAAAAGGTTATGTTCATATACATGCCCCTATGTTTATACAAAAGTTGCATGTTCCTAATTGGATCCATGTCAAGATCCACTTTAGTACATGTTTCATGTTGTAATTAGATATGCGATTGGATCTAGTTCACACCCTTGTCATAAAGTTATACATATTTATGAAAATGTCATATTCTTGTCATATGCTAGTGATGTTCGATGTTATGCTTAGATCCAAAAAACAAGTTTAGACTTATGTTTTCTAAATCATATGCTAATTCATGTGACACCTATTTGGTTAGACCCTTACTTCAATGCAAATTTACATATATGTAAATTGATTTAGGCTATGTTGCAAATTCACATATATGTTTATTGACTATTTTGCAAGTTCACATCTATGACATTCATGTTGGCTATTTTGCAAGTTCACACCTATGATGTTCATATTGACTATGCCAAAAACGCCAAGTTTACACCTATGTCATGTTTATGTATGTGAATTCCCTTATGCCTATTTGTGTGCGCTAAATGAGGCTAAGTTTTAGCCTAATATTATATGTTAAAACTATGCGAACGAAAATTAGGCTAAGATTGTTAGCCTAATGTTTAAACGGGGTAACGTTGGGAATATTAGTAAAACTTAACATAAAAATATATGAAATTGGCATGTTTGTCACATGCCAAAATTGGTGGCATTTAAACGGTATAAATTCTTATACCAAAAATGTTAAACATGGAATGTGGGCCATAACATTTAATTGTTGACAAAATTACATATATTAAGTAATAAAGACAAATATGTAAATGTTGAAAATACAAATATGCTTAACACGAGGTTGGATTGAGTTGTGATGTAAACCTGCCCGGACCCGCTCGGCTGTCCATTAGTTACAACAATACCTATCCAATGTGGGTGGTTAAGCATTGAGCGCAATAAGGACCCGAGGTTAGACTGAGTTACGATGTAAATCTGCCCGGAACCGACTGACACATCCAGTAACCATAACAATATCTATCTAATGTAAGTGGCCGGTGCATTAAAAGGCTAAGTACAGACAAGTCAAGATGGTAGGGTTAAGTTAACAAAAACACTTAACCAATTCAACATGTTAATTAAACTGATGGGTGGGGTTAGGTAAATACAGACACTTAACCACTTAACATGTTTGACTAGAAAACCCTAGTGACGGGGACCCATTTCAGCAGTAACCCAATTAGGTATTATGGTACCCTGAAACTAGGCAGGGTGGGGCACGATTACTGGGCTGATTGTAAGCGGTCAAAGCGACGGCGGTGGGTGCAATAGTGTGGGTTCTAACGGAGTGCGGGCGTGCACACACTTCGGAGCAGACAAACAGGGCACTGGGGGAACCAGTAGTATAACCTATGAATTTTAAGTATTGTGTCGGGTCGCCACCATGGGACTAGATACACCCCACGGTGGGGCCAGCATAGGTATCTATAATATTTGAGGGCCGTAAGACACATGTAATTATGCGAGTAGGAGCCGATTGTTAGAATAAGGGGATCACTTCACCCTCGGCATGGAGTGCCAGTTTAGAACTAATGCATGTTGGTGCAGAGATATAGTGTGGGGTGCGATAGTATATTCATTTCAAAACTACTTTATCTTAGTTTATGATACTTTCCTGTTTCCAGTTTATATCTATCTTGCCCTTATTCTTATTATCATACTGAAGAGTCATTAGACTTAACAGGCTTTATGTCTGATCCTATTTTCTTTCGTCTTCTTTTCTTCCGTCCCCCCCCCCCCTCGGTCCAAAGGGAGGAAACAACCCAGCTTAGTAAGATTCTTTAAAAGCTTCAAGATAGTTGATGTACGGTTTGTAGTCTCTTTCCTTAGTTATGGCTGTTGGACATACTCTATGGGGATTTATGTAGTTTTAATCACGTTTTATGCTTCTTTATTTAAAAAACAAGACAGAAATGATGTTGTAATGTTTTGGAAGTTGTTATGAGACAATTATGGAAATGTGTTGTATGAACAAGTACTTTATGAAATAAAAGTCTGATGTTTTCCGCTGCTTATATATATATATATATATATATATATATATGTTTATATCTGTCTTGTGTTTCATCTATGACTTTTACTTACAAACCTCCACCAAAGTTAAGGCAGTCCTTTGTGAGTGACCTTAATGGAGTGTGGGGTGTTTCACTTGGTATTAGAGCATAGATTTACCAGACTAGATAAAAAATATGAAACTATTTCCAAAAAGAAGTTTAAAGAAGCATCTTTTTTCAAGAAAAAGTGTTGTTTTTAAAAGGCATAATTCCCCAAAAGCCATACGCACTATCTCTCTCTATCCCTTTGTCTTGAATCTTTCCTTTTCGTTTCAGCATGTCTAGGGACCTTACTCCCCAGCTACAGACGCTTTTACTCCTCCTCATCCTCTACATGAAACAGCAAGCGGAAGAATCGCAGAACGAGAAGACGGATAATAGTCAAGGAGGAAAGGGCCACAACAATAATAACAAGACACGTGAGAAAAGGAAATGTTATTTCTGTGGCATTGTTGGGGATATAGTCCAGGATTGTAGAAAGAAGAAGATGAAGATGGGGGCATGCTTTCAGTGTGGTAATATTGGACATATCAGCAAGAACTGCCATAAGAAGCAAGGGCAAGGCCCGCAAGCATGACCTTCTGGGGGTACCTCTTTAACTTTTTCTCCTAGATGCTTTATTTTATCTTTCTTATCTTCTCAATCATCTTGAGAACCTTTGGTAGAAATATTTCTGTAGAAAGCTTAGTTTATCTGTATGATCATCCAGTTCGCACTCTTTTGATTCTGGTGCATCACACTCCTTTATTTCATCTACTTTAGTAGAATCTCTGCACCTAGATACTAATATGATATAAGATCCCTTGGTTGTTTCAAATCCAATTGGGGGCTCGGCTTATTTGTCGATGGTTTGCTTGGATTTGAAAATCTCTATTCTAAGTGTTGAATTTAGATGTAGTGCCTTTGTTTTGGGCTTCTCAGGATATGGACTGATCTTAGGCATGGACTAGTTATCCAGTAATGGTGCCATTTTTGATTGTGAGAAAAGAGTGGTTAGGCTCTTGACTCGGCTCAGTAACACTCTAGAAATTTCTTGCAATCCCTTGAATACTGTTATGCTTAGTTATCTAGAGTCGCTTGACGCTTCTGTTGAGAATTTGCAGTCGGTTAGGGTAGTCCAGGAATATCCGGATGTCTTTGAAGAGGTGAAAGGCTTACATCCGAAGCGGGAAATAGACTTCCGCATATATCTTGTTGATAATGCAAAGCCCGTAGCTCTGCCTGTTAGACACATGGCTCCATAGGAGAGAAAGGAGCTCAGTAAGCAAGTTAAGGAGCTTCTCGAGAAGGGGTTTATAAGAAGGAGTATCTCGGAATGGGATGCTCCAGTGGTGTTTGCCACCAAAGCAGATGGTTCACTACGTCTTTGTGTGGACTATAGGGAGCTAAACAAGCTGACTAAAAAGAATAGACACCCGCTTCCCCGAATAGACGATTTGTTTGATCAGCTTGTAGGTGCGTTGTTCTTCTCCCAACTTGATCTGACTACTGGGTTCCATCAGCTAAGGGTAGCTGAAGATAGCATTGATAAATCGGTGTTCAGAACCCCAGACGGTTTCCTTGAGTGGCTTGTCATGCCTTTCGGTTTGACAAACGCACCCGCTTATTTCGTAGACCTAATGAGCAGGGTGTTCAGAGAATTCCTCAATAAGTTCATGGTGTTCTTCGTAAACGATATTTTGAGCTTCTCAAAGAATGAGGAAGAACATGCTCAGCATCTGAAAGAGATTATGGAAACTCTTCGAGTTCATCAGCTAAAAGCCAAATTCTCCAAGTGCCACTTTTGGAAAGAAGAAGTAAGATTTCTTGGGCATATTGTGTCCAAAGAGGGGTTAGCTGTGGACCCCGCGAAGTGGTGCCAATGGAAGATTGGAAGACACCAAGAAATTCAACCGAAGTCTGAAGCTTTCTTGGGCTACCGGGTTTTTACCGAAAATTCACTAGGGATTTCGCGGAAATCTCAGCTCCACTCACAAGGCTAACAAAGAAGAATCTGGCATTCACTAGGGATTTGGATTGCGAGTTTGCTTTCCAACGATTAAAAAAGGCTCTCACAACAGCCCAAGTTCTGACTTTGTCGGATGGAAGCAAAATGTTCACAGTATATACGGATGCTTGTGGTACGGGGCTAGGCGTTGTTCTGATGCAAGAATGGAGGTTAGTAGCTTATGGTGGAAGACAATTGAAAGTGCATGAAAAGAACTACCCAACCCACGATCTTGAGTTGGCCGCCATCGTCTTTGCGCTTAAGTCTTGGCGCCATTATCTCCTAGGTGAGAAGTTCAAATTATATACTGACCATAAATCGTTGAAGTATCTTTTCTCGCAGAAAGATCTCAACCTAAGGCAGCAAAGGTTGATGGAGTTCCTTGCCTCATATGACTTTGAAATTTCCTATACTCCCAGCAAAGGCAACGTAGTAGCAGACGCGTTGAGCAGAAATAAACTGACCCTAAGCACTCTCTTTGTAGAAAGGCAAATCTTGGAGTATATAGCCTGTTTTGACTTTAGGCCCTCCTCATATTTTATACCTTGTTTATTGGCATCCCTAGAAGTACGGCCCACTCTTTTAGACTCGATAGGGGCCGCACAACGTGAAGACCCGCAGCTTGTGGATGTGATTGATAAACTAATTAGGGGTGAAACTTCCAGTCACCTCAATAGGTACTCCATCGATGATAAGGGTTGGCTGAGACGGGATGGAAGGCTATGCGTCCCACAAGCTAGGGATTTAGTGAAGAATGTTCTCGAGGAGACCCATCATTCCAAGATGACAATACACCTAGGTGGAGACAAGATGCACAAGGACGTAAAGAGAGTTTTCTATTGGAATGACATGAAGAAGGACGTGGCAGATTTCGTTTCTAAGTGCGTGACATGCCAACAGGTCAAGGCGGAACAAAAGAAACCTGGAGGACTGCTTCATCCTCTAGAAGTCCCGCAATGGAAGTGGGATAGTATTTCAATGGACTTCATTGACGGGTTGCCTAGGTCAAGAAGAGGCAATACTAGCATTTGGGTATTAGTGGACATGCTTACTAAAAGCACCCACTTTATACCTATCAAGCGTAGGAGGACCGCTTCATCTCTAGCTTCTCTTTATCTCAAGGAAATTGTTCGACTCCATGGGATACCCTCTGTGACGATCGGGAATTTCGCTCGGTCCGAACCAGTCGCTAAACCGATCCAAGACGTCCGAAACGCCCTATCGTTTGAGAACAAGACAAAACAGAACGCATACAAAAGAACATTTCATTGTATTTTACAACAATGCATCAGATTACAAGAATATACAGAGTATAAATGAAATAAATACAACACAGAAATATCAGAGATTTAAATTACATTTAAATACATCGCACCGGAAAATAATACAATACACAACTGAAGGAGATATACGGATACAAAGCTTTCCGGATATCGTTCCAGCTGTAAACCAGGATCCTGTGAATATAAATCTGCAAAACCAAAACTACTAGCTGCCCGTGTCAAAATAGGGGCACCCAGAGTTTAGGTCAAAACAATAAACTCCAGGTCAGTCATGTGACTGGTGTGAGAACTAAAACAGTTATTAATCTTTATTTTTAAAGTTAGGCAAATCAAGGGACCACGCCGTATAACACGGAACGAGTTTCCTCCAAAGAATACCAGTGCATAAAACAAACAGCGCAATGCTAAATAAAGAAAAATGAAGCTGTTATAAGACCCAGGTCCTATCACACAATGCAACGGAAGCCGAGGGATAGGGTTTTCCCTTATAACAGCCAAAGAATGCTTGATACGTTTGAAACAAATCATTTGATACTATAATAAGTGCATAGTGTATAAAACAACTTCAAATCATAAGTATCAATCATAGACGGCATGAATGCCCCATACCACTATGTCGCCATATATAAGTTTACAATCAAAACCGCAAGACGTCGTATTGGAAGTTGGGTTATCATTTATGGTATGAACCGAGGCTAGGGGCAAGATCCTCAACCGATTCGAGACAATCTAGCCCATGTCTCAGGACCCAGACTCAGTTGGGCCTTGGATCGTCAGGGCCGGTCCACCGATGTGGATTATTATGCCTGAACACTACGTTTCTCCGCCCTTTGGGGCGTAAGCCTGGCCCGTCAGCCGACCAGAAGCATCGGCCGAAACCGATATCATGAGGCGCCTCGCTTTTCAGCAAGTAATAATAAGCAACATCCACATGAGTCATACTCGTCAGCCAGTTCAAGCACTGACGCCACTCCTAACTAGAAAGAAACGCATGTCCTCCCTGATGTCCATCTCCCGTTTTTAGTTCATACCGGGTGTGATACTCGCGAATCAACATTACACAAAGCTACGCCACACAAGGCCGTGCTTTGATCATCAACCACAAGACTTTGCTTTTCAACAAAAGCCTTGATCCATGCAACTCAGCATGCCACATTGTCAGTCCATACTGTACCACTGATTTCTACCAATATATAACCTCTAGGCTCGTACGTCTCAGAGAAGGGTGTATAGCAAGAGAATAAATTCTCTGCCACCAAACAGATATATATTTAGCAGAGATCACCAATACAGTATAAAGGAATACAACGTCAGACACACTATCCATTTACAAGTCCGTTCTGGGTCTGAACGAAACCGGAGGCACTTTCCTCGCATATCCATCCATCTCCAAGTACGTCTGGACGACCACCAACTATTTCCATCCTCTTGGGTGTACAGCCCAATCAGGATCGTCGGTAATTATCCAAACGATGTGAAGACTTCCGGTCTTCAACCACCGTCTTCATCTTCGACATATCGTCGAATCGGTTATTCAGAATGGGTATAAACCCGGCCTTTCCGAACAACCCGCGTATATTAAAAATAAATGTTACATAAACACAACATACGCCTCATTCCAATTCATTAGTTACTAACCGTAAATTAATCAAGAGAATAATTCCCCAATTATTAACCCCGAAGGCCGAAACCAACATCAAATCAATATCCAGAAAACCATTCTGCTTAGCTAACCGACAGTTAGTTTCTAAATTTCACATTCATAGGGAAAGGTTCCCATTAATTTTATCCAAGATAAATTTCTTGAATTTATTCTTTAATCTATTTTTGAATATCAATTCAAACTAGTCGGGATTAGCGAACCTTACCGAAGTAATCATTTGTTTTAATTTCTCAATCCCAACCTATTCATCCCATGAAGTAAAACTGGTTATACTTCATATCTAACACCACGGTGTTATCGATAAATTCAATTACCATTTCACGTTCAAATCTAATTAAAGATTTAACTATCGCCTGGAGCAAAACTGGTGGTACTCCATTTTCGATCTTTTCAATCTAATTAAAGATTCCTTAAAACTCCACTTAGTTTTAATCTTTAACTGGGTTAAAGAATCAGTGTCATTTAAAACACAGTTCACGATAAACCCAAAATCACATTCATTAATTATCGGGTTAAAGAACGAGTGTTATTTAAAACACTGTCCACGATAAACCCAAAAATAATATCAATTCAATTCCAATTAAATATCATTTAATTGGTACCCTTCATTAAATCTAAAATAAAAAGATTTAATCTTTTCTCAACTGGGTTCAAGAACAGTGTTAGTGAAGACACCATTCACGACAAACCCGAATCACATTTGATATTAAATACAAGGTTCTGAATAGAAAATGTATCGGCTTATATTCAATATCAGATTCTACGACCAACAGATATCGTATTGGAAATAACGATATATATATCTTTCAAATTTCCATAGCAACATCTGTATAATCATGAAATCAAACATCGAAATATTCCGAAGACAATTTTGATTCAAATCCATTCCAATGCAATTATTGGAAGTTCTGGTTATTTTCAAATCCAATTTATTTATTTTAAAAATAAATAAATTACTATTCTAGTTCAAAACTAGTTCATTTCGATAAAAATCTATTTTTATCTTTTCAAATATGGAGTTTTTCATCCCAATTCTTCACAAATCATTTCTTATGATTTTACACAAATTATTACTATTATTAATAATTTTATCAAGGCCCGCACAGTGATTTCCATCATTGGCCATCGAACTGCACTTACAGCGACCTTTTTCAAATTTGATTTGGACATAATTCCAAATCCAACCGTTAGATTTCAAATTTCCAATATTTGTTAGAAAGCTCTTTTCGATACGAACCCAACGGTTCCGGTTTTAGGAGAATCCGACGGTCGGATCTCCCGTAATATCCACTTGAAATTAATGGTCGAAATTCACAAACTGCCGCGGCGCGGCGCGTTCTATTCAGGCCATTATATTATATATATATATTATATATAATATATAATTCGTCGATTTCTATTTAAAAATGAATTTTATAAATAGTTTTGAATTCGTTTCAAAAACATTTTGTAATAACCCGAAAATCTGGGCCAGTTTAAAATTTTTATTTTGGCAATTTTAGCGAATTCTGATTATTTAAAATGAATTATTTTAAATAATATCGACGAGAAATTTATTTTGAATATAATTAGAACGTATATATTATATACGTCGTCGTTAGAATATAAATAATTATATATAATTATAAATGGAATTGAAAATGGCGCGGTAGTTCGATAATTCGATTTCAAACTTCAATTGAATGTACCGGGTGCAAAACAATCCGGATTTTAGTGAAACCAAAAATAGCGGGATCTAATTGATAATATCTTTCCAACAAATCCGACAAATCAAAATTTAGTAGCAAGAATCAAAAGATATGTCCAGTTGAAAATTCTGAATAGTCGCTATGGAATTCAGGCCCTTAAAAATGGACATTATGCAAGTGACCTCGGATTTCGATGAAACTAGTTTTGTTAGGACCGTATCGTCAGTACGAAGCTAGAAAATATTTTTCAGGAATTTTTCTAGTTAGTATGTGACCCCGGTAATTGGAAATGTACGTTTAAAATTCAATATACTGATTTCAAAGTAAATTCAACGGAAACTGATTCAAACAGTCGAATCAGCTTACGGTACATATCCCATTGTGTTCGAAATGGGGGTAAAACGCTATGGACGACAGTCGGTGGGTCTCGTTTCGACTTCGAAAGAAAAGTCAACTAAGGAGATTAAAATAAAATAAAATAATAAAAATAAAATAAAAGAAATATCTTCCCTCTCCCCTATACGTTCTGCCCCCCCCCCCCCCCAATTTCATATTTCAGAAGAATAAAAAAAAAGAAAAAAGAAAAAAAAAGAAAACGAGATCGTCCCTCCGCCCACCTCCCTATCGACCGTCGTACGCCTCGCCAGACTCCCCCTCCGCCATCCCTCTCTCTCTCCTCTCCATCCCTACCGAACTGATCTTCTATCGTGGAGCCTCGGGCGCAATTTTTTCTTCTCCAATCGAGCCGTTCGAGGCCATTTTCCGACTATTCGGAGGCGGCGAGTTCATCATGGGTGGCACGCGCGGGAAGCTGGCATGGCAGGCATGGACGTGGAGCACTCCGATCATCTTCTAGGGCATGGTGGGGCCCGCAATTTCAAACCCTAACTCTGAGCAGTGCTTCGAACGGCGAGGACGAGTTCTACAGAGGAAGGTTTCTCTTTTTCATTTCCTGTTTAACTTATACATTTCTTAATTAATGATTGAAGTAATTAATTTTTGAAGTGAATAACATTGAAATAAAAATCAGTTTTTTTTTTAATTTATATATGAAAATCATTTGTTTGAAAATCAAGTTTTTACGTGAAGAGCATTGGTTTAAAAATAGCAAGTGTTTTAAATAAATTTTAATTGATTTTATTTTCAGATTTTATTTGAATAACATTGGATAAAAAATGAAATTTATATATATATATATATATGTAAATAGATTGGTATTGGAAAAAAAAAAAGGGAAATATACGTTGTTTTGAATAGAAAAATAGAATTTTTATATATTGAACTTCGATAGAAAAATAGAATTTTTATATATTGAACTTCGATAGAAAAATAGAATTTTTATATATTGAACTTCGATAGAAAAATAGAATTTTTATATATTGAACTTCGATAGAAAAATATAATTTTTATATATTGAACTTCGATAGAAAAATAGAATTTTTATATATTGAACTTCGATAGAAAAATAGAATTTTTATATATTGAACTTCGATAGAAAAATAGAATTTTTATATATTGAACTTCGATAGAAAAATAGAATTTTTATATATTGAACATCGAAAGAAAAATATAATTTTTATATATTGAACATCGAAAGAAAAATATAATTTTTATATATTGAACATCGATAGAAAAATATAATTTTTATATATTGAACATCGAAAGAAAAATAGAATTTTTATATATTGAACTTCGATAGAAAAATATGATTTTTTAAATATTGAATAGCGAAGTAAAAATTCGATTTTTATGTATGTAGTGTCTACGGGCAACGAAGATGACGAAGATGCGATAACGATGAAGATTTCTATCAATGAAGAGTCGTGGAGCTAGGATAGCTATATGTGAGAATTTACCACTCTTCAATTTATTTTCTAGTTATATATATATACTAGGATGCAGACGGTGTTTAGTAGCACCCGACACAATCGTCCACAGACCATGGACTTGTTTGTTTGACTGTTTGGTGATTGATTGCGATATTGGTTTGAATGTGGTTTGTGGTGTGAAAAATCGAATCGATAAATTGGTTAGGATTAGACGTGCGCCGTTATAAGGCGAAGGAGTAAGGCTAGGTTAGACTCTTACTCCAAATTTTGTGGTTTGCATAACGAATTGATTTGATTGATGTGTGAATGGCGTGGGCCTTCACTAGACCGGGGATAAGGCTAGGCCTTGTCCCGTTTCTAGTATCGTGCCGTTATGTCGCCGAAATTTTCTAAAATATGTTAGAAAAATAAAAATATCATTTTATTGAATAAATGAATTGAATAGGAATTCATAGATTGAAATAAAATGTTTTATCGTTAAAAATATAATTTTTAACGTGAATAAGAAAATAGTGAAGTGAGTAAATAAATATTCATTTACAAACCAGATGGTTTGTTTATGTACACTTATTTGAATGACATTGATTGGGACGATAAATTTTACACATCGCCCAACTGCACAACTAAAATCTGTGTTTGATTGTTTGAAACCCCACACGGGTGTTGGGATGAAATATGAATTTCACTCATCCTGATTGATTAAATATGTCGATCGATTGATTGACAGGCTGTTATAAGCGTTGAATATCTATATTTGATGCTTATACAGTGTAGTGCACTTTGGTTGATGGTTGATTATTTTCAATTTTATTATATACATGTGTTGTATGAAAATCCATACGATTAATTTTATATGGTAATTGATTGGGCCTCATTCCAATCGTGAAAATAAAGAATATCTTGATAATAGAATATTTGAAATAGAATATTTGAAATAGAATATTTGAAAATAGAAATTCATGAAGCCGTGTTGATTAGATTGACGCCATTTTGACGTAAACGATATTTATATCGATTTTATTCATTTTAAAATGAATATTGAAAAGTAATCTCGAAATCGAATATTTTGAATTGAATTGAAAACGATTTCGAAATGAATTGAAAACGATTTCGAAATGAATTGAATTGAAAACGATTTCGAAATGAATTGAATTGAAAACGATTTCGAAATGAATTGAATTGAAAACGATTTCGAAATGAATTGAATTGAAAACGATTTCGAAATGAATTGAATTGAAAACGATTTCGAAATGAATTGAATTGAAAACGATTTCGAAATGAATTGAATTGAAAACGATTTCGAAATGAATTGGATTGAAAACGATTTCGAAATGAATTGAATTGAAAACGATTTCGAAATGAATTGAATTGAAAACGATTTCGAAATGAATTGAATTGAAAACGATTTCGAAATGAATTGAAAGTGAATTGAAATGAATTCAAATTGAATTGAAATTTGAATTGAATAGAAATGAATTTTGAAACGAATTTATAAAGAAGAATTCAATTTTACTTTGAATAGAATTGGAAGTTGAAATAGATTTTGAAACGAATTTTAAAACTATTTATATAATTCGTTTTGAATAGAAAATCGACGAAGTATATATTATATATATTATATATATAATATAATGGCCTGAATAGAACGCGCCGCGCCGCGGCAGTTCGTGAATTTCGACCATTTATTTCAAACAGACATTGCGGGAGATCCGACCGTCGGATTCTCCTAAAACCGGAACCGTTGGGTTCGTATCGAAAAGAGCTTTCTAATGGATGTTAGAAATTTGAAATCTAACTGTTGGATTTGGAGTTACGTCCAAATCAAATTCGAAAAAGGTCGCTGTAAGTGCAGTTCGATGGCCATTGTTGGAAATCGACTGTACGGGCCTTGATAAAATTATTAAAAATAGTAATAATTTGTGTAAAATCATAAGAAATGATTTGTGAAAGTTTGGGATGAAAAACTCCATATTTGAAAAGATAAAAATAGATTTTTATCGAAATGAACTAGTTTTGAACTAGAATTATAATTCTATTTATTTTTAAATAAATAAATTGAATTCGAAAAGGGTTTTAAAAGTAACCAAAATTCCAATGATAGCATTGGAGTGGATTTGAATCGAAATTGTCTTCAGAATATTTCGATGTTGGAATTCGTGATTATACAGGTGTTGTTATGGAAATTTGAAAGATATATATTTATATCGTTATTTCCAATACGACATTTGTTAATCGTAGAATTTGGTATTGAATATAAGCCGGTATATTTTCTATTCAGAACCTTATATTGAATATCAAATGTGATTTGGGTTTGTCGTGAATGGTGTCTTCACTAGCACTGTTCTTGAACCCAGTTGAGAAATGATTAAACCTTTTTATTTAGATTTAATGAAGGGTACCAATTAAATAATATTTAATTGGAATTGAATTGATATTGATTTTTGGGTTTATCGTGAACAGTGTTTTAAACAACACTCGTTCTTTAACCTGATAATTAATGAATGTGATTTTGGGTTTATCGTGAACTGTGTTTTTTAAATGACACGGATTCTTTAACCCAGTCGAAGATTAAAACTAAGTGGAGTTTTAATGAATCTTTAATTAGATTGAAATGATCGAAAATGGAGTATCACCAGTTTTGCTCCAGGCGATAGTTAAATCTTTAATTAGATTTGAACGTGAAATGGTAATTGAATTTACCGATAACACTGTGGTGTTAGATATGAAGTATTCACAGTTTTACTTCATGGGATGAATAGGTTGGGATTGGGAAATTATAACAAATGATTACTTCGGTAAGGTTCGCTAATCCCGACTAGTTTGAATTGATATTCAAAATTTGATTAAAGAATAAATTCAAGAAATTATCTTTGATAAAATTAATGGGAACCTTTCCCTATGAATGTGAAATTAGAAACTAACTGTCGGTTAGCTAAGTAGAATGGTTGTCTGGATATTGATCTGATGTTGGTTTCGGCCTTCGGGGTTAATATTTGGGAAATTATTCTCTTGATTAATTTACGGTTAGTGACTGATGGATTGGAATGAGGTGTATGTTGTGTTTGTGTAACACTTATTTAAAATATACGCGAGTTATTCGGAAAGGCCGGGTTTATCCCATTCTGAATAACTGATGCGACGATAAGTCGAAGATGAAGACGATGGTCGAAGACCGGAGGTCTTCACGTCGTTTGGGTGATAACTGATGATCTTGATTGGGCTGTACACCCAAGAAGATGGAAACAGTTAGTGATCGTCCAGACGTACTTGGAGATCGATGGATATGCGGGGTACTAGGTGCCTCCAGTTTCGTTCAGACCCAGAACGGACTTGTAAATGGACTGTGTGTCTGACATTGGATTTTAGTCCGTGTGATTGATCTCTATTAAATATATATCTGCTTGGCGGCGGAGAATTTATTCTCTTGCTTAACGCCCTTCTCTGAGACGTACGAGCTCAGGGGTTATATATTGATGGATATCAAACGCATGGAGTGAATTGCCTGTGTGGCATGCCTAAGTGGCAATTGATCGAGGCTTCTGTTGAAAAGCAAAGTCTTGTGGTGATGATCAAAGCACGGCCTTTGTGGCGTAGCTTTGTGTAACGTTTACCTCGCGTGTTTCACACCCGGTATGAATCAAAAACGGGAGACGGACGTCAGGGAGGGCATGCGTTTCTTTCTAGCTAGAAGTGGCGTCAGTGGTTTTACACGCCCTGACGAG